>CM034152.1:524382042-525645785 GCA_019776745.2 Taxus chinensis
GACTTTGGGCCCCTTGGTAGTTTAAAAGGTTGACTGGTTTGGACCGTTTGAACATGTTTGGAATTAGTGATTCATCTCCCACCACGTTTTTGTTTTTGTTAAATATCTTTGGCTTTAATTGGGTTTGATGACACTGTTGGTTGTCTAGATGAGTTTTGAGGGTGCCTTGGCATAGAAGCCGTTTCTATTTGAATCCCTTTTCTCGATAACCTCCTCCAAAGGTGTGGCACAATGCATTTGGAGGTGGAAAGCTATATCTTGTGTTTGAGATTATGGCATTAAAATATTGACTAGCTGCTTCTCAGGAAAGTGCAAGGGAAGCGACTAGCTATCCCTCCTCCATCGTTGGAGGAAGCTGGCGAAGTTCTATTTTGGGTGTTGTTTTGTGCCGCACGAAGTATACCTGGTTGATTCACTCTCCTATGTTATATGAGACATGACCCAAATCTTTCTTCCGCCAATTTTGGCTAGGTGAAATTGATCCTCGTGTAATGTCGTAAACCATTCACAATGCTTGACCTCCGGACTTCTTAGGAAAAAGTCTATTGAGGTGTAAGTATCACTATAAGAGACACCTCTTTGACATGCCATGTAGAATCTTTAACATGATCCCTTGGGTCGCCCTTTCCTTTTTAATTTTGTCAAACTTTGGCATATAAAATTTCTTTGAAAGGTTGAAGGGTCATTGTCCTTGTCAAAAGGAGATAGGGGCATATTTCTTCGTTTGGAATTTCCTATACTCCCTATATTGCTTTCCTTGTATGCTCAGTCAGAGTTTCTTTCATATATTTGCACTTCTTTGTGCGAGAACTTGTTCTTCTCTAGTGGAGAAGCGGGGCCTGTTCCGATGGTACCGCCGTGTCTTACTTCTCCTTGGTTTTCTCGATGGAGTTCGTGGATCCTAACTTAGGATTTGACTTTTGAAAACGTTCTTGTTTGTGTCATTTTTGTACCTGGAAGTGAGCAAAGCTAGTATCGGCATTGTTACTGATTTGTTATTTGATTGTGACTTGGTTGTGTCCTTCTTTTCTAAAGGGTTCTTCCTCTTCGTATTGTGGATGATCTTCCCCTGTTTCATGTTCTCTAATCTTATTTTCTTCATGCACTATTTTTTTTTTTTTTGATGAAGGGGGTATTATATACCCACTAATTTAATCATTTTCGTGTAAGAAGTGGAAGCATGCCTGCCTGTTCACATATCTTCCATAGTTGATAAGGGGCGTTCTCCTTATTAGTGTCATTTATCAAGGTAATATTTGTTTATCTCGGTGGGCATTTGGCCCTAATTCTAACGACCGTGCCAATCTATCTTTTTTTCTAGGAGAAACTCATCTAGTAGAGGTGTCAAAATCAAATTCTGCGTGTAGGGATTCTAATTCATTTCACTATTATCGACTCTCTGTCGGTTTTCCTTTTCTGCAAAATGTGGCCCTAATTTGTGTTCCATGAAGGGGTTTGACCCTTGTACCTGTTCGATGTCTCCAACATGTGCTTGTTTCCCTCATATGTCTGTTTCTTTCTTCAACCCTAGATTTGTTTTGGGGGGAGCGCATGTTTTTTTCGTGTAAGTTTTAAATTAAGGTAGTTGTAGATTTTTGTTTCAAAAATTCAATGACCCGCCTAAGTGAAACCCAAGATGAAATTGCTAAGAGTATGCATGTGTCACGCAATGTGATAATACCAATATGATAGATGATAAATCACCGTGATTCAAGCGTTGGTATTAAAACTCAATCAAATGAAGTACTTCCTTTCCTAGACTACGTTTCAAAGTAATTTGTGACACCAGATGATTAACAAGATATCTCCACTTATTCCAAGTCGCAACGGAATGAAAAAGATGTTAAGTAATACACGATTTAATGGCGATCTCCCAATCAAGATATACGACAAGCAAGCTCAAGTCTGATTAAGACCTATATCTCAAAGTGCCATTAAACTATTTTTGAATGACACAACAATATCACCAATATGTTAAACCACTTTGTAAGAAAGTGAAGTATTGATATCGAGGTGTTATTGATTGACAAGCGCACAAATGGTGTGGCCTACACCTTTTGAAATCGAGGTAATAATAAAAACTGACAAAAAAAAGCTCAAGTATAGCTAGGAAAGTTAAGAATGTGTGTCAGCGAACCATACAATATAGTTTTATGTTGAGTTTACAAGAAAAAAGACGTAAATATCAAAATTGTAATGATACGAGACAACAAGCTAACTCCTTCCTGGAGTCCCCAGTGATGAACCACCGCTTAACTACATGACAATCTTGACATGGTTATCAAACCGATCACATGGCTCCCTAAATGACCGTGAAATCCTCCACTCACTTTAGACGTTTAACTAACCTCGCCGCAAACTGGAATGGGCGTTAACGGACATAAAAGGAGAGAACCCGTCGCATGGAAACCACACGGTAAGCACACCTATGTTGATCAACAAAGTGTCACAAGAATATGAAGGAAACAAATCAGAAAAATGACAAAAAATGCCTATCCTCACTTCAAACAGAGTTTCACCTCGCACTAAGGCAAGTAAAACTAGGCAAAAGTAGATACGTCACACTTTTCTCAAAAGAAGGTTCACACTCAACCGGTTTTCAAATGGTCAAAGTGGGTCTTGGCAAAGTATATTCTCCTCGGCAGTTTCTCTACCCTAGGTGTTACAAAAAAAGTTGCAATGATCTACTATGATTTGACCCCAAAAAGTCACACTGACTAGTTTGGGATATCTCAGGCTTTACTTTACCTCCCGCTTTAGACAGTAGGCAACTAGTGCTCTATTTGTTACTATCACTTGGGTTGCCACAACACCGACACCTGTAACTCCTACTCCACAAAGGAATCACTAGTCAGTAGGTAATGCGGAGGCACTTCCCATTTCGTCCCAAGGTTCTCTCTTGCATGACTACTTTGGGGTTCCTGGACCACCCCCATTGTTGTAGTTTAGGCGTTTTGCCAAGGGGTTTGTTCCCGTTAAGCGGAGAGGGAACGTACCCTTTTCTAAAACCTGTAATACAGTGTTTTTTGAATATGTGGTTCTTTTTATCTTTTAATTAGTGGGTTTGTTGAACACCTTTTGGCAACCTTATAACAACTACTTTATTAAGTATTTTGATTTTTGTTTTCGTTCCTCCTTTCTTTGACAAGCAATTTTAGTTCCTGCCCTCAAGCAGTAGTAGTTCTCCAAGAAAATCACATTATTAAAAATAAGATTAAGAGTTGTTTTTTGATTCTCAAGATCATCCAAGGATGCAAGAGAAGAGCATACACAACAAATATCTAACTAAAATAAAGAAAATCTTTTCATCAATGAACCATAACAAAATTCTTTATAAAGTTCATTCCCCCTAACCAAAGAAAAGATTAATTTTTCCAATCTACCGACATTGTTATAAAAATGAAGACTAAAGTTTCTTTTGATTCTCAAAGATCACCCTAAGTGCAAGAGAATATCATACACAAACTTTATCCCACTATCTAAAATGGAAACTCAAATCCAAAGGAACCATTGAAACATGCTTGTAAAAGGTTCATTCCCGTTAAGCAAAAAGTGAAAGATGAAGTTTCCAATTTACCAAAAGTTATAAAATAAGACTAAAGTTGTTTTTGATTCTCAGATCACCCTAATGTCTAAAGAGAAGGCATCACAAGCTTTATCCCAACTATAGAAAATGGAAAAATTTTCAACTCAAAGGAACATTGAAAAATGCTTTGTAAAGGTTCTTTCCCTTAAGCAAAATGAATAACAAGTTTCCAAAGTTTAAAATCCCAATTTTAACAAATAGAGATCAAAGTTGTTTTTGATTCTCAAGATCCACCAAAAGTTAACAAGAGAATAGCAATACACATGCTTTGGTCTAAATCGAGTAAGCCTGAAAAAACAAATGCATCAACATTAGACATGTTTGAAAATGACCAGTTTTCAAATAACGAAAACTTGTAATTTTTGTAACTTATAAATCTAAATTTAGTTTTCATTGCAATATTTACCTTCAATACCTTTCCAATATTCCAACGCAAAAAACATGGAGTCATTTTGAGTTCGGGAGCAAAAGTTATGGCTTCGGAAAGATGGGTTACACTATGCTCTTATTCTCCATGAATATGCCCTTGCCATCACTCAAACGGTCACAACAAAACGTCCCTTAAACCTGCAAATTGGTAAATTTTTTTCCAACCAAGATGCATTTTGACAACCACCCATCACATTAAATATATGAAATAGAAGACTCAAAACCTATCAACATTAACATACATGCTCAAGAAGTTAAGATTTTCAAGAATTGACAAAACTAGCATGTAAGAGATGTGAAAGAAGCTCTAAAAATGAAAACATGATGAAATCTTGAAATTTTCCCCATCAATTTCCCCAATTTTTTACAGCATCTTCATTCACCTCCTTCATACCTACAAGGAATATACCCAACACATGCAAAACTCAAACAAAAACAAGTTAATAAAAATAAAAGTTAGATCAACAAATGTGTAAAAGAGGGTTAGTAACCAAAAATAAAACTACTACAAACTTGAAATTAAGTGCACATGACAATGGAGTAAGTCCCACCGGGCATGCTAAATGTGTTCATGTATACTTTTCTTAATGCTAAATCCAATGAGCAAGAACTACCACCTAAATAATTCTACAATTTAGTCTAAAACAAGCATAAAACACCATCATGATAAAATTAAACAAGGGTTAGTATGTTTTAGTTATTCCAAAATACAACTTTGAACTAACAGCTAAATATCTAAACTCCTCTATTCTCTAACAACAATAAATAAATGGACGCTAAGTAGAGCTCCATGGCTATCAAAATAGTTGTCCTTAATGTTCCAAGAACCTAAAGAATGGGGGCTATCAAAGTTGGGCTATAAGACCCTTTTGACCACCTCCCATATGACCCAAGCACTTTAAGAAAGAGGCTTAAAGTCTTCAGATGATGAACTCTCAAAGGAAGGTGCAAGGTGCAGCTCTTAGTCTCTTTGCTATATGCTTTGCATTTACTCTTTAGACAGTTTAGTGTAATAAAAAGGTAGGTGGATGACTCTTTATATAGCCCAAAGGATAAATGATTCAACACATTCTCATGATGTGGGATAAAGGTAAAACATGATTAGGAATGGATAATGTTGCTTTATTAAAGGTAACCTTACTTTAGAAGGGTTTAATACATGTTTAGCAAGTCATGAGAGTTGGGGGTATTTTAATTAATCAAAAGGTGATTATTAATAGGTAGGTGTAAGCTTATAGAAGCCAATTAGAAGAATATTAGTGTGATTTAGGGCTATTATAAGGGGATTAAATCAATTAAATATTGATTTATTGGTTAAATGGAAGGGAAAGCTAATTATTAATAATAATTAATTATCTAGGTAGAAGGGGGTGATTTATTAACGGAGAAGGTCGTTAATTAGGGTATTTGTTGATAGGAACTTAATTAATTAGCTTAGTGTAATTAATTAATGATGATATGAGGGAAAATGTGTGCTTTTGACGATACGTCGTTGATTTACGAGAAATGGGATGATTAGCGCAATTTAAGTATTTAAATTGCTTGGGCGTAATTATAGGTGTCTACACCTACCAACCGCATGGATTTCATAGCCAAACTAGTATCGTATATAATCCATCCATCTTACAAGGTAAGGGAGAGTAGTGTTTTCATTTATGGTTTATGATATTGTTGCATACAAACATAGGTAAATACTTTATAAGCTATTATGTCTCATTTAATTCACTGATAAATTATTCCTCTCTAATATGATTTTCTACTACAATAAAACAAGAAAGCTAGAATCGTTGAAATCATGCAAGGAGAGAGAGTAAGATGACCATGCTTGATTATTTGAACTGGTGAGGCACATGACGAGTCATGGTATAAAATTTTTCTTGATGGATATTTTACTTGAGAAGTTGAAACAACCGTTTTCCCCATCTATTTACAAGTTCCCAAAAAGTGTTGAATTTAGACAAGTAGCTCAAAAATCAAAGTTTAAAGACCATCTTCGAGACTCGGATACCCAATGAAAAAATTCCTACCTATTCCCCAATATACAAGGAAACACTCAGAGATGAGTGAACCCAAAAATCATAAACAATATTAACATGGTGCTCACCTCGCCGGAGCCACCGATCATAAATGAACTCAACAACCTTATCACCCAATGACAAGAGGCCTACAAAACCTATCAGGAAAACTAGCTTACAGGATTTTTCTCAAAAGTGAGGGTTTGTAGTAATTTTATCGTAGAAATATTAGAGGTTTGCGGAAGCCAAAACCCATTTTGACACTGAGGGAAAAAATGACGAGTTAAAACCAAACTGTATTTCTAAATTTCAGTAGTGGTTTAAAGCTGCAAACTAATCTGTTAGGATCCTAAATTTATTATGAAACAAGGTTAAATAGAAATCCTAGGAACAACCCAGAGATCGGTTGGACACTCCACATGAATAGGTACATGATTATAGTTTACTTTTCCCATTTCGAGGTTTTTGAGGATATTTTGTGTCACCATGAAAACATGTTTTATTAACATTGCACAAGTCATCTAGAAGTAGTTTTCACTAAGTTTCATGTTTATCCTGCCAACTGCATGGATTTCATATCCAAACTAGTATCGTATATAATCCATCCATCTTATGAGGTAAGGGAGAGTAGTGTTTTCATTTATGGTTTATGATCTTATTGCATACAAACATAGGTAAATACTTTATAAGCTATTATGTCTCATTTAATTCATTGATAAATTATTCCTCTTTAATATGATTTTCTACTATAATAAAACAAGAAAGCTAGAATCATTGAAATCATGCAAGGAGAGAGAGTAAGATGACCATGCTTGATTATTTGAGCTGGTGAGGCACATGGCGAGTCATGGTATAGAAATTTACTTGATCAATATTTTACTTGATAAATTGAAACAACCGTTTTCCCCATCTATTTACAAGTTCCCAAAAAGTGTTGAATTTAGACAAGTAGCTCAAAAATCAATGTTTAAAGACCATCTTCGAGACTTAGATACCCAATGAAAAAATTCCTACCTATTCCCCAATATACAAGGAAACACTCAGAGATGAGGGAACCCAAAACTCATAAACAATATTAACATGGCTCTCGCCTCACTGGAGCCACCGATCATAAATGAACTCAAACAACCTTGTCACCCAATGACAAGAGGCCTACAAAAGCTATAAGAAAAACTAGCTTGCAGGATTTTTTCTCCAAAGTGAGGGTTTGTAGTAATTTTATCATAGAAATATTAGTGGTATGCGGAAGCCAAAACCCATTTTGACACCGAGGGAAAATATGACAAGTTAAAACCAAATTGTATTTCCAAATTTCAGTAGTGGTTAAAGCTACAAACTAACATGTTAGGATCCTTAATATATTATGAAACAAGGTCAAATGGAAATCCTAGGAACAACCCAGGGATCGGTTGGACACTCCACATGACTAGGTACATGATTATAGTTTACTTTTCCCATTTCGTGGTTTGTAAGGATATTTTGTGCCTCCATGAAAACATGTTTTATTAACATTGCACAAGTCATCTAGATGTAGTTTTTACTAAGTTTCATGTTTATCCAACCAACCGCATGGATTTCATATCCAAACTAGTATCATATATAATCCATCCATCTTACGAGGTAAGGGAGAGTAGTGTTTTCATTTATGGTTTATGATCTTGTTGCATACAAACATAGGTAAATACTTTATAAGCTACTATGTCTCATTTAATTCACTCTTTAATATGATTTTCTACTACAATAAAACAAGAAAGCTAGAATCGATCAAATCATGCAAGGAGAGAGAGCCAGATGACCATGCTTGATTATTTCAACTAGTGAGGCACGTGGCGAGTCATGGTCGGGTTGAAAATGATCTGGAAGAAGAGAAAGAACCGAGCTCACAACTTGGTCGGTTGAGTGAGACATTTCAAATTCCAATCGTGCTCGTCAATGGAGTAGAAATCTATCCCAAACCAAGTCATCAAGCTCACAAGTCCACATGGAGAGGACAACCAATGAATAAAGAAAATTAGATAACCAAAGGTGGTCCTAATGACCCACACTTCTCCTAGGTATTCTATCAAACAATATGCGTTCCAAGAACACGTTTCCACAATTTCATACATGTCAAAAATGGAGGTGGGGTATTCATATTGCACCAATAATATTTGATAAAAAACCACTTAAAATAATATTTTTCAGGTTTCCATACCCTGTCTTAAAGCTCTAATTCTAAATCAAAATAGGGACAATTAACAACATTATTTTACTGCCCACGAGTCCACATTTCTTACAGGAAAATTTTCAAATAGTTGTCTTCCCTGCGCAATCTTCTCCAACATTTTTACATGCCTTCCAGTGCACTAACAACAACACTATCTGAAAATTCTTCTATATCCTTTTTTTGGCTACTTGTGCAAAACATGGGACAATCCTTCCTTAGCACAGGTGAGGTGTGTGCTGGTAAAGGAAAGTGGGGGTCAGGATTTACACTAGCCAATTACACTTTTTTTTTATTTCACTACAATTTTTTCAACAAATCCAATTTAGTGTGGATCCTACAATCCTTGCTGGCTTGAGAGGCCACATTTCTTCAAGGTATTTTGTTAAACAGTGCACAGACCCTATGTATAGCTCCAATATTAGCATGGGAGAGGATATATTGGGGCGCTAGGAAGTTGGGATCCACACCAACTAATAGAAATTACCCTAATGCCTCCATAGTTCTTACCATGAACCCCTCTTGTGTGCCACAGTCCGTATATTGCCTAAAATTGTCTACTTCTATGTTTGCACACCCAATCACAAGGTTGTTTGCAATCACCATCAGAAAAAATCCTATCCTATACGCTTGATGGAATTTCATTACCATTTTTCTACATCTAGGGAGGATGTAGGAAGAGTTAGAGAATCTAGATTTATAATAGCAATTTACATTTTCTGAAAAGTTTCCAAGCCATTTAAACAAAACGATTTTGTGCAGAACTTGAAACCATGTCACTCCATGAGATGACATCTGATCGAGGAATATCTTTGGAAAAAAACTGAAGGCATCCTCAAGAAAACTAATCTGTGCATATCATACCATCATCACATTTCATGAGACCAAATTTTTTCAGGCATGACCATACCTTGCTACACAGCTCTACATACAGGTTGGGAGGATGCACATTTAGATTGTGAAAGTAGTTTTATACCTTCCAAAAATTACTAGCATACTTCAAAAGCATTCCCAAAGAAATCCATATGTGAAAACCTACAAACAAAACTGCCTTCACTCTATGAGATCTCCCAAAACAATACCCAGAGGATTTTCATAACATTCCTTGACCAAAATTCCTTAAAACCCCAAAAAGGATTTCCAAAATAATCTCATACAAAAACCACACATAACCCAAAAAATTTCATTAATTTTAATCTTGGAATGAGGTTAGCCCAAGCCCTAAGTAGTTTATGGAGTTTTGAATATTCTAAGTTTTATTTAATTTTGGTAATATCATTTTAGTCTCCAAAAGGTTTATTTAATTTTATAATCTTGCTCATTTAAATTTAATAAATTTCTTTTGTTATCTCATGATCATAAAAAAGGGTCCTTGAACGACCATCAACCCACTCTCCAAGATGAAATTGACAATGCAGAGAATGGAGGGTTCCTCATCCATGGAGCATTTAAACAATTTTAGCATTTAACATTAATGACAAAAGCGGTCAAACAACAACAACAACTGCATCAAGTCCGAGATTTAATGACCATCCCGAGATGCTAGGAGAAATATTTAAAGTATCTTGAATAAAAAACCAAAAGAGTTGAACCCTTTCCTCCATGGTAATTAGGGATTCACAAAACACATGAACACCATTTGAAATTATAAGAAAATTGTAAGGGATGATGAAAGGAGTTTTCTACGAATTGAAGGAACACTACATGACTAACATTAAACTCACAAAGATCTATGATCACAATATGATTAAGGATATGCCTCTTGTTCTAATGTCTCTTATCAACAGCCTCTTGCTACTTAATAAGAGTTTAGGTTGGGTATATGGGATTGGTTTCCAACACGGTTGAGAACATTACAATATTCATATGGGGCTACTACATTTTGGGTCATATGTATAGATTTTTACACTTGGTTTTACACTATGAGGGCCAGAGTATAGGCCATACTACACTGCTATAGATATGGGCATGAGAGCATATTGTTGTGGGCTGACCAATAAGTCATTTTTCTCTATTATAGGTCGATGACCTCAAATCATTTGGATGGACCTTTATAGGCCAAGGCTGTCAGGGCCAGAGCGAGTTATAAGTATATCGTTGATCCATAGATGAGATAGTGTTGATCAACATCACATAGAGACCCTATTCAGCTATGCCAACCTAGCTAGAGAATTATGGAAATCTAGCCTATGCCTTCATAGAGTGCTACCTAGTGGGATGCAAAATATTTTTGGTATAGAAATAGAGTCCAGATAGGGTATGACGATAGTTTGGTTTGGTGTAAGGAGTGCCTTCAACAGAATAATTTTTTCCCATATGAAAAAGGATGTGTAACATTGGGATCACACCATAGATTCAATGAAAACAATGATATATTTAGCCAATTTGGTTAGAAAATGTGGGATATGAGCCAAGATGTTATAGATTTGGGAAATATTGGAGTGTATTGGGTATAGCACCAACAGTTCAGACCAGTGTGGTTGATTATACCCAAGCATGGTCCTATCAATGTGGCTGAGGCAACACTAATGGATCAACATAGACATCACCACTATATTATATTAGGGAAAAACCAAGGACATATGGTAGGAAAAATAATAGTGGAAGGGGAACAAGGGAGCAAGTTAGAAAACAACATAGAGATGCCACAATACACACAATATTTATTACCATAGTGACATAGCACATAGATCCTCTTTCCACAGTGATAAGGCACTGAGTGGCCTTAGTACAGGCCCAAAGATCACCAATGAGTGTAGTTACAGGGGTAGTGGATTAGACAGAGGTGGGGATGAAAGTGGGTCTGCTTCAGTGATAGTTACAACACCTACCCCATGAGGAGATGGTGGTGATGGAGGTAGATGGTGAGATACTATGTTCACCAAAAAATAACATGGCCTCAGCATTATTACAACACATCCTAGACCAACAGTTATTACAGTACAACCTATCATGATGCAAGTAGATCTAAGCACAAAATTTTTCCCTTCTGATATGAATCAGAGGAAAAAGAGGATAGTGGAGGTGATGATTGCAGAGATAATGACCTGGGAAGCTGATATTTCTGGTCTAGTCCATCAGAGTGTAGATAGTGCAGCTACAATAGCTCATCTATCAACAGAGGTGGCCCAATTGACATTGGTACTAACACATATGATCTCAGAGAGGGACAAAGCTATATCAGAGATGGATGTTTCTTGCATAGAGAGAGACACAACCCGAGTGACTGAGCAATGTTTTCAAAGAGAGTGAGACAATGCCCAAGCATCGGCTAGAGGGTAGGGCGTGGTAGACATATTAAATCACATTACCTGACTCTAGGGTGAATCTACTTATTACCAAACATTATAAGAGCTAGTTGTCCCTGTAGAGAAGAGAGCAATAAATTATTCACAATGGAAAACAATGAGTGGGTCTCAGCGACCAACAACCTCATGACCAGTAACATCATGGGCTTCATTGGGTACCCCATTAATTATGATGCCACCAAGATCAGTAGTGCAAAATCCTAGAGGTTCATTAAGACCATATGAGAGTGAGGCAATTAGAGAGAGTCATGCCAAGAGATGAATCATTTTATATCTAGGATGTTTTTTAGTTTTATGATCTTATGATGAAATGTACCATATGGTTTTGAGAGCATTTTTCATAAACTCAAGTTCTATTTTAACATCCCCATTTATATAGAGATGAATTTTTGGATGTTGTCTATGTATATACCCCAAGTTGGAGTTTGATATTGTGTTTGTAGATCATGATAGATGTATAAAATTATTTATTATGAAATTTTGGATAGATGATTATAGATGGATGTATGATTAGATTAGATGTGACGAGCATATGATGAGTGTATGGTGATACTATATCTTGTTTTTGTTACTACCTAGCTATGCTATATCTACATTTTCATTTGGTATTCAAATGTGTAGATTTATCCATTTTAGTTATGATTACATCACCTACCTTTGTGTTTGGTAGAATAGATGAAAGGAATGGTCTAGGTAGAGGAAGTGTTAGCTAGAGCGGGAATTAGTTAAACATGGACTGGATAGGATGAGGGATGGAAATATTCTAGCTTAGCGTTTATAATGTCATGGCTTGGAATAGCCTTTTATTTAATGTAAGCATACAATAAAATATAAAATGAAATGGAAATCCATAATACCAAATTTTTTGCAATGCTAAAGGACTAAATCAAGGAAAAATGCATAAGTAATACAATACGAGAAAGTAAACAAAAAACAACCAAACAAACAAGTAAAATCAAACATAATCAAATAAGGAATGTTCAAGTCAACTTGTACTAATGTTTTTGTTATCCAACTTCAGTATCCAAATGTTCAAGTTATATGAAAAGGGTGAAAGATGGTGCCCTAAGAAAGGATATACATAAGGGAATGAACAGAGAACGTAGAAGTCCCAAGAAAAGAAAACATGCACTATGAAACTACCTTGAGCAATGATGTGTCGGGAAGAAAGACATAGAAAGAAATAAATCTCATTGTTGAAATAATATCATAAGATGATCTACTTGTTGTGCACTAGAACTAAAAAGTGTTGAAGTAGGATGTTTTGTTGTATAAGTTTCAATTTTTAGTGTTCTTACGTTAGACACTATTTTTGGGTTTTTACTACATTTTGCAATGTTTTTGGATTTTCAGATTTTGTGAATGTGTTGTTCCAAATGTTTATGATTTTATAGCTTTTTGAATGTTTTTTATTTTCCTAAGATTTTCTGAATGTTTAGGTTTTTCTAATATTTTCCAATGTGTTGGGTTTTCTAAGATTTTTGAAACTAGGTACAAAAGAACAACACGTCGAGATTCCCCCAACGAGAGGTGAGAATATAAAAGTGTAGACACCAATTTTTGGTACACTTTTCCCCCAGCCCACATTTTCTTCCCTCTGTCATCATCTTGTACATACATACCTTTCTTCCTATTCAAATTCCTATTTTCCCTTCTACATCCTAATTTCCCACTTTCCCATCTTTATCCCATCATTTATTTTATCTCTCCTAATATATCCCTAATCATATTTAACTACCCCTAAACTTGTCCATTTCCATAATATCTTCCCTAAACACTCTATTTATCATCCCTAGGCTCCCATTTTCTCTCATTCAATGCATCTATACCCTCCAACCAAATTTTATCCTCCCTATGCAACCCTAACCCGCCTTAAGAGCCCGAAACCCTAATTCTACCCCTTTAGGCCCCTTTGTATCGGGTTGAACACCATCTCCACCTACCAAATAAAGGGTTATCCATAGTCAAAAGTGACCCATGCAGGTCATCGTCGACCCTATAAGCAATCCCATACCCCCTCTTTAGGATGAAAGTTTGAGAATTCAAGGCTTATTGTGAGTTTTTTTGTGTTTCTTTCTCTTCTTTGGAGCTAAAACCATCAACTTGGAGCTACTTTGAAGATATTGCATGCCATCTTGAGAGATTTGAAGTCCATTTCCTTGTTTGGCATCCTCATCATAACTTCATCACCCTTTTGCATCAACCTTTTAGGCTTATCAGTTATCTTGGAGCTTTGTCGTTATCAACCTTTATTGATCCTTTCCCATAATTATTTTCCCATCCATTTAGTCCCATTAAACCCTAAATCTACCCTCTCGGTCACTGTCAACCCTGCCAAGTCACCATTGACCCGATCCACATCAACTATATTTTTGTGTCCTACTCCACATGTCATATGCCCCATAGCTTCCTTTATTAATTAGGCCTCCTTGTTCTTGTAATCCAAATGTTTAGGAGGGAATTTTTCATCTTCACTACACCAGTCACCATCAATCTATCCCAGTCACCACTGAACCTATATGCATTTATCAGATTTGTCAATTTTTTGCATCCTTTCTGTCTCTCCAGAAATTTAAAATCAAATCCAAGACCTTATCAATATTTAGAATGTTGTTGCACATCTATTTTATGCATTTTCTAATCTAATATGTTGCAGTCACCATTGAATGTCCCTGTCAGTCTCATGTCGCCATCAACCTGACTAGGTTTGACTCTACTTATCTCAATTTCATCATCATCTATTTTATCTGATTTGTTATCTTAGTATATATCTCAGATATTTGTTGTCTTGTTATATGCTGCCTCCTATATATCCATTATCATTTATCTATATCTTTTATCAAAGTGGATTGACATCCATCCCTAAGAAGTGATCACTTGTTAGGATTGACCTATTCAAGCAACCCACCATCTTATCTACTAATCATTTTTCGTGTTTGGTTTCTTTTTGTTGTGCAGGTTATCTGTTAGAAATATAATATTAAGTGCATCATAATGTTTAGTTTATAGTTAAATAATATAGAATAGTTATATTCTTATTATTTAAATATAAATTATATATTAGGTTTGTTAGTTATTAAATTAACTAACTATTAATTAAAATTGGGTGTGCCCTGTCACTTAATAGACATAACCCTTCAGGTTATTTATATATGACTATGGGTCATATTTGAAATGTATTAGAAGTTATCACGTAAATATTTATTGATCACAGGTAAAACAGGGGATAGAAGGAGGGAGGAGTTACTGGATTGTAAAGTAAATGTTTCTTATATTAGTGGAATATTCTTCGTGGTTTTTTTACCAATTTATGGGTTTTCCATGTTAAATTATATGTCAATGTGTTCACTTATTTATTTGTTCAAGTTATTTCATTTATTATAATGTTTTAATAATATTTAATGTTATGTCATTTAATATCTCGGCCCTGACATGGTACCAGAGTGAGATAATTAAATTTAATCTAACCACCTAACTTATTAAATGAAAGGGTGCAACCGTTGGGAAGTTAGGTAGTTGGGGTGAAATATTATATAACCCCTCCCCCCTCTTATAATGTTTAGTTACATAGGTGGAAGTTAATTGGAGTCTCTATAGCGAAGTGAAAAATCATTCAAATTATTCAACCTGCAAAATCAAGGTAAGAACTATTAATATTTGAAATATTTTGTATAGTTTATAATGTATGCAGGAATTCAAGAAAACAAGTAAAAATTCCAAGTGAAAAATAAAGTACACAGGAGACAAGATTCGAGAAAATAGGCCATTTGAATTTTTTCATTGGTCATGTGAAAAATATGGTCTCCTGGTAATATTGTTCTTTTTACATTTTTTTTGAAAAATGAAATCCTATTTTATGTTTTTTGAATAATTCATTTGGAATTTTATTTGTATCTAAATCTATACATTTGTATAGTATTCATACTTTATAAAACTATATATAGTTATTATACAACAATATATATATATATATATATATATATATATAAAATAATGAAAACTTAAATTAAATTAAAACCTGAAAAACTAACCCTAAAACTATTGGAGTGACCCCTTCCTCCAGCGGCCCCTCCTATTCTTGTGCCAAGTGGCACATGCTGCACCCATTTGTATAGACCTCATAGGGTGCCTCCACATGGCCTCTTGTGGGCCCATCTACTACCGCGAACCCTCCTCTGACCGCTTCACTGTCTCCGTGCGTGGGCTTAGTCCCACATGGGGGACGAATTAGTAATAGGGAAGGCTTTATAAGCCTTCCCATAAATCTTCGGCGGTGTGACTTAGGTCACACCACCCACTATTTTGTTTTCCCCACGTGGGCATTGTTAGCTGCTTGGTCAATTTCATATGTGGCTCGACCACGGTCTATTCTATGATGTGGCAGTGGTAATTTGGTGCATTCGGTTAGTTTGAACATAAGTTTGAATAAATATGCAACATTCGGTTAGTAATATGGTTTAATAATTCAAATAGCTCACCGAGTTAATAATATAGCTCGACCGAGTTGATCATATCAAGTTGATTATATGAGTAAGAGCCCAAATTTTGTGTATATATATATATATATATAGTTTTTTTGTAATTTTTTTTATATAGTCATTTTATAAGATTTTTTTAATCAAAATATACACCTTTTTTTGTCGTAATTAATGTTAAAATTATCGTTTCTATATGACATTTTTTGTCGAATTTTATTGTGAAAGTTATTGTGAAACTAAAAAAAAATTCACTTACGTTTCGATTCAATTTATTGATTTCATTCTAATTTTTTCGTGTATAGATTCCTTTTATACAAGATCTCTCTTTTGTGATGTAAAAGTGATCGAGATCAATTACGAGGATTGAAATAAGACATGGGGATTTATCTATCGATCTCTTATTTAATCCTTTTTTGTTAATTGTTATCATATTTTACGCACAAATGGGATCTAATCAGTTTGTAATTGAAAAATCACAGATGTTGAATGGAAACAACTACAACATTTGGAAAATCTGATTGAAAGAAAAATTTATGGCTTGTAAGTTTTGGGTAGTTGTAAGTGGAACAGAGAGAGCTCCTACTAGAAGACATGCAACTGCTGATAATGTTGCCTCATATCAACAGAAAATACAAGAGGCAATGTTGATTATCTTGCGTAGTGTACAAGATGATTTTCTGCTTCATATTGGAAACCTTGAAAGCCCTAGTGAAGCTTGGGCACAATTGGAGTCAATGCACGAAGGTACGTGTTTTTCAAAAGTTATTAAATTGATTTTAGAGCTTATGAAAACTCCCATGAAGGGAGATGAAAAAGTGATTAATTATTTAGCAAAAGTAAAAAATATTAAATCACAATTAGATGGATGTGGTAGTAATTTAATTCATGATAAATTACTTTATTTTATTGTTCAATTAAATATCCATGAAAAATTTAGAAATTTCATTTCAATTTTGAATTCTAAATACCAAATAGAATAAGACATACTAGATTTGCAAAGCCTTAGTGGTCTTCTAATACACGAAGAACAAGTAATGTCAAATTATGATTCTAAGGAGAATTCCTCTCAGGCACTTCTCGCTTAAAAATCAAAAGATAAAAACTTTAAATTTAACAAAAACACAAAGAAAACTCCTAAACCTCCTAGAAAAGATAAGAAACATGGAAATCTTAGAGTTAGCTTTGATGGAAAATGTCACAATTGTGGTAAATTTGGACATAAGAAAGATGATTGCAAATTTAAGAATAGAACAAATTCTAAATTTCAAAAGGGTAACAAATATGTTCAAAATCAAAATTAGAACAAGAATCAGGAAAAAAACCGAAAATTAAATTTAATTGCTTTAT
This sequence comes from Taxus chinensis, assembly GCA_019776745.2. Lineage (NCBI taxonomy): Eukaryota > Viridiplantae > Streptophyta > Pinopsida > Cupressales > Taxaceae > Taxus > Taxus chinensis. Next base: position 524,399,409 of record CM034152.1, read on the forward strand.
ATGCTGCTTTTGTTACTACAAAAGAGAATGCTTGAATATTAGAAAGTGGTGCTTATAGGCATATGACATTTAGGTCTGATATTCTATCTGATCTTAGTGAATTAATGAACATATATATTTAGGATATCATTCCATTCTTGATGTTCATGGTCAGTGAAAAGAAAAAGTAGCAAATGGTTTCATTAACGATGTATTGTTAGTACCTAATTTAAAAATGAATTTGCTTTCTTGTTCTCAGTTAACTCGAAATAACTATAGTGTTACATTGTTAAAAGATAAATGGTTTATTAAAAATGAACATAATGTAACTATAGTTGAAGGCATTCATAGAGATGGCTTATATGTATTTTTATGGTTTTCCTTCTGCTTCTTGTTTGACAACTCATAAAAGTGATATGTAATTATGGCATGAGAGACTTGGTCATGTTAATTTCAGGAGTATGCATTAACTGGTTTACCACCCATTTCCCAAAATCATGAGACTTGTGAAGGTTGCTTATGTGGTAAGCAATCTGCTAACCCTTTTCATAGTCATCATGATGATAACTCTTCAGAACCTTTAGAGATTGTTCATAATGATGTTTGAGGACCACTAGAAGTTCCCTCTCTTAATGGTTCCTTGTATGATGCCACTTTTATTGATAATTTATCTCGTATGATTTGGTCATATTTCATTAAAAATAAATCAAATATCTTGTCAAAATTTAAATAATGTAAAGCTTTAGTTGAAAAATCTTCTAAATTTAAAATTAAAAGACTTGAACTGAAAATGGGGGAGAATATGCGAGTCATGAATTTGACTCATTTTGTATTGAATGTGGCATTTAAAGGGAATTAACCACTCCCTATTCTCCTCAGCAGAATGAGGTTGTGGAAAGAAAAAACCACACTATTTTGGAGATGGCTAGGACCCATTCTGCTCAAGTTCTAAGTTTTTTGTAGAAGCCACGAACACTTTCGTTCATATCTTGAACATAGTTCCCACTAAAGCCTTGGTAAATTCAACTTATTTAGAAAAATGGTCAAACCAAAAACCCAGTGTTTCTCATTTAAGAATTTTTGACAGCCCAACTTCTCTCTTTATTTCGAAGTCAAAATGGAAGAAGCTTGATCATACTTATTTTCCATGCATCTTTGTAGGATATGGTATAAAAACTAAAGGTCTTAGGATCTTTGATCCCTCTAAAAAGAACTTATAGAAATCAGGAATGTTAAAATCTTAGAAAAACCTTTTTGTTCTTCTTCTTCATCTTCTGTTTCTTATGATGTTTTAAATGAAAATGAAAATAATGAATTTGAAAATTTTGAAACTGATGTATGTAATGAAGAAACTAGTATAGAACCTATGGTTAATAATGAGATTGTTCCTAGTACTTCTGTAACTAAAAGACCTAGATGGGCTGAGTTTGTTATTCAAGACTCTAATTTAGGTAACCTTCATAGAAAATGACAAGAAGTCATCATACATACCATGCCTTGATGACCTTGTATGAACTTGAACCCAAAACCTTTGAAGAAGCCTCTTTTGATGAAATATGGAAATATTCTATGAAATCTGAGTACACTACTTTAATAAAAAATCAAACATGGGAATTAGTCCCTCCTCCTGAAAAATGAAGTGTAGTCAAATCCAGATGGCTATACAAAATCAAATATAAATCAGATGGCAGTATAGATAAATTCAAAGCCTGACTTGTAGCTCGAGGGTTTACTCAAAAACCTAGTATCGACTACGTAGAAACTTTTGCACCAGTTGTAAAAATGAGCACAATAAGGATTTTGATTGCCATAGTTGCTCAGTATGGTTGGGAAATCCATCAAATGGATGTAAAAAATGTTTTTTTGAATGGTGATTTACAAGAAGAAATTTATATGACCCAACCAAAAGTCTTTGAAGATCTAGGAAAAGAAAAATATGTTTGTAAATTAAAATAATCTTTGTATGGTTTAAAACAAGATCCTAGAGCTTGGTATTCTAAAATCAATAAATTTTTTAATGAAATTGGTTTTTCTAACTGTGCATCTGATAATGATTTATTTGTTAAAATTGAAGAAGATGTTATTATTCTCATTATATTGTATGTTGATGATTTACTAATCACTAGTAATTCTAACATTTTAAGTATGAAAATTAAAGAGAAATTAAAGCAATATTTTGAGATGACAGATTTAGGTTTATTACATAATTTTTTAGGCATGACTATATTTCAAGATACAAATTCTATTGTAGTATCTCAATCAAAAGATACAACTAATCTGCTTAAAATATTTAATATGATTGATTGTAAACCAGTTTCTATTCCTATAGAAGTAGGATGTAAACTTGATCCTAAACCTACATGTGAAAAAGCTAATCCTACTTTATACAGGCAACTTGTAGGTAGTTTGATTTATCTTACTATTACTAGACCTGACATTTCTTATGCAGTAGGGATTTCTTCAAGGTTTATGCAGGAACCTTATCAGATCACTGGAAGTTAGCAAAAATAATTTTACGTTATGTAAAGGGCACTATTAATTATGGTTTACATTATATTTCATCTAACAATACATATTTACATGGATATTGTGATTCTGAACATGCTGGTGATGTGATATATCGTAAATCTACAACTAGATATATATTCAAGTTTAGTTCAGGTGCCATTACTTGGGGTAGTAAAAAGCAATTGACAGTTTCCATTTCTTCTATCGAGGTAAAATACAAAAGTGCAATGGAAGTAACAAAAGAAGCTATGTGATCGCCAAAATAAAATGACTGTTGGAAGAAATACACATGGAAGTTAAAGGAAACACTCCTCTTCTATGTGATTGCCAAAGTTGTATTGCTCTTGCAAAGAATCCAGTTCAACATCAAAGAACAAAGCATATCGAGATACATATGCACTATATTCACGAGAATGTTCTCAATGGTGATATAAATCTCCAATACTGCCCTACTGAAGATCAGGTTACAGAATTGTTCTCGAAGCCATTGTGTGTTGTGAAGTTCTGTAAGTTTTGTGAAATGCTTGGCCTTTCAGAGTTTCCATTGAGGGGGAGTGTGTATGCAATGTCACCTCCTAATGGTTGGCCGGTTGATTGACTCCTCTTCCTCTATACTTCTACTCTAGTTTAAAATTATTGTAAAGATCTTGTATGATCTAAAGTAAACTGATAGATTTTACATGTAAACTGATAGAGTTTATGGGGAAAATACAGTCCAATGTGTGCATCTATTTGTAAAGGAGGTCCTTGTGTTATAAAAGTCTCCTAGAGATGCGGTATAAGAATATTTCCATGAGAAACAGTGAGATGTAGTCTCACAAATCATGCTTAACCTAAATCATATGTCTGATTTATGGATTCCAAATCCTTTTGTACCAAAAGGTAAGTTAAGCATGATGAAGGTGTTATAAATCCTTCAAAAGTACATGTGCTAGCCTAAACCTTTAGGGTTTATGGATTTGTAAATCCTGTTGTACAAATAGGTAATGTTGGCATATGGATCCCCACTTAATATTAAGGGGGAGTGTTAGAACTATAATATTAAGTGCATCATAATATTTAGTTTATAGTTAAATAATATAGAATAGTTATATTCTTATTATTTAAATATAAATTATAGATTAGGTTTTGTTAGTTATTAAATTAACTAACTATTAATTAAAATCAGGTGTGCCCCATCACTTAATAGACATAACCCTTCAGGTTATTTATATATGACTATGGGTCATATTTTAAATGTATTAGAAATTATCACGTGAATCTTTATTGATCACGGGTAAAACAAGGGGTAGAAGGAGGGAGGAGTTACTGGACTGTAAAGTAAATGTTTCTCATATTAGTGGAATATTCTTCATGCTTTTTAACCCATTTACAAGTTTTCCACATTAAATCATGTGCCAATGTGTTCACTCATTTATTTGTTTAAGTTATTTCATTTATTGTAATGTTATGTTATAATATTTGAATAATATTTAATGCTATGTCATTTAATATCTTGGCTCTGATATTATTGAGTTTGAAGTGGAGATGATATTTTGTGCCCAAATCATCATCATCATATATCAAGAGGTATCCTTAAACCCTCTCATCATTTGGAGTTTCCTATTTTCTTGTGTTCTTTTCCATTAACTTGAAACAAGAGAGGGAAAATTCGATCAACATTATAGCATGCTTGGAAGAACCCACCCTTTCTCTTTGGCGAGTTCCTTCTTTATTTCATTTCCATTTTTTTTTTTTTTTTCTTTCCACTAACCTCATAGATGGGAGCTTCACTTGCTTATGTGTGTGGTGGATTTCCTACATGGATCAAACACACGTATGCTTGAATTGAAAAAAAGAAAGAAATAGTGTTATCCAGGTATTCCTCATTTTTTCCCTATTTTCTCTTTTTGCATCTCTCTCCTTCCTTTGTTTGCGTGATCTCATAGAATATAGCATTTCATTTTGGGATTTTAAAAATAAAACTTACATGATTTCTTCATAACATAGTCTAACTAGGAGGTAATTCTTTGCCTTCACGCTTCTTCCACATATAACCAAACTCACAAATTAATTAACACATCAAAAAAAAATTCTACCACATGGAACTATTGGGATTTCATCACCCAATAGGAAAGCCATCACGATGTTCAGCCCATGTAATATTTTTTTTATTATCATTATAAAGGCTAAGCACCTGACACCCTTATCACTGTAGTGTGTGAAGTGAGGGGGTAGGCTTCAATACCAAGCCACGTATCAGTAATCATCACTTATTTTTACCTCACATACCTTTGGGTATATCGAGGATGCCAGCCAAAACAACCCAAAACCAACCTTAGATTAGCTACTTCTTAGGTTCCCTTTGAACCCCTTTATTTTCTTTTCCATAATTTTCTAATAAACAAGATAATTAAAATTGTGTTGTTTGATTTGCTTGTCATATTAAAAAATCAGCGTAAGTTCTTGTTTTTTTTCATGCTCGTTATAACTCGTTCTCAAGCCAAAAGAATGGATCAAGTAACTTCTTCCAACAATCTTTTCCAACAAAATTTTGCACTTTTCATTGTTTCCTCTACACCTATGATCACCACACCCTTAGTTTCCTAACCTCTTATTTCTACAGTCCCTTCTCATGAAACCCTTGTCATCTAAAATAATTCTCATCTTGAAACCAACCCTTTTCTCTATCAACATTTTATTCCCTCTAGATCAGCTACACCCCCATCTGCCACATCCTTTAGAGCCTTTGGACCTCCTACTATCCCTTTTGGATGTGTGGAGTTTCAAGATCTTCTTTATGTCAATCCCATTTCCCTTCACGATTATCTCATATGTAAATCTACCAATCTCCTCATTGATAGACTGCCCCTTCAACAACTCTATTGTTATCACTCACAACTTGAATCTACCCAAGTCCTTCTCAACTTGTTGTTTTCTTTCTAAGATCTATGAACAAATTAGAAATGGGTCAAAGTGAACATGTCCCCCACAAATCGTCCACCATGCTTCATCAATATCACCAATCCACTCAATTGTTGGTCCCTACTCCATCCAACTTACCTAACATCAACACTATTCGCACTTCTTCTATCCCCATCACTTATTTATCTATTGTGGTCATTAATGCCCCAACTTATAGTCTTCAATAGCCCAATTCACTTTTTCCACCACTTGAGCAACATCTACTAAGCTCGGTGCCCATCTCTACATCTCAAGTCCATGTTATTGTCGTCATCTCACAACTACACTCTTGAGAGTCTACTCAAACCCATCAACCTCCAATCTGAGGTATATTTCAACACACCTTCCCAAATCAAAATATACAAACATCTCAACCATCCTACACACACATCCCAACTCATCTTATGCAAGCTCAATCAAATATCCCCATATCTTAATAATAATCACAAACCTACACATCTAGTTACATCCCCATTTCTCAACAACATCCTATCTCCCAACCTATCCAATCATAAGCATTTCACTATCTCCCCCTTATCAACCACCCCTACAAACTCTTGAATAGTATCGACCTTATCTTCAACCCAACCCATCCACTTCATATAATCCGTAACCTCACCAATAAATCCCTCATCCTCACACATCTAGTGACCCCATCCAATATTGTTAAGTAGGCTAGAAAACTTGGAAGCCTTTGCTTTGGGTCCTAAAATCTCATTCACCTATGAAAAAATCTGCAAAGAGCCTATCAACCCATCAGTTCCCATCAAACCTTATCCTCCACATTGGAAGTTCACCAAGTTTTCTAAGTTTAACAGTAAGGAGGATCCTTAACATCATCTTGGTGCCTTCAGACATGCAAGTTATATTATTTCCCATGACCAAGATATCATGCTTCAAATTTTCCCCATGTCATTGTCCGTACCCGCATTGGATTGGTAAAATGAAATTTCCTAGCATTCCCTCTTCTCATTCACTTAACTTGTGCAATTGTTTTTAGAACACTTCTCCATTAATATTGCCCACAAAATCACCATTACTGACCTCTACACCATTAAACAATTTGATGACGAATCCATCACAGATTTTGTCACTAGGTGGCGTGACATCATCAATCAGTTGTATTCTTTAGTTTCCCAAACCAAACTCATCGAAATATTCTCTAGATCATGTATGAAGAATATCTCATCCACTCTTCAAATCCAATCTTTTCAAAGTTTTGAGAAATCCTTCACCATGGCTTGCAAACTAGAACTCTATGCCCTTGAGAAAGGTCATGCCAAGCTTCACTCCAAGAAGCCAAAAATTAAATTCACCAAGTCATCTACCCATAATGAGAAATATAAAAAATGTAGCCAATGCCATCATAGTCAAATCCTCTTCTGCATCTACTTCTCATGCCAAGCCTCCATAAAGGGCTCCTATATAAACTCCTATCTATACTCCCCTTAGATAATCCTATAGTTCTATCTTCGAAAAACTTATGGTTGCAAATATTATTCAACTTCCCTCTATCTGACCCATTGATGATTCATGTCCCAAAACCACATGGTATCATGGTGAACACTATTGCAAGCATCATTGAGTCTGTAACCATGATATTTAAAACTACCGCACCTTCAAATAATTAGTACAACATCACATTGATTGTAGGGACTTTCAGTTGGAAAATACTAACACTCCTAACCAACCATTAGATGTTTTTAAACATCCCTTCCCCAATCATCCGCTGAACAATTAAACTAATCCCCCTACATCTCAAGTACCCAATACCCATACAATCAATATTATAGGTCCAAATTAAACATCACCACCCACATCTATTATCCCCTCTACTCTACGTACATCTATTGTGCCCATGCCTACCTTAACATGTACCCTTACCTCTATAACCATATCTACATCTGTACCCCTATCTACAACTATTATACCCATATCCACTATACCCATGTCTATTACATCTACAATATCCACACCTATCTCAACACCTATCCCTATACCCATTCCTATATCTATATCTTCTTCCCTATCCTTATCTACAACCACATCTACAACTATATCCATCCCCGCATCTACCTCAACATATATACTTATACATCTCCTTATTTATCCAAATCTATAATCATATACATACCTACATCGACATCTAAATCCGTGACCAATACCAACAAGATATCTCCCCTTAATGAAACCATACGTGATGTCCCAATCCCATATTAATCTCTAACAATTACAATCACTTCTACACCAACACCTCCAAAATCCACGCAATCTACAACTCCTTTCAATCTCATAAAACATGTTATCAAAAATCCACTTCCATCTTCAATCCCCAAATCTACAACAAAATCTACATCATTTGGTTCTTCCTCAAAGGATCCCCTCGTTGAAATCATTGTGGTCCTTGCCAATGGTAAAGCCTTGCAACAAAAATCTAAGAACCTTAACGTCCCTAATAAAAAATATCTCACCCATCCACATAAGAAATTAGAGCTCCCTTCTTCGAAGCCCCAACAATCCAAACCATCTACGTAATTTGACATCTCATCATCTATCTTAGGACCTTTTGTTGATGCAAAATTACTGCACCTCCCAAATGGCCCGGGTTTAAATGGGGCATCTAGTGTAATATGCATAACATGGGACCATATCTCAAGCTGTGGGAATTGCAAATCTAATATGGTCCTCTGAAGAAGTCTGGCTTCCTCCTCTAACCTAGTGCCAACTTCTCCAAAGTGTAGAGAATGACAAGCTAAACTAACCATATTCTAATGTTTTCCAAGAAGACAGGGATATGAATATGCATGAAATAAAACTACTCTAAGTGAAGGTGATGCAACAAGAAAGGGTCAGACAATCCTAGTGAGTGAAAAATAGGGAGAAATTGAGAAGGATAGGGCTAATAGAAACACCACACTCCAAGATAACAATCAATTCCCTATATTTGTAAAGCACAACAAACTATAGACATTGCAAAGAGATAGATACATGTAAAATATACTCATAAACATAATGGAAGGAAAGATATGAAAATAATACAAGCTAGGGTGAAAATGGCCACAAAACATGAATTTTATTTCTCATAGACATGCACAATCCATCACAACATAAGCACAAGATGAAATCCTTTACAATAAGCCCAAGTTTGAGGCATTTAGCTCACAATAGCTCTAGAATTTTTTTAACAGAGTTCCTCTACTTTTTGGGAAAATCCCCCCTTTGAAATGAGGTGAATTTTACAATATATGGGGAAAAGGGGTTACCAACTAGCAGGATGCATTAAAGAGGTATGGGCAACCATCCATTTTGGTACATTTCCTGCATGGGAGGTGATGGGTGCCATGCCTCATTAATTCTGGTTGTTGGGATATCATTCATTCACCTACCCTCTTGAGATATGTAACTCATCCATCCATTCCGTCTAACCATGACCCGATGAACCTGTGTGTTGTGCAAGTGTGACGGGTGCGTCGAACGTCAAATTCCATTTGAACATGTCAAAAAATGTAACCCAACCAACCCCTAGCCATCCAACCCCCATGACCCATCCAACATGGTTGTACCATCCAACCTAGGTGTTGTGCAAGTGTGACGGGTGTGACAAGCATCAAATTCCATTTAGAGGTGTCAAAAAATGTGACCCGACCAACCCCTGGGCGTTCAACCCCCAGTCGTCCAACCTTGACTCGTCCAGCATGGTCGTACCATCCAACCTACGTGTCGTGTGAGTATGATGGGTGTGACGGGCATAAAATTCCATTCAGAGGTCTAAAATAATGTGACCTGACCAACTGCCAGGCGTCCAACCCCCAGCTGTTCAACCTTGACCCGTCCAACCCCTAGTCGACCAACTTTCGAAGGTGATAAATTGAGCTCCCAGATGAGTTTTCAGGTGAAATTGTATATGATTTCACATGGAAACAACCAATTTAATATAATGGTAGTGATCACAAGGTAAATTTTTGACTTTATAACCTCAAAATGGCTGATCATTTCTCTGGATGGTTGGTTGTGTGCCAGAAGAATGAACTGCCTTGGGAAGTGTATGATGTTTCAAGATGTCTCATCTTTTCCACCATGTAGGGCATGAAAAATTTCTTCCATAGGTACTTTTTTGGACTTATAATTCCTGACATGGCTATCATAATCTTCCATTGAATCTCACGTCCTCTTTCATGCCACAAACTCCTTAAGGCCCAAAAGCCTACATCTAATGGATGGCCCCAAGACCTCCGAAACTTCCCCGAAACATTCGCAATGCTCCCCAAACTTGAAAACCTAACTGTATCATTCTAGATTGATCCATGAATCACTGACCAGTTCTCAACCCATCCTCCCAAGTTGTCTATTTTACTAGGGGTAAAAAATAGATAACACCTTTCCCATCTATTTTGGGACCAAGACCTTCATCCAAATCCCTCGTCATTAAATCTAAACCAAAATAATCCATCTCTCCTCCCAAACCTAAATTAAAATCTAAGGCCCCCACAAAACCTCACAAGAGTAAGGCACCAATTTTTCCTTCATCCTCCTCTCCCAAATACAATCCATCTGCAATCCATAAAACATCCTCTTTAAGAACCCCTATTGGATTTTATATTGAATTCCTTTAACTTCTCATCCAAGCACATACAACCACCCTTCCCCTATTAAATCTTTTGACTCACGTGGACTAAAGCCTGTGTTATTTGACTATAATGCTATTTGTCGCTTATCATCATACCCCTGGACATGATACTGAGCATTGTAGGGCCCTCTAAACCCTCATCAACAATATCATAGAAGAGGATGACCTACTCACTGAGGAATATCACCCTCTCCCTTCTACTAGTTCATCCACATACAAACACAATGATCTAATAAAATATATAAATTTTAGGATCTCTAAATCACCTTCCTCATCGAAATAATTTATCTCAATCCCTCCCCCAAACACTACCTCCTCCAAATAAGGTTCCCCTCTTTTCATTGACGTTGTTTGTATCACCACTCACTCTCAAACTTATGATCCTCAATCATCTACCTAACATAAACCCAAGGTTATTATCATCACTCCTTATAATGAACCTATTCTATCTTCATCCTCATCCAAGGCCAAGGTATCCATCTTAGCTGCTACACCTACTCAAAATCCTACTGCCATTGAAAAAAATATCATAAAGAAACTCCTTTATGATCCTGTTAAGATGTACCTCTATGAGTTCATCCAAAGCTCTCCTAATCAATAATAGGTTCTCATCAAATCCTTATAACGTATCCCAATTACCAACAATGAGACTCAACCTTTTGCAGCCCCTCACATCTTCTACCACCATATCTTTTGATGATGCTGAAATTCCTGACATCTTACCTAAGGATCACGACCTTCCCCCCTTCATTACTACCCATATCAACGACACTTTCATCAGCCAATTAAGGATTGAAAATGGTGTTAGCATCAATATCATCTCATCCCATACATTTGATCAACTCAAACTTCCCAAATCCATTATCGCTTAATCACCCATAGTTCTTCAGGACTATAATGATGTTGTTTCCCCTACTTTGGGTATAGTTATCCTCCCCATCCATGTTGATGAAAAAATCCTCCATGATATATTTTACATTTTTGAGGGGGAGTTCCAATATAATGTATTACTTCGACATCTAAGGATCCGCACCATGCGTTACTTCCCACATACTCTTCATTGTTGTATCAAGTATGAGCATGAGGGGATAATAAATACATTCCCTAATAATCTACCTCCATTCAAAGCATTCCACATGACCTATCGGCTAAATGATGTGCTCATCCGTAAACAATATTCATCTTTTGAATAATCCACTATCTCGTTCATACCTGCATCAAAGCTACCCAACAATGAATATCTTGACACCGTGATGAAGTTTTTTTCACTGGGGGACTATCAACTCCTCACCCTCAATTCTCACCCCACACCTAATAAACTCGGTAGATGTGACAAATGTTCTCTGTATCAACCTAATGTTGGGATATAATCACCTTCGGTCTACCTCATCTCAAAACCAATCTCATCTATGGTGGCATGATTTCCCTTCCTCTCATATCAACAATCAACCCCATACTAAACCATATATCAATGGTTTTGATTTCCTCTATAATAAATCTTTCACCTACACCTACCTCAATTTCTACGCATGGAAATGATTTTTTCTTGGACGTTATGAGAAAGGCATGCATGATCTTATCATCGACCAATCCCACAAGCCTCATGAGAAGTTTGGACTTGGTTTTAAAGAACATCCCATTGAACCTCTCACACCTAATTCATCTACATCACCCATGCACATTGATCCATCATCTAACCTTTCTCCATCCAATGACCCCATGGACACAAATGACACCATATCCCTTTCTTATAGATTTTTTTAAATCTCCACAATCAATTTGGGACCAGTCACTTATCAGGATGTAAGTGAAACTAGGTCCCTTCCTCTCCTATTTCCCAATATGGTAGTGGAAGAATCCCCTACCATTAACATTCTCTAATACAACGATGTCAAATCAATTATTTCCTATATAGGGGTAGGAGATCCCCATATTCATAGGTCCTTATGGCCAAATACATCCACCCTTCTCAATGAATCCACCATCAACACTAATATAGGGACTTTGCAAGAGTCCCACATCCTCAAATTCAGTCAATAATAGATCCCCAAGTGCTAGAATCCTTCACCTCCTTCCTTTCTAAACATAGCCAGACCTTCACATGGTCATACACTGACATGTCAAGCCTCTATCTCAACACATTTTTACAAAACATCATCACCATCCCCAACACTAAGCTATTTAAGAAGAATATATGCCACATACACCCTCATGTTTCCCTCCTTGTCAAAGAGGATTTGGAATGCCTTATCTCCTACAATTTCATCATACCTATTGACAATCCGTAATGGATCTCTAACATCATACCTATTTCTAAAGCCTCTAGAAAGGTCTGCATCTGTACCAAATTTAGGGATTTAAATCTTGCTTTTCCTAAAGATAACTCTACCCTTCCCAATATCGATCAAATCGTTGAACTCACCGCATACCATGAGATGCTTTCTCTTATGGATGATTTTTTTGGATACAGTAAAATCCTCATTGTACCAGAAGACCAAAATAAGACCTCTTTCATTACCCCTTTGGGGACCTTTTGATATTGTGTCATGCCCTTTGGTTTTAAAAATGTAGGGCCACCTATCAACATTCTGTGACATATATATTTCATGATCTCATCCATAAAACCGTAAAGGAATATTTCGATGACCTCTTGAGTAAATCCAAGCATCGACAAGACCATTTTTTGTCCTTGAAATCATCTTCACGTGCCTCATCCATTTCTTCCTTTATCTCAATCATGTTGAGTGTGTTTGGATTTTTAACTGGAAAACTCTTTGGCTTCATCATTTTTATCTAGGGTATTGAAGTTGACCATGCCAAAATCAAATCCATTGTTGAGATACCTCCCCCTTCTAATATTAAACAACTTCACAAAATCCAAGGGTGAATCTAATCAGTTTGCCATTTCATCTCAAAACTTTTAAAACCCTACCAACCTTTTCATAATCTTATTCGCAAAGACATTCACTTCAATTGGGATGCCAATTTCCAAAAGTCCTTTGATGAACTCAAGCATTATATACTATGAACACCATTATTCACCCCTCCATGTGAGGGGGATGCTTTCTATTTTTACATCTTTCTAATCGATCATGCTCTGGGCACCATTTTGGCACATAACAATAAACAGGTTTAGGACAAATCCATATATTTTATTAACCACACCCTTCATGATTACGAAACTCACTACACTGAAGATAAAAAGCTTTGTTGTGCTCTTTTCTTTACCACTTCTAAACTTTGCCATTATCTTATCAATCACAAAACATTTTTCATCACTAGATTCAATCCTCTCAAAACCATACATTCCAATCCTTATCAAAATTATCGTATCTCACTATGGATCATGCTCATGATCGAGTTTTACCTAGAGTTCATCTCTCATTAATCTATTAAGGGCTAGGATATCACTGATCTACTCACTGAATTCCCTCTTCCTGACAATCAACTTCCTTAAGAAAAATATCCTGACAAATCTATCCACACCATCAATAACGAGTATTCTCCTCTCAAAATGATGATGTTATTTGATGGATATAAGTGTTATAAAGGGGGAGGTGCTGGCATCATCATCACTCCTCCTTGGGAAACTCTTATCCCCATCACTTATAAACTTAACTTTCAGTGCACTAACAACATGCATAAGTATGAATCCCTTTTCTTGGGTCTCAAAACCACAATCATGCTCGGTGTTCAAATACTCGACATCTATAGCGATTCTCAACTCATCATCAATAAAATTAAGGGAATATATATAAATCCCATCTTTGTGTGTTTCTCTTCGTGACTTTGTCTATGATAAAAACTATTGTCAAGAGAATCTAACAAAACTTGAATTTATATATGAGCGTTTTTTAATGTCTCTCCAAAACCACCATGTCTACCAAAAACACATCAAATGTGCCTATAATAAACATCTAAAAGAACACAATTTTGACATTATTGACCTTGTCCTAAAATAAAATCAAAATGTCACTACTCTCGAAAGGAGCCAACATAAAAAGTTTTCTCCCAACTGGATTGGATGATATATTATCACACATAAGTATGGGTCTAAGGCCTATTGTTTAGTTTCCCTTGATGTTAAAATTGAAATGGAACCTCTCAATTCCTTGTACTTATGACCTTTCTACTATTAACTTATCTACCAATGTGATCTTAGTCATAATTTAGGATCTCCTTTCCATCACTATCCTTTCCATATCTCATCGTAATGATAGGGAATCATAAGGTCTTCCATCATTATCCTATATACGACCTTGAATATGGGTACCAAGGCTCTACCCATAGCATATTCCTTATGGAAAAGTTCCTCTTTCTAGGTGGGAACATTGTAATTGTTACATCCATCACCTTCTTATCTGCCTATTGGAACCATGATAAGAGTCCATGGGTTTCATTTGTACATCTTATCTTCCCATCCCCAAGTGGTTTACTTGGCTATCCTCAGCTCTATCCTAAAGGTAAAAAATCACGGATTCTCTTATCGAAAGCTATATTATCCAAAAACAAACTGCTCCCTCGAAGGAAAACTGTTCATATAAAGTAAATAATTTCAAAAGTAATAGACTGATCCATCTTGAAGGACAACTATCATACATCTATATCCTAGCCATCTAAAAATAAAGGGGAAAATTCCAAAGAAAAAATTCTAAATTGTATACCACTCCCTCGAAGGATGGCTACCATACTTATATTCATAGACAGTGAAGGCTTCCTACAATAATTAACCTTCTAAATACTCTAAAATCAAAAGAAAAAATCTAGAAGAAAACATCCTAGGAAATCTTCCCACATTGATCAGCTTTCCCATCTATGGCAAAATTCTCACATTGATCAGATTTGTGCTATATTGTCTTAGAGTTGGGGCATAGAGCATAGGAAAACCACCTAAGGAGAAGCTACTTTCCCCTATACAGGATACATCTAAAACCATGTTTTTTATGTCTACAATAGGTGTTTAATAACACCTTCCATCTTTCCTTTGTGATATAAAAATATGACTAACTATTGATTGGTTATATGTTAACACCTACTCATAGCATATAAGTGCATGGCTTTATGTGTATTTGTGTGTTCCCTTTCACGATTTACCTCCAATATCCATTCCAAGAGCATATTTCCTACGGACACGCTCTTTACTATGATGAAGTGTACTATTCTATGTAGGGTCACTCAATCCTAGTTGCATCTTATCTATCACATCTCATCTAATTACACCATCTTATATCTTATTCAATCCAATTAACTTGTACAACTATCAACTTTCATATCTAATCTAAACTCCTTTCATCATCATTTCTAGTACATCACATCCATTCTAATCTAAATCAAATTGGACTATACTTATCAAATCCCTCATATCATTTTTCATCTAAAACCATCACATTATGTACATATAATCATGTCAAGACCATCTACATCCACTTTAACACATCTATTATAATCTCACATCACATCACATCTATTACATTTATCACATCATATTTTCATCCATGCATCATCTAAATCAATATCCATAATTTAATCAAACATAATTTCCTATCTGTAATATAAATCAAATATCAACAACATTAACATCTCATTTATACATCACATCAAATATCTATATCACATCCATCATATCCATCATTTATAATCATATCCATTTTAATCACATATAATCTAAGTCCATCATATATTTATAAATATCTAAATTAATACACCATTTCATCATCATATATAACATCTAAGCTCAATATAAATCATATATAAATCGTTATCCATGAAATCAATATCCACATTATCAACATCCCATCTATACATCATATCAAATATCTACATCATCATCATCATCTATATGTAATCATATCCATTATAATCACATCTAATCTACATCCTTTCAATATATCACACCACATCATCAATATGCATCACATCACATGCAACATCTAAATCAACATCCATAATATAATCAAACATCAATATCTATTAAAGCATATAAATAATCATATATATCTAACATACTCAACACAACACAAGTAAATCATGATAAAATAATCATATATATATATATATATATATATATATATATATATATATCATCAAAGTTTTAATACATTCATGATAGGCCTCAACTGGGATCTATCTCAAAATCTATACATCGAAATCGATATCAAATATATATATATATATATATACAATGTTCACTACTCAGTGAATGCAATATCAGATGCTTTAAGTCCCGAGGCTCTTGGCATGGGGGCATGTCCTCCTCCTTGTCCACTATCTGGAACTTCATCACTCCCTGGTTGTGTCATACTCGTGCTTTCTGATGCTGCCTGTCACTTTAATCTCCCCAATCTCCTCACTCCTACTAGGCATATTGCATAGCATGGCACATCAGGTAATCTAGTAGTCAAAGTGTGCTCATAGTAGTGCTCCTCCTCACCTAAGGCTGGGTATCACTCCAATTATACTGTACTAGGTGGAGCCATTTTCTAGATCCCTATGCCTCACCCTCCATCACCTTGATTGTGGTGCCTAGATATCTATATTTTACCCTTAGGGCCTCTTGTTGTTTGTAGTTTTTATCCTGATGTTGTATGGACAAGTCCCTCTCCTAAAGCATCCCCATAAGCTCCGAGCATGTGGTATCTTGCTCATGGTGAGTAGTAGCTAACGAGGAATACAATCAGGCTATCTCTATAGCCACCCCTCGATCTCCACCCTCTCCACCTATAAACATTGTTTCCTCTCCTCCTACATGTACTAATGTCACTCCACCTACATACGCTACCTCCTTAGCGGCCTTGGCCACCCACTGCTGCATCAACCACTCAACATATTCCTCTCAAACTCCCACATCATCATCATCATCAGTATCACATGACTCCCCCTTATTTTTCAATGGGTCCACCATCACAGGGCTAAGAAAGTGCCTCTCCACCTCATCCCAACTATATCTAATAGGTGATCTAGCCACCGTTTGCAACATGCCAAATTGTATCATCACTCTAGTAAACTAGTTGACCTCTATTATCTATGGCCTCCACCCTTGCACCCATCTAACCCTCCTCATCACTACTAGCTATACATCTATCTCAGGTCATGCAGGGAAGCCTCTATACAGCCTCCATCTCACATCATCCACCTCCAAACTTTCCATCCTCTCATCATACCAATCCTCTTTGCACTCACCCCTATCTCCATGATCCTGGTTAGATCGTCATCTCAAAAATCCAACTAAAATCTAAATGTGGTCTCCTATGACCCAAGGAACCCCTAACGGCCTCACCATGGCTATGTGCACATAAGCACATCAGTGAAATTGGAAGCCCGGATCCATACCCGAAATCCTCCCTAAAACATACATTTAGAGCTCTTAGTACACATGTGTTAGGAGGGCCACTCCAAATGCACACATTGTCCTGTGTTTGATAATATCCACCACCACCCCCATTAAGGCCTAAGAAAATTGGGCTCTCCCTGAATCTGGTAGGGCATAACATGATATCACCATCATAATAAAAAAATCAGATGGTTCCCTAACATTGCTAGCTGATATTGTGTCTCAATGTGAAATTACATTGATACAAATGTAATCTTTGGGGCATTCACTCCAAATAGTCATGTCAGTTCAGCCATCCCACCCTCTACTATAACCGACACTATCGGTTCCCCATGGATCGGAAATCTCAAAATATTATACATGTTCTCCAATGTGATCGTCACATATCATATCATGAACTAGAAAGTATTGGTCATAGGATCCCATATGTCAATTAATGAAATGATGAACCATTTATCCTAGTTTTCCCTTTGATAATGATATAATTTTCCCAATCTAACGACATCTAAATGATCCCACTCTGCATCAGTAAGATCATTTCTCATCATCCTTAATAGGGATGAGACTCTGTCTCTCAAGTATAAAATGTCTCGAGCCTATAATAATCCATAAAACAATCATCCATTAACATCTAATCATCTAAAAATAATCATTTATAATCAATAAAACCCCTATCATAGCTGATCAACGCCAACCCTAGATAGGACACTAAATTTCCTTGGGTTGACGCTGACTTGGCTCAGTCGACGATGTCTCAACTTGTCACCACTGACTGGCCCCTTAGCGCCCATAAATTTCTAAAAAAAATAAAAAAATAAAAACTCAAACAAAAATTGAAATTAAGTTAGGTTTTTAGACTTACTACTCTCCGTGACCGCGGACACTTGCTTCCTTTTCCACTGGCCTCCATCTCACTCCAATCTCACACTTTTATGCTTCTCAAATCTCTTGATCATCAAACTTGTATCATGCAAATGATATTTTTCGGTCAAATCCTCCGCTTATATAGGCACATTGACCCAGTCATCGTTAACCCACACAGTCACCGTTGAACCAAGCCAAGTCGCTGTCGACCCCACCTAGTCACATTTAACCCAACCCCATTTTTCGTATCTCATATTTTTTTCATCCAATCTCCTTATCATATTATCTTTTCTTCCACTTTTAACTTGTGTGTTACTCATAACACACCTTTATTTGTCCCACTGGGCTCAGTTGGCTATCTTTTGGATTATCTATCTATCTCATAACATATCTTTAATCGCATCTAGCATACCGCTCCACGACCTTCTATGTGTTTCCTTTCGGGACACCATATCTTATCTTAAGCCCACCATTTTGTCCATTGTTTCCATCATCCCCCTACCCGGATGCATACTTTTGATTCCTTATGTATGAAGGATATCACATCAAATTTTTCCCTTACATCTTGTTAGACCATTTTTTCACCATCCTTGCATTTGTTTGCACGTATTTTTGATGTCTACCTTTGACCCATTGGCCCTAAATCTTGCACATATATACGAGTGGATTATCATTGGATTTCCTCCATCTTGTAGTGATTTTTTTGAATCATAGGTCTGTAGGACATTATAGTAATCTCTGTTGAGGACATACTTTGTTCCCTATTGAAGTGATTCCGAAATCACCACCATATTTATTTTTCTTTATTTTTATTTTTATCATCCCTCTTCACCTGGAGCATATTTTCCCATATTTTCTCATCCTCTCCATCCTTCATCTATCTCTTTCAATCTTGTGATCAATTCTTCTTTATATCATTGATCCCTAGTTTGAGAGGGGGAGCACCTAAACCTTCATCTTTTATCATTTCTTATTTTTTTCTCCCACTTTACTTAACGCAAACCACTTTGCTTTTCATTGTATGCTCCTCTCCTACGAGATTTTCCGCAACTCTATGATTAATATGATTGGAATTATCTTAGGTGGAGCTAAGGATCAAAGCTCTACTTCTTTCAGCGTGGCACTCTTTAAAAATAATTCTTCTTTGAATCCTCCCTCAACACCCCTACCCCTTCTTACATTGTTGAGCAAGTCATTGAAGTCCCGACCTTAGAAATATAGGATGAAGAAAACCTAGATTTGTTGCAAGAAATTAAATCACAAACCTTGATATGTAGATTTAATGGGGTTTGGCCATCATCCAATGTAGTCATACAGTGGATACATACCTCTTGGATAGAAAAAATGTAAAATTTTCCTTTATACATGAGGCTTATTCATGCTGCTTTTCCATTACTTCAAGGATTATCAGAGAGCCCTTGAAGAGGACCCTTGGTTTTGGGGTTCGGTGGGACTTTTCACAACCCCATGGTTTCCATATTTTGATCTGAATACCTTCTCCATTACGATGGTTCCATTTTGGGTACATTTACCCAATCTTCCCCTTCACTTTTCCTATGCAGTGGAGGAAAATGGCAACCTTCTTAGGCATTTCATCAAATTAGACAAACAAAGGCTATGAAGTGGTCTGCTAACTTATGTTAGGATCAACTTTGAAGTTGATCTCAGCAATGGTTTTCCAGATCGAATGAACCTTAAGATGGGAGATGCAACCTCCTCTTAAGTTATTAACTATGAAAATACTTCCTTCAAATGACAAAATTGTAGGACAATGGGTCTCCTCCATGCGGCTTTCCCTCAAAAGAAAACCCAGGCTCCTAAAAAAAAGGATCCATCCCCAAGCATTGGATCCCACCAAACCTAGAAGAAGAGGAAGATGGTGACACTGAAAACCAAATAGTTGTTGTAGATCCTTCAATTTCATCCTCTACCCCAACTACTGCAATTATTGTCCCTACATCCTCTACTCCACCTGTTTCAGCTCCTCCCCCAGAGAGTTAGTAGTCTTTGGCTATTACTCCCTCTTCATATGGACCTTCTCCGGAAATTAAGTGACCCCATAAATCTGATCACTTTGACTCAGGAAAGGAGAGTTTCCATCCTCTCGTAGGATCTTTTTCCTTGGATCTTACAAAGTACAATCCTATTATCGTTGATATGCTTCCGCAGGATAAATGGAAAACTGTTCAATCAAAAAAGGGAATGAAAGGTAGACACTAAGATTTTTTTTTTCCTTTCTTTTTGTTATCTTTCTTCTCCTCTTTCCATCTGGGGTTGTATCATTTTTAGGTTGCATCCCCCTCTTCTACTTTTTTTCCATTGCTTCTGCTAGTCATAGTTGTTCTATTGGTGATGCTTCTTCTTTGTAACTATTGTTTGTTGTTGTTAGAGGACAACAACTTCTCCTCTTGTTTTATTTTGGTTTTTGTTTCTTTTTTTCCTCTTATTTCGGTCCTTCTTGGTATTTTTTCTCACTTTTCCTACGGGATTCTTCACTTCTATGCTTCATTGTTATATCTATCCTTTGGGGCCCTTGTAAAAGGATGTGGGTCATCCAAAAACCCCCAATTTACTTTTTTTCCAGAAACATAACTAAACAAGCAAACAACCGGATGTGGCTATTTCCTTGTGCATAGAAGATCTAATTTATCCTAATAAATCAAGAAATTTTCAATTTGTATTTGTGGATTTACGATTTCCTTTATTCTTTCCTCAAAGTCATGAGAAGAAAGGAAAGCTTCTTAGAATATTTTCTTCCCCTGAAAATTTCCCCAAAAGAAACAACATGATCTATGAACGCTTTGCAAACATTAAGGGAAATTACAATAACACTAAACAAATACAAAAGTTTCTTCCAGACAAAATTCCCTTGTAAACCCATAGGTATGCCATGGAAGAAGCTTTCGGTAGAAGATTTGTGTAAGAAAAGGAAAGCTATAGAAACTAATATACTCTAAAAAATGTGGAATAATATCTACTAAAACAAAGAAAAATTTAAGAATCCAAATACATCCCCAACCTGGAAATTTTAGAGCTGTGAAAATTCCAGAAATGGTTTTGGTTTTTTTGCCCCTTAGCTTCTTTCTAACTTAGTGTTCAAACAAGTCTAGGGAAATGTGTTGGATTGTGTGGAAGAAATGATTAAGAAACACTAGAGTTGGAATGGCTTCCAAGCAATCTGGTCACAACACATGTGAAAGAATAACAAGGTAAGAGTATTGAGCTTTCTTGTTTATTTCTTGGCAGGATTATGGGTAGCATAACAGTGCAATTAAAAATAATAATCTCTAACTAATGCTCTGGATAGAAGCTTGGATCTTATAGGAGAAAGGTAGAGAAATGGTCTAATCCATTTAGCAGCCAAGAAATGACACCTCTCTCAAAGAAGGGGCAGTTAAGTCATAATTAACAATAGGAAGGGAAAGAGAAGATAATACACATCAAATGAGCCCAAGAAAAACCAAATTGGTTAAGAAATGTGCACTAAAATCAATTTTGAAGAAGTTGAAACACGTTCAGAACATGTTGGAAGAGGCTTGCGAAAAACTGCTCAGGATCGTCAGTCTGCACAGAGGGGGGATTACATAACCTCCAGGGTGGTTACACAACCACCAATGAGGGTAGACCGGTGGTTGTGTAACCGTTGTGGCGGTTTCATGACTTAAAGTAAAAATTTAAAGAAAACGTTAGTAGAATGATAAAGGAAAGTGGGAAAAGCATGGAAATGGACAAGGAAAGCATTCTAGGCTACAAATATATACTGCAAATGGAAAATTGAGCTAAAAAAAAACTGGGAAATATATTAATCATCATTAGGGATTTTAAACCATTCTGACAATGTAGCACTTGCAAAATTGGGTGCCTACATATTGTCCCCTCATAGAAGTGAATTTAGCCATGAAGAGACATAAAACGTAGAGTCTAAGTATGGTGCTTCTAAATGGGAGAGTTAGAAATTATACTTGACACATCCATGTGTTAAAATGTTGTCGATCCAAGCTTCCTGCCACCTACAAGAGAAAATGGGAATCAAGTACAAATATAATGTAAAATTGAAAAAGTACACTAAAATAAAATGATAAGAGGACTTACCATGTCCGTGGGGATAGAAATATATTGTGTCAACACTCCAACCCTACAAAACACACACACAAAATAGAGTTAAAACATGTTATATATAACTGAAATCACTATTTTAAGACATATCGAAGAGCATTCAGACATGATGACATCCCCACCAGCGAGAGGATCAGCGGCTCAGAGATAGGAGAGTTATTTACATTTGTTTATTATTAACATATAATTTGAAAAATCTAAAAAATTCAACCTAGGGGGTTATTTTCGCTAATTTTTTAGTCAAAATGATCACTAGGGGTCACCATATGGGATGTAGCTTTTATTTCATTAAAAATGGTGTCTTTTTGTCTTTTTTAAGGTTCTTGGGTCCCATGTTATAGAGTAACTTTTGCAGACAAAACCACCGCTCTGCGCAGGTGGCGGTTACACAACCACCGCTCTACGAAGAGGGGCAGTTGAGCAACCACGACAACGATTGCACACTCGTCACTTTGTACAGAGGGGGGATTACATAATTTTTGAGGCAGAGGCTAAAATTTATCAAGTGTAAATAATTTTTTTGGTTTTTGTGTTTTTTTATGATATTTTTGATGAGCTTATTATGTATCGAATGTCTCTAACTTGCTCTTTTTGGTATTTTGATGAATGCAGAGTTCATACGTCAGATTGAGCTGAGTTAGAGAGTGTGATTGTCTTCCTCCCATCTTAGATTCATTGTCTCAATTTGAGAGAGACTTATTACATAGTTCAGGGATATGGAGATTATCCCAGACGTAATTAGTAGCACCATCGAGCTACATATTGTGTGACTTATTGATTTATTGGGACGTAAACTAGAACACTTTTTGGCTGCCTATAGTCTGAGGAGAGTGGACCATCACATTGGAGGATGTCCACAGGATTCTAGGTGTTCCTGTTATAGGTAGGAGATTGACTTTGGATAGTGCAGGATCAGTGGCAGTATATGGGAGATGTCTTATCACGACACAGTAGTGCCAAGAAAAGGATGAGATTATTGTATGTTTCCTTTGCCCCTATCCCTACCTTGTGTAAGGCCATTATTAGTATCTTGGCTTTGCGCCTGGTGGGAGAAAAGGGTAGAAAAAACTACTTTACTGTTGGGCCCCCATCATTCAGAGAATAGAGCAACATGACCTTATATATGCATGGGGTGTTGACATTCTAGGGGCCACGTACCACGATCTTTACAGGGTTATTTGACTATAGGGTAAGGCTCTTAGTCATCCTACTTTGGTGATGTGTTGGATGTATGAGTGCATGGTCTCCTACCAGAGGGGAGTTGGGATAGCTGACCCTAGAGCTATCAGGGTAGTTAGATAGAGAGTTATGCCCCCTTCAGAGGGAAACATTAGAAAGTGGCTACTCTTACCACTGATAACATGATCACACATCCATACAAGGATATGGTAGGATTTTGGGGGTGATAGTATTACTATGGCTATATGCAATACCACCCTCTAATTAGTAGATCGGACTGATAAAGTTGAGATACACCTATTTGATAGGGTGGCACAATAGTTTGGGATGCCTTACATTGATGCACTTTCAATGGTTCCTACAATTTACCGTGGGATTTGAGAGGCTAAAGCTGGCCCTAAGGGTTGGTTCGAGTGGACTCTTATTACTCGTAGGGTCCTGATTAGTGCAGGACAGGTTATTCTAGATCCAGCCAGGCCAGGGATGATGTTACATATTGAGGTTGTTCCCACACATATCAAGGAGGAGGAGGAAGCTGAAGCGGGGACAGAGACTGGGGAGTAGAGAGACAAGGAGGGAGAAGATGAAAAGGGAGGAGACGAGGATGGAGATGAGAAGACCAATATAGAGTGGAGAGCCACTAGAGAGACTTCCATAGTAGGTAGGGCCGAGGATGAGGCCAAAGATGATACTTTTCATTCAGAGGATCCTCTTTCACACGAGAAATGGGGTGATGAGAATTCTATTATTAGATAGCTGGTGGCTTCAGAGGATATTGTAGCTAAGCAAGTACCTACAGCGG
This sequence comes from Taxus chinensis, assembly GCA_019776745.2. Lineage (NCBI taxonomy): Eukaryota > Viridiplantae > Streptophyta > Pinopsida > Cupressales > Taxaceae > Taxus > Taxus chinensis. Next base: position 524,423,757 of record CM034152.1, read on the forward strand.
ATCCACCACCACCAGTAGATTTGTCTTGGAAGCTGAGAAATTTGAGTAAGTTAACACTCTTCTCTCAACTCTACTACTTAGACTAGAAATGTTAGTGAATTATGCACTGCACTTTTATTTTTTCAAAAAAAATCTAACTCATCATCATCCTTCTTTGGTTTTGCAACTACGGCAGATGGCTGGCAAGATCTTATTCGCAACATTATTGTGGATACCTTTGTGCACCCCATGGGCAAGACATGAGATGAGCTTCTCGTGGACTCAGGGCAACCCATCATGGCATGGTGACACACTGACATAATTTCTCCGGCATGGATTATAGTGGGAGCTATGAATAAGATGAGGACCGAGATCACTTCCTATCAAATGTTTGAGAGGATACAACAATAGGAGCATTCCCGCAGCGAGGTCACCACTGGGAGATCACCTGGTTCTTCATCTCATGGTCACTCTCAAATGTCTAGGCTTTAAGGATCTAACTACCATCATAGGATCCATAGAAAGACTCCCACCCATGCACCTTCATCTGGATCCCGCAGAGAGGGATAACCCATATGCCTTTATTGTTTAGGATCATTTTTTATTGTATATATCATTTTTTTATTTTTGTTCTCATTGTGACCATTTTGACCACACATGGGGTGTGACGAAATTATATACAAACTCAATTTTTATAGACATATATACATATGTTTCTTTTTTGGCTTGGATATCTTTTGTAAGAGTTTGCTCATTCATGACTTACTTCATCTGTGTACTCTTAGATGTGTAGAATCTCTGATGATTTTTATATTATTTTATGAATGCATGTATGGATGATGATGATGATGATGCAAATGTGTAATAAAATGATTTCTTTCTCTTTTTGTGTTTTTGATATATATGTGATGCATATGAGGAAAAATTACAAACTAAAACTTTGATTTTCAAGCAATATTTGATTTTCATGTTTTGTTGGCAAGTTTGATAAATAGTGATATGATAATGAAATGAACCTACTCTGTTCTTAACTCCACGAAACTAGTAAGATGTGAGGTCTCAATGCCGAGATCTAAGAAGGACATGTGTTATATGACTTGATGAATGATAGTAATGATATGAAGATAAGATTTTGACAAATACTTAATTAGGAAACTACATCTTAGCTTCTAGGCAAGGTTAACTATCCAGTTTAAAATGTAGTTTTCTTGCAAGTTTAAGTAGACTTAGACCCATAGATGGCATCCTGATTGGAAAAAAAGGGTATAAGGATTAACTCTCTTATAACTTATACATCTAACTCATTTTTTGATGATTTCAAAGGACTCAAAGCACTTTTTATTTACTGATTAACTTACAACTTATTGATTTATTTTCAAGGTCCCCCTATGTCTTTTCTCATGCCACCAGTAAGAAGCATGGGCTCATCACCAAGGACAAGGCATAGGCGAGTAAGGGCATTTACCTCTTTTCCCAGCCTTATGCTACTTGGAGGAAGCATGGGCTCATCACCGAAGACTGGTAGGGCAAAGAAGTGTAGTATTATTTGTTTAATGAAATTGTTTTGTCTTTTATTAATTGTTTATCTTCTTTTTATTTTTTATTGATTCGTGAAATTTTTCTTGTGCTTTTGGGAGAGAAAACTCGCCCTTAGCCTCAACCCCACGTAGCTATTAGGATGTGAGGGCTCACCACCGAAGGTTGAGATATTAGAACAAGCAATCCAGGTGAAATGATTTAGATTATTTTTGTCAAAAGAGAGATTTTAAGGAAAGATGTGACACGAAGAAGCTTCTAGTATAGACTATGGGAAAAATGCATAAGCTAGAAGTAGTTGTGACTAGAACTAAGTGTGCAGGTCTTAGTAGGATCAATGTCAAAACTTCATCCACCATGATGATAAAGAGATTAAATAGTTTAAAGATGATATAATGAATGGTTGAAGAGGTATGATTATAATGTTTTTCCAATTCTCATAAATTTTGAAAGTTGCTTGAAAAATAAGTTTCTTGTCACACAACATTATGGTATGATTATGTAAATGATATGCAATGGATGCAATAGTGTACATGTGGAAATGCAAATTTATTATGCGTAGAAGTGTTTGAGGTGAAGTGCATTGACTGATTCACCAAACTCCTCACCTTTGAAGGTACACAGACGATGTATTCCATTCTTATAGTCCTCCATGAATTGATATGGACCTAACCACTTAGGCCTAAACTTTCATCCTTCATCGGTCTTCTTGTCGATCTAACTATCCAGTCTCAAAATTAGGTCTCCTACTTATATTTCACACTCGTAAACCTTCTTGTTATATTGATGGCACATCATGTCAGCATAAATACTATGTCATTGTTTATCTCTGATTCGAGATTCATCAAGGGTTTCTAACTACACTAATCACACTTCGTGGTACACGTGTTCATTCAAAATGCTTTACAAGTTTATGCAGAGGCTAGGTAACTTGATTTCCAGCGGTAAGACTGCTTCACATCCAAATACAAAAGAAAAATGGGTTACCCCCATAGGCATTCATATCAACATCCTATAGGCCCACAAGGCCGGAAATAGATTTAAATGTCAGTCATGCTTATTCTCCTTGACTATTTTGAGGAGTATGGGATTCAATGTTTTATTTGTAGCCTCAGCCTGTCCATTAGCCTAAGGTTAATATAAATAGGTTGTGTGATGCAAGATTTTGAATTGTGAACACAACTCACGCACCTCTTCATTCTTAAAGGATGTGTCATTATCCGAGATAATGACCTATGAGACTTCATACCTGCAGATGATCTGATTCAAAATAAACTTAGCAATCACATAACTAGGCATAGTAGTGAGAGACATGGCCTCAACACACTTTGTAAAATATTTTGTGTTCATAATAATAAAATTGTGGCCATCTGTTGATGAGGGAGAGAACTTCCCTATCAATTCCAAACCCCAAGTAGAGAAGGGCCAGGGTGTCACAATCGGTTGTAGATCCTGAGTAGGGATGTGTATCTCATGTGAGAATTCTTGACATTTATGGCACCTGCATAAAGATTCTACAACATCATGCTTTAAAGTGGGCTAGAAATAACCCATCTGATGAATTTTTCAAGTAGTAGCATGTCCTCCGAAGTGACCCCCACATACTCTGCGGTGGGATTCAAAGAGGATATTTTCTAATTATTCTTCATCTACAAATCTCAAAAGCATGTCATTCAAGGCTCTACAAGATAACACTTCTTCTAAAATTACATACTTGGTAGCTATGACACAGTCATCGTCTTTGTTGTGAAGTTGCTCCCTCGGGATACCTACAGTCTAAAATATGATTAATAGTATCAGCATACCATGGACATGACATAATGGGAGGATTTGTTTCCACATATAATACACACTCATCAGGGACATCTAGGTCTAATAGTTCCCTGAAATCTATTGGTTTGTCTGCCAACCAATCGACAATGATTTTTCCTTTGATGGAATTTTGGTTGATGAAGGTGAGTTCGAATTCACCCATCAATGTGAGAAAACATCCAACCTTTTTGGATAAGGAACCTTGAGTCAAGAAGGTTCACAGCTAGTTAAACTTGACGATCAATTGCATTTCTTGGTTAAGCATACAATTCCTTAACCTTTTTGTTGCAAAAACTATCACCAAAAATTCTTTCTATGCCTGTGTATAACTTGTCTCGTAGTCAAGTAGAGTATGACTAATGAAATAAACAATACGTTCATGATTATCATCATCCTCTTGTGCCAACATGCAAGCTAGTGAGATCTCATTGGCTTGAGAGTATAATATTAGAGGACAATCAAATTTGGGTAGCATGATTTTAGGTGGTGACATGAGAAAGCATTTAATTGACTCAAACAGCTTCGTGACATTTAGAATTCCACTCTTTACTACACTCATTCTTTAGCAAGTTGTTAATGGGATGGATGGCACAAGTTAGATTGAGAATAAACATATGGATTGCCCCAAGATTACCGAGAAAACATCTAATGCTTGATTTATCTGAAGGTGGAGTCATTTCCATAACCGCTCAAATATTTTCTAGATCCACATCAATTCCTCGAGAAGAAATGATATAACCCAGTATTTTTTCTCTCATTACTCTGAATACACACTTTGTCATATTCGATAAGGCAAGAGAGAATCACATGAAGCACCTCAGGGTTATCGCAACCCTTCTTGTCCTTAACCAACAAGTCATCAACGTAAGATTCCACAATCTTATGGATAATATCATGGAAGATATATGTCATTGCTCGTTGGTAGGTGGCTCTAGTGTTTTTCAATCCAAATGGCATAACTGTGTAGAAAAAGGTCCCCCAAGGAGTAGTAAAGGTAGTCTTGGATTGATCCTCTTTGAATATTCTTTTCTAATTGTAGTCGGAGAAGCCATCCATAAGTGACAATAACTCATAGAAATTCATTGCATCTACAATGACATCGATGGAAGGAAATGGAAATTTAACCTTAGGACAAGCTTTGTTGATGTCTCTAAATTCGATACAAATGTTTATCTTCCCATTATTTTTAAGGATTGGGATAATGTTAGGCACCCATATGGAATAGTCCACTAGTTAATGAAACCAACCTAAAGAAGATTCATTACTTCTTCCTTAACCATTAGAGCAACCTTTGGCTTCATCGGTCATGACTTTTGCTTCACGGGCTTGGCATTGGACTTAGTGACAAGGTTGTGGACCACCACGTCACGAGTAATTCCCGTATTTTCCTTGTAACTAAAGGCGAAGTATTTTTAATGTGAGTACCTTCATATGTTCTTATATCTCATTTGGATTTAAATACGAACCAAGTTTCAAGATATTGGGATCCTCCTCCATCTCTATATTGATATCTATGGTTCCTTTAATTAAAGAGGCATTACCCTCTTCGAACTCAAGCAGGGCCGAAGGTAGTTCCAAATCTTCTCCCACTACCTCATAGATCTCAACACCCTTTGATGAGGAAGCATACAACATGTGATCTCCAAAGTAGGAGGAAGGGTGATGATTAAGAGAAAAGCCTCTCTTATGGTGCATGAGATGAAGATCATTGTATGCATTAAGGAATCATAGGATTTTCTCATCATTATCTACAAAGTCCATGGTGGTAAGCTTATTCTCAGCCTCAACATATGCCAAAATCGTGTCGCTTGGCACATTTTGAACTAGGGGTTCAGATCAAACCAAGACCATAAACACATTTTCTTTCAAGCTTTCTCTTGGAAAAAATTGAGAGGAATAAGTATCCATTGAATCATCCAAGAGGTTTTTCTCTCTAGGTATGGCTTCGATAGAAATGAATTTAAAACCCTTGCTAAGCTCAAGGATGACGTACTTTTAGAGTTGTAAGTGCTCCGCTCTAGTCTCATAAACTTCTGAGACTTAATTAGAAAAAAGTTGGGAGTCACGCAAAACTCTTACACTATTGACGTCCATCCTCTTGGCTATGATGAAACCAAGAAGAAGATCCTCATAATCTACGGAGTTCTTTGTACATTCAAAGTTTAACTTAAAGGCCAAAGGAAAAACCCTCCCTTCTAGAGAAGTAAGGATCAACTATGTACCAGTGTCATAGCGACACTTCGCACCATCATTGTTAAGTGTCCAACAGTCATTTGAGAAGATAAAAGTTTGACCATTCATGGAATCTTCCTCTCTGACCTTTGAAACTTCAACCATGTAAATATCTTCAAATCCCTCAGTTGGAAGAGTAGTGATCCCAAGGGCATGGCCTATCCCCAAGGAGTTAAAAGGAAGTATGATAGGCACATCATTCTCCAGAAGCTTAGCTATATCAGCCATAGTTTTTGTTGACATAGTTTATACTATGGTGGCTTTTTTCTCATCAATATTTACCCCTTTAATTTATTTAAAGGCTTCTAACTCAGTCATAGGAACTCGCTGGGATTCAGGTTTCGAACCTTAGGGCTTGTTTAACTGATTGGCTGGGATTTTGAATTTGGTATGAACCCCTGATTTCTTCTTTAGATTGGCCAAATGGATTTCAAATAGTTTTGGATCATCTTGAGCTACGAAAACCTTACCCAGGTGTAGGAATCCAACCTCTTGGAACAACGTAGAAGGGATTTCCTTCATTCTGTGTATCCAGGGTCGACCAAAGATCATAGTATAATTGGTTTCTTGATCTATAATGTAAAACTCAACCAACACATTCTTTTGTCCAAGGGTAATGGGAAGCACTATAGTCCTAATGGATGTTTCCTTGAGGCTATTGTAGCCTCTCAGTGTATTTCACGTTGAAGAACTATTGGTTTTTGTTAGTGCAAATTCACATCACCCCTAAATCGACCCTCAAATCTGATGTAGACAAATGGTCGATTTGGTGTGAATGCACAACATGGAGTTTTTGGGACCTTACAAATTGGAAAAACTCTCCAGATTGAGGTTGGTTCCTATTCCTCTATTTAGGTGTATGCATGTAATTTTTGCAGAGGTTCTAATTCAAAATTCCTACTCTAAAACTACCAAGGAGATAGGGTTGAGAGAAAACATGGAAATGGAAAACAAAACGGTGATACACCAAAGGAGTGTTGAACTTCTTGTTTTGTAAAATAGCCATAGATCATGGAGATTCAACACCAAAACATGCACAGACTACCAAAATGCAATGAAAGATCAGAAGACAATAATAAATGCATGAGAGGATTGAAAATCGATCACAGAGCATACATTATCATTTCCAAGTTTAATACAATACGTTCCATTGTTGAAGAGGAAAAAATGAGTTGCAATCTCCATGGGAGGTCTAAAATTATACAAATCTACTTGCTAAGGAAGAAAAGAGAGCTTGCGGAAGCAAGGGGGTCCAACCATAACAAAATGAGCCAAAAATGGCTTTTAACGATGAAGCAGAATGAAGAAAGGTGAAAAACGTGGGAAAATTGATTTGACATCTCCAACCACCGATAATATTCATTAAAACAATAAGGGCACCCTCAGAAATCCATTTTTTGATGCATTTGGCCATGCTGGAGAAGAAACAGACACCATACTTCATCAATTTTGGTGGTTAGGGGTCAGTTCTACATTTTTTCCTGTGTCAGGGACATTCCTTCAATTTTCTCCCTCGAACTTTGCCTAAAACTCAAAATTGAAGCTTTCATGGCATAGAGGGTGTTGATAGCTTTTCAATGGTACTAAATTTGATGAATTTCAACCATTGGATCGAAAGATATGACCTTTTGAAATTCTGCGGCCAAATTAGGGCAAATTAGGGTAAAAAACGGGTTCGCATGGCAAAATCCTAATTTTTTCCCTCTTTTTTCAAATTGGGAAAATTTCCCAAACACTGTGAACACCTCACTCCTCTGATGACATGTGGTGCCATCTGGTTGATTTGTGGATTCAAAACAGCATTTTGCCCGTTTTCGCAAAAACGAAACTTTTCCCAAAATTCTCCGCGACCCCGTCGGTCCGAGGACACGTGGCATCATTTCATTGGCTGTGAGCCTTAAGCAATCTCTTTTCCTTTCCCTTTTTCTGATCCACGGGATGATTTGCAACTTTAACCTTTTCGCCCCAAAAGCTAAGTGCCAAAATTTTCTCCCTGGCCCCGCAAGTGCGCTTCATTCCTTCTTCGGGCCTGCGGGCTAAAATTTGACTTTGAGCGTTTTTCCCCAAAAAGGGCTAAGTTCCAACTTTATCTCCACACCTCTACCAACCCGCTAATTTCCTTGAAAAAATTTCCTTCTCTGCCCCACCGGCCCGAGAATCCCTAGCAAATTTTCCTCCTTACCTCCACGGGCTCGCCTAGGGCAAATTTTCACTGTTAATTCCGCCGAGCCATAACTAAAAAAATACAAGGAGTTAGAATGACTTCTTTACTTTTCTAGAAAGGTGGAAAAATTATCTATCTGATGAAGTCATACCCAGAAATTTTTGAGTCCCTGAAGCATGCAAAAAATCATTTTAAGTATCAGCAAAGGAAAAGGAGGAGGAGTTAGCCAAAAATAAGCATGGGCTTATTTTGGAGAACAGTTTCTCCATAGCCTAGCCAGGGTTCATTTTAAGAAGCTTCTGGGAAAAATCCACGGTGAATATACCTGGATCCATTTTTCACGTAAAGTAAAATTTTCTATTTTTTGAGAATTGAATTTTTGCCTATTATTATTTTGAGGGAGAGTGACTACATGGATGGAAAAAAAATTTTGTAGACGCTTATACATAGTTATTTTGTGTCAACAAGCTTCACTGATGTGTGACAGCAAGGTTTTCTATTACACATCAACAAGGATTATTGATGCATGATAGTAAGGTGTTCTGTCATGCGTCAAAAAAATTAGTTGACACGCAATAAAAAACCTTTCTGTCGTGTGTTAATAAGCTTTGTTAACGTGCAATAGAAAACCTTGTTGTCTCATGTCAACAAAGTTTTTTGACGCGTGATAGAACCCCTTACTATCACGTGTTAGCACGGCTTGTTGACACACGATGGCAAGGCTTTTGTCACGCGTCAACAAGCCTTACTGACACACGAGAGAAAACCTTACTATCGCACATTAGCAAAGCTTGTTTACACACAAGAAAAATGCTTTCTATCGCGAATCAACAAGCCTTGTTGACATGTGTCCAAGGCTTCAAAACCCTAATTTTGTCCTATAAATACCCTCTCGCCAGTCATTTTCATGTTTATACTTTCTGGCTCCCGAATTTTCTCTTTTACAGGAACCAATTTATGGTACAATCAAGCTCAAGGACAAGTACAATGGCGATTACAAGTGCAGCCTAAGGCCAAGCTCAAGACCAAAATCAATCAGAAAATCCAGTCAACCCATAAGCCTTATCCAAGGGAAAGATACTCTACATGAACTTGTTATGCCCCCGCATTCAGAAAGTTTTGCAAATGAATTTAGAATACAAGGATTTGGTCGATGCATGTGACTTTGATGGGATCATTAATATTCCTCAGTTTGAAATAGATCATGACATTATGAATTACCTACTCTCCTCATACAATATAGAGGAAAATTTGTTTACTGTTATTGTGGATGATGGTCGTATGTTTCAATTCAGTGTCAACCCAGCTGATATTCATCGGTTAACAAGCCTTCCATAAAAAAATTCCCCTATTGTTACAATGAAAGCAACCCTCATCAAAAATGATAAGAAGTACCTCGAATCTACTTTCGGTTTCCATGTTGATTGTACGTGTAATCTGTTTTAAATTTTCATTTGATATTTTCAGCTTTTTATTTTGATATGATTGAAATCGATATTAATTCCAATGGATTTTTGGCATTTGTAGCCCATGTCAATAAATCAAGACGTGTTGTGGATACATAAGGAATCGCACACCACTTTCTTATTGTAATGATTTCTTTCTTTCAAGCCAGAATTGTTTTGCAGGGTTGGAAAATGGATATACCAAACTGGGCTATTGCATACATTCTTGAAACTATCGGAAAGAAAAAAATTGATTTGTGCACCTTTTTATCCAATAAAATAATGATTGACATTACAAATGCATCGCTTTCGAAAAAACCAGTCATTCACTCCACAAACTATCTCCTTGGCCTTTATTACGAGGATCTTTTTAATTTAAAAGAAAACCCAATTCCTACTTGCACGAACAAGACAATGAATAATTTTTCAATTCCATTTCAAGAACAACAAGTATACGTTTGTATTTCAACATTAGACTAACATTATGTTCATCTGGAATCTGATTAAATATTGACTGTTTGCAGAGAATATTTTTAGAGTCCCTTCCACACAAAAAAAACGGCATCGAGAATAAGAGGCTAACAACACGTTGAGGTGTCGGCAGATTCACAATTTGAAATGGAATTTCACTCATCTCCAAACTGCCAACCGTTTGAATTAGTTAAACACCAAAGACATAATACCCTAACATTTACTATTTACAAATTCCCATTTTGTATTTTCAATTTACTATTTACCATATTGAATTGACATACAATCGACTAACATTGCAGGGACTTTGGACAATACACATGTTTCTCAAATTCAACCGTCTTCACCAACTCACTCAGTTCAGTCACATGCAATTGTCTCTACTCAACAACCTACTCAGCAATCTCATCCACACACAGCTCAAACACAACCAATTACTACTCCAACATGGCCACCTCAAGCACCACAACACATTACCCTTGAACAACAAGGTTGATTTTATTGCTTTAGTACAAGTTTTCAATAGTTTAATAGTTTTTCATATGATTTTTCTTGCACTTTTCAGTACATTGCAGTCCTTCACATTTTTTACAAACAATGGCATTGCCCCCTCCTCCACCAATTCGATTCAAAATGCTAACTAGAGGTTCATGAAAAAATAACATTGGTAAATGCATGCCAATTCCTCCGGCCCCTATGTTAGCATAATTTAGCATAGGCATATTTTATTGCATTTTATTGCATTGTCTTTTATTTAATAATATGCAACATGTGCACTCTAGTCTAGTGACTTGCATTCAATATTGTTATGTTGGATAACATTCAATATTGGTATTAGTAGTAATTACATGTGCATGTGAGATGGGTCTTATCATCTGGTAGTTGGTGCCTGATAGGGTGTCATGTCTATCCATATGAGGTTGTCTAATATCTATAAATATTACGTCTCTTGCATTGTTATGTAATCTGATTTCATGATCAATAATATTTGTGAGGCTTCCATCCCTCTTTGGTCATTGCAATCTAATTCTATTCTATCATTTGGTATCAGAGCTATACCATTGTTATCATTTGGTATCAGAGTAGGTTCTATCCAAGCATGATTTAAGAGGAGCACTATTGGAGAGGATCCATTGGAGAAGAAAATCTGCATCAAAGGAGAGTCATTGAAGCATCCCACAGCCTCCATTCCTTCTAAGCATCCCTCAATTAAAATTTGACCTATCCACTTATTTGGAAGGTAATTTTTTTTTTTATTAGTCATTGGCATAGCCAATTGATCCAACATATTGGCGGAATATTTCAGATTTGGAGATCTTTAAAAAAAAGATTTGTGAAAAAAAGAGATCTTAAAAAAAAGGAGAAACATTTTGAAAAAAAATTGAAAATCTAAAAAAGAGTGAAAAAAAAAGGATCAGATTTTTAAAAAAAAAAATCAGATCTAAAAGTGGAGGTGTGAAGAATTCGGGAGCAAAGGTTGAAGCAGTCCCGTCAACAAAATTCTATCAGATAGCTCTTAGAAAAAAGGATGTAACTTTTTCATAAAATGTCATATTGATATTCTGTTTTTATTTCTAGAAAGATAAGAAGAAGGTGCACAACTTTTTAGTTTACATCATCTTCAGATTCAGCCTCTACGTATGACGAAAAGTCTGTACAAGTCGGATCATTTTTTCTGAAAAAAATCAGATCTAGCTGGTAAATTGGTAAGATCTCAAAACTAAGATTTTGATTCTTCTGAAATTGTGGGTTTCAAGGAAAATATTGTATGATGTTGCTGTCAAAATTGTAGAAAAAATCAAATCACGGTTTGTGAGAAAAGGTGAAAACAATATTCAAATTGTTTGTTTGGATCTTGGGAACAAACAGGTTAGTGGTTCAATTCCCACTCTCTCCATATTTTTTATTAAATTATTCTTTTTGGAAAATTTGGAGAAATTACTAAATTCTGTGAGATTTCTAAATTTAGAAGCTCACCAAACACATTTAGAGCCACCGCTAAATTTAGCGGAAAAACACCTATAATGGGGTAAAAAAATATTTTTGGCCTAAATTGTGTATTTTGTGATTCTAGACCCTTTTTTCTAAAAAGGGGGGACACAAAAACTTCATTTTGATGTATTTTTGGAGCATTTTGTACTAATCTTGGTGCATAAAGTGAAAAAAAAAGTACAATTTTTTTATTTTATGTTTGGTTGTATCACACGAGATCTTTGATCTCATAGAAGCATTCGGTATATACGGTGCCTCTGGGAAGCGCTTACGGGTGATGCCGTCGCGACTACTACTGTACTTAATGCCTAACACAGCTACCTAAACATCGTCTGGGCATCGACCTTATAAAATCGATGGGGAGTAATAAGGACACAATACACACACATTTTAGCCCTCCCATTCGTTTGTGCTTGCACAAACCCCTCTCCGTATTGTCTACGTACCACGTACTAAATTATTTCATGTGCGTTAACACCTCTTTCCATACTGACAGGTTTATTGAAAGGGTGATCTTCTTCCACGTACCGATGGGTATATCGGAAGGGAGTGTATATAGAAAGGTTTGGTATATCAGCCTGACGGTATATTGAGAGGGAGACCATAAACCTGGAGTGATAAGAGCCTTACCCTTTGTCAGAAATTCAGAGTTTCAGAAATTTAGATTATAGAAATGGGTGCATAAGCACCAAAGTTCTTCTTTCCAGATTCACAACTGCTTAGAGGAGACAACTATGTTGCATGGAAATCAAAGATCAAGATGTTACTTGAGTTTGAAGACCTATGGACAATTGTAGATGGAACAACAACAAGATCACTTGATGATAGAAGATAACAAGTTCAATTTGATAGGGCCAATCAAAAGGCCAAGTTGATCATCTTGTTTGGCGTAACGGACGATGTGCAACCCCACATTAGAGATGCCACATCGGCCAATGATGCATGGGATAAGTTGAGCATAGTCTATGAGGCAAAGAACAAGAATGCCATCCTCAACCTACTATCACAACTGCATACTCTCAAGTTCAAGCACAATGAGAAGGTTGAAGTTTTTTTGAGACAAGTTTCTACTTTGAGGGCATCTCTATTGGCATTGGGAAAAGAGATAAGTGATGAAGACCTTGTACCAATTGTGTTGCGAGCACTTCCTCCTTCCTACAGAATCTTTGTGACAACTATCAATATGAGTGAACACATAGTCACCTTTGAGAAGTTGGTCAATCTACTCCAATAAGAAGAGGCAATGAACAACAAAGATCATGAAGATGAGCAAGCACTATCTTCCAATCATAAAGGAAAGGGGAAATTTTAGTCCAATCATAAGAAGTCCTAACAAAATCAAAGTCAAAAAAGAGACCAAAGTCAACGATACAACACCAAGAAGTGTCCCATTTGCAATAGAGGGGGACTTGACATCAAATATTTTTGGTACAACTCCTACAAAAAGGGTTCATCAAGAAATTCAAAACCCAATAACCAACATGGTAACAACAATTTAAATCAAGGGAAGTCAAACAACAACAACAATCGAGGGCAAAAAAATGGTAATTGGCAAAGAAAACCCAAACAACAAGGGTACATTGCCGAACATGAGGATGATTCAGATGAAGGACACCACATGTATTCTGCTCAATTTGATGAAGAAACCAAGTCCACACAAAATATCTAGTATGTTGACTTAGGTGTAACTCGACACATGACTGGATGCAAGGATTGGTTCTACACACTACGTGCCTCACCTAACAAGAACCATGTGTCATTAGGTGATGACTCATCATACAGTGTCAAGGGGATTGGTCACTACCTCTTGGAAAGCATAACTGCAAAATCACAGATGTATTGTATGTACCTGGGTTGACCAAGAATTTGCTATCAGTTAGTCAACTCCTTGATCACAACTTGAAGTTGGATTTTGACAATAATAATGGAGAAAAATTGTGTTTGATACGAGATAAGTCAATAGGTTCCAAGACTGTAGCAAGAGCCTCCAATGTGGGACACATGTTCCAACTTGATTTTGTCCACAAGGATGATCAAGCTCTAGTGGCCAAAGAGACACAATCTACAGAACTATGGCATCGCAGATATGGTCACATCAATTTTGGTTATCTCCAAACACTTCAAAAGGGCAACATGGTGAAAGGATTTCCTACACTCAAGCACAAGACTGACAAGTGTCACAATTGCCTAGCTGGAAAGCAACACAGAGTACCCTTCCAGAAGAACACATATAGAGCTAAAGGAAAGCTTGATTTGGTGCACATTGATCTTTGCGGGCCCATGCAATCAAGTCATTCTGGATGTCAATACTTCATGCTTTGTGTTGATGACTACTCAAGAAAGATGTGGATATATTGTCTAGGAAACAAGAGTCAAGCCTTTGAGACATTTCAGAAGTTCAAAGAACTTTTTGAGAATGAATTTGGTTGTAAGATCAAAACTCTCCGCTCAGATCGAGGGGGGAATTTACAAGCAATGAGTTCAAGACTTACCTGGAAGCTCATGGGATTCGTCGACAAATGCCTCCTACTCACACACCACAGCAAAATGGTATATTTGAGAGAAGGAATCGTACTATCATGGAAATGGTGCGATGTATGATTGACGACTCAGGTTTAACAAAGACATTTTGGGCAGAAGTTGCAAGAACTGCAGTCTATTTGTTAAACAGAGTGTCCACAGTAGCTCTTGAAGGAGTGACACCTCAAGAAGCATGGTCAAATCAGAAACCATCAATTGCACACCTAAGAGTATTTGGGTGTAAAGCTAGCATGCACATACCCAAGAAGAACAGGAACAAGTTGGATATGAAAGCTAAGAAACCGATATTCATTGGATACAGTGAAGAAGCACTTGGGTATAGATTATGGGATCCGAAAGTAAAGAAAGTATACACAAGTAGGGATGTTGAGTTCTTTGAGAAGAAACAAGCAGATGCTCCACTCAACGATTCAACAAACATGCAGAATACACCTCTTGTGAAGACAGAATTTGATGTTCCCACTGAAGATGACAGTGACGAATTGGATGATGGTGAAAACTTGGATCCACCACAAGCCAATGGAACAACTAAGAAGTTACCTAAATGGTATACTCAATTAATAAGAGATGCAAATTTGGATGAAGCACCTAGCACATCATCCAATCCTGGACCTAGAACTTGCAGTCAAGCTTGTGAAGAAGTCAATTATGCCCTAATGAGCAGAGTTGTTGAAACAGTTAAGCCATTTATAGTTCAGGAATCCCTACAATCAAAAGCTTGGAAAGATGCTATGGATTTAGAGTATCATTCAATGATGAAGAACAACACATGGCAACTTGTCGACCTTCCACCAGGGAAGAAACCCATTAGATGCAGATGGATATTCAAGACTAAGTACAAATCAGATGGGCTTATTGACAAGTATAAAGCAAGGCTTGTAGCAAAGGGGTATGCACAACAAGAAGGCATTGATTATGAGGATACATTTTCTCCCACAACCAAGATCAAGACAATCAGGATGATCTTTGCTCTAGCTGCACAATTTGGTTGGAAAGTCCACCAAATGGATGTGAAAAGTGTCTTTCCTAATGGATATTTGCAAGAAGAAGTCTATATGACTCAGCCAGAGGGTTATGTAATACCAGGAAAAGAGATGATGGTATGCAGACTCATAAAATCTCTATATGGCCTAAAATAGGCACCCCGGGCATGGTACATCAAAATTGATGAGAATCTCATAAGTCATGGATTCGAAAGGAATCCTTATGACCTCAATCTCTACCTTAAAAAGCAAGGGGGGGAGATTGTCATTGTGGTTGTTTATGTCGATGATCTAGTCATTACAGGTAGTTCTGTGAAGATGATCGATGCAACAAAGAAGGATTTTAATCAATCGTTCGACATGACAGATCTCGGGCACATGCACTATTGTCTTGGGTTAGAAGTATGGCAAAAAGAGAATCATTTATTTGTGTCACAGTTGAAATACACCAAGACTTAATGCTTGAGAAATTCAGGATGATGGACTGCACTCCTATTGCTACACCTATGGAAGCGAGACTTCAGTTATCTCATTCCGATCCATCACCACCAGTGAATGTAACTCTCTATTGGCAGTTGATCGGGAGTCTGATTTACCTAACATATACTAGACCAGATATCAGCTTTGCAGTCAGCTATTTATCACGCTTCATGCAAGAACTGAAAATATGTCATTGGAAAGCAGTAAAGAGAATACTGAGATATCTAAAGGGTACAGTTAACCTTGGTCTAAAGTACAAGAAGAATGACAACTTCTTCTTGACAGGATATTCAGATTCAAATCCTGCAGGAAACATGGATGATAGGAAGTCAACATCAGGCTTCATCTTCTTTATATGATCTAGACCGATATCATGGGGAAGCAAGAAACAGAACATTGTTTCTCACTCTTCTACAGAAGTAGAGTATCGAGCTACAGGTGAAGCTGTTTGTGAAATAATATGGCTACACTGAATATTGGAAGGAATTGGTCTACCACAACAGAAATCTACTCTAGTATATGTTGATAATGAAGGAGTTCTAAAGCTTGTTTGCAATCCAGTATTTCATGAGAGAACCAAGCATATTGAATTATAGGTTCATTTCATACGCGAGCATGTCTTGAAGCACAACATACAGCTCCAGTTCTGTCCTACAGCTGAACAGAAGGTAGATGTTTTCACTAAGTCACTTACACGTGACAAATTCACACTATTCAGAGAGTTACCCTCCACTTCATTAGAAACTATGCAAAATTAAGGGGGGGAATGTTAACATAATTTATCATAGGCATATTTATTATATTTTATTACAGTCTTTTATTTAATAATGTGCAACATGTGCACTCTAGTCTAGTGACTTGCATTCAATATTGTTATGTTGGATAACATTCAATATTGGTATTAGTAGTAATTATATGTGCATGTGAGATGGGTCTTATCATCTCGTAGTTGGTGCCTGATAGGGTGTCATGTCTATCCATATGAGGCTATCTAATATCTATAAATATTACATCTCTTGCATTGTTATGTAATCTGATTTCATGATCAATAATATTTGTGAGGCTTCTGTCCCTCTTTGGTCATTGCAATCTAATTCTATTCTATCATTTGGTATCAGAGATATACCATTGTTATCACCCTATTGGGACATTAAACATTGCCTCCTCATTTCAAATTCTAATCATCTCTCTCAATGGCTTGCCCAGCGCAACGGGCATATCAATTTTAAATAATATAAATTTACATGAATATTTCTTGGGCATTGATAGCAATGACCCGTCAGGATTTTTCAATACACGTGAGATGATTCAAGGCCATCAGGTATACTTCTATTTCAATGTAATTTATTCAAATTTCATTACATTTCACTTTAGATTTATTTATTTGAATATTGATTTGTTTTATCGCAAATAGGATCAGGCCACCCAAAGGTAGAAATAGGTAGTAGTCGATGATCAACCCGAAATCCCCCATACCTTTCCAGCAACATCATCTTCTTTAGATACAAATGGTGAACAGTTACAACCATTTCCTTTGAATAACTTAATTGGTTATGATTGTCAATCCCATGTCACGGATTTTATTGTAACTCATATCATTACGCTCATAGAATGAGAGAGAAGGGAAAAAGTACTAATCAATGATATAATAATTCATTTTGAAAATTATTGGCAAAGGGAAATTTTATATGTTGCAGTCCATAATCAACCTGCGAAGATTGATTCCTTACTTACCCAAGTAAGAAGTGGGACTGTCACATATAACAACAATTATAAAGATGACATTTTAGATAAAGCATTAAACAAATTGGAAAATATTAGTGTTGAAGCCCAGACATATTTTAACAAATGGTCTAAGAACAAGGATCTGGTAGTAATTGTAATTGTCGAAAGAGATAGAGGGATTGTAAGTAATATCATTTTGAAACAATATTTTTTGTTAATTTGAAATTTTCTTATTTTAGTAATATGTTTAATTGAGATCACTTTTTTTGTACAGTTGAAATATGAAAATTTGAAGAGTCAAGCAAAGGTGTTCCAAGTTCACTTGGAAACCGCAAAGAATAGTTTATCCGCAGTAAAGAATTTGAAAGAAAATATTGTTTTAGTTAACAAAAAAAACAATACACTAAAGTGGATAATTAAAGAGCATGGCTTTGACCTTAAAATTTTATTCAAAACCAAGGCAGCTGTAGATCCTAGTTTGCTATCTCATGGAGATGTGACAAAGGAAGAACAAAGGATCGTAAAGAATCTAGATAGTGTTGCGGAAGATCTGATTAGTTCTAGAATTATTCAAGCCATTGGCGAAAGGGGTATAGGAGGATAATACATTGGGGAAAGGATTACAACTATAGGAATGGAAGCCATTGGGGAAAGGGGTACATAAAATTGAGGGTTGAAAAATTTCATGATTGAGGGTTGAAACTTAAAAAAATTGAAACTTAAACTTTGAATGTTTGAAATACTTTATAATCTATATTTGAAAATTTGAAACTTGAGTGTGATGGTCATAGCGTTTGAAAACTTGAAATAGTTTATCATCTAGATTTGAATTTTTAAACTTAAATGTGATGGCGTTTGAAAATTTAAAATACTTTATAATTTGGAATTTTATATCTTCTTATATATTATGTATATAATTTCTAGATTGCATATGGTGTTTGTATTTCATTTGAATGTGATGGCGTTATGATAATGGTTAGTTATTTTTTTAAGAAAAACTGGAATGTGGCATGACATAGGCATCTTAATACTAACAGAGTTAAGTCTTCTTTTCTCTACATGTAAAATTCAAACTCTGTATCAAGTTTCTTAAAATTTAAATATTCTCATAATCTTCTCTACTTGTAATTATGATTGCATTAGATGTGGATGATGACATTAGAATAGAATCATAGATATGGATTATCATGAACTGTATGTGGACGTAGATTTAGCTTCAAGCACGATCATGGAATCTAGATGATGATAATGGATAATTGTTTTAAGAAAATTTGGAATGTGGTACGATAGAGACATTTAAACCTTCTAAAAACATTCTTCTCTCTACTTGTAATGATATGATGACATTAGAATGGATATATATGATGATGAATGATGATAATGGATAATTGTTTTAAGAAAAAATGCAATGTGTTAGGACAGAGACGTTTCTGCACATTTAAAATAGATATGGATGATGATGAATTATGTGGACTTACATTTATCTTCAAGCATAATCATGGATGATGATAATGGATAAATAATTGTTTTAAGAATAATTGGAGTGTGTCAAGATTCTAGGATAGAGACATATTCTCTCTACTTGTAAAAATCAAACTTTGTATGAGGATTCTCAAAATCTTTTTCTCTCTACTTGTAATGAAATTTATATCAGGTTTATTTGCATTTAAACCTTCTCCTTGTCTCAAAATCTTCTTCTCTCTACTTGTAATGAGTCAATGATATGATGACATTAGATGTGGATGATGATATTAAAATAGATATGGATTATGATGAATTGAGTGGACATAGATTTAGCTTCAAGCACGATCATTAATGATGATAATGGATAATTGTTTTAAGAAAATTTGGAATGTCTTAGGACAGAGACATCTTAATACAGTAAAATCTTAATCTCTCTACTTGTAAAATTAGAACTCTGTATGAGGTTTCTTTACATTTAAACCTTCTCAAAATATTATTCTCTCTACTTGTAATGAATCAATGATATGATGACATTAGATGTGGATGATGACATTAAAATAGATATGGATGATGATGAATTGTATGTGGACATATATTTAGCTTCAAGCATGATTGTGGATGATGAATTGTATAATGGATAATTGTTTTAAGAAAATTTGGAACGTGTTATGAAAAAAACATATTAATATGTAAAAATCTTCCTCTTTATACTTGTAAAATTTGAAAGTATGATTTTATCCCACAAAGTTTAAACACTTTATCAAAGAATTTTACAAATACAAAAAAAAATTAAACATAATTCTAAAAATGCAAGCAATGTCATATGATAGGGTTTAATTTATCTCGTCTTTTAGATGGCTGTGACAAAGCATATGGAAGGAAAATGAGAAATCATCCTTCATAGCATGCTAGAAGATCTTCGATTCAAGAAATATCAACACGAGAAATGGATTAGTATATAGATGGGTGAGTTGCCTAACATTTTCAGTCCCGAGAAGTGACATCTTACTCGGATGGATGTCAACCCACGTTTTAAAAAAAAATGAAATAATGATTGATCGGATTAAGGAAGAAACAAAAGATTTAAGAAAAATTGCAAATGATAACCTGTACATGTCTGGACAATAGAAGTCTGGAAGTCTGAAAGAGTATAAAAGTGGAAGAATATGCAGATCTGAACTTTGAAGGTCTTGCTAATTAGTATTCGACAAATGCATATAACAAATAGATTTTTAAAAAAGAATTTCGTATTCAAAAAAACCAAAATAGTAATTATATAAAACAGATCTTTTATAAATGATTGTATATAAATAAATGGAAATATATATACCTATAACATCTTTAATGATAACAACAGCTGAAACAAAATTTGATAAAAAACCTCCTGAGTCAATATTTGCATCTGTAGAGTTGATGTGAAATTGAATAAATAACCACAGTTAAAATGTAAGGTGATAAACAATAAAAGTAAGGTCAAGGAGATACCTATTTAAAGCTGAAACAATCCATTATCAATAGTTTCTTCAAATTCGATGTTCTCTTCGGTAGAGTGTGACGACACACCAATTCCAGTCTCATCGTTGGGAACAGTTGTACTTGTAGTTGTCTTATTTACACATCTTCTTTCGGAAAGGGAATTCCAATGCACAATAGCTATGTTGAAAGGAAAGGTTTCCATGGAGTAACAAGAAACATAACACCTCATGCAACTTCCCAGATTTTTTATCCAACTTGTTTCTCAATTTTGATTTTATAAATGATAAAGCATTGAAAACCATTTCATCCTCCACATACCCCAAAATTATTGTTTGGCATAACTCATATAATATGAAATATTCACTGATGTCTTCTCGTAAGATAGTACTTTGATAGATTCCTCACCAGAGCCTTGTAATAGCACCACTCTCAAAAGGTTCATCTAAATTCTATATTGGTTCCTCATTGTTGTTGCAAAATTTATTGATTGAGACTTTAATAAATCAACATTTAGTATACCTTTGATTTCCATACCCTTGACCTCTGAAGTCTTTGTGAAATGTTCCATTATTGTACCCATAGATTTATGGAAGTGCTTTCTTACAAAGTCTGCATGAGCACCTTCATTATTCTAAAATTAGGATTCATCACACCCATTGCTTCAATAATTTTATCTTTGGAGAAACGTTCTCTAATTTCTAATGATAAGGATTTTGAAATTGTTTTAAGCCTTATTCTTTTTTCAACTATAACAGACTCAAAGAAATTACGTTTCACATGAACATCTCCTCGTTCTGATCCTGTAATATCTTGACATTTTTGCAAAATGTGCAGTGGTATCTCCCTTCTGTTAACATTGATGCAGAGGTGTTCGTGGATATTAAATCTCAAATAGTTACTAGGAATTTTAAGATCTAATAAAGCATTCCAATTCTCGAAAATAGGTGTATCAAAACTATCTTCAGAACAGTACGAGACATCAAGACTTTGACATAAAAAATTTCTCATCTGTATAAAATCCACACTATAGATTAATCTCCCCTATGCATGCTTAATCAGTGTATTGATCTCTTGCAACATTGGAAGAATACCAACCAATGTAAGAAATGTCTCCAAATCAGTTAAACAGAGCAGTGAGTCCCTCACCCTGTCAACTTTCATGATGATATTTTTGCATCAAACCAGCCAACGAAGGATACTCCTCATGAACTCTACATGCAAGTTCATACAGAGAAATACATCTCATCTGAACATCCTTCAGAAGTTTTTTGCCATCTATAATTCCAATTGTGAATTTATGGAACTCAAGAAATCTCTTTTGGTTGCTTGCCATATAGACATTAAGTTCTCTTATAAGATCTTCTACTTTAGCAACATTTTTCGTAGTTGCTTACCATTTTATACTCTAAATTCATTCTGTGAGCCATACAGTGAATTGCTAGCATATAAGGGGCCACTATTGTTTGTAATCTAACACACATCCATGTTCGATTACCCTGCATAACAGATGCACCATCTGCTCTGACACATACAACTTCGTAGCAATTTCATAATCAATCATTCTAAAAATATCTTTCAAATGAGAAACAACTATTTTATGTAGGTTTTCGAAATTACAGTTTTCAACCATTTTCATAACACCCAGCAAATAAGGTGTCCTTATATTATTTTCTAAAGTATAGACATGGATACATACCCATCCGGTGTTGTCGATTGTTGTCACTTCATAAATTAAAAGAGAGATAAACTTAGCTTTTTTACATTCTCTTTCAAATCTTCCTTCTCTATCATCGAAAGGAATTTTGCCATTTCCCATGCATTACTGTCAGACCAATGAGACTGAGGTACGTTGGGCATTCCATTATATTCATACAAAACTTTGAAATTGTGGAAATCTGAAATCGGTCTTCCTTTCTTTAGTATGTGAAATAAAGTAGAGAACTGTATGAGTTTTACATGCATATTTGTTTGATTCATCTTACCAATTTATGATGTGATTGTTCCTCTCTTTTCCACGAGATGTCTATGTTTTTTCTGTTATTCTTAATACTATACTACATATTTAACATGAATGCATTCTTTTTCAATTTTCCACCGGTGTGTTTTGATTTTCTGGCCATCCTCCCCCGTTACATTCAAATATTGTTTTCAGTTGCATTTTTTGTTGCTTTCCCAATTTCTACGTATAAATTGTACATCTACATTCAGAGGGGATTTCTTTTGAACTAGATGGTTGTACAAGTTCAATAAACGAAAATTTGGTAGCCTAATCAAACTTGTAATTCCTCCCAATTGTCCACATATTCTTGTTCATTTTCAATGTTTTACTTTTTTTAGTAGAATTTTTAGCAATATCACAATCACTTGGTTTCCTATTTTGTGAACCATAATTTGAATTTGATTTTTGTGTTCCATTTTTCTGAATATTTGTATGTGCGATATCTTGATGCACTCCTGGTTGCACCCCAACAGGAAGAATATCTTCAGGATCTGGCATCTTAATAGGTATATCTTCAAAATATGGCATGGTATCATCATAGGTGTCATTTGGTTAATACTGTATAGAATGCATGTCTACCTCAATATTACCTTCCACACAATCAGTACTCTAATCCTTTCCGGTGGCAGCTATATGGGTGCTAGTGGTTACGGTATCTGTAGCAGCAGAGTTTCCAAAATACTTGAACATGGACTTCTGAGATTTCTTAGTTACTTTTTATGTCTTCCCATTCTGAGCACTAGCACCTTCCATTATTCTGAACTGAGTCATGTGTCAGTAAAATCACTAAGTCATGCATTAGATAAAATTGAGTCATGCGTCAGCAAATACATTGAGTCACACGTCAGAGAGAACTGAGTCACGCGTCAAGAAATATCCTTGTCGCACTTCAACAACAAGCCCTTTGTCACGCTTCAACAAGATCTCCTTGTCGCCCATCCACAAGAAACCTTTGTCGCGCGTCAGCAAATATTTATAGTCGCGTGTTAACTAATAGCATCTGTCGCTTGAATGCAAACTACTAAGTAATCAAATGATAAATTTTTACTGTGCTCTGGTAATTAGAGTATGCAAGTTCACAACTTCACGGTATTGGTAAGGTATAGGTGGTAGTATACTACCTAGTGAATCACCTAGGTTTTTAAAGGAGATGTTTTCAAATGTAGGTGAATCCGACCCCAAAATATATATATATATATATATATATATATATATATATATATTATAAATTTTAGGAGAACAGGACACTGAGATGCTCCAAAAAAACAACCTTTTCAAATTTTACTAAAATGAAATTTTCACCATATTACGAATATTCACCACTAAAATTATCCCTAAGCCTGGCTTCTAAAGAAAAGAGAAAGGGACTATGTTGACAACAACCCCATCGTCTATCAACGCATGCTTAACATAGTTGTTATAGATCCAAAACTGGAGGTATAATGCAGGGTCACCTCTTCATGCCTACTCAACATCAGTTGACATCTTGCTAATGTCAAATAAAAACCTTGCATCCCTCTCGGGTTGCCCTTGAGGATAGACATCAAAGTCTATGTGATTAACTTGGGCCTCTGGAGGAGGGGTGACATGAATTAGATGGCCAAGGCCTAACGCTTCCAATAATGCCACTTGATGCGTAGGTGAATTCTTAAAAAAATCAAAAAAGGAAATGTGAGAGGAGGTCTTGGTCAAAACCATGATTAAATCATAGGCCCCTACTAGTTTAGGAGTCATCGGTGTATTGTCTGTCATTGAGAGGTAAATCGGAAGAGGTTGTGAGGAATAATCATGAGTGCGGGTAGCTACATTGACCTCAGGTTCAGTCTCTAACTCAACCAAACCTACAATAATGGTTTGTTTCTGACCATCTAAATGAGGAGCTACCAAAGGGTTTGATTAAGTAGATGCTTCGTGATCATTGTTCCCTATGTGCATCCCTATGGCCATCCCCTTGTTAGTACCATGAGGATTAATCTTTCCATTCTCAGGACGCATTGGAAGGGGGTATCTATAGACTCCAAGAGGAACATTCTAAGGGGAAACAAGCCCCATGTGATCATTTTGCATTGGTGTTGTGGGATTAGCCAAAATCGTCTCAACAAAGAGCTTCCTTTGGTCCTCTGAAAGTCTATGTATAAAATTATTACTATCGTAGAACATACGTCATGCCCTCTAACCCTATGAAAACCACAATACAAATTAAGATCATAGTCACGAGGTCTCTGCTTCTAGTTCTGTTGTGGTCCATAGTTTCTATTGTTGTTTCGTTGTTGGTTGTTATAATTAAAGTTCGGTGGCCATTGACCCTGGCACTGATACTGATTTTGGAATTGATTTGGGTACTGCTTCAAGTATTGAACTAGGTTTTAGGTCTGGACTTGTTGTGGAGGTGGAGATGGGTGACTGAAGTCCACCACATTAACAAAAGGAGTAAAGTTATTACTCCTTTGGTTTCTCATGTTGGCATTATTGTTATCATTATTCATAATTTTGGTATTAAAAACATTTGGCTTTTTTGATTAGTTAGTTACACCATCTGTCGTAGCATGTGGCACCACGGTTCTTATTGAGGACTTTGGGTCCTTTATTATTGTTGTTTAAATTGTTCAAGTAATTTGAATTACCGTAAAAGGAAGTGACCAGTCTCCCATTTGATTCATACATCTTTCAGATACTATTGATTACTGCTTAGTCAATGTGGAGAGGGCCCTCTAGGACCTCCTCATAGCTCCTAAGAGGGAAATTTTACACCTCCTCCTTGGTTTCTCAATTGAGAGAATGGAGGAATAAGTCACAAAGCTCCGTTTGGTCCATGTTTGGAGCGTTGGCCGAGGAGTATAGGACATGTTGTCATCTCTAAATAAAATGGGTGGTGGATTCATTGTGCTCTTGCTTGATATGAAGGAATTCTCTTATTCATGTCCTTAAAATTTTGTTTATATCAAAAGCTTTTATGAACTCTTAAATGAGATCGAGGCTTCTAGTATCCTATAGTACCAGTTGAGAACATTTCCCTCAAGGGTCTTGGGTAAAATCTTAGCTACAACCACATCCCATGGGAATATCTCTTTAACGAAAGTTGCATATGCTTTAATATGCGCATTTGGGTCCCCCTCCTCTTTGAACTTTTCCAAGTTAGGGAGTGATCGTGGAAGCATTATGCTTCATATGGTAAAGTCAAGGGGTTCCTTAATGCATTCAACATATGTACCCAACGCATAAGACTCTACCATGGATGACCCTTGATGGGGAGGTGGGGGAGGAATAGAAGGCTGATATGACGCAACATAAGCATTTGCAGGGGGGTAAGGAATTCCTAGAGGTTGAGTATACGAGATAGGAAAGGAAAAAATGTCCCCATGAAGTGATTTAGAATACATGTGGAGGTATGGGGGAACATTGTTTTGATACGGAGTAGTAGGTGTGAAACTAGGGAACGTTACATTGTTAGTTGGAACGAAATTAGAGAACCCACTTCCGGTTAGCGCCTGTGGAGGATATCTATATGAAGTGTGTGAGGGAATACCTAACATACCTGATCCAATGAGGAGGTCTCCAGGACTATGAACGCCCATATATACCAGAGGATATGATGGTGCAGAGGGAACGTGACAAAATTTTTGAGCATGGTGGGGGACCTTTCTTTTCCTGGTGAAATATGGAGCATGAAAAGGTTGGGCAAGGTCTAACTCCCTAACTTTGTCTATCAACGTTGAAATAACATCACCTGAAGATGGTGTAGCATTTGTTCTGGGCAGATATTGAGCCTTGTTAGGAGGTAAAGGCACATGATGTCCTACTATAAATTTCTCTCTGGGAGACCACCCATCTTTAGGTGTATTTTCTATTATAGGAGGAGGGGTAGCAGTGTTGTTCTGAAGCAGAGCATTAGTATACCTGTGCATCCTTTCCAAGGACTGGTTTATTGCATTGAGATGCTCATCACTTTGAGTGAAGTTTGTGATGAGTTCATCATTAGTTGAGAGAAATGAGAAAAATGATCATATTGCATGCTAATTTGGGGTCTTGATAAGACCTGAGGATAGAAACCTTGTTCTCCGATGAATGTCATGTTGTTCGAGTTGGAGAACTCTGGTTGATCGATCTCCTCAATCCTAATAGATGAACCATTTTTGGTACCTTGAGGAGGAGTGTGGGGTGAAGGTAGCTTTGATGATTAATTATCAGCCCATCTTGATAACGAGGGTGACTATTGCATACCCATTTGGTAGTAATATGCTTCAAGGCCCAAAATGGGTCTACTGTATTCCTGACCCGACATATTCAAGGGGTATATAAATACCTGTAGAATAATGAGAGAGGAGATGGATGGATGGAAGAAGGAAGAAACAATGGAAACGAAAAGGGACTAGTCCTCCACATCGGGTTCACCAATTTCATATGATTAAAAATCAACACGTGACTTTCAGACGCACTCGACCTCCTGAGGTCATGTCAAGAAATTTGATGTGGAATGGATAGATGGCTATGTGGAAACTATATAAGGTGAATATGTGAAATGTGAATAAGGAAATATCAAGGCAATCTAATTTCCTATATGTCCATTAATGGAATCTTCTCATCTAAGGCAACAAAAGCTTGTCTTTCCTGCATGGGTGAGATGGAACAGTGTAAGATAATGGTAACGTGAAAATGGTGGTCAATATCTAGCTCACAAAAAATGCTCGCAACAGGTTGTGGAAGGCATGGGAACTGTCCTACGTTTTCCTCATAGAAGTTTCTAGACAAGGTCATGGAAGTGTGGGAGGAAATGTGTGAATAGGACAAATCCAAAAATTGTGGGGTCTAATCTCAACCTGGTTGACTTTTCCATAACTCATATGTTTTTTCCACTTCAACATTCAGGGCTATCAACTGTGAGATAATGGTGGGTGGAAGCAGTTTAGTCTGGAAAATCAAGATTCTAAGACCCGTGTCAATATACGTAAATAGATCAGCTGAGTTTGGTTGTGGGAGTCGAGGGTCGTATACCTAATCTCTTGGTTGTTGAGGACCTTTCATGGTCATGTGGGATGTGTGAAATACTAAAGCAAAGAAAAAAACAATCTCGCAAAGAAAACCGCAAGAGGGCAAGGTTAATCCTAAGCCAACTAGAGGTATGTGGGGATATGTGTTAATTCCTTTCTAATTAACTCTATGTTCCTAATTTAACAAATGAAACCAAACATATTTAAATTAAAATGGTTCAATTACTTTCCTTGAAATTAATTAAACATATGTGTTGCTATCAGTTAATTAATAAATGGAAGCTAATGAATTGAACAAGTAAAGAAAGGTTAATCTATTATTTTGTGATTTACAATGATTTAAATAAAAGAAATAAACAAATAAGGAAAGTAATTACTTTAATCTATTCTTTTTATTTTTTATGCTTTTTGGAAAATAGAGGAAATACACACAAACAAATCAAATTTCTTCTAATAAATTAAAATTTCTTCTATGTTAAAAACTAACAGAACTAAACAAGCAAACAACCAAATATGGCTATTTCCTTATGCAGAGAAGATCTAATCTATCCTAATAAATCAAGACTTTTCCAATTTGTATTTGTGGATTTACGATTTCCTCTATTCTTTCCTTAGAGTCGCGGGAAGAAAGGAAAGATTCTAAGAAGCTTTTCTTCACTTGAAACTTCCCCGAAAGAAACAATAGGATCTATGGAAGCTTTACAAAAATGAAAGGAAATTACAATAACACTAAACAGATGCAGAAGCATCTTCCAAAAAAACTTCTCATGCAAACCCGTAGGGATAGCTAGGGAAGAAGCTTTCAGTAAAAGCTTTGTGTGAGTTAAGGAAAGCTACATAAACTAATATACTCTAACAAAATGTGGAATAATATCTACTAAAACATAGAAATCTTTAAGAATCCAAATACATCCCCATCCTAGAAATTGTAGAACTATGACAATGAAAAAACTGGTTTTGGTTTGTTTTCCCCTTGGCTTCTTTCCAACTTGGTGTTCAAACAAGTCCAGGGAACTGTGTTGGCTTGTGTGGAAGAAATGATGAAGAAATGTTGGAGCTAGAATGGCTTGCAAGAAATTTGGTAGCAATGCAGGTGAGAGAATAACAAGGAAAGAGTACTGAGCTTTCTTGTGTATTTATCAGTAGGATTATGGGAAGCATAACAGTGCAATTCAAAACAATAATCTCCAACTAATGCTCCAGATAGAAGATTGGCTCTTATAGGAAAAAGGCAGAGAAATGGTCTAAACCATTTGGCAACCAATAAATGCCACCTCTCTTAAATAAAGGGTAGTTAACTCACAATTAATAGCAGGAAGGGAAGGAGAAGTTGGTGCACATCAAATGATCCAAAAAATAATCAAATTGGTTAAGAAACATGTGTTAAAACCAATTTTGAAGAAGTTGACATGCGTTCAGAACACGCTGGAAGAGGCTCGAGAAAAATCACTCATGATCGTCAGTCTACGTAGATGGGTAGTTGCACAACCATCAGGGCGGTTACGCAACTGCCATTGAGGGAAGACCAGCAGTTGTGTAACCGTTGTGGTGGTTCCGTGACTTAAAGTCAAAAGCTAAAGAAAAAGTTATCATAATGATAAAGGAAAGCAGGAAAAATGTGGAAATGAACAAGGAAAGAATTCTAGGCTACAAATATATATTGTAAATGAAAAATTGGACTCGAACACCAGTGGAAAAGATATTAATCATCATTGGGGATTTTAAACCGTTCTGACAATGTAGCACGTGCAAAATTGGGCGTGTACAGTTCCATTCCAATCCGACACCCAGAAGACCTCCATCCAAAAATAAGGTTGTGATAGGTCCCATATGTTTAAAAATAGTATGTGCCCAAAATAGTGAACCTTCAGTGTCAATGTCACTCCCAATAAGAAAAAGTCATCAAAAAGTGACAAAACTAAAAACTTACTAAAAATAACCTTCTTGAATAGGGCTTGCCAAAAATAATAAGTCTTGCAATTGGACTCAATTCACTCCCGTAAGTTCACATTCCACCTATATCATTTCTTTTTTCCACCATGAAGATGAAGTGTTCTGGTCTCGAACCTATTTCAATACTAATCACATAATGTCCTAATGTGGGAGATAGTGATGTCACCCACATGGACCTAGAAGACTTGAAGGCCAGAATGATGAACGATCCTCGAGGAGAAGTGGAGGAAAATATACTCTCAAGTGGGTTATTCAGGGCACGACGACATCCATTATCAGTTCATAGCACTGAGCTTGTCTTGTCCTATGCACAACATTATGACCTAAACACCAGAGCAATCTTGGTGGATGACAATTCAATCCTCACTGTCCTCACTTCGAAGGGCATTTCTCATTTCCTACAAATTCCCACTAACAAAAACATGGTCATCATAAACAAGGAATTATCTTGAGCAGTGTGGGAAAGGAATGGCTCTTATTTACAAGGCCTAGCAGTGGGTTCCTAGCTCAAATAAGGCAGAAAACCCTCTCAAATCGCAAAAAACTTGTCATGGATTGAATTCCATGAAGTCGATTCAAATGTCATTGTCCTTTTGAGAAGAGTAATGGGTGAGGATACAATGAAATACTTTAAATATTGGATGGCTCAATTCATCCTTGTGGAAACCAGATGGTGGATTGGGGCTAGATCATCAGCGAAAACATCCATCGGCAACTGATGTAGTTTCCCACCACTAAGAAGTTCACCATGACTTCTTACCTGGTGTATGCAGTTTCCTTCACAAGACCCTTCAGAGGATTGTCTACTACTCCCCACGTGCCTCAAAAATCACCTACATATGAGAAGTATATGTGGTTGACTCATAAGGGGAGAAATTCCCACTATGACAAGGTGAATGATGCATTCACCATGTTCATTATCAGGATCCTTGAGGGAAATCTGGAACGAAGGGTCTCTTCCCAAATAGTTACACTGATTGAAAATTATGGGATCCATTTCATCCAGTTCCCTACCTTCACCTACGTCAAATTTGTAGTCTATGATCTTGCTACTCACAGGCTATTGAGGTACTCGAGTGAAAAAATCATAATGTTCGAGTTGTACAAATAGTTGGCTCATGTTCATGTCAAGTGTAAGAATACCAAAAAGAAAGGTGTGTCATTTCTCATCTCATTGGGAATATATTCATGCAATAATATCACAGATGTGGTGAACATCAAAGCATCCTTCAGTTCCCTTAGTCTCTAATCCTACACATCTAGGTCCAACTTTGATATCAGGAGAAATCCAGAGACCTTCACCTTTCTAGGTTTGAGCCATACGCCTCAAATTGAAGACTATTGGGCCAATTACACAAATGATTTCAAGGTACGCAAAAGGGACTATATGTGGATGACGATAGACTAGATGAGGGATATCAAGTTTGATTGGTTTATTGATGGATTAAAAGATGATGGGTCATACTTATTTGATCTCGAGCACCAAGCAGTGCAATCTTCACACCTTCCTATGAATCTATGGAATACCAAAGAATAGGGTGATATTAAGGAGAGGACTCCAGCAGTAATCCAAAGACCAAGAGAATGGTTCAAAATGAAGAGAGTTTCTTTCATCGATTCCCGTGGCCTCCTAACTCTATTTGGATAGGTGTCTCACACTTCCTCTCTAAGGGCATCCAAAAAAGCCACAGGTTCCACTCACTTAGAAGAATCTTCAAAGAGAAAGATTGTGGAAGAAGAATACACTGAAGTTTCCCATCCTATGAGGCTTCATAAGAAGACTAAGATCATTGAATTTCCCATTGAACCTCTCAAGCCACGTGAAATTGATCCTTAATAGTCTCTTGTCCACCAACGGGATTTAAGTGTATCTTCCTTGGTGGTGGAGTCATCCCACCATAAACAAGTTGTGATCCCCTATCAGGCACCTAAAAGTGACCCCATGCCCTTATATTGTGTTTACTCTAGCAGAAACTTTCCCATGGATTCAAGAGCTATTTGGGAGTGATTCAAAGATGGTGCAGTAACCCACAACACCTAATTTTGAGGCTACCTCAAAATTTATGAAGACCAAGCGGGGAAGAAGGAAGAAATAACATCTTGTTTCTTCTCTAGAGCCTCTAGATCCCATTATGTACAAGTAGCTAGACCCAAAGATGTAAAACCTATGGAAGAGATGAATCAAGATGATTATGAGCTAACAAGGATCCCCTTGGTGTAAGCTACTCACGAAGGAGATGCACACCTTTTCAAGGAGTATGTGGCCCACTTGTTTGCAAGGAATGAAGAGTACAAACAAACTATGGAGCAATTGGAGGAGCATGTGAGAACTCTCGCTACCTATGTGTAATATTTCCTAGAGCCCAATGTGGTGCACCCTCCTCCTACGAAATTCATCCTTCCCATCAGCAACTTTGATCCTCATATGATTAAGAGATCCCAAGGTTACACCATGCAGGGGAAAGTCAATGATAAGTGGGTTAAAAGGATTCTCGAGAAAGGAAAGGTATTATTGCAAAAAGTTCTCTCGTTATTCAAATTTACACTTGCCACTATTTACAAAGAAGAGACAACAAAGGAATAAATTGAGAAAGAAAAATCTCATTGGGATAGTGTGTTCCCATTGGTCTTCGAAATGAGCAATCTTGATTCTCACTCCTTAGAGGGAAAAAATGTATTCATCTCTATCTCAGACAACTTGTCTCCCATATGGTCTCACACAATGATTGTTAGATATGATATGATAAATGAAGATATCTATGAACTTGATTCCTTTGGAGAGCATGCATCTGAGATCTTGGAAAGTATTTGCAATAGTGTGCAAAATATTGGGTCACCTCCGCTCAATGAACATTCATTCATGGAAAATATCCTTAAGTCTTTCCAAGACTTGGTCAAAAAGAGGCAAGAGATCCTTTCTCCTTTAATAAAGATAATTTGGAATCCCTTGCAGAAATTAGAGGCTCAATCTGTAATACTGCAAGAGATCACCACGTCTAGTTCAACCAATGCAATACCCTTGGTGGCATCCCCAAGACTTGGATCAATGCTTTGAGTTTCATTTTTATTTCATAGGTGGAAAAGGTGGCACTTGCGGCAGCCCATTTCAGTAAAGAGTTCAAAGGCGAGGAAATCATTCTAGGAGTATTTCCTCAAAGTTCCCTAGGAGCTCGATCTTCATTGGAGGAGGCTTCATCTTCCTCAGATTGATACATCTCTTCTTTCTCTCCCATCTCCTTTCTCTCTCCACATTCTAATTCTTCTTTGAGAATGTACTTATTCACTTAAGTGACATTTTAATTAAACATTGTAATAGTTCTTTTTCATTAATAAGAAAAGGGCTCACTTTCATTCTCTAGGAATATAAAAGGTCATAGGTGATGAGAATGTGAAAAGTCATGTGGGGGAGATGAAAATTCATATGTAAATCTATAAATTGGAATGGCTTCTTTGTTCCAAGGGGTTGTCAATTGTGAGTTCCTAGCAGATAGTTTTTGCTCTACTAAATACAAGCAAAAGATTACTTTCTTCTATTCTCGCATCTCTATGTTTCCTCTACTTTTTACATACTCAACTTTGTAAGCACGGTGATCTTGAACAACCAAGATATATTTTTGTACCTTTGATAATTGAATCAATAGAACTTTGTGTCTTTAGTTAGTCACAGTGTTGTAAGCATGGTTGAATTATTATAGTTGAGTGTGGATCTACTATGGTTAATGTTGTGAAATTTGCAAGTCCATATTCACAAAATTAACCTCCTTCACTATATTATTTACTCCCGTCTACCTCCTTCCCCAAGCAAATTCTTTTCTTGTACTAAGTACAAGCAATTTGCCATAAGTTTAGTGGAGTATTCATGTGCGATCTTTGGCTTCATGATCACCCACTAATTTACTTTTTTGCATTCATGGGAGCCTCCTCATTACCAAGAGGAGGGACTTAGTCCCGAAGCATTGGTGAAAAATCGCTAATTTGCCCTTGTGACAAATTATTTCGCCAACACACAATTAAAATAAAAATTGTCAAGAATCCAATCATAACATTGATTCTAATGATACAATTAAATTTGACCAAATGGATTTTGAATGATGATTACATTGGAGACGGTGATAAGGGTTTGAGTTCGTGACCGAGCAATACTCAACCTTTACATTGCATGTATAAGAATGGGCATCTACCAATTATAAGCATTCTCATACAAGTAATATAAGCAGTATTGAACATAAACATTAATTTTTTTGTAAATGTTAACAAACAACTGCGCATTATATACAAATATGTGAGTTGGAAATTGCATTTAGGAATGGGCAAATGCTCATTCTATGCAAAGTAATAATGTAACCTCTATCTTCCTCTATATTATCAATATGAGAATGGGCATATGTCCATTCTAAACATTCTCATTAGGAAAATATAGAGAAAGAAGAGAGGTTACATTTTATCATTTTCATACATGCAACATAGATGAAGAATAGAGGTTACATTTTTATTTTGCATATAGATCTATAGTTTACATATAGTTTACATATAGTTTCACCATTCATCTATATTTCCTTGATATACGTGCATCTATTCTTTCTTCATATTTGTTATATGAGAATTGGCATCTGCCCATTGTGAGAACATTTGGAATGAGTAGATGTCCATTCCACTCTAATATTAATTAGTTGTTGTATTGAAGGGTACTAACATTGGTTTTAGGTCCTCCATGTACTGCATAAATTGTACTATGTTATACCATTTTGCTAATGAGAAATTGTTTGACTACCACTCTTGTCTATAAATGTGGTATAGCATATTATTTGCAATTGTCTTAGTAGCAAAATTTCTCAATAAACTAGTGTTGTCAGACTTAGATGGTTGGTGTAGTTCTAAGGACCTTTATGGTCTAGGGTCCAAGAAAGAAAGGAGGGAGGTTGATGAATGGATCTAGAGGAAGGTATGTTATTCATAGGTGTCAAATGTAAGGACCTTAAACATATTATGAGCACATATTTATGATTGTAGTGACACATTCGCTATAGTCAAGAGCAACCCAATCCTATAATATATCAATGATGGTAGATGAAAAACATAGAAGTCCCTTAAAATAATAAAAAACGATGTTTATTAGACAATTTAGAGTGCATACAAAAGCAACATCTATTTACATATACATTTGTTTTCCATAGCCATGGGTTATAGGGCAACACCATTTATTTAACATAAATAACCAGTGTGATCACAATACCAACTAGCAATTGCACATAAGAGGTGCAATGGAGATGGTGATAGAGAGGCGTAGAAGAAGATAAAGTTGAAATACCACGGGTGAAACATTACAAAAGGAAGAGGGGTCCAACACATGGAATGGAAGACATGCTACAATGTTGTTCAAATATAGAGAAGAGGCTCCAGATGGAAAATGTGACAGTAAACCAAGGGGAAGTAAACTAAGAGAAACAAAGTGTTTGTCACTACATATATAGGCCCGTGTCCATTGATATAGTCACACTAAGAGATGGAAAGGATAGATGGAGACCAAACTATTGAGTATTATGAAAGTTATCTAGATTTTTTGCAATAATATTGCTTTGGGCATTATCACCGCCTCGTAAACATTCCAAGGTCCTAACAGTCATTAAATTTAGAGGATTGTCATATGTATATTGTTACGCTTGTTATTTTGAAATTTCTACATTGTGTGGCTCTATAGTACGAGGGAGCAATCAAAGAAGATTAAAGAGGACCAAGTGTATGCATACTCTCATAAATTTTGTAAGGTGTTTATTGAATTGCGATAAAAGAAGTATATGTAAGGACTACATCTACAGTGAAGGACATATGGCAAAAGTTATTGACATTGAGATTGGCAATCCATATCGTATATAATGTCATTCTTCCTTCTAACAATAAATGACAAAAATGGATTCACTAATATTATTGTTATTCATGAAACCAGTTGGCATTCAAATATGTAACCTGAAATTATATGAAGTTGTTTTTCATGTCAGAGTTGAAATTGTATGGAGCTTTCATTCCGATGTGGAACCTCAAATCATATGGCTAGAATTTTCATACTAAAACCATTTTCTGAGAATTTCAATGAGAGGAACATTTCATCGGCTTCTTTAGTTACAAAAGAGCATAACAGGTTTTGGAAGTCATCTTCGGCCTCACATAATGTTGTTGAATTCAACGAAGAAAGAAGCGAAAAATTAGTAGGGCATTCACATGTAGATGGGGATAAATTCGTAGGGTAAAGGCTTGAGAATTTGTGCCTCTAATTATACTTCTAATGAAGCCTCTCACATGTGGCACGAGGCGAGCACAACGTGAGTTGATTCAAAGTGGATTTAGTAAGGGAAGCTAAGGGAGATGGTTACCCTAGTTGAAAGTCCCCAACAGCTCAAATCCCTCCTCACAACACATGAACATAGGGAACATTAACTCCTAACACAGAGGTGGAGCAATATGAAGTGGAGATCCCACATGTTGACCATGCTAGTAGTTTCAACAGTAAAACAAACAATTCCATCAGCCACGTTGGCAAAGAGATAGGCCCACGATAGGAGGGGACCAAGTGCATGTAAACGCGGACTCCTCCATTGCCGCTCGCAGATACGAAAACTTGTGTATGTATGAATCCAATAATCAAAATCATTTTTTAATTGTTGATGAGAATGTGATTTTACCCAAACTAGTCACATACTTGCATAGTAATATCTCATTTCACATGTCATGGCCCATGGGATTGCCGCCATGACCATCCTTCTTTGCAGTTTGCAATTTTGTGCAGTGGCCCCATAAATATAAATGTGCAGTGGCCCCATAAATATAAATGTGATTATGGTTGAGTTGTAAGAAATGATTTGTAATAAAATCAGGTTTGGACAAGGAGCAACAATTTGTCCCCTATATTGAGGTCACTTTCAAGAGATATAAATGTTTTTGCTATTGTGGGGTTTATCACGAGTCAAAGTCTAATGGAGGCACAATTGGAATTGGGACAACCTTCTTGAGAAAGAATTGGTTTTGCTATGGCGGGGCTTATCACAAGTCAACATCTAATGGAGGCATGATTGGAATTGGGACTACCTCCTAATTATTTCCTTACACCTACCATTTAAATCCATTATATATCTTCACATTTAAACAGTTTTGTCCAAATTATCTTGTCTAAAACGTGACAAATAACAGTGTCTTAAAAATTTGGCAATCTAAAAAAGCGGATAGGTTTGAATTTCATAAACAAATAATGTCGTTTTTAATGGTAATAGTGACAAGGAATATACATCACCAAACAAATTCTAGGGTACATAAGAAAAAAGTCATTAAATTCCAAAACGGTCTCTTAAAGTTGTCTAAGCAGCTATAACTTTGTTGAAGGAACCGATGCTTATGTCGTTGCCCACCATATAGGGGATGCTTCTTATATACTACTCGAGCTCCCCAAGCTCGACCTCCCTACCTTTTCACCACTACTAAGATGCCTCTAGCTTCAATCTCCCTTTGTCGAGCTCAACAAACTAAGCCACACAAGCTCGCTTCAAAACTACAAACTTCGAGGTCAGTCAACTTCCTCCTAACCCATGTCCAAGCTCCTACCCTGAGCTCACTATCATACTTCGCCCAACTTGGTCTTTTTCCTAGCTCCCACCTACAATAGAGCCTCTCCACATGCTCCCCATCCTCAAAGGCAAGGAAACTCTCTGCTTGAAATTGCTCCCAAATCTATGGATCATCCATAATCGACCACATGTTGACCATTGTAGTAGTGCTCGTCGAAACACAAAACATTTCATCGCCCATGTTGGTCTTCTAGGTGGAGGGGTCGGCTCGTGACAGGGGGTGGGACCATGTGAATGACTTTGTAGTCTCCTTCACCACCACCTTCAAATAGGGAAACTTTCATATGCCCAAGTCCCTGTAGATTGACGACGATCAATCCACGGCCAACTATCATGGCAATTTGTGGAGCAGCTTCATTATGATAATGGTGATGTGGTCGCATCGCTCATAGATGGTCTTTTGCAATGTGCCCCACCCCTACTCATTATGTAGGATCTAGTTGGCCCCTACTGCCATCAACAACTCTACCAAGGTGGCATCCTCCAGCGACATCACCACATGTAGGAGTGTCTCCCTCCTAACCACATACCACTTGTTGATCACTGCAACAATGGCCTCTACTAGTCACTCTTCCTCCATTGATTTCTCCTTTATCTTGATAGCCCCCACCTACACCAGCTTCAACAACCCTACTATTATCCGCTTCAATGATGCGTGGTCTTTTCAAGCTACCACATAGTGGGTGGGGTTATGGGCTCTCTGATGAGAGACAAAAAAACATTTCATTGAAATCAAAGGAATGACATAAAGCCACCAAACCCCTTTGCCTCCAAAACTTTCACAGATTCTCATTGCAGGGATGTGATTGTGTTGCAACAGGGTCCTTTCCCACAACAGACTATGACTGTGATGATTTGTTACAAGATCTACTTCAAGACAGAGAATTTGCTACAAGACCTGCTTGTCTCCACTACCCAACCCTCCTGCCACATGTCCAAATCTCGGTGGCCCATACTTTAACGCACATTCTTGCAATGCTGCGAAGATGTGTTAACCGCAGGAACCCTTCGCCCAATAGAAGGAATGCCTAGTGTAGTTAAAAACTATAGAGTTTCCTTTAAACCTATGGATAGACTAACGACTCAAACATTCAAGGACCGAAAAAATTATACCACCTCGAGAATGATATCTATATTTATAAAAGTCAAAACATTGAGGTGTCCATTTTGCTGGAAAAAAATCAATACAAAATGTTTGCCAACATCCTTTCACAAAAATAGGAATAATGTAGTTTCGAGGGCAAAACAAAAAGACCTTAGATATAAAAAAGTTACATTCAAGTGTTCACTTCAAATCTGGGGTGGAAATAATACTAAGTGGAGTGGAAACTTTCTAGGAGATCAATTTTCGAGTGTAAAATAGTATGCAAATTTTTCCATTTCGAAAAACAATGTGCATATTTTAAGTTACTGCTTGAAAAACAACATATGCTTTACTAATAATACATGTAACTTCTACCATCCCTTGATACGAGTCCGGCCCCCACTCAAAAACACATCTTTTTTAGCCGATTCAACTACAGTTGCAATTGTCGCTGTGGAATCAACACTTGCAAATTTATTCGCTCACTCAAAACAAGTCTTTTTTTTAGATTCAACTACAGTTGCAGCTGCGGTTGTGGAATCAATTGTCGCAAATTTATTGTATATGGTTTTTTTTATGGTACCCACAACCATCTGGGACAGTATCAATAGTCCCTTTCTCCGTATTAGGTGGGGGTCCCTATCTCTGTATTAATTGATCTTATTCGCTAGAAAGCCATTATGCTACTATACTTGATCAATTGGATTTTCGGTGTGTCCCCCACTATACATCACCTGACCATGAATGGGATTTGAACCTGGTTTGAATATATGAATGCATCCACTTAACTTTTAAATTACAACCGAGAGGACAAGCTTTTAATATATTTTACAGAATTGATTGGACATTGTTCTCCAACAAATTGTTTGTAGGCAAATATATTTTCTGAATAACAGCCCATTAAAAAATCATGTACAATCTCCATTAGCTATGTTTATCTCAATACATTCAAACCCATTGCAAGCTTCTCGACTAGAAACAAGGGTGGTGGAACCTACTACAATAATACACTATGCATCCCCACTACAATAATTATGTACACTCTATATCTTACGAATCACCCTCTTGTTGTGCTCTCCCATTATTAGAGGCAAACGATATGACTAGGTTATTATGCTACTTGAAGAAAAGAAAAAAATGTGGAGGCCGGCAAGTGGCCTAAAGGCGAGTTGTGCAAGAGAGAGAACATGTATGAAACATAACCACAAATGGATGAAAAGATGGGATATTATGCTCATTGAATAACCTTAACAAATAAATTAAAAACTATGTGAATAAAGGGTTTAGAATAGTTGTGGAGAAAGAAAACCAGGAAGAAACAACACTACTATCTTACACAATTCAACCCGACCTATGAACATTGCGAAAAAGTATACATAGGGGCTGAAATCAAATGGAGGAAGAAGATATGCATAGCTCAAATAAGGACCAGTTCCCATAGGGTTGGATGTGAGATTGGTGGATGGGTGACTCCTAAAGAAGAATATGAGGAGATGATATGTGTTTTCTGCACCACAAGTGCAATAGAAAAAGAGAAGCATTTCATCCTTCAATGCCAGCCTACAAGAGCGATTGGGTGAAGTATACAGAAACATTGAGAGTTAACTCCATGTTGGAGCTACTTGAAGATACAACAATAACAAGTCTTAGCGGATTGATAACACAAATCAATAGGAAAAGGAACAGCCTTCTTAAAAACACAACTCAACCCGCAATATCATCTTCTTTGGGTAGTTGAGGCTGCTGTAACAATCTTTGGTCCTATAAACCATTGGCTCTCGTGGACGTAACTAAAAACTTTTTTCATTTCATCTCTCCATAAACATACATTTTCAGGTTATCTTCTCTCCAAGTCTCATATCTATTGATATAAAATATTAAAAAACACATGCAATTGCAAAATTAATCCCCGATGAACAAAAGAGCAAAAGCAACAAGATCGTATAGCTAAAATTTAGAACATGCATTACCCCTCAAATATATGGTCCAAAGAAATCACAAAATCTGCATTCCAAACAATTTCATGTACACTATAATCTAGGAGATCATGTCTAAAACACTTATTGATTTTTTGGCCTCCAATTTCTAAGCCACTCTTTCAACATATCCACATTCCTGCTTACATCTTCAATTGTATCACTCTGAAGAGCAATGATGATGTCGTTGGAATAGCTCTCGTGTGCTTCTTCAAGCAACATTTGAAAGATTTCACATTCAATATTATTCTGGAGCTTTTGTCCTGTGTAACCTCTGTCAGAATTTATCAAACAATATCTGCTTCAGGACACTTGGCAAAAATGATCTAATAGAATTAAGCGAATAAAAGTGTTAAAGCTTGTCTACACATCAAACATATGCACCAAAACTTACAATATTTCATTTGAATTTTGAAACTATGAGCAAAATACATTCTGGTTAAGTAGCAGTTACGTATTTTGAAAGAAAATCATATATCCACAGGCATAAACAACACAGATATCTGTTACCTATTAGTCAGACGATCATACAGAATAGAGTTGTCTGTTTGCAAAACCACCACACAATCAAACCACCGTTGAGGGAAAAAATCACAACTATGATAATCAATTATGTTTCCTCCCTCTTCCATCACATTTTCAAGCTCATCATTTACCTGGCACATAAACCATAAAATACTAAGCAAGTTATGTAAAGAAACAATTTCCAGAATATCTATTTAGCAATCAAATCATGACACAAATTGAAATAAAGCATCTAGGAATGTTCAATACTTGTAGCACATAACTAGTTCCAAGGTTTAGCTTATAATACAACAATATATATTTGGTTATCTCATACTATTGTTTGCTGCATACCACCAAACTCGCAAGTTCTACAACTCAGAAATGTCCATATTAAAAAATGTGGACTTTCATTGTATTCCTATTAAAATTAAGACAGAACTTGTTTTCATTGTATCATTGAACACTAATCAGGCAAATTGTAAATTGAACTTAAATATAGCCAAAAACTTCAAATTTTCAGATTTTTAATACTAAAATGTCTAAAAGGAGAACTATCTCTTTCCATAAAGTAAATCAAAAAGAAAACAGAAAAGTGGTCAAAACACTTTGGAGTGTGAATCCTCTCTCTAGTATGCCTTTGCACCTGTTGGTTCCCTGCTTGCCAAATCTGCCTAGGTTCCTGCATTTAGAAGGGCTAACTCCTAATCCCTAAGTTTTGGTTCCTCTGTCTCAGCAATCCATGTTGATTGTTGATCAATTCCATCTCTTCATTACAATTTTTTTACTAAAGAATTGAAGGCAATAGTGCACAAACATTAAGTCATTCATAAATATTCCAATTTTTGGAAGACTGTTCTTGAATGTTCTTCAAGTATGCTCATATTGAGAAGTAGTGCATGTCAGGCTCAAAACATTAATAGCAATATTCAGAAGCTCGAGAGTTACAGTTCCAGAATACTCTAGCCATGTGTTTATAGCATGTGTAATTGCATGCAACATTTCTCATATTGAGACGTGCAACACTTAAATAGATAATTGAAAATGAAACATTGCTGACCTGTATACATACAGTTTTTGTGAATCAAAATGATTTTTTTACAAAAAATCATACATATAAAAGCATGTTGCACAAAATCTTTTTTGTGGAATTGAATCAGCTCTAGAAAGTAAATCAAAACATAAAACCAAAAGTAGTAATCATCCACAAGATAAACACAGAATTTTAACATGGTGAAACCCTCGTGGGAAATAAAACTATGTTTTGCAAACAGACGTGATCATTGTTCATTCTTCCTAGAATAGTTTACAATAGCGGTTACAGAAATTCAATCATTGGTGAACATTCAGCAATGTGATGATCTTTGTGCAAAATGCTACAGTAATGTACAATGTGTAAATGATCCCCTCTTCCAAACTCCTCCATGAGCTATTTATACATTTGAGGCAAATCGATACAGTTCCTCTTCAAAGAGCTTTTTGACAGTTATAAAATGTTCTTGGTCATGCAAGGCCTGAACAAAAAAGAATATTAATATTTTATTGACATTGATTCCATGCACTCCAATTGATGATGTGGCCGATGACATGTTGTTTTATGCTGACATGTTGGAATTGTTGATAAATTAATATTTTATAGACATTGATTTTGAGTACTCCAATTGACGACGTGGCTGATGACATGTCATTTTCTGCTGACATGTGGAAATTGGTGATGTAGTTGCTTACTATTTCTTTCTGTGTGGAATTGGCAAACAATGAGATAGTAAGATAGTGAATCTCCAAGTTGTTCCATGTACTTACATTGTCTGCCATCGGTCAATCTGTTATGTTTCTCATCTGAGATGACATGTTTTCTGCTGACATGTTGAAAATGATGATGTAGTTGCTTACTATTTCTTTCCATGTGGAGTTGGCAACAATGAGATAGCAAGATAGCAAATCTCAATGTTGTTCCATGTACTTATATCGTCCACCATCGGCCAATCTGTTATGTTTATCATCTGAGACCTAGACCAAATAATTGCACAGTACTTGGCAATAGGTCCTGAGATCTGTTGGCTTCATCAATTTTCACTCTCACTAAGCTATTTGTTGGGACTGATGAATGGCTCCAACAGATGCTTCACATCAGATGGCTTATTGAGGCAGCGGGGTGGACAAGGACCATCTTACCTTCCCGTCCCTCATCCCACTATTCTACAGGGATGGGTACCATTTAACATAGTTACCACCAAATTCCAGTACAGGGACGAGAACTGCATCGCCATCCACCTTATTCATTTACTCTAATACCCTGATTTGAATGATGTTTCTCATTCCTGTATTAATACCTGTACCC
Source organism: Taxus chinensis (assembly GCA_019776745.2). Taxonomy (NCBI): domain Eukaryota; kingdom Viridiplantae; phylum Streptophyta; class Pinopsida; order Cupressales; family Taxaceae; genus Taxus; species Taxus chinensis. Next base: position 524,466,515 of record CM034152.1, read on the forward strand.
TCACATCTCCAAGAACTATGTGTGTCAATATCCCGTGAAATTGTCATTGCGACAAACAGAAGGACTGGAATCTGGATCTTGACAGGGAAGCAGAGGAGAGACCTATGTGAAGCTCTGATCAGTCTTTCACTCTGTATTGTCTTTCAGAACACATGGCAGGAACACGGCGCATTTCTGATGGTGATGAGTCGCGATCCAAAGTATAGCTCGGCAAAAGAGCATTCCAGCCCTTCATTCTTCGTCTTCTCCACTCTTTGCTAGTTTTTGGTACTCGGTGAAATTTCGAAACAATAAACCAAAATGGCTGAGCAAAAGGACTAAGGACCTTGCATCCTGCATTTATCTGCTCTACACTGCCCAATGTCTGTTGAGACACATAGCAACAACGAAGGTTATGACACTAGGGAGCATCTGGTCTGGTTGCAACTGTGAAGGGGAGAGAACAACCCTCCACACACCATTTTAAATTTTGCTATATTCAATTTGTTTCTGCTTCCACTTGAATGAATGAAAGAAATTATATTGATGTCCACAAGGGAGCAAAGTAGGTTAATAGGACTCTAAAGTATATCAAGTTACAATAAAACAGTACCAGGAGAAGAATCCTAGAAGCTGAAAAGCGACATAAGCTATAATAATAAAACAACATAAGCACGCCAAGGAGGGGCAAGCCCAAGGCAGATAAACCCTAACCAGAGAATACAAGTACAATTATAGATAGCTACATGAGGGGAGGAACCCACAAGGGAAATAATGGAAAAAATATCTGATCAAGACCAAATAGGAAGACCAAGGCAAGAATTATTGTGTAGACTTGATTTCATCAATGCTTGGAGCAGGACAACCAAGAATCACCATCCATCACCACCACAGGACTAATGCAAGATTTGATAATATTCAGAGGAAAATATCTTGGGCTAAGGGTGGTGGCATTGATAATCCTGGGAGGAAGTAAGAAACTTCACTTAGGAACTCTCCTAATATCCATACTCATTGAATATCCAACAAAAAAAAATGGTGATACACATATGTATTTACACCAGGCTGCAAACGAGGAGAAATAGATAGCCCGCGGGGCCAATTATATAAGACAACTAGGATATCCCTAGTACCAATATGTGGAGATATCTATCACCATGTGTGGATGAACCAATTCCAAAAAATAAAAAGGTATTTGCCCTGGTAAACTTGGAGGTCCTTCATAATATCCACAAGCTTTTGGATGGTTGCAGGACATTGTTTTCGGAATATGGGGCCTGAAAATGAAAAATATTTATATTTGATTCCCAGCAACCACTTGTGTACCTCAATTGATGAACTGGTCAACGACAAGTTGACATCACTGACATAGTCTGTCTAGTTATTCTCATGTGGGCTAGTAGATAACAGTATAACAAACCAGAGCAGTGCGTTCGATGTTCTTTCAGTTTCCTGTCACACATCAAATTGCTGCGCTGCTCATCTACTTTGTGGCCCAACAGAATAATGAAGTACGAAGCAACAATGATCCACAATTAGCTGAGTAAATCTAGGGTCTAATTCGATAGCACAAACCTTACTTAGCCTTAGGGCTGAATACTTAAGTTTATGTGCAGATTAAGCTATATGCCAATGCACATTCATCCATAGAGTAGCCATTTTCATAAACTGAATGAAGAACTGAGAAATGAACAGGGTAACATGAAATTTAATGCATACAGCACATTTACAAGAGCAACCACACAAGATTTGCCATCGAGAAACCCAGTGTGGGAAAACTACAGCAAATGGTAATGTACCTCCAATCCACTATAACCAATGAAATTCAAGGTCACGTGCTCACAAGGATATAGCATACGACCAACAACTATGTCCCCTTGATTTGCATCTCATCTCACAAACCCTGTTCTATTCTCCCTTCGTTGATCCGTAAACTTCTACTTTGGAACTCTACGAATCACACAATTATGCTGTTCTACTTTCAACTTCGGAAAATGACAGCTTTAGATGAAGATTAGAGCTTTAGTGACTTATTATCTAGTGCTATAGAAAGGAAATTGCAGAGAATAGGAAATAATTCAAACTCCGAACACCAACAATTTGTATCCTGAAACCCCCAATGGAGGAAAACCAGTCGGGAAGGGCAAAACGCTCTTTCTTCCCACTTTTATTGGTCAATTATAGACAATTACAGATTACAAGACGTAGAAAATGGAGACAACAATGTAAACCTCTCCCTTCCTATGCTTGCTTGTTATGTTTCTACACCTTGCTCCTACAATTCCACTCCAGCACTGAAGATCTTGCTCACTTGCTCTCATTAAACTTAACCCTTTGCTCTTTGATCTCTTTGGATCTCTAAATGATCAATTCTCTTGCTCCTCCTTGTATTTATAGCCTTCTCCCATGTCCTCCCGAGCATTGGAGAATGGGAAAGGTTAGGGAGGGAAGAGACACAGTCGGGTGCTTAAAATTCGCGTCCATTCGTGCTCCATTTCTCTTTTCTGTTCTAAAGTGTCATGATCGCCGCCTTGAACAAACCGGCGGTTTCAGGACCACCGCCCTAGCTAGGCAGTGGTTACAGGATCGCCACTCTGCACAAAGCAGCGGTTCTGTCCATAACCTCCGTTTACCTCATTTTCCTTCATTTTCTTCAATTCTCCTTCTTGGTGTTGATGGAACAGGTGAAGTGGTGTGTTTTTCTGGATCACTCATGGCCTCCCTAAACCAGTTGATCCCATATAGGCAGGTCACGCATTCTTGCGTGACACATGAAAGATATCTCCCTTAACAAATCTTGGACATTGTTGGACAGCACCCTTGTTATCCAATTCTAACCAGTAGAGGAGCGTTTGCAAGCTCTCAAGGAAAAAAAGAAGCTCTTTTCCCTCCCACAGAAAATTTATATAGATGTCGATCTCACAAACTCCAGGTGGAAGAGCTTTGGAAAGCTCATATTCAGGTAGTAGCTATAAGTAAAATTTAGGGTTTAGGCGTGCCCTAAGAGATCTATGGTGGAGATTGAGTTGATCCAATGGTCCATAACTGATCCTACTTTTGTACTAACAAGTTAACTTGCCTTTTAAATGAAATGTTGAAACCTTAGAACTAATCAATATAAGGGGAGTTAGAAAAAGGTAATATTGGATAAGTATTGTAAATTGATAAAAAGGAACCTCTAAGTAAGATTTAAATGCTTTGAGCCTTGTAAGAGTTATACATTTGGTAAGCGAAAACTAAATCACAGTTCTAAGACACTTTATCAAGAGTTTGACGTTTAAGTAGTGATGAGGCCCTTTACCGGTATAATGTCAATTATCACCACCTTAACACGAATGTTCTGCTGACGACCATTGCAACTGTCAGAGTTCGATGGATGATCCCTCAAGCCTGCAACTGTTTACACTCACAACCACTTCTAAATTTTAATCGCCAATGAGGTTATTGGCTTCACCAATCCAACTAATGACCGTATCGCTCAAACCGTGCAACGCAAATGACTCGCAGGAACACAAGCTGGATGGTGCAGCACAACAGCATGGTGAAACAAGTTTTGATAACGCAAACTTAAACCTAGTTCTCATTAACTCTTCTACAAAAAACCGCAATTTTTACTTTAACTTGGTTTAATTTGGTTGTTTAATATCGAGGCACCACAACAAGAAGAGCATATTGTTCGATGATCCATTAAGAAATGGCAAATAAGAACCCTATAAATATGGACTTACACCTTAGCAATCACAACTCGGTTTTTACTGATGTCATTGGCATGGACAATGACGTTGATTAAAATAGGGGATTTACAGGACATCATCAGCAAGGTCAGTGACATCGTGTAAGTGCAAACAAATGGAGGAAGAGGAAAGAATGGGGTCAATAGGGGGAATGGGAACATAGATGGGGGTGGTTAAAGCTAATATGATGGTATAAGGTAGAATAAGGTGGTGTTAATATGGGAAATGCCACAATATGCTACCAGTTAGGGCAACCCAATCTCAAATGTACTCCTTAGGATGTATATTCAAGGAGATTCATCTGCCGACAATCGTGCAAAAGAAATCATTAGTAAGTGAAAATAAGATATATATAGAAGTCAAAAGAAATGGTCTCTACCAAAGAATTCGAGGAAAACTCTGACAACACCTCACCTCCAACCGTGCTTTGTCGAATGGGTCACTCAAGGCAGAGACATCAACATAAATCGATATTGTCACCCATTGTTTTGAGACTAGGACTCGACACAAACACATTTTAGGCTCAAGCTCAGACGGCAAAAACTCAACAAGACTGGGTAAATTAAAAAATTGCAAATTATAGCATATATTTCAAACTTCAATAAGTAAATTTATTTTTTAATGTCAACCATCTACCTCCAATTCTAAGCATTAAATACTACTCTACTAATTACTCTGCATTATCCTGCCGAATAAAAAAATTAGATGAGGAGAATAATCATTGACACTAAAATCACCAATACTATATAAATAATCAAACTCCCATGCCATAACAATAAATTCACGCGTAAATTATTTCGTAGCAATGTCTACATTCCTTTTGAATATTGCCACATGTAGCCTTGACGTGGGTGAATGTGATGTTGTCAACACCTATTTAAAATTGTTCATACAAATGCAATTTTCCCTACCTAATATAGCACATGTTTCCCTAGCAATCTCTATATTCCTTTAAATATTACCACATGGAGCCTTGATGTGAGTGAATGTGGCATTCTCAATGCCTCTTTAAAATCATTCATACAAATGCAATTTTCCCTACCTAATACAGCACACGCATAACAAGCTCATGTTGTCTTCTTCCAACTCAGAAAACAAGTTGATTATTACCCAAATGGTTTTTCGTTTACCCTTTGACAGTTTCTTCTATGTTTTTTTTATTTGTAAGGTTTTAAAATATGATGTAAGTCTAGCCGAGTCAAGGAAAATAAACTTGCCACTCCCAGCTCGGCTCAAGACTCTGCGAGTCTAACAAGACACGCAAAGTCTCGATACCATGGTATCACCTATCTAGTTCCATCAAACCATTCAAGGATGAGGTTATTCGTGATATTACACCCTTGGATGTTTGTAATGTGCTTCTCGACCAACCCTAAATGTGGGCATGCCCTAGTATCTATGAGGCTTGGTCGAGGAGTATCATCATCACTTTAGATTCGGAGCACTACTAGATACTATAGGTGGCCGTTGCTAAACTAGTATCCCTGATCAATGCAAAGTAGTGTGGGTGTGTGATTGCTCAAACCAAGACCTTTGTCGTACTCAGGATCAGATTTGAGAAGAACCAGAAGGTTGTAGAAACCACATGTGCCACTACAACAAGTCAAAGGGCTCAACAAAAGTAGATGAACCAAATGATGTCACAATAAATGAATGTTTTGACTCACTCAAAGATGTACCTTTGCACTATCAGGTGAAATATCCAATTGACTTTGTCCCCAAAACTCTACTACCAAATGGACCGGTGTATGAGCATTCAATGCTCAAGAATGATGCATCAAGCGTAAAATTCAAGAACTAATTCAAAAGGGCCACATTTGGCCAAGTGCTTCACTTGTAGGAGCCCAATCATACTCGCCTGAAAGAAGGATGGAATGTGTCGACTGTGCATTGAGTATCACACCTTGAACAAGATCACCGTCAAAAATAGCTAACCACTTCTAGGGATTGATGACCTTCTAGACCACCTAAGGGGATCTAAATTTTTCATCAAGATTGATCTAAAGTCAAGGTATCACCATGTTCCCATCAAGCCAATTAACATATGGAAGACCGTCAGCAATTCCAAGGAGAGCTTGTTTGATTGGTTAGTTGTGTCATTCGGTTTGACAAATGCACTAGCAACATTCATGAGGATGATGAATGATGTCCTACGGCCCTTCCTAGATTATTCTGTGGTTGTCTAACCAAATGAAAATCTTATCTTCACCAAGACATGGGAGGAGGACGTGCAACATGTTCAACAGGTTTTTCACACCTTGCACGAGCATAAGCTCTACGCTAACATAAAGAAGTGTTCCTTCAATATGAAAAGTGTCCAATACCTAGACTACATAAAAAAGAACAGTGTACACATGGACCCAGAAAAGATCCAGCTCATTAGGGACTTATAGGTCCCAAATACTTTCAGATAACTTTGGATTTTCTTGGAACTAGCCAGTTTCTAGTATAGGTTCGTGCTCAGGTACTCTTACATTGCATGGCCCTTGAACCAAGCAGCAAAAGGATCTAACGAATAATTTGTGTGGACAAAGGCACAACACAGCATTTGCACAGTTGAAACGAATACTTTGTTCAACATCGGTCCTTGTCTTGTCAAATATGTAACAGTCATTTGATATCGAGATAGATGCCTTCGAGTATGCCCTTGGTGTGGTCCTACATAACATGGGCACTTAGTTGTATACCACACCAGGACCTCCAACATAGTGCAGTGGAATTTGACATATGACAATGAGTTGTGGACCATTATGCAGGGATGCAAACAATGGAAGTGCTATATTTTGGGCAAAGAGAACATCATACATATAGATCATAAGCCTATGCAATTCATGCAAACACGAAACAAATTGGAGAATGACCTTCATCAGAGACAGTCCACCTATAAGCAATTGTTCCACCTCAACATCTGACATGAGAAAGGAAGTGCTAATCGAGTTGTTGATTGTCTGAGCCCCTCCTCTCCTACCCTATGAAAGTTCATAGTTCATATAGCTGGAAAATGTGGGGGCGGTCGACCTCCAGTTCAGCACTGACAACGATTCTTGACTCCTATGGGAATGAGACATTAGAGTGATCTTTACTATATGAAGTGACCTTTACTATATGAAACAGATTGATTACCCTGACACAAACCAGATACTCAAAGTTGGTGTACATGTCCCTGAGTATCATCTACAGGAGGAGATTTTGTGCCACATGGGACACCTCTATGTTCCTACATGAGAGCGTCAGAAAATGCTTTGTGAGGCTCATTATAATGGAGTGGGAGATCACTTTTGCGTGGGAAAAATAGTGGTATTTTTACAGAAATATTTCTATTGGCCGAAGCTTCGTCATGATGGCACTAAATAATCAGGTCCTTCACATCCTCCGCAATCACAAATTCAGCCAATCAGAAGCTAAATCTGTGCACGCCTCTTCCAATTCCAGAAAATTTTTAGGAGTCTATCTCAATGGATTTCATGTCAGGCCTGCCCACAACAACACAAGGTCACAATAGTGTTTTTGTGGTGGTCGAAAGGTTCTCAAAGATAGTAATTCTAGCTTTGTGCAAAAAGAAGATCTCAATGGAGGATGCTGCCAAACTCTTTGTCAAGCATGTGTGGGTTCATTTCGGCCTACCACATAGCATCGTATTAGATAGAGATAGCAAGTTTGTTGGAATCTTCTAGTCTTCGTTGTGGTCCATTATGGACACAAAACTAAACAAGTCTGCCACATTCAATCCTTAGATTGATGGGCAGATAGAGGTGGTCAACCACATAGTTGTGCATCTTCTTCGGATGTACCACTCAAAACATCCACGCACATGGGATAAGAGTTTTCGATATGTCCAACATAGCTACAATCAAATTTCTCATGGCTCATCGCAAGTATGTATTGGATTTCAACCACTATCCCCCATCAATGTAAGATTTTCTTTTGTGGTGGTGGAATAAGCACCCCATGCTAAATAAGAAATGGATAAGGAAACCAAATTTGTCAAGAGAATTCAATGCATTCAACAGCAAGTTCATAAAATTTTGCAAAATATCGGTCAGAATTACAAGCAATGTCAGTCAGCATCGTGTTCCCCGTCAGTTCCATGTGGGGACAAGGTTTGATTGCATCTTTAGAAGAAGCAGCTCAAAGGTCCAAACAGGAAGTGTAGACCTCTATGATATGGTCCATACACCATTGGCAAACAAGTGGGGAAAAATACATTTGAGCTCAACTTGCCACCCTGCATCCAATGTTCAATGTACAAATGTTCCACCCATACTTTCCACCACTCTTAGACACATCATATGTTGGTGAGACGTTGCAGTGCACAGAGCTGAACCCAATCTATGTGATACCAATGACTACAAAGAAATGAAGCAGTAACAAGTCACACGTTTTCATGTGGTGAAGGCAAGGCATTTGGCACACCAAAGAAAGTGGTTCACCAAGAACCAGATTCAGCAAAAAAACCACACTTGGTCAAAATCCTTGAAGCAATGAGGCCCATTGATTCTCAAGAAGGATTGCTCTACATGAACAGAATTCTGAAAATTTCCAAAAATATCATTTTACAATTTTTGATACATTATCATATTTTGCATTTTTCAGGCCTTTCGGTGCAGAATTTGGACCCTAAATTTTATAAAAGTGCTCAACATAGTTGTTGTACGGCAGCTAAAACAGTTCGCTTGGTGATATTTCCAAACAGGTATTACAGTTTCAAATGTTGGTCCAGGAGCTAGGAGAAATGAACCCAACAAGAGGCACCACTAAAATAGTAGCATCATCAACCAAATTTCAGCTATTTATCCACTTCTATCAAATCATTTCCACTTCTACGGGGGATACATGCCATCTCCATAAATTACTATTTTTAGTTAGTTTTCATTTTTTAAATTGTCTAGCTATAAAATAGATAGTATGGAATGAGGAACACGAATTCCAAGGCATAATACATCCTATAGAGATTTCTGTCTTTATATACTAATTTTTTTTGTAATTTTTGTTCTGTTAATTTCAGTTCTACTTCTATAACACATTAAGCTCCACAAATAGTGTGTTTTCCACGGAATCACTTACTTAACTCAGATCAAATAGTCTCATGAAAAACATAAATCTTTAGCTCAGCTGCTAGTTTTTAAGAATTGTATTAGCAAAATAATTCCCCAAAAATGATTATAACAAAAAAAAATAATTAGAAAAATATTTTTGCAGTAACTGCAGAATTCTTGCAACTCATTTCTAGGGGCACCTGAAATTCCTCTTCCTGAATTTTTGAAGTCAGAAATTTTAAATTTTAAAGTTGCGAGATTTTCTCCTTTCATGAAAGGACATGCCCCATTAAAAAAAGTAGGAGGGAGTCCCAAGTAATCCTCTAAACCTAATTGAGGAATTAAAAAACAACCAGAAACAACAACACATACAAAACCCTAAGGAACTTAATTTGAAGATAAAGGCGAAGTAGAATAGAATAGTACCAGGTCTTCATTGAGAATAAAGCATTCATACTCGTCATCCCAGCCATCATGGAGATTTTTCTGCTTGACAAGGTCGCCAAGGTTTATGTGACGGAGATTGAGGGAAGGGTCGTCTGCTACCAGAGAACAAGTCGTGGTCTTTCCTGTCCCGGGCGTTCCCGTCACTAAAATGTTCGGCCGACTTCTGCTCATTGCATCTGCCATTTACTTCACTTGTTATTCTGCAACTCGCCCGATTTTTTATCTAGGTAAGTAGGGGAGAAGACAGTCCCTCTCAATTGCCCACGAAGGTAGTTCATTTAACTTAGCAATTGATTGTTAAAATTCCTCGACTTAAATGAAAAGTTACATAGTAGATGAAGTCACCATTTCCATGCAACTCAATCCCCCCTTTTCTTACACTAAATTATCTCATATTTTAAAAACAGATTTTCAACAATATAAATATTACTATTGGAATATGTCTTTATATTAATAATACAAAAGAGTTACAACGGTGGGGTGACTAGAGAACTCACAGTCTAAAATTAAAATGTTACGAAGGCACAAGAAACACCAAAAAAGCAACCACAAAACAAGAAATTCACATAATTATAGAATTGGGCACATGGGGTAGCAGCATTAGGAGGTGGAGGGGGAACATCCCTTAGAGGGGTGAAAACCCCCGCAATCGACTCCTCGGACGAAGGATCAACCGCCCAGCCATCCTGATCCGGCATTTGTATACTCAGAAGCACCATGATTCCTTAGTCAGGCGGTGGAAAGCATCTAAAATTGGCTCCTCGAGGAGGAGAGTTCCAGTTGGAAGAGTTGGCCACAGTCTTACCCCGAGGTGGCAGACTCCAGCCCTATCTAGAATCGGACAGAGTAGGAGGACCCCTAGGAGGGGAAGGACGTTGGTGGCTAGAGCGACTTTTGTAATGCAGCATAGGGGAAGGTGGCAGGGTACAAGCATCTTCTGGAGGAACCCAACTCATAGTGCAAGGAGCACTCCCCCAGTGATCTAGAAGTTGTTGTAAGTGCACAAACTCCAATGCCACTTTCTACGCCTAGGCATGGATTTGCATAGCCACATAAGAGATAATAACCACTTTGTTATTAACACTAAGCCCAACATGCTGAAAAATAACATTATTTATATCTTTCCACAATTGAAAGAGAATAGTAACCTCAAAAAAAATTCCATATGTAAACAAGTTAAGTAAGAAGATTAACAAAGTCACCAAAGAGGGCAACTTTCCAATCAAACAGTTCGAGATGGAAGGGTAGGAAGAGAGAGTGTATCCAATTCCAAGTAGATTGGGCTTTTGGACAAGTCCAAAAAACATGTTTGAAAGATTCAGGTCGACCACAAAAGGGGCATTTAGGATTGGTAAGGTCAATGTGGCTTAACCGCTCTCCAAACGGAAGACCCTGATAAATAAGACACTAAAGAAAGAAATTGAGCTTGGGGTTCCAAGCCTTATTAAACCTTTGAAGCCAAGTGGAAACTAAAGAGTTCAAGATCCAATGAGCATTGAGCTTATTGATAGTAGGAGATAAGGGGGACAAAATATTGTAAATCACACCAGACTAGTAGTTGAAAAACAAGATGTCCACGTTCCACCGCCAGTCCCACCACCATGATGGCGGAGGTTACAAACCAAGCTTATGGAGCATAACATCAGGCATCAACTCCTAAATTTTGAGCACAGATGGAAGATCAAAGTTGATCAAATTAAATTTATGTTTTAAATCATGTCAAGGAAGCCAATATTTTTGAGATACAAGGTCTCAGATAATGTTGATGCCTTTGCAAGCAAGTCGGAGCACCTTGACACCTGGAACTTTATCTAAGGGGACATTATCATTGGTAAAGATAGGAGACCACCAGATGTTGTGATCAATGAATGAAATTCTAGTATGAAAGCCATCCCCAATCCAGCGAAGCGGCAGCGTTACACTTCAAAAGCTTTCTAGATACTCTTCACAACAAAGATACCTATAATTTTAATTGGCACTTTGGTGATGATCAAGGTATGTATCCCGATGTTTTTCCAAAAAAAGATTCCATAAGGAGAGCTTGAAGAGATGTAATTTCACAACAGGATTTTCCAGGCTTGGATGTCATTTGTGCATCTGATAACCCATTTAGCACAAAGAAAAATATTATGCCTGTAAATATTGATAACTCACATTCCACCCTGGTCATGTGGGAGGGCACAGAAATCCCAAACAACTCGATGAAAGCCACATTGTTGTTGATTAGACTAAATATAATCCTGTAAAATTTAGCCAGTTTGTCAAAGGATGCATGTGAAGGGCACCAATAGGAAGCATAATAAACTTGGGCGGTGGTCAGAATTTTAGTACAGACTTGAAACTTGTTGACCAAAGAGAGAGGCTTAGAGACCCAACATTGAACTTTTTGCTCCTCCTAATCAAAAAAAAAAAATTCATAGAGTGGAAAAATCGCTATCGAAGGTAAAGGTAATCCCCAATAATTTGAATATTTCCCCACATTTGATCCATCACCAAGGATAAGCTAACCAACAAATTAGGCATAGGCCAATAACTCTGTCTAAAACCAAGAGACTTAGCTAATTGAACATTAGAGCCAAGAGCTTGATAGAAGGTGTCTAAACACAAGAAAGTTTCTTTAATGTTTTGGTCATTCTCAGCTAAAGTGAAGACAAAGTCATCTACAAAATGCCCATTGACAAGATGAGAAGCATGATCAGGGAGAAAGATTCCCCAGATGAGTCCCTGCTTCACACGTTTGGCAAAAAGATAGCCAAGGGCACCGACTACAAGAACAAAAAGAGCAGGAGCAAGAGGGCACCCTTGTTTGATGTTGGTGTGAGTGGTAATTTTCCATCTTTATTCATTTTTTATTAGATTTATTGCCACCTTACTAGGTGATTCATCTCACTTAGGTGGGAGTATAAATCATAGGTGTCATATTAGTTATGACAAATGTGTAAGTTTGTAACATAGGAGTTACTTTCCCTTTTCGAAAGTAACTCCTCTTCTCCATCATTAGCTATGCATGGGAGTTACTTGGCACTCCCCTATAAGTACATCTATCTTCTTGATCTATGAGCATGGAATGGAGTCTTTTTTATCTTAATGCATGCACATTGTTTTCATGGTTAAGTCTTGTTTGAATCTTGAAGCTACTTCATCCCACAGTTGAGTGCAACTCTTTGATGTGCATGCATTCCTTTCATATCTTCATCCTTTATTAGATCTAATAGAGGGAGGAAGGACGAAGATCTGGAGGGAATTTGTGCACATCAAGGAGTTGCACTCAACCATGGGAAGAAGTAGCTTCAAGAATCAAATAAGACTCAACCATGAAAACAATGTGCATGCATTAAGAGAAACAAGACTCCATTCCATGCTCATAGATCAATAAGAGAGGTGTACATATAGGGGAGTGTCGAGTAACTCCCATGCATAGCTGATAATGGAGAAGAGGAGTTACTTCTAGAAAGGGAAAGTAACTTTTATGATACACACTTACACATATGACAAATTGCATGATGGAATCTATCATAACTGATATGACACTTATGATCCATGCTCCCACCTAAGTGAGATAACTCACCTAGTGAGGTGGTAATACATCTAATAAATGAATAAAAGATGGAAAATTACCACTCACACCAACACCCCCTTCATCATAACTTAGGATGAGGCAAGGCAAGTCAGCAAAACACACAAAAAATGAAAAATGGGTCCTGAAAACTAAGTCCGATGAGGTACCCATGCGTAACAAAAATCACAAGTGGTGAAGGAAAACCCAATGAGAAAAACATCCACTTACAAGAGATAGAAAAACTCCCCTAAACAACTAAGAAGAAGAAGGAGAGAAAATAAGTGTTATCCGCCCTCCCAAGAAGATAAAACAATCACGAGCCACCTTGTACTAAGTGAAGAAGAAGAATATCCTTGAAGTGACAAGGTGTTTTTCCAATCCAAGGAACAATGCTTCATATGCGAGGTAGAAGTGTCAACTACTCCATGAAGGAATGGTGATCCTGAAGCCATGGAAAAAAAGGAAAGTGAAATGTCTTGAAACTGTGAAGAAGTGTGCCCAATGCCTGATGAGTACTAAATCATAGTACCTGCTCCCTGAAGATTCTGTAGTGGACCAGAAGTAGGTGGACCAAAATCTAACTCTTCTACTTCCTCTTCCAATTCCAAACCTCCTAAAGAACAGATCAAATGTGGGTATAGCAGTGGTAGACATGATGAAGAAAAATATTGATCTCCTCATGAGTCTTCTTGAGAAGAACAACATCGAAGTTCCAAAGTCTCTCAAATCATCTTCATCAACTCATGAATGCTCTAAGGTGAAAGATAGTGAAAAAGGGAAAGTGAACGAGAAAGAAAAAGTAAAAGAATCAACCAAGGATAAACCAAAGGGAAGAGCTTTAGTGAGATTTGTGCCACCTACTCCTACATGGATCATTGATTCAGGTACAACTCATCATATGGCCTCATCAGATATTGAGTTTTCTTCATAAGAGCCATGTGACATGTCTTTTATTCAACTCGGTGGCAAAACTACCACACATGTTTTCGGGAGAGGGTCTATTGAAGTGAGTGGTGGTAATTTCAATAAAATTCTTTTTATCCCTTCACTTTCAACTAATATCCTTTCAGTTTATCAGATCACTCACCTTGGACAAGGCATGTAGGTTGAGTTCACTCTGAATTTAGTTTATGTTAGAGAGCTACATAGTGACATTAATGTTGTAGTTGGAATAGTTGATCATCACACTCGGTTGTACTCCTCTCACTTTTCTTCTCCTTCAAATTCTTCATCCAACTCATCTAGACTTGATGATACTTCTAAGCCCACTTCTGATGTTGAGGACATCTCTTCTGGCATATTTGGTTGTCATGATGATGGGGACCCACCTCCACCATCCACTTATCACTTGTCACATCTTGAGGATTTGTCTCTTGATCCTTTTGGTCCACTATAGACTCTTCAAGGAATAGATACTATGATTCAAGACTCATCAGGTATTGGGCACACTTCTTCACAGTTTCAGGACATTCCACCTTCCTTCTTTGCCATTGCTTCAAGACCACCATTCCTTCATGGAATAGCTGACACTTTTGCCTCACATACGGAGCATTATTCCTTAGATTGGAACAACACCTCATCACTTCGAGGATCTTCTTCTTCTTCTTCTTCTTCTTCTTCTTCTTCTTCACTTAGTATAGGGTGGCTCGTGATTGGTTCATCTTCTTGGGAGGTATATAACACTTATTATTCTCTCCTTCTTCTTATTAGTTGTTTAGGGGAGATTTTCTATCTCTTTTAAGTGGATGTTTTTCCCACTGGGTTTTCCTTCACTGCTTGAGATTTTTTTGTGCAAGGGAACCTCATCAGGCTTAGTTGTTGGGACCCATTTTTCATTTTTTGTGTGTTTTGCTAACTTTTCTTTCCTCATCCTAAGTTACGATGAACAGGGGGTGTTGGTGTGAGTGGTTGTTTTCCGTATTTTATTCATTTATTATATGTATTACCACCTCACTAGGTGAGTCATCTCAATTAGGTGGGAACATGGATCATATGTGTCATATTAGTTATGACATATTCCATCATGGAATCTATCATATGTGTAACTATGTGTCATAGGAGTTACTTTCCCTTTCCAGAAGTAACTCCTCTTCTTTGTCATTACCTATGCATGGGAGTTACTCAACACTCTCTTATATGTACACCTCTCTGCTTGATCTATGAGCATGGAATGGAGTCTCGTCTTCTCTTAATGCATGCACATTGTTTTCATGGTTGATTCTTGTTTGAATCTTGAAGCTACTTCATCCCACAATTGAGTGCATCTCCTTACAGTGCATGGATTCCCTCTAGATCTTCATCCTTCGTCACTTGATAGATTTAAATAGGTCAATAGCTTGATATTGATGGCTATTGATAATGAGACAAGAAGAGGCATCAACAAATAAAGTTTGAATAACTTTAATAATGAAAGGTCCAAACCCAAGGGTTTGAATCATAACAATAATGAAGAGTCGTTTGGTCTAATCATGTTCTTTTTCAAAATCAATTTAAAGAATAATAACCCATTGTAAGGAAATTATGGCCCACTCCATACCTTCCCATATAGCAATGAGATTATCAAGAATGTATCAGCCCTTAACAAAACTAGTATGCTCCGCACAAACCATCTTTGGAAGAAAGTTAGCAATACAGAGAGCAAGATCTTTAACCAAAATATTATAAGATACATTAAGGAGAGTAATAGATCATCAACTAGTGATGAGCTCAAGATTCCTGGTTTTAGGAATAAACTTGATATTTCCATTATTAATAATATTGCCAAGAGAGTGATTTTGCAAAGCCTCTTTGTAGACCTGAAAAATGTAATTACCAACCACTGACCAAGTTTCCTTATAGAACTCACACGAAAAACCATCAATGCCTGGAGATTTATCATTAGAAAGACAAAGGAGGGCATTGTAGAGCTCATATAAAGAAAGAGGAGCATCACAATGTTTTCTGTCCTAAGAAGACATCTTGTAAGGAACCATTTCCACACAGTGTTGAAAAGTCATTTGACTTTCCTTATAGGATTATGAGCTTGAAAAACTAGGGTGTATTGATCCAAAAAGGTATTGACAATATCTTGGAGACTTATGACACAGTTGTGAGCTCATTGAACAACTTTTATTTTCTCTTTGGTGAATTTAGTCCAAAGGGATTTGAAGAATATTTTTTAAGCTTCGTCTCCCACTTTAATCCAATGAAGCTTATCACGGATCTGATCACCTCTGGCCTTGTGATTTTCAATAACCTTAATTTGGTGAAGTAGTTTGGCCGCTCGAAGCTGGGTAGGGATGTCGAAAGGTTGAGCTTCAAGAAGAGTAGAAGTTCTTCAAAATTCTTGAAGTAGTGTAGAATCCATCCTTTTTCGAACCTGAGAAACTTGTTTGCCAAAATGGCTGAGAAATTTGGTAGTACATTGAGTGGTGACATTCTAACAATCAACCCATTCGGTAGCGTAGGGTAGACATGGCGCCATATTCCAAACTTTTGCAATGAGAGAGATGACACCAACATCAGCAAGGTGACATTAAGATAAAATTGATCGTTAGACACCTTAAATGGGGTCCCACTCCATTGCACTTTGAAATAAGTGGGGTTGTGGTTTGACAATAGAATGCCCAATCAGATGATGATCAAGGAATGACCGTTACTATCCAAATCAAAAGCATGTTCCTGAGAGACCATGACTTAATCTAGCCTTTTAATGACCCTGTCAGTACCTCCAAGAAAGTTGGACTAAGTAAACCAATTTTGAGAAGGGAAATCATTATATCATCTAAAAAGTGGATCATAAAGGCCCCAATAAATTTTAAAGTAAAAGCATGCCTCACGTTCCCCTATGCACCACCTCATGGGAAGAAACCCCAATTTATCCTCGAGATGTTCAACCATATTAAAGTCTTCGCATACTAACTAATAAGGAAAAGGTAAGTTATCTTCCAGCCAATGCCATAACATCGTCCTTTCTATGCCATCATTAGAAGCATAAATATTGAGAATGCCAAAAGAATAGAAATTAATTTCCAAAATAATCCACACGACACGAGTGTGAGGATCATGCCCTGTGGAAGAAATCAGAGTAGAAAATCGAGGAGAAACAAAAATAGAAGCACCACATCTTCCTTCCATATGTGAACAATAAACATGCTTATAATCAATAACAATACACATTAAAGTGGTTTACAACATAAAACCAGTAATCTTAAGTTTTTGTAAACAAACAACATCAATGTTACTAATAATTTGAGAAGCTTTTTTCATAGAGTATCTTTCTTGAGGACTTCGTGAGGCCTCACATATTCCATGAAATAAAAATCATGAAAACTTAGTCATAGCAAGCTCCCCTTGGCCATCCTAGAAACCATCTCGAGAGTTAAACACACTAAAGTTGTTAGAAAGAACAAAGAACCGGTATGAATCTTGTTACTAAACATGAATGGAGCAACGTTTAGCCCCATTTTCACCTCATGCCCCAATAGACACCTCATGAGGTGGACTATGGGAGTGGTGATGAGAAAGAGAGGTTAACTCAATAGTCTCAGTTCCTTGATTTTGCTGCAAGGAAACATAATGAATCTACATGGGTTGAGCTATAGGTTTTTTTAAGGTTTCATGGCTAGGTTGCATCTCAAAATTATTAGTCAGTGTCGGTTGTGGGTTGTAAGAAGACGAGGTCATTGTAAGAGCATATTTTGACCCATACAAATTCTTACCACGAATAACAGTCTAACCGTCAGCTATAATATCGCATTTAGGCTTAGGGGCCAAGGATTTGGAAGCTTGTTTCACTCACATGATAAGAGAATAGTCATGATGCGATGATCAAGATCTTGACACCTAAAACAAGTGTTAGGAAGGTTGAAATACACAATATTTTTAGATAAATGTGTGGAACTAACCTAAATATTGATATGGTCCCACAAATACTTGACAAAATCAACCTTGATGTAGACCCATTTATGAGGGAAAGTGTGAAAGAAATGTTTAGGATCTTGACAAATAATTATGCCAATGGTTCAAACTATCTCGTTCAAAAAAGACTAAAGTTGTATGGGAATAGGAAACTCCACCCAGTTAGGTATCCTAAGTGACACTTGACTAGAAGGGTTAAAATTAGGTGTCTAACATGAAAGCACAAGTAGGGTTTTACCTAGATACCAACATCCAATGCGTGAAAACAAAGCTTGGACCTTAGAAGGTTCATGGAAAGAAAACAGGTAAAATCCCTTGGCGAGGTTGCGGATACCAGTAACCTAGATACTGCTAGACTCTCAGTGGTTCTTAATCCATCCTTGAAGAAATGATTCTAAGGTGATATGGCCAAAAAATTAGGTTATCATACAATTGTTACTATAATACTTAACCATAGGATCAATAAAATCAGTAGCTATAACAACATCAAGAGGGGATTCCTAGTCATTACCTTGTCGTAAACTTTTGAGACAAATTTCCTTATGCGCTTTGGAACCATTGTCACCACCATTAGCAATAATAGTTCTTACGGATGGTTGAGAGGCCATTATATAAGTGGGTCATTACCTGAGAAGGGCGGGTTGATTACCCAAAGATGTGACCTAAAAGCTCAAGCAGGGTCTGGAATGGTGCAAGATGTACTATTAGCATGCGAAAAAACCCTAGCAAATCTAAAGTTGTCTCAACAAATTTTTTCATGAATAACAATATAAATATTAAAGAATAGATGATACTTAAAATTTTGAGACATTTATATCATTTGTAAATGTAAAATCAATCTGTCATCATCCTTTCAATCACCGATAACATTATTAGAAGTTAAAAATTTACATATAATTTTTTAAAAATTGAATTATCTTTATCAATGGTATTTGCATGAACAAAGTTAGAACATATTTTTCCAAGATTAGGTATGAAATCTTATACGATACAGGCATAAATGAGTTATTTGTAAATATATATCCCCAACTAAGCATCTGCTCTTTTGCCACTTCCCATCTCAACTACTATAATAACTACACATTGGTACAAAATACATAACTCTCTAAGGTTCAAGAAATATATTTTAAAATGCATTTAGTGGTGAAGAAAACATATTCAAATTTAGTCATTGGATTAAAAATCTCATAAAGCAAAATATAAATTTAACCACTGGATTAAAAATTTCATAACTCAATTCATTGCTAACCATCTCAACTAATCACAAACAAGGATAACAAACACTTCAAACTTTCCTATAAATTCATTTCATCAATTCAAATATCACATTCTATTGCTTTGACTTAATTCGCTATTGAACTGAAGCTTCTATTTCTTAGCTTAATAACTTGCAAATTTGTAAGTTTTTTAATATTGTATTTATTTTTTCATATGTTATCCACTGAACTCTAATATTTGTAAGATTTTTTTACTTCTCATATGTTATCCACTTAACTCTAATTAGATAATGATTTTTTTTCTATGTTTTAACATATGTTATTCATTTTTTCTATGTTTTAAAATGATTAATGAAAAGAGCGGAGAGGTTTGAGCGGGAAAGCATGATTTTGAATCCTACAACCGAATGGAAGCAGGGAGATGGGGACGGCGAAGGGCAAGGTACATGTGAACATACGCAGTTTTAGGGAACATAGGGCCCCAACCCCACGTGGGCTGGGGTGGTTTCTATGCAAAGTCCATGAGTTGAAAGGGGGCTTGCTCAAGTGGAAATTATTCATCAAAAATATGAAAGCGGGATCCATTTCACAGTTCCAAACGAGCTCATAGACAGGGAAATGTAGAGAAATAGGTTAGCCTTGGTAGGAAAGTTCAGTGGACCACAATCTAACGTGGATGTGATAAGAATATGGGCATGCAGAAAGTGGAAACCGAAAGGTAATATGGAAATCTCTTTACTTACTAAAGGATTTTTACTGGTCCATTTTAATGTTGTTGAATATTTCAATTGTGTTCTTGGGGAAGGACGCTGGTTCTTGGGAACCATGGGACTGTTCTTGAAAAAATGGACCCCAGGCTTTGATCCAGAAAAAGAAAATATCAATGGTCATGCCATTATGGGTCAAACTCCCAGGACTGCCATTATAGTTCTGGGAAGAAGATTTTTTAACAAGTGTGGCTAAGTCACTTAGTACATTAGTTTCCTTTGATAGAGTAACCAAATCTAGAACCAAACTAGATTTTTCTGGACTATGTATCAACATGGATCTAGATAGATAACTACCTGAAGACTTCATAATCTATTCAAAGCTAGGTAGTTGGAAACAAACATTGGAATATGAGACATCAGTTGCTAGATGCAAGAAGTGCAATAGAATGGGACACAATACCAAAACATGCCCAAAGAATTTTAATGATGGCCACACAAAGGAAACAAGGAAAAATGGAGAGACAGGAAAAGCAAAATGAAACAAAAGTACAAGCAGAAGAAAAAAGCAACAAAAAATCAAATGAAAACTAGTACATGGATAAAGAAAATCCTTTTGATTGTCTTGTTCAAGATAATGATATAGTGGAGGAAGAGTTTTTTGAACAAACTTAGATAAGTGAGCTTCTTATGGAAAATAAAGTAATAGAGAAAAGAGAAATAGAAAAGGAAGAATCCCAAATAGAAATCAATGAGAACACAGAACAAAACAATCTAGAACTGCAAGAGAAAGAGAAAGAATTAAATAAAAATATCCAATAAGATTCAATGATATGGACAAATCTGAACCAATATGCACAACAAAAGGAGGACATTGGAGAAAGGGTCACATAATGGTCTGTTGAACAAGAAATAGAAGCATGTCAAGGCTTAAACATGGAGGATCTCTCAAATATAGAACCCATCCAATTAGTAGTGACTCCAACAAAAGGGAAAAGAAAAATGCAAGAAGCATCATCCTCTAGAACACCCAAAATAACAGATAATTTTGGAAGCAAAAAAACTGGAGGCAAGCCATCGAGAAAGGAGAAAAAAAGACATCAAAGATGGAAATTGCAGCAGGAAGACAAAGAACCTTGGATCTCAAAGGGTCCAAAAAAATGCAAAATTTTAAATGAAAATCATCACATGGAATGTAAGAGGTCTGAAAAACACAGTTAAACAAAGGATCCTTACATATTTTATCAAGAATAACAAGCCTACCATTTTGATGCTTCAAGAAACAAAGATGAAAGCTGATAATTTCAAGACATTAGCAAATAATGTGTAGAGAAATGCAAAGGTTAGTTATGTTAGTTCAAACAGTGCCTCGGGAGGAATTTTTTTCCTATGGGATAGTGAAATGGTTAAAGGTGACACCATATTAGAGACCCCTAACCACTTAGCCATTCTATTTACATCTCCGCAAAGCAACAAAACTTTGATTCAATCCACCATATAAAAGAAAACAACTATGGAAAGAGGTAAGTTATTTTAGAAATAAATGTGTACATTTTTACTAGATTCTTTTAGGGGAATTCAAAAATCCTTTGTCCCTTACTAAAAAGAAAGGGGGTAGCCAAGAATTCACTACTAACATGGAGTATTTTGTGGATTTCATTGCACAAAATTCCTTGATGGATATTGAATTAAGAGGGATTAAATTCACATGAAGTAATAGGAGAATGGGGGAAAAAATAATAATGGTTAAACTTGACAGAGTATTAGTCTCTTCAAACTGGTTTTCAAAGCAATATTTTTGTCTTTTAGCCCTCCCTAAAATAGAATGCGATCACAACCCTTTGGTCCTAAGCTTTGAAGATAGAAAAAAGACATCACCATCTCCTTTTGGGTTCGAAAAAATGTGGACTAAACACACCAATTTTTTCAATAGAGTTCAGGAATGGTGGAAAACCAACAAACATGGATCTTCTATGTCCACTTTGGTTCAAAAGCTCAAAAACGTGAAAAAAATGTCAAATCTGGAACAAGACTGTTTTTGGTATTATTTTTTAGAAGAAAAAGAAAATCTCTAAGGAGCTTAAAATTCTAGAATTAAAGGTACAAAATAATGGAATGGATGTAAATGACTACTACAAGGAAAAAAAACTCCTTAGGGAACTTCACAGTCTCAGAACATATGAAGAGATACACTGGAGATAGAAATCAAGAGCAAAGTGGCTTAAGGAAGGCGAGAAAAACACTAAATTTTTCCACCTTATGACAATGAAACACAAAAGTCATAATAAAATAAATGCCATCATTGACAACTCAGGGCAGGAAAATAGAGATACGAAATCTATAAAACATGAGGCCATAGAATTCTACAAAAAATTCCTTACTAAAGAGGGCCAGGGAAATGAAGATAACATCAATTTCCTCCTAAACCCCATACCCCATTGTATTGACATCCAAGAGGAGTTGAACAAGATTCTTATGCCAGTGGATATAGAAGAATTAAAGAAGATTTTCTTTTCTCTCGAACTCAAGACCGGATGGGTTCCTAACATTCTTTTTCCAAATTTATTGGGAGGTTTGCAAAGATGATCTGTTAAAATCCATAAATGAATTCTTCAACACTGGGAAACTACTCAAAGAAGTGAATAATAATTTTATTGTGTTGATTCTTAAAATAGCGGGAGCAAAGGATTTTAAGTAATTTCACCTTATAAGTCTTTCAAATACCTTTTATAAAATATCCACAAAGACAATTGCTTCAAGACTACAACCTTTCCTAAAAAATATAATATCTTGGTAGCAGGGCGGTTTTATTCAGGGAAGGAAAATACAAGATGGTATACTTGTGTTACATGAAACTTTACACTCCATGGAAAAAATCAAGAAGGATGGTATGGCTATCAAACTTGACATGAATAAGGCATTTAACAGGGTGTCATGAGAATTTTTGGATAAAATGTTGGAAAAAATTGGTTTTAATATGCACTTCAGGAATATTGTTAAGGAGTGTTTCTCAACTCCCATGTTTTCCATTCTCATAAATGACACACCCACCAATTTCTTTGGAAACACAAGGGGAATAAGGTAGGGTGATTCCATCTGACCCATCCTCTTCATACTTATGGATGAAAGCCTCAATAGATCCATTCAAATCCACATGGAAATGGGATAGTTACATGTATACAAGCCCTCGTCAAAGCTGTTATCAGTCTCTCATCAACAATTTGTGGATGATACAATAATCCTCTCTATTGCCTCAGTCAAAGAAGCTAAGAAATTCAATTTTTTTTATGAAACTGCTATGAGGAAGCTTTAGGACAACTCATCAACTATGGTAAGAGTTCTATGTATTTCATAAACATTCCTAAGGAATGGCAAAAGAAGATAGGTGAAATTCTTGGATGTGTAATCAAATCCCTTCTAGCTACCTATCTGTGTAATCCTTTGTTCAAAGGTAATCTTCCTATATATGTTTGGAAGCCTCTTTTGGATGGATTTCAAGCAAAATTGACTAGATGGAAAGGGGATGTCCTCTCTAGCATTGCTAAGGTCACCTTGATAAAAAGAACACTCCAAAATCTCCCAGTATATCTTCTATCCTTTTTTAAAATGGCACATAAGATCATTGATACGATAGAGAAGATACAAAAGAGATTTCTATGGGCAGGTGTCAAAGAGCATAACAAAATACATCTAGTTTCCTGGGAAAAAGTTTGCAAGCCAAAATCACAAGGGGGATTAGGAATGAGAGACATTATACAAATGAACAATACCCTCATGGAAAAAATGGGATGGGGACTAATCAAAGAAGATGCCCTTTGGTGCAACATAATCAAAAATAAATACTTGTAAGAAGACTTTATTGAAATTTTCACTTCTGTAGTGGAACTACCTCTTGGATCTCACTTCTCGAACTCTCTAATCAAGAGTAGAGAGATTATTGCTAAAGGCATAAGATGGGAGCTAGGAAATGGGAGAAAGATAAAAATCTGGGATGATAATTGGAATTTAGGACTCATTCAACAATAGATGACTGATTTTCATAATCAGATAAGTAGGCTCAGAATGAAATATGGAGAAAATGCAAATGGCTATGTAGAAAGCATAAATGGGAAATCAGTTTGGAGAAGATTATCTCTCAAAGAGACTAATGAACTGGAAAGGAAATAAGTTACACTCATTTAAGAGAAGATTTCAAAAATATACATCCCCAATAACAAGCCAGAGGATGAGATAATATGGCAAGACTCTGGGCATGGAAACTACGATTTTAAATCTGGATATAACAGTCACAATCAGATCCTCAACACCCATAGTTGCTAGAAGAAAGTTTGGTATAAAGAGATGATACCGAAGGTTAATTTATTTTGGTGGCTCATGGTCCAAAACAAGATTCACACAGTGGATAATATGAGAAAGAAAGGACACCTTATTATTAGCAGGTGCATTCTTTATAAGGAGGGCGAAGAAACTGTTGACCATCTCTTCATACACTACAAATTTTCCTACAATCTTTGAGGGCTCATTTTAGAAAAAATTGTCCTAAAATGTGTCCACCTTAATATTGTTCAAGAGATGAAGGAAAATTGGTGCTACCACACAAAAATTGTTTTAGTTAGAATTTTATGGGATCTCACTCACCCTCATATGGTTTGGGTCATCTGGAAAGAAAGGAATAAATGAATATTTAAAGGAGAAATGTTAAAGGTGGAACTGGTCTTCAAACATATGATCATATTTATCACTGAGAATTTCAAAACATTCATTAAATGCAACAAGGGTAGTCTAAAAGAGTCAAACATTAAATTCCCTAGCAAATGGTAACTCCAGCTCGAACAAGATCCGAAATCTTAGAGCACTAAAATTGCTAGGAGTAAGACTATATGGAAACAACCTCAAGAAGGTTGGCACAAGTTAAACTTTGACGGGGTGGCCAAAGGTAACCTTGGCAGAGCCGGGGAAGGAGGAGTAATCAGAAATGACAAATGATAACTTATTGTGGCATATAATGGAAATATGGGTGAGAAAACTAATCATTATGCTGAAGCATTAGTTGCCTCATGGGGAGTCTAACTTGCCAACTCATTGAAAATTTGTAAGCTCTAGGTGGAAGGTGATTTAATGATTATTATAAACTACCTCCAAAGTAAATCCTCCCCTAGTTAGATAATCATCAAGATCATTGAGGACTCCATCTCCATTTTAAATAATTTCCCTAGTCATGAAATATCACACATCTTTAGGGAAGGTAATAAAGCCACTGACCTGTGTGTAAACATAGGTGTGAACTCTGAAGGTCTGCAAAATTGGATTGGAGTGGACAACACTCCCATTGAGATTTTAGTTGTTGTTGATAAAGACAAAGAGCACATCATTTAAGATGCAATGGAGGCCTCTCATTAGCCCTTGAGGTGTGGTCTCTCTATTTCCTCGTGTTTTGGAGTTTATTGGCCCTTAGACTTATGTTTTGTTCTATATGTTGGGATTTTGTTGGGTCTATGTTGTACTTGTGTTGGTTTTGTCTTCCCCCAGTTGTTTTTGATATTTGGTCTTTTTTTTGTCTCTTGAGGAACTTATGGTCATATCTGGATTGTAGATCCTTGTTGTAATAGAGTAGGCCCCCTTTCAAAACCCTCCTTTTACCAAATATCAAAAACATATGTTGTTCATTGAAAATTTCATAATAAGGTAATGAATTGTTTGTGCTTGTATTGTAAGTATTAAATATCATGTTCATTTTTTCACATGGTGACATCAATAAATTAGATAATGATTATATATATATATATATATATATATAAACACACACACATTAACAATATCAAAGTATACTCAATATACGTGTATAAAGTGGGTTTACTTTGAGAATGTCAATGTGTATATATACACACAAAAACATTCACATAGTATACATGTATGAAGTGGGTTTACTTTCATAATGTCAATGCATGTGTGTGTGTGTGTGTGTGTGTGTGTGTGTGTGTGTGTGTGTGTGTGTGTGTGTGTGTGTGTGTGTGTGTGTGTGTGTGTGTGTGTGTGTGTGTGTGTGTGTGTGTGTGTGTGTGTGTGTGTGTGTACATGTATATATAGACAAATACACACACATGAATTGACATTCTCAAAGTGAACCCCCTTTATACCTATATACTAATATTTGTAGAGTATTATTTGTATGATTGAATGAGATTTAAAAATTTTATGAATACTCACAATCATGTCAGTTATGAGACCTACATGTTTGATTTATGTAATGTAAAATTAATGCTAGTAACCTTTACAAATTAAATATATTTCTGTATGTTAATAGACATCGTATAGAGGTCTGTAATATGAATATGTTTGTAAAGAAAATGTGTTGGTGAGCTCTTATTTAAGACAATATAAACATATAACATATGTCTCAACTATCAATAGAAATATCTCATCTTTGAAGTAAGTATAGAGTGGAGCATGTGCATTGTCATCAAATGGATTCAATTTCTAATAGACTAAAACATATAGTCGAGAAATTGTAAAATGTGTTAAAATATCAATTACCATTGCATTTTATTAACCAAACTATATTCTAATGTTATTTATATAAGTTTCATTGATTTGAATCCTTTCTTATTGTGAATTTGTAGGTTATAATTTCCATCACAAGGAAAAAACCACTTAAAAGAGAAAGGTCTGCAAGTGCCAAAACAAGGGGAGTAAAATTTCCACCAAGTTGTTGTCGATAAAAAGTAGACCGACAACTAATCAACCCTTTCGCCCAACACAAAAGTTCAAGATGGAATCATATCAATTTAAGCATGATGATACTTAAGAATGGCTTAAGCATGGGTAATTTAAGTATAGGTTAATCGTGGACCAACCTAAGAATTTGGGAAATTTTCTATCTCTTAAAAGCAAAGGGGATATACAAGACAACAACAAAGAAACAAAAAAACACGCATGATAAGACACAACACGACCAAAAATTATTAATTTAGATATGATAACGAGATCATTCAAATATCTTAAAAACATTCCATCGTAATTCATATGAAATGATAAATCACTTATTGACGAGATTGATTTGTTTGATAAGAAATTATTATCAACCTTTATCGGATAGAGTGAAGCATATTGATTAGACAACCTCTTGAAAAGTGAAAATATAAGTGATGATTTAATAATCTCGTAATTATTTTCCAAGTAATGTAATGATCTTGAAGACAAAATAGAACAACGAACAAAAGAAACAAACATAAATACAATATTCACATATAAAACATATTTACACAATTTGCAAGATCAAAATGAAGATAGACACATTGATGAGAAATATATTTGTATTTATGAAATGTATAATGATCATTAAAACGACATCTAACAAGAGTCGTGATTCAAATCAAAGACAACATGGCTGTTAAGTTGCATTTATCTCAAGATTGAAATGAAGATATCATTTAAGACCTTCTCTAGATATGAAAGATAAAAATCTGTAATCAACTTAGATGAGATACAAAAGAATAATTCAAATAATCAGTAAAATAATATTAAAAATGGATACACTTGTTGTATCGGAAATTCATACTCAAACCTCAAAATGATGTCATCATAACACCTGTAAGATCACTTATCTTAGAAAACCATATGCACAAAAATATTCCTTATGAAATAAGCTTCTCAAATTGCTACAATACCTGATTTTTCATTGTCAAAACTATATCAACCAAGTCCTTTTATAATCTTCCCTTGTGAAAAATCAGTTGTAACTGGTTTGGCTCAAAACAATAACATTATATAATAAAATATTACCTTCTTTTTAAGTGAGACTTCATAATACTTTATTAAATATAAGTGAAAGGACTTGGGTAACCAAATTTTAATAAATATGACATTTCAAAGTATGAGGTATGAGACAAAGGACAAGGGGCCCACATTAATACTAATGCATTAGATAAAATACAAAACACACCCATACAACATTCCAATCATTTAAAACAAATTCTCCATCATAATTTGAAAATAATCACCAAAGACCATGAAACCAAGGTAGTTGTCATCATCTTACCACACACACACACACACATAATATTATAAATCCTAAACCATCACATGTCATCAAATATTATCCAAAAACTATTAAGTATTGCAAATATTCAGTCAAATCCATATTCAAACAGAAAATAACAATCTATATCATGATAAACTAGTCATCTCTGGTAAGATCAAGTAAAGGAGTTTCGACCTTCATCATTAACTCTATATATTCATAAGGTTCAATAGGAAGAGTGGAATATTTTAAAACAATTCCAATACTGACCATGCACTACAACTCACATATTCAAAATAGAATGCAAAGTTTCCATCAACACTTCAATCACAATTTAAAATTCTTGCATTTTCTCAATATTGTTTCTTTTCAATCATCGATTCATATTCAAAACTCACATCTTATGAATGAAACAATAAAAAATATACCCAAAAGAAATGTCTTAACTCAAAAATTAGTCTTATCTTTGGTTTCATACTAGAATAGTCAAACAAAGTGTATATTGAAAATATCCATGCACAGAAAAATATTTCCATACAAAAACCGATAACATGACCTTGGTTTGCCTTTATCTCAACCCATTTTAACTATCTTATTCCTTTGTTTTTGCCACAAATTCACATGACTTGCTTCATGGGAGTAAATCAATATACCAAACAAATATAAATTGGGCAAATTAGTTTATTCAACACAATTTGTAATTTTTATTTAAACCAAAATGAGATACGCATGCATACGATGTGACCTTCTAACACAACTTCAAAAGAAAATTGTCACAAAATCATATCAAGCTCTCTAAAAACAAAATATTTAATGAACAAATGGGTTAAAATTTTGCATGTTTTTTTTTCCATTTTATTTGACAACTAAAGTTTGAAATGGGGTTGAAAAACTGACTGCATGTGCTCAAAAATCAAATAACTTCCTAGAAAATCCTTTTTTATTCAATGAAAATTCACCCACTTCATTTTTTATAAAAAATAGAATTTTTAACAAATGGGTGTATAAAATAACAGTTCAAGCATGGGTAAAAATTCCAATGTCTTCACTATAAAGCTTCACCGAATACTATGAACTTGCAGACTTAAAAAATGTATGCATGCAAAGTAAGGAAAACCGACCCAGATGGAGTAATATTGTGCTTTAATCCAAAGTCACATACATGTAAACTCCTGACACGTGTTCGCTTGTAATGGAGGGGCTCAAACGAATGACTACACAACCAACAACACCATGAAGCACCAAAACCAAACTTCCTTCACAAACCACAATTTACAAAAATGACCCAAAGATCCAAGTTTTCCTCAGCCCAAAGATGTTATTGAGGTAAACTCAATGCACATGAACTCATTCAATACACCACTACGAGCCAACCAATATACTACCGCCACCTCACTTAGCAAATACCAATGCCTTAAAAATAAAAACATACACCATAGTTCAAATATGGTCATGTGATATGGTGAATACTTTGATATATCTTTTCTAATAAACTAATGTCATTCGATCAATGTTTAGCATCCATACAAGATAATACCAACCTTATCAAATACATGTGCCCTTTTTATGAAAATATCAAAACTTCAAGAAAAGTGGAGTATTAGA
The DNA here is from genome assembly GCA_019776745.2 of Taxus chinensis. NCBI lineage: Eukaryota > Viridiplantae > Streptophyta > Pinopsida > Cupressales > Taxaceae > Taxus > Taxus chinensis. Next base: position 524,495,718 of record CM034152.1, read on the forward strand.
TCATGTGATCCCAGTTATGTCACATTTGACAATATACATTAGTATGATAAAAAACCAACCCTGAGATTCATTAGAATATGTGAAGCAACAACGAATTAATGAACTTATACAAAGTAATGATCATTTCGAAATTATCACATCTTCCTTATGTATCCTTCAACAAATTATTTCTAGAATGGAAAGAAAAGATATACCATGATGTGATCTTGGAAACCAACAAAAAATATCACAAAATGAAACTTAATTTCCATTGTTGAAGACCATACCAATCCAATTTGGCAAACACGATGACACATATATCAATTTCACAAATCAAAAGTCAACCGATGGAATAAAGAATGCCATGAAACCACTTAGTGTTAAATAACATAAAAAATGCATTAAATTTCAAGTGGCCCCCGCCTGACTTATCATAGATGAATGCAAGTATGATTTAGCAAAATAGGAATAGAGAAGTTTCTTAATGATTTTCAAAAGAAGGGGTACGTAAAATTTTATCAACAACACTAGTGACCATGCTGGCTGATTTCTTGTGACAAGAAGTTAGACTGCATCAAAGATGATAAAATTTGGGCTCAAGAGTGCAACATAGGCTCGTTTTTTCTTGAGTCAATTTGTGTGGACCTGATTATTGACTTAAATTAAAAGGGATGAATGTCTAGCTGATTGTGAATGAAGAAGGGATGTAAGTAGTCTAGGAAGTAGGGGTTGGATAAGATTAAGTACAGAGTCAACCTTCACTGTTTTAAAAATCAAGTACAACTTGTTCATGTCAAATATGTCAGTATAAATTTCATTTATGAAATCGGATACATTATTCAATAAATCATCTTTGACTAAAAGCTTCAAAGAATCTTACCATCCGAACAACTTGATAGACATCTACATCCAATGCAAGATATTTTGTAGCAGTGAAACGTATCAACATTTCCAATGATTATGAAAACTTATTAGAACACAAGGTAGAGCAAACAAAAACAAAAGAACAAGAAAAACCAAGCAAACTAAAACAAAGAAAACCAAACAATACACACATAATATACAAGTCAAGGGACTTAATTGTAGTAATTTTTTATATGTTGACCATTGATTGTAAAACAGAGCCAATCACCATCAATTTCCCTCAAGTGAAAAACCTTATTTCCCAAATCTGAAGCAATTTGATAAGGGCCTAGCCAAAGGGAATCAAATTTGGGATGTTTTCCAAAATTATCCCTAGCTTTATCCTAACATAAAACAAGATCTCTAACTTGGAAATTTTTCATAGTGACCTTTTTCTCAAATCACCTTTTCAAAATTTTCTTACATGTTTCAAGTTTTTGCAAATCATTGACTCGTGTTTGGTCTAGAGCAATCAATTCATCCAATTGTAATTGTAAATCATCCAAGTCATCCAAACCATAATTTAAAGTGATACGTGCAAATTTTTTTTACAATTCAATAGACATGATGGCTTCAAAACCATAAGAAAACATAAAGAGTGAAAAACCAATACCTGTTTTGACAGTGGTTTTGTCAACCCATAATTCTTCAAAAACATTTAAATGCCAATTTATTTTTCTATCATTAACCCACTTTTTAATTATATTAATCAAATTCTTATTCATAGATCCAACTAGTCCATTACCTCGAGGGTAATATTTAGAAGAATGACTTGAGATTATGGAGTATTTACTAAGAAAATCTAAGTATTCCTAAGAAATGAACTACAGACCATCATCTGATATAATTTTTTGAGGTACTCTAAATCGTATAAATTTTGATTTTCAAAAAATTTAACAACGTCACTAGTAACATAACTCTTTAAAGCAATTGCTTCATCCCACTTAGTAAAATAGTCTATAGTTGTTAAGATGTCTCTATGACCAGTTGAAGAAGGAGGATGAATATCAGAAATAAATTTGATTCCTCACTTAGAATTTTTTTTCTTCGGAATGATAGGATTCAATGGCATGGCTGGTAAGCATTCATGACCAGAAAACATTTGGAAAGGGCCACATGACCTAACCCATTTGTATGCATCTTTAAATAAAGTAGGTTTAGTCTTTTATTTTACCAAATAGCCCAAGGCGCACTGACACATTACCCAGACAAATCTGAGTACTCACGTGAAGCATGCAAGGGTACCAGGTCCCTCTTTTATGGAAACCTTGTCAAGGAGTTAACATGATAAACACACATATAGATATATCCCAGATCCATGATAAAAATGCAATGATAAACCATAAATAGATCTAGTTCATAACCATATGCAAGAATAACTTATACAAGAATCAAGATTAGGTTTACCATGCAAGAACCAATCACATATATGTCAACAACCAGTATCCAACCACAAAGATCAATTGTATTAATTACTGTAAAACACAGAAGTCAAATGCATACATAGTAATGTCACCATAAGTCATGTGTGCTCATAAACCAACATCATAACTCTATTACAAAACTAACATACATACTAAATCGTGAAAATCAATACATATTTATAGGTAGTGGGGACTTTCCCTTCACTACTCATGTACTCTCCAAAATAGGCTACATGCTAAGAATAACCATGCACTGCTATAAGATAAATAAAAAATCATGCAAGTACTTCTAATAATAGACCTTCTATAGATAAATCTAGTTCACATACTATTATTATCTTCAAAACTATGCATGTTGCTTGGTCTTCCTTTTATCCCAAAACAACCTTGCTTTGTCCTCAAGTCTTCATATTAATGCGTGCTTCCCAAGTCTTCAACAAGATGTTATCCACACTCAATCTATCTTTAGCCCATGGTAAACAAAAATGGATAAGTCCTGAAGTCATACTTTCCCACGTGTGCCCTTCTTCTTTTATATTTCCACGTGTACCTATGTGGCCTATGTCCGCGCGCCCAATCCTTATGCGCCTTCAATACTTAGGCCATAATTCATCAGCCCAACAGTAGGCAAATAATAATGTCCACATTAAATTTTATGAGAAGTAGTTTTAACATCATAATGACCACCACAAACACCCTCATAATAACTCCTTAATACACACTCAGTTTGGTCATGTGTCAAAAATATCAAAAGAATACCATCATGGTTTTTGAAAAACAACAAGTTTTCTAAAATCACAAATTTAAGGGCTTGAAAACGAAGTGCTCTTCACTTTCTTTTATCTAGATTTTCAGGAAATGATTTATTTTTGAAATAATAAATGAGATCAAGATACCAATCATATTGGGATAAAAAATAATCCCACTATTGCATGGTGAAACTTATGTTAAATGTGGAGGATAAATCAACCCATGTCATAGTCTGGAAGAGAGGGACAACATGTAAGATATCATTTACTACTAGAATGCCAACATTAACATTAAAATCAACATTTTCAGCTAAATGTTTAACAAGTTCATTACCTTTAATGTTTTTATAAGTCTCTAATTCTAAGTCAAATTGTTGGATTTTGAAAATCCACTTAGCTAACCTTCCATCAATGACCGGTTGTTTGAGCAAGTATGATAATACAGGGACATTAGAACGAACAATAATCTTATTCCTCATCAGAAAATATTTGTATTTTCCCAAGACTAAGACCAATGTAAAGACAAAATTTTCAATCAAAGGATACCCGACTTCAACATCTATAAGAGTTTAACTGAAATATGCAATGGGGTTTTCATCATTTCCTTTGAGGCAATGAGTTATAAAAACACCCATAGTTTTATCAGTTGCATTTAGATATAGAACGAATGGTTTAGATAAGTCAGGTTTGGCCAAAATAGGTGCAGAAGAAATAATGCTATTGACATCAGTAAAGGTGGAATCAACATGAGAATTCCATGAAAAACCGTGATTCTTTTTGAGTAAAATCTGCAATGGAGCAGTTTTATTAGAAAATTCATATATAAATTTATGTAACAAAGTAATCTTTCTAAAAATGAATGTAAACCTGACTCATTTTTAGGAGGCTACAATTCTTCGATAGCCTTCACTCTTTCTAGGTCAATGGAGATACCGGTTTTTGTAATAATATGACCCAATAATTTACCCTTAGTAACTCCAAATTTTTTTTCTTTGGATTTAGAGAAATTTCAAATTTACGGCAACAAATGAAAATTTCTCTCAAATTCTCCAAATGTTTCTTCCTTTTAAGAGAATACACAGTCAAATCATCAAGGTAAAACTGAATAATTACTCCAATTAAATCATCAAAGGCAACATGCATTGTTTTTTGAAAAGTGACACCCACATTAATTAAACCAAAAGGCATACAATTATAAGCAAAGGTATTTTTCCATGTGGTAAAAATGGTTTTTTTCCAGTCATCTGGATTCACAAAGATTTGATTATAGCCTAAAAATCCATCTAAAAGTGACATCATTTTAGAACCGGTGACCTATTAGAAGATTTGATCAATGTTAGGCAAAGGGAAGTTATCTCTAGTACTTGCACGATTTAAATCTCTAAAATCAACACACAGATGGATGTCCCCATTTTTATTTCATACATGTAATGAATTGGCAACCCATTCAGGATGTCTTATAGGGTAAATGACACCACCTTCAAGCATTTTCTCAGGCTCCTTATTGATGTTGTCCTCTAATAAGGGTCTTACTCCTCTAGGTTTCTGATGTACAAGATTTATCCCAAGTTTGATGGGAATGTCATGTTTAATAATTCTAGTGTCATATCACTTTAATTTTTTGTATGACCATGCCAACATATCAATGAATTCTTTTAATAACTTTATGAAAGCCTCTTTCTCTTTTTTAGTCAAACAAGCATCAATATAAACAAATTTTGGCTCTTCTATTGTGCATAGGTTAAAAATGATGGTTTCACCTATTATTCTCTTGGATGGTTCAACAGAAGAAGAAATCTTAGGTTGATCATGTGGAGAAAATATGGATTCTAAACTTACCAAACCAACAGACAATTTATTACTTGAGAGTTGCAATTAAACACATAGTCATATGAATCAAAGTAATTTCCTTTCAAAAAGGTATCAATATGCTCATCACAAGAGAAGAACGAAAAATTAGTCTCTAGATCTAGTATCACAAGTCTATGTGTTTCTTTAAAAATGCAATCAATTTGATCAACATACTTAGGATTAGAAGCAAAAACAAGTTTATCAGCTTTAGAATTGAATTCTCTGAAAACATGATTGATGTTAAATGTTTCAAATTGTTTAATAAGAGACCAAACCTTTTGAGTATAATGATGAAGATAAGTTTTATTAGTCTTGTAAATCTTTTTTACTTTCATTATTACCACTTCTGAATCTCCAAAATGGTTAACTTCTTAATATTTAAACTTAAAGCTTGTTGTAATCCCAAACACAACTTCGAATTCAATAGTATTATTCGTTGTTTCAAATGAGATCTGAAAAGCATAATTGATTTGCCTACCTACATGTGATTTGATAACCACACCAACCCCATTTCCAACTTGAGAGCATGCTTCGTCAAAACACATGAGCCAAATATGATTAGAAGGCAATAATCTAGCATGTTGATAATCTTCATCATCAAAGGCATTAATATCCAAAGCATTCAAACCATAGGTTCCCATATCAGTTTCTACAAAATATATTTGTGATGAAACTCCTTTAATTGGTGTTATGTACCATTCTTATCTATGTATGTAAGTAATAGAATTACCGACTAGTGCCCAAGTAAGATCTTTTCTTATGAAATATCTTGTAGCTTGTGACCAATATCTTCCAAGAAACATAACATAATTAGCAAGAATATCTGGGATATGTACATTTCCAATAAACCTTACTTTTTCATATTGTGCTATTTTAATGACTATGTCTTTGAATTTACCATAACATCTATTTTGGAGAGAGTTAAAACCATTCAACTTTCTATTATCATGTTCATAAAGAATGCCTAATTGATCAACAATAGATTTAGGCATGATATTCTTTGATGCTCTTGTATCTAAGATACACTTGTGAATAATTTTAGTTTGGATTTTAACTAGCACATATAAGGGTGGAATGTAATCAGGTGTTAAATTGGAATGATTTAGCACTTGATATTCATCATTATCTTCCTCACTATTAGATTGATCTTCTTGGACAACCACTAATGGTTTTGGTTCAGACCTATTTTTATGAACAACTTCTAACTTTTCAAATTAACCAAGTAAACTAAGACTCTCAAACATATTTAAATTGATTCTAGAATTTTTTATGTCATCCATAATATCATATCCAATAGAAAGTATCAATGATTTTATGAATGATTTGCCTTTATATGGTTGATATTGATCATTATTCAATCCTGACGGGACTTCATTGGAAGCGGGTTTACTTGATTTATCCAAATATTTTATTATCATTTTGATCATATGTTTGTTTTCCTTTGGATTCATCAACAATTTTACCTTTTTGACCATCATTTTTGGCATAATCCTTAGAACGAGTTTGAACTGCATTCACATTAGAATCAACAAAACTACACATTTCTGAAATATTCTTACCCTCTACAAACTTCTTGACCTTTTCAACAACTTTACATGTTTCAGGATCATGTTCTAATTCACACACTTCACAATACATCTCTTTAGGTTCAGTCTTAAATTTCCTTGGTTCATTTTTAATCTCACTTGACCCTGCAGATGTAACTTTTGAAGATGATGGTTGATCATTTAACTGTCTTTTAACGACAACCAAATCATTACCCAAAATCCAAATGGAATTCAAAATCTTTGTATTCTCTATAGAAGCATTAAATGATGATATATATTTAAAACCAATCTTCTTTAAATTCTTTTCATAGGCAAAAAAAAAATGTAAGAGTCTACTCAAGATCATAAATCTCTTTATCTTCTAAAACCAACCTATACTTTGATGGAAAATCATTATAATAATACAAACGTGCAAGATTTTTAGGAGGTCTTACTTTTACAGGTATATTTTGTCTTAGTTTGGTGGAACGAATGGTAAAGTGATAAATAGTCTCACTAGGGTCCATGGTCATATTGGAGAGTTCATTAACTAGTTTAAACTCATCTTTGTCCTTCCCAAAGTAGTCTGTTAATCCAATATTCTATGTCATACCATTTAGTGAGGGATTTAGAAGGTAGAATAATGAAATCTTTATAGGCTCTTCCTTCTAATGTTTGTGAAAAGAGTCTTAAAGAAGCTCTTTCTTTAGTTACTCATATGACACATATAATTTGAAAGAGTCAAGATGATCTTCCCAAGAAGAACCATACTCACCCGAAAATTTAGGAAGTTGAATACCCTTTAAAGATGGAATATTTTGAGGGTTTTCTTCTAATGTCAATGAGATTACCTTTAAGCCAAATATTAAGATTATCTTCATCATTATCAAAAGATTCATAGTCAGTTATGTTATCTCTATTACGTTCAAATCTAGGTATTCTATTTCTATTGTGATTTGGACTAGGAATTCTTTCTCTTTCTGCCTCAACCTCCATGTTAAAGAAATTAGAAAGAAAATAACACTAGGCTAAAAGATTGGTCTAACACAAATGTTTAAGAAGATTTTTATCGTTAACAATATCTAAAAGCAATACTTTAGAATTATTCTTAGATTTCAAATCTAATTCTCTTTCATTTTTAACTCGTGTATGATTTTATAGGATGCTGTGTTGGGTTTAGATATTATAAATTTCGAGCCTTTGAATATTAAGAACTTTGTATTCTTCATCATTAAGAACTTCACTAGCTTGTACAAACCGCGTAATAGTATCAACAAAGTCTTAAAGTGTAGTTTGAATGTTAGAATTGACGTCTAATTGAGTATTCCCAATGAAAAAACTAACCTGATCAAGAGGAGAAAAACCCCTAATGGTCATTTGAAATATAATAGAGAATAGATACTTAGAAGAAATATAATCTTGTGGGCAGAAATAGAAATGAAGAAAAAATGGATAGTAAGAGGAAATCCACTTAAATACGAGAAATAGAAATGAGTCCCTAACGAAGTCGCATAATTTGTTGTCGATAAAAAGTAGACCAAAAACTAATCAAACCTTTCACCTAACACAAAATTTCAAGATGGAATCATACCAATTTAATCATGATGATACTTAAGAATGGCTTAAGTGTGGGTAGTTTAATTATAGTTTAATTGCAGGCCAACCTAAGAATCTAGGAAATTTTCTATCTCTTAAAAGAAAGGGATATACAAGACAACAAGAAAAAAAGACAAAAGAACATGCAAGAGAAGACACGAAAAGACCACAAATTATTATTCAAATATAATAATGAGATCATTAAAATATCTTGAGAACTTTCCATCATACTTCATATAAAATGATAAATCACTTATTGACGACATTGATTTCTTTGATAAGAAATTATTATCAACTTTTATTCAACTGAGTGAAGCCTATTGATTAGACAACCTCTTGAAAATGTGAAAATATAAGTGATGATTTAATGATCTTGTATTCATAATTATTTTCTTGATCTTAAAGACAAAAATAGAATAACGAACACAATTAACAAACATAAACATATTATTCATATATATATAACATATTTACACAATTTTCAAGAAAAAAATGAAGATAGACTTGTTTAAGAGAAATATATTTGTATTTATGAAATGTACAATGATCACTAAAACAATGTCTAATAAGAGTCATGATTCAAATCATAGTGACCATCGCTATTAATTTTCATTTATATCAAGACTGAAATGAAGATATCATTCAAGACATGCTCTGGATATGACTGATTAAAAAATGGAATCATCTTAGATGAGATACAAAATAATAAATCAGATAATCAATGACATAATATCAAAACTGGATATACCTGATGTATCAAAAGTTCATACTCAGATCTCAAAACAATGTCATCATAACACTTGTAAGATCACTTATTTCATAAAATCATATGCATGGAAATATTCCTTATGAAATAAGCTTCACAAATTGCTACAACACCTGATTTCTCATCCTCCAAAATATATCCTCCAAGTCCTTTTAAAATCTTCCCTTGTGAAAAATAAGTTCTAATTGGTTTGGCTCCAAATAATAAAATTAAATAATAAAATGTTACCTAACACTTTATTACATATAAGTGAAAGGACTCAGGTAACCAATTTTTAATAAATATGTATTTTCAAAGTATGAGGTATGAGATAAAAGGACAAGGGGCCCACATTAATATTAATGCATTAGATAAAATACAAAACAAATCCATACAAAATTCCAGTCATTTAAAATAAATTCTCCATCATAATATGAAAATAATCATCAAACATCATGCATCCAAGGGTGTTTTTATCATCTAACCACATATGTAAAATATTATAAATCTAGAACCATCACATGCCATCAAATATAATCCAAAAATGTTAAGTACTAAAAATATTCAATCAAATCCATATCCAAACAGAAAACAACAATCTATATCATGATAAACTAGTCATCTCTGGTAAGATCAAGTAAAGGAATTTCGGCCTCCGTCATCAAAATTATATATTCATAAGGTTAAACTAGAAGAGTAGAATATTTTTAAACAATTCCAATACTGACCGTGCATTGAAACTCATATATTTAAAATAAAATGCAAATTTTCCATCAATACTTCAATCACATTTCAAAATTATTGCATGTTGACAAGGTTTTTCATCAAGTTTTGGAACAATCCGCAAAGTAAAAGAAAACCCACGGGAATAAGGGAGAAACCGTGGACAAAGGAGGAAAGCCGCTAAAGACTGAAGATACCCGTGGTACATAGAAGTATCTGCCAAACATAGGAGAAAGCCGCAAAAGCCTCCCCAAATGCACGAATCAAAGAAGGTCATGAACAGAGCAAGGCATAATCCGACATAGTCGCGACTAAAAGAATTATCTTTTGGATCATTTTGTAAGAAAGATATTTATTATACTTAATCAAAAGAATATAATGTACCACATGAGACGAGATATGTGTGTCATAGATAAGAAATATGTGAGATATAGAGAATAAAAAGAAAGTATGTGTGTATGAGACTAATGTAATCTATTTGATATATGAATAAAGAATGATGGTTGAGGAAAATATTAATACGTGATTTTACATTCTTTATGTTCATTGGTTTAATCTAATTTACATCCTTAACAAAAGGGTAAACTTCTTAACCCTCACACTATTGTTGAGGTTTAAGGTCAACATTTTGGTGTTTTAACCCAGGTTCCTTTTGTTAAATGGATGCCCAGAAAAATTTCACCACCATTGGAAACTAACATTAATAGATATTGAGAATTGGTGGGAGAATCAGATTGATATATTTTTCAAAGGAGAAGCAAAGAGACTCAAAGCATCATACAACGGAACTGAAGCTGAAGTACTTGGAGAATACAAAGAGGAATTTTGGTCAAAATTACCACATTTATTGTGGCTTTGCATACTGACACATGATAAAAGAACAAAGTGGTCTCTTTTACATTTAAGGAAACCATTTTAGTGGACTTAGGAGAAACTAAACATACTCAGAAATCTTAATGAACCCTGGATTCAAGCAATAGAATATTGGTTTGAGACCAAAATAGATTCATATATTATTACTTGGGCCATCTAGGGTTGGACTAGCTTTGATCATAACAAGGCTAAAGTTCTAAGCGGAGCAAGAGGCATATTTATCAAACAAATTCCATTTTTAATCAATATTTTACTAGTGGAGAAAGGATGAATTATAAGCCCAAAAAATTTCCTTTATGGGATAGGAACCGCAGGATGGCGTACGTGAAGGGGGGTGATCCATTAGACATAACTGATCAAAATTTTATGGTGTGATGGTTGGGACAAAAGAAATAGGATGATGTGAAGAAAAAAAAATTAAATGATTGACAAAAAGAAGGATTAGGTAATTTACTAACTAAAAAGAAAAGCAATCATGATGACAAGATCAAAAGAGAGGGCTAGGATAGATGCATAAAAGAAGGAATTAGAGAAAAAGACATAAAAACAATGGTTAGAAAGGGAAGAAAGGGATAAGAAGTTAAATGAGAGGAAAGAAAAATTAAACAAAGTTCAATAATTAGAAAATAAAAATAAACCCACTTTAAGTGGAGGTCAACAATTGGCTACCATGGAAATAGAGGTAGACACTCAAAGTTTGCTATCATTCCCGCACAAGGTGGAGACTAACAAGTTTTGGTTACAACATGAACCCTCGTGGCACAATATCCAATAGATAACCTAATACAACACTCATTATCAAGGAAAGCCATGTTACTAAAAAAATTACAAGAATTAGTAAGTTGATTGGAACCGAATCTTAAACAAGTATTATGAACAATAGAATGGGAAAAAGAAACAAAATAAACCCCATTATTGATTAAAGAAAAAGGTGAAAAGGAATAAGAAATAATTAGAGTGGAAGAATTAGCTAAGGAATTTGGAGAAAAGATAAATATAATAAAAGAGAAGGATGAAGGAAAAAGTAGTTTTGAGAAACAAGATGTGGAAGAAGTAGAAAAGCAAAATAAGAAACAAAGAAGTGATGAAGGATTAGAATAAAATTATAGATTAAGAGAGGTTAAATGAAGGAATTTATTTGTGGAAGAAGATAATTATGATAAGTTACCAATGAAATATGTGTACCCCAACCATCACACTAGCCCAAAGGAGACGACCCCCCAGATTGGATGCCATTTTATGTGCCACTTCATATACCTATTTGAAAATTAGAAAGATAAAGTTTGATGGAAATATATCAAAAACTAGAAGAAGAGAGTAAGAAAAGAGAAGATATTGTGAGAGAGTTGAGAGAATTATTAGAAGACCTATACTCTAACATTGAACTATCCAGAGATAAAGGAAGAAAAGTTTATCTATAGAAATCAAATAATCAATCCAAGAAAGTGAAACCTTTGAAACAACAACCAATCATTCAAAAATAATGAAATCCACAACTAGTATTTGGAAAAGATACTAAAGATGCAGAGGAACATTTAATCATTTTGGATTCATACTCGAAGAACATCAATGTAACAAATACTACAACTAAGTTGTATGATTTAATAGGCACTTTGAGAGAAGATACCCTATGATGGTACATGAAAATAAATGCACAAGGTGCTAAATTTTGGGATACAATTGAAAAATAATTCAAGACAAATTTATACTTTCTAGAGGCACCTTCAGAGGGTGTTAGCAAAATGAGAGAGATAATCCAAAAATAAGATGAAATAGTTAAAGAATTCAGTAATAGATCAAGAAATTTGGAAGAACCAATGACAAATAAGCAATGAATTAAATGTTTCACTTCAGGACTACTACCCTACATAAGATCATCCTTGGATGGAAAGCCATTCCAAAACCTTTTAGATGCAATAGAAATGACCATAAGATTTACAGAAAAACCACGGAAGAGAGAAGGATGATTATTAACTTAATTTTTTTGGAAAGAGTACAATTAGAATTTGCTAAACCAAAACTCCAATAGGAAATTCAAAGAAAGGAATACTTTAGAAATAACTCCCCACCAAGAAACAATATTAGACCAAAGATTTGGTGTATAGTATGTTGTGTAGAAGGACACAGTAAAATGGACTGCCCCTACTTAGAAAAATCTAAAATTATTATGGCTATCACACAACATTCATCAGAAAAAGCTTCTTCCAATATAATATCTACAACAAAAAGAACTTGGTGTGGGATTTGTAGATTATGGGACTAACACACTCAAGAGACTTTCCCATTATTGGAAGTAGCCCCTCTTACAAATCAACTAATGTAGTGTAATTTATTTGGATCCTACAATCATTACCATCATACTTGTCCCTCAGTTGATGCCCTTGAAGATTTAAAAGAGTATAATACCTGCAGGGCTATAACAGCTAGGCAGAGCCCAGGACCTACAAACCCACCACCACAACAACATCCAGCCCCTACAATTACAATTCCATAACCCCCACCTCCAACAATTACTGCTCCTACATAGTATCAAAACTATCAAGGTGGACAACCTCAATTTGGAGGTGGCTACCAAGGCAATAACTACAACCCCAACTATCAAGGGTATAATGGTGGTAGATATCGAGGTGGATACAAAGGAGGATACATAGGTGGATTCAAATGTGGATATAATAATTATCATGTTGGAAGAGGATATCAAGGGTATTAAGGATACCAAGGAAGGGAGAACCACAACAACTCAGGGGATGGCTTCTAAGATAAAATAACTATGCACCGCTACAAATGTGGACAAGACAAGCACTTAACCACAAACAATACAAAGCCTGAACCTTGTGGATTATGTCACGAATGAGGACATGAATCATTTAGTTATCCCAAAGATGCACACTTTTATTGAAATGGAGGTACAAAGATAGAAACATTAGGTATGAATGCTCAAAAAAATGTCTAGCACCTCACTAAGATACTATGGGATGAAGATGAAGCATTAAAAGATAAAGAAAAACTAGAAAAGGATAAGAAAAAGGAAGAATCCAAAGAGAATTATTTTAAGCAGAAATCCCCTAAACCAAATCATGATCTCGAAGAACCAAATTATAGGGCTGCAGTAACAACCAGGAGTGTGATTAAGAAAGAGCATACACTAGGGAAAAATAAAATTATCAGATTACCCTCAAAGGAAGATTCATTCAACAGTGAAGACTGGGATCTTAAAGGAATCAGACTAGACCTGCGTGATAAATAGGTAGAGAAAATTAAGGAAGTTATTAAGAAATCACAATCCCAAGAGGATACAAAAAAATATGCTTCATGGAATATGAAATCATTGCACTCAAATAAATAGCAAGGTTAACCATCAAATGTGTCTTAGTTGATAAGTTGAAATGATTTAGTAAATACTAAAACAAAGACTATAAAAGTTTCCACATCTAGTAGATTGAGGCTGGCCATCACAAGAAAAATAGAAATGTCTTTAGAACACAAAGAACATGGTGTAAGTCCTCCATATACTTGGACATTGAAATATTTGACACCACTATCACAAAGATATTTCTAGATCTAGGTGTCAATATGAATATAATGTCTAAGATAACTTGGGAGAAGCTAGGAATATCTCACTTAGAACCTGCCATAAATCATATTGGGTTGGCAGATGGATCCAAAAAGACACCCGTAGGGGTACTAAATAACATGGAGGTAAATTTCCTGGGGATCAAGAATATTGTCAATTTTGAAGTTGTCGAGAATGTAGCTCTAAAACATGCAACCTGAATTCAATGCTATTATGGCCTTAGAATGGTTTTTTGATTGCAATAATACATTGAATTTAGAAGAAGAAGAAGCCACATTAGAGTCAAATGGAATTCATGTTCATGTAACATTACAGGTAGGAATGAGTAACTCCTGATTTAAAGAAATATGGCACGATACTGATGAAGAATATTTTGATGGCATACAAAGGATATATACTCTGAATCAATTGACTAATATTAAAAAATAGTTCAAATCAAATTATGATAGGGAAATATCAGTGAAAATCTAATCTACGAATAAGATTTCCAATAATATAGTAGAAGTATGGGTACATGGTTTCCTAGAATTAAGAGTAAGGAAGTTACACTATGCAAGAAGATTACCACCCCGCGTGATCACCTTAGATGATGATGAATCTGACTCGGTGGATGATACAGATAAAATTTTATTTCCCACACAAGATAATTTTGTAATAAAATTACTTGATTAATTATGATTATCACCAGCAATAGAACACCAAATAACACAATATTTCAGATAAATTCTCTCAATATGAAAGTATAATAGCTTGGCCACTTCGAGGGGGCAACCTCCAGAGCATATAATAAGACTCAAATACTCAACATAATGATCATCCACTACCTATAACCCCTATTTATACTATTCCTATGCTATGGCCATCAGCAAGGTCGACCAACCAATGATAATAGATCATATATAAAAGAGATACATCATGATATTAAGTTATGATAGCAACAAGTCGGCTATATCCATCCCATGTAAGATATATAATTAAGGGCATAACATGCCCCTCCCCTTCAAAGCAACATTGTCCCCAATGTTGGGAATCCCTAGATGTTGTTGCATGAATGCTTCATCTTCCCATGATGCATCCTCAATATTCATATTCTTCCACTTGATCAGGTACTCGGTAATGACTCTGGTCCTCAGTCTTTTGGTGCGTGTCTGAAGAATGCCTTTAGGTTCTAATATGATCCTTCCTTCCTTGTCTAGTTCTGGAAGCACTGATTTGGTGGAAATGTGCTGCCAAATAACTTTATTTAAGCAAGAAACATGGAAGACTGGATGTATTCTACTTCTTGGAGGGAGCTCTAGCTTATTTGCCACACTACCAATTTTCTACAAAACTTGGCCTGCTGAAATAGTATTTAGGAGCAAGCTTATTATCCTTTTGTTGTTGTTTCAAGGATAATTGCTTATATGGATATAACCTTACAAAAAAAAAGTCTCCCTCTTCAAAGTGTTGCTCACTCCTATGTTGATCAGCCTGTTGCTTCATATGGTTTTGTGCCCGTGCCAAATTTTCTCTAAGACTAGAGAGTACCTCAGGTTGATGCTGAATGTAATCTTTGACTGCTCTCACCTTTGGTTTGACCTTCAAGCTAGATATGAGTGATGGAGGATGGTACCCATAAAGTGCCAGAAATGGAGACATTTTGGAGGAGGTATGAAATGAAGTATTGTACCACCATTCTGCTAGTGACAACCATTGCACCCAATGTTCTTGTTTATTTGAAGTAAAACATCAAAGATATCCCTCTAAACATTTATTTACCACCTCAGTTTTCCCATCTGATTAGGGATGATAAGAGGAACTCTGGGCTAGTTGGGTACCTAGAAAAGAGAACAGATCAGTCCAAAAGTTACTTGTAAATATTGGATCATGATCACCTACTATAATTTTTGGCGTGTCATGGAGCTTTTGAGCCGTATCCATAAAAGAGATGGCAACAGTACTAGCTGTGAAAGGATGAGCCATGGCACAAAAATGATCATATTTGGTAAGTCTATCTACCACGACCATGATGACACTTTTCCCTTCTGATTTAGGTAACCCTGTGATGAAATCCATTGATACCTCTTCCCATCTCTCACTAGGAATAGACAAAGGTTGGAGAAGACTAGGTGTCTTAATGGTCTCGCCCTTATTTTTTTGGCAAACCAAACATTCTGCCAATTTTTTTTGAATATCTCCTTTCAACCCCTCCCAAAAGAAATGCTTCTTAACTCTATGATATGTTTTTAAGACCCCAGCATGGCCACCTATTGGAGAAGAATGTATCTCTGAAAGAACATGGTGATTAAGTGTAGAGTTCTTACATAGATATAACAGATCTTTATACCATAATGTATCCCCCTTCCATATAAATTGATCTAATATGGATGGATCTGCCTGGAGATTTTGAATGAGAGTATGTGTGGTTGCATCTTTCTTCCATTCTTCTTGTGCTTGATCTACCCAATCTACATGTAGTATAGAGATGGCACATAACAATGCTTCGGCGGAATCATCCCTCCTAGATAGAGCATCAATGAACAAATTTTCCTTTCCTTTCTTATAAACAATCTCAAAGTCATATCCCAACATCTCAGTGACCCATTTTTGTTGTTCTTTTGAAGATAGACATTGTTCTAAGAAATATTTTAAACTATCATGATCAATTTTTACCTTAAAATGTCTACCCATCAAGTATGGTCTCCATTGTTTGACTGCATGTAGTATTGCCATCATTTCCTTTTCATATGTTGGTTTTAAAAAATTCTTTCCTTTTAGTTGTCAAATCTCAAAAGCAATGGGGTGTCCTTCTTGCATTATTACTACTCTGATTCCATTTCCTGAAGCATCGCACTCAACTACTAAAGTTTTGGAGAAATCTGGGGTTGCCAATACTGGAGTGGTGCACATAGCTACCTTAAATTTTTCAAATGCCCTAGATGCTTCCTCATTCCACTGAAAGGAGTCCTTATTCAATAATTTTGTGAGTGGTGCTACTATACTGCCATAGTTTTTGACAAATCTATGATAATACCCTATGAGACCCAAGAAAACTTGTAATTGTTTGAGGGTTCTTGGGGTTTCCCATTCCACCATGGCTTGGATCTTGTGAGGGTCCACCTTAACACCTTCATGAGAAACAATATGGCCCAAGTATTCCACTTCCTATACCCCAAAAGAACACTTTTAAGGCTTGGCATAAAGTTGATGTTTCTGTAAGACTTCTAAGACAATATTGACGTGATGTAAGTGTTTCTCCCACGATTTGTTGTAGATGAGTATATCATCAAAAAATACTAAGACAAAATTTCTTAGGAATGGTCTAAATATTGAATTCATCAAGCTTTGGAATGTGGAGGGAGCATTGGTAAGGCCAAATGGCATCACTAGGAATTCATAATGGCCTTGATGAGTTCTGAAATTTGTCTTATGAATATCTTCTTGCTTGACTCTAATTTGGTGATACCCAGAACACAGATCTAGTTTTGTAAAATAAATGGCACCATGTAACTCATCTAATAAATCATCAATGATGAGAATAGGAAACTTATCTTTGATAGTGAACTTGTTAAGCTCTTTGTAATCTAGATACATGCACCATCTTCCATCCTTGCAACGCACTATCACCACGAGAGCAGAATAGGCACTTTGACTGCGACGAATAATACCCATTTCCAACATTTCCTCCACCATCTTCTCGATCTCATTATTTTGCACATATGGATATCTATAAAGCCTGATGTTGGGGGGTTGGCTTCCTGGAATCAACTAAATAGCATGGTCATGCTCTCTTTCAGGTGGCAATCCTCTTGGTTCCTTGAAGACAACTACATGTTGATTAATAGCCTTTTGAAGATCAGGATGCAATACCTTCATTTGCGGTTGGAATTCTATAGAGAATAATCATGCTACAAAACCTTTAGACCCATTTTTAAGAATCTTCTGCATTTGGTGAGAACTCACCACTAGAGGGTCTTTAGCTTGTAGACCTCGAAGTTTAAATTTTTTACCCTTAGAATGAAAGCGCATGAACAATTCCTGGAAATTTATCTCTATGGTGCCCAAGGTAGTGAGCCACTGAACACCTAAGACAATATCAGCTCCACCCATGGGAATAGAAAACATCATAGATTCCAATGTGTAATCACCCATCATGATTTTGACTTTATGGCATTTACCTGAACATTGGACTGTGCCACCATCTGCAATCATTACTTGAAATTTAGGTGCAGGGTAGATGAAACAATTTAGTCTTGTTGCCAACTTATGATTGATGAAATTATGTGTGCTCCCCGAATTAACCAAGACTGTTACCTTCTGCTTCTTAAGATAACCCACAACTTGAAGGGTTTGTGGAGTGCTAATACCTGATAGAGCATTGCATGAAATAGTGGGCTAGGGATCTCTAGATTCTTCCTCTAATTTTTCCACTTCCTCTGTTGATGTTACCTCATATTCTTCCTCATCACCAGATCCTTCAATGTAGAACAATTTTTTCTCAGAACATTTATGATTTGGTCCATATTTTCTATCACAGTTAAAGCATAACCCTTTGGCTCTTTTTTCTTCAATTTGTTGAGGTGTCAACCGAATTGGCCGAGGGTAAGAAGGAGACAAGGTGTTACGATCTTTTATGCTAGAAAAGGTTTGCCTTCTATTGGAATTTTTTTTCCCTCTACTTGACGTGCCATGATAATAGAATCAGCAACCTTGAGTGGGTTAAACATGCATACCTCATGCTCAATGTGGTCCTTAAGACCCTCAAGAAATAGGTCATTCAAATACTCTTCTGTAATATCCTCCACACGCAAGGACAAAGTTTGGAATTGATGGACATACTCCTTAATTGAACCAGTTTGGCGTAACTTTGCTAATTGGCTGAAGTAATTCTCAAAAAAACTAGAACTATAGTGTAATTGAATCTCTTCAGTGAACACTATCCAGGTGACATTTAGGCCATTCTTCTACCTTTGAGCACATAACCAATGATACTAAACAAATTGATTAGGTTCTAGGTATAAGGATGCCACAGTTACCTTTTGTCCTACTGGGATCTGATGGAGATCAAAGAAATTTTCCATTTGGGTAATCCAATTGAGTGGATCCTTTCCATCAAATTTATGCATTTCAACTTTTAAAATCATGCCCCTCCATTGAACTTGAATTATTAAAGGATCCTCCCTGATTTGAGTGATTTGGATTTGTGTGACCATTTCTAGTAGAACCCATATGACCAGCATTGGAAGTTGTATTATAAATAACATTCAACAACTCCTGCTACATTGCATGAAAATCCTTTTGAATCTCACTCCTAAGGCTACCTTTCAGTTGATGAAGCTCAACATTAAGGTCATCCTTACCATATTATTTACCCTTTCCTGAAGTTGGATGACCACCTCAGAAACTCCCGAACCAATAGAATCTGAAGCCATATCTTCCTTATTTGGGGTCATTCCTAGAGTTGCTTGTCCTTTTCCTTGGACTCGGGTAGATCTACTAGCCATGATGAAGGATGTGGGCCTAGGGGTAGACTTAATAGGGCATAATTTTAGGGTTTAGGGTTTCGTAATTTTTTGGCTGAATATAGGAATTTATAAAACAGACCCCTAGCTATTTTTTGGAGGGGTTTCCAAAAATATAAGAAATTTGAAAAATTTCCAAAAATTACGCCCTAGGGAACCTAATTATGAATAAATATAGAACCATAATAAATTTTACAAAACAAATTTAAATTTGGAGAGAATCTTACTTGACTTATTTCGCCTCACCACAAAAAAAAATTGCAGAAAAATTCGCTACCAATCTTGAGATATAGCCAAACCTTCAGAATTAGGGTTTGACGCTATCCTAGCCGAGATCAAGCTCTGATACCACTTGTAATGAAATTACTTGATTAATTATGATTATCACTAGCAATAGAACACCAAATAACACAATATTTTAGATAAATTCTCTCAATATGAAAGTATAATAGCTTGGCCACTTTGAGGGGGCAACCTCCAGAACATATAATAAGACTCAAATACTTAACATAATGATCATCCACTACCTATAACCCCTATTTATACTATTCCTATGCTATGGCCATCAGCAAGGCCAACCGACCAATGATAATAGATCATATATAAAAGAGATACATCATGATATTAAGTTATGATAGGAACAAGTCGGCTATATCCATCCCATGTAAGATATATAATTAAGGGCATAACAAATTTGAAGAAGAAGATGGATATTAATCGACCACTAAATAAAAATATGATAAACTAATTAAGAGAGTATATAGATTAAGCCATGGAACGTCCCACCATACCTTACCCAAATATTCAGGGTCTGGGGATCTAGAAGGTTATCTAGAACTAATGGTAATGATATTTCCTAATGAAACAACATGAATGGATGCTTTAGATGATACCCTAAAAATCAATGCTGCAAGATGGTGGGCGATATACAAAAACAACATATCTCATTGGAATTCTCTGACCACATTATTAAAGATAATGCATTTAGAAAGTGAAGGCTATTATGCGGCTATACCCGAGTATATAGGTGAAGGGGATCCATAGAAACACATCCAAACATGTGAAAGATATTGGAAAATATGTGGGTTAAATTCCCCTATGGTATGGTTCAATTATTTGTATAGACGCTAGGACCCATACCTAGGTCCTGGTGTATGCACCAAAAAATAAGGAAGGAAACAAGAAATTGGGATCAAGTTGTGAAAGATTTTTGCCATACTTTTGACTTTTGGGATGCAAATATCAATACACTTTAGGTACTATAAAAGATACAAAATATCTTATTCTTAACCGTAGAAGAGACCGCATATCGATGGTCACAACAAAACTCAGAACCACAAGAGAAACTAGGCAAAAATAAAGGTATGACCTATTGTTTTATAGTGGAGAAACAAGAACGAAATGAAAACCTTAAAATTTGAAGTACAAAATGGTAGAAGGAGAAAGAGAGCTATTAGAAATAAAAGAGGAGAAATACTATTATTAACCTCAAAAATTGAGGAATAAGAATATTGGAATAAATGGAGAAGAAAAGTTTACAAAGATTAGAAATTATTGGTCAGAAGAAGAGGTGGCCAAAGTGGTAGAGTTATTACAAGAATTTCAAGAAATATTTCCTATAGATTTTAAGGAACTAGGGGGTATAAAAGAGGAAGTTGGGATAATGAAAATACAGATAAAATATGGGGTCAAACTGTTGAAGAAGAAACCCTAACTTAAAAGTTAAAATAAAAATAGGAATAGAAAAAAAGTTAAATGCATGGATTATCAAACCTATTGATGATTCCGAATGGATAACTCCTATGGTGGTCGAAAAAAATAAGACATGAGAAAATAAAATATGTGTGGATTATAGAGAACTCAACAAAGCATGTGTGCATGACCCATTTCCTACTCCATTCACTGAAGAGGTTGTAGAAAATATAGGAGGAAGAGAGGTGTATTCCTTCATTGATGGGTTTTCTAGCTACCATCAGGTTCGGGTTGCCCCAAAAGATTAACCCAAAACCACATTTGATACAAAATTGGGATCTTTCATGTACACAACGATGCCTTTTGGATTAAATAATGTGTAGACACAAAATCACGCACTTACTACTATTATTATATCACCAAGTATGTTGTTTTCTATATGGATCTTGCGTAAGAAAAGTATTCACTAATGACCCATCCCATAGTCCATCTGTTTATCTTATTTTTGACACTTGAGGTTGGTCTTTTTGGTTTTCCCTCTCATCTCCTGAGGTACTAGTCAACATGTTGGGTCATTAGTGTTGAAATTCGAACAAGAGATCCCTATATAAACACAACATACATACCATTATATGGGCAAACTATCCTTATCAAGGGATAGATATCTACATAGAGAAAGGGACTGCATTTGGGTTATTATTCTGCATACACATTGCATAGGAAGGGGAATTCATTCTATTCCATCCACACATTTGGATTTTTATCATAGTTGTTACCCCCTATTTTGGAGTCATTGGTGCGAGGGTGACCTAGGAGCACTATTACACACACAAGAACACATAAGTACATTAGATCTGAGATATAATGCAATGCTAAATTGTAAGTCCACAAATGTGGCGGATGAGGACAGTCTGACCCCTCATTTTGCATCTTTGTTTTTAGGATTTGATGTCTATTTGAGGGTTTTACAGGTGATTTCTTCATTACAGGTTACAGTTACCTCGGTGATTCAAGTACAACATACACGTGACAAAAGGTGAATAAGCACGAAGCCCTAACGACCATATCAGAGCCGATTTCTGACCATTTCTGCAGACCTAGGTGCCCAGAATCAAGACCATGGCACCCAAAGCACCTCTATCCCTCTCTAGGCATCCTAGTTTGGCTATTTCCACCTCTACTACATTTTTTGATTTGTTGTAATGGTCTGTTATTCTGTTTTATGACACTTCTCACTCCCAGGTTAGTACAAGGTAAGAGAATTTGAGGTAAGTCATTTATCCCTCTTCTTTCCTTTCATTAATAAAATCAAATAAATTGTTTAGCATTTATATTTCATTTTATTCATTTACAACAAATTTGTACATTTATATTTTAATTAAATAATCAGATTTTATTGAATCATTTTGGTGAACTCGTAGGTTAGAACTATTTTCCCTAGGATCCACTAAAACCCTAATAGCTAAGGATAGATCTTCTCCTTCTTAGTTAGTCATGCCTCATGTGAGTTTCAATCCTATCTATGATGATCTAACCATAGTTTATATTTCTTCCCTATATTATGATGTACTCTTCCGGATCACACTCAACAACAACTCTTAGTTAATGAATGCAATGTTCCTACTAGCTTTGATAATTCTACTATTGGCATTGTTTCTGATAAGATGAGTTTTACTTGTTATACACCTTGTTATACAATTATGCACACTCCTCCTTTTGAAATTTCTAATGAAAATTTAGATGATGTTATTATTCATTTCATGCTTGGTCTTGATGATAATAAACATGTGCATGATGATTCTCATACTAGTCAGGATGATACTTTAGCTACATCTCATACTTATTATATTCCTGAAAAATTCTTCTCATAATGCATCGCATAATAGTTCTCCTACTTCTTCATTCTATGTCGATGATATGCTTAATGATATCCTTCTATCTGAATCTTTATTTGATTTTGATGAAACACTTGATAGCCATGATGATAATTCTTTGCATATTGTTGTGTGTGAATCCCCCAGTCCATTGTCATATTCTTTTGAGATTGTATCTAATAACATGCATGATTCATCTCCTTCTATTATTTCATCTCCTCCTATCACTTCATCTCCATCTATTAGTTCATCTTATCCTATCACTTCATCTCCGTCTGTTAATTCATCTCCTCCTATCACCTCATCTTCGTCTATTAGTTCATCTCCTCCTATCGATTCATCTCCATCTATCACTTTATCTCCTAGGGATGTTTTTGATGCTATTCCTACTACTTATATGGATATTCCATGTCATTTAACACCTATTACTTCTTTGACACCAAAATATAGTGTGCCATTAGCATCAGAATCTCCTATGTCTCCTCTTGATATTCCTATGATTACTCATAATGTCAAATTGCAACTACTTAACACATTATTGCCATCCTCTACTATACCTTCACGTGATATCTTGTCCCTCATAATTTTTTTTGGTCATTTACAATCTCAAGTCTAATATCTGACATTAGAAAGCAAGGCCTAATATGCTTCCATTGATAATAATTCATTGCATGACAATCCTATTCCCAAAAATATTCACAACTCACCATTTCTTAAGGATTTTGTTATGCCTACATTTACATGTTTTGATGGTACTAGAAATCCATACTTACATCTCAAGCATTATCGTATGGCTATGGTTTCATACTCTAATGATTGACTATTACTTAAAGCCTTTTGTCATAATCTCACAGGTGACACTCTCCAATGGTACAACCATCTACTCTTTGGATCTATCAGTACATATTGTGAGATGGAACAAGCTTTTCTTCATTGAATCATAGTCAACAATGACCCTAGAGTCACATATGATAATATACCTAGCTTACATCAGAGAAAAATAGAACCTATCATTGATTACATTTTATGATTCAATGCTTACATGCACCAAATAGTATTTCAACCTATTGAATTAGAGAAGCAATTTATCTTCTATCATGGTTTGATTCCTTCCTTAAAACAATAGTTGTAATATGACACATGTGAATCATTCACAATTTTATGATATAGGGTCATTGATCTAGAACATGATCTCATTGTTACACACATTATAGACCCTCCTCATATCATTGTTACTACTACATCATCTAGTTCCTATCCACTTCCATTTGTTGAGCATCCTCCACGATATCCATCTCCTCCTCGCAAGTAAGTACAATATTCTCCATTGCATAAGCATCCTTCATCTCCTCCTCCATATAGGGCTATACCTCTGACTCCTCCAGTTTCCCTGGAGCTGTTACATTTTTATCTTCATGCTAGACATCATTATGTGTTGCGTACATTACTTGATAGGAATTTTATTTTCTTACCTTCTAACTAGCATCATCCACCTTATCGCTTGCAAGCACTAGCATAATAGACCTTAGTGTAATTATCATCGTATCAATGGCCATCATGATAATTACTATTACGCCCTTCATGATCTCTTGTAATAATTAGAAGATAAGGGCGTCATTTCCTTTAGCCCTCATTCTTGTGAGTGGTATCCATCTCCACTCCCACGTAGGTGTGTTATCACTCTAGTTGATTAATCTCCTTCATCTAGTACGAAGGTTATCATTCATCCACTACCACAGGTTATTGATCATGCAATTCTTCCATATCATCCATCCATCCACCACTACACCATCCCATCCACCGCATTATGATACAAGTACACATTGGATTCCACAACCCTCACCATCTCCACTTCCCACCACTGCTCTAATTAACATTCATTTCGGATCATACACTCATGCTGCTTTCATTCCACATTCTTCCACTACTTCACCTCGGCTTGGTCTTTGGTAGGTGATTTCTATCACCCTACCCCCCTCCCCTTGATGATGCATTCATGTTATTATGGTTCTTACATGACTATTGAGATATCTGTTACAATAAAAACCTCTTTTCACTCTTACACTACATGCCTTCTTGATCAATCTATCTAGTGCACCCAATCATATCACTTCTCGATGACACACTCTTACTTTATGGTTCATTCTTGACTGCTGAGGGGTCTTATATAAATGTACCTTATCATCAATCCACTGGGGGGCATAACTCTTCTTTCCCCCCACCTTCATCATATTAACATGGGCCTCACCACACTAATACGACCATCACATACTCTTACACATTATTCATTTTTACTTTATCATTCACCACAACTTTATTCATACATGCTATACACCTTTTTTTTGCAATCACATTACATAAATGATCTACTATAATCATGTTATTTAACATCAAGATTTATCCATTACGAATCAATTCATCAATTACAAAAATGAACAATATTCAACACATTACATATCACACATTGCAACAATAATAAATGAATCATACATCACCATCATAACAACATATCCATAAACATCAAATAAAATGATCATACGCCAAGAAATTTGTTTATATATATATATATATATATATATATATATATATATATCATTCATAATCATAGTTACAAAACATCTTATCACTGGGGGAAACTCCCCTGCATAAATACAACAATACATATCATATCTCATCACTGGTATCACTCTCTGCAAGTACAAAATCTCTAGAACTAGAGGCCTCACTACTAACTCTACACCATTGATCATGACCTCTATATCTCTCTACATACCTATGCAGTAGTGTCACCTTTGTCGAATTCTCTACGAAGCAACTCTATAACTCGAAAAATGTGTAAATACATCATATGCTAAAGGAATGCCACTCGGCACCTCTCTAGCTCATCATGTCTTCTCACTTGCCTTATCCCTTTTGATAAGCAACATTGTACACATCGCTCCTGCTATAGCCACCAACTCAAACAAATGGGCATGCTTACCCGCAATTTCATCCACATGCTCTAGCATGTCTCCACCTGCGAGTATATTAGTGGGCACATTTTATGTCAATATGTGGATAGATATGTCCATAATTAATGACTAATATGCATCACATACAGCCATAAGAACAACACATTAGACAAATACCGACGATTACACAACCAAGTAAAAAATCGTACAACATAATTATATAAGTAATAAGGCTCTACTATCATTGCCGCTATACCACCGAGGGTAGGTGCTTGTTCCTCTACTCCTCTTGGCAGTAATATCACTGCATCCGCAAATAATGGAAACAAATATAACCATTGATGCAGTTCCCACCATGCATGATATGCCTCGGTGCACCCTGCATAATCCACATCTAACTGCTATATCTCCACATTGGCCTCATCTAGCCCATGAGGTACTAGCTTCTATCCTGTTGGCCCTGGTCTATCTCTAACCCTCCTCGGTGCCTTAATAGCTCTAATCCATACATATGGCTTTGGGGGCACATCCTGGGCCATACAAAACTGTTGTGAAACTTTCTCAACCTGAAATAACTTGACCACCCCTAGAAACCAATCCTCTAACCATATCATCTGTCGTATGCATATTATCTCCACTGCATCCACTGGACATCCTCCATAATATCGGTATGGCCTCCATATCACAGCCTCTGGCCCCATATAATATATCATTGATCTATAGGTGTTTTTATCCATCTTCCTCCCATGCACACCTACCCATCTCCAAGAAAATATATCTAGTCTCGCCAAATCTCCTCGAGATCCACCAACTAGCATTAATAGTACAATATGCTCATATGCATATACATGTAATAATGTCATAGCTCTAATGCCACCCCCATGCTCCTCCTTTGTAAATCTATATAAATACCTGTACAGGTGGGCCAACACACATCATGCCCAAGGATACCTAGTATTCTCATCATCTATCAGGTGGCAGATATCATACATCTTATATAAGATGCCTACACCACCACCCTCCACTGTAATCGATGATTTTATCACCACGACAATAAAATTTTGCAATCGTAGACCCTCTGATCTCAAAATAGGCTAATATGGGCCTTAGTAGGAACTCGAGTCCCCATAAAATAATTCCTATCAGCCCTCATCTGTCTCTACATATCATCCACTACCATAACCTATACTCTCTTGCCAAAAATAGGTAATCACAGTATGCGATACCCATCCTCTAGTGTGACTTTCATCTCCCTTGTAGGTAACCAAAAGGTGCAAGTATCTACACACCACATCTCGCACAAATTTTTAAGCATAGGCATATTATAGGGAACATCCCCCATCCTTGCTATGTGTTGCAGGATGACATGGTCCAAAACATCTCACTGATCATCTGAAAAACCCTAATCTAAGTAACGTACTCAAATGGTGGCCACCTTGAAACTCTCTCAAATGGATATCCCTTTGCACATCACAAAATAACAACAAAAAAGGTGTTAAAACATCATACATACACACACATACTTATCTACAACATCAACACACATTAATTCTTGCATCTACAACACTTTGAACTCAACCCAGTGCTTTCTAGACATGGGCACCTAGGCAAAAGACTGGGGTGCCCTAGAGTAGGACATTGGTGCCCATGTTCAGGAACTCTTATCCCAAAGGTCATTATCACCTTCACCTCTCTTGTCTAGGTCCAAAATGATGAGAAATTCAAAAACAAAACATTCACAAAAATTCATCAAAAACGACTCATGTCAACACATTTTTTGAAAAAAATTACTCTTACCAACTCTGCCATCATACATAATGCCACAACTGTCGCTACCATCTCAAATTAACTCGATCATGGTGCTCTAATTTGTGGCATCCTCACACACTCAAAGCTCACTATCACACTCACACAAAAGACAAATGAGTTGCCTAATCAGTTTATCACTTTACTATTTATAGTAACTTTTCATCATTCACTTTACTATAGTCACTCTTTGCACTTAATTTCTCTACTAATACACATCACATGGTTTCCCTCATATCTTGAGCATCCACTAATATTGTATCATACATGTTTCACATACAATTTTTCTCTTTGACATCATTCCCGTTAGATATAGACACACTTTTTATATCTCTCTTATACATTATCCATTACTTCATCACACACTTACTTTCGACTCAGCGTTCATTCTCATCATCACCCCCCCTTTTGCCGAAAGGGGGGCATACAATTTGGGTCATCCTATAATTCCCCTTAAACCACTATGCGAATATATTTTCATAATTCCATCATCATCAAACATTTTCTCATACACCATACAATATCTCACATCACCTTCTAGCGATTCCCCCTAATGACCTATCATGGGGGAAAAAAGTGTAATATATCTCCATGAGTAAACAATAAATCAATCACATATGCTCAAATATCCACAATAATAAAAGTTGCATCAACCAGTCAACATGAACACATCAT
This sequence comes from Taxus chinensis, assembly GCA_019776745.2. Classification (NCBI taxonomy): domain Eukaryota; kingdom Viridiplantae; phylum Streptophyta; class Pinopsida; order Cupressales; family Taxaceae; genus Taxus; species Taxus chinensis. The sequence continues at coordinate 524,524,160 of CM034152.1, forward strand.
GCTTATCCTCCCAGATGACTTAACTTGGGAGTTATATCACCACTTTCCCAGATTACCTAACATGAGAAGTTATTCTACATTTTACGATTTCTTACAGATGACCTAACATGGAAGCCAACACATACACATTGCAGCGATACCCTTGGAATGGGGGAAATGAGATTTCATTGCCTTTCCTATACTACTCCTATATGGGTCAATACATTTGATCAAAAAACTGGGATCCAAAAATCAACAAAATTTGATCTTTGTCCGTTTGCAATGGTTAGATATTTTAAGGATGTAGTTAAAGTTAGAGAGTAAAACTAGAGATCTCTTCCTAGAATTTTCCTCTGGCGGTAAGAAGCCAAATCCTCATTTTTTCATACATATGCAATTGGGTTGGGAAATGATCACTCCCTTCCCCATCAAATTTCTATCAACGAAAAAAATCAAAATCTCCAATAATTCAACATCACAATCATCTATCTCATTTAACACTCCTCATAATGGTCTAACGTCTCTCGTTACATCGTATGGATCAACACGCTGATCCATGGTTCATCATGTTATATGTTCTTACTTGTAATGCACTTCTACTACACTATTTGTGTACTTCAATGGCATGGAATTCTTTGGCTTCTTAGGTATACATCTCTATCTAATTTATGTTACTGAGATTTCTCTCACCAACATAAAGTGGGGGAAAATGTAGATAGAAAATCACGCCCTTACTACTATTATTATACCACAAATGTATGTTGTTTTATATATGGATCTTGTGTAAGAAAAGCACTCACTAATGACCTATCCCATAGTCCATTCATTTATCTTATTTTTGACACTTGAGGTCTATCTTTTCAGTTTTCCCTCTCATCTCCCAAGGTACTAGTTGGAATTTCGGGTCATTAGTGTTGAAATTCAAATAAGAGATCCTTATATAAACACAACATAAATACCATTATATGGGAAGACTATAATTATCAAGGGATAACTATCTACATAGAGAAAGGGACTGCATTTGGGCCATTATTCTGCATAATCATTACATATGAAGGGGAGTTCATTATATTCCATCCACACATTTGCATTTAGATCATAGTTATTACTCCCTATCTTGGTGTCATTGGCGTGAGGGTGACCTAGGAGCACTATTGTACACAAAAAAACATAGAACTACATTGTTATGTTTGTGAAGCCAATTTTCATGTTAGAGTGTGGTACACCTTCTATGTGTTACACTCGGGTATTTTTACGGTGGTCCTGCTCGCCGGTGAGCGGGTCAAAGGGGTTTGGAGGAAAAGCCCCTGAAGTAAATTTTCATGGGTGGTTTATTAACCCATGGGTAATGGGTCACCGTTATGGGCTGTTTTTGGGCCCATGGTTTTTTTCGGTACCCATTGTTTTGATACCCACAGTTTTGTATCAAACTACTTAGGCAATTGTCTATTTATATGGTCTTATGCATATGATACATATACAAGAAAATGCATTATAGATGTGCTTTGAATTCGGGTGTGAATTCTGTAGAGTTTGTTGAGCATAGCTCCAAATGGATCTGGGTATTGTATTGAGAGAGTGGACGCTTGTAATAAAATTCGAGCAAGTGATTCTTGGTGGACGTAGCCCAAATTGGGTGAACCATGTTAAATACCATATTTTTGTGTTGTGTTATTTATTCTGCACTTTTATTTGAGATCTGTAATATTTTTTGCATATTAGTTTCTACTGTTGCGATTCTTCTACATATTTTATCTCTTATTTCCTAACAATTGGTATCAGACCCTGGTTTTGGTTTGCTGAAGTGTTGAATCGTAGGGAAAGTTTTATCTTGAGTGGGAGCTATGGTAGATGATGGAAGATCTAGGGTTGATAAATTCAACGGGCATAATTTCAGTCTTTGGAAGATGCAGATGGAAGATTACCTTTATCAGAAGGATCTTTATACTCCACTGTCTAAGAAGGTGAACAAACCCTCGAGTATGACAGATGTGGAATGGGATTTGTTGGATCAGAAGGCACTTGGAATGATCTGGATGTGTCTTGCATCTTTGATATTATTTAATGTTTCAAAGGAAAAGACTACAAAATATCTAATGGATGCATTAGGGAAGTTGTATGAAAAACCCTCTGCCTCTAACAAGATATTTTTAATGAAAAAGTTGTTTAATATGAAGATGTCTGAGAATAGTTCAGTAGCAAATCATTTAAATGATTTCAATAGGGCTGTGAATATGCTAGCTTTGGTTACAATAGAATTTGATGAAGAAGTTAGGGATTTATTAATTCTGTGCTCTTTACTTGAAAGTTGGAATAGCCTGGTAATGGCGGTAAGCAACTCGGTTCCAGATAATTCGAAGTTGAAGTTTGAGGATGTTGTAGGGGTGATTCTAAGTGAGGAAATGTGAAGAAAAATCTCTGGGGAATCTTCTACTTCAGGGAATGCTTTGATAGTGGAAACTAGAGGGAGACAAAAGAATAGAGGAAACCGTGGAAAATTGAAAGATCGGGCAAGGTCAAAATCCAAGAGCAAGATTGTATGTTGGAACTGTGGAAAGTCTGGGCATGTAAAGAAGGACTGTTGGGAGCTTTTGGATAAGAAGAAACATCAGGAAGAAAACAAGGAGGCAAATGTGGCATCAGGTAATGTATGCCAGGATGCTTTGATTCTTTCTTTACATAATATTACTGAATCTCAGGTTTTAGATTCAAGGGCTTCTTTTCATGCTACTCCACATAGGCATTATTTTGTTGATTATGTTCAAGGGGATTTTTGGCATGTTTTTCTTGGTGATGATGAGCCTTGTAGTATAGTTGGAAAAGTTTCTGTTCAGGTTAAGATGCAGAATGGGAATACATGGCTATTGAAGGATGTTAGAAATGTGCCTACATTAAGGAAAAATTTGATATCGGCGGGGTAATTGGGAAGTGATGGTTGTACTGTGATATTTATAGTTGACTCTTGGAAGGTTACCAAGGGTGCTCTTGTGGTGGCAAGAGGTAAGAAGGTTGGAACCTTGTATTTATCCACTAATAGTACTAATGATTGTAATCTTGTGGCTTCATATGAAGATACAATATTATGGCACTATAGGCTTGGTCATATGAGCCATAAGGGCATGGACATCATAAAGAAGAATTTGCTTGGATATACAGAAATAGGTTTAGAGTTCTGTGAGGACTGTATATATGGGAAACAAAAGCGAGTAAGGTTTCTCAAGGTTGGACCTACAAAGAAAGAGAGTAAGTTAGAGCTGGTGCATTCTGATGTGTGGGGGCCAGCTCAAGTATCATCTCTTGGGGTTCAAGTTATTATGTTACTTTTATTGATGATGCAACAAGGAAATTTTGGGTTTATTGTATTAGAAATAAATCTAATGTATTTGATACTTTTGTTAGATGGAAAGCCTTGGTAGAGAAGGAAACATGTCTTAAGTTAAAATGTCTCAGGTCAGATAATGGAGGGGAGTATTGCAGAAATGAATTTGATGATTATTGTTCTAAGAATGAAATCCGTATGCAAAATATGGTTCCAGGAACCCAGCAGTAGAATGGGTGTCAGAAATGATGAACCGAACAATAATGGAATGTGCTAGGAGCATGAGGATACATGCAGGACTGCCTCTTTCTTTTTAGGCAGAAGCGGTGAGCACAACTGTGTACTTGATAAATAGAGGACCCTCAAGTGCCTTGGATGGAGGCATACCTGAGGAGGCTTGGTATGGTAAGAAAGTTGATTATTCATTTCTTAGAGTCTTTGGATGTGAGGTGTTTGTTCATATAGACAAGGATGATAGGACCAAACTAGAGGCTAAATCAGAAAAATGTACTTTTATTGGTTATGGTGGTGATGACTTTGGATTTAAATGTTGGAGTATTAAGGAAAAGAAAATCATTCGGTCTAGGGATGTGGTCTTTAATGAGAAAGTCATGTATAAGCAACAGTTGTAGGAAAATAGGGAAGAATCCCAAGAAAGAATATGCAGTGGTAGAGGATCTTCTGGATGGGAAAGTGACACATGAATCAGTTCAGGAACCTACTCAACAGGAACCCCAAACTCCTATATGTGAGGAGGTCTTCTAGGGTAAGAAGAGAACCTGAAAATTTTTCTCCTTCTCTTTATTATTTATTACTCACTGATAGTGGAGAGCCAGAGAGCTTTGATGAAGCAATGCAGGTAGATGCCAGTAAGAAGTGGGAGCAAGCCATGGATGAGGAGCATAAGTCTCTCATGGAGAACCAAACTTGGGATTTGGTGAAGCTACCGGAAGGCAAAAGAGCATTGTAGAACAAGTGGGTGTATAGAGTTAAAGACGAAGAAGGAGGAAAGAAAATATATAAGGCCCGGTTGGTGGTCAAGGGGTTTGCACAGAAACAAGGTATAGATTTTGATGAGATCTTTTCTCTTGTAGTAAAAATGACTTCTATTAGAACTGTTCTTGGAATAGTGGCAGCAGAAGACTTGCACTTAGAATAGTTAGATGTAAAGACTGCATTTCTCCATGGTGATTTGGAGGAGGATCTATATATGCAGCAGCCAGAAGGATATGAAGTCAAAGGTAAAGAGGAGATGGTGTGCAAACTGAAGAAGAGCTTGTATGGCCTGAAACAAGCTCCACGTCAATGGTATAAGAAGTTTGATAGCTTCATGATGGAGCAAGGTTATATCAGATGTCATTCTGACCATTGTGTGTATACAAAGAAATTTGAGGATGGAAGTTATATTATCCTGTGTTTGTATGTTGATGACATGTTGGTTATTAGGTAAAAACATGCAGGAAATAAAAGTACTCAAGAAGAACTAAGTTAATCCTTTGCTATGAAGGATTTTGGGTGCAGCCACAACAAATCCTTAGCATGAGGATAACTCGAGATAGGAAGGAACAGAAGATGACTTTATCTCAGGAAGAGTACATTAATAAGGTATTGATAGGCTTAACATACAGGATACTAAACCGGTTGGGACTCCTTTGGCAGGCCATTTTAAGTTATTAAAGGAAAGTGTCCCAAGACAGAGTAGGAAAGAAACCATATGTCCAAGGTACCTTACTCATCAGCAGTTGGCTAGTTTGATGTATGCTATGGTATGCACTAGGCCTGATATTGCCCATGCAGTAGGAGCTGTGAGTAGATTTATGAGTGATCCAGGTAAAGAGCATTGGCAAGACAGTAAAGTGGATCCTTCGGTATTTGAGAGGGACCATGGGGATAGTTTTGTGCTACAGTGGATCAGAAACCACTTTATGTGGTTATGTAGATTCCGACATGGCTGGAGATGTAGACAGCAGGAGGAGCACGACAGGTTATATTTACATTGTAGGTGGGACATCAGTGAGCTGGATTTGACGATTACAGAAGCTGGTGGCTTTTGTCAACCACGGAGGTTGAGTATGTTACTGCCACAGAGGCAAGCAAAGAGATGATTTGGCTACAACAATTGGTTTGAGGAGTTGGGGCATAAGTAGGAGGAATGTAAGCTATATAGTGATAGTCAGAGTGCTATACACCTAGCTAAGAAATATGCTTTCCACTCCAGGACGAAGCATATACAGTTGAGATATCACTTCATCAGGACAACTTTGGAGGAAGATAAGTTGAAGTTGGAGAAGATTCATACCAGTCAGGATCCTACAGACATGATGACCAAGGTGGTCACAAGGGATAAAATTAAGCTATGTTCAGCTTTGGTTGGCCTTCACAGATGACAGTGAAGGGTTGAGAAGCTTGCTCAGTGGAAATTAGTCTCCAAGTGGGAGATTGTTATGTTTTGTGGAGCCTATTTGCATGTTAGAATGTGGTACACCTTCTATGTGTTACACTCGGGTATTTTTACAGCGGTCCCGCTCACCGGTGTGAGAGGGTCAGGAGGGTTCGGGGGTGAAGCCCCCGAAGCAAATTTTCATGGGTGGTTTATTAACCCATGGGTAATGGGTAACCGTTATGGGCTGTTTTTGGGCCCATGGTTTTTTCGGTACCCATTGTTTTGATACCCACGGTTTTTTGCCCATTGTTTTGATACACACGGTTTTTTGCCCATGGTTTTTTGATACCCACGGTTTTGTATCAAACTGCTTAAGCAGTTGTCTATTTATATAGTCTTATGCATATGATAGATGTACAAGTAAATGTATTGCAGATGTGTTTTGAATTCGGGTGTGAATTCTGTAGAGTTTGTTGAGCATAGCTCTAAACGGATCTGGGTATTGTATTGAGAGAGTGGAGGCTTGTAATAAAATCTGAGCAAGTGATTCTTGGTGGACGTAGCCCAAATTGGGGTGAACCATGTTAAATACTTGTCTTTCTGTGTTGTGTTATTTTTTCTGCACTTTTGTTTGAGATCTATAATATTTTCTGCATATTAGTTTCTACTATTGCATTTCTGTAAGGGATTATTCCGCATATTTTATCTCTTATTTCCTATCATACATTGGGTCTGAGATGTAGTGCAACGCTCAGTTGTAAGTCCACCATTATGGCGGTTAAGGATAGTCTGACCCTTAATTTTATAGGTCTTTTTCTTCTTCTAGGATTTGAAGTAACTAAATGAGGGTTATGTAGTGCTATCTAGAAATGCAATTTTTTTAATAAGTCTGCGATCCAACCGTGAAATAGACGTTATTAAATGAGTAGTAATGTTATATGTATGAACCCTAATGAGTTATTTTAAGTCAGAAATTAAGTAATCGACCATTAAAAATAATAGATTCGGGCATCTTAAAATCAATTATTATTTTGCCCCATTGCAAGTCTTTCCTTCTACAGGCAACCTAGTATAGATATTTTCACCTTTAAATGCATAAAGTTGGTTTTTTTTGATGCCGTTACGAAGGTCTGAATAATTCTGTTTCATCAAATCTTCCAAAAGTCCCATGTTGATTGATCTAATGTAAGTCCAAAGCCCAGGGTCGGATCCCGAAGCCAAAACACTTAGGCCACTGTGGGAGGGAAGAAAATTCAAATAATTTTTAAGTATTTAGATTTCATGGTGTACTGCAGTGTGCAACACCTTGGTAAATGTAGATTATTAATAAAATGCCTCAGATTTTCCTTCTTTCATTGAAAAGCACTTGTAGTTTTTAGTAGAATAGGGCGTAATGCCCTTTAAAGTATAATGATAAATGATAATTGTAAAATGCTATATTTAGATGCCTAGACCATTTCTCATGGACTATTGAAGAATCATGGTACAAAGTATGTATTTATCATGTTACATATTTATAGACCATTGAAGATACCGTTTAGCTTCTTAATGTATCAATGCATAATAATGACCCCATTATAAAATATTTTTATTCACATCTATCTGCCTACACTTAGGGATTATGTACAATATGATCTACATCACCCATTTCAATCCATATGCGTAGCATTAGTGCCTCCCAATTTTATGTTGCCCAGGTTTGGATAATCTTATGTGTATTTGGCTAACCATCAGGAAGTCTTGATAACGAAGCTCCTTCTCCTTACTCACGGTCACTTAGAATAAATCTTTTAAGCATTTTTGTTCTGAAACACATTTATATTTAGACTGGATTTTCAAATGCAATCCTGCTAGAAAAATTATTGTGTATTGTGATAGCTAAAATCTTACATTTTACCAATTTTAATAGTTGTCTATACTAACCAAGCTATTGACTTGGTGAAAACTCGCAGTTTTTGAAATGAGAATCAATAGAGGGGTTATCTAGGGTAGATATTAGCTACAACCAAGATTAAAAGATGAATTACAACACATAAATTTTGACAAGCCATAAATTTGTCAAAGCTACGAATCAAAATTGTCTACTTAGTATGAAATAGAGGAATTGAAAAAATGGTCATATGCTTTAAATAAAATTCAGACTTCTAATTTATTTGCTTTTATGAGATATTTTTCTTGATACTCTAGTACCAAGGTCATGGGCCATTGAAATGGACCTATGAAAATGACTAATGATGAAATGGAAGGATATGCCAACTCGATGATGCTCATTTCATGGGAAAATGTGATATAAAGTACATATATTAACAATATGAAACCTGAGAAGCTATTCAATTCATCTTCAAGAAATCTATTCATATTCTAGGATATATCTAGGGTAATATGACAGGACCTATTGATGATGACTTCCCCGTTATTACATTAATTTAGGACTGAGGGCCATCCGAAATGAGTTCTGATAAAATAATGTTACACATTAGTAACATTGTGAAAACATTTGATATGGTCAGCATACAAAGCTTAAAAATTTTAACTATAGTAATACCATACCTATCCCCTTCAATTTAATCCAAAGTCAATTGTGCAATTTTCGGATAGGATGAAGTCCTTAGAAGTGGCTTAATTAATAACATGAAGCGGAATAATAGGTCCTAATAGTGACTCAATTAAGGATTACATAGGACCCCTTTTATGGAGGAGGAACATTCAAAAAAAATAATATTTATGCACAAGATTATGGATGGCCTACATTAGTGGGTTAAGGATGGACAATCAAACATTGGAGGAGACCATATGGGTTGATAATATGCTCAACATATTGGAGCAAACTCAAATGTAAGAGATGAAATGCCTCTATGATCATCCTAGCACTAGACCCATTGATAAATGGGCCATAGATCTTATTAGACCATATCCAATGGCATAAATCAAGTGCAAGAGTCTTTCTAATGGCCTTAGAGGGCTCATTATTACATGAATAGAGTTACAAGATAAGATGGAGAAGCTCAAGCCAAGCCTAGAAGGTCACTATTGCAGTGCCAAAAGGTGGAGAAGGACCTGTTAAAAATCATTTATGAGAACATTATCACTAAAGGTTTGGGTGAGCCACCCAATGCATCAAAATTTCAGTTGAGGGAATAATCCCACATGTGCAAGGACTACAAATGGATAAAGTAGTTTTTATTAAAAAGTGCCTGATAATTTATAAGTGGGCAAGTAAGCCCTATTTATTCGATTCTACAAGCCAGATAGACGCCCATGACAAACCCGATCCTTGGGGCAAGGTTTTGTGAACAGGTGGCACTATCCGATGTATTTGGTCAAGTAAATAAATTAGATTGGATATGAAGATACCAGTAGAGTTATGAGCAATACCCAAATGAGATACATTACATAAAAGGCTATACAAATATTCTAGCAGTGACACAATACGTACATGTGCTGAAAACATACACTAAAAATAGCATGTGTGTAAACTTCCACGTTTGAAAGAGCAAACAGTAATGATTTAGGCTAAATGAAGACCCTTCGAATGTAAGGATGCAAAGAATCATTGAAGTTTGTTAAGAATATTTTCCCAAAAATTTTCAATAAATTTAATTTTTACAATCATAATTTTGCAAGAGTCAAGAAAGTAGAAGGTATGAAAAGGCAAGTGGTGCCATATTACAATTTTTAAGGCTTAACTTGATATAGGGGATAAAGTATTGTTTTCCCGAAAATAATATCCAATGATCTTGGAAAGCTAATTTTGTCAAGATATAAGCTCCTATATAATCAAGGAAAAATTGGTCCTCAAGCCAGTAAAAAAAATTAATAAACTATTAGTAAAACAAATACACCGCTGTGCTACCATCAATGGAGTTACGATTATGTAGAAATTACCACACCTAATGGAATTAAAGAGAAAAATCTTTAGAAATATGTATTATTTGAAAACTAGATTCTCTCTTCCACAAACCCATGATAAGTTTTTTTTAAATATATAAAGGTGAAAATCCTTTGTCCACCAAATATCAAGGTAAGAATAGATATATTCAATAAATTTTCAAAGATCCATGTTGATATCAAATCTAATGAAACAGGTTTAGGACTCAGGATCGGATCCTCAAGCCAAAAGCCAAGGTTGTTTGGGAGGGAAGGATAGCCAGTGCAAAGATTAAGAAAAAAATACAAGGCATATGAGATTTACTTTTTCCCATTCTTACCTTCGTTTTATTAAAAATGGCATCCGTGTAGTTTTGTAAAGGGTATACATCCTTTGTAGAATTATGAAGAGAAATTCACGGAGGAAATTATATTATCTCCCTTATTTTTACGAAATGTTTCTTCATGCTTTACAGACTCCTCATTGGTTATGTGATGATAGTTTGCAATTTCTCCATTTTGTCTCATCTCAAACATCACACATTAATCATTTTTTGTGTGAATTTTGATCCTCATTTGCATTACACATCATAAAAAGTACATAGGGGAAGGGATGATCTGCTTCAACAAAAAGAGCAATCTAAGGAGTAAAGAAATGAAGACCCTTGTAAGTACATGGGCGATAAATAAAGAAAAAGACAAGCACTATAACCACGTAGGCATCTAAAAGAGCTTCTAATCAAGGTGAAGGTACTTTCCGAACAAAGAACAAATGTTTTTATTGAATGACACATGTAACCATTTAGAAACATCTTCAAGGCACTAAGATAAGATATGAAAGGACAGTTATTGTTGAATGGCGGCACTCAATATGTAGGACAATGGTAATGGATAAATTGAAACACTATGGAGAAACACTACTCTAGATGAAACATCAAATGGGGTATAATGAATAATTTGGAGCATGATAAAAGCATACAATCGAAATTTCATGATGCCATATAAAGGTAATGATCACATAATGACAAAGAATTGAACCCAGTCCAAATCCCGAAGAGTAAGATTAACTAGGGCATGCTATAGAGTTTGATGTTCACTTAAACATGGAAAATCCCCCTCATTATCGCTTGAAGACAATCCCCCACAACCCATATATTCAATAAATGATGTCTCTTCTAGGACGACGCCTCTATTAAAGCATGATCTCAGATGAACATTCAAAGTGTTTATGTGATGTGCTTATTTTACAGACATACATACATTAACATTATACATAAATATGAACAAATTGCAATATGGATGTTTATAGACAATTGCTGACTTCAAAATAAACACCAACCATCATGATAACATGAGTGTAAGGATCATTTAAAATACAGATCAACCGATTGATAACTTATCGATTAATGGTTTCAAGTTTAAAATACATAGTATGACTGGAACCTAAAATGTGATAAGGGTTCTCCTTATTTGACTACACAACTAAATGATTTATCTGGATCAACCATACTAGATCAATACATAAGTGTTTGAAAGGGTTACATGAATATTGGAAAGAGGGTGCTCAACATTGACAAAGAATAAGACACCAATGAAAAATACCACATGACTTATGGATGTAACTATGAATAAAAGAGTAGTGAGGATAAATGACATCAAAAACCATGCCCTCAAGTATGCTGCCAAGGCCATTTGTTTAAAAATTAATCATACAAATCGTGAAGATGGGGCCCATGGACTCAATGCAAAAATTTCCCTAGATATGATAACATCCCATTCTGAATATAATCTATGTGAAGTGTTACCATCTGAATTCCATGAGAACACTAGGAATATTAAGGAAGGTAAACACACATTTTGTTATGGGTCCATTTTTCTCTATTTGGCTATGTATTTCACCAATACCCTCCCAGTGCAAACATAACCAATCCAGTGGTGAAAAATAAACCAATTACAGAATAGATTTTAGAACATATGAGTAGAATGGATCAAGTATAACAAATTACATCTTTGATAGGCTAGACAAACAATACCAAGAAGCTAGTAGCAAATTGAGCAAAGGTGTCAGAACAAGTAGTGGCAAGATATGAAAATGAAGTAGTCTTCATTACCGAGATAAATTACACATACACAATACCTTTCATTCCATGAACTTCAAACATATCTCTAATGCCTTATGAAGCATCAGATGAATTGGTGGCCACAACAATAGAAGTAATAAGCAATTGTATGCACCCAAAATTACATGTTCTACATTGTCGGAAAACGGTTACAAAAGTCCCCAATGATGATTCATGTCATTTTAGAAGGTGTTCGAGTTCCTAAACCCATTCATAATGTATATTTATAGCCTAAACATACTTACTTCAATTTTCCACACTTTCTTCCAGCTTCCCGGTCATTTTTGTGCATATTTTGGCCTTTAGTGTTAGGACCACTGCCCTGCCTGGGTGATGGTTCTAAAACCGCTGCCCAGGTAGGGCAGCATTCCTGCACGATTTTTCTAGAACTCTTCATGTGTGGTTTTAACACGTGTGATTTCACTTAACTTGAATTCCAATGCATGTTTGTGAACCAAATTTCCTAAAAATAGTCTTGATTGCATGGTATCACTTCCCTATTATATTTTTAAATAGATTTAATTAGTTTGAACTACCTCTTCACCTAATGATTTGGCACTCCAAAGATGTCTTGTGCATGAAGTCACATCCCAACTAATTCCTATATATTCAATGCTTATATTCAATAAAATGGCCTGAGAATTTTGTTTATCTTGTTTAGTATTACTGCCAAAATCTCGATGGAAATTACGTAGCCAAGCTTTGTTCACTTGTGCTATCTCTCTTCCACCAGCATTGCAACCAGACTACCTTTAAGTTGCCATTGCTCAAGCGCCTTCTCCTGATGTTGCCTTTGCATTCCCAATTCCTTGGAATCATATGGAAATACAGAGAAAGAAAGGATAAACTAAGGGGACAAGTCATCACACAGCTATATTAACCTCTTGTTGTTGTGTAAATGTGCAACAAGGAAATTGACAATTTCCAAGCACGAAAATGATACCCTTGTACCAAATTTTTCTATTCCTATCACTCTTGGGCACCCCATGTCTGTCTAGAAGATCTAGGTGACCTCCTAATTAATGTTATCTCATCCCCCTAGCTGATTTAGGAAATTCCATTCATTACCCCTAGGTGATTTTAGGTGTTCATTTGCAAAGCTACAAACAATTATGGGAAGGGCTATCACTGGCCTTCCTAGAGCTAGATAAACCTCACGGAGCAAATCATAAAAGACTAAGTGGATATGGAGGTGATACAAAGGTCTTGGGACATCATGGAGATGGTTCAGGAATATTTTGGAAGGTCTTGTAGAAGTTGGGGCAGTTTTTGCCAGAATTAGGGTTCATAGGCTTAGTCAGTGCATAAGCCAAAACAACTACTGGGCTTCAGAAGAAGATTCCAGGAACTCCAGATGGATTTATAGGTAAAAAGAACATATACAGAAAGAGGATTCCAAGACATACATGATATTGAAATCATATTTTTAGGTGCATAGGATTTTCAGGTAGTTTTTCTCAGGCACAAGTGGAGTCTCAAATCACAAATACTCTTTTTCAAGGATTATATAGTTGAATAAAGTGATAATAATTCCAACAAAATTGGCTTAAAAATTCCATTTCCAGTCTAGGGAACATATGTAATTTCACTAATAAATTCCACTAGGAGCTCAAGTTATGATCATCCCATGGTTGCCCTCTCAAAGGTAGTTCAGGAGTTAGTCAATTTTTGGGAGGACACATGTTAGCACCAGGGGGCCTGACAAGATTTCATGTCCCTGATGTCCCTGAGGTCAGGTACACCAACCTTGGAAAAAATGTTCCTAGACTCCCATGTGACCTCTGGGACCCTCATGTGACCTCCAGACTTGACAGTTCAGCCCCCAGGTGCATTTTTGGAGCATTTATTCCTTGTCATCGGATCAAGCATGCCACGTGTAAACTCTAGGAAAACCATGGAATTTTATGTCCCTCATGTCCTTGAGGTCAAGGTACATTAAAGCATGAAAAAATGCACCCAGCACCTATGGGGAGTCTTTTGGTCACCCACATGTCACCGACTTTCAGCCCTTAGGTGCATTTTTGGAGTAGTCAACTTCCTGTCGTCAGATTGAGTGCCATGCCGTCAGCTCGCAAGAACACCATGGAATTTTATTTCCCTCATGTACCTACCCGTCAAGGACATAAATCATGAAAAAATGAACCCATCCCCTATGGGGATTCTTTTTGTCATCCACATGACCAATTTTCAACTCCCAGTGCTTTAAAGAAGCTTTTCTCACATTCATTCTCCTATCACCCGATCGTTGACATGTGTCTTTCTCTTGACCACCATGGAAATTGATTTCCCTCACATCCCTAAGGTTAGGGACATCAAGAATTGAAAAATGTGCCCAAGCTTCTCCTTCCATGATTTCCAAATTTTAAATTTCAACTGCTACTTCTAACATCTATGTGTACATATTTTCTCCATTCTACCTCTACAACTTCTCATCACCATTCCTCCATTGACTAAACCTCAAAACCAGACCTACCACAAAGGAAATTCACTTTACTCCCATGAAAGTGCATGTAGTTCCTAAAAGGAAAATTAGAGCAAACATAGAAGGAGAAGCACAACAAGAAGGAGAAAACAGAGAAAACTCCATGGCCATGAAACGAGAAGTTGAGAAATATCCCAAACGGATGCGTGAAACAAAAAGTTATATTTTTTATGATCATTCCTCTACCCAAGGATATCAAGAAGACACCTTCAAACTCTCCTCTTGTGCAACAGAGCATCCACAATGAATAAATCCCACTTCTGGATCAACGAAGAAAAATCAAATTTCCTGTCAAATCGTTGGGTGAAATGAAGTAGAATTTTGCGTGAAGAAAAAAAATATCACAATGAAATTTATTTCGTTGCAAACATAGGAAAAAACTAGACCTGTAATTTTGAGGTCCATTAATGGCTTCCACGTCTAGAAGCACTGCCAGGTCCAAAATTTTAAAGTTTAAAATATCTTGAACTATTAATCAGGAAGATCTGAAATTTCAGAGGGAGCGATATTGGGCAAAAAACACATCAAAAAACTTCGTTCCACATCAATCAGATCTCCAGAAGCCCACTTTCAAAAAATAGCAGGTCTTCTACATAGAGACTACTATTTTGGGAAAGTTAGCAACAAAATAACTTGCGAAGGAGACAGAGACATTGGAGGTACACGAAAAACTGATAATTCATCAGAACAAACATTTTTGACACTTACTAAAAATATAAAGTGGTCCCACAGACACCTACTAAAATAGAAAGTCACACTGAAAGAACAGTTTTGACACAATGGGACATTTATAACTTCGTCACATCATAGCTTTCTATGAATGATGAGCATCGAACTTCATCACGGACAACATCTCCTCCTCCTGTCTCTCTTTCCTCTTCCCTAACTTTATCTGTCTTCAAATGTTCTAATTTTTTGTTGGGGTTTGCACTTTCTGATATGCCTTTAAGTCACCTAAAAGTGACTTTAGAAACATAATATAAATTAAGTTGCTTTGATTTTATAAAAGGAACTTCAATATTTTGTAGGAATATGAATAGTATAAAGTTAGAAATAAGGCATATGGAGGGTCATGAGGAAGATGATAAGTCACCTCTCATTCTATAAATTGTAACACCATTCCCATTTCAAAGGGTTAGTCATTAATTTTGTAAGCTCGAGAGTGCATTCTACCTTGAGAGAACAAAGGATATAGCCAAATTCTTCCTTCCACCCCCTCTCTCTTTTTCCTCCATTCTCATACTATGTACAACTTGGTTTAAGAAATCAATACAAGAAGAAAGATTTTCGAACCTTTTTTGACTAAGGGGTTTAGTGAGACTTTGTGATCATAAATTCCATTTGGTCTTGTTGCTATGCGTAGAGTTGTTTCCTCCTAATTTTGATGCATGTGATGATACTTTTGACTAGTGTGTGTAGGAATATGATTTATTACCTGCAGCATTAGTTCTCCTACCTCTTTTCTCACTCCCCTTTCTCACCTTCGTAGAAAATTCTTCCCTTGCAGATACCTGCAACCATTTTCCACAGGGTCAGTGGAGTGCCCCTATTGGATCCCCAGCTAAAAACCCACCAGGATAAAATTCACAATTTACTCATGCATGGACATATGGTCGCTGTACCTATTAAGTAGAGGGATTTAGAATCCCATAATGTTGGCAAGATAACCACCAATTTGTCCCCATTTTGGAAACCACTGTGGGGCAGGTTTAGTACCATCTATACCTAAAATACAATCGCAAGGTTCTCAAATTAAAAAAATTCAAATATTGAAAAAAAAAGTACGCAAAGATCCATTACTAAAAGACACATTGCTTATTTCTGCACGTGACTATTCACATTCTACGGTTTCTTTTCATATTCCTATTACATATTTTTCCAGTGCTATAATTTAAAGAAGAATTGGCTGATGTAAAATCTGAAACAAAGACAAAGATGGTAGACGAAGTAGAAATACCTCAACCCATTGCTCCATGGGGAAGAAATACAGGTTCGCTTCCTCTTGAATCCTCTGTTCACAATCTACCAATGGGTTCCCGCAAGAACTTTCCAAAGTTCAAAGGTGACAATGAACAACATCTTGAAGAACACATCGCTGCTTTCATGACATCATGTGGAATTCTTGGTGTCCAACATGAAGATGTTGCTATGAGACTGTTCATTGAGTCCATCCATGAAAAAGTAGTAGAATGGTTCTATCTCTTGCCTACCCGATCCATCACGGGTTGGAATGACATCAAGGATGCCTTCGAAGAGAGATTTAAATCAACTGAAGACTCTTAAGACCTCCTGGTGCAGTTGAATCAAATATAGAAAGGAGAAAATGAAACCATGAGAGACTTCGTGGCTCATTTCAAATGGTTGCTTTGCAGGATACTTGAAGAGGATTCACCATCTCAAAATAATTTCAAGAGATTCTTCATTAATGCTCAATCAACAGAAGTAGGATTTTTTCTGTGAAGAGCCCAACCAAGGAACATTGTAGAAGCACAAAGGATGGCCATTGAACTTGATGATGATCTCATCCTCTCTGGAAAGATTAAGAACCCATCAAAGGGAAAGACCCAACATCCTAGAGATGAGAGAACCAATCCATCGCTGCAAAATTTGGCGAATGAGATATCATATTTGAAGAGGGAATTATTTGAACAAGTTTCTTCCCAAAGAAGCAATAAAAATTAGATTGCAGGAGCACCCCAAAGGCTTGCCTTGGAGGCCCCACATGACAATGCAAGTTGTAGGAGTAAGGAAAATAAAGAGGAGTTTGAACAAGAAAGTGAAGGTGGTGGTTACCTAGAAAGTGATGAGTTTGAGAATGATACACAAATCAGATTTTGTGAGTATTCTAGAGGTTATGAAGAAGAATAAGAAGATGCACCCAATTTCTCATGCATGGTATTCACTCATTCTCAGTCCAAGAAAAGAGCATCTCCCTACACTGCTACAAAAGAAAAGAAGGTTGATGATCCTCCTATGACGACTCTGTAAAAAAAAATAATCGGTCGAGGATCACCACTCCCTCCTTCCATGAAGTCTGTATTATTGGAGCCTGACCCTTTAACAAGTAAGAAGACTCCCACATCCCAAGTAAGTCTTCTAATGTCTCTTCCAAGTATAAATATAAATCTACTCCTGTAAAATCTAGTACTTTGAAAGCTCCTAGTGTACCTTTCAAAATACCCTCTATTCCTAAAAAATCTAATTCTGCTTCCAAACCTTCTCTAAATCTAAAATCAGTCCCTTCACCCCCCTTTTCAACATTTGTTCCCTTTGATTTCATAGAATATGCAAACAAAGCCAAAGTACACATTACTAAAACTGAATATTTGTGGACTCATCCTGAACAATTTGAGAGGTTCGTCCAATATATAAGGAGTGGTAGTCTAACACTTAATGCTGTAACTTATAGTTCCAAAGGCATGCTACCAAACTCACCTACACCTCCCTCACATAATGTGCTTTCTCTAAGTGCATTAAAGACTGATAAAGTTGAACCTTTTGACATCTCCATTCTTGTTGGAGAATATGTACTAAACAATTGCATAATAGATTATGGTGCCTTTGACAACGTGATGCCTTTGAAGGTCGCCAAGACTCTCAAAATTACCATGACTCCACTTAGTGGCTCTTGTTACTCTTTAGAGTCAAAAGAGGTCTCACTTGTAGGAAATTTTAAAGATGCACAGGTGGCTCTCGCCATATTTCTAGACAAGAAATTTTTAGTGATGACTTTGGTAGTAGACGTCCCAGCCTCATTTGAAATGTTGTTGAGTAGGAATTTCTATCAATACTTGAAAGGGAAAATTCAGATGAATTCGTCTTCTACAACCATAACAGTGAAGGGAGACATGGAGAAATTACTTCCTGAGAAGAAGATGAGGTACACGATATGAAATTCTGGAAGCCCAGAAGCTAACATTTCTTACCAGGGTAGCAGGCGGATGAATCACTTTGTGACAACTAAGGAGGAAGAGGATATTCCCAACTTTATAGGTCCATATATACCTTCCTAGAGAGATTTTGGAATTTAAAGAAGCATTGAGGAGATTCAAGTTATAAGAGGGCAGCTCTAAATTTCTAGATGACGTAAACCATGAAGAATAGGAAATGTTTCTTGACGATTTTAAATAGAAAAATTAGCTTATGTTTTTATCTATGATGAAGAATTTTTCTCATTCCCATTCGAAGATGATGAATCCCTTGATCATGTTACCCAGGAAGAGACCAAGCCATTCTGTAATGAACCCTTGAACAGTGGGGAAAAACCATTTGTACAAGAACTACTCAGAGTTGTAGAAGAAACATAAGACCTTGAGATCAGTCTTGAACTTTTAATGCAAGCCATGAATATGGAAGAGAAGTGTGAATCTGACTTGGAAACCTCAACCAATGTGAAAATGGGCTATGCTGAAATAAATCTAGATGAGAAATATGATGTCCCTCTCGAGCCAATGGTTAGTGGATATAATGATGAAATTGAGGTATTTTCTTTCCCATTTGAAGGGGAAGAATCTTTTCATGATGAAAAAATTAAAGTAAGAAGTTTCGAGATCTCTAAAGATGAAGCTCCTCTAGACAAAGGAATGATAAAATGCAGCGATTCCACTAATGATGAGGTAACCCCTCTAGATAGTTTCCTTGAGCTGTAAAATAAAGATTCTTCAAAGGCATACAAAGAGGACCTATAGGAAATGATGAAGCATAACTCTGTGCAAGAAATATTGGATGTAGTAGAAGTTGTGGAATACCCCAAGCTGGTTCTTGATCTCTTCACTCATGCCATGGACACACAAGAAATTTATGAGTATACCTCTGATCCTCCCGTCATTACTCAAACAACTCACAGTGGAGTAGAGATATAAGATGAATATAATGTTTCTCATGGAGAAGATGTCTATGAGCATAGAACCAGGAATAAAGTAACTCATAATATTCAAGTAATTTAAATAAAAATCAGATTTGAGGTGGTAAAGAGATGCTCGATGGATAATCATCTATGTGGATAAATGTGGAATGCAATTGGCACCATGAAATTGATTTATAAGAACATGAAGGAAGTAGAATTTCCAAGTGAAGACCTAAGTATCAAGAAGCTCACTTGGACTCATTCCTAAAAATTAAAAAGGACAATCATGGAAGCAGATGACTTCCATAAAAAATTAATGAGGGGAGGCTACTTTCTAGAACCCGTCAACGGCTTCGCAGAACATCATCATTCAGTGTTTCCTGTTTAGGGGTAAATTTTGAGAAATGAAAAGTGCTTCAGTGAAATAGGGTTGTCCCCCGCCTTGTACCATATGTGATTTCTAAGTTTGTTTTCCTTTCTATTGCATGTTTTCCCTTCTTGTTGTATGTGTCATTTCCTTTTCGTGTGTGTGTGTGTTTCCTTCTTCTCTATTTTTCTCTTGTTGTAATTTGTATATAACTCCATAGGGCCTAATGGATAAGGTACTGGTCAATGAACTATATGGTCTAAAATTTTGATTCTGGATTCCAATGTCATGTCTTCTTTATGCTTAGTCCATGCCATGTACCCAAGCTAGAGCTAGTTGTTGTCATGAAAATGTGCAATAGGGAAATTGATAATTTCCAAGCACAATAACGATACCCTTGTACCAAAGTTTTATAGTCCTATCACTCCCAGGCACCCCAAGTCTTTCCAGAAAGTCCAAGTGACCTCCCAATTAATGTTATCTCATCCTCCTAGGTGATTTAGGAAATTCCATTCATTCCCCCTAGGTGATTTTAGGAGTTCATTTGCAAAGCTACAGTCAGTGTGGGAAGGGCTTTCACTGGCCTTCCTAGAGCTAGAGTAACCTCATGGAGCAGAGCAGAAAATCCTAAGTGGATATGGAGGTGATCCAAAGGTCTTGGGAAATCATGGAGATGGTTCAAGAAGATTTTGGAAGGTCTTATAGAAGTTGGGGTAGTTTTCGCTAGAATTAGGGTTTATAGGCCTAGTCAGTGCACAAGCCAAAAAAACTACTGGGCTTTAGAAGAAGATTTTAGGAGCTCTAGATGGAGTTAGAAGTAAACCAAAACATCTCTATAAATAGGATTCTAAGACCTACATGATGGTGGAATCATATTTTTCACAACACCTTGGCACATAGGATTTGCAGGTAGTATTTCTTAGGCACAAGTGGAGTCTCAAATCACAAATCCTATTTTTTAGGGATTATATGGTTGAATCAAGACATGATACCCACACAATTGGATTTAAAATTCCATTTCCAGTCAGTATCATATAAAATTTTACCAATAAATTCCACCAGGAGCCTGGTGGGATTTAATGTCCCCAAATTCCCTGAGGTTAGGTACACCAACCTTTGAAAAATGTTCCCAACCCCCATGTGACCTCTAGAACCCTCATGTGACCTCCAAACTTGATAGTTCAGCCCCCAGGTGCATTTTTGGAGCATCCATTCCTTGTCATCATATCAAATGCCACGTGTCAACTCCATGACCACCCCATGTGAAATCTATTTTTGTCATTCCCTGTCGTCGGATAAAGCACCACGTATCAGCTCTGATGGTCCCTAAGTTCAGGGACATATAACATGAAAAAATGTTCCCAACCCCTATGGGGAGTCTTTTGGTCATCCATGTGACCAACTTTTAGCCCCCAGTGCTTTAAAACAAATTTTCTCACCTTCATTCCCTGCCGTCAGATCGCCACCACATGTTTCCTATTGACCACCATGGAATTTGATTTACTTCATGTCCCTAAGGTAAGGGAAATCAAGTCATGAAAAATTCACCCAAGCTTCTCCTTCCATGAGTTCAAAAATTCAAAAAATCTAACTACTGTTTCAGTGCTTCCAACTGCTTCCACTCCCGTTGACAAATTTTCTCCACTCTTCCTCTGCGACATCTCACCACCATTCCTCCATTTCTAAACCTCAAACTAGACCTACCAAAAATGTACTTCCCTTCACTCCATGAAAGCATGTAGGTCCTAGAAGTAAAATTGGAGCAAACATAAAAGGAGAAGCACAACAAGAAGAAGGCGAAAACAGAGTAAACTCCATGGCCATGAAATGAGAAGTTGAGAAATATCCCAAATGGATGTGTGAAACAAAAAGTTATATTTTTTTGATCATTCCTATACCCAAGGCCATCAAGAAGACACCTTCAAACTCTCCTCTTGTGCAATAGAGCATCCACGACGAAGAAAAATCCAATTTCCCATCAAATTGTTGGGCGAAACGAAGTAGAATTTTATGTGAAGCACCAAAAGAAAAAACTATTTCAATGAAATTTATTTCGTCACAAACATAGGAAAAAACCAGACCTGCAATTTTGAGGTCCATTAATGGCTTTCATGTCCAAAAGCACTGCTAGGTCCGAAATTTGAAAGTTTAAAATCTCCTGGACTATTAATCAAGCAGGTCTGAAATTTCAGAGGGGCAATATTGGGCAAAAACCCATATCAAAAAACTTCATTCCACGTCAATCATACCTCTAGAAGACCACTTTCAAAAAATAGCAGGTCTTCTACATAGGGACTACTATTTCAGGAAGTCAACAACAAAATAACCTGCAAAGGAGATGAAGACATTGGAAGTGCACGAAAACTGATAATTCAT
This sequence comes from Taxus chinensis, assembly GCA_019776745.2. NCBI lineage: Eukaryota > Viridiplantae > Streptophyta > Pinopsida > Cupressales > Taxaceae > Taxus > Taxus chinensis. The sequence continues at coordinate 524,545,899 of CM034152.1, forward strand.
TGGAACAAACATTTTTGACACTTACTAAAAATAGAAAGTGGTCCCACAAACACCTGCTAAAAATAGAAATTCACACTGAAAGAACAGTTTTGGCACAATGGGTCATTCAGAACTTCGTCACATAAGAGCTTTCCATGAACGAGGAGCATCAAAATTTATCGCGGGCAACATATTCTCCTCCTCCTCTGTCTTCCATCTCCCCTAACTTTCTCTCTCTTCAAATGTTCTAATTCTTTGTTGGGGTTTGCACTTTTTGATGTCTTTAAGTCATTTAAAAGTGACTTTAGAAACATAATGTAAATTAAGTCACCTTGATTTTATAAAAGGGATTTAAATACTTTTTAGGAATATGAATAGTCTAAAGTTAGAAATAAGGCATATGGAGGGTCATGAGGAAGACGATAAGTCACCTCTCATTCTATAAATTGTAATGCCATTCCCATTTCAAAGGGTTGGTCATTAATCTTGTAAGCTCAAGAGTGCGTTCTACCTTGAGAGAACAAAGGAGATAGCCAAATTATTCCTCCCCCCTTCTCTCTTTTTCCCCCATTCTCATATTATGTACAACTTTGTTTAAGAAATCAATACAAGAAGAAGGAGTTTTGAGCATTTTTTGACTAAGGGGTTTATTGAGACTTTGTGATCATAAATTCCCTTTGGTCTTGTTGCTACACGTAGAATTGTTTCCTCCTAATTTTGATGCATGTGATGATACTTCTGACTAGTGTGTGTAGGAATTTGATTTCCTACCTGCAACATTAGTTCTCCTACCTCTTTTCTCACTCCCCTTTCTCACCTTCATAGCAAATTATTCCCTTGCAGATACCTGTAACCATTTTCCGTAGGGTCAGTGGAGTGCCCCTATTAGATCCTCGGCCGAAAGGCCACTAGGATAAAACTCACAATTTACTCACGCATGCACGTATGGTAGTTGTACCGGTTAAGTAGAGGGATTTATAATCCCACAGTGTTGGCAAGATAACCACCAATTTCTCCCTGAAATTTTTTCTCGCCAACAGTTTTTGGCACCCACTGTGGGGTATGTTTAGCAACATTTGCACCCAAAATATAACTGCAAGGTCCTCAAATTAAAAAAAATTCAAATATTAAAAAAAAAGAGTACATGAAGACCCATTTCTAAAAGACACATTGTCGATTTCTGCACATGAATTTTCACATTCTACGATGTCTTTTCATATTCCTATTACAATTTTTTTCTAGTGCTATAATTTGAAGAAGAATTGGCTGAAGTAAAAGATAAAACAAAGACAACGATGACAGATGAAGTAGAAAGACCTCAACCCATTGTTCCATGGGGAAGAAATATAAGTCTGCTTTCTCTTGAACCCCGTCTTCACAATCTACCAACGGGTTCCCGCAAGAACTTTCCAAAGTTCAAAGGTGACAATGCACAACATCCTAAAGAACACATCGTTGCTTTCATGACATCATGTGGAATTATTGGTGTCCAACATGAAGACATTGTTGTGAGACTGTTCATGGAGTCCCTCCAAGAAAAAGTAGCAGAATGGTTTTATCTCTTGCCTACCCGGTCCATCACGGGTTGGAATGACATCAAGGATGCCTTCGAAGATATATTTGAATCAACTGAAGAATCTCAGGACTTCCTGGTGCAGTTGAATCAAATAGAGAAAGGAGAAAATGAAACCACGAGAGACTTCGTGGCTTGTTTTGGATGGTTACTTTGCAGGATACCTGAAGAGGATTCACCATCTCAAAACAATGTCAAGAGATTCTTCATCAATGCTCAATCACCAGAAGTAGGATTTTTTCTACAAAGAGCCCAACCAAGGAACATTATAGAAACACAAAGGATGGCCATTAAACTTGATGATGATCTCATCCTCTCTGGAAATATCAAGAACCCATCAAAGGGAAAGACCCAACATCCTAGAGATGAGAGAACCAATCCATTGCTACAAAATTTGGTGAATGAGATAACATCTTTGAAGAGGGAATTATTTGAACGAGTTTCTTCCCAAAGAAGCAAGGAAAATCAGTTTGTAAAAGCACCCTGAAGGCTTTCCTTGGAGGCCCTACATGTTAATGCAGGTTATAGGAGTAAGTAAAATGAAGAGGAGTTTGAACAAGAAAGTTAAGGTGGTGGTTACCTAGAAAGTGATGAGTTTGAGAATGATACACAAATAATATTCTGTGAGTATTTTAGAGGTTATGAAGAAGATGCACCCAGTTTCTCATGCGTGGTATTCACTAATTCTCAGTCTGAGAAAAGAGCATCTCCCTCCACTCATGCAAAAGAAAAGAAGGTTGATGATCCTCCTATGGTGACTCCGCAAAACAAAATAATCACTCAAGGATCACCACTCCCTCCTTCCATGAAGTCTGTATTGTTGGAGCCTGACCCTATAGTAAGTAAGAATACTCCTGCAATACCAAGTAATTATTTCGATGTCTCTTCCAAGTCTAAATATAAATCTACTCCTGTAAAATCTATTACTTTGAAAGCTCCTAGTGTACCTTTCAAAATACCCTTTATTCCCTAAAAATCTACTCCTGCTTCCAAACCTTCCCTAAATCCAAAAGTAGTCCCTTCACCCCCCTTGTCCACATCTACTCCCTTTGACTTCATAGAATATGAAAACAAAGCCAAAGTGCATATTACTGAAACTGAATATTTGCAGATTCACCCTTAACAATTTGAGAGGTTCGTCTGATATATCAGGAGTGGTAGTCTAACACACAATGCTGTAACTTCTAGTTCCAAAGGCATGCTACCAAACTCACCTACACCTCCCTCATAGAACATGCTTTCTCTGAGTGCATCAAAGATTGATAAAGTTGAACCTTTCTACATCTCCCTTCTTGTTGGAGAATATGTACTAAACAATTACATAATAGATTATGGTGCCTCAGACAATGTGATGCCTTTGAAGGTTGCCAAGGCTCTCAAACTTACCATGACTCCACCTAGTGGCTCTTGTTACTCCTTGGATTCAATAGAGGTCTCACTTGTAGGAAAGGTCAAGATGCATAGGTGACTCTCGCCATATTTTGAGACAAGAAAGTTTCAACAATGATTTTGGTAGTAGACGTCCAAGCCTCGTTTGGAATGTTGCTGAGTAGAATTTTTTGCCTAGAATTTAAAGGGAAAATTTGGATGAATTGGTCTTCTAAAACCATACAAGTGAAGGGTGACTTGGAGAAATTGATTCTTGAGAAGTAGATGAGGTACATGTATAAAAATACGGAAGCCCAGAAGCTAACATTTTGTACCAGGGTAGCAGGTGGATGAATCACTTTGTGACAACTGAGGAGGAAGAGGATATTCCCATCTTGATAGGTCCATACATGCCTTCTCAGAGATATTTGGACTTTGAAGAAGCATTGAGGAGATTCGATTTATAAGAGGGAAACTCTGAATTAATGGATGATGCAAACCACGAAGAAGAGGAAATGGTTCTTGATGATTTTCAAATAGAAAAATCAGCTTATGTGTTTATCCGTTATGAAGAATTTTTCTCATTCCCATTCAAAGATGGTGAATCCCTTGATCATGTTACCCAAGAAGAGACCAAGTCAGTCTATAATGAACCCTCAAACAATGGGGAAGAACCATTTGTACAGGAACTGCTAAGAGCCACAAAAGAAACAAAAGACCTTGAGAGCAGTCTTGAACTTTTAATGCAAGCCATGAATATGGAAGACAAACAAGAAGCTGACTTGGAAACCTCAACCAGTGTGAAAATGGACTATCCTGAAATAAATCTAGATGAGAAATATGACGTCCCTCTCGAGCCAATGGTTAGTGGATACAATGATGAAATTTAGGTATTTTATTTCCCATTTGAAGGGAAGAATCTTTTCACAATGAACAAATTAAATTAAGAATTTTCAAGACCGTTGAAGATGAAGTTCCTCTAGATGAAGGAATGATAGAGTGTAGATATTCCCAAGATGATGAGGTAATCCCTCTAGATAGTTGCCTTGAGCTGTAAAATAAAGATTCTTCAAAGGCATATAAAGAGGAGTTGTAGGAAATGATGAAGCATAACTCCATACAAGAAATCTTGGATGGAGTAGAAGTTGTGGAAGACCCCAAGCATATTCTTGATCTCTTCACTCATTCCATGGACACACAATACAAGTATGAGTTTTCCTCTGATCCTCCCATCAGTACTCAAACAACTCACAGTGGAGTAGAGATAAAGGATGAATCTAATGTTTATCATGGAGAAGATGTCAATGAGAATATACCTAGGAAAGAAAGTAACTCATAATATTCAAGTAATTTGAATGAAAATAAGCTTTGGGGTGGTGATGAGATGCTCGATGGAGAATCACCTATGTGGATAAATGTGGAATGCAACTGGTACCATGAAATTGATTTCAAAGAACATGAAGGCAATATAATTTCCAAGCGATGACTAGAGCATCAAGAAGCTCACATGGACTCACTCCTATAAAGTAAAAGGAAAATCATGGAAGCACCTGGCTTCCATAAGCAATTGAGGAGGGGAGGATACTTTCTAGAAACCATCAACGGCTTCGTATAACATCATCATTCGGTGTTGCCTCTTCAGGGGTAACTTTTGAGAAATGAAAAGTGCTTCAGTGAAAGCGGGTTGTCCCCCGTATTATACCATAGGTGATTTCTAGGTGTATTTCCCTTTCTGTTACATGTGTTTCCCTTCCTTCTATGTGCATTGTTTCCTTTTCGTGTGTGTGTGTGTGTTTCCTTCTTCTCTCTTTCTCTCTTGTTGTAAGTTGTACATGACTCTGTAGGGCCCAATGGATAAGGCACTAGTCAACGAATTATATGGTCTAAATTTTAGATTTTAGATTCTCATGCCATGTATTCTCTATGCTTAGTCCATGCCATGTCCCCAAGCAACATCCAACTATTTTCATGCAAATGTGCAACAGGGAAATTGACAATTTCCAAGCACCACAACGATAGCCCTTTACCAAATATTTCTTATCCTATCGCTCCCAGGCACCCCAAGTCTATCCAGATAGTCAAATTGACCTCCAAATTAATGTTATCTCATCCTCTTAGGTGATTTAAGAAATTCCATTCACTCCCCCTAGGTGATTTTAGGAGTTCATTTACAAAGCTACATGTAGTTGTGGGAAGGGCCATCAATGGCCTTCCTAGAGCTAGAGAAACCTCATGGAGCAGAGTAGAAAATACTAAGTGGATGTGGAGGTGATATAAAGGTATTGGGACATCATGGAGATGATTTTGGAATATTTTGGAAGGTCTCGGAGAAGTTGGGTTAGTTTTTGCTAGAATTAGGGTTCAGAGGCCTAGTCAGTGCACATGCCAAAATAGATACTGGGCTTCAAAAGAAGATTCCGGGAGCTCCAGATGGAGTTATAATTAAAATGAAACATATATGGAAATAGTATTTTAATACCTATATGATGGTGGAATCATATTTTTCACAACACCTTTTCACATAGGATTTGTAGGCAATTTTTCTCAGGCACAAGTGGAGTCTCAAATCAAAAATCAGATTTTTCATGGATTATATGGTTGAATAAAGAAATGATACCCAAACAATTGGATTCAAAATTCCATTTCCAGTCATTATCATATAAAATTTCACTGAAAAATTCCACCGGGAGCTCAAGTTATCATCATACCAAGTTGCCCTCTCAAAGGCAGTTAAGGAGTTAGTCAATTATCGGGAGGACGTGTCAACACCAGGATCCTGGTGGGATTTCATGTCCCCAAATTCCCTAAGGCTAGGTACACCAACCTTTGAAAAATGTACCCAACCACCATGTGACCTCTAGAACCCTCACGCGACCTCCAGACTTGACAGTTCAGCCCCTAAGTTCATTTTTGGAGCATCCATTCTCTGTCGTTGGATTAAGTGCCAGGTGCCAACTCCATGACCGCCATATAAATTTATGTCCCTCACATCCTTTAGGGAAGGGAAATAAAACATAAAAAAATGTTCCCATCCCCTATGGGGAGTCTTTTGGTCATCCATGTGACCAACTTTCAGCCCACATTGCTTTAAAGCAACCTTTCTCACCTTCATTCCCTGTCGTCAGATTGTCGCTACGTGTGCTCCTCTTGACCACCATGGAATTTTATGTCCCTTACATCCCTAGGGTTAGGGAAATAAATTAATGAAAAATTATCCCAAGCTTCTCCTTCCATGATTTCAAAAATTCAATAAATCTAATTGTCGCTTCAGTGCTTCGAGTGCTTCTAGTTGCTTCCACTCCCGTGCAAATATTTTCTCCATTCTTCCTCTGCAACTTCTCACCACCATTCCTCCATTTCTGAAACTCAAACTAGACCTATCAAAAATTTAGTTCCCTTCACTCCATGAAATCACAAAGGTACTAGAAGTAAAATTGGAGAAAACACAAAAGGAGTAGCATAAGAATAAGAAGGAGAAAACAAAGAAAACTCCATGGCCATGAAACGAGAAGTTTAAGAAATATCCCAAATGGATGCGTGAATATTTTTTATATTTTAATGTTCATTTCTCTATCCAAGGCCATTAATAAGACACCTTCAAACTCTCCTCTTGTGCAACAAAGCATCCACAATGAAGAAATCCCACTTCTGGCTCAACGAAGAAAAAATTCAATTTCCCATCAAATCGTTAGGTGAAATGAAGTAGAATTTCACGTGAAGCACCAGAAACAAAAACATATTGAAATGAAATTTATTTCATCTCAAATTGAATAAAAAAATATACCTACAATTTTGAGGTCCATTAATGGTTGTCACATCCAGAAGCACTGCTAGGTTCAAAATTTGATAGTTTAAAATCTCCTGGACTATTAAATGGGTGGGTTTAAAATTTCAGCGAGGAGATATTGGGTAGAAAACCATATCAAAAAAATTCATTCTGCGTCAATTAGACCTCTAGAATCACACTTTCTAAAAACAGTAGGTCTTCTACATAAGGACTGCTATTTCAAGAAAGTCAGCAACAAAAGAACCTGTGAAGGAGACCAAGACATTGGAGGTGCACAACATCTGATAATTCATTGGAACGAAATTTTTTGACACTTACTAAAAATAGTAGGTGGTCCCATGGACACCTGCTAAAAATAGAAAGTCACATTGAAAGAATAGTTTTGGCACAATGGGACATTCAAAACTTCATTGCATCAGAGCTTTCTGTGAACGAGGACCATCGAACTTCATTGCGGGAAACATCTTCTCCTCCTCCTCTCTCTCTTAAAATGTTCTAATTTTTTGTTGGGGTTTGCACTTTTTGATATGACTTTAAGTCACTTAAAAGTGACTTTAGAAACATAATATAAGTTAAGTCACCTTGATTTTATAAAAGGGACTTAAATACTTTGTAGGAATATGAATATTCTAAAGTTAGAAATAAGGCATATGGATGGTCATGAGGAAGACAATAAGTCACCTCTCATTCTATAAATTTTAATTCCATTCCAATTTGAAAGGGTTGGTCATAAATTTTTTAAGCTCAAGAGTCCACTCTACCTTGAGAGAACAAAGGAGATAGCCAAATTCTTCCTTCCCCCCTTATCTATTTTCCTCCATTCTCATAATATGTATAACTTGGTTTAAGAAATCAATACAAGAAGGAGATTCGAGCCTTTTTTGAATAAGGGGTTTATTGAGACTATGTGATCATAATTTCTATTTGGTCTTGTTACTACGCGTAGAGTTGTTTCCTCCTAATTTTGATGCATACGATGATACTTCTGACTAGTGTGTGTAGGAATCTAATTTCCTACATACAACATTAGTTCTCCTACCTCTTTTCTCACTCCCCTTTCTTGACTTTGTAGGAAATTCTTCCCTTACAGATACCTGCAAGCATTTTCCGCAGGGTTAGTGGAGTACCCCTCTTGGATCCCCGGTTGAAAGGCCACTAGGATAAAACTCACAATTTACTCATGTATGAATGTATGGTAGTTGCACTAGTTAAGTAGAGGGACTTAAACTCCTAGAGTGTTGGAAAGATAACAACCAATTTGTCCCCAAAAAATTTTCTTGCCAAAACATGTGTTCTGTGAATTCTAGGTTGGAGTTGTTTTATTTCCTTTTGCTACAATTTATCATTGTTACATCATATCAATTAAAGTAAAAATTAATTTACTTTCATTTGAAAGTAATTAGTTATATTCCAAGAGGGTTTAAATCATTAATAACAAATCCCAGTAATGGATCCTCTTCTCCCCATCCCTGTGGATCTAAAGGAGAGAATATTTGTAGGAGGTTGTCTACATATCATAGATCATTTGGAAAATTTCTTGTTTTAAGTTAATTTAGTTTTAATACACTGAGCACAAGTTAATAACCACACTGGGTTATTCTGATTGTTTAGTTTTAGTGTAGAAATAGATTTGATTTTTTAGAATAAAAGCCAATTGTTGTTTGTAATTGTAATATTTCAGTTTTGTGATTTATTAGATTTGTTTCCTTTAAACAGTAACATAGATTGTTAGTTTCATCTTAGTTGATTTGGACACTTCAAACTAGTTTAAAATTGATATCAAGTTAGGCAAACAAATCATAGGGAATTTATGCTACTAGTTCATTACCTCTAAATTTCCCCCTTGCCAACTCAACTACCAGGAGATCATACTGCCAGATCTTAGTCACTGATCCTCCTATAATTAGCCAAACACATTCAACATTGGCTGCTCCGGAACAACGTCGGGGGTTTGAGTGCGGTTGAAGGTTGCATGTCAATTTTTGTCTATACAAATTGGTGACCCCAATGTGAAGGATTGATTCCTTCTTATTTCCTTTTCTTTCATTGTTAGTACATAATATTTTCATTTCTTCCCCTATTTTGGTAGCTACACATTATACTTTCTAAAATATGTCTAGAAAAGAGTTTGGTGGTCCATTTGGCTCTGATATATATTACACTAATGTTCAACCACAACAGTCCCCTTCTCTTTTGATATGGGGTGACAATTACACAAGCAATGTCCAAACCTCCCCTAGTTGCACTTCAAACCCCATTAGCTATATAAGGATGAAGGAGGTTGATAAACCGTTAAACATGTAATACTGTAAAGCCAATGCAAACCATGTTGTTATCATAAATGGAAAAAGTTCTTACCATAGAGTCTTGTCGAGACCTGACATTGGCATGCAATCAACAGAAGATAATATATTTGCATGAATAGCTAATCCTCTTCATTAGGTAGATGAGTCTTTGGATATAATGAAGGCTACAACCTCTGATATTTCAGATGCCTATCCTAAGATTCTTACTTCTGAGGAAGACGATAATTATAATATTGAACAATTCATGAAAGGGTATCATGAGCCTGCTTAATCAAACCCTACACCATAGGCTCCCCAAAAAGGGACTCAATCCTCTCCCAATGATCTCATTTCTACTTTAGTAGGGAGGATTAGAGAACTAGAAATTTCCCAGACTTCAAAACCAACACATGAAGTAGGGAAACACATGGGATATCTAGTTGACAGTAAAGGATACATCCCTTCCAACGAGAAACCAACACAATATCTTGTACGACAAGGTTATCTGGTTCATTCAAATCTAGGTGATCTTCTCACAGGGTTAGACACACTATGGATGGGTCCTCATCCTTCTCAAGCTTATACTACACAAGGGATGACCGAAAGTGCATTCTTGAATGCCGCCACAACAGGCAATGCGACATTCCCTATTTTTACACCTGCTAGTCCATATCTTGGTATTATCCCTCCTTACTTGTACTTGTATTCAAAAACTCCCAAGATGGACCCATATGACCTTCCTACTACCTACATGCCATATTAAGGGACCCTATACATTCCTATCAACACTTATAATTTATCTTATCCAACTCCTCCTCCTCCACCTCCTCATTAAGGATCTTCAATGGTGGAATCTTACGCAATGGGTACATACGCTAAGTACTTAAAGGAGCCTCTTGACTTCACCATATGTGGTGTCATGTTTCCATTCCCATTCCTGGATCTTCCAAAATTTAAGGGGGAAGGAGACCCGAACACTCATATCAAGGCCTAGACTACTGCTATCAGGGAATTTATTCCTTGGGATTATGTAGTGGCTAAGATATTTCTAGAGACTTTTGAAGGAATCGAATTGGATTGATATTACCGTATTCCGAAAGCTTCTATAAATTACTGTAAACAACTTGTTTCTGAGTTCATCAATGCATTTGACATGAATAAGTTGTTGTGTATAGGGATTAGATAGTTCTTGCATATTAGACAGAAGAAAAATGAATCTACTGCCCATTTCATCTAGAGATGGCACCAAGCTCTCTATTCCTCTGTAAGTGCACCCAACATGAACCAAATGGAACTTTGTGATATTTTCCTTCACTTTATCATTCAAGAGACTAGGGAGGAAGTCCAAAAGTTTCCTTTCCGTAGTTACGAGGAAGTATTGGAAGGTGCGTTTCAGATTAAACAAGCCGCTATAGACAATGGGCGTAAGATATATGGTCCCAATGGGAAATTGGTATCCCCAAATCAAAATAATGTAAATTATCAAAACAATGGTGCCAACAACCACGGTTCTAAGGGTGTGAATCATAATCAAGGTGCTACCATGAATGGTGCTACAGATCAAACTAAAAACAATATTTTTATGAGAAATAATAACACCAATGACAATAACAATAATAATAACAACTCAAGAAATCAAAGAGCCCCTAACACTATCTCCTCAGTAAACATAGTTCATGTAAACCATTCCTCTCAAAAGAAAAATCAAACACAAGGCCTAAACCAGTATCAAAACTCTGGCCAAGGGGTAACGAATCATGGTTATAAAAACCAACTTCAACATTATAATCAAGGTTATAATCAAAAATAACAAGATGCTTATCAAAGGCCAAGAGATTATGACCCTAACCTATAGTGTGGTTTCCATAAGGTTCGAAGTCATGATGATAGGAATTTCTGTGATTGCAACAAGTTTCTAAAAAAACTTCCTAAAAACCAAAGGCGGATCTTTGTAGACATGTTCCTATCAAATCCTGAAACAAACCTACAACCTAGTCATAACGAACCTGTCACACCTCAAAAATGTGAACCATAAATGTCCTGGGGATTCCTAAGTGAATCATCATAATATAAAAAAGGGAATTCCTATAGGAAACAATGACCATGAAGCCTCAACTTCTGACAACTCTTGGGTTTCTCCTAACCTTGGTTGAAACAATAATACCAAAATCTTGGGGTTAGTTGAGCTAGAGGTTGAGCCAAAAATTAATGCAACAACTAGAACGAATGATTACATTTCACAACCCCTACCTACTCTTTCCTTCCCATAGGATGACGTTCCTACAATATCAAAACAATTAGGAGCCTATGATTTAATATCAGATTTGAACAAAACATTTTCTCACATTTTGTTTCTAGATTTGCTAAAGAATTCACCCGTGCACAATTCTGCGTTGCTCAATGCACTAGGTCTTGGTCATCTAATCCATGTTACACCACCTCCTAGCACTCAAATAAATCATATTGATTTTGACATACATCCTCTTGGATAAAATGATAGGGATATTGGGTTTGTTTTCGATATAGACAAGATGCCATATAACGTGGAAATTTCCCGAAGAGGTGATGCTGTCTTATTTTTACAAGTCTAGGTTTATAACAATTACATTAAGAGAGTAAGGATTGATGATGGGGCTGCTGTAAATGTGGTTCCCTTTTCTTTCTTGTAGAAGTTGGAATATGGAGAGACAAATTGTTCATCTACAAGAAACATGTTACGAGGGTATGACAGTCTTAAAGTGACCTCAATTGGAACCATAGTTCTTCCAATCACACTTGGTCCAAAAACCAACTTAACAGAGTTTTACATTATCAAATAGGAAATAAGTTATAACATGATCCTTGGGAGACCCTGGATTCATCGAATGAAGGCTATCCCTTCTACCATGTTCTAGGGGATTAGATTCCTCCATTTGGGGAATATATTTATCACTCAAGGGGATCCTAAACCCTTTGATATACACTTATAAATAATCAAGAAGATGAAAGGAGTCCATATGGAGAATGAACTTCATGTGAATAAATTGAAAAAACTGATTCCATCAAAAGAGTTATTCCCGATCACCCTGGGTGTGCCAAAGGTTGAATTCGTTGAGCCAAAAACATTTGAGGTGGCGAAAATAGATAACGATAAATCAATATCTGTGGAAAAAATGTCCACTAAAACCAGAATGAAAATTATGAAACTCCTAGAGAGTGATGATCTGATCTTCCTCTCATTTGAACCATAGGGGATGGGTAGTTTTCTTTGTTTAACATCTCTTCCCTCCAACAACCTCGGTCTAGGTGTAAACATGATAGAATTAACAAACGAAGAAGGGAAATTTGAGATTGAAACAATTCCCATAAAAACCATCTCTGAGGGTTATTCTATTCTAAACCCCAGTTTTAACCCATGTGCATTTGAAACTAAGCTTTCCATATCCATGGGGCAAGGCCTCAATCATTCAAAAAATGCCACAAGTAAACACAATGCTCTACATAGGAGACAAGGCTGAGTAACATAGTCATGCTCACCCACACACCATGTCTCAAGAATGTGATAAAGAGGTTCACGAATGCATCTTTCAGACAAATGATTTTAATGATTGGACATATACACTTCTTGGGAAGGGTTGTAAGTTTAAACCCAGAATAGTAGGCCCTTGTCAAGAGAACAAATTTTTTTAGGATCATGGTTCTCCGTTGTGTACTTTTAGGGGTGAAGAATTTGATATTCGTCAAATTTCTTCACCTTCGGTATCATGACATGTAGTTTCACCTACATTTCCACATGTACATTATTATATCTGCATTGCATTTTCATCTTCTAGTTCATTTCGTAAAATTTGTGATCAAGGGATTTATTCTTATAGAAATTCCTAAAAGATTATGAAAATATTGTCAAAACATTCAAATCATATCTCTTCAAATCCTCATGGTATCATCAATTGTTTCCAAATAATTTCATTAGTTCAAATAAGATAAGACAAGATTTGATAGTAACCATACCAAAGCCTGCGTACTTGGTTCTACTCATAGTTTTTTCTAGATTAGGTGTCTTTGCATATAGTCTATTTTAGAAGCTTCATGGTGTCGCATCTATCCCATATACATCTCTTTATAAACAAGAACATTATAAAATTTTTGCCTAGATAAATAAGTCAAATGCAAATCCACAGAAAATTTTTATTTTACACATTTATTTTCCCTACCAACCTTCAGTGTTGAGCCTGCGTGTCTTACTAGTGATGTAGGGTTGGGAAAGGAGAGAAGTGCCCTTACTCACCTATGCCTTGTCCATGATGATGAGCCCATACTTCATTCTGGTAGCATGGGGAAATGTGTAGGGGGTCTCTTTGAAAAATTTGAAAGATAGAAACAGTTCATTCAAATGTTACGAAATCATAAATCAGAACAAAGTGAGTTAGATATTAAAATTCCAAAAGAGTATAAAACCTCAAAACTGGATTTTGTCAACCAAGTAGCCATCTATGGATCTAAGTCTAGATAATCTGGAAATTAATTCACATTTTAAACTATGAAGTGAAATTGAGTAGAATGAGGTTATAGGATATCAATTTGGTCTTTGCCAAATCCTTTTCTTTCTCTCATCATTACCATTCAAAAAATTTCTATAACTTGTGCCCCTTTTGGCTCTTAGTGTTGATTCCTCGCATCTTACCGGTTGCGTGGAGTTAGGAGTGGGGAATTTTCATTCACTTATCATATCACTCTTTTGCCATGTTTTTCCAAAACAATAAAAAATACCAAAATTTGATTAGAGAAACTAAATTTAAACATTACAGTGTGATTGCATTATCATATATCAACATTATAAAACACAAAAAATAAATCATTCTGTTAGCACTCATATCCACTACATACATTCTGAAAAGCATATAAAAATGGAAGTTCTAAACATCTTAAGTACACATGTGAAGTGAGCCAAGAGGAATTCAACTCAGATACAATGAATTACTGAATCAAAAAGAAGATTATGTATATATATCATAATAAATCGAGTTTGTGTATAATCCCATCACTTGCTAGGCATGGTCAAAATGCTTGCAATGAGCCCAAAATATACAAAAATCATATAATGCCCAAAAAAATAGAAATCAAGCAATAAAAGGCCAATTGGCCTATCAATCCCTATGGGACCCCTGAGACTATGCATGAGTACATCCAGGACTCCAACTATGGCTACGATGAAAAGAATGCACTGAATGGTGGGAGTGCTTGTGATGGAGGCCATTGGCTGTGGTCTCACTATGAGAGAAAATCCACCTCATCAATCACATAGCTATCTCATATGCAGTCACCTGAGTATAGAGAGAATTCATGACCTTCGCTTCCCTCCAGATGGGTGCAAACACATCAGTGTGTCTTCCGGATGTAAGTGTTTGTCCTGTATCCTTAGTTAGCTCAGCTTGAGTCTTCCCTGAGGGGATAAACATGGTGTCCACACACACCCATCGAATAATCTCTCGCCATTCCTGTGTAGTCGTTACAAGTAAAAAAGGAGAAGAAAAAAAAAGTTAGAAAGTTACAAAAAAAATACCAACTAACATTTCTGACTGACAAGGTCAAGGGAAGAGGATCAACACACTCGGATCTCTAGGAATTCATATAGGGTCAGTGGCTGATGTTGCTACTGCTAATAGATGCAAGGCCACCCCAAAACTAGAAGCAAGACATTGTCCCATCACAGACTCGTCATACCCCTCTCTGTTGTGAGGAAGTGGTACCTCAGAGACAAGTGTCTTCTCCTCTACGACTACAAACTACCGTTCCACTCTCAGAACATCCCAAGTATCATACCACTCTGGATCACTCTCCTCCTCCATGTGAGCTACCCCATCAGCCTCACCACCCAACCCCTCATCACCAATCTCCTCTCCAACTGACTCCTCTCTGGTCTCATCCCTTGTATACTCCTCAAAGTTAGAGTCCCCATCTCTGGGATCATCCTCCTCTCCACTATGAGAAGGTGGGGCCTCAATCTAGAGTAAGGATGCACGAGCGACACCAGCTACCCATCGGGCATGAAAAAATCACCTAACTGTAATAGGAACTCCTGTAATCACCACTCTCTAACCCAGATCTCTATGAGGGCCCTTCTTGGCCGCCTTCACAGTCCTATACACAGGTGCCACTAGTGAAGCATATCAATATAAGGAAGGTCGAACTACTGAGGAAATCGACCAAATGGGTGAGTCTCAAGTTTCCCCATCCTTTCAACTAACTAGATAGTAGTGGTAGAAGCTTCCACTATGGTCCCATCCTATCCCCATAATCCTGCCATGCCCTAATTTGGAGTGGCCACCATGTCTGCTATGGTCAAGTAAGCCACTGGCTGATGTGGTGCTTTGAGAATTTTCATCGCCATACATATAGTGACCCTGCTGGCCCCTGGGTCCTGTAATGAAACTCCCTCCATAAGGGATGATCCACTCATACACCCAACTCATAACAAATGTAGGGTGACTCAAATACTTCCCATGTAACCTGACAATCTGATACAGGTCATGATAGGTATTGCCAAGTATATCTTCTCCCCAGGCATACATATGACCATATGGTAGGTCATGACGGGAGCCCAAAAATAAAGTAGTGTATCACCTCCCTTATCCCAATCAACCTTGAGGCCAAGATACCCATGATGGCCTTATGGATAATAGGGATGGGAGTAGTAGCAATGGATCAAACCTTCATCCCCTTCTTCAAACCAAAGGAAATGATGACATTCCCCATATAAGTGGCCCATAAAGTCATCATGGTTCTAGACCTTGCTATCTCCAAAGTCAATTGTCTTCCCAGTATCAGAACCCCAAGAATACGGTAGACATCCTCTAGGGTGATCTTCCACTCACCCCTAGCACTCAAAAGCTGGAAGGTATTCTAGTCTATATCCCAATAAGAGAGCAAGTTGCATAATATGTGACTGACAGGAGTAATATGATGCACCCATGAAATCCTCTATATGTCTTCTCTCTAAAGAGTATCAGCCTCATCTTGAGTCAATTGATCCAATATTGTCAGGATCCAGTCATACTCCCTCTCGCCACTACAACAGATATACTCTTCCTTCTTTTGCGTCCACCAAAACATAGAAAAATAACATGTTAGTAACTTATTTCAAGAAACAAGCTCATAAAAAATATAACAAAACATTAAAAAATATTTTGTTGAAGTTAGTATGAGTTTTGTTCATTCTGTTCAAAACTGCCACAAGATGCAGGGTGATGGTTCTATGACTTGTTGGTTATAGAATTTGATCTTTGAAAACAAGTAATAGTCAAGGGATAGTAGTCCCTCCTCTTTATGGGAGAAGTTCCCTTATTGAACACAAAAGCAAAACCTATTTACAATATAAACATTTGTTCAACATTTTGGGGGAGATTTTGATATTTTAGATGTTTTCCTCAAAAAAATTTCAATACAGAAGAAAGAGAAAAATTCAAGACAGATATTTAGAAAATGAAGAAAGAAGACCAATTTTAGAAACATATATTACAGAATGATATTTTACTAATGATTGATAAAATAAGAAGATTTAGACTACACATATAAAAATCCAGGACATTCATGTATTAGACACAAATTTCCAAATATACCTATCAACTAAAAGACACAAAGTTCTTGCTTGAATACAAATAGATTTATATGAATAAAATAAGGAACAGAAAGAGATAAAGCATGAGAGAGGGTGAAATTTCTTCTGTATTAAATAGTTCAATGTTCTTTTTACATCTAGATATCAAAATCTCCATCCTTTACAATGAAAAGGAAATTTGTTTAAATAAATCAAGAAGCAGTTACAAAGATCCTTTCCAGCTTCCTTTATTTTAATTTCAAAAGCTAAAATGTAATTAAATATTACAAACTTAATTTATCTCTTATTTTCATAACACATGAATAAAGATATAAAACCACCTTAATTAGATATTTTAAATAAGAAAGGAGAATATGAACTAGGGAGCCGAGATACTAGTAGAAGTGATTGAAGTTCCCTTTATCTTAGGCAACTGATGTTTGAGTCTTTTTAATGCTTCAGCTATGTCCATTCCTCAAGGAATTTTTTTATTGGAATTTGCATGAGTCCAACTTCCAACACACTTATCCATTTCCTTTCCAAACTCTGCATTTTCAAAGAACTCTTTGTTAGCATCTATGCTAGCAGCCTGTAGTGTGTAAATTTCTTTCATTTTCTCCTTAGATATGGTGTCCTTCTTGAACTAATTTTCTTTAACAAAAGCCTTGAACTGAGATTTGATCTCTTGAATAGTGAATTTATCATTTTAATTATCTTTGAAGATTTGGAAATGTATACCCAAGAAGGAAGACATGACACAAGCTTTAAAAGATTCTCCTTTTTGCACCATATTTGTGAGTTCTCTAATGGCCTCTTTTAGAACCTTTATTTTCTAGTCAATGCTAAAAACCCACTATTTGGACATATTCAACTTTGCATCATGAAAAACCTTGTTTGTTAAAAGGATTTTTATATCTGTTTCACTCATCAATCTAAGATCCTAAATGCACTCACTCCACAATTTCAATTCCCTATCCATCCCATTGAGTGTTGTAGTGAATTTCAATTGAATCTTAGCAATTTTCTCATATGCCTTAAATGCTTCTTCAATGAATTTAGAACTATGATTATCAAGTCAGCAACCATATCTTCCATTGCTTTCCCATAAGTGGCATGCTTATGAATGTCTTTGATGGCTTGGACTTCATCACTGGACAAGATAACAGGAGGTGGGATGGAAGCTAGGGGAGTAGGATCAAGTACCTTATCCTCTTCCAATAAGGATTTGATGAAACTGGATAGAATTTGCTTCTATTCCTCCAACTACTCCTATGTATTCTTTCCTTTTTCAACTCTTTATATCACTTTAGATACAGTCTCCCTAAGATTATGCACCTCACTTTCAGGTGTTGATTCACCAAGAGGAATTATTGTCAACTCCAGGTCACCCATTGATAGGTATTTTTCATCTTTGTCTAATTTGGGTTTTACAATTTCCATGAATTATTGGCCTTGGGATTCTAAAACCAATATTGATGTGAATTTGGCTTTTCCAGATGGAGGGGGAGTAGTACTGAGAAGTGCTACTACTGCATAAAACTTAGGAGAAACAATACTTTGAGTAGCCTTTCTTTTCTTACTTTCCAGCAATGGTTGTAGCCAAGAAAAAGAAGAACTAGAATTTGAAGGAGCAATAGGCCCAAGTGCAGATGAACTCATGGAACTTAGTGTTTGTAAAAAAACTACTTCTAACATAGAAGTCTCGATTTGAGTGGTAGAAGTTTCCTTTTAGATACATATTTAAAAACTAGATCCTTTGATTGATCCTCCTTCCCACTGTTTTCTTCAAGGAATTTTTCTTTAGGCTTTTCCTATTCTTTCTCCTCACTGTCATCATCACCAAGGCCCACAATAGCTTCCTCATCCAATACTATTTTATTTTGCTTATAAGAGGATAGTTTCTCACTCTCTGGAATGACATCTCCCACTTTATCATATTTATTACCTTTTCCCTTCTTCCTATATACCAAAGTTGAGGATTCTAGAGGAGAATAAATATACTGTTCATGTATCACATGAATTGATACAGGTATATATTTCTGAGGAGTAGAAATATGTTGAGAATTTTACTTGTATTTCCTTACCCTGAACATATTCATTTTTCCAGCAAACCAAAGTCTAGTTCTTACTAAGACAAGATTGATGAGCTATTTTAAGTCATCTCTCTCCTTAACAAACCAATCAATGGTTTCAATAGGAGTGTGATTAATTGTTCTTTCATACTTAAGAGACTACAGTTCTTCATCATCATCCTCCAATCGTTTAGGAACTTCATATATACCAAAATACATGATTTTTTGCAAATAAAATCTTCCATAATACCATCTCCAAGCCTCATAATCGTCATAACAATATTCCTAATTGTCTTCAATATCAGGAAGATGTTGATAACCCCTTCTGAAATTGGAAGAAATTAACTCCTTAATATCAAAGAAAGATCTGGGTTTATAATAGTGGAGAGTGAGAGGAACAATTGATCTGTCAACATTATGAGCATCTAGGGCAGTTCTGCAAGTGTAGTTACCCAATGTGATTGGGAAATGAATAATTGCAATATTCTTGTCCCTAATAGTTCTATGTAATTTATCCAATTGTCTACAAATCTCCACCAAATCCATCTTAGAACTGTAGTACATGGGAAGTTTCAGGGATTGCCCCTCAAATCCAACCAATCTTATATATGAAAATTTCCTGAATTGGGTGAAAAATCTACCATAGACACTTATCAATTGTTTCACCTCATCAGATAATATTCTAAGAGTATCTCCTTCCAACAATCTGAAAATGTACATAATGAATGCATCATTCGCTCTTCTAAAATGATGATTACTAACATTCAGAGTCAGCTGTAGACGATATGCATAGATGAGAGCGTCTTTATTTTTTTCCATAGGGGAGAAACCCAACCAATATCTATAGGCGGAAATGGTATACATTAGGTAAGAGGTCATATAGAAGTTATGCGTTCTTTGAACCTCTGCTAATTTCTCAGTCAAGATGTTACAAATTATTCTTGCCCAATTCAAGTTCTGGTTTCCCTCACATATACTACTGATATAAGGACACATCCAAAAATGAAAATCATTGGTGGAGGGAATTCCCATTTTCTTGGCCAGCAGAGTGATGATGTCTGACAATTCTTCATGAAAATAAACCTGAACATTATCTTGGGTAGCCTTGAGGCTCCTTTCTTAGGGTTCTTGAACTAGGACTTGGCAACTCTCCTTTTGTACTTTTCACTGTCTTGACCGAAAAGAGATTTTTCTTGGTCCCTGGTAAGATTATTTAAATTTTTGACCATATGAATTCTAAGAGCAGTGTGAATACAATCTTCATCAAGTCAGGCCTCCACTTGTCCTTGAAGGTCAAAATTTTCCTTTGTATCTAGATTGAAGCAAGAACTACAAGAAAGAACCGTATCGACACATTGAAAAGAAATTAGAAAACCCCTTACCTCTGTGATCCCACTATTTTTGATCAATTGAGCCATAGGAGTAGGGTTTTGACAATTGATTTGAGCTTATAAATCATCCAAGTCTAGGTGTTGAGCCTCACTATCCCCTATGTTTGGTATAGACATATCTGAGGAAGACAAGTGCTCATGCCCATTATAATTAATCTTCATCTTATGGTAGGAGCAGAAGATCATTGTGAGAAAATCCCTTAGTTCCTTGATTAACACCTTGATGATTCAAAACTTCTCTTTATACCTGAACATTTTAAAACAATGGATAAGTACTAGACCACAACTACAAATGGCAGAAAAAAGGGAACTCGAATGGTCTCTAGGAAATGCAAGAAAGGTGGTGAGAATGATCAATTACCTAAATATTTATATGTATTTAAACTCATGTAGGTCGGCAAGATGAAATAAATCAGGTAATTAATACTCTATGCTAACTTGAAAATAATGAAAATTGGGTAAGGCAGAACAAAAGTACACAACTGTCCTATGGGACATTGGGACATTTAGGACGTGCAAAGCCGAAATAGTTGATTTACGGAAAAAGTGGAAAAAAATTGCACAACTGTCCCAAGGGACAACGGGACAACTGGGACACATAGAGCCAAAATAGCCTCAGTAAATGGAAATCAGAAAAAGTAAACTTGTGGGGAAGTGGCAGTCATGTATTACTCGGGACAAGAAAAGTCGAAACAGCCACAACACACTAAAATCGGATAAGTTGGAAATATTTGACACAGATCGCCCTTGGGACATTGAGACACCATTTCTCTAAAAATTTGAAAAGACTAAAAATAAAGAGAAAGTAAGATCAATTGGAAAAGTGGAAAAATTGGGGAACAGATGGCCCAGAGGAACTTGGAACAGAAAAAGCTAAGATACCCGTAAAACACTGAAGAATCCTCAAAACTCAATTTTTTGAAAAATGAGTAACTATTTGGAACTAGATTTTTCTCAAGGGATATTTTACAAGGACATTTAGTAGTCACCTAACTTGATTTTTTTTTAAAATGGAGAGGAAAATTCACAACACTTGGGGAGGTGACAACATATGGCTCTTTCTGGGGATATGGCTTAGATTGAGCATTGAGACAACAAGACATAGTATGAACTCTAAAATCTCAAGATTTCTAAAACAGACCAGTGCCGTATCCATTGGGAAAAATAGAGTCAAGGATGAACCAAAATAGAAGAGACACCTACACAACACTATAAAAAGACCAAAAATAATACATACAAGATTGTACAAAGGACCACCTAGCAACCTAGGATTGAAACAACTTCAAGTATTGCCCACTGTATGGAAATGGAAGAGAGGTTCCATCTATATAGTCTAAGTAGAAATAATTTTCTCCAACAAAGTGTTTGATCTTGAAAGGGCCCAACCAGAGAGAATCAAAATTTCCATGACTTCCTCGAGGCTCCCACCTCTTTTCCTAGAGTAGAAAATATCTCCTACCTATAAGTCTCTAGGTCTAGCCTTTTTATCAAACAACTGCATTACTCTTTGATGATGTGTAGCAATCCTATCTACCACTTGCAATTTGTCCTCATCCAACTTATGTAGGTACATGATTCTCTTCTCCAAAGCACTAGTGAAGTTTGAATCTTCAATGGCCTTCATCAGCTACAAGGCTGACAGTTCCACATTTACTGAAAACTGAGCTTCAGTTCTGTTGGTGCCCAATGTTGGACATGCCATGCTTTACTAAGGAGAAATGTGTTTTTGCCCTGAATTTGAGAAAAAACGGCTTTGGATATTCCCATCCTTTGAATTTGATGAAAAACAACTCGTATATGTGTTCAAATGCTTTGAGTTGTTCATTTTTTCTCCATTGTTGCACCATTTTGAGGAATCTCTAAGTTTTCCCTACGTTTTTCACTAATTTTTCCCGTTCAAATGCCTTTGTCATTTTTTCCATTTTTCCCAGCCTTTGGAGCTCGAAATTGTTCGATTTATACTTATTTGCCCTCAAAAATCCCTTGCCATAGTTGTAAATTGCTTTGAATCACTTTCCATTTGTCTTTTGGTCAATTTTTTTTTCACCCACGAAGGAAAAATCGATTTTGGGTGTTGCTGGAAATTTCTGTGTTTTTTGACGGTCATACGGGCATCCTTTGCCCGTCAAATTTTAGCTCAAAAATCTTCTCCTATGTGGCCGTTTGTGATTGGACAAGGTTCGAAGGGTCTGCTCGAGCAACTTAACATTTTTTATGTTTTTGGCAAAAGGTCTAAATTGTCCCCACAGGTCCGCAGGCCCTCAACGAATCAGAGGGTGACACGTGGTAGTTAGAAAAGTCAAAACAATGGAGGGGCGGAGCTGCGAAGATATTTGAAGTTTTTTGCCTTTTTGGGTAAAAATGTTAAAGTGATGAAAAAGGCCATGGGCCCACTAAGTTGAATTAATGCCTTGTTCGCATTTTTTGCTTATGATGGAAAAGCGAATGTTCAGGCTTTCAGGGGAAATTTGGAAATTTTTCCTTTTTGGCAAAATGTACTAAAATTCTAAGAGGAAGAGCGACCCCGACAAAGAGGAAATTTGAAGCTTGCTGGGATCAATGGGCTGCCGGAGGAAAAAGGAATTTTTGACTCTTTAGCAAAATGGGTTAAGGTAAAAAATTGAAGCACTGCTTCATAGCGAATCCCATATGAACACGTGGCAAGGTTAGAGGTGTAATTGCAGGCACGTGGGGAAAATATAGAAATTTTGCCTTATTGGTAAAATAGGTATAAAATGAAATTTTGGAGCGTAGGTCCACTAGGACCCATATCAAAAGCAAAGGGAAGAAGGGTGGCGATGTGGGGATATTTTGGAAAATTTTCCTTTTTTCCAAAAAGGGGTAAAATAGCAGAATCGAGCCATGATTATGCTGGGACCCACATTGGGACACATGTCAAGCTCAGTTTTAAAGGGCGGAGGGGTGGAGAAAAATGTCAAATTTTTAGATTTTTCCAAAAGTGTTAAAATGTTAAAAAGTGATCCCAAGCCCATTTCCAATCACATTGTGACACGTGGAGGGTTCATATTAAAGGATAAAGGAAGATCAACGGTAACTGTGCATTTTTCAGTTTGGCCGCCATTTGAGCTCCAAGAAGCTTGGAGATGCGATTTTTGCATCAATTTTCACCAAATTTTTGGTGAATTCATGTCGTTTTTTCCTTCAAGGATCAATGGAATCAATTTAAAAATTCAATTTATAGATCTAAGGTACTTTTGAAATGAAATTTTGTTTGGGCTCGAGCATAAATGTGAAATACCAGATCCAAAAGTTGCAGAGGCAAATTTGAAAAGTGTAAAGGTGAAATGATGAAAGAGGAGCATACTGCATGAAAGAAGGAGGAAAACCATGCTGCCAGTTGAAACTATGATGTAAAAATCCTCAATGATTCTCCTTTTTTGAAACACCTGACAACTTTTGTTGTAAATATGTTAAATGTCCCTGTCTAGGAATCATGATGAAATTTTGTAACAAAATTGATGCTTGGCATATTATTTTCTTAGGAGAGAAGGCTTGAATGTAATAGATAGATATATAATACATGTTTTGAGATATGAAAAAGGTAGAGAGTTCATTTTCACGAGATTTTTTTTGAGAAAATCTCATCTTCTGAGAAACCAGGTTAACTTCCTCTGTGTCAGATTTTCATTCATATTGAGTTGGTTACAAGTGTATAGCCATCAAAAAGCTCTAAGATTGTTTAAATAACTCTCCCCTACTGATGAATCTGATAAACTTTGAGTTAATTTGTGTTAAATCTCTGGAAATTTTGTGTTTATTTCATTTCAGAATGTTTGCAAGTAGTTGTTCTAGTTCCTATTGCAATCTTGTATCAAAATCTATCTAAATCACAAAGGTCTCAATCCATGTGATAGTTTAGTGGCATCTGCAATTTCATTTTCCAGAAGAGATTTCATCTGGGAATGAAATAAATGATTTAAAATCACTTTTCTTTCATCTGTTGATAGAGATTGTTTGTAAGCTTTTGGGTGTACCTTAGACATGATTTATCTTAGATTTTGATGTTTTATTGGGTTTTCTAACTCGAGCCTTCGTGCTCAAATCTCAAAGATTGTGTGAAACGATGCAAATATGGGCCTCCATTGATGCACACCTTTTGGTTGAAGGAATGTTTTAACTATATTAAATCTTTCTGTTATTGAAGTTCTCCATTGTTGTGAAGCTTCTCAAGGATCTGGCAAAGTCCAATCTATCTTGTTGATCTCCCAAAAAAAAATTCAAATAACCAATCCTACTTTGTTTTACCCCTGTTTTGACCTATATACCCACATAAGATCAAAATTCAGTTGCTAAAGTATGCAAAATAGATCAGGATTTCAAAATGTCTTTAGTAACCCTTGTCTTGCATTGAAAGTATCTCCATAATCTGGAAGTGACAACTTGTGAAAGTTAGATTTGGACTGTTGATCATATTTTCCCAAGGACCTTTTCATACTATTCGCACAAATTGAGGGATATATTTATCTCCTTCACCATTTGAGGGTTAAAAAATAGGTTCTCTTGCCTTGGTTGAAAGACAAAACCTAAAATAGTTAGGACAAGATCAATTCCTATTTGAGTGCTATCCATCTCTCCACATATCTGAGTGCCAGTTAGATCATATCCCCGGCTACAAAAAGACACACACCATGATCCATATGTCTTCAAGCTTCATGCCATATCTTTGATGCTGCTCAAACTTAAAGGGAGAACAAATTTGGGTACCAACAAGTTCCATACACCAACTGAAAAGGAGACATCCCAATTTCCCTCTTAGGACTAATTCTATCTACCCAAAGAGCATCATACAACTTCTTGTGCCAATTCCTTTGTGACTCATTGACAAGATTTTGGATGATGGTCACAAAATTCATATTTTTTGATTCTTCTTGTCCATTTCCTTAGGGGCAGCAGTCAGAAGAGTGTGCAAGAGAAATTCCATACCTATAGCAGAAATCCATCATTTCATAAGAGAAGAAATTGGAGGCATTGTCAGTGACAATTTTACTTGGTACCCCAAATCTAATCAAAATGTTTTCCTTGATAAAATTACATACCACTTTAGAGGTTTTTCTTTTCATTGGAATGGCCTCCACCCATTTGGTGAAATAATCAGTGGAAGTTAATACATGAGTGTTTCCAAAAATGGAATGAGGATTGAGAGTACCCATGAAGTCAAGTCCCCATTGTTGAAAGGGTTCTTCTATCACCACTGGTTTAAGGGACAAATTTGCTAGCTTTGGCCTTCCCACAAAATTTTTGCAAGCTTCAAATTTACTCACCCATTTAGTTACATCTTGAAACAGATTTGGCCAGTAGTATCCTGCACGAAGGATTTTATGAATAGTTACAACAGATGGGAAATTTCCTCCACAAGCATGATCATGAAATGCTCTGAGTAACCTCTTTTTTTGTTTTCTATCTACACATCTGAGAAACCTTCCATCAATCCCTCTTTTGAATAAGGAATTATCCCAAAGAACATATTGTGTAGATCTCATATTAATGGCTCTTTTCTCTTTAGTATTTAGATGAGATGGGCATTCTCCATAAGTAATAAAGTGGGCAATATCAACATACCATTCATCAGTTGAAATGATAAAGAGAATAGTTAGAATATGTGTATCCTCTTAGGAAGAGTTATTTTCAACACCTGCAGTAATTAACTCACAGATCCCTTTTCCATGGACTAGCTTAGTTGGCTCGATTTCCAAATCATACTCTTGCACCTTTGCCACCCAATTTCCTCTTTTGGTCCCAAACTCTTATTGTGTGAGAATAGACTTAACCGTTGTATCCGGGGCAAAGACAATAGAGTGAGAATTGAGGATATAGAAATGAAATTTCTTGACTACCTTAACCACAACAAAAACATGTTTCTCAATATGAGTACATTTCAATTCATGTACTTTAAGGAAATAAATCATAAAAGAAATGGGTAGCTCACATCCCTCGGGATTCTTCTGGGTTAGAATAACAGCCAAAGTACTCTCAGTAGCATAGCAATAGATCAAGAAATCCTTCTCAAAATTAGGGCAAGCAAGAATGGGAGTTCGGGAAATTACCTTTTTGATATTTTCAAAAGATTTTTTCCCTTCTGGTGTCCAACAAAATACTATTTCCCTTTCATCATTTGGTCTACACTCATAGTTAGCTCTGCAATATCAAGAATAAATCTTCTTAAATTTTTTATCTTTCCAAAGAAAGAATGCACACCTTTTTTTCTTGTGGGGAGAGGAATTCGCTAGATAGCTTGCACCCTCTCTAGATATATCTTAGTTCCCTCTTTGGAAACAATGTGTCTAAGTAGCTTACCTTCAGTGACTCCAAAAAAAGACTTTTTTGGATTGAGATATACTCCATGTTCCCTGCACTTTCGAAGCACAGTTTCAAGATGTTGGAAATGATTTTCCCTCTTCTTGGAAAATATAGTTAAATCATCCAAATACACAACAATACATTTTCCTTTTAAGGACCCAAAATCCAAATACATTTCCCATTGAAAAGTGGCACCAACATTAATCAAACCGAATGACATCCTTTTATAAGAAAAATTTCTCAATGGAGTTGTGAAGGTTGTCTTGTGTTGATTAGGATCATCAACCTCAATTTGATTATACCCTGAAAAATCCATCCAACATAGATAAAATTTCAAAACTGGTAACACCTTGCATAATTTGATCCATCATGGGAAGTGGATAATTGTCCTTGAGGGAGGCTTGGTTAATATTTGGAAAATCTACACAAATTAGGATCTCACCATTCTTTTTCCTTACTGGCACAGTATTGGCCACCCAAGTTGAATGATGAATTAGAAAAATTATCTTTTGCTTCAAGATCTTCTGAATCTATTGATAAATGATGTCCAAAATCTTGGGGTTGTATTGCCTTTGTTTCTACCAAAAATACTTGATTCTTGGTTTTAGAGGAATATAATGCTGCATTTCTATTGGCTTGAATGATTTCAAATCATCATATGAATAAGAAATGACATCAACATATTTTTTTAATAAATTTATCATTCCATTTCTTAATTATTTCATGTAGCATTTGCCAATGTTGACAAGTTTGGGTTCTTCTTTACTTCCAATATTAACATTTTCATACTCCATAGAATGATGAACCTCATGTGATATATTTGACTTGATATACCTATCATTCTTGTCAAACAGATATTCCAGGCTTACAAATCCTCTGGGTATATTGTTACCTTTTAAATTAATGCAACCATCCTTATCATATTCTTCCTCAATTCCTTCTTCAGTCATGGTGGATGATATGGATTCATGAGGAGCAGCTTCACTCCCTTCAAAATACAGCTAACTGAAATTATCCTGGAGCTCAAGAAAAGAAAGTAAATGTTGATTATCATTGAATACTTGCCAATTATTGGCACTATCTGACACACTTGGCCTATTTATTATTTCAATTATGGAATTTTCCTGGGAAAACTTAGGAAGAGAAATCAATAAGGATCTTGAGATGGCTAAAGCATCTACTCTAGTATTCCTTTCCCTATGAATAACTTTTATGGAAAAGGCATCTAATAATTCAATAGAATCCCACACTAGATTTCTATAGTGTTTTAGCCTCTTATTCTTGACCTAAAAATAATCTCTGACCTACTTGACGATAAGTTCTACATATCCTCATGCACAAAGATTCTTAATCCCCATCTCTCTGGCCATTGATAGTCCTAAAATAAGAGCTTCATATTCTGCTGTATTATTGGTGTTTTAAAATTTAAGCTTGTAGGAGAAAGGATAAGACTTCTTTTCAAGAGAAAAAAAGACCAGTCCGGCTTTAGAACCAGCTGAAGAACAACTACCATCAAATTCAAGAATCCAAACACCATTAGGATCATCCATCACACCTTGGAAATTCCCATTTCTTGTTCTGACATGATCATAAAGTTCTCGTGACCAATGTCCTCATAGAGTATTTGTGCTTTAGGATCATCAGTTTTATGCACAATATACTTAGTTTTCCTCTTAGGTAACAATTTCTTCATCTTCCCATTAATTAGAATGAGAATGTGTGACCAGTCCATTTGAATTTCTCCACCCAATTCTATATAGAAGTTCCTACCTAGCAACATACCATAGGATGGGGGAATATATACTACTAAGATAGTAGCTTTGACCCTTTTCTCTGGGAAAGTGGTGAAAGCTAATTGTGCATACTTATTCTTTCCTACCAATGACACCTCCTTACTTTCCATAGAATAACAAGAACCAAATGTGCGTGTCAAAGTTAGACCCAAAGCATGAGAAACCTTAACAGACATCACATTATCTGATGCTCCCAAATCAATGACACAATTATTGAGCCTATGGTAAGCTATAAGTAGAGTGATATAGAAAGGCTCAATTTTCTTAGTTACAAAAGGTGTAGTAGCCATTAGGTTCTGCTGAGGTGTAGAGGTGGGAATAAGTAGAAGGCCTTTAGAGGTGTTGGGTGTAGGATTGGATTTGGATTTAAAAAATTTGACAACTTGAGCAAAGGCATCGGGATGGATTTGATAGAACTTAGCCTCTGAAATTTGGATTTTAGTTTTCTTGATATGATCAATTATATCAAAGGATCCTAAAGTAGATGAGGTTTCTAAACTACAAGGAAAGAACAATTAGGCCGATCAACTTTGACATTTGAGGTTTTCCTATTTGTAGATGAAGACAAAGAAGTAGAGGGAGTATTAGCACTACTTAATTTTTGAACATAAGTGTTAGGAATAGGATCTCCTCTTTTCACAACAACTAGGATGGTAATTGGAACCTCCTTGGATGTCCTTATGGGCTAAATCACTTCTTTTTTCTTAATCATCTATTCTCAGGTCATGAAAACATATGACTCACTATTCATATCAGACACTACTTTATCATAATCATTCGTATCATCATCAAATCCCTCAGTGATGAGGAAATTAACCTGAGAATCACTGACTTTTCTAGTGTTTCATTTGCTTCTTCCTCAAGTTCCTCATATCCTTCAGCTTCATCTTCTTCTTTCGGTTCCTGAACTTCACACGTTGCATTGACAGGAACTTTGAGAGGCGGCCCTTCAATTGTGAGATTTGGATGGATAAGAGGTAGGTAGTTTCGAAGCTGAAAATTCCTTCTTGGAATATATTTGTAAGGAATATTCTAAGCCAATTGTTTTTTGATAACTATGAGATCATTTGCCAATTTTTGTACTAGCCAGTCTGAATTATTTCTTATAGAAGAAGAAGCCTTAGATTTAGTAGGTTCCTTTTTTAATTTCCTAGACATTATCAAATCATCTTCAAAAATTATGGATAAGCATTAATCAACATCCAGAGTAGCAAGGTTGGCCCTCCTTAATGCATAGCTCACTTCTGGTAATTGTACATTTAGGAAAAAGCATTTTTGAATTTGATCCATAGGCTTAGTAGCTACTAGAATCTTATTGACCAGTTTGTTAAACTTGGCAACAAAATCTCTCATAGGCTCTTATGGTTATTTATTTATCTAAGAAATATGAGCAAGGCGAGTGTGTACATCCTCAACAGGTTTTAATCGTTCCTCAAACGGAGTTCTCATGGTGGTCCAGTTAGTGATAGCTCTAGTAGGGAGATGATAGAACCAGTCGGCAACATTATATTGTAATGTCTCCACAAAAATCCTAACACAAACATCTTCATGCTCTACTCCAAGTATCCCACATGCCATAATGAATGCAACAATGTGCTCATCAGGGTGTAATTTTCCATCACCCTTGAAATTTGGGAAATTTTTCCTATTCCCTTTTGGGAGATCATGTAATGGTTGAGAAAGGGCCAGAGGTACAACCCTCAATCCCCAAGTTAAAGGTGCTACCATTATTAGAAAAATAGTTTGCAAAGAAACTGTGACTCCAGTCAATACCAAATCTTGGATGCTAGGAATTGATTGTGTTTGTGAGTCTATGTTCCTTGCAGTTCTATTTTTGACAGGGGGAGTACTGGTGGATCTTGTTCTCCTCCTTCCTGGGGTTAGCCAAAAGCCTTTTTGTTCTAGTAATTAAAAATCTAGATATTCAATACCACATGCCCTTTGACCTTGTGTATATATTCTATTTTCTAGGGTGCTAATTCTTTCTGGTTTGATTGAAGTTGTCTCAGTGGGATGCACAATACGTTCCCCATGGTGGGTGCCAAAAATTGTTGGTTGTAGAATTTGATCTTTGAAAACAAGCAACATTCAAGGGACAACAATCTCTCCTCTTTATGGGAGAGGTTCCCTTATTGAAATCAAAAGCAAAAACTATTTACAATATAAAAATTTGTTCAACATTTTGGGGGAGATTTTGATATTTTAGATGTTTTCCTCAAAAAGTTTTCAATACAGAAGAAAGAGGAAAAGTTAGGACTAATATTCATAAACTGAAGAGAGAAGAGCACTTTCAGACACATAGATTGCAAAATGGTATCTTACTAATGCTTAATAAAATAAGAACATTTATACTACGCATATATAAAAACATGACATGCATGCATTAGACACAAAGTTCCAAATACACATATCAACTGAAAGACACAAAGTTATTGCTTAAATATGTATAGCTTTATATGAATAAGATAAGGAATAGAAAGAGATAAAGCATGAGAGAGGGTGAAATGTATTCTATATTGAATAGTTCAATGTTATTTTTACATCCAAATTTCAAAATATCGATCCTTTATAATGACAAGGAAATTTCTTTAAATAATTCAAGAAGCAGTTACAAAGAGCCTTTTCAGTTTCCTTTCTTTTAATTTCAAAAAAAATATCTAATTAAATATTACAAACTTAATTTATCTCTTATTTTTATAACACATGAATAAAGATATAAAGCGACCTTAATTAAATATTTTAAATAAGAAAGGAGAATATGAACCAGGGATCCAAAATGCTAGTAGAAGTGCTTGAAGTTCCCTTTATCTCAAGAAATTGATGTCTAAATCTTTTCAATGCTTCAGCTATGTCTATTCCTTAGGGAATTGTTTTATTGGCAGTTGCATGAGTCCAACTACCCAGAAACTTCTCCATTTCCTTTCCAAACTCTACATTTTCAAAGAGCTCTTTGTTGGAATCTGTGATAGTAACCTGTAGTGTGAAAATTTATTTCATTTTCTCCTTGGATATGGTGTCCTTCTTGAACAAATTTTCTTTACAAAAGCCTTGAACTAAGATTTGATCTCTTAAATAGTGAATTTATCATTTGAATTCTCTTTGAAGATTTGGAAATGTATATCTAAGAAGGAAAAAATGACACGACCTTTAAAATATTCTTCTTTTTGCAACATATTTTTGAGTTCTCCAATGGCCTCTTCCATAACCTTTATTTTCTAGTCAATGCTAAAAATCCACTGTTTGGACATATTCAACTTTGCATCATCAAAAATTTTGTTTGTTAAAAGGATTTGTACATCTGTTTCACTCATAAATCTGAGATCATGAATGCACTCACTCCACAATTTCAATTCCCTATCCATCCCACTGAGTGTTGTACTAAATTTCAATTGAATCTTAGCAATTTTCTCATATGCCTTAAATGTTTCTTCAATGAAGTCAGACCTATGATTATCTAGTCATCAACCATAGCTTCCATTGATTTCCCATAAGTGACATGCTTATGAATGTCTTTGATGGATTGGAATTCATAACTGGACAAGATAACAAGAGGTGGGATGGAAGCTAGGGGAGTAGGATCGAGTACCTTATCCTCTTCCAATACAGATTTGATGAAACTGGATAGAATTTGCTTCCGTTCCTCCAACTACTCCTATGTATTCTTTCCTTTTTCAACTCTTTCAATCACTTTAGATACAGTCTCCCTAAGATTATGCACCTCACTTTTAGGTGTTGATTCACCAAGAGGAATTATTGTCAACTCCAGGTCACCCATTGATAGGTATTTTTCATCTTTGTCCAATTTGGGTTTTACAATTTCCATGAATTATTGGCCTTGGGATTCTAAAACCAATCTTGATGTGACTTTGGCTTTTTTAGATGGAGGGGGAGGAGTAGTACTGAGAAGTGTTGCTACTACATAAAACTTTGGAGAAACAATACTTGGAGCATCCTTTCTTTTCTTACTTTCCAGCAATGGTTGCACCTAGGAAAATGAAGAACTAGAAGTGGAAGGAGCAATAAGCCTAAGTGAAAATGCACTCATGACACTTAGTGTTTGTGTTAGGTTGTGGAGCCTGTTTTCATGTGTGAAAGTGTTGAAGACTGTACACTAAGAGTACTGTACACTTTTCATGTATCCTCACCAGGGTTTGGGGCCAGGCTGGGCCCCGAGCGGGGGTTTGGGGGCGCAGCCCCCGAAATTTGTTTTTAGGCGTAAAATTTTTTGGCCTCGAAAAATGCACCCAACATATCGGGAAATGTGCTTTTCTCATATGGGCGAGTTTTTTGACCCATAGGTTTATGGGACGGATTTTGCCCATGGTTTTGATACCCACGGTTTTGTAAAACTTCTTAAGCAGTTGCCTATTTATATGGTCTTATGCATATGATAGATGTACAAGCAAATGTATTGCAAATGTGTTTTGAATTCGGCTGTGAATTCTGTAGAATTTGTTGAGCATAGCTCCAAATGGATTTGGGTATTGTATTGAGAGAGCGGTGGCTTGTAATAAAATATGAGCAAGTGATTCTTGGTGGACGTAGCCCAAATTGGGTGAACCACGTTAAAGACTATCTCTTTGTGTTGTGTTATTTTATTTTGTAATTTTATTTGAGATTTGTAATAATTTCTGCATATTAGTTTCTACTGTTGCGATTTTGTGAGGGATTATTCCACATATTTTATCCCTTATTTCTTAACAATTGGTATCAGAGCCTGGTTTGGTTTGCTGAAGTGTTGAATCGTAGGGAAAGTTTTTAGCTTGAGTGGGAGCTATGGCAGATGAAGGAAGATCTAGGGTTGATAAATTCAATGGGCATAATTTCAGTCTTTGGAAGATGCAGATGGAAGATTACCTTTATCAGAAGGATTTTTATACTCCATTGTCTGAGAAGGTGAACAAACCCTCGAGTATGACAAATGTGGAATGGGATTTGTTGGATCGAAAGGCACTTGGAATGATCCGACTGAGTCTTGCATCTTCGGTATTATTTAATGTTTCAAAGGAAAAGACTACAAAATATCTAATGGATGCATTAGGGAATATGTATGAAAAACCATCTGCCTCTAATAAAATATTTTTAATGAAAAAATTGTTTAATATGAAGATGTCTGAGAATAGTTCAATAGCAGATCATTTAAATGATTTCAATACGGTAGTGAATATGCTAGCTTTGGTTACAATAGAATTTGATGAAGAAGTTAGGGCTTTATTAATTCTGTGCTCTTTACCTAAGAGTTAGAATAGCCTGGTAATGGTGGTAAGTAATTCGGTTCCAGCTAACTTGAAGTTGAAGTTTGAGGATGTTGTAGGGGTGATTCTAAGTGAGGAAATTCGAAAAAAAATCTCTGGGGAATCTTCTACTTCAGGGAATGCTTTGACAGTGGAAACTAGAGGGAGACAGAAGAATAGAGGAAACCGTGGAAAATCAAAAGATTGGGCAAGGTCAAAATCCAAGAACAAGATTGTATGCTAGAATTGTGGAAAGCCTGGGCATGCAAAGAAGGACTGTTGGGAGCTTCGGGATAAGAAGAAACAACAGGAAGAAAACAAGGAAGCAAATGTGGCAACGGGTAATGTATGTCAGGATGCTTTTATTCTTTCTTTGCACAATATTATTGAATCTTGGGTTTTAGATTCAAGGGCTTCTTTCCATGCTTCTCCACATAGGCATTATTTTGTTGATTATGTTCAAGGAGATTTTGGCCATGTTTTTCTTGGTGATGATGAGCCTTGCAGTATAGTTGGAAAAGGTTCTGTTCAGGTTAAGATACAGAATGGGAATACATGGCTATTGAAGGATGTCAGACATGTGCCTACATTAAGGAGAAACTTGATATCGTTGGGGCATTTGGGAAGTGATGGTTGTACTGTGATATTTACAGCTAACTCTTGGAAGGTTACCAAGGGTGCTCTTGTGGTGGCAAGAGGTAAGAAGGTTGGAACCTTGTATTTAACCACTGATAGTACTAATGATTGTAATCTTGTGGCTTCAGATGCAGATACAACATTATGGCACTATAGGCTCGGTCATATGAGCCATAAGGGCATGAACATCATAAAGAAGAATTTTCCTGGATATACAGAAATAGGTTTGGATTTCTGTGAGAACTGCATATATGGGAAACAAAAGTGAGTAAGGTTTCTCAAGGTTGGACCTACAAAGGAAGAGAGTAAGTTAGAGCTGGTACATTCTGATGTGTGGGGACCGGCTCAGGTATCATCTCTTGGGGGTTCAAGTTATTATGTTACTTTTATTGATGATGCAACAAGGAAAGTTTGGGTTTATTGTATTAGAAACAAATCTGATGTATTTGACACTTTTGTTAAATGGAAAGCCTTGGTAGAGAATGAAACAGGTCTTAAGCTAAAATGTCTCAGGTCAGATAATGGAGGGGAGTATCGCAACAATGAATTTGATGATTACTGTTATAAGAATGGAATCCGTAGGCAAAAGACGGTTCCAGGAACTCTGCAGTAGACTGGGGTTCAGAAAGGATAACAGAACAATCTGGAACATGCATGAGCATGACGTACATGTAGGACGGCCTCTTTCTTTTGGGGCAGAGAAGCGGTGATCACAGCTGTGGAACTTATACACAGACCCTCCAGTGCTTAGATTGAGGCTACCTGAAGTAGGCTTGTCTTGTGCAAAGGATTTGTCATCTGTTTCACTCATAAATCTGAGATCATGAATGCACGCACTCCACAATTTTCAATTCCCTATCCATCCCACTGAGTGTTTCCTAAAATTTCAATTAATCTTAGCAATTTTCTCAATGCCTTAATTTTCTTCAATGAAGTCATACCAGTGATTATCTAGTCATCACCTATCTTCCCTTGATTTCCCATAATGCATATGCTTTGAATTCCTTTGATGATTGGAATCAGAACTGGACAAGATAACAGAAGTTGGATTGACTAGGGGAGTAAGATCGAGTACCTTACCTCTCCCATACGATTTGATGACACTGGATATAATTGCTTCCGTTCCTCCAGACTACTCCTATGTATTCTTTCCTTTTTTTCACTCTTTCAATCCCTTAGATACAGTCTCCCTAAGATTATTCACCTCAGCTTTTGTGTTGTTCACCAAGAGGAATTATTTGTCAACCTTCCAGGTCCCCCATTAGATAGGTCTTTTGTCTCATCTTTTCCAATTTGGGTTTTACAATTTCCATATTTATTGGCCTTGGGTTCTAAAACCAATCTGATGTGACGTTGGTCTGTTTTAGATGGAGGGGAGGAGGTCGTACTGAGAAGGTTGCTACTACATACAACTTTGGAGAAACAATACTTGGAGCATCCTTTCTTTTCTTACTTTCCAGCATTGTGCACCTAGGAAAATAAGAGACTAAATTGAAATAAGCAATAAGTCCTCAGTTGAAAATCCTCATGACACTTAGTGTGTGTTTAGGTTGTGGAGCCTGTTTTCATTTCATGTGTGAACGTTTTGAAGACTGTACACTCAGAGACTGTACACTTTTTCATGTATCCTCACATGTTTGGGCCAGGCTGGGCCCCGAGCGGGGTTTGGGGCGAGCCCCCGAAATTTGTTTTTAGGGTAAAATTTTTTGGCCTCGAAAAATAGCACCCAACATATCCGGGAAATGTGCTTTTTCTCATATGGGCGAGTTTTTTGACCATAGGTTAATGGGACGTAGGTAGCCATGGTTTTGCTACCCACGGTGTTGTAAACTTCTTAACAGTTGCCTATTTACTGTCTATTCATGGATAGAATGTACAATCAACTGTAGGTGCAAATGTGGTTTTGAATTCGGCTGTGAATTCGTAGATGTGTTGGATCATTACTCCAAACAGATTTGTGGTATTGGTATGAGAGAGCGGTGGCTTGTCATACAATATAGCAGTTGATTCTTGGTGGACGTAGCCCAATTGGGTGAACCACGTTTACAGACTATCTTATCCTCTTTTGTGTTTGTTTGTTATTTTATTTTGTAATTTTATTTGAGATTGTAAATTAATTTCCTTTCCTTTTTCTTCTGCATTTGGTTTCTACTGTTGCATTTTGTGGGTTATTCCACATATTTTATATATCCCTATTATTTCTTAACAGATTTATCAGAGCCTGGTTTTGGTTTGCGGAAGTGTTGAAGTCGTAGGAAAGTTTTTATGCTGTGTGGGAGCTAATGGCAATGAAGGAAATCTAAGGGTTTATCAATTCAATGGGATATTTCAGTCTTTGGAAGATTCATATGGAAGATTACCTTTATCAGAAGGATTTTTATACTCCGTTGTCGGAGAAGGTGAACAAACCCTCTAGTATGACAAATGTGGAATGGGAATTTTGTTGGATCGAAGGCACTTGGAAATGGATCCGACTGAGTCTTTGCATCTTCGGTATATTTAATGTTTGCAAAGGAAAAGACTATACTAAAATATCTAAGGATGCATTAGGGAATATGATATGTAAAAAACCATCTGCCCTCTAATAAAAATATTTAATGAAAAAATTGTTTAATAGAGATGGTCTGAAGAATAGTTCAATTAGCAATCATTTAAGATTTCAATACGGTAGTGAATATGCCGAGCGGTTTGCGGTTAGCATAGAATTTTATGGAAGAAGTTAGTGGCTTTAGATCTAATTCTGTGCTCTTTACCCTAAGAGTTTAGAATAGCCTGGTAATGGTGTAATATTCGGTTCCAGCTAACTTGAAGTTAAAGAAATAAAGAAGTTGAGGATGTTGTAGGGTTGATTCTAAGTGAGGAATTCGAAAAAAAATCTCTGGGGAATCTGCACTTCAGGGAATGCTTTACGAGTGGAAACTAGGGGGACAGAAGAATAGAGGAACACCATGGACAATCAAAAGATTGGTCGGGCAAGGTCAAAATCCCAAACAAGATTGTCTGCTAAGAATTGTGGAAACGGGCATGCAAAGGAAGGACTGTTGGGACTTCGTGATTAAGAAGAAACAACAGTAAGAAAACAAGGAAGCAATGTGGTCAACGGTATGTATTCCAGGATCGTGTTAATTCTTTCTTGCACATATTATTGAATCTTGGTTTTTTAGATTCAAGGGTCTTCTTTCCATGCTTCTCCACATAGGCATTATTTTGTTGATTATTTTCAAGGAGATTTTGCCATGTTTTTCCTTGGGTGATGATGATGCCTTGCAGTATAGTTTGGAAGGGTTTCTGTTCATGTTAGATACAGAATTGGAATACATGACTATTGCAGGATGTCAGACCTTGCCTACATTAAGGGAGACTTGATTATCGTCGGGCATTTGGGAAAGTGATGGTTGTACTGTGATATTTACACTACTCTGGGAGATGTTACCAGGGGTGCTTCTTTGTGGTGCAAAGGTTAAGAAGGTTGAACCTGGTAGTTTTAACCAGCTGAAGTACTAATGATTGTAATCTTGTGGCTTCAATTCAGATACAACATTATGTCACTAAGGCTCGGTCATTGATCCTAGGGCATGAACACATAAAGAAGAATTTCCTGATATACAGAAATAGGTTTGGATTTCTTTGAGAACTGCATATTGGGGAACACAAGTGAAGTAAGGTTTTCTCGAATGTTGGTACCTACAAAGGAAGGAGTCAGTTAGAGCTTGTACATTCTGATGTGTGGGACCGGGCTCAGGTATCTCTCTTGGGGTTCAGTTATTATGTTACTTTTATTGATGACTGCCGCCACATGAAATTTTGTGGTTGTATGTAATTAGAAACAAATCTGATGTCTTTGACCCTTTTGTTAAATGGCAAGCCTTGGTAGAGAAATGAAACAGGTCTTAAGCCTAAAATGTCCAGGTCAAGATAATGGAGGTGAGTATCGCAACAATGAATGGATGATGACTGTTATAAGAATGGAATCCGTAGGCAAAAGACGGTTCCAGGAACTCTGCAGTAGAATGGGGTATCAGAAAGGATGAACAGAACAATAATGGAACATGCTAGGAGCATGACGTTACATGTAGGACTGCCTCTTTCTTTTTGGGCAGAAGCGGTGAGCACAGCGTGTGTACTTGATAACAAAGGACCCTCAAGTGCCTTAGATGAGGCATACTGAGGAGGCTTGGCTGGTAGAAAGTTGATTATTCATTTCTAGAGTCTTTGGATGTGAGTTGTTGTTCATATAGACAAGGATTGATAGGACCAAGCTAGAGGATAAATCAGAAAAATGTACTTTCATTGGTTATGGTGGTGATGACTTTGGATTTAAATGTTGGAGTATTAAGGACAAGAAAATCATTCGGCCTAGGGATGTGGTCTTTAATGAGAAAGTCATGTATAAGCAACAATTGCAGGAAAATACAGAAGAATCCAAGAAGAATATGTAGTGTAGAGGATCTTCGGGATGGGAAAGCTGACCCAGTAATGCAGTTCAGGAACCTACTCAAACGGAACCCCAAACTCCTACAGATGAGGAGGTTTCTAGGGTAAGCAAAGAAACCTGAATGGTTTCCTTCTCCTTCTCCTTTATGTATTATTACTCACTGATAGTGGAGAGCCATAGAGCTTTGATGAAAAGCAATGCAGGTAGATGCAGTAAGAAGTGGGAGCAAGCCATAATAGGAGCATCAGGCTCCTCATTGGAGAACCAGGACTTGGATTTGGTAAAGCTACCTGAAGGAAAAAGAGCATTACAGAATAAGTGGGTGTTTAGAGTCAAAGAGGAAGAAGGAGGCAAGAAAAGATACAAGGCTTGGTTGGTGGTCAAGGGGTTTGCACAGAAACAAGGTATATATTTTGATGAGATTTTTTCTCCTGTAGTAAAAATGACTTCTATCAGAACTGTTCTTGGAATAGTGGTAGTAGAATACTTGCACTTAGAACAGTTAGATGTAAAGAATGCATTTGTCCATGGGGATTTGGAGGAGGAGCTATATATGTAGCAGCCAAAAGGATATGAAGTCAAAGGTAAAGAGGAGATGGTGTGCAAACTGAAGAAGAGCTTGTATGGCCTGAAACAAGCTCCACGTCAATGGTATAAGAAGTTTGATAGCTTCATGATGGAGCAAGGTTATATCAGATGTCATTCTGACCATTGTGTGTATACAAAGAAATATGAGGATGGAAGTTATATTATCCTGTGTTTGTATGTTGATGACATGTTGGTTGTAGATAAAAACATGCAGGAAATAAAAGTACTCAAGAAACAGCTAAGTGAATCCTTTGATATGAAGGATTTGGGGGCAGCCAGACAAATCCTTGGTATGAGAATAACTCAGGATAGGAAGGAATGGAAGTTGACTTTATCTCAGGAAGAGTACATTAAGAAGGTATTAGACAGGTTTAACATGCAAGATGCTAAACCGGTTGGGACTCCTTTGGCAGGCCATTTAAAGTTATCAAAGGAGCATTGTCCCATGACAAAGCAGGAAAGAAACCAGATTTCCAAGGTACCTTACTCATCAGCAGTTGGCAGTTTGATGTATGCTATGGTATGCACTAGGCCTGATATTGCCCATGCAGTGGGAGCTATTAGTAGATTTATGAGTGATCCAGGTAAAGAGCATTGGCAAGCAGTAAAGTGGATCCTTCGGTATTTGAGAGGGACCATGGGGATAGTTTTGTGCTACAGTGGATCAAACACCACTTTACATGGTTATGTATATTCAAATATGGCTGGAGATGTAGACAGCAGGAGGAGCACGACAGGTTATATTTACATTGTAGGTGGGACAGCAGTTAGCTAGATTTCACGACTACAGAAGCTGGTGGCTTTGTCAACCATAGAGGCTGAGTATGTTGCTGCCACAGAGGCAAGCAAAGAGATGATTTGGTTACAACAATTTCTTGAGGAGTTGGGGCATAAGCAAGAGGAAAGGAAGCTGCATAATGATAGTCAGAGTGCGATACACCTAGCTAAGAAATCTGCTTTCCACTCTAGGACAAAGCATATACAGTTAAGGTACCATTTCATCAGGACAACTTTGGAGGAAGAGAAGTTGAAGTTGGAGAAGATTCATACCAGTCAAAATCCTGCAGACATGATGACCAAGGTGGTCACAAGGGAAAAACTAAAGTTATGTTCAGCTTTGGTTGGTCTTCATAGAAACTAGTGAAGGGTTGTAAAGCTTGCTCAGAGGAAAACTTGTTTTCATGTGTGAAAGTGTTGAATACTATACACTAAGAGTACTGTACACTTTTCATGTATCCTCGCCGGGGTTCGGGGTCGGGCCGGTAGCCCCCGGTAGCGGGGGTCCAGGGGCGCAGCCCCCGAAATTTTTTTTCTTAGGCGTAAAATTTTTTGGCCTCGAAAAATGCACCCGACATATCGGAAAACATGCTTTTCTCATATGGCCGAGTTTTTTGACCCTTAGGTTTATGGGACGGATTTTGCCCATGGTTTTGATACCCACGGTTTTGTAAAACTTCTTAAGCAGTTGTCTATTTATATGGTCTTATGCATATGATAGATGTACAAGCAAATGTATTGCAGATGTGTTTTGAATTTGGCTGTGAATTCTGTAGATTTTGTTGAGCATAGCTCCAAACGGATCTAGGTATTGTATTGAGAGAGTGGTGGCTTGTAATAAAATCTGAGCAAGTGATTCTTGGTGGACGTAGCCCAAATTGGGTGAACCACGTTAAATACTATCTCTTTGTGTTGTGTTATTTTATTCTATAATTTTATTTGAGATCTATAATAATTTCTGCATATTAGTTTCTACTGTTGCAATTTTGTGAGGGATTATTTAACATATTTTATCCCTTATTTCCTAACAGTTTGTACAATGGAAACTTCTAATAAAGAAGTCTCGATTTGAGTGGTAGGAGCTTCCTTAATAGATAAAAATTTAGAAACTGGTTCCTTCGATTGGTCCTCCTGTTGGTGTGTGTTATTTTCCACATCATTAGGTGAGAGTAGGTCCACGTGTCATTTAGGGGTCATTATGAGATTCTCTTACACGTCAGTGCATTAGTGCATCATATGTGTCATTGGGAGTTACACTTCTATTCTGGGAATGTAACTCCCCCTCTTTACTTGAGTTATCATGATTGCAGCACTAAGGGTTACTCAACACCTCCTATATGTACACCCCATTTGATCTATGAGATAGAGGAGAGTTTTATGGCTTAACTAGGTTCTGCCTATGTTTCAAATCTTTGCATGTACATTCGGTTGATGCTCGCTCCTCCCAAAATCTCTTCACATTGATTTTTACACGTCTGTTGATGTGCACATCA
Source organism: Taxus chinensis (assembly GCA_019776745.2). NCBI lineage: Eukaryota > Viridiplantae > Streptophyta > Pinopsida > Cupressales > Taxaceae > Taxus > Taxus chinensis. The sequence goes on from CM034152.1 coordinate 524,587,204, forward strand.
TCCCTCGTGATCCTCGCTTGTGGGTTTTAAACCCTCTTTCATGGTATCAGAGCGGATCTTGTGGATCCGTGCACTCATCGGTGTTTCTATGCGTGATTTCTGGCTTCTGGCGTGATCTTCAGATTCTCGTTGCATGTGTTGTAATGGATATTCTGACCGTGCTCTATTTGCACTGATTCAGGCTTCATACCTTTCCTTGGGTTGTTCGTGTGTTTGAGGTGGTTGTTCATGGTTTCTAGTTTTTAACCTTAGTGTCTTCGACTCCTTGAATCTCCATGTTACATGCATGTTTTGAGGTCTTCGGGTTGTTGTTTTAGGTTTAGTGTTGGTTCTGAGTTTGTTACGATTTTATGGAAGTTGTTTTTCTTGCCTAGCTTGACCCCAGTTTGTTGATTTGGCTCACTCAGGAACCCCTTCCATAACTCTCACAATATGCTCAGTTGGGCTTGTTGTATTGTCTTCGACCCACATTTTGTAAGCTCGACATGCACTAGCTATCACCTTGGCCCTAGCTCATTGTTGCATTCATGTCAGGTTTTATTGTAAATCTTCGATAGCCTGATCTTCTACCTCCTTCCATGCCACCTCGATTTCCCTAGCTCATGCATTCTACATCAGTTATCTACTCTCAACTTCTAGATCTCTTCTTAGTGCTCATGTTTGGTGTGTTTAGATCACCTTCTTGCTCATTCCTACCCCTGTTCGGCCCTCCACATCACCTGGTTTGTGCTATTTCTGGTTTGGACTCCCATGCTACTAGTTTCATGTGGTTTCTGCGCTCTTCTCTGGCATCCAACATTACCTTGGTTCACTCAGCAACTTCCTTGGCTCCACGTGGTTGTCACTTCCTTATTGTCACTTCCATGTGGCTGTCACTTCCTTACTGTGCATTGTGCTGGCCATTACAGTCTCCCACAACTGTTACAATTTTGTTGTTGTAGTTGTACCCTGCCATGTTTTGAATCTCCTCTGCTCGGTGGTTACTTGGAACCCTGCGAGGAATTCTGCATTCAAACCTATACACATGGCCGAACACCTTTGACTACTTCTCGGGAGACTCTGCACAGCTAGCCTATTGGCTTAAACAAGTCCTTGTCACAGCCAACCAGCCACAAGTCAACCCTCCACAGATGCTCTCCACAAGTCCTTGACACATGCACAGCCAACCACTCAGTCAACCCTCCACAGCTGCTCTCCACATGGCTCCATAACGTCGGCCCCATCACTCCCTTTTAGAATTATTTGTAGGTTAAAATAATCCCCCCTTTTTAATGTTTTGAGGCAAAAAATTCCTTTGTATGGCATTGTAATAAATTTTAGGCTCTAATTTGCTTGTATTATGCCCTTCCTATGCGTGTCCAAGATGGAGGGCGAGGTCCGGGGTTGGCAGGAGGCTAATCCCCCCTCATAAGAAAAATAAACCATGCCTGAAATTTGATGCCATTTCTAACGAACAGTCACACGATACCCTTTGCACTCATTTTAAGAACTTTTTAAATGCATTTGTAGTGTTTATTGACATTTTCCATCAGTTGCGGGAATCGTTTTAATGCTATAACTTTTGACTCGCTGCTCATTTTTGAGCGCTTATTTGGTCAAAGTTGCATGATTTTTCACACATTACGCGATGAAATTATTATTTTTATAAATGCACTACTTTATAAAGAGCCACATTCTGGGGGAGTTGACTAGTACTCTTATGTTTTCACACGCAGACGCATTATCGGTCGAGTCTGATGTCTTACTTTTGTGCACCTTGCAATTTTTATTCCTCATCATGGAGATTTCTCCTTCTAGACTTGAGAATCGTAGGACCGCCTTACAGCCTCCGCCACTTCTCACTGGGAGAGGGAACTATTCAGCTTGGTGTGCTTCCATGGAACATTACTTCGCTCACGAGGGTCTTTTACCCTTATTTCTTGGGTCAGTTCCTGCACCCACTGATCATCATCATCTAGAGGACTTTCTCGACACTTGCAACCACATCTTTGGTCACATGATGATGCATGTCTCTCATTCTCTCTGGTTTCATGTGGTAGACTCAGATCCACCTCACCGTGTCTGGAGCATTCTTCAGTCCCTCTATATAGACCCTTCACATACTACAGCCGTTGTGGTTACTACTAATTTAGTTGTCTCCTCCATTTATTCGTGTAATGGTAGTTCAATTGACATAGACTCGTTTGGTTCTACTTCTGATGACGAGGATTGTGCACCTAGTTCTGATGTCTAGAGTAATATAGAGGACTCTTCTCCTATCTCTCTCACTATTCTAGAGAGTGTTGCCACATCCCACATCTCATTAGATATCGAGAAGTCTCTTACTCAGCCTCATAAAATCATTACACCGTCCTCTTTTCCACCTTCAGTGTGTGAGGCCCCTTTCACTTCTCTACCTTTATTAGATGACTCATACCTATCTGACATTGCTCTTGTTGAGCCCCCTCATTGGGATGAGTATCTGCCTGACCTTAGTCATATTTTTGCAGATTCTACTTGTGATGCTCTACAGGTTCCTCATCCTTCTACAAGTGTTTCAGAGGAGTTCATCATCTCTGTTGTTGGGAGTGCCCCTTTCGGGAATCATGTCACTTCCACATTTCTAGAGACCTTCATTGATCCACCTTCATTTGTGGATCCCTTTTCTATTGTGGGGGATGTTTTGTCACCTTCACATTAGTTGGACATCATTTCTACTGGTGTTCACTCTTCATACTCTGACAGTTCAGCACACGTGGCATTACCTTCAGTTCCTTGGCCCTCACTCGCTAGACCTATGTCACACTTTGGTGGACCAAACTCAGATTTCTTTGTGCTGCTACCTTCGGTTTCCTTTATGGAGTGGGTGGACTTCCAACACTCTATTTCTATCCTTCCTAAGGGTAGGCACACAGTTCATTACGGGTGGCTCTTCTTCAGTACATAGGCAGAGGATCTTGTCATTGACATTCTTTTGGGAGACCTCCTAGAGCTGCAGAGTTTAGATTTGTCCATGACATCTTCTACATTTCTCTTGTCTCCCTCTTTTTCTCTCTTCTTCTTCTTTCTGAGAGATTACCTCTTTGTACATGGGTACCTTTTCAGGCTCATCTAGAGCTGGGACCCATATTTGGCATCTTTCATAGATTAGAGAGTGTTTTGTTCTCTTATGGTGGGTTTTTTCCCACTAGGTTTTCCTTCATTGCTTGGGACTTCTTCTTGTACATGGGTACCTCATCAAGCTTTGTGCTAGGACCCATTTCTTGTTTCTGACTTGCTGCCTCATCCTAAGTTATGATGAAGGGGGTGTTGGTGTGTGTTATTTTCCACATCATTAGGTGAGTCATCTCACTTAGGTAAGATTGTAGGTCCACATGTCACTTAGGGGTCATTATGAGATTCTCTTATGTGTTAGTGTGTCAGTGTGTCATATGCGTCATTGGGAGTTACACTTATATTCTGGGAATGTAACTCCCCCTCTCTATCAAGTTGTCATGATTGCAACACTGGGGGTTACTCAACACCTCCTATATGTACACCCCATTTGATCTATGAGATAGAGGAGAGTTTTATGGCTTAACCAATTTCTATCCATGTTTCAAATATTTGTATGCACATTTGGTTGATGCTTGCTCCTCCCGAGATCTCTTCATGCTGCCGTTTTGACATCTGTTGATGTGCACGTCGTCCCTTGTGATCCTCACTTGCGGGTTTTAAACCCTCTTTCACCTCCTTCCCACTATTTTCTTCAAGGACAGTTTATTTAGGATTTTCCTACTCTTTCACCTCACTATCATCGTCACCAAGGTCTACAATAGATTCCTCATCAGGTACTGTTTCTGTTTTCTTAGATGAGGATAGTTTCTCACTCTCTGGAATGACACTCACACTTTATCATATTTATTACCTTTTCTCTTCTTCATGTACACCAGAGTTGAAGATTCTGGAGGAGAAGAAATAGATTGCTCATGTATCATAGGATTTGATACAAGTATTTATTTATAAGGAGTAGAAATATCTTGAGAAGTTTACCTATATTTCCTTGCCCTGAACATCTTCATTTTTCTATCAAACCAAAGTCTAATTCTTACCAAGACAAGATTGATGAGTTCTTATAAGTCATCTCTCTCCTTAAAAAACCAATCAATGGTTTCAATACGAGTGCGCTTAATTGTTCTTTCATAATCGAGAGACTACAGTTCTTCATCATCCTCCTCCAATCCTTCAGGAACATCATATATACCAAAACCCATGATTTGTTGTAAAGACAATCTTCCATAATACCTTCTCTGAGCCTCATAATCATCAGAACAATATGCCTAATAGTCTTCAATATTGGGAAGATGTTGATAACCCATTCTGAAATTGGAGGAAATGAAATCCTTAATATCAAAGCAAGATCTAGTTTTATAATAGTGGAGAGTGAGAGGAGAAATTATTCTGTCAACATTCTAAGCATCTAGGGCAGTCCTTTAAGTGTAGTTACCCAATGTGATTGGGAACTGAATACCTGTAATATTCTTTTCCCTACAGGTTCTATGATATTATCCAATTATCTACAGATCTCCGTCAAATCCATCTTAGAACTGCAGTACATGGGAAGTTTCAGAAGTTTCCCCTCAAATCCATCTAATCTTGTATATGAAAACTTCCTGATTTGGGTGAAAAAGCTGCCATAGACATTGATCAATTGTTTCACCTCATCAAAGAATCTTCTAGCAATATCTCCTTCCAATAATATGATAATGTACATAGTGAATGCATCATTCACTCTTATGAAATGATGATTACTAACCTTCAAAGTCAACTGTGGATGATATACATAGATGGGAGCATCTTTCTTTTCTTCCACAAGGGAGAAACCCAACCAGTCTCTATAGGTGAAAATGGTATAGATTAGGTAAGAGGTCATATGGAAGGTCCAAATTCTTTGAACCTCTGCCAATTTCTCAGTTAGGATGCTACAAATTATTCTTGCCCAATTCAAGTTCTACTTTCCCTCACATATAATAATGATATAGGGACACATTCAAAAATGAAACTCATTAGTGGAGGGCATTCCCATTATCCTGGCCGGTAGAGTGATGATGTTTGATAATTCTTCATGAAAATCAACTCTGAACATTGTCTTGGGAAACTTTGAGGCTCCTTTCTTAGGGTTATTAAACTAGGACATGACAACTCTAATTTTTTACTTTTCACTGTCTTGATTGAAAAGAGCTTGTGCCTAGTCCCTGGTAACAGTATTCGAATTTTCAACCATGGGAATTATGAGATCAATGCGAATACAATATTCATCGAGTTGATCCACCGCTTGTCCTTAAGGGTCAACAATTTCCTTCGTATCTGGGTTGAAGCAAGAACCGTATCAACACATTGAACAAAAATTAGAAAACCACCTGCCTCTGTGATCCCACTATTTTTGATCAATTGAGCCAAAGGAGTAGGGTTTTGAAAATTGATTTAAGCCCATAAATCATCCAAGTCTAGGTGTTGAGCCTCACTATCCCCTATGTTTGGTATAGATGTCTCCAAGGAACACAAGTGCTCATGCCCCTTATAATTGATCTTCATCTTATGGTAGGTGCAGAAGATCACTGTGAGAAAATCCCTTAATTCCTTGATCAACACCTTGATGATTCACACCTTCTCTTTGCACCTGCAGATTTGAAAACAATGGAGAAGTACTAGACCATGGATATAAATGGCATAGAAAAGGGAACTCGAATGGTATCTAACAAATGCAAGCAAGGTGGTGAGAATGATCAATTACCTGAATAATTATATGCATTTTAACTCAAGTAGGTTGGCGAGATGAAATAAATGAGGTAATTAATACTCTATGCCAACATAAAAACAATGAAAATTGGGTAAGGTGGAACAAAAGTGCACAACTGTCCCATGGGACATCGAGACATTTGGGACGCACAGAGCCGAAATAGTCGATTTGTGGAAAAAGTAGAACAAAATTGCACAACTGTCCCAAGGGACAATGTGATAGCTGGGACATGTAGATCTGAAATAGCCATAGTGAATGTAAATAAAAAAAGTGGACTTGCAGGGAAATGGTGGTCAGGGAGCACTCGGGACAAGAAAAATTGAAACACCCGTAGCACACTAAAATAAGATAAGTCAAAAATATTTGACACAGACTGCCCTCAGGACATTGAGACACCATTTCTTTGAAAATATGAAAAGATCAAAAACAAAGAGAAAGAAAGATCAATCAGAAAAAGTGGAAAATCGGGGAACAGATGGCCTCGAGGAACTTGAGACACGAGGGATAGAAAAAGCCAAAATACCTGCAAAACACTGAAAAAGCCTCAAAAATCATTTTTATGAAAAATGACTAAATATTTGGAACTAGCTTTTTCTTAGTAGATCTTTTACAAGGACATTTAGTAGTCACCTAACCTGATTTTTTTTGTAAAAATGGAGAGGAAAATTCATAACACTTAGGGAGGTGACAACATGACTGCTACCCTGCTCAGGGTGGAGGTCCTGAACCGATTCACCGTATGGCTTTGTTACCTTTAAAATGATCAAAAATGCAAAAATAGACAATTTTTAATGAAATAAAAGACTACCCTGTAGGCGCCCCCCTTAGAGACTAGTTTAAAACAAGAAATTTCAAAAATGATCCCCCTTGGGAAAAGATTTTGACATTTTTATATTTTAGGTTTAAAAACACACAAGTGAGGAAAAATAACATGAGACCGTGTTGGTTGATCTCCCACTCGTGGAGGCATGACAACAATCTAGCAACAAACATTTTGACTATTTTTTTGATGAAAAATGGTCACTGTGGGCCCAGAGCTCAATAATCACCAAATCAATACACACAAGTGAATTAGAAAATGAGTTTATTTTAATATATATATATATATATATATGTTGTTATAATTTTTTTGAGTGAACATGTTCAAAGGGTTGGAGTAGGTATATTTCTATATCCCTACACAGATGGTAAGTCCTCTTGTCGTTTTAATTTATTATTTATTTTTCAATATTTTATCTATCTGCTCTTGAGTCTTATTTTTCATTTTATAGGTAGTAGGAGTTCAGACGGTGACATTCCAACACATGCACGTGTTAGGTATATCTTCTAACTCCCCATTTCAGGAATGCCATACTCAAACTCGATGTTTTATGCCTTTTTATGGATAATATGATTCTTTGAGGGGGCAATATGTACGCACCCAAAATTACATGTGCTACATTTTTGGAAAATGGTTACAAAAGTCGCCAATGATGATTCATGTTCTTTTAGAAGGTGTTCGAGTTCCTAAACCCATTCGTAGTGTATATTTGTAGCCTAGACATCCTTACTTAGCTTTCCCATGCTTTCTTCCATCTTCCCACTCATTTTTGTGCATGTTTTGGCCTTTAGAGTCAGGACCGCTGCCCTGTGCAGGGCAATGGTCCTGCACAATTTTTCCAGAACTCTTCATGCATGGTTTTAACAAGCGTGATTTGACTTAACTTGAATTCCAAGGCACATTTGTGAGCCAAATTGTCTAAAAATAATCTTGATTGCATGGTATCCCTTCTCTATTTTTAAATAGATTTAATTAGTTTGAACTGCCTCTTCACCCAATGATTTGGAACTCTAAGGATTCCTTGTGCATGAAGACATATCTCAACCAATTACTATATATTCAATGCTTGTATTTAAGAAAATGGATTGAGAATTTTATGTATCTTGCATAGTATTGTTGCCACAAGCCTGCTGGAAATTGCATAAACAAGCTCGGTTCACTTGTGTTATCTCTCTTCCACCTTTATTACAACCAAACTGCCTTCAAGATGCCATTATTCAAGCACCTTCTCCTGTTGTTTCCTTTGCATTCCCAATTCCTTGGGACTCATATGGACATACAGAGAAAGAAAGGATAAACTAAGGGGACAAGTCATCACATAGATAGATTTACCTTTGTTATGTGAATTCCAGGTTGGAGTTGTTTTATTTCCTTCATTGCTGCAATTTATCATTGTTACATCATATCAAATAGAGTAGAAATTAATTTCCTTTCATTTGTAAGTAATTAGTTAATTTCTAAGAGGGTTTAAATCATTAATAATAGCTCCCAGTGACAGATCCTCTTTTTCCCATCCTTGTGGATATGAAGGAGAGAATATCTCTAGGAGGTCGTCTATATATCATAGATCATTTGGAAAATTCTCTTGTTTTAAGTTAGTTTAGTTTCAATACACTCAGTAGAGTGAATAATCACACTAGGTTATTTTTCTTGTTTAGTTTTAGTGTAGAAGTAGATTTGATTATTTAGAATAAAAGCCAATCTGTTGTTTATAATTGTAATATTTCAGTTTTGTGATTTATTAGATTAGTTTCCTTTCAGTAGTAGCATAGATTGTTAGTTTCATCTTAGTTAATTTAGACAGTTCAAACTAGTTCAACATTGAGATCCTACTAGGAAAACAAACCATAGGGAATTTACACTACCCATTCATAGCCTATAAATCTCCCCCTTGCCAACTCAGCTACCAGGAGATCATACTACAAGATCTTAGTCATTGATCCTCATATAGTTAGCCACACACATTCAACATCGGTTGCTCTGGCATGACCTCGGGGGGGGTCGAGTGCGGTTGAAGGTTGTATGTCAATTTTCATCCGTATAAAAATATTCTGATGGATCCTAGAAAACCAATGCCTCATAATATTAATGAAGTAATTGAAGAAACATGGAAGGAATTCATGAATTAATATCTAGAACAATATGGAAAAGGGGAAACAAGTAGAGCAGGGCTAATACATACATAAGAAGACCAAATAAAGGAAAATTTTCCCACAACCAGCCACAAAATGCCAAAAAACAATGGCCACAAAAATAATGGTGAAAGAATCAAAGACCATTAAAGAAGAAGAGGATTCAGAAGAAAAAATAAAAATATTTGACTTGGGAGAGGAAGAAAATCCTTCATTTTCACCTCCAACCATAGCACAAGAAGAATCAAGGCCACAATTTATAGGAGAAGCTGAACCCTAGGAAGAATCACAATTATCCCAAATTTCCCATGGAGATTATAAAACATGTTTAACTCTTGGTGAAATTTCACAAGTGGCACACCAATATGAAGTAAGCACAACTACAGAACAAGTAACAATAATAGAAGCCATAATTCATTATATGAAGATAGTTTCTTTAATAATATGATATGCAATCCATCTAGTCCCACATGTATTACTTAAGGAAATTCAAACATGAGTAGAAATGGAGGAAGAAAAAAAATTAAGATCCCTCAGAAAATAACTGAGATAATTAAAACAAAAGAAGACAAAGAATATCAAAGATGAAATCCACATTGAGGAGCTAGAAGAATTGATAAGGTTAATTGAAAAAGAAAAGAAAGAAAAACAAGATGAGGCAAGGAAACACAAGGACACATACAAAAAGGAAAAAATAAATAGCAAAAGGAGGAGGATGAGAAACAACAAGTAGAGAAGGAAAATAGAAAGAGAGAGGAAGAGGAAAAAGCAAAGAAGAAACAAGAGGAGGATAATAAAAGAGTAGAGGAAGAAAAACAAAAAGAAGAACAAAAGAGAAAAAAACAAGAGAAAGAAACAAATAAGGATAAAACTAAGAAACAAAAGCAACAAGAAATGGAATATAAATAGAAAAAGATAGAAGAAGACAAGAAAAAATAAAGAGAGAAGCAAAAACAAGAAGAAAAGAAGAGAGATGAAGAAAAGAAGAAAGAAGAAACAAGAAGAAGACAAGAAAATAAGAAAGAAGAAGAAGATAAGAAGAAAAGAGACAAAGAAGTAAGGAAGAAAGAGGAAGAAGAGAAAAAGGAAGAGGAAGATAGACAAAAACAAGAAGAACAAAAAGAAAAGGAGGATAAAGGAAACAAGGTATAGGAACAAACCAAAGTAAGTGAAACATCCCACGGTATAGTACCAACTCACTTTCCTAGGGACTCATTAACAAAAAGCAAACAAGTCCTCCAATAGAGAAGGTAATAAAAGTCTATCCAATTACAACAAGGGGTTGTAGAGCAAACACGAGAAGGTTACATGGTACATTTACATAAGCTCTCACCCCTCAAAAAATCCACATGTAGTGAATTGTTAGACCAAAGTGCAAAAAAATATTGGATGCAAAGATGTATAGATATGGAATAATCTATGAATAGAATACTGACATCCTTCAAGGAAACCAAACTACATATTAAAATGGACTCTAGTATACTAGTATAAACAACAGTGGAACAAGTAGTAAAAGAAATGGTAGCAGACAACACTACAAGGAAGAAAAATGAGAAGAAAATAATCCAAAAATAATCCTTAAAAGAATATAAGGAAAAAATCACATAACCACAATTTTTGGAGCATTAGAAGTGGAGGAAGGATATGCAAACATCTCTAACCAAAATAGAGACAGAAATTAACAATGTCACAACATACTATACATATGCCATGGGTTGGCCAAGCGTGACTCAAGAAGATAAGGTAGAATTAGATAAAATTGAACAACAACTGAATAAATAATCAAAGTATGATATAACTAAAGATCTTGATGGATCTCAATGGAGAAAACTTGCAGAAATTATAGACCAATACCACAATAAGAAACAACAGTGAGCGGAGAAGATTACAGATATGCAAGAATATAGCACTACAATGGACATGGAACTTATAAGGATCTAACAAGAACTGACAAATGAGAAACACAGATTTAACTAGATTCAATCAAATCTGCGTCCTTCAAACATTATTATTTTGGTGCAAGAAAATACACAACTTTAGGTATGGATGCAACAGATCAAGGAACATTTCGAATTGTGGTACCAATTTGAAAAAATCATTACTGCTCAGGTCACAAAATATATTCCTCAAAATAAACCTTGAAAAGATCACAGAGAACTTTTTTTTGTTAGGAAACCATGGTGTCTTGTAAATCCGGTCAGGCGAGTCAAGTGAGTGAAAATTTCCTTATGCCAGACGTCTAAGTTTCTAGGGGGTGATACCTGTATTTTCCAAAGTTTTGGTATAAACAAAGAAGATGAGCTATACTCCAAAATTTTGTGCAAAAGACAAGGTTCTTCATCACTTGGTTGTCTTGAGGATGAGATAATATTTGAATTCCAAGGATGATTTTGACAAGGTTCTTCATCAAGTTTTGGAACAATCCACTGAGTTAAAAAACCCCACAAGAATAAGGGTGAAGCCACATACAAAGGAGGAAAGTCACCGAAGACTGAAGATACCTGTGATAGATAGAATTATCTACCAAACATAAGAGAAATTTGTGGAATCCTACCTAGATCCATGAATCAAAGAAGGCCAGGAAAAGAGCAAGGCGTAAGCCGAAAAATTCAAGACCAAAAGAAGTGTCTTTGGGTTCATTTTGTAAGAAATATATTTATTATACTCAATCAAAAGAATATAGTGTACCACATGAGATGAGATATGTGTACCATAGATAAGAAATATGTGAGATATAGAGAATAGAAATAAAGTATGTGTGTATGAGAATAATGTAATCTATTTGATATATGAATAAAGACTGATGGTTGAGGAAAATCTTAATATGTGATTTTACATTCTTTTTTTCATCATTTTAATCTAATTTACTTTTCCCGTGCACATCCTTAACAAAAGGGCGAACTTCTTAACCCTCACACTGTTGTTAAGGCTTAAGGTCAACATAAAATTTTCTCAATATTGTTTCTTTTCAATCATCCATTCATCTTTGAACCTCACATCTTATGAATGACACAATGAAAAATATACCCAAAAGAAATGTCTTGACTCAAAAATAAGTCTTATCTTCTATTTGAAATCATTGCAGTTTAATCAAATTAGAATTAACTTATGCCTTTGAGCAATGTGTTCATACCAGAATAATAATAAAAAGTGTATATTGAAGAGATCCATGCACAGAAAAAACATTTCCATGCAAAAATTGACAACATGATCTCAGTTTGTCATTATCTCAACCCATTTCAACTATCTTATTCCTCTGTTTTTGCAACAAATTCACAGGTCCTATTTCATGAGAGTAAATCAATATACCAAATAAATATGAACTGGGCACATCAGTTTATTCAACATAGTCTATAATTTTTATTTCAACCAAAATGAGATATGCATGCATATGACACGACCTTCCAACACAACTTCAAATAATCATATCAAGCTCGCCAAAACCAAAAGATTTAATGAATAGATGGGTTAGCATTTTGCATGTTTTTTTCCATTTTATTCGACAACTAAAGTTTGAACTGGGTGTGAAATTTTTTTGCATGTGCTAAAAAATCAAACAACTTCCCATAAAATCCTTCTTTATTTAATGAAAATTCACCCACTTCATTATTTATAAAAATAAGAATTTTCAGTAGATGGGTATTTAAAATAACAGTTCAAACATGGGTAAAAATTCCAATGTCTTCACTGTAAAGCTTCACCGAATACTATGAACTCACATGATTCAAAAATACATGCATGCAAAGCAAAGAAAACCAACCTAGACGGAGTAATACTATGCTTTAATCAAAAGAAACATACATGTAAACTCCTAACACTTGCTCATTTACAATGGAGGAGCACAAAAAAATGACTATATAACCAACAACACCACTATTAGGTTGTCGAGCCTGTTTTCATGTGTGAAGTGTTGAAGACTATACACTAAGAGTACTGTACACTTTTCCACAATTGTCTTGCTGGGGTTTAGGGCTGGGCCCCAAGCGGGGGTTCGGGGGCGCAGCTCCCAAATTTTTTTTTTGGCCTTAAAATGTGCCTGATATACCAGGAAATGTGCTTTTCTTATATGGGTGGGATTTTTGACCCATAGGTTTATGGGACGGTTTTGGCCCATGGTTTTGATACCCACAGTTTTGTAAAACTACTTAAGCAGTTGTCTACTTATATGGTTTTATGCATATGGTATGTATAATGTAACATTGCAGATGTGTTTTGAATTTGGGTGTGAATTATGTAGAGTTTGTTGAGCATAGCTCCAAATAGATCTAGGTACTGTATTGAAAGAGTGGTGGCTTGTAATAAAATATGAGCAAGTGATTCTTGGTGAACGTAGCCCAAATTGGGTGAACCATGTTAAATAATGCCTCTTTGTGTTGTGTTATTTTATTCTACACTTTTATTTGAGATTTGTAATATTTTTTACATATTAGTTTCTACTGTTGCGATTCTGTGAGGGATTATTCCACATATTTTATCCCTTATTTCCTAACAACCACAAAGCACCAAAACCAGACTTCCTTCGCAAGCCACAATTTAGAAAAATGATCTAAAAATCTAAATTTTCCTCATCCCAAAACCATTAACAAGGCAAATTCAATACACACGTACTCATTCAATACGCCACTATGTGCCAACCAATATACTACCGCCACCTCACTTAGAAAATACCAATTCCTTGAAAATCAAAACATACACCACAGTTCAAACAGGGTCACATAATATGGTGACTACTTTGATATATCTTTTCTAATCAACTAATGCCATCCAATCAATGCTTAACATCCATACAAGATAATACCAACCTTATCAAATACATGTGCCCATATTATGAAAGTATCAAAACTTCAAGAAAAATAGAGTATAAGATCATGTGATCCCAGTTATGTCACATTTGACAATCTTCATTAGTATGATAAAAACTAACCCTGAGATTAATTAGAATATGTGAAGCGGCAATGAATTAATGAACTTATACGAAGAAATGATCATTTCAAAACTATCACATCTTCCTTATGTGTCCTTGAACCAATTATTTTCAGAATGGAAATAAAGGATATACCATGATGCAAGCTTGGAAACTGAAAAAAGATATCACAAAATGAAATTTAATTTCCATTGTTGAAGACCATACTAATCAAATTTGGCAAATAAGACGACATATATATCAATTCCACAAATCAAAAATTATCCGACGGAATAAAGAATGCCACGAAACCACTTAGTGTTAAAAAAATAAATAATGCATTAAATATCAAGTGGCCCCCACCTGAATCATCACAAATGAATGCATTTTTGATGTAGTAAAACATGAATAGGGAAGTTTCTTAATGATTTTCAAAAGAATGGGTATGTAAAATTTTATCAATAACACAAGTGAAGCAGAAGATGTCATTAATATCCTAACACCTCAAGTTCTAACTGTCCAAGTCACATGAGAGGCTTCAATGAAGATCGAGATGAATCTACCATGAAGTATGTTGAATAAAATGGATCCTTTGTAAATGTAGATGTAACAAAGTGGGGTTTATCACCAAGCACACTTGCTTCTTGGATTATGGGTACCACCACCACCAAGATAAGGGGACCACCCACAATTCTTACATAAGAGGAAGAGCTTGATTTGGTGTTATGGTATTATGAAATCACTGACATGGGTCATGGATTAGAAATCGTACAACTTAAGGCATATGTGGCTTCAATTTGTGAAACTAGGTATAACCCATTCATAGATGGTATTCCCAACAAGACATGGTCAGATGTATTTTTAAACAGACACCTGCAAATCAAAGTGAGGATAGAGGAAGGCCTTGAAAGGATAAAGCACTATGTTGAAGGCCTGTAATTTTCAATTATTTCTACTTGAATTTGTATAATATTGATGAGGCTAATCCATATAGTCCAAATAGAATATGGAATTATAATGAAATATGTTTATAAGAAGGAATAGATTGTGGTATGAGAGTTCTTGCTAAAATATGCACAAAAAGTGTCTCATACAACATCCCAAAGATTCATGAGTGGATTACCATATTGTGTTGTGTAAATTTTGTTGGACAAAACATTTTTAGTTTCTATATTTGAAAGGGGAAGAAGCAAATATAAAATTACATTACAAGATGTGATTGTTATGATTGCATGGTAGCATAAACCTTATGCATGGATGACTAAGAAGTTATTCATGAAATTTCTATATCACTTTGCAACATCTATACTTAGCGGTGTTTCCCCAGCCAATAGGCATTTACTGATATTTTATGGTCACGGCTCTCATGTGGCTTTAAGAATAATTCAAGAGGCTAGGATTTTAGGGATACATTTGTTCACTTTACTGGAACACACTTCTCACAAATTGCAGCCATTAGATTTGAGTGTATTTGATCCATTTAAAACTAACTTCAAAGAGTAGACACACAAATGGACATTAAAGAAATATGGGATAGATATCAACAAGGAATAATTACCTACATTTAGGAATAAGGCATTCTGAAGGGCCCTTTCATTTGAACACATTAAAGAAGGCTTCAAGAGGACAGGTATGTGACCTCTTAATTAAAATACCTTGGATAAAGACATGGGACATAGTAGAAGATTTGACACATCTATTCAATATGAATCATATCCAACATAAAACCTATTAAGACTATCTATATTTGATTTTGAGGTGCCAAGTAGTAAGAAGAAAAATTAAAATGTTGAGATTGTGCCTAACACACAACCAAATCAAGAAATATATGTTCAACATAATGAAAATAATCTTGGTGTATCTATTTATCGACAATCAATAGTTGAAGTTAGAGGGAGCTAATTCGGCAAGTCGCTGAATTTTCCTCCCAAGATAGCCCTCCTGATTGGATGAAATAAGTAGCTCTTAATATTGATGTCAACATAAATTATAATGATGAAGAAGGAAACCTCTTTATACCCTTAGAACCGACACTACTTAATGAGTTTGAAATTGTCCACTACTATGCTAACACTCAAGTTGACAAAGAAAATGATGCAACAATAGAGATAGATGAAGTGGAGGCTATAAGGGCAAGTGGTGAAAAAACTTTTGAGATAAACAGAGGACAAAGGATTTTTTCCAAATTCTTGAAACTCCCAATGGAAAAGGTCAAGGAGTTGTCAAATTCAAATTCGAAATCCGTAATAAGTTTGAATAGGGAATCTCATCTCATCATTGTTGATCAATACATGAAGTTACTTATAGAGAAAGAGAAAAGAAAGAAAGAAATTGGAGAATTGGAGAATAAAAAGGGAACAAATGCAAGTGAGAGTTGCATAAATAATTGGTGAAAGATAATGGAAGGGTAAGGAAAATATAGAAAAGGAATTCACAAGGAAAACACAAAAGCAAAAAAGGTTGAAGCAACGAAAATACATGGAGATAAAGAAAGAGAAAATAAAGATCCTAAGGGACCCAAAAAGAAAGGAGAAAGATTTTGAGAAGGCAAAAGGGGAGTTGAAAAGGAATAAGAGACTAAGCACTCCAATCAATCCTTTCCTTGAACAATACAAATTGTTATAGGATTTTTTGGGAATCTATTGTCCCCAATATGTGTTAATCAATAATGTCCTAGTTGGGGAAAATGATTCTTTAAATACCAATCTATTCTTAGTATAAGTTGTGCATGATGCCAAAGTGATCCAATAACTATCAACATTCATCAAGCCCACTTCAAGTATGACTATTTATCCATCACCACCCTTGCTTGGTTTTTTGCCATAGATGTCAATATTCCTTTTAAATCTAGAATAACAATGATATTTTTTTTTTTGATATTTTTAGGATTCAAGAATGTTCTTTACATATACTTAATATATTGGATTTAATATGTTTTCAATAATGTATGGCCTATGCCTCTAAGTGCAAAAATTATTTTTGTATCTAATGACTCTTTATAAGTTAAGTGTAAAGTAAGAAATGAATTTTTCTCTCAACTCATTATCTGCCTATGGTTTAATTTCTTGTTTATGATAGTAACATGAACACATTTACATATAATTTGAATGTTATTATATTTCCAATTAACCAATGTGATTGTCATGGGAAAAACATAAATATACTTACAATCTAATTAAGGCATCGTCTCCATGTGGAAATTTTCCTCAAACATAAATAAAACTAACATATATTAGATAGAACTAATAATCACATTCAAGGTTTTTGTCATTTCCTTAGTGATGAGAGTAACCTTACCTTATAGCTGAATTTAGTTCTTGTCTACATCTTGTAAATGCAATAAAAATGATACCAAACTAAAAAAGTTAAAATTTCAAATCCAAATTTGATATATAGGAGAAATTTATTTTTTCTAGGAACAAAAGAATGTGTTGATAAACACAATAACACTAACATTGGAATGCACCATTATCCATATGCATTGTTAATGAGAAACTGCGTCAAACAAATTTTAGAATTTCCATTCTCCTCTATCATCTACCCATCAATATGTAAATAAGATCATCTACACAATAATATGTAATTTTTAGACGCAAGATTGTTGTTGACGATAAATTCATGTAAAAAACCATTCACTACAAACATTGGGCATCCATTGTCCACATTATGCTTTTGATGATTTCTTCATACGTCTAAATTTTTCTTAGGTTTGTCATACACTAACTAAAAAATGGATCAAAATGGAGATATACAATTTATTAAAACTATAAATACCAACATCTGACACTATGGCATGTGAAATACAATGTGGTGTTAATGGAAATTAGATGCCATTTATTTTATTTTTTGTCCATGTGCATGTTGGATAAGTGGTGGCTTTTATATTTATCATGAAGTATCAAGATCTACTAGTATTTCAATGCACATCAATTCATTATAGTTTTGAGGACCATGGAGTAGATGACCGCTGAGATCAAACCATGTTAATTTTATTAGTAATTATAAAACCAATTAAAAATCTAGTTAGAACATAGATTTCTTGTACATATAAACAGTCCAAAGAAAATTCATGACATGAAAATGTTAAAGTTGTAATTTTTTTAAATCAAAATGTTACTATTACGTGGATTTAGGAACCCCTTTACTTGGGGTCCACATGGGCTAGTTCCTCACCCATAGGTATGCTTCGTTTCATTTGAGACCAAAAGAACGTAGTTATTGAAAGTACATGTTTTATTGGGAAAAGAAGCGAGGTATGTTTAGAGGTTCATCGATACTTTAAATAAACAACAATATCTGTAAGTGCTTATGAAAGACACATAAGAAAAACTTTATCAAGAGTAAAAAAATTAACATATTAAAATATCACAAACATTCAGTGTTTACAAATTTCTAAATAGATGAATAGAAATAAAAAAAATAAAAAAACATGTTACAAGTTAATTATTCAAAATAAATAAAGTAATATTAATTTTATAATCTATATTAAAGCTTTTAATACTTGTAATTATGATAAAACAATATGACAATTATTTGAAATACAAAAAGGGATAAATGCTTAGTTACATATGGTGGTACATAGATAATATGGACATGTAGAATGAATGAAAGAGTTACTATTAATCTAGAAACACTTCATCTTTGGATATGGAACTAAAAACTTATCTTATGCAGGACCATACAACTCAGTCTAAGGCACAATATTTTTTTGGCATGAAGTGTATGGTTTTGGACCCATGCACATTGAGGTTTTGAAAAATTTCTTTCCTATAAATAAGTGTCAATGTTTGGCGCTAGGGCTTGCAGAACATCAACACCACTTGTAATAATCTACAACAAAGAGAGACCCTTGATACCCAATGTAATGGTAGTGTGTTGTAGTGTGATTCAAATGTTTAGACTATCCCCTTTGTCCCTTATAGGCCTTTGACAATATGTGGAGTTACTTGTTCTTGTCAAGACGTGGCTCTATAACCTTTACATGCTTAGAAATGGAGGAAGTTAGACTCTCAAATCTTGCTTGAGTGTTTCATACCTGTGTGGTGCCTACTTTAAATTATGTGCAACTGCTTTATGAATATTTAGGCAAGCCTTGAGTGCTTTAGTATTGATATTTATAATAGGGGCTTATTAGAATACCATCCGAGTTATAAAATGCAATTGAATTAGTTATATAGTTTAAATTTTGCACTAAGGTTGACCTAGGGAAGATGAAATGATCTTCTTAAGATATTAAAATTGAAAAAGAGTCATTACATGAGAGAGTTTGGGACCGTACAGGTCTATAAGTATTGTAATATGACCTAGAATTATGTTGTATGGTCCTAGAAAGGCAATTAGTTTTTAGCAAGAGCCAAAGTTTGAGTAAGACGCTTGTGGATGGATTACTACTTTGGATAATTAATATTTCCTGGATAAACTACAAAGCAAAGTATAAAGAAGAGAAATTCATGAGAGAGATATAAATATATGCCAGTTTAGGTTAAAATGCAAACATTAGTATTAGCATACGAATATATCCAAACTTGTCATTTCCAAAGGATACGTTACCAAATTTGAGTTTCTATAGTCCCTACAGTAGGCATAGTTGATAAAAAAATGACACTATATCATGGAGTTCTTTGTATATGGTGATATTTGAGCTAGATACGTGGATGACCTACAGAGGGTGTTTATGTCCAATATCTTTGAAATAAAAAGCATTGGTAAAAGTGGAGAATTTATGGCCAAGGTCCATATTAGGAGAATGGACCATCAGAGGCACACCAATGGTAATTTTGTGAATTAGGATCTAGGCATTAAGTTCTTATCCTTTTTCGTCAGTTTCTTCACTCCCTTGGTTATGCGTTCGGTTCTTAGGGTCCCATAGACTATTTTTATCTCGTGGAAGACATTAAAATCTCTTATAATAATCAATTTTGTTTGATTGGGTTCAATTGGTTATTAATATTTTATATTTTCAATCAATGAAAAATATAATTTTTAACAATAAATGTTTTATGTCCTAAATTTTGGAGTTGCATAATTTTTAGTTGAAAAGACTAAAAAAATGTATCTTCCTTGTAACGATTAACAAGTGGAAGGCTCTTTTAAATTTTACTAGGTTTCCTTTCAATCAAATATTATAGTTCAATGTTCGTTTTGAATGTTATTTTCTCCCTTTACAAACATAAAATATTGGAATTATACATATTTGATTGTAAAAAATCATGTCAAATTTATATTTTGAAAAAATTAAAAAAATGTCAAAAAGACACCTGACACATTGTTTTCTATAATAGATTTTGAATCCTTTTTTTCAATTGTTATGTAATTCCATTTAAAGATATCTCATAAGTTTGAGTTGAATTCATGTCTCTACGACTGCCAGTTGTTATGTTTATCCAAGGTTGGGATGATTCTATACCATTTAGGCATTTGCATGAATTTCATACCATGGTTTTTATTGCATGTAAAATAATTACATGTGTTGCAGTATTTTTTGGTATATAAGACAAGTCTAGTTGTTGCGTCATGCATGTATATTATTTTATCTAGGATGATGTTTGTCTCTTATTTTGGTCATAAAGCAAAATTTTAGGCCAATTATGGGAGTAAAACAAGGCCAACTAGAGTCGACACTGAGTTATTATCATGACAATCAAGCCTAGAATTTGACAGTCACCCCTACTTGTCAAAAGGAAAATATTTGGTAGTTTGATCATTTTCCTACCTTTCAACTTATGTTTTGCTTAATATTATAAATTGTCAAAAAAATACTTTACTCATATTTAATAATTATAAAATAGAAGAAACCACACTCATTTTACATATTTAGACATCAATTCTAATATTTTATTCTATTACAGTCCTTCCTCTCCTCCTTTTTACTAAAAATATAATAGTTAGAACTTAAAGACAAGAATCTAGATATAATTAAGGGCATAACATTAATGTTAATAAAATTAAATAATGAAAATTTTATAATAACAAATAAATAAATGATTAAACAATAAAAAATAATATGTATGCCTAGATTTGGATCACCTGTGAGAGGGATTAGTTGATATTAAATCTTCCAAATTAATGCTACTTAAAATAGAATGGGCTTGTGTTACCATTGTGAAGAGATGGACAATTATAGTTTCTTTCATTGAATAAAGTGGGTAAAACTCTTTCAGAACTGAATCTAAACCTGCACACAATCACACTTGGAAAATGTTAGTTATTTTTGGTGGTTAGGGGACCTTCCTTAGTTATATCCCTAACCCTTTCAAGGAGATAAAAGACATTTTATTGCTTAAAATGACAAAAAAAAATGAAAATGACAAATCTACCTAACTTAGATTGCAGGATAATCACAGTTGTGATTCACCAAAATTTGCACAGAGATCACAAGCTAATCATAGTTGCGATTCCCACATGTGTTGGAATTTTTTGAAAATAGTGCTGCAACAAGTTGTATCAGTATTTTGTGCTTCGCTTTCACTTCTTTAAGACATGCAAAACCGAGACATGCAAATAAGAGAACAAGAAAACTCAAGCATAACATTGGTGCACTAAGAGTATGTGATCCACATTGCTTAGAGAGATCAAATGACATGGGTGAAGGTAATTTTATAGATTTGGAGTGCATAGGGGAGTAGGAAACACTTGGGTGCAATGTGAATTTGACATGTAAATGAGTAGGTGTGATGGGACAAAATTAAATGTGAGTGGGTAAGGGTTAATAAATGAATGGTGAGTTGTCTTTTATCCCCATTTTGTGGGGTTTTATATTTTTCATTTGCTTTTGTGGGATTATTTGAATTTTTTGGGATTTTTCCGTTTTACGACATTTTTGGTGTTTTTAAATAAGAGACCTTATGCACAAGGTACATTTTCTAGTGTCTACACAATATAATAAAAAATAACGATGGATTCAAATTTGCATAAAGATCTTTTAGGCTTTCCTTGAAACACTATGATTAATAGTTTTTAAAAATAAATGAAATGAAACCTATATTGAAAACAAATGAAATGAGAAGAGATATAGTTTGTATCTTATGAATAAAAAAATTATGAATTTTCTCACACTTCGAATAACAAGTTACAAATTAAAAAAAAAAAATCATTACAAAATATCTTATGTTTTTACTATTAAAAAGAATAAAACACAAAATAAAATTTACTTATGGAACCAAAATTATTCTTTAAAACATGCATATTTTACTACCTTAAATATTATACTATTTGGCTATTAAAAACACATACGGTTTGTAAATAATACAAAATATCAAATTTACAGTTTGAATAACACATCTAAACATACAATTTGAAATTAATGCTAAAATATGAAAAAATGGTCCACAAACCATCAAACTCCAAAACATAATGGAAATTGCTCCTTCCTTACTATACACCCACAATGATTTGATGAGGTTAGGTCTCTCATTGAAGAGGAATTCAATCTGTTGTTACCACAAATTAAATATTACCTTTTGTGTTGCATTTATGTCTTTCCATACTTATTTCATTGGATGATGACCATGATATGGATCCATATTCTTATGCTATCTTACAATGACACTTTTTGTGTTGTCAAATGAACCTCCTTCACATCTCCAAGGATTCCAAAATTCTTGAAACACTGAAAAGTATGTTTAACATTCAAAACGTTAGATAAGGACTCCCAAAAACTCTTATGGTTCTCATCATTATCTCTCGAGACAAATTAGTTTTGGAAATTTTGGGATTTCTTTTTAGATGAGTTTTATGAAAAACTGGAAGAACATAGAAAATGGAGGGTTAAGGTTTGACCAATGTATTCTTGCCTAGTTTTCCCATTGGTTCTCAATCTAGCACCCCACACAAACTCAAAGAGTAGTATGCATGAAATAAGGAAAAGGAAGAATGATGGATCTATTGATTTTTTGTTTGCAGTTGAGGATGGATCCATATTCCTCTTGTGGCCTAGTATGTGGAGATGACAGGGAAGTACTTGACTAAGGGTGTGGTTGTTTACTTGTTACTTTATGGTTATTCCTGAACCAAGGTGGGAGGACCTAAGGGGTGGCTTGAAAGGGGGGTGGAAATATTATGTTTCAAACCCTCAAACTTGTTGGAACCTCAATTTGAGATCAAATCCAACCACAAAATGTAATGCTTATTCAAAATAATGGTCACACAAGCATTGCAAACACTTGATACATAAAAAACAAGCCACTAAAGATAGATTTAAGGTGATCACAAAGATCATTTTGAAGAAATATGCTTACAAATTGGAGTGAAATGCTACTTGAGATGTGAAGCTTCATAAATCATAGCAAACCCACTCAAAATATGCACAAGATGTTGAGTTTGTAGGTAGATATCACGTTAAATTAGCAATAAGGGATGAAATCTGCAGGGATAGGGTGATGGGTAGTGTAAGATGAAATGAAAGGGGATGGAAATGGTGGGAAATGAGGCTAGTGAGAAGAAGTAATTACATTAAACAATTTTTGTTGAAAATTCTTCATGCATCCACACATGAATCAAAGGAAAATCACCCTCAAAAGGTTATTTACCCTCATGGACATCTAAATAATGTAAATAATATGAAATAATTCTTGAAACCCTAACACAGATACATGAGAATGAAGTTTCATGCACTCATCACACCAAATTTCCAATACCAAAGGACACCCTAAGGTAAACAAGTATGCATTTTTAAAGAAATTTTAGAAAGGAGATTTATAATTAAAGCCAATGATGCAAGGTAACACTATAATGCATCAAACCCTCAATGCCCAATCAAATAATCAATTTCAAAATGTTTCTCTGCAATTAGTTGACGTGATCAACATATAATTACATAGAAGAATGGAAATTTATTGATTTAAGATTTTTTTACAAGAAGAAACATCAAAATTTTATATGGCATACATGTTTTATGTGTCCATTTGCAAAGGAGATAAGGGAAACACGCAAGAATGAGTCTCAAATCCTATTAATGTCTATACAAAAATAACCACCATAGCATGAACCTACAAATGGCAAGTAAAAATCACCAATTCTCTACAGAATTTCTTCAAAAATAGAAACACGCACTTCTAAAGCAGAAAATCCACAAATTTCAACCAAAACCAGGACCTTTTGTGAAGATATGCCTTCACTTTTTATACAACAATATCTCCCTCCTAATGGAATATCCCATATATGATAATATCAGAATTGTGAGCATGCTAGTTGGTGATCTGTGTGTTTATTGAGAAAAAATGAAAAAACATTCAATCAAGAGGATAAATGTATGTGAAAAGATCAAGTGTCCGAATTGATGCTACGATAATCCATTATTCATTTGTTGGGGGTAGGAGAGACATATTCTTCTTCCAGAAGCATCCATGGGTGAAGGAAGATCAAACTCGAGAATCTCCAATTGGTTTGATTCATAAAAAATGATGTGCAACAACCAAAACTACAACAATTAAAATATCATGAATTTCTTCACCACTTTCTATCCAAGGCATTCCCAATATACTTGGTTTGAGGTGAAATGTATGCCTAAGTTGAAAGTTATGGACAAAAATGCAAATATGATCATTTTGCATAAAACTCCCTTGTTTCACAAATTTTGGGATAATCCGCCTTTGCTTTGCAAATTTCTAAGTGTTCATTTCATGAGATTGCCTTGGTTTGATTTTTTGGGTCTATTGCATCTTTTTCTTATTCCACAGGGTCTTCCTTGATGTGCAACATTTATTTTTTTCCACGACTTCAACAACTTCATGGGATACTTCATTGACGTATATGGAACACCAAAGTTCATTGTCCAATGGGCTCACCACTTAGTCATTTGATGCTCCCACACTTAATCTTATAATGTCAAGTTATGCCATAAATGCTCATGTCCTCTATTGATGTCGCGAAGATCTGATTCCTATGTTATGTGACATCCCTTCCCCATGACCATAGTTCTTTGTTTCATAGTTTTTGTAACTCTATAAAACATTATACCTTAAGAATCCCGTGAAACATTAAGTTCTTTGTTCTATGACATACATACTTGGTCACATTCTAACTTTCTTCTTCCTACTTCATGACAATCTCTCTGAGGATTGTGGCTTCTTCTGAGAGGACTACAACCTTTATTTTATGGAAATGAATAATTCCATAGTACAATATAATCACCAAGTTTGTAAAGCGTTGAGTTTCTTCACCCCTTTGTTCTAGGGATTTCCTTTGCAAGTTCCTTCATCCTGGAAAACACTATCCTCTGACTTCTATGATTTATTTGTTTTGCTTTAAAAATCACCAAAGAATAAATTTTCTTCAATATGCGGAATACTACTCCTTGAAAGTTGTAGAAAATTGTAACTTTGTGAAATCATCAAAACTAAAGCAAAAGCCAAGATGTAAGTCTAAATCCACATTATTGGGTCATAATATAACACAGACATAAATTTGAGGATCAAGGAACCAGTAAACAATTTGCATAATAAAGGGGGAAAATGAAAAGGTCGCTTCAACATGTTTTGAAGGATTTTGCAAAGATGGTGCCTACAGATAAGGGGATCAAAATGGGAACCAACATTGGCTCTATCTTGGGGATGGACACCCCAACGATTATCTAAAGAACCAAATAAGAACTCATGGAAGTAAACCAAACACCTATCAATTGGGAAACAAAGTCAAATGAGTAAACACTTGGTTTTTTGCAATTTCAAATCACATAAGTAGGGTTTTACCCTTCTTAACTGTTCTTAAGTTATAAAATTTAGTTTATAATTAAATAAATAAAAAATATATAATATTTTTATTTATTTAATATAAAATTTATTTTGTATGGTTTAATTGATTATTAAATCAATTTTTTAAACGTACTGGGGTGCTTCATGAGAAGACAGCCATAAAAATAATTTAAATATGGCCCTCGGGGGCTTGTGAATTTAATTCATGGAAAAAAACATTGAAAATGTTAAGGGAGAGAAGTGGTGATGGAGAGTTATTACTGGATTGTAAAAATATGCTTCTCACCATAAATGGAAATCTACTTTTTCCGTGGATTTTTACTCTCGGAGTTTTCCACGTTAAATCTTGGTGTTCAGTGTTACATTCATTTATTATGGTTTATATTATAGTTTATTTTTCAATATTTAACAAACTTTGTAAAGTTTATTTTTCAATATTTAATAAACTTTGTAATATTTAATTAATCTTTGGCTAATAGCTCAGACCTACTAGAGTGTGTTAAATTAAATCAAGCTATTGTTAGAGTAGGTATTTACCTTAGCTCATGTTCACCTAGGTACTTTATTTATCTTTATTGTATTTATCCTCACCCACTTATGTGTGTGGATATTTATTTTATATTTTTTAGATATTAGGAGATATTATCTAGTTGTTAGGTATATTTCTTTCCTTGATCTATGGTATTAACTAGATCCTTGATATCTAGTTCTCTCCTAAATCTATGGTTTTGACTAGTTCTTTGATGACTAGCTATTTCCTTGATTTATGGCTTGATCTACGACCTTGACTGGTTCTTAGATTGTTATTCCTTGCCTATTTAAGCAAGGCCCATTCTCAATGTATTGTATTGAGTTCCATAATAATATATGATATTGCTGCTCATTTGTTTGCAAAGGTTTATTTAAAGTTATTCCAGAAAATTACTTTCATCTTATTAATTGTGATGTTTGATTAACATATGTGTTCTTGGCTTAGCATGATCTGGTTATCGTTCCTTTCATCGTATCAGAGCGAGGTTTTGATCCTCAAACATGTGTAGTGTATCTCTCTTATTTGTTGAGAGATTTTGTATCTGTATTTTTGACACTTTTGACATGTTGACAGTATCTCTTGTGGGGGATCTATTCTGGTGAAGTCCAGTGTTATTTTTCAGTGTTCGAGTAGTTGATTTTAGGCAACTCATACATATTTGTAGCATCACTCCACCCATTCAGCAGTATGGGAGGGTGTGGTGTTGATACTACATCTTTGGGTTTCGTGTCCTTGCATTGTTCTTGGATCATGGCACACCTATTTGTAGCAGTTGATCAAATTATGTTTGGTGTTATTTTGCACTTTCAACATCACTCTGTTGACAATCTCCTTGTATGGACTGTTCTGGTG
Source organism: Taxus chinensis (assembly GCA_019776745.2). Classification (NCBI taxonomy): domain Eukaryota; kingdom Viridiplantae; phylum Streptophyta; class Pinopsida; order Cupressales; family Taxaceae; genus Taxus; species Taxus chinensis. The sequence continues at coordinate 524,613,891 of CM034152.1, forward strand.
AAACCCAGTGTCAGTTGTTTTTGAGTTTTGTGATCGAGCAGTGGATTTAGACCATGATGCATACCAAACTTCTTCAGCATTGTACAAGTTTTTTGAGCCAAGATTCTTGAGATGCCTTGGAGTGGGTCTTTACTCTCTTTACTTTGTTGTTATTGGTTTTGGGTACCTTGCGGTGTCCCTTTTTTTCCAGTTATTGTACATGAGTACCTCATCAGGCCTAGTTACCGGGACTCATACTATGGACATGCCACTTCTATTTTGGCCCCTAGCTTCACTTGAGGGGGGGTGTTAGAGTATGTATTTACCTTAGCTCATGTTCACCTAGGTAATTTATTTACCTTTATTGTATTTATCCTCACCCACTTATGTGTGTGGATATTTATTTTATTTTATTTAGATATTAGGAGATATTATCTAGTTGTTAGGTATAGTTCTTTCCTTGATCTATGGTATTGACTAGTTCTTTCCTTGATCTATGGTATTGACTCGATCCTTGATGTATAGTTCTCTCCTAAATATATGGTCTTGACTAGTTCTTTGATGACTAGTTATTTCCTTGATTTATGGCTTGATCTACGACCTTGACTGGTTCTTAGATTGTTATTCCTTTCTTATTTAAGCAAGGCCCATTCTCAATGTATTGCATTGAGTTCCATAATAATATATGATATTACTGCTCATTTGTTTGCAAAGATTTATGTAAAGTTATACTGGTGAATTACTTTCATCTTATTGATCATGATGTTTGATTAGTATTTGTGTTCTTGGCTTGACACGATACGGTTATTGTTCCTTTTAGCTATCAAATAATTTGATTTATTAAATGGCTCGATGGAAAAATCAGTTAGGGTAGTTTTACCCCCTTAGGGATATGAATTGAGTCCCATTCTAATTTATTTTTACACCCACACACATATTATTGTCTCTTGAAAATATTTAAACCCTCAATTTTTTTGTGCACGGGAAAGGTTCTAGTGGGCCCACTCCTCATTCATGTAAGCATTGGTTTTAATATTTTGTAAAGTTTATTTTTTTGCCAATTTTTGAATGTGTAGGAAAATTAATTATGGAAGATAATTGTGATGCCTTCCAAATTGAAGACAATTTCCAAGTTTATAGGAATTTGAATTTTTTCATTAGTCTGTGATAAAACATTGGTTTGGGACCAGTCTACATAGTATTTTTTTAAATCTTTACAAAATTAAAACCTAATAACACATGACACACACACATTAATGAAACCTATAAAACCCATATGCGCATGAAGTATATAGTATTTAAAACATTAGCTTTTATCGATCCACTGAATTATGGCTACAACCATGTCATAACATAGTTTATATATTATAAAACTCTAACCACCCCTTCCTTAACTACATTGCATTTAAATAATCTTTAATAAATACTTTGCCTATGCATTGATTGTTCCTCCTTTTGATGGCTATACGAAGTTCACGGTTTGGAACAATATAGTGGGTAGGGGAAAAGGTTATGGTGGCATACTAGTGTTAATAAAAGCAGTAGAGGGAAGGAAGATCCAATTGGAAAAAGAAGACACAAATAAATAATATATGGCTCAAAATATCATAAAATGGGAGACACTTAAGAATTTCAGCTTGTTATTTTACACCGCAAGGCTAAAAAATCTACAAAAAAATGGGTTAAATGGCAAGGATCCATATGCAACTCTAAAAATGATATAGATGTGTAATCTCAACTCAGAGAAGTTCTTCTTTTGGGTGATTTTAATGCTAGGACACCGAATGAATAATCTAACATTTTATGCAACAAGGAGGATAACAATCCCATATGGCTCATTGAAGAAGAAATTCATCCATGGAGCAGATGTTCAGAAGGCTACAAGGACACCAATCATTTTGGTGAAGAGTTAATTAATGTTTGTTGTATGTTTGATTTGATTATTTGCAATGGTGTGAATAGATGGAAAAATTATGGAAATTTTACATGCAAAACTTACAATGGGGCAAGTGTTGTTGACTATTTCATTTGTTCCCAAAGCATGATTGATAAAATAATCAATGTTTGGGTTGAGGAACCCATGCATGATCTAAAATCAAACCATAATTCGGTGCACAATGATATCTTGGGAATCACAAAATCAATATACAGATAAAAGGTGTTCTAGTCACCAATCTCCAACAAAGGGAATAATTCTCATCACACAGGAAAATCGGGTCACCTTCAAGGAAAATTTAGAATGGATAATGCAGACAAAAAGAGTTAATGAGAAGAACATCAAAATTTATGAGATGACAAACATTATTCAAGAAACTCTTGGGAGATGCAAGAGGTATAAAAAAAAGAGGAAAAAATAAAATGATTCCCCAACAAATAAGTGGTTTGATGAGGAATGCAAAGCTGTAAGGAAAACTATTAAAATTTCAGTGAAAGAGAAAACATACATAAAGGCATACAGGAAGATTATTAAGAAAAATAAGGATGAGTTCATGGAAAATAGGAGAGAAGAACTCATATATCTAGGGAAAAATATGATGAAGTTATTTTGGAGAGAACTCCAGAAAAGAAATAAGCAAACAAAAAATAACATTACATCGATTCATTGCATAGAATATGCAAAAAAATTATACGAGAAAGAGCAAGAGGTTAAGGCTCCACCTCTAGTGTACACCACAACAAGTCTTTTCATGTTACAGGAAGTCAAATCAGGCATCCAAAAGTTATGTGCAGGTAAGGCCAAAGACTTAGATGAGATACAAGCAGAATACCTAAAATGAGGATAAGATATTCTTTCTCCTCACATTTTGAATATATTCAACAACATCATTCATTGTGGTTTCCCAAATGATTGGACCACTGTATGGCAGTACCACTTTTTAAGAGTGGATATGTTGACAACCCAACCAATTACAGGACCATCATGATCAATCCCCTATTTGTAAAGTTAGTTTGTAGCATGGTTGAACACAAAATCAGCAAGTGGGTAGAAGACAATGAGAAGAGAGCAAAATGGAAAACTGGTTTTAGATCTAAGTACTCCACCCTAGATCATGGTGTTACACTAAGACATATCATTGAAAAAGCATGGGAGGAAAAGACATAAATTTTCTGTTGTTTTGTTGACTTCAGGAAAGATTTTGACATTGTCCCTAGGGATAAGTTATGGTGCATAATGCAAGAGCTTGGTATACCATTGCAGTTTCGAGTAGCAGTTCATAGACTTTATGAAAGGGTGTGTATTAAAATCAAAACCAAAACAAGCATTTTAGAGAGCTTTAGAAGCGACATTGGTGTTAAGTAGGGTTGTTCTCTATCACCCACACACTTTGGCTTATATATAGACCAACTTGAAGAATTGTTAAATATGGAGGGTGGTGAAGGTATCCAGTTGGGTGAGTATGTTATAAGGCTTCTTCTATATGCTGATGACCTTATATTGATTGCTACGTCTACTCAAGGTTTACAAAACATTTTCTCACTTTTGAAGCCTTTTGCAAAAAAGTAGGTATGCAATTTAATATCAACAAGACCAAGATTATTGTCTTCTGCAATAGAAGGAAAAGAAATCAACAACTATTTTTATTTGAGGGTAATATTCTAGAAGAAGTAAATGACTACAAATACTTGGGGATTGACTTCAACAACAAGCTTACTTGGGAGACTTGCAGAAAAAAGAGAATGAAAGGAGGGTGGAAATCCCTTTATGTTTTACAAAACAAATGTAGAGAAGCAGAGTTATGGGATTGGAAAACTACCCAAACACTTTTTGAAATATTAGTTGTTCCTGTTGTTCTTTATGCGTGTGAAATATGGGCCAACAACATACCATTATTAAAATGGAAGAAAATTGAGAGAATTCAAAAGCATATGATTACCACCAAATTTAAGTTGAAAGTTTCGGTCCCTTATGAGACTCTTTTAGCTAAAAAAGGTGTAGTTCTAATTGAAGCCATTGCTATGGTTCAAATTCTCAGATACTTGAACAAAATTGAACAGATGACAACAAATAGGTGGCCCAAACTTGTCTTCAAAGATCCGCTAGGTAGGAGGAGGTCATGGATGAACCAAAATATCAAGTGGATGAAGAAGTGGAATATTGAATGACATACACGACCCCAAGGCAATAAAGAAATACATGCATTTGTTATTGATAAGGTCCACAAAACTTTACAGGACAATAGAGGCAGAAAAAAGAGATTCTATCTCAAAGAATTTAATCCCACTTGCAACCATCAACAAAAGACATACATCGGGGCCCTCATTCCATGGAGAGCTAAGAATCTCATAGCTCAACTAAGGACCAACTCCCACTAGCTTAGATGTGAAATAGGTAGATGGAAAAAGCCTAAAGAAAAATGGGAAGAAAGAATTTGTGTCTTTTGTTCATATGGGGCAGTGGAATCAGAAAAACACTTTATTATAGAATGCAGTGCCTATAATGACATTCGTTCTAGATATGTAATAAATTTCAAGAATTTTCCATTACAGGTCTTGTTTGACGAGGAGTAGATAATTGGAATGGGAGACTTCATCATTAGGATTAACAAAAGAAGATCTAAATTAGTGAACTGTAAAGAAAATGGTGTTACCATCTTATAGGCTATTTTTAGCCTCGTGGATGCTAATTTTTTTAATTCTATTATATTCATGGCTTATATGGTGGAGACTTAGTTTTGTTATACCATTGGTTGTTTATGTATTGTGCTCCACATAAAACCTAACCTCCATGTTAATCAGTCATTGACCACCTTGTATTTAAAAAACACAGACATGGTCAAATGTCACCCCCTTCTTAACTGCATATGATATTGACGCTTGGATATATTCAAACTCATCCTTAACATTATTTGAGGGCTTACATTCGAACTCGCCCTTGTTAGCTTGACATTGGTAACAACCCTCCTTAGAATGCATGTGTTTGGTGGCACATGTACACTAATTAAAAGAAACTCATACCCCTCCATTGGACTCGATTATTATGAGTTGTATAAGTATAGTTGTAATATTTTTAAATTTTTTTATTAAGTGTACAACCTTAAAACTAATATTTTTAGTAAATATAAATTTAATGTTGTATAGGCCAAATGGTAAGTTTTTTTATAAGAAGTCATAGGTTACAGGTTCGAAACCCACTTATTCTTTTTCTAAATGAAGATTTTTTTATAAAAGAAATTAAAATTCGATAAATATATAAAATTTACTAAATTGAAATTTCAATTTTTAATTTAGGAGTTAAATCGATAAATATTTTATCATATCTCTTTTTCAAATCTTATTATTTTTCTTTAAATTATTAGAAAAAATTATTCAATTGTGAAATTTATCATCGAGCTGTCATTTTTGTGTTGTAAGAAATAGGTGATAGGATAATTGCGGAAAGAGGAAAAAAACTCCAAAATCTAGTAAGACATGAGAGTTTTACTAAACCATTTGCAATTTTTTACATCTGTAAAACCCATTTTCATCAAAAAGTGAAGAATAAGATTTGAATATATATTTTCTTCATTATAATCTTATTTTTTCCTCTTAATTTTATTTTAAAAGTCTCGTTCAAAATAGTATGTAATCATTTCAAAATTGACAAGACATAGATGTTGAATAGGACTAACTACAACATCTAGAAGATACTCTTGAAGGTGTAATTCATGGAATATAAGCTTTATATTGTTGTAAATGGTACAAAGAAGGCATCAAATGATAGGAATATGAAAACAAACAATGTTTTTGCATTTCAATAGAAAGTACATGAAGCAATGTCAATTATGTTGTGAAGCGTGCAAGGTGACTTTCTGCTACACATTGGGAACTAGGAAAGTGCAAGTGAAGCTTAAAAACTGTTAGAATCAATGCACAAAGGTATGCACCTTTCAAAAATTATGAAATTTATTCTTGAATTATTAACAACTCCCATGAAGGGAGATAAAAAGTGATTAATTTTATAACAAAAATTAAAGATATTAAATCTCAATTAGATGAATGTAACTATATTTTGATTCAAAACAAGTTATTATAATTTATTATTCAAATGAACATCCATGAAGATTCAAAAACTTCATTTCCATATTAAACTCAAAATTTCAAATTGAACAAGATAATCTAGACTTATCTACTGTTAGTGCTCTCCTAAGTCAAGAAGAGCAAGTCATGTCGAACTTTGATCCGAAGAAAAATTCCGCTCAGGTACTTCTCGCTCAAAATCCTAAGAATAACTTTTCTAGGTTTGACAAGAATCAAAAGTTCAAATCAAACTTTAAACCCCATAGTAAAGATAAGAAATTAGGGAATAATCACATAAATGTTAGTTTTTATGGGAAATGTCACAATTTTGGGAAATTTGGACACAAAAAGGAAGACTGTAGGGTAAACAAAAATAAGCCAATTTTCAAAAATCAGAAAGGAAAAACAAACAAAATCAAAATCAAAACAAGAATCAAGAGAATAATAAAAAATCTAACAGCTTTGCTTTATATGCTGCATTAGAAACTACAAAAAAATGAACAGTGGTGCATCTAGGCATGTGACATATAGATCTAATATTATGTGTGACATCAAATAATGTAATGATCAAAGTCAAGGAAGAAATAATTTTTTCAATGGTTTTATAAATAATGTTTTGTGTGTTCCTAAACTAAAAATGAATTTGCTTTCATATAAATAGCTAACTCAAAACAAATATAATATAGTTTTATTAAAATATAAATGGTTTATTAAAAATGAGTTAGATGTCACTATTGTTGGAGCCACACAAAAGGATGGTTTATATACATTTAAATGTTTTGCATCTACTTCATGTTTTTCCACTCAAAATAGGAATGATGTTCAATTGTGGCATGAAATATCATGTCATGTTAACTTTAAGGGCATGTATGACATGTCTCAGATTAACCTTGTTGTTAGTTTACCTCCTATCTCTCATAACTGAGAAAATTTTGAAGGGTGCTTATGTGGTAAGTAATCTAAAAACCCCTTCCACTGTCATCATGAAGTAAAATCCTCAGAACCCCTTTAACTTGTCCACAATAATGTTAGAGGAATTTTATAAGTTCTTTCCCTAATAGTTCTTTGTATGCTATTAATTTCATTAATGATTATTTTCATATGATTTGGTCATTCATTATTATAAAAAAATCAAATGTTTTATCTAAATTTAAAGAGTTTAAAACCTTTTTTTAAAAGAGTTCTAGTCGTAAAATTGTACAAAAGTTGAATGGAGATATATATGCACTTTTGAATTAGATAATTTCTAAATTAGTGTGTGATTGCTAAGAAAAATATTGTCTACACATCAAATGACATTTGGGGACACCCTTCATGTATGTATTGGAGACATCCAATACTAGTTGTAACTAATATTTTTTGTTACATAATTTTGGATAAGTTGTCATTATTTTTATCTTCTATATATAGTTCTAGGACCAACATCTTATCTAGTTTGTCAATCACATATGTTGCTAATTTAATTAAAAGGTTTAAATATGGTAGATTGTAAATATGTTTCTATTTCTATTAAAAATGGTATACAACTTGATTCTAAACATATTAATGTAAGGATTTATATGTTGATGCTTGAAATATGGCTAAAAATGAAATCAATAATGATTTATATTGTGTATATTATAATAATGCCTATTTATATGGACATTGTAATTGTGACCATGATGGTGATGCGATAGATAGAAAATCTACAACTAGATACATGTTCAAGTTTGGTACATGTGCCATTAATTAGAGTGACAAAAATTAGTTGAAAATCTCCATCTCTTCTACTGAGGTAGAATATAAAAGTGTGATGGAAGCTATGAAAGAAGCCATGTGGCTAAAGCATTTGTTGGAAGAAATTCACTTGGAAGTTAAAGGAAGTAGTCCTATTTTATGTATTAGTTAGTATTGTATTTCTCTATCTAATAATCCAGTTCATCACTATAGAATAAAGCATATAGAGATACATATGCATTTCATATGAGATAATGTACTCTATGGTGATATAGATCTCCACTACTTCCTTAATAAATATCAAGTTGCAGATATGTTTACGAAGCCATTGTGTGTTGTGAAGTTATGAAATTTTCATAAAATGCTCGGCCTTTCAGATTTGGTATTGAGGGGGAGTATGCATGATAATTCCACCACATAATGATCATCCATTTGTTTTCTTCATCACCTCTATACTTCTGCTCCAATTTAAAGCATTGTAAAAGATATTTTTATGATCTTAGTAAACTTATCACTCCAATTTTACTGTGTAGTCCAGTAATGTAGCATCATGTTGTAAGGGAGGTCCTTACTTTATAAAAGGATCCTAGAGATGATGGTATAGATTTTCCATGAGAAAAAGTGAGATGTAGTCTCTCAAATCATGCTTAGTTTAACTCATCACTTCTAATTTATAGATTTCAAATCTTTTTCTACCAAAAGATAAGTTTATCATGATGAAGGTGTAAAAATCCTTAAAATGTGATATGCTAGCTCAAACCCTCACTATGGTTTAAGAATTGTAAATCTTCTTGTATAAAAAGGCAATGTTAGCATATAGACCCCATTTAATATTAAGGGGTAGATCATTAATCTTAAGAGGGTTTAATCCCTCTTAAGTTTTCTTAAGTTATAAACTTTAGTTTATAATTAAATAAATAAATAAATATTATTTTTATTTATTTAATATAAACTTTAGTTTGTAATGTTTAATTAATATTAAATAAATTTATTAAATGTGGTGGGGTGATTCACGAGAAGACACACCCATAAAAATAATTTAAATATGGTCCTCGGGGTTTGGTGAATTTAATTGATGGAAAAAAAACATTGAAAATGTTAAGGGAGAGAAGTGGTGAAGGAAAATTATTAATGGACTATAACAATATGTTTCTCACTGTAAATGAAAATCTACTTTTTTGTGTTTTTTCACCCTATGGGGTTTTCCAAATTAAATCTTGGTGTTCTGTGTTACATTCATTTATTATGTTTTATATTATAGTTTATTTTTCAATATTTAATAAATATTATAATATTTATTTAATCTTCTGTCAATAGCTTAGACCTTGAAAAAACCTACCAAGGACAACAAAAATGGACAAAGGAAACATAAAAACAAACCAGGGAACATAAAAAATAGGGGAAATACTATACTTAGTACAAAGGGAATAATTTGGGGTACTCCTAATCCGAGAAGTGTTTGAAATGCATACCATTAACATGAAACTCAATTATTTCACCACCCAAATCTCTCAATAAAAAATTATGCTCCCCAATTTTGACATTTATGGAGTAAGGGCCCATCCAAAGAGATTCAAAATTTCTATGTTTGACCTTATCTTCATGCCTGATACCCCATAATAAAACTAAGTATCCAATGTAAAATTTTATTGGAGAGACCTTGTCAAATATATTCTTCAATTTTCCTTTAACTTTATGTGTCTTTGGTGGGATTCTCTCCTAACCTCATCAAGCTCAACAATCTAGTTGATCCTTGTTGTATAAGGATAAATTCTTTCTTCCTGTCTAATTTGTTTCATGAATTGATACAGTGATAACTTCAAATGACGAGGAAGAATTTCTTGGGTGTCATATACTATCTCTAATGGGCTCTTTCTAATTGACCCTTTGGGTGTGATTCTATTAGCCCATATTGTAAATTTCAATTTATCACCCCATTTATTCTTGTTAACTTCCAAGGTCCTCTTAAGTATCTTGAGCAAGTTATTTTTTCTTGATTCAGCTTGCCCATTTCCTTGGGGGTTATAGTTGAAGGGGTAAGTTAGGTTTTTCCCATATTATTTTCACAATTCCAAAAGAGGTTTAGTTCTTAAACTCGTGGCATTATTAACAATTAACTTGGTTGGGACACCAAACCTAGATTTGATGTTTTTCAAAAGAAGTCCATGACCACTTGGTGAGTAGCCTTTTTGGAGGGGATTACTTCAATCCACTTGGTGTAGTAATTTGTAGAATCTAAAATCCACTTATGGCCTACACTAGATGCCTATGTTATTTCACCAATAAAATCTAGCTCACATTATCTAAAAGGAGCCTCCACTGAGACAAGTTGCAATGATAGGTATCCTTAGGCTCTTAACCTACTTGAGAAATGTTGATAACCTTCACACCTCCTTACAACTTGAGCAACATCCCTAAAAAAATATGGCCACCAATATACTACCTTCAAAATCTTATGAGTGGTTGCTTCAACAACATAATGGCTACAAAAAAATCATTCATGAGACTCATTGATTAGCATGGGAGCTTTATCTTCAGTTATACATCTTAACAATACCCCTTTTGGAATCTTCCAAGCTAAACCAAATTCATTAAAGATGTATTTTTTGGACACCAACTTTAATGTCTTTCTTTGATTCTAGTCTAGGCCAAAAGGAAAGTTCAAATTCTTCAAGTAATACACAATGTCCTTGTACCAAATGGAAGCACATACATTTTCATGAGGATCACCTAGATCAACAACAACATTGTTCACTTCAAAAACTTGTAGATTTTCTTCTGCCATTAATCTTTCCAAACCAAGGCCTCTTACCAACTTGGTGGTTTTAATATCCATGCCATATTATTGGAGTTTGTTAACCCATATGCACCTTTTTCTTGAAGCTTCCATTTGTGTCAAAATGTTGTTGACCATAGTGTGTGACACATAAGAAATAATCCTTGAGCTCAAGATGTAAGGTCTGAAAATTTTAGTGGCCTTTACCAAAGAAAAAAACTACTTTTCCATGATTGTGTAATTCAATTCAGATCCTTGTAATGACTTTCCAAATAATGAAAATGATTTCTCATGTCCTTTATCATCCTTTTGTTGCAATAAAACTAAGGAAACAGTAAATTTAGATGTAAAGGAGAAAAATCTGAAAATCATTTTTATAATCTGGACTGGCCAACATAAGGGAAGTTTTCAATGCATATTTCACTCCTTTGAATGCCTACATTGCCTTATCTCCCCATTTGATAATATTTTCTTTCTTCAACATACATGTGATATGGATAGTGATATCAGAAAAATTAGATACAAACCTTATCACAAAGTTAATTTGACCAAAGAAATATTGTATACCTTTCTTGGACTGGGGAATGGGTACTTTATCAATTGCCTCTACACTCTCAGGGTCAATCATAACTCCTTCAAGACACAATGTGGCCCAAAAACTTTTCCTTTCGTACACAAACATAACAGTTCCTTAGATTCAATGAGATTTCAAAATATCTACAACTAATCAAGATCTTTTCAAGGTGCTCTAAGTGATCACCCCTCTTCTTGGAAAAGATTATATATCATTTTGGTACACCACAATAAAAACATTGATGAATTTAGAAAATGCTACATCCATTTCTCTTTGGAAAGTATATCCTACATTCATTAGACCAAATGACATTCTGACATAGACATAGGTTCCCCATGGAGTGGTGAAATTAGTTTTGTATTTCTCAATTTATTTAAGCACCACTTGGTTATAACTAGAGAAACCATCTAATATTGAAAGAATTTCTAACCTTGTTACCTTTTACAAAAGGTTATCCATGTTTGAAAAAAAATAGTTGTCTTTTAATGAAGCCTTGTTTAAATTTTTGAAGTCAACACACAATCTGATGTCCCCATTTTTATTTCTTACTGGAACTAGATTGGAAACCCATGAAGAGTATCTTGTATGATGAATGATGCCTCCATCCTTGAGTTTCTTAAGCTCCTCTTGCATTTTAGTTGTAAGGATGGGGTTTATTGGCATTTTTTCAACCTAAAGGGCTTAGTGTGAGGCTCTAAAGGTATCACATGTTGAAACAAATCCTCCCTATAGGATTTCAACTCAAAATAGGACCATGCCAAATAGTCATGATATTTTATTAACAGTTTGAAATAGGCATGTTTTTCATCTATATATAAATTGCTACCCAACCAAAATTTTTTTGGATCTTGGAAAGTTCCTAAGTTGCATTCAGTTACATCTCTTGGAGTGTGGGTGGACTTGTTCTCATAGCTCTGTCAGCACCATCAAAATTAGATTCAAGGCTGACTAATCCCTCTTGGGATTGTGTTATGTCTTCAATTGAATCATATCCTTCCTAAGCAAGGTTTATTTCCCATCACACACCTCTACCATAGGCTCAAGATCAATCAATTCATTAACAAACTCATCTTTACAACTTAGAAATTTCATGATGTGAGAGTCGTGAAATAATTTTGAATGTTTAATGTTGTCAGGTATGGAAGGCCTAACAAGCATCTCAACTTCAAACTTGTAGTATGGGGATATAATTTCATTATCATATTGAGATGTCATGACCACTAACCTATGAATTGTTGCTAAATTTTGACTTCTTTCATGATATTCAATGTTGTAAGAATCAAACATCTCAATCCAATCCCATGCTGCATTTCTATATTGTTTCAACCTCTGACACTTGGCTACATATAGTTTTCTTATTTTCTTTACAACCAATTTAGAGTCACCTTTTACAATAAAGTCTCTTTATCCCATGTCTCTAAGAAATCCTCAAACTAAGTATGAGTGATTCATATTCAGAAATATTATTTATGCACTCAAAACATAACTTGAAAGAAAAGTTACATGATCCTTAGTTAGGAGAAAACAACACTATACTTTCTCCATTGCCAAAAATAGAACAAGATCCATAAAAAAATCAACCAAGAAGTAATGGGGTCTTAAAACTAAGCACCAAGATCAAGGCATTTATCTTCAAAGTCTATATTACTAACAAATTTTCCCAAATCCAAATATGTATACAACACCTCGTATGATGCATTCATAGAGCCTTCAAATCAAGTGCATTAACTGCACACTCTTCCCTATGTAGATTGGCTAATTTTCCTTCCAAAGGAATGGTATCATAAGAAAGGTCCATCTGCACACTACCTCCCACACTTGTTATCCACTTTCTTAACAATAGCATTTTCCATTTGGCAGGGCAATAAAAAACAACAACATTCGTTGTCAAGTACTTTCCAGGGTGATTATACCTAAATTACAAAAGATCCAATCCCTCAACACATCCAACAACACGGGGAAATACTTCTCCTTAATCCATGACATAACATCTTCCATAGGCAGTTGTTATCTTTATATCAAGTTCATTCATGACCGCCAAATGCATGATATTACAAGAAGCGCCTGAGTCAAACATGCAATTATGTAGGAGCCAACCATTAACCATTAGTGTGGTGTAAAAAGGATCAACATCTAATTGGATCTCAACTAGGGTTATACCCAAATATATTTCAAGGGATGGTTTAATGACCTCTTGAGATTCTTAAATATAATTCTTAGCAACAAGGGGAGAGATATATTTATTTGCAACAACATCCTCATTAAATCCCAAATATTCAAATACCATATTTATATGCTAAGGAATCCTAAAAACTCTACTAAAGGGAAAATTATTTTAATTTGGCTTAAGATTTGAGCCATATCAAAAATCATGTACTTAGGCATGGGGGTGTTGGGTGGAAGGGTGACTACTTTTTAAAAGGGAAAAATTACTTTTAAAGAAGATACAACAAAAGGAACACTTGGATTTGGCTCAAAAATGGGGGATTCACACAGTAGATTCTTCTTAGGGGCACCTTTATGAACATTGGTTAATATTGGGATCTTATTCTTTAAGGCTTGGGATGGGCTCTTCAATTTCTTACTTCTAGATTATACTCCTTCTCCTGGGTAACAACTACATTGATCAACAATTCCCTATCGTCTTTGGAAGGAATTTCTCCATCATACTTCTTGATCATGAAGCTCTTAGGTACTCAAAATCATGATTGGGAAATTCAAAGGATTGAGCCATATCAACTTCAACATAAAATTCAAGAGGAAGATAACATACCTTATTTACACTTTCCCAAAAATCATCAAAAATTCTAGCACATAGAAGATCAGTAGAGGTTACACCTTGTTCAAATTTTACTTGATGATCAATCACACATGCATCACCAAAGGATGATCTAAAATAATCTTCATCCAAGGAAGATTGTTCACAAGGAACATGAGGCAACAAGCATTTATCACACTAATCAATTATGTGTTCTTCTTCAACAGTTTCAATTCTCACACCCAATGAATTAGGAACTTCCTTATTATCTCTAAGTGGATGTTTCCTATCATTTTGACCCATAGGTCTCTTTCCTTTTTCATCCAATTTATGATCTCCTATAAATATTTTTTTCATTTTGATTTTGATTTTGAGCTTGAGGTCCCGAAGACAACCCTTTCTCATTTCTTGACTATCTTGTAGGAAATTTATTTAACAATCCTTGCCAAGGTATTAACAACTTCTTTCAAATTAGTAGGCTTGCTAGCTTGTTGTTTTCCAGGGTTGACAAGTTGTACCCTTTCCCTTTTTGGTGGTTTACTAGTAGCTTTGATGTTGTTTTTAATTTAAATGGCCATGTTGAATTATTTCCTCAAACTCATGGGGTTCTTATCTCTCAAGTAATAAGCTAATTTATTTTCAAATGCATCATAATAATTGATCAAATAAGACTCATCACTCGGTCTCAAATTAGCTAGTAATCTCATCAAGGTCTTGTTGAACCTTGTGTTGAAATATTGTACACATTCATTTAGATTTTTATTTATATTTTCAAATTCAGATAAGAGGAACCTAGGGTCAGTCCTATCACCATATTGAATTCTAAAGGCATTCATCATTTCATCCCAAGAATCAATTGAACCACGAGGTAAGGAATTAAACCATTCCCTTGCATCTTCTTCAAGAGTATGCACAAATAAATTTAGGAAAACATCTTCATGTTCTACTTCATAATCATCAATAATATTTTGGAACAACTTAAGATGTTGATCACCACTAATAGCATCATTTCCTTGAAATTTAGGAAACATATTCCTGATTTCATTAAGAATTTCATTTGGGTATCTAGACATATTCCCAAAATCGATGGGTCTGGATGTTTGAACTTTAAAAGGGGCACATGGAGGAGGAGGATCCAAATTTTTATCAACAAGATTCTCAATAATAGGATCAACAATATCATGAACAAATAGGTCTATGAAATAAAGGAGGAGGGTTGTTATTTTACAAATTGTTTATATGAGCACCTTCAACAATTTTGGGTGTAGAAGCATGTTCAAAAAAACTACGGAGTTGGAAAAAAGGGATGATATGATTTGACCTCTCAGGAGAACTCAAATATTCTTCTATTAAAGGAGAACTAGTTAGATCAGATGTTTGTATGTTCTTACCTTGTGAATTCTGATCAGTAACTGGTTTCTAAACTTGTCTCATTTTCTTTTGCAATGTACCTAACTTATAGAAATATTATTTAGTGGGGTTTGATCTGAATGATGATCTCAATCCTTCCAAGCTTTGTAAATGTGGATTCACCAACAAAATATATGAATAATATAACACTGGTCAAACCCATAATTCAGAATGGAGTCTCCACTAGAGATTTACTCTAGAAATGATAGATCAACCTCAGAATGCACTAATTGAATTACTCCAAAATAGAAAACAGGTGATGAATTTATAAACCCTTCTTAAACCCTAGGAACTGATAAATATTACTTCAAATACCCAACAACAACCATAAGACTTTTGGCGATGTTAAACAGTATACAAGGCTTCCTATAACACCACTAACTCATGAATATTGAAGAATCTAGTATCAAAACTTGATCCAATTAAGATGAATATTATATAAACCTTCATTATATGAATCAATTTCCCTATAAATGGATGCCAACAAGAGTGATGGTTCCCAATCTAACACCCCCATACTTAATTGAAGAGAAATTTCATGAAGGATGGAGCAAGGGAAGAAGATGGATATGTTGATTTCTCATTTGCAGTCTAGGTATGGATCCATATTCCTCGTGGCCTAGTATTGTGGAGATGATAGGGAGGCACTTACCCAAGGGTGTGTTTGTTCATTTGCTACTTTATGGCTCTTCTTGAACCAAGGTGAGAGGGCCTAAGGGTGGCTTGAAATGGGGAGGGGGATACTACATTTCAGACCCTCAAACTTGTTGAAACTTCAATCTAAGATCAAATACAACCACAAAATACAATGCTCATTCAAAATAATGGTCACACAAGCATTGAAAACACTTGATACATCATACACAAGCCACTAAATATAGATTTAGGGTGATCACAAGCATCATTTTTGAAGGTATATGTTGATAACTTGGAGTGAAATGATACTTGAGATGATAAGCTTTGTAAATCAGGTAAACACTCAAGATATGCACAAGATGTTGAGTTTGTAGGAAGATACCATGTTGAATTAGTAATAAGTGATGAAATCTATAAGGTTAGGGAAATGGGTAGTGTAATATGAGATGAAAGGGGATGGAGATGGTGGGAAAGGGGACTAGTGAGAGGAAGTAGTTGCATTAACCATTTTGTCTTGACAATTCTTCATGCATTCAAATATGGAATCAAAGGAAAATCACCCTCCGAAGGTTATTCACCCTCGTGAACACCCAAATAAGTTAAATAATATGAAATAAATATTGAAACCCAAATATAATAGAGTGACTTTCGTGCCCCCACCATTTTTTGAGCACCATTTAGTATTTTTGAAAACCCTTTGGTAGAAAGATAGCTAAGAGCATCTAGTTTGTGTTAGAATTTATTTTAGATTTTTTTAGAGAATATTTTTTTATTTATGATTTTTCTAGTACAAAAATTTTATGTTTTGAAAAATAATGGAGCTTCGACCGTGCCCCCCTAACTACCTCAAAAAATATTGAAAATTAGATTTTTTTTTAATATGTATAGAGTTATGCCTAGTTTGTGCCTAAAATTTTTTTATTCAATTTTGACGAGTCAAAAAAAGATAGACATGTTTAAGCTTCAAAAAAATAGCTATAAAAAGGCATAGTTAAGAAAATAAATAATATGGAAACCTTGTATCTGTTAGAAAAATTGAAAAATAATATTTATACAAAGAAGAAACTCTGCTTTATGTCGTGGTATAATTTTTTTAAAACAAATCAATCATTTGATGTTCATTTATCATGACAGAAGTTGGATTTTTGTGTTTTTCTGCAAAAACACGCGATTTGTTGTGTTTGTGTAGGTCTATGCCTCAGGCTTGGGGATCCAAACCAGATCCCAAACCTTGAGGCATGTGTTGGAGAAGGTAAAAATCACAACGCATACACGTTATTCTTTTTTATATATTTTGGCCCCCCAACGTCCCTTTCATCTCTTTCACGAGAATTGTGCATACATTCTGTTTGGCCTGTAATTTTCTGTACATTCTTGCATGATTTTTTAGTAGTTCATTTTTCCCCTACCCCACTAGTTGATTTTTTCTAATCATGGGTGATAAAAGTCTAGCTATGAACAAGAGGAAATTCAAGAACAAGACACTAGAGCAATTGGAAGAGATAAGAATAAAGAAATTGAAGAGAATGCAAAAACTTCGTGCAGGGCAAGGTACATCTGCTATATCAAATGTAGCTAATGTATTAGAATATGGGGATGAAATACATAATGAAAATGTAGAGAATAATGATTTTGCAATGAATAATGATATTGAATTGAATGAAAATGTTGGTATGGATGAAGAAATTGATTTAAATCCAATTATTAACCCCTTACCTGAGAATCCAAATGTTAACCCCAAAATTTGTATGAAAATATTGAATGAAGAAAGTAACCTTGTAAACGAATCTTCACCTCTAATAACACCTCCTTCCATTTTGTGAAGATAACTATCACTTAATTGAAATTGATGAAAAAATTATAAAATCAATGCCTAACAAAATGTCTAAAAGAAATGTGAGAAGAAAAGCTAGTGGAATTTGGGATAATTACTTTGAGAATTTAAATGACACACAAAGACGTCAATTATTTGCTACAATGATGAAATTAATTAATATGAGACCTATAATGAAGACCCTAGGGTTAAGAACATCTAATGTTGTTGATAAAAAAGCGTCAATTGTTGAAAACATACATAAATCATACCAAACTATAGGTGGCAAAAGATGCACCAAAGATAGTAATGCTACATGGCGTGCACTTACTAATTATATAGTAAGTGATAAAATAGTTAATAAACATTTGATTAGAAAAATAAGCAGTGCTTTGAAGTTAAATAGAAAACACTAATGAAAGCAATAGAGAGACGTAAACATCTTGAGTCAGTCAATAACACTGACTATTGGGTTTTCTCTAGTAGACTTCCATGAAAATAAAAGAATACATCTGATATTCTAAGAGAATTAATTGTAAAATTTTGGAATGAGAACACAAGGGTGTCACCGAATAGAAGAGATACAGTAAAAAGAAGAATAGGTTCTCGTAATCATGAATCGTGTGCAAAAAATTTCTTAGATATGACTCAAACATTATCCAAAGATTCTTTGAAATGAGCAAACCCTTTTATGTGAAAATCAATCACTCACGTACCACTTGTTGTAGGCATCATGTTGAATTTTCAATGCATTATTATGTTTTTTTGTCAAATACGTTGTGTTTTGCATACTGACATCATGTTGTAGGAGTGTGGATTAAATTTCCCACCAAAATCTTCAAGGGAATTTATTCTGACAATATTTTGTGAAAAATCAACTCGACTATTTTTTTATAACAAAGCATGTTTGGATGGAACATGCAATGTATGTGGTGGCTTACCAAATCTAAAAATTTGTATCCATGAGGAGAGTACAGATTCAATAAGAAAAGAATTGGTTGGTTTCAGCAAATATAAATCGATGGCATATCAATTAAAAGATGGAAAAGAATCTAAGAGAAATAAGCTTGTTACAAAATAATTACCTGTATCAGAATATATGGTCAAATTTAGAGAGAATTTTTTTATGAGTATGCAAGGCACACACATAGAGCTCGATGATTGGATGAAAAATTTAAGTTAAGCAAGGACACATTCCCACCTAGTACTATTATTTCAGTAGTTGACTTTGCAGAGAATTACACATCGCAGCCACAAATGGAGGTTCAGTCTCAATATTATAACTCAGTGCAAGTTGTTATTTTTCGTGCATATAACATTCATGCACTCTCCAAAAAGCACTGAGAAAAATAAAAAAATATTAAGAGAGTATCATTTCTACATCATTGGTGACCAGACACATTCTAAAAAATATGTACAAGGGTGTTTACAGGTATTTTATGCAAACTTGAATGAGAGGAACATTAGTTTCGATCAACATTACATTTGGTCAGACAACTGCACATCACAATTCAAGAATGCACAAATGTTTTATTGGCTAAGAAGGATGCACAAAGAAACAAATGTACAACATATCTGGAGTTTTACTGAGGAAGGGCATGGAAAAGGAGAGCATGATGGTGCAGGAGCATGTGTGAAAAGAGCACTTACAAGAGAAGAGTTAAAGTTCAAGGATGGTGCTAAATTTACAGATGCAAAAAATATTATTGATTGGTGTGTCAAGAATATGGGCCATGAATCTCAAGAGAGATCAACGGTTCATAGATATTTTTGGTTTATAGAGGAACAACATCTAGAAAAATTTGAATATTGTATGACAGTTGTAGGATCAAGTGATATGCACTCATTCCGTAGTTCAGATGCAAATGCTTGGACTATTTATATTAGGTTCATGACATGTTTTTGTATATCATGCACTGATTTTGCATGGAATGAATGTGAGTCACAATAGTGGGTAGATGAATGGACTTGTAGACCTCTAATTCCACTTGACACACATCAAGTTCCGAAAGCATTACAACTTGTAGGGTCTTTAGATCAAATGAAAACATCACATGCCTTGAGCAAGTCTCTGATTTAGTGCAACAAGGTACATACATATATGTACATCCCATGTTTTAGATTTATAAATTATTAAATGGTCAACTCTTAATGTATTTTAAATTTGACTGAAAATTTTTACTTTGTGATGTAGGGCATGTTCTTGCAATTATTGCGATGGAATTTAACGAAGAGGGAATAGACTACTTCTTGTCTCATTGTGTAGAGGGGAATTTTTTTTTACTTCCAAAGTCATTGATGGTGAAGACCTTAAGTATCCCACTGGGTCAGTGGTAGTCACTGGAACTTGGTTTCGATGATATCCTATCAAAAAATAAAACATTTGGTTGTTTGAAGACTATGAAGTACATCGAAAGATACTTCACTATTCACATTTGGTCCTTGCAACAAATATTAAATTGATCAAATATCAAGGTCGGCCATTAAACAAGAATTTGTGGAAGGTTCATGAATTAAATCATGAAGAAAATCTTGCTATTGTCAAGAGTAGAGTTGATCCTTGTGGTTCATTGGATTGAATTTACAAAGGTATGTTCTTCATGAATTTAATTTGAATATTTACTTAAATGATTTTTTAAAAATTCTATATGATTTAAAATTCTATTTAATTACTTACTAACATGTTTATGTAGGTTAGTGGTGCCAAAAAATCTTCCACCTTCACGTGGTTGGCACTGTCAGTAGAGAATTTATTATTCTTGAATAAAATTGAAGCTAAGAGAAATTAAATATTAGAAAGGAACAAAAAATAGAAATTCTCATTTCACCACCTATATTGTATGAACCACCTATATTATTCATGTGATTGGCAATGGACAACCTTACACTGACTCAGACTGCAGTATTTCGTGCGTTTGCAAACAATAGGACAACAATAGAACCAAATGGAGATGGATAAAACCGTGATAGGATTTCGTAGAGGGACCCGACATGGAGGTTTTGGATCTGACGAGATGTCTCTAGGTGCCATGGAGTCTAAGAAATCACGTCAGTGTAGTCCCTTAAGAGCCCTAAGACCAAAACACACTATATCTTCAAGGGGTGATTTCTCAGACTCTATGGAACCTAGAGACATCTCATTAGATCCAAAACCTCCATGTTGGGTCCCTCTACAAAATCCTTTCACAGTTTTATCCATCTCAATTCGGTTCTCTCGATGTCCTATTGTTTGTAAACGCGTGAAATAGTGTAGTCTGAGTCAGTGCAAGGCTGCCATACGCTCTATTTTGTAAACGGTAGCTCATGGGACCAAACCATCTGTGCTAACATATCTAGATGGCCAGGTGAACACTAGTGGAGACTTTTTTTTGGTTCTCCACACTCCCCATGCTTTTGGGCTGCCTCGTACGGGTGTAGTCTCTTAAGATCCCTGAGACCAAAACACGCTATATCTTCAATGTGTGATTTCTTGGACTCTGTGGCACCTAGAGATGTCTCATCAGATCCTAAACCTACATGTTAAGGCCCTCTACAAAATCCTATTATGGTTTTATCCATCTCCATTCGGTCCTCTAGTTGTCCTATCGTTTGCAAACATGTGAAATACTGCAGTCTGAGTAAGTGTAAGGTTGTCAGACGCAATACTTTACAAACGGAAGCTCTTGGCACTAAAACAAATATGACAACAAATCAAGGTGGCCAAGTAAATGCTATGGGAGGATTTTTTTGGTTCCCTATGCTCCCCGTGATTTTAGACTACCTCGTTTGGGCGTAGGCCCTTAAAAGGCCTAAGACCAAAACACAATATATCTTCGACGGGTGATTTCTCGAACTTTGTGGCACCTAGAGACATCTCGTTAGATCCTAAACCTCTATGTCAGGTGCCTCTATGAAAGCCTATCACATTTTTATCCATATCCATTCAGTTCTCTTGCTGTCCTATTGTTTGTAAACACATGAAATAGTGTAGTCTGAGTCAGTGCAAGACTGTCAGATGCTATATTTTGTAAAAGGTATCTCGTGGGGCCGAACCATCTATGCCAAAATTTCTAAATGGCCTGGTGAATGCTAGTGGAGGAATTATTTTTGTTCCCTATGCTCCCTGTGCTTTCGGGCTACCTTATCTGGGCGTAGTCTCTTTTGAGCCATGAGACCAAAACACGCTATATCTTCGACGGGTGATTTTTCAGACTTCGTGGAACCTAGAGACATATTGTTAGATCCTAAAAATCCATGTCAGGGCCCTCTACAAAATCCTATCACAGTTTTATCCATCTCCATTTTTTTCCTCTCGCTATCCTATTGTTTGTAAACACGCAAAATAGTGCAGTCTGAGTCAGTATAAGGCTGTCAGACGCAATACTTTGCAAATGGAAGCTCTTAGCACCGAACCAACTACACTAACATGTCGAGGTGGCTAGGTGAATGCTAGGCGAGGATTTTTTTTTTTCCCTATGCTCCTTGTGCTTTTGGTCTACCTCGTCTGAGCGTAGGCCCTTAAGAGCCCTGAGACCAAAAAACGCTATATCTTTGACGAGTGATTTCTCAGACTCCATGGCACCTAGAGACATCTTGCCAGATTGTAAACCTCCATGTCGGGGCCCTTTATGAAATAATATCATGGTTTTATCCATATCCATTCAGTTCTCTCACTTTCTTATTGTTTGAAAACGTGTGAAATAGTACAGTTTGAGTCAGTATAAGGTTGTCAGACGCAATACTTTGCAAAATGAAGCGCTTGGCACCAAACCAACTATGCCAACACGTCGGGGTGGCCAGGTGAACACTAGGGGAGGATTTGTTTTTTTTCCTACACTCCTCATGATTTCGGACTACCTCATCTGAGCATAGGCCCTTAAGAGCCCTGAATGACTAGATTGGCTTAAGAATGAATTTGATAGGGGAATGTCTAAGAACACACGAGAGTTATCAATCGCTTAGTAAATATTTGTTGTTTAGTTCTGAATGGGAGTCAGTTAGCCTAAAAATTATTGATCTTCCATTCATTGATAATTTATGCTATGATAAACCCATAGATGATTTCCAAAGCACCTTTAAAAGGATAGGGGTAGTCATCAAACATAGTGAATGGTGTGATGTGATTTCCAAACAACTTGAAATACATACAGATTTGGAGGTAATAACATGAATTGGATAGTATTAGACAATCAAGAATCATTAAGTGTCTGAATCAGAATGTCATTGCATCTGGAGACATTCTCAAGCATTGGAGTAATGTATATGGAGAGACATTCTCAACATATCAACAGATGAAAGGCATCAAATTGTGACGAATCTTAGGTGTTTTAACAGGGGAGAATAATAAGAAGCATAGAAGAATGTAGTAAGTGCATGATAAGATAGAAACCGGTAAAAAGAGACCATGAGCAAGAAGAAGCGCAAGTAAGGTAAATACAAATATACACATTGATAAATTGAATGAATAATTACTCATATTAGGTAACTCTTTATATACATACATTATTTAAATATTGTATTCCATAGTTTGATGCATATTATACATTGAAAATGCTAGTACATGTACATCACCAATAAATGAAAAAATAATCCATACTGTCTTAAATATTGTCAAGTGCACATCATATTAGTTTCATGTAAAAATAATCTCAGAAATGTAAGGTCTCATAAAAAATAATCAAGTTCCAAATAGTATTTTAATGTGCATATAAATATAAAAATGCCCAAATAGGTCATATACCATCAAGTTCAAATTCCATATAGGTGTACATACAATGACATGCACATAAGAATACAAAAAATGTCATATAAGACATATTTCCTAATCATCAAAATCTATCCCTCTCTTGGCCTTGCTTGAAGAAGGCCCTCCATTAGATGAAGATGGAGATCTATGAGATGACTTTGGATCATCTGAGCCCATGCTACGAGTCATATTCCGTTGAATACTCACCTATAGATGAGCCTGTAAATGCAAACAATGTTTTTTTTGTCAAAACTTAATTTATATATGTTTTCAACATGTATTTAAGACCATGCTAGAATGAAATAAATACATAAACTTATCACAATTTTTCGATCATGCTGAATTTGCATCTCACGCTCAGATGAGTCATCAGGAGCTCCTGGAGTATAAACAAGGGTACAAAGATGACAAGATGGAGGAGTCCGTGCCCTCGAAGTCAAAATGGAGGGGGTTGAAGTTCCCTACATACACATAAGTTCCAAAAATATAACATCAAAATTAGTGAAAATAGAACTAAGTACATGTATGTGTAATGACAATATTTTAACTAATTTTATCAATATAGAACTATTGTTTTTACCCCACCACACCTGTGAATCAAATGAATAGGGCTGCTACCTGTCACAGGTAACTCTTGCATATACATGTAATGAAGGACATTATTAACATAATTTAATAATTCTACAATGAAAGAAATTACTAACATGTAAGTTAACATAATATGAATTACACGAGAAATTTAACAAAATTTACATGTTGTTTGAATACCTCAATAAGTTTCTGCACAGATGAAATTGCAGCGGCAACACCTTTCTCTACTTGTCGCAGAGATGGTGAGGTGTCTAGTGAAGTCAACATCTTTATCAAACGTGTATCACGTGAGTTAGATGGACATACAAGAACATACACATATTTGACTTCAAAACTATTATATATATATTTGTATGTATGTGAAAATTTTACACAAGTAACATTCTAAATTACCTCTTTGAATGTATGTGTATGCATGGTGCTCGCCGCTTGTGGTTGGGATGAATATGTGCCTCCTGTGCGCTCTAATATTAATGCATGTACATGTACAAATATAATTATTTCAAAAATTTAACATATATATAAGTAAATCAAGTACTCCAAACTTTTTGTAACACACACAATAAAACATAACAAATACATGCGAAGGTGACGTTGATGACTGTAATTCAAATGTCTCACTCAAAAATGCATCTGACATAGTGACATTATCGTGTGCACCCCTAACACCAACTCCACCAAAATTAGTACGCATGAAAGTATTGTCCTCCTCGGGCCTCAAACATATGCTGCCACATGACGAGAAAATATGTGGCCTCATGCTAGTACTCCCTGAGGGAATACTCTGTGTACCTCCACAAGCATCTGGCTCAAAAATATCCCTCATATGTCAAACAAGGGTCTGTCATCACCAATCCGGCACTATGATAATTCTTCACCGGGAACTCCTCGTGCTATGATTATTTACTAATGCACAACCTTTAGTTTGGTGGATGTAATCTGGAAACAAAACAACAACATAACACAAAAATACCATTGACTATGATAAGACGGAATGATGACAAATCTGAAATATCAAAGTAAATTATAATATTAACATGAAATTGTTACAATCTCACCCATGAGGTACTTCGAGTGTTATTGACTTCACTTGACTTTCACCAAGACTATGGGAGAAACTTTACAATTACACCTCTTAATGGCTTCTTCAACACACCTTTAAACTGATTGCTTCCTTCACACACTTCCTACAATATTTCTCACTACTTCCTTCTATGCTAAATGAGGGGGGTGGCCTCTCTATTTATAGAACTTCCAGGCTTATCCATCTTATCCCTAAGATAGGATAAGAAATCCACTCTGATGAATCATATTCCATACCTTAACTCTTATCTGTACATGTAAGCTTATCTTCTAAGATAAGATAAACCTTATCATTTTACATGGGTTCCACATTTTTAGACTTTTTACAAATAAAATACACAAAATATTTATGACCTCACTCCTTGTCCTTATTACCAATATAATATTTCTAACTCCTAATCACGTAGACCCTACTTCTCTAATTACCCAAACTTTGACATTTTAACATTACCGGACCACTTACGACAAATATTTACTTTTTACAACATTCCTATTGTACTTTGACTGTTACCGTACTCCACATTATTGGCGGCACCGTACTAACAGCACCGTTATCTTCTATCAGACACTACTACTAATTATACTTAACAACATCATATTCCTAATACATACATTAATGAAATAGAAATTACGGAGGAAAATTTTAGTGTCGACAGGTCACAGATAGCCCATGAAGTGCGTGGAGTGTATCAATCTCTACTATCTCCTTCACTGTTTGAGGGACAATCTCAGGGTGAGGGGGCATCTGTGTGGGGAATCTACCCTGCTAAATAGGTACATGTTTTGCACTTAGTTGATCTTGTGTAGATCCTTTTCCTCAGCCCTGGAAATCTTAGAAATCAAAATAATTTGGGATCTCATTGAGGATAAACTTGCAATAGAGTTTCCTCAGAAAGTATAGTGGTACCTCATTGTTATTACAAGGTGGAAAATCAAACACCATCCACCATTGGTCCCAAAAATTATTTGTAATCAAATTATTATTGCACCAATGGATGGGAAACTATTTACACGACAACTGAACATGAAAATTAGTGTGGGGGTCCGTGAATAAGGCCCATATGAGGTATTTTGTAATTTCTTTTTTCTTTACATCCACATATGACAATTTGTTGGAATAATAAACCTATAACCCTCTCTGTAAGTTGTCCAACGATCAATTTTCCCCGTTTCTGCGTCAACTTGAGCAAGTAAGCCTCCAATGTGTTTGCAAGAGAGGCACGGTGGGGGTTTGGAGATTGTGAATCCCTCATTCTTTTGATTGAATCCTCAATTTTAATTTTTTTCAACTACGGGGGTTGATAAATCTTATTGACTACCTAGGGGATGTTGAGAAATTGTGGGAGGGTTATAAGGGATGACAGGAATAACAAGGTTTGGTTGTTGTTGATTCCCTCGACCTCGAACTGTAATAATAAAAAATATATTCAATTTAAATTTTAATCTATAATTATCATATTTCAATGCAATTTTGAGAAAAGAATTGTGCCTACCTCTTCTCCATTGTGCCATCATCGATTTAGATGTTCCCAACGATCCAGAAATGATCCTTTCAGCTTGAGATCTAGTTGAATGAAAAAACTCGAGGGCACAATTAAGCTCTGAAACTCGCGTTTAAGGGAGATAAAATGATAGAGGCTCGGGCCTCTTTTTTAATTTATAGTAGACATAATGTGTACGTGTTATAACGTGTATGTGTTATGCTTTGGTAAATCCCAAACTTGAGAATTAAAAATGTGATCCCGTTATAATAAAATGCGTACGCGTTTTTTTTTTTTTTTTTTTTTTGTTTTTGTCCACTTTTTGGCCCGCCAACTTCATGCACTTACCCACACTCATCACACCAAATTTCCAGCATGAAAGGACACCCTAAGGAAAACAAGTATGCATTTTTAGAAATTACAGAAAAGAGATTTATAATTGAATCCAATGATGTAAGGTAACACTACAATGCAACATACCCTTAATTCCTAATAAAAAAATCAATTAAAAAATGCTTCTCTATATGATAGAATAAAAGGAGGATGAGAGTTTTGAGGACTACCTTGACCAGTTCCTCTTGCTTCATAGGAGGTGTGGTATAGGTCTTGATATTACTTTTCTAGAAACTCTATTCCTTAAAGGATTGGATGTTGACATACAAGATGCATTTAATCTTATGGAAAAGGGGGATATGAACAAATTGGAATTCACTGATATCATTGACCTCTATAGGAACTCCTCCCAGACTCGCCAAAACCTTTGAAATCAGAAAGGAAATTTTTTTAATGGTGACATATCCAAACTAAGAGAGGATATTGTAAATATAAGAACGAATCTCTTAATTCAGCTTAACACAATTTTGGATAGGGAAAAATATACGAATACAGAGCCATTGTTCATATATTGTCTTAGATGTAGAAATAAACATGGACTTAAGGACTGTCCCTTAGATAAAATAGACATTTTCCTTGTCTGTGCTCTAAAGAATGTCACTGATCAACATGGATTATTTCCCTTGCTAAAGAAACACTTAAAACAAAACAAAAAAATGAAGTTGAGTTGAATTATGTGGCTCAGACACAAGGAGGGAATTTTTAATCAAATCAAAACTAGTCCTGTGCACCAAAAACATAATGGGTTCCAAATTAGTGGAACACACCATGGGCATAACCTCAAACTTAGGTATAATAAGCACCACATGAATGGATTCCTTAGTGGAAAGCACAACCAAACTATTATTCTCAACCATGGAGTCCAAACTCAAACATTCTACAATTTCAAAAATTTAACCCTCAATTTCAACAACAATGGAATGTAACCCAAGGATTAGGTCAGCAGTATTATAATCCAAGAAGACCCCAAGGAAAAAAATCTTTGTTAAATGGGCCTACAACTACTACCACATCTGAACAACCTGCTCAGCCACAAATACCATCTCAAATTATGAAAAATTCAAAGAATTTGAGGCAGGGTAACCCAAAATATACCGTTAAATCTGACAAGAACCCCACGATGAACTTTGTGGAATGTAGAAATATATTTTTATGGTCAGGGAAGGTTATTTCGAAACCATCATCTATAATTATAGAAGAAGTCCCTTAAGACAAATAAAAATTAGAAGAAACAAAACCCAAACATGTTATTGAAGAAACATCTGAACCAAACACAAATATACCATTTCCATTTATACTTTTAGAAAAACACAACACTATAACCCACGAGAAACTAGAGTCAAATTTAATTCAAGGATTAAAAAAATAAAGTATTGGAATCCCTTTGTTACAAGCTCTTAGGGATATCCCAGAGTTAAATAAAACCATCAAATAGCTCTATGTCAAAACTCCAGGTAGAAGGAAAAATCAGCCTAAAACAATCCATGTTGATGGAAAATTGGCTAGAATATTAGAAGGGAATATGAACCTTCTAAAATGTGGTGACCCTATCAACTTCAGTAGTGTTACAAATGGCTGACCAATCTATAGCCTAGCTTAAAGGGATAATAGAGGATGTGACCATAACCATTGAAGCATGGGATTATTTAGTCGATTTTATGGTCATTAAAACAAATAATAAGAAATTTGGATATCCCTTGATCCTTGGATGCCCTTGGCTACCTATTGATGCATCTCTTATTGATTATAGGGTAAGAAACATGGTGATTATAACTAGGCATGATTCAAAGAAATTATCCATTTATCCAGTTGTAAAACCCTTTGCCACTAAGGATAAACAATAGTCGAAGGACCCAAAGGAAGAAGAGGATGTGGTTTCATCTTTAGTTATGGTCATAATTTAAGAACATTTAGAAAAAATATAGAATTAGGATCGTGAGTCCTACATTGGGCCATGTATGAGTCTTTCGTAACAACCAATTCAAATAAAGGATGACATGATAGATGAAAATAATAAATCTATAATCCATCCTTTCTCACGAAACATAGATATGATTGAGAGCATCTTCCATAACATTACTGAGATCCACATATTGCTTCCACATAGATTCCCCTTGAATTCATTACTGAGAGAATAACCTGTGGTAAATTTTCTCCACCTAGACACTAATCAACTACCAATTTTCCAATGAAAAACATTGATAATCAATAGCTAGTTGACTATTCAAGAGGAGAATACCTTGTTCAAGCTTCTACGCTCTCATCCTCACAATTTTTCTATGGAATATAGTGATATGAAGGGTATTTTCACCAGTATTTGTAAACACCACATTTACACAAGTGATTCTAGACTATTCAAGAAGCCACAAAGAAGGATAAACCTTACTTTAAGAGATATTGTAAAAACTGAAATTGACAAATTATTAGGGCAGGATTCATCTATCCAATTTTAGATAGCTAGTGGGTTTCCCCATTAATGATAGTTCTTGAAAAGAATGGGAAATGGAGGGTTTGTGTGGATTATAGGGAGTTGAATAAGGAAACACATCAAGAATATTTTCCGTTATCTTTTATTGACCAAGTCCTGAACAATTTATTTGGAAAAAGATATTTCTCATTCCTTGATGGGTTCAGTGGGTATAATCAAAGCATGGTGGCACCAAAGGATAAAGATAAAACTACCTTTACCTACCCAGGGGGAATATTTTCCTATAGGTTCTTACCTTTCAAGTTATGTAATGTTCCTGCTACTTTCCAAAGAGCCATGCTAGAAATATTTGATGATCTCACCCATGATTGTGTTAAGATTTACATGAATAAATTCATAGTTTATGGGGAAACATTGCAAGAGGAAATAGATAATTTAGAAAAAGTACTCTCTAGGTGTGAAAAACATCACTTATGCTTAAACCATAAGAAATGTCTATTTATGATGGAGCAAGGTATAGTCGTAGGCCACCATGTTTCAGTTGAGGGAATCAAACTAGATCCTAATAAGGTGAAAATCATTGTGTAACTTACATCCCCCAAAAATAAAAAAAAGTAAGAATATTTCTGGGACATGCTGGTTATTATAGAAGATTCATTTCAGATTTTAGTAAGCTAGCTTCTCCACCATTTTCACTTCTAACAAAAGACTCTAAATTTGAATGGATAAAAGCATTTCAAAAATATTTTACCATTATCAAGGAAAAATTGAAAAGTACCCTAGTCTTAAGAGTCCCAAATTAGAAGTTTCCCTTTCACATACAAACTAATGCTTCTAATGAGGTAGTGGGAGCTGTAATTGGATAACAAGAGGAAGGAGAGGAAATACATGCCATCTACTATATTAGCAAAAACCTCTTCCCCGCTCAAAAGAATTACACTACCACCGAGAAGGAGTTTCTTGCAGTGGTTTATTCCATTAACAAGTTTCACCATTACATTATAGGATATGAAGTAATTGCTCATATTGATTATTCTGCTATCAAGTATCTAATGAATAAAATTTTGGTGCATGTCATAATTGTAAGGTGGATTTTGTTATTGTAATAATTTAAAATAAAAATTATGGATAAACTAGGGAAATCAAATGTGGTGGCTAACTTTCTCTCAAGGCTAACCATTTTAGGTATAGAGGAGTAGGTCAATGCTGATTTTCCTGATGAAAATTTATTTACAATCTCTTCTGTCTCTCCTTGATTTGCAGACATGGCTAACTACTTAGCTATAGGAAAGTTTCCATGTTTCCTCACACATAAACAAATAAAGCAATTAATTGAATAAATTTGATGTATACATGGTTTTATGGGATGATTTTTAAATATGGACATGACTATGTATTGTATAGATGTGTAGCTGAAGATGAGATCTTTTACATACTCTGAGCATGTCATGATGAACCATTAGGGGAGACTATTCAATTAAAAGGAAAATATAAAAAGTTTTTGGAGCTAGATACTATTGACATTTTTTACATAAAGATGTCAAAAAGTATGTATGACAATGTGATCAATGTCAAAGGATGGGAAATCCAACACTTAAAATAGAGATGCCACTCCAACCTCGAGTAGTTCTATAGCCATTTGAGAAGTGGGGGTTGGATTTTATTGGACCACTTGACCCACCTTCTCAAGGAAAGGAGTACATCTCAAATTGTATAGACTATGTTACAAAGTGGTCTGAGGTATAAGCTCTCCAATATGCAATGGATGAGAAAGTTGTAGAATATTTATATGAGCATATATTCCAACGGTTTGGAGCATTAAGATACATTATTTCAGATTAGGGACCACCATCCATTTTAAGTGTAATCAGTTCCCTTGTGGCAACATATCAGTTAAGGCATAAGAAATCACCCCATACCTTCCTCAATCTAATGGCCAAGTGGAATTCACCAAAAAAGAATTAATAAACATTCTAACCAAGATAATCGATATCTTAAGGAAAAACTAGGTTCAAAAGCTACCTAAAGTAGTATGATCTTATAACACCACTTGGAATAAAAACAAAAGATTCACTCCTTATGAGTTGGTTTATGGAAAGAAATCTATCTTTCCCATAGAATTTGAAACTTAGACCTTAAGAAAAACTGCTGCAGTAGAAATTGAGTTATCAGAAGCACAAAAAGAAAGGAATATTTAGATGAATGAGTTGGATGAGATAAGGTTATAAGCACTACATCAAATATAAATCATCCAACATGAACGAAAATTGTGTCATGACAATCATATTAAGCAAAGGAAGTTTCAAAAAGGGGATTGGTCTCTTCTATTTTATTCAAAATAGAAAAGGGAAATTGCAAACAAGATGGATGGGTCCATACCAAATTGAGGAAGTCTTTGAAAATGGGACCATACAGCTAATTCCAATTGATGGTGAAAGAAGAGTAATGCTAGTTAATAGCCATAGAATAAGGTTATACTAAAAGCCAACATCAAAGGAAGAATTCAAAAATGTGCTACAAGAGAATGTAACTCTGAATTTCTTGGACAAGGTTTCGACACAGGAAACGGTGTGCCCCTGTCCAAGATATTTAAGCATGGCCATAACTTTTGACCGGGAGCTCCGATTCACACAAATTCGGAAAAGTCCCTCTACCTAACCACAACTGGATATCTTTAATTGGGTGGGAAAAAGTTCTTAAAATGCAAAATACAGTTTGCACTTTTGGGGTTTGATATGGTCCTCACCTAAAAGATGTACAATCTGAGGTGGTTGGGGTAGATTCGGAATAAAGTACTCCTTGGCAGGTGCAATAATGAAGTGTGTTGTATCAATCTTTGGAATTTGCATCTTCTTGATCTTTCACTGCAAATCTGGTTATCTGTGCATGATCTTGCATTACAAATGGCAAGACAGGTGTTCTTCATTCCTCGGTGCATCACCTCTGTTAGTTTAGGTTTTATTTTTTTGCATTTTCTTACCCCTGTCCTCCTTGAAAAAATAGATTAGGTTTTGAGTAGACCCTCTGCATTTTTTACGTGTGCATCTGAACAGAGGAATAGGGCATCCGGAGAGCTTTTCCGATCGCAGGTCCCACACTTGGGAAAAGCTCCATGTTTGCAATCGCAAATGCAGACAGGGGTGCAGAAACTCAAAAGGATGAATTAGTTTCAATAAAAAAATAAATGGTTGAAAACTAGAAATGGCGACGCCTTATTACTTCAGGAAGCAAAAAAATGGCCATAACTTTTGACCGGGGCCAAAAAAAAGAGAAAAACAAAATACATATTTGAAAAAAATAAATATTAAATGCAGGTGGTTCGAAAACCAACAATGGCCCCTCCCTTCTTCTGGTCACCTCCCTCCTAAATCATGCCATCAATAAATGTGTCAATAAAGAATAATGAGAGAGAAAAAGGAGAATCCAATACTGTTATTAGATTTGAAAAGTGATTAGTAACAAGGTATGTGTCATTATTTTCCTTTTAAATATTAAAAAAGTCTAATTATGACGTGATAAATATTACTCTTGTGTGTAATGATGACTCCCTATTTCCAATGTTTTTGCACACACCCCATATCCTAATAAATATTTCACACATCCCTAATTAATATCTCCCACATACTAATTTATTTTGCATGTTGTCGATGTTCCATCACAATTGGTTAAACTTTACCCAATTCATGTTATTTTGATATAAAACCGTTTCCCCCCTATTTTTCCCCATTTTCATTATTGTCATTCCATTCCCGCAATATCACTAGTTCCACTCTTGCAATAACAAACTTTCCATTCATGCACTGTCACTTTCCTCATTCTTATGCTCTAGTTCCTTTCAGTCTTATGCCACTACTTACTTTGTTTCAAATACCAACCTTGGGGATTAGGCTTTGTCATGAACCGAAAAGTTTGGTTGAATTGATCTTCGATAGAAAATTAGTGGTAATATTTAAGAAAGTAGGATATTTTGATTTCATGCTCACATATGAGGAATTCAACCCTAGGATGAAAGAAGAATTCAAAACAAATATTTTGGAGAGACACTCTAAAGTAAAAGGTAAGGAAATCTTGTTTTGCCCATCCATAATTAGTCACATTTATGGTATTCTAAAGGAAGGACAACTGGTTAATTTTAGGACTCCTTACTTTGAACTTATCTAATGTTTTTCTGTTGGAAAGAAAAAAAATTGAGTTGGTTATCAATAAATAAATGAAAGGCTAGGAACATCAAAAGGATTACTTTCCTTGAGCCATGGTTGAATGTAGCAAAATATGTTATAAAATATGTTACATGTGAAGGTCAATATGAGATTATTTTAGGCACAATATTGAGATTCCTTATTCACCTACACCATGGTCAAGAAAAAGGCCATAAAAAAGTTAATATTCCCTAGTTTTTGTTTGATTCTATTATCTATGCCGTTGAGAAATTCCAATGGGGTTCCTCTTATCTCAAGTTCCAAGGTCTCATTCACCTCATCTGTAAGCATCAT
The DNA here is from genome assembly GCA_019776745.2 of Taxus chinensis. Taxonomy (NCBI): domain Eukaryota; kingdom Viridiplantae; phylum Streptophyta; class Pinopsida; order Cupressales; family Taxaceae; genus Taxus; species Taxus chinensis. The sequence goes on from CM034152.1 coordinate 524,647,744, forward strand.
TTCATTAAGAAGCATCATGGGCTTAAAAATTGGGTCAAGTTACAAAATAAATATGCCCTTGAACCTACTTTAGTTCTAGAAAGAGGGCCTTCTACCTCAGAGAGACCATAGAAACATCTTAGGTCATTAGGGCCAACCCATACCCTATATGAGAATCAAACAGAAAATGTTCCTTTGTAGGAGGAACAAGAGGCAAAAGTTATCATGTAATCCTTTCACCAGACACCTCCTACTTCTCCACCTAACTTTGTATCCCCTCCAGATCATGTTTATGAATTGGAGATTAATAAAACACAAATCATGGTTAAAGAATCACCCATTCATGACAAAGGAAAACACCCATGCTTGAAGGTGTGAATAGTTCACCTGTTGATTTTGATGCCATTATTACCCAAGTGTTGTCCATTTCTAAGGTTCATTATGAGCTACAAAAATCTCAAGAAATAATTTCTCAATTGTAACTTATCTTACAAAGAAAAGAGGAAAATTTCTCTCAGTTGGAAGCAGAAAATGAACAGAGAATTCAACACCTCCAACAATCGTCGGAGTAGAAATAAGAATTCATCTAACAGCTACAAAACAATGTAGAGGAGAGGGAACAAAGAATTCAGTGCCTTCAGTCTAGAACTGAAGAATTGACCACAAAACTTGTGCTCTTACAAGGAGATAAGAAGAAAGTAAAGTCTTTGGAAACTATTGATCAAATAATGCAAATAGACTTTGTATTCCCACAAATAATTATCCTAAAAGGTATGATAAAATGGATGAAAGAGTGTTCTAATCTAAAAGGAGTGGCAGAAGATAATAAAATATTAAATGAGGAAAATAAGGTACTGTAAGATAACATGCTTGTTCTCTACTGGTTAAATGACCAAGCCCTTGCTTATAGGTACCTTCTAATTTTTATGCATTATTCCTAAGGGAACAATTATTCAAATGAAAAGCTTCCAGAGTCTTCTCCATTGAATCCATAGAGTTTAAAAATGATAAAAAAATTATTGGAGCATATGCAACAACTAACACAGTTGGTAAGAATTTATTATGTGAATTTTATGTACACAAGTTTCTTCTCCCTAAGAAGGTGGAAATACCAATCAATTTGTATGTAGGGGAATTACAATTGAGATATTTTATTTCCAATTTAAGACATCAGTATATATGGCATGAGCAGAGGGGAGAATACATGAGAGAAGAAACTAATACAGGCCTCCTAATGAGGCATGATCTCTTCGCACCATTGAGATTCTTTAGTAGATTTCAGGCCCAGGTCTATTATTTACAACTTTTGGATAAGTAAAAAACAAATATTTCAACTTGTGTACCAGAATTCTAGGACTATGTACTCCCAAAACTTAACATGAATTTTCTTTCTTGTTAGCTACAGTATGGACTACTTCTAGAGGTTTGGAAGAAGAAGGAGGTTATATCCCCAACCAACCTCTAGTGGTCATTAAGGATGGAAAAAGACATGCTGGAAATACAAGAGAAATAGATCAACATGAGATTCCAACCACCATTGAGATTAGCCCTAGTGCTAATATGGAAGAAAACAAAAGATCAACCTTCCAAGAGATAAAAAAGGTGGAGAGAAACATTGATTAAATTTATAGGGTTTTTTAATATAGAACAAAAGGAAATATGGCTTACTTTTACAAATGATAATTGTACATGTATTGTCAAAGCCTTGAACAATAATCCTGTAGCAGGAGGACCTACTAACCCTTAAGTGTGGGGGAGTGATAAAATTCCTATGTAAACCCCCATTTTGTTGTTTCATCATTTTGTAATAAGACCAATATTAAATTTTTGTAATTAATACTCTAATATATTTGAAAGGAAGTTTTGTACATAAACCTTGTTTATTTTCATCTTATATGTGCTAACAATGTGGTTAAAGAACATATCTTAAGCCCAACGTAGGACTCACACATGACCTGACACAAGAATCATTCACGTATTGGCGCATGAATCACCCATGTATTGGTGCGGGAATTTCTTGGAGTGCAGGAATCACCTGTGCATTGGCGCATGATTCATTATGGAGCACAGAAGTCACAAATGCATTGGTGAAGGACTCACTTTGGAGTGCAAGACTCACGCTACATAAGCGTATGACTCATATGAAGAAAGCAAATAACTTATACATAAAGGAGGTGAGTTGATTTAGTCAGCACACGAGTTGACATGGTGAAAAGAGCATTAAACATGAACTATCATCTAGTCATCATGTGACTCATGTGGATTATGTAATCCCAACTTAACATCAAGTTCGATTGGAGACGTGGAACAAATGGAAAAAATAACTTGTAGTCACTATGATTGTAGGGATTCAATACATGATATTTGACATCCTCTAGATTTTTTGTATCATCTCAAATGAGAGTTAATCAAGGACTCCACTCGGAGTTAGAAATATGAAATCTAATCTAAATGTGGAATGTACTTGTTCTTTCACAGTTGTAACTCTTTAAAAAAATATTGTTGTCATAGAGATATTTTGGTTAAGTAGTAGTTAGTTATTACAATAATTCGTCCTCTTATAGAATGAAAAGGAATGCTCTTGATATATAATGAAATTTGTAGTAGAATTATAGAGTTAGTTATTTGCTTGTTGTTGAAGAAATGATTCTATTCAATAATGTGCATGATTCTGGGTTAGATCAACTTGTGTGATTTTCAATACTAAAATGGATAAGTGGGAAGGAACAAGGTCCAATCCTCCCTAATGTAAAGGGAGAATTTATTGTTTATTTAATCTATGTTATTCAAAAAAAAATTAATTACCAAAATTCCATTGCTTTTAGCATTTCAATTTTTAATTTAGTAATATTTTGCTTTATTAATATAAGACATTCCTTAATTGCATTTAGAAGTATTATGTGATTTAATTCAATAGTGAATACATGCTGAGAATGGGTTCAATCATTCTCTTTCTTTTATATAGCTATGGACACCACCCTAGAATGACAATCATGAGATAATTAAAGTGCAAGTATCAACGATGCTTGTCAGGTCATACCCTAATGACTATAGATGTGTAATTTTGAGATTTAGGGAGCTTTAGATGCCTTTTATAAGTGTATTAAGTGAGTGATCTAGTGAATTGAATTAGAAGTTCCAGGTTAGCATATGAGGTAATGTTTACTTGCTCATATAGGGTTCTGAAGACGATTTTTAAAAGAAAGACCAACCGAGGTGAAGTATAAGACTCAAAAAATGATTTCAAATTGAAAGTGTAATTGGAATATATGTTGTTCTAAGACCATATAAAGAGGTCATGACTGTAAAGTATGGACTTGACTAGACTGTATAGTCTTGTCAAGGAGTAGAGAATATGCCAAATCAATTTTGGAGCTAGTGAATGTTGACACAAAATCTATGCACTTGGGTACATTTCTAGGTCCTAAAGCATACTGATGTATACATGATTCCTAAGCAAGAAAACTAGTGGTTGACGACTTATTTTAGGCCTTTTTCTCTATCTCTTACACTTTTATTGGCCTTACACATATTATTGCTCTACCAAAAATTTATTGATTTATCTTTTATGGCCTCAGACACTAGTTCCTAGTTAGGACAAAAGCGCACAGGTGCTCATATCCCTCTTGGGCACTCCTGACCCTCTTTATCTTCTTCTTACTCTTTTAGGTACCTTTTACTTATTGGTCACCTTTTAAAACTTTGGGTTGTCCTTTCAGTTATCAATTATGAAATTCAAACAAGGGAATCATATATATACTTAGTTATTTCTCTCAAATAAGGGGCCAAACATCATAAGAATTATCTATCATCACCTACGCTTGCATTAAAGGCACAAAGTAATTACAAGGACAAATCTAACACTTTCATACAAGGGACAAGGGTTGCATCAATCTACATACACATCATAGGAGGGGATTTCATTCTATTCCATCACACATATTTGACATACTTTACACATTCTAGATCTAGCCTGCTATCATCATGTAACTTACACAAGGGAAAGCTTGGGCATCATTACAAACACAAGCACAAAGAACTACATGGAGTTTGATGTGTATTGCATCACTCGGTCATAAGTTAACTCTTTGAGTGACTGTAAGGGTCAGTTTGACTCCCCATTCCGCATCTTCTTTATTATGTTTGATGTAGTTTTTGGGCATGTGTAGCTAGATATCTATGTTTTAGGTTATAGGTATGACCGAAGACATTACAGCTAAACCATAGTGACAAAGAGAGATCAAAAGAAAATATCCTCTAGCCTAACAAAGACCATAACTTAAGAATCTAAGTAAATAATGGTCACTAACACCCAGAACAATCACTAGTGCCCAAACATTCTTGTACTCCTGCGGGTGCTTATGTCCAGTACAATTCTGAGTCTTAGAACCCTTGGTGAGCCTTGAAGACACTGTTTCCAATCTGTTCTAGCATTTATTCAATCCAAACCACTCCCAGATCACACAAAATCAGCTACGTCATATTCTCTCTTTCATTTGCTTAGGGTTTCATATCTTTGGATGCTTATTGCTTATGCACTATTTTACATAGTTATATGAATATCATTAGCTATAACAAGTTACTCTGAAATTAGATTTAATTTAGTTTACATTAAATCATTTAGTGAATCCAATAGATCAAACCCTACCTTCTAAACATGCATAATATCCTCTCTCCTTCCTATGAATTTATAGAGAAACCCTCTTATCCATACTATGCACCCACTAGGGTTTCTAGCACAACTATCATCATTGCTGATTTTATGCAGGTCAATACCCAACACCTTGCCCGCTTCAACCCTCCAATGACCGACCCAACTATTAATGTGGTCACCACTCAATGAAATAGGAAACCCATGAATCCACCCATTTCTATTCCACCACCTATCACCTCTACAATTCCTACCGACAACTCCAAAGGTTATGATATCATTGAGCAACTAAAAAATGCACCAGCCAAAATATTTCCTTATGATATTTTACGTAATGCACCAAATTGTCATCATACATTAGAGGTTGTGTACATTCTATTCACATTGAAAGTGATAATTCCCATGTTACCTTCACATATCTTATTCAATCCCTAAAAAACCTACCACATGCCATATCATCCAGTAATGAAGACATCCCTCTTACTGCCATTGGTGATCCTTTATCACTTTTACTTACAAATACTATTAGTTGCCATTATATCAGGCATATATTAATTGACAATGGCATCATTTTAAATCTATATTCCCTCTCATTATTTACATAATTAAAAATTCTTCATAGTCAGATCACCAAATCCTCTACTCTTGTTCATGGATATGATTATTCTACTCAAACATGTATTGGATCTATCACCTTACCTTTACGAGTTAGGTCCAAAACCCTTCCCACTTTGTTTTATATCATTGATAAATGATTTCAGTTCAATTATTTACTTGGTTGACCATGGATCCATGTTATACATGTTGTTCCTTCTATGGTTCATCAATGCGTTAAATTCTTACATGATGGATACAAGCATGCCATTTCCTTTGACCCTGACCCATTCAAGTTTTTTTGAATAGATCCAATCACTACTATGCCAATACCCCCACTCAATCCAATTTCATACCATAATATTGATACATACTATGTAGGTGAATCCATTGCTCCCATTACTTCTTCTTCTACCTCCAAATTCTCTCATTCTGTCCCCACACATACCATTGATCTCATTTCTTCTACCATACCTCCCTCTATCACTACTACTATTCCACCTTTTATTACTCCTCCTTTCTCTACATCCACCACTCCTCTTAGCATCCTTGATGATGATATCCAACATGATAATTTCAACACCAATGATTCCGATGATAAGGTCGATATCGTAGAACTTACCAATGACAAGTTGCACAACCTTAACTTTACTCCTATTGAGATATACAAATCCTATTTCCAAGACACCTTTGTTGCTATTGGCCTGGGTGAATATCAAATCAAGAAGCATCCTCCCTCTACCACATCCATGGTTCCTTTCTAGGAAACTATACATACACTAGACCTCATGCTACCTCTACCATCTCCTCATGTTACCCCTGCTTCACATATCAATCCATTCAGATGCACCTTACTCATACATGAATCTTATTGGCCTCATATCCCATTCGATCCCACTTGTTATGACATTGTTTGCACACATGAAGGCTTAACAAAATTAGGATTCACATTTTCTAATCTCTTCCTCTACCCTCACTCTCCCCACCTATATCATGGATATGTACTCATTATTTCTAGCTTATGTCCTCCATGTCTTCCATCTATTTGTCTTCATTACACGTGCACCCCATTCCTTTTCACTCACCCTTAGACAATATTGACTTGAATATATTGGTGGCACTCTTGACCCCAATCATACTGATATTACATTTCCAATTCCTTTTAGCCACATCTCTATTTCTAATGATTCCTTCCTTGGCTATACCCAAAACCTAACTTGTTGGTACACACATAAATATCCACAACCACCTTTTCTTAATGAATAATATGCTATGGGAATCTATAATTTACGCCACACATGATATTTCCATGATCACCTTTACATTATTTCTTACTATGTCTCAAATCCCAATCCCATCGGTTATGACCCTAAAATTGATGACCTCCCTAATGAGTTTACTTGATTCCTCACTTTCAAACTTGGGGGGCATTGCACTATCCCCTTCCTCCATCATAGTACGATGCATCACACTTCATGCTAAATATTTTCTAGCATCTACTCTCCAAACACATACTTTCCATTCATTACCCGATGATGCCTCTCTTGTTCTATGGTTCATGCTTGAATGTTAAGGGTGAAATTCCTCCATAAACCCCACTTGTCACTTCTTGGATAATCATGGTCCATGTTTCATGTCTATCTTTTTTAACATTACCACATCTCTGGTACTCATACTATACAATCATTACTTGATGACACACTCTTGTTCTATGGTTGGTACTTGATTGTTGAGGGAGAATTCATAAATGAACCTCATATCACACATATTTGTTGGGGGGAAAGTGGCTCCTCACATCCTCATATCTTACATATCATAGCACACCATCACATGCATATGACATCTACACATCTTAGTTTTCTTTAATCTTGTTAGCTCATATTACTTACATGTTACACTTTGTTTCCTATACTAGTTGGATACTTAATATGTCATTATATTTTTCTATACACATATGCACATTATTGTGGCATCTTGAAGTAAATGCATGACTTTCACATATTCTTACATGAAGCGTGATGCTTGATACTGATCTTTACTAGTTCCATCAAGGCTTCTAGGGGCATCTACCTTTTCTACTCTTATACTTCACACATCACAAATCCTATTATTCTAACATTTTATATTTTACATCACTATCACTTATGTTTTTGATGATCTATAATTTCTTTGAAATACTATTTATATTTCTAACATGCTAATGGGTGCTTTATGTGTAGAATTTTCTTTGCAATATTATATATAACCATGGTTATCTGATACTTTTTATTTTCCATTGTTTGATATTATTTACGGGATATGTCCTATGTCTTGTTTTATCATTGTTTGCTTATGGCCGCTTAAGCCCTGATTGTCTTGTGACATTGTGATTGATGTCCTAGGTATGAAACACATTTTTCACGGTCCCTTTTGTCTTCATAGTTGCTTGCTACATTGTTTTCTATTTGCATGCTCTTTATTTTACACTAACACTTGTTTCTAGCCTAATTTGTTTGCACGTGCCTTGGTTTCTACCATGTACATCTCCTACCCCTGCATGTATCTAATATATGATATGCATATGAAATTCAAGTCCTCTCCTTTGGGATGCATCCTCTTATATTCGTCATATACACCACAAACAAGGGGGTAATCTATTGGGTGAACAAATCACCCTTATTGAAGCATAGAGTTACATAATAGATTAGCATCGTACAAAATTGGCTAAAGCACACAGTCACATATAGGTCCAAAATATGACATGGACCAAAAATATAGAGCATAAACTAGCACCCAACATCGGATAGGAACGATGGGTGCTTATGTCCCACCTGGGTTTTTGTGTCCTGGGGGTAAAAAAACACTTTATTAGTTCAACACAATATTCAGTAGCTTCATTAAATTTTTATAGTACCAAAAACTTCTCTCTAGTTACAAAAATCAGTCATTTGGTTACAATTCAGTGACAAATAGTTATAATCAGTTAGAAATCAGGGATGTTTTATCTGCCATGGCACTTGAGGAAGTGTCATGGAAGGAGGTAAAAACAAACCTATCACCCCAAAAATCTTCTCTTGGTATGAGATCACCCAAAAAAAATTCTTTTAGCATGAGATCTCCCAAAAAACTCACTTTTGGCATGAGATCACCCAAAAAACTCACCCTTTGTGTGAGATCTCCCAAAATAATCACTCTTGGCATGAGATCACCCAAAATCTCACCCTCGACAACAATACACTCAAATTTAGCAACATCTTTACAGAAAACATGACAACTCTCTATCATTTACTCTTTTACACATCATGTGAACTCTTTCCTTAACTACTACTTTTACACACTACTTTTACATACATATACATACGTCACTCTAATTTTTCACATATAGGATTTTGACTACTCTTTTGCTCTTATTTTGCAAGTCCGTCCTTATACACAACAAAAATCATCCCACAAGCTCCAATAACACACTACTACGTATACACTTCACCCCTATGGTCTACATCCCCTTCCTAGTTTCCATGCTTCACATTACGATCACTTCACGCTTTACTTGTCCACTCAACACACTATCGGCTACACTTCTCTTTGGATCACAAGGTACACATTTTCTATCTACTTTATGTCATCGAGTATTCACTCAACAACATAAAGTGGGGGAAAATGTAGACATAATATCTATGCACTTGGGTACATTTCTAGATCCTAAAGCATACTAATGTATACATGATTCCTAAGTGAGAAAACTAGTGGTTGACAACTTTTTTTGGGCCCTTTGCTTTATCTCTTGCACTTTTATCAACCTTACATATCTCACAGCTCTACCAAAACTTTACTGATTTATATTTTATGGTCTCAAACACTAGCACCCAATTAGGAAAAAAGTTCCTAGGTACTCCTATCCCTCCTAGGAACTCCTTACCATCTTTATCTTCTTCTTACCCTTTTGGGTCTCTTTTACTTCTTGGCCACCTTTTAAAACTTTGGGTCAGCCTTTCAGTTGTCAATTATGAAATTCAAACAAGGGAATCATATATATACTTAGTTATTGCTCTCAAATAAGGGTCCAAACAACATAAACATTATCTTTCATCACCTAAGCTTACCTCAAAGGCACAAAAACATTACAAGGACACATTTGACACTTTCATACAAGGTAAAAGGGTTTCTTCTAAAAGAGTGTTTGTGAGAATCAATACAAAAACTATGCACCACAATGAAGTTGCACTCCAACGGTAATGTTATAGATCCAACATAATTAACAAGAGTCAAGAAACAATGGAAAATCATGTAACAAAATAACAGACAAGCTCATGTGGAGAAAAGACAACAAAGTATCTTGGCATTCTCATAAATCATAATTAAAGGGTACATATAGGGGTTTTGAGTAACCCCAATGCATGTCACACAAGCCCTAAACCTAATGACTCGTGACCTCACCTAAATGAGATAACCCACCATGTATGAGTGGAAGACACATAATAATGAAATAGTATCCCTCACACCAACACCCCATCTTCATCAAAGCTGGGGTAGAGGTTATGGAAAGTCAGAGTAGAAAAATAAGACTCCCTTAGAAAACTAAGAAAGATGTGTCAATGCGGCCCAAAAACTAAAGGCCTGATAAGGCACCCATGTACAAACAAAATCTCTCTGGAAAGAAGAAGAGGAGAAGGACTAGATGGAATGAAGAAGATGGGCAACTGTACCATACCTCATCATAAGAAGAGACCACAAGTGAAAAAACTTCACCTCAATAAAGGGCTAGGTGAATATTTCTGCAACCTGATCGGATGTCTGAATATACAGCAAATCAATGATGCCTTCATGTATAATCTCGTATATTAAGTGCATGTGGATCTCAATGTGATTCGTCTGCTAATGCTGAATTAGATTTCTACAAATCGAGATGGTGCTCATGTTTTCACAGTAGATAATGGTAGGCTGCCGATAGTGAATACAAAACTTTGTAAAGATACCCTATAACCAAACAATTTCTGTGGAAGCATTAACTAATCCTCTATAATCTTTTTCTGTATAAGATATCACAATTTTATTCTACTTCTTACTAGACCAACTAATATGACCCAAACCAAGAAAAAAAATGTAGCTTGATGTAGATTTCTGATGATTCACATCACCGAACCAATTAGAATTAGTAAACCTAACCAAGTCAATATCCACCCATCCTAGATAGTGAATGTCATCAGTGTAAGTATCACAAACATAATGAAGGATCTGCTTAGCCACTTTCCAATGTAACTCATGTGGCTCATGTATATATCTGGACATGATCCCAACAACATACGATAGATCCGACTGAGTATGAGTAAGGTAAATCAAGCTCCCCACCAACTGTTGATAGAGGGTACCATCAACCAAGGAAGTAGAGCAATCAGAAACTAACTTAACCCTGAAAAGGAAAGGAGTAGGATAAGACTTGTAATCAGACATATGAAACCAAGCAAGAAAATCAAGAGTGTACTTTGGTTGGGAAATCAAAATTCCCGAGTCAAATTGTGAAATATGGATCCTAAGAAAGTAATGAAGAAATCCTAAGTCAAACATGGAGAACTTGTTGGCCAAGACGATATTCACAGAATTAATGATAGAAAAAGAGCTTCCCGTGATCAACAAGTCATCAACATACAAAAAAAGGATGAGTATGGAATCATCTTGTTGTAGAATGTAAACATTTGGGTCATAGTGCCACTGAGTGAACCCTAATGTAAGTAAAAAGGATTCCATATTAGCATACCAAGCCCGAGGGGCTTGTTTAAGGACATAACAAAACTTATCAAAATTACAAACAAGAGAGGGATCATGGACATAACCCTAAGGTTGTTTAATGTAGATCTCTTCCTCTAGGTCCTCATGAAGGAAGACCCTCTTAACATCCATTTTATGGAATTACCATCTGTTGGTTTTCAGGTAATCAACCCTAACTACTTAGGAGAAACCCTTAGCTACTAATTATGATTTAAAATTTTTGACATCTCTATTAGCTCCATACTTTTTTTGGAACACCCACTTACACCAAATGATTTTTCTTCCTTTCGGAAGAGGGGTGAGATCCCAAGTATCATTCTTCATGAGCAAGGAATACTCCTCATCCATGGAAGAATCCCACTCAGGAATAATAGAAGCTTCCTAAAAATACTGCAAATTAGAAGTAGAGGTGAAGAAAGAGTGGGGTTTAACAAAATATGAGAAAGTATGTGTCTCATTCGAAGGATATCCAATTAAATCTCCAACACTCTACAAATTTTTCTAGCCCAAAGAGGACCAGGAGGATTAGGATCAGATTTGGAAGACTCTTCACTTGAGTGAGAAGGGACATATTCCTCATCATCACTACTGTTAGAATCAGAAGACTCAGAAGTCTGATGGTTGGGAGGATCAAGAAGAGGAACACACTCAATAACATCGTCATCTAATGAGTCAGAATCTGAATAAGAGAGTTGAAGAACCTCAGAGGGTAGAGAAGTATAAGTCAAAGAAGACTCATTGAACTTAACACTTATCTCAATATAAAGCTCATGAGTAGTAGGGTTAAACAATCAATATCCCTTCATGCCATCAAGATACCCTACAAAGATATAAGGTTCAGATTGTGGTTCCAAGGACTTGCAGTTATTTTTGGGAACTCGAGCCATAATATTGGATCTGAAGATGCAAAAGTGATCTACATCAGGCTTGCATCAAAACCAGGCTTCAAAGGGTATCATCCCTCTTATGGCCTTTTGTGGAACACGGTTTTGAATGTAGCATGCACAATTCATAGCTTCTGCCCAATATTATGGAGGAAGGGACTTCAAGTGATCCATACAAGTGTCCATCTCCTTAAGTGTTTGGTTCTTTCTTTCCACAACTCCATTTTGTGAAGGGATCTAAGAAATTATACGCTGCAAATTAATCCCTTCAAAAGTAGAGAAATCCTAAAACTTATTACTTACATACTCACCTCCATTTTCAATTTGAAGAACCTTGATAGACTGTTCCACTTGTTTCTCAGTAAGAGCCTTAAAGTCCTGAAAATGTTCAAAGAATTCATAATTAAGCTTAAGAAAATATACCCAAGTATATCATGAATAGTCATCAATGAAGGTAGGTATATAAAGAGATCTAGTAAATGAAGGAGATGGAAATGGTTCGGAAATGTCACTATGAACAAGATCTAAGGGACAAGTAGCTCCCAATATTTTCCTTTGTCAAATATTTTTTCATGATACTTCCCAAGGGCACAACCCTCACAAAGACACTTAGAAAACTTGACGCGAGGTAACCCGTTGACCATTTCATTTTGGCTCAATTGTTCAAGGTAATGATAGTTTTGCATGTCAGGCTGAGTTTTGGCTGTGCCTTTTTTTGGCTTGTTATGTGGTTGCGTGTTTTTTTTGTGAGACTAGGTCTTACATTGATATCTATTTTTACCCTCTACGTGTGGTTTAATGTTGCTTAGGTTTTGTCCTTTTGCTATGTGGTGCCTTGCTCTCACCTGCTAATTACTTATCTTACTTTAGCTCCTGGCTTGGCTCATGGTGGGTTGATCTTACCTTGACCATGTTTTCTCTGTATTCAATTTGGTTGCTCTGCCCTTGGCTGTCATTTTTCCCTTTACTTATGCAGTTTCATTTATCTCCTGGGCTGCTTACCAAGTCTCCCTTGTGTGTTGTGCATTGTGTATGGCTTCTACTCATCTTGACATGACCTTCCCTGGTCTCCCATGTTACCTTGGGCCTTTCTCCCATACCAGCCTGAAATCCACCGACTAGCTGCCATCTCCCACCGACTCAACCCCACTCACCACCTTGGGCCACATACCCCCCTCATCCCGACTCGAGTCACTCCTGACCAAGATCCTCTAGATCCCCCCTCCCTCCCCCCCAGTCATCCTAACCTCACAACCCAATGACTAAAACCTTGGGTGGGATTTTATAAAAGGTAGGGGGTTTTATTTTTTTGGGGGGGATTCATATTTAAAGGGAGGGGTTGTTTTATTTATAAATAGGGGGAACTTAAAATATTTAGGGCCCTTCTATTATCAAAGTGGGGTTGTTGAATATTTTAAAAGGGGGGGCTTATTTTTTACGGTGGCTATAATATAAGGGGCATATTATATTAAAGGGATTTCCATATTAAGAGGGAGGACTTACCTATTTGAGGGAAATATTATATTAGAGGGATTTACATATTAATAGGGAGGACTTACCTATTTGAGGAGCTTTATATTAAAAACACAATTGATTTATTTAATTAAAAGGTGCTAAGATTTTTAAAGGAAGATTTTCTTAAGATATTATTATCAAGTTGGCATATTTGTATATTTAGAGTTTAAATTAAAATTTAGATCTAATTATATTAAGAGTGGTAATTAATTAAATTAATTTTAAAAGCGTTTTATTCTTCTTTCCAGTTAGGTATCTAAGTTGATGAAATTAGCTCTTTTCTCTATTAGATTTGAAATTAAATCATATTTTAAGAGAAATTATCCTTTGAAAGTCCTTAAAAGCTCTCAAAATAGCCAAATAGTACGTTTCCAAATGGATAATTCTTATAATTATCGTCAATTTTTTACTAATCATATGTTTGAGTGTGCAACAACATTCTTAGCCTTTTTCACCTTTCAAGAGCCTTTTCGGCATCCTGGAGATCACTAAGACTCACCTTGAGCCCCTATTGTGCATTATAATTACCATTATTATTACTTGCAGAATAGTGAGTACATCTGCCACAATCTTGTGGCAAGGGGGTTTCTACTGTGACGTGAGATGCTCATTCTCACAACTGACTTGATTTCACCCCTTCCATTGTTTTTTAGCTTTTTGTGCATGTTTACGGAATCAATTCACTATGTTCCACGAAACTTGATTGAGGTCTCCTTTCTTACATGTTATTCCACTAATTGTAAGGTGAGTGAACAGCTGTTTCACAACACACACTCACACCAGATTGTATCCAATAGACTAAACTATAAAGTGTCGAAAGTAGGGGGTTAGGATATTATCTTCGGTGGTTGCGTTTCTTTTCTTCATTCCTTCCTTCTCTCTTCACTATGGATGCACCTTCAATTCCTTTGCTTACATCGTTTAACTTATTCGAATGGAGATAAAAAATGGTAATCAAACTAAGGGGTAAAGGGTTATTTCGCATCACCATGGAAATTGATTTTGAACCTGACGATGAGCCTAAAAAATATAATTATTTGAATCGCAGTGAAAAAACCGTAGGTTTAGTTTGTATGTCTATTTCTTCTAACTTGCTCTTCCATATTGAGTACTCTAATACCATGAAAGATTGTTCATGAGAATTAATATGGAAACTGTGCACCACGATGAAGTTTTACTCCAATGGTAACATGATAGTTCCAACATAATTAGCAAGATTAGAGAAACAATGGAAAAATCATTCAACAAAATAATAGATAAGATCATGTGGAGAAAAGTCAGCAGAGTGTATTGGAATTTTCTTAAATCAGGATGAAAGGGTACTGTTATCCAATTTTACACACGTGAAAAGATTAGACAACGAGGTCCTATTATGTTCAAAACAAAACGTTAGTCCTGACGGGCCCATTTCCGGTTATTGTGGGGATAATTAATTAAGATCGATAAATTATGATTGAAGGAGTTCTATTTTGTTTCCATCATCCACCAATTATGAGGGGGAACTCTAGAAGTTAAAAGCAAGGAAAAAGAAACCAGTTTAAGGTGACAAGGGTGTTATGAGCTGAAAATAGCTCACTGAGAAACTTGATGAGATACTCGGTGAGCTTACACAATGTATAAGGGTTAACATTCAACTCAACTAGGTTAGGCTAAATTAATTTTTTCGGGTGAGCTAAGTTCAAAAATGAAGGGGCTGGGTTACATAAAATTTGGACCACCTTTCAGAAAAAATGGGCACTAAGGTGACTACTGATTGGAACCGGGCTCAATACAAAGGTAGGCTCGTGAATGACTTTGGCTCGACATAATAGAGGAAATGTCTCGACAGTGCCATAAGAATCAAGATCCCTAAGATCACGAGGGTATTATGGAGGCATCAAGTTAGAGATATGTGTAACTCACATCAAACATGAAGATGCAGAGCTCGGATGGGATGCATGGAAGGCAACATCAGGTGAGTTGCTCAAAGTATGGAGAGAGTAGAGGTTAACATAGATATGAACTCAAAGTATGAACCAACAGGTCGATGCAATCAAGAGGTAGCCAAGCTCGGTAGTGAAGTAATTTATGGGCTTATTTGACTCGTTCGTTATCGAGCTAACCTGAGTCACATGGCCAGGTGGAGATTACTGACCAAATGGCCCAGTGGGACTTTAACAATGGAAATACTAGGAAAACATTCCATACATGGATAATTTTAGTGGTGAATGTTTGTAATATGGTGAATATTCCATTTTTGAAAAATTTGAATAGGTGAATTTTCTAGCACGGGTCAGTGACCTATTCACCTAAAAATTACAGTTTAATTTTTTTAGGGGTCGGCTTCGCCTACCCTTGAAACTACCCCCTATATAATCATATATTATTCGTCAGGTAGAACACTACTCGCTCACTCATACCACCTAGGGGCATATGTACTATCAAGTACAGTAAATGTATGACATTAGGGCGAGGCTATAGATACGTGATAAAGAGTTTGTTGACGCGTGATAGGGAGATTTTTTTTATGCGGAACATGGAGATTTTTTTGTTATGTGACCAGATGGTGGACGCTGCAGACACGCGATAGAGATTTACTGACACGCGTCAACAAGGTGGTTGACACACGTCAATGAACCTCACTGATGTGCGTCAACAAGGTTGTTGACGCGTGTCAGTGAGGTTTGTGTATGTGCGTCAACCACCTTGTTGATGCGTGTTAGAAAATCTCTGTCATGCATCTGCAGCCTTCTGTCCCACCACTTAAAAAATAGGTGAAAATTTTGCTGTCAAACCCCCAAAAAATTTGCCTTCCTGTGAAACCGGTTTCGAGGATATTCACCAGGTATTTTCCACCTCCGATTTCTAAGAGGTCTCTTAAAATGAACCCCGATTCCATGATGGGAGGATTTCAGAGGATATGGCCATGCGGAGATGTGAAGGTGGCAAGATAACTTAAAATTTATGTACTAAGGTAGAAAAGTGGATATCAAACACAGAATGACCATGTCAAGCTTGGCAAGATAGCAGTCGGGTTCCCAAGCTAGAATAGCCGTGATGGGCAATGTTCAAGGAAAACTCCAGGTTAGCCAATCATATGCTAACACATTTGGTTGTTAGTACGTGGCTAATCTCATGCCAAGTTATCTAATGAGTTGTTAGTTATATGGAAGGTCGTGTATTGGTGGTATGTCAAGAAGAACCCATTGGCAAAAAACTGAGAGGAAATAATTAATGCATATACTTGGATCAGCCACCTAGGTTGATAAGGCAACAGGTGATTCTACAAGGTGATAGAAGTAAGATTTATGCGATAAAATGAGTTCAAGCTCGAATTATATATGAAGTTGACTCAGTATGGAACCAAGTCACAAGCTACACATGTGTCAAAGAGGTTTTTGAGAGCTCAGAGAGAAGCTCGTGTGAGAGTTGTGAACAAAAATTCTAATGTCATACTGTGAGGATGAATCCTATAGAGCAGTGTGAGCTCTTGGAAATGACCAATGAGTCGTCGAGCTAATCTTTGAGGTCTAAGTGTAAAGTGGATCTCGATGAGCCATCACATTATGGAGGATCTCAAGCCAATGGTCGAGTTATCAATCTGAAGAACTTAGCTCATTCAACGTTGATGTTCCAACATAAGAGGATTTGGGTTCAACGTGGAGCCAAGAAGTCAATTTGTGAAGACCGACACATTAAAAGTAGGATCTCAAACAGATGATTCGGTAGTGAAGGGATCCTAATATGAGTTGAGTTATGGCTGATGTAAGGCTGGTTGAGGTCAAATCTGGTGTGAGCCATATCAAGCTGAACTCGGCAACGAAGTTAAAGACTGGTGGCTCATGCAAAACAAGCTTAGGGACAAACCCGTGTGGAAGAGCTCAATGGAGCTCAGCACAGAGCTCATTGAGAATGAACCTCTATCGGTAGGAGAGATCGTCGGGTAAGTAAGGGAACTCTGTGAATGCAACACGCACGAGTAACTCATGGTCAACACATAACAAGATGGAAACTTGGATCCATGTGAGAAATGGTAAGTTTGCAGACATGTAAGGTGAAATATCACGAGTCATGTCTAAGCTTTGTAGGTCGTGCATCAAGGAGCTAGGGTGGGCTCAGATCAATCCAGAGAGACATTGTATAAACAACCGGTGTGGGATTCAACTTGCTCCTATCGAGCTTAGGGGATTGATCAAAGAGCTCATAGCTCAACATTTGTGAAGAAAGATGGAATGGGCCCATCAATCTAGGTGATGCATACGACTTAAAGGAAAGCTCGTGATAGGATCCCATAAAAATGAATCAACAAGGTGACGCATGGGGTAGATCAGAACACTAGGATATGTCACCTGATGGGCTCAGTAATGGGATGTCCTTGAGATATCTGGTGATGACAAGCTCCTGGTGATGAAGTCAACATGGAGCTCAGTGGTGGACCCACAAGTTGAATGAGCTCGAGTGAAGTCGGTTAGGTTAGGAGCTCGATTTTGAGCTCGGTACAAAGACCAAACACCTCATTGACGATGGCTTGGCTCAGAGAGAGGAGATTGATGTGGAATGGGAATTTTTTATGGTGAGATTACAAACATATCTCATGGAGTCGATCCATAATGATGAATATGAAGAGACTTAGGATGAGCCAAGTTGAAACTAAATCACTCGGCAATGAGATTGCAATTAGAGCTCGTACATGGATGTTGAGTTCCATCATTTGTGTGCGGATCTTAGAAGATATGGATAGAGATCACAGGAAAGTTGAGCATATGAAATAAAGAGTTTGAATGTAACTTTTCCAAGTTCACTATTGGGATCCCATCAATGAGGAACCTAAGAGCCAAGTTGTGGCATCACATCGCCACAAAAGATCATACTCACTTAGCTCATGAGATCAAGCGGCTCAAGTTAGGATGAATTATAACAAATGAATATTTCATACACCAAGTTAGACAGGGGAGATGACTCGGTTGATTCAAAAGAAATAATGAAGATCAAGCTCACTATGAATGAAATGGATTCAGTCGAGAAAAAATAACACAACCAGGAGTGGAGAGCTCTGAAAAGATGGTGGAACATGCCTTAGCATTGAGCTCATTACAAAGTAAAGAGATTTCTCATAGCGGTGGAGAATGTGATGTGCTCGAGCCAAGGATGCAGAACACGTAAGTAATATCGATGAGGCATTTGAGTATGGGCTCAGTGGGAGGTATGTGGCAATGATAAGGTGAGTTCACCAAGGTTCACTTGAATGTTGAGGAAACTCACCAAAACTCATTGAAAGGAGCTCAACTCTCCGAGTTGAGCCATACATTAAGATACGCTCCCAGATCTTGATAGAGGGAGGAGATCACCGAGAGTTGCTCGCCATTTGAGCCAAGTCAAACAGATCTCATGGAAACATGTCTATGTGGTGAGCTCAATGTGATGGAAGCTCGGTTGCAGTGGAGAGCTCATTTTGGGAACTCGGTGGTAGGAGCTCAACTCGGTTGGAATGAAACTCCGGAGGAGCACGTGACCAACTCGGTGAGCTAGCCACCAAGTTGGGTTGTTTTGAACCTATTTTCATGGCCCCCCACTTTCTTCAAGTCAAACCAATCTTCAGGGGCCCAAAAAAAAGTAATTAATTTAATATTTTTATTTAAATATTTTAATAATAATATTTATTATTGTTATTTAAAATATTTTATTTAAATATCCCTTTAATTAATTAAGGAGAACCAGGTCAACTGGGCATTAATGACACATGAAGGAACCTTATAAAGTGGTTCAACCAACTGTAATAAATACATCATGTTCCTTTAATTTAGGAATGTAATTATGACCTTTCCTCTTCGCTCTCATATATTCTTCTATAAATGTAAGTTGGAAGATCATTCCAAAGGGTTCCAACATGTCAGATAGGTTGGAAAGTTAGACATCTTAGGCAAGTGCAATTTTTCAAGAGTCCTATCTCTTCTACAAGTTGTCCTTGTATGTTGAGGAAAATTTCAAGCCTCTTTTCCAAGACTGCAATTAATGTAGCCTAGAATTGCTAGATAACACCCTAGTCGTGTTGGCACATCACTCATCCTAGACTGAGCACTCATCTGAAGAGTGCAAAGGTACCAGGTCCCTATTTAGGGTTTTCGTATCAGGATGTTAGCGTGATGAAGGAATAAACATATAGATCCATAACTAATCCATCATTCTACAATGCATACCATATTTAGATTTATGAAATAACAAGTTTAAAAAATAATCATGATTGAATCAAGAACACGCCTTGATTACACATAGGAATGACACTTAGATTTAACCAATAAATTCCATCTATTAATAAACACAAAATCTCCTTACAATAATGGCCTTTTATACCAATGTGCGCATGGATCTGATACAATAATCCCATTGTATACCTCTTTATATATCTCTATCCATATACTACTATGTGATCCGCATCATATATATAGGGTGGGGACTTGTCCTTCACCGCTTCTGTATTCAAAAAATAGGCTGCATGCTATTAATAGCCACGCGCCGCTTACATGCATAGCCACACATGAAAGTGTGCTATCTATAGACCTCTTGCAATTAACTGAAGTGACAATCCTATTCTTAGCTCATCTCCATGCAAAACAAGCTTCGATCTGATCCTTTAAAGATAGAAAATGTGTGACGCATACGTCCCCACATTGTTGGTGTGTCCTACATGCCATCTTATTAAAATAGGTCTTCATGCTCAAAATAGGCTAAGCCCCAAATGCTGATCTTGCCCTCCGCACATGTGTTCTTCCTGTCCATTCACATCCTTAAACCTAGCCTGCTTTCCTGAGTGGACTTCTTGTGTGAGTTTTGTCAAGTGTTTTTTGATCAACATTACCCCACACTAATCTCACTATCACCTTGACAATGGGTATCTCCAAAAAAAAAATTAAGTAAAAAATATTAAATGGAAAGAATAAGAAAGAATGTAGATGAATAAAGAATGTTTTAAGAGGTAACATCCTCTGTATCAATTTTAAGGATCAACTCTAGATACTCCTCTTTTAATTCATCCTCCAAGGTCTGTCATTTAGTGAGTGCTTGTTCTGCTTTCTTTAGAATGTCCACAACAATGGATTCTAACTCATCACTCACAATCTCTCCTTTTTCATTATGTAGAACCAACACAACGCTAGACATTGATGTCATTATTCCTTCTAGAAGATCCATTTTCTACGTAATGAGCTTCTCAAGCTCTTCCAGCCAAGTCTTATGTAACTATTATGTTACTACCAAGGCCTCGCACTTCTGCTTAACCATTGACAACCTTTTTTCATATCCCAATGTTTTGTCCTTCATTGCTCTCTGGACCTCATTGCTTTCTTCCAGGGTATTTATATTGATAAGTGCCTTTGGAGATGTGCAGATGTTTAAAGCCTGGTCTGCTTTCTTCAATACCTCTTGTAGCACTTCAAACAAACCTTCATATGATGCAATATTTTACATCACTGACGCTTTCTCTCACCCTGCCTCTTGTTCGAAGCTCCGTAGCACTTCTATGCATAGAGGTTCATCTTCAAGTACCAAGTCCACCAAATTTCCTACATAATGTATCATTGAAGGAAATGTCTATGGTACCTTGGCCTCCAAGTGTGGCCTGGATCTTATGAAATTTTCCCCAATATCCTCTATGATGCTGATAAATACTTCATTCTTCCTCCACACTAAGTCCCTCTCTTGAGTTATGCACGCTATCTTTGCATCTTTTGTCTTGAGCTCCTCGCACAACACTCTTACTATTGCAGCTTTGTCCATGTTTCTCCTTGTAACTTTAGTAGAAACCCTTACCAATTTGTTATTGACCTACTCATCTGACATGACAGTAGGATTTACTACCATATGTCTAGATTGTGGTGCGTTCTTTAGCTGTCTTGAAACACGTGACTCTTCACATATATCAAAGTTAGGCTCATCCATATGGGTGTGAATTAACCATGATAGTTGCTTCTGAGTGCACACAATTAACATATCCTCATCCATTAGCTCCCAACCAAATAAATCCTTTTGTGCTATCATTCTTTGGAAGTAGGCGTTGACAATTTTACCTACATCCTCCGCATATCCCATGGCTGGTGGAATGTACTCTCCACTTATTCTCCTAGACCGTTGTTGCTTAGGGACCTTAGCTTCCAAATTTGGGACTTGCATCTCCATGTCCTGAACATTCTCTGTAGCTGTCTCCTTTGGTCCCTTCTCATCCTCTCCTCTTTCCTTTGATTCCTCACCATGTTCTTCTATGTTCTCCAGAAGTGTAGGAGAATTAGGTATGCTTTCCTCTGACTCTTCCGCCTCCTCATTTAACTTCAGTTTCCTCCTTCTTTGAATAGTTACCTCCTTCTATGGAGAGAGTCTAGATGTTTTTTACACCATGGTTGGAGTAGCACCTTGGGTCCTTGTTCTCCTAAACACCCTCTTAAATCTGTGATCCCCTTGGAATGCATTCAAGCCCTCATCATCCCTCTCTTGTGGCTGAAGTGGTGTAGTGGCATGCTCAACTTCACCCTTATTTATAGGATGTCTCCTACCTCTATGCTCCAAACCACCACTATCTTCGTGCTCATCCTCCTCATCCTCCACTTAAATTGGCTTTGTGGGCTTAGGTGCTGGGATGTTCTCCATTATATGCTTTCCCTTTGGTAGTGCTAGAAGTGCGAACTCACCTTCCACATACTTATTATTCTCCATATTTGGCTTCAGTTGGAGATACACCAGCACTGCTCCAATATCTCCCACCACTAAAATTATTGGTTTAGTGCTCAAAACATCATAAATGAGTCTTTCAACATATGCACCCCACCCTGGATACATATATTTCTTCCTTAGTGTGTGGTAGTCACAATCTACCTTATCTGTGTTGAACATCAATCGTCGTGCGTCTGTAAACCTATGTACTAATGCTTTGAAGTACCTTTCTATGAATGCATATGGAAACTTGCACCAAGGACTCCATGCCCCATCTTTCATTGCAAACCGTACTATACATAAATGCTGGTATACAACAAATTCAACTGCTCCAACCATTGAAGGCAAGTCCTTGGGGATGCACCATTCTTCCTCCAAAGCCACACAAAGCCTATCATACCACTTATTAGCCCGTTGCTTAACTTTCTCTGTTATGGATCTCTCACTTATGTACTTCTTGAAGTGTTCTGCAAGTGATTTGTGTTCCATCGGATACTCCCATACCTTCTCCTTCAATCCATCAGGCACTCCGATCTCCATGAACACCAGTGATAACATAATAGATCCAAAGCTGATCTTTCCTCCTGCACGTGCTTCTTCAATGATTGTCTATGTGATATACCATGAAATGTTGTAGACTACTCCTTCATACATTTTTTGGCAATGTGCAGCCACATGGTGTTCACTTGTGACCACCTTTCCTAGTCATTAAACTTTGTAATGAGATGTGTGGCCATTTGTACAACTGGATACTTCTTTAGCTTGTCAATGTCCATACTACACGGACCCTTTGTATATCCCAATTCCTTCCTGGTGTTGAATATTGTGGTTTTATGTATCATATCATCTCGCAAATCGTCTTCTGTGCCTTTCAACCCTGTCACAGTGGAGATGAGTGTGGCTGAAATTCTGACTCTACGCCCTACAAAGTAGAAAAAATCCATGTTCACTTTGCTCATAAGCCAGTGGTATAATGGCTCATAATTCCCAAAATAAGGGATCTCATAAATTTGGTAAACCCCTATCCTTTGCAAGAGTTTCTCACCAGCATCATCATACACCGATATATCTTCCGATGTGTGTTTATTTATCTTCATGTTTAACAACGCATAAATCTCCTTCTTATTCTCAATGGTATGGTGATTGTACTCACTCACTTTACTTTTCCTTATGTGAGAATCCCACTCTTGGTTGACAATAACCCCCTTTGGATATCGCATCTCTGAAAAATTGCTTTCTAGAGCCATTTCTTCCTCCTCAATGACCACCTTCTTCTTTCCTTGTACTCCTAATGTAGCTGCCTTCTTTGGTGCCATTTTTACCTTGCAATCCTTTGTAGATCCTCATTATTCCAATTCTAAAATGTGTAAAGCAAACCCTAGTTTGATTCAGCATGCCCTAGGTGAAATTACGTTCCCCTAACTTGTCTTTGTCACCTTGCTTCACTAAAACCCTTCACCACTAGGGACACAAGCTTCTTCTACACACAGATCTCTTCGTCATGATTGGTTACACACCTCTCACACCTTAAAACGATCACTTGGATCTTCACACTTAGCTTCTTTAAAATACTCTTACTCACAATGGTAAAAATGAATTCACATCCCATCCTTATATAGAAATTTCAAATTTTTATCCATTTATCACTCCTTCACCTACAAAATATCCCCTCATTCATTGACCAAATTCATTTATTCCACGTGGTACATCTTCGCGCCCCAGCTATAACCTTCTAGCGTGCCTCCCTACCCTCTGGTCACATACTTCTCTTCCGCGTGTGCCCTTGCACCCGAGTACCTCATCACTGTACCTTCTCTTGGTAGTTATCATGGTCTTTGCTTGCCTTGCATAATACTGTTCATGTTTTTTCCATCTCCACCCTTGGTCACTTTTGAGAAGCAATCTTCTTTTGACTTAAAGCACACCCTTAGCATATTATTCATTTATCCTTTTAATTCCCATTGTCTTGTACCTAGATATAAACAACCACCCACACTAAAAGTATGTACAGTCCTTTGTGCATAAACATTATTCACATAGTAATTAGCTTCATGCGTGCAAGTGCGCTTATTACACAAGAAAAACAACTAAATTGACAAATCATAATGACAATGAATGAAATACATATTTGAAAACCTAATCTAAATGAAAATATTGCCTTATTACAAACACCAAGAAGACTTATTTATAGTAGGGCTTCAGCCTACTCCCGTTGAAGTAACCAGGTAGCCATGTTCCATTAAGTGCTTCTTACTGGCAAGCACCTGTTTTAAGTATGTGAGTGATGATGACATATAACCCCAACCAATGTACTTTTAGCTTTCCTGGATGGTGCAAGAACTTAGAGTCATAAAAAAGTACCATTTTTCCAATCTCAAACTTATTATCCCTTATGTTTTTGTCATACCATGCTTTCTACCTGGTCTTTTCCTACTTCTCACTCCATCGTGCTATGACTCGTTGCTCATCTAGTTGAATCATTTGCTCAATAAGATCTTCTAAATCCTACTCATCAGCAAGACCTCCAGCACACACAATGTGTAAAGAAGGTAACATAAATTCTACATGGAGAACAACTTCTGCACCAAACACCAACTAAAATGGTGTGGCTTTGTTCAATCTCTTATAATTTGTTCTATATGCCTCAAGAACAACTGACACTTTATCATCCCAATCCTTCCTCCCAACATCACATTTTTTTTGTCAAATTTTTGGCTCAAAATCTTGTTGAAATCCTTAGCAATTCCATTTAGTCCTGAGGATGATAGGGTGTAGTTTTATGGTGTATAGCCATAAACTCATATGATAGGATCCTGATTGTCTCATTAAAAAAGTGTGTACCCCTATCACTTTTCAAGCTTAAAGGACATCCATATCTTGTATAGAACATTCTCCCAAAGAAACCTAGCTAGTTATAACCACTGTACAGTCCTTCATAGGTGCTGCTTCTACCCACCGTGTGAGATAATTTATGCAAGTAATGATATAGCGTGATCCAATCCTATGCATAGTTGGCGAAATAGGTCCTTACAAAGTCAATGGCCAATTTCTCAAATGGTTCAACACTAGTAATCAGTCTCAAAGGCATCTCATCTCTTTTCCCTAGTTTTTCTAGGTGCTGATAATGGTCCACACACCTTGTAATATTCCTTACAATCTTTATACAGTGTTTTCCACCATAATCCAGTGAGTAGGATCTTCTCGGGAAGTTGTATCACCTGGATAGTCGCCACCTATGCAATACCGCCATGGGCTTCTTCCATAATATCCTTGCACTCATGCTCTAATAAAAAATAGCGTGCAATACTAATTCATCTCTGCCTAACTTGTAAAGGTCACCACTGATTAACATAAATGATGTACGCGTGCATATAGCAAGCTATTTCTTTTCTAATGCCTTCATTCCTTCTGGTGCCATACCACTTCGTAGAAAGATAAAAATGTATTCTAATTCCATGGGCACGCATGTTATAACCTATATAACTGTGCATTTGGCATGGTTTATTCAATTATCTGTGCCTCTTGTCTTGAGTGAATTCTAGATAAGTGGTCTGGTCCATAATTACATTTCCCTGGCTTGACCACAAATGTGAAGTAAAACTATTGAAATAGGAGTACCCATCTGCATATGCGCCCTTACAAGACTAGTTTGTTCACGAAATACTTTAATGTCATGTGATATGTATAAAACAAAAATGGTGTCTGCTAACAAGTACTGTCAAAACTTATGCAATGCATACATCATTGACAAAGCCTTGGGCTCTGATATTTTTATAATTCCTTTCAGTAGGAGTCATCTTCCTACTAGTAATACAAATTGGATGATCTATAATACCTTCTCTAGGTTGAGCTAACACAACACTAATGGCCATGCCAGAAGTGTCCACATGCACATGAAATTGTTTATCCCATGAGGGAAAATGCAGAATGGGCATGGTAGTAAGTCTCTCTTTTAATATCTCAAACATGCATTGTTGTGGTTCTCCCCAATAAAATGTACCTTTCCCTTTTAGTACTTCTTCCAAGGGTGTAGAAATTTTGGCATACCCTTTGATGAACTTTTGATAATAACCTGTATGACCAAAAAATCTATGCACCTCACTTTGACTGGTAGGTGCACTTCCAGGCCTAGAATGAATGCAACCTTAGTTGGATCAACCAACAACCCTTCCTTACAGATTATATGCCCTAACAATATTCCAAAAGGTGTTGCAAATATACACTTCTTTATGTTTAAAGAGATACTCAATTTTCTGCATCATTCAAACATTAAGTGCACAGATTGTCATAATCATCTTTCATAAGCCCATATACTTTCCAATCATCTAGATAAACCTACAAAAAGTTGTGAATAAAATATTTGAATTCCTAAATAACTATACGCGAGAATACAGTATGTGTGTTTTTCAATCCAAAAGGCATCATAGTATAGGCAAAGCTTCCCCATTCAGTAGTAAATGTAGTCTTTTCCTGGTCCTCCTGAGTAATCCTAACTTGATGATACCCAGAAAACCTATCTATGAAGGAATATATCTCGTACCCTACAACTCCCTATAGTATTTCTTCTGTAAATGGCATAGGGAATGATTCTATTACACAGGCAACATTTACCTCCCTATAGTCCACACATATTCTATATTCATCCATCCTTTCTTAATACTGATCACTATTGGACTAACCCATTCTAACTCATCAAGAGGCTTGATAATTCCAGATTTTAACATTTTATCACATTTCTTCTTTTACCTTTTAGCACGTAAGTTAGGATTCATTTTTTAGGGTCTCTTTCTCATGAGGCATGCACCTTCATTAAGATTTATCTTAATTTCCCTAAGTGATTCATGCATGCAAATTTAAGTTCATGATACCCTCGAGGGAATAAGTCTTGATAATCCCTGAGTACCTCAATGATCTTTACCACCTCCGAGTTTGACTTGTAGTCTCCAATTATGACCTCCTTAGGCTCAACCTTCAATCCTATATTTACCTTTTTGTTCTTCATTGGTTCATGGTATGCACACATATCCTTATCTGCACTATCCAAGACCTAGCACCCCCTGTGAATGGTCAATATCCATATTTTAAACTTCCTCATCATCCACAATGTATACCATCGTACCTTTTTCTTTCTTAAGACAAACATGATCAAGTAATATGCAGTCTTCTCCTTCTTCTTCAAAACATGCACCTGATTACTATCTCACCCATTAATTCTTGTATGAGTTCCTCCACCTTTGCACTATCTCACATGGTTAACTCACTAAACAAATTTTAATGCCTCTCCTATTTAGAGGTTGGGAAGAAAAGTAGTCAAAGGTCTGGATCATTCCTGTAGTCAAAATTTTCCAATTCCCAATATCTCTATGTAGTTCTGCATATACATACCTAGTGTACATGCACATCCTTATAGAGTAGAATACAGTCTATGCACCCAGAGTAAAGGTGGTAATGCTTCCTATCCCATTGTCCATAGTCTCTCACACTGCTAAATGTGATGTTGAGTAGGTTGATCACCATTATAAGTGTAGATTTGCATAGGTGCATTGCTTCTTTTAAACTTGGTAGATAGGGTAACTTCTGATCTCCTTCCACTCCGTAAGATTATCTCTATGAACTACCCACCAACACGCTGCTATCCCGTGCACAAGAAATATGCTAACATGTATCTTCTCCTAACTTGGTCTATGAATTGTACTTCCATGGCTTCAAAAAATTCAAGAAGATCTTATGACTCCTATATACCAAGGTACTACATCACCTATCCATCAAATAGAATGAAGTCCCTTCTTACATGCAAACCACATTTTTCACCTCGTACCCTACTAGCTCATATGTATCGTGAGCCCAATTATCACAAGCAATACTCTGTAGTATCACTAATAGAATGAGAATCCTCCCACTGTAGGATGCCTTCCTTTAATGGCTCATTGACCTCTGGATCCTGAAAAGTCACAGACATAGATTCTATTTAAGTCCTCCTCACTTAGAGGCTCAACATATGGTGTAGACTTCCCATCTATCAAAGGTTTCACAACCCTTTCCTCCTTTGTTATCAAAGTTGAAATACCCCTTATTGAATCTCAAGTCAGTCCTTATTTGCATAACACCAAGGGTGTCCAAGAAAGGATGGAAAACTAGTCTACTTCTGCAAGTGCTAATAACTCAAAATCCCTAGTTAACTTGGCCCCTTATATAGTTATAGAAGCATCCTTCAAAACTTTTATGGGAGTGGCCTTAATTTGGTTTTCCATAAACAAAACATTAGATGATGGCTGCAATGGGGGTCTCCCCATTTTTACCCATACATCTAATGTAAGCACAGTTACTTCTGCACCTGTATCTATTAGAATATTACTCAACAGCCATCCATCCACAACAACATTCAAAGTAATTTCTTTTTCATAGTCAATGCTATCAGGGGGAAGATTTAAATGCAAGATTTGTCGTTCTGTCTCAATAATTGTGCGTGAAGTGTTCCCTTTTAAACCAAATTCCTAATAGTGGAATGATGTTCTCCTGGCACAACATTTTACAAACTTCTCTCAGATCATTGACATCAGTTTGGACTATCTTTGATGCTTTTTTATGATCCTTTAAGTACTTTATTTCACCTTGAATATTCCTTAGCACTTCCATGGTATCTTGATAAACCTCCTTCTGATGAGCCGGATTTGGGTACCTTACATGCAAAACCTCCTCCTTGGTGATCATTGGATTCTGTTACGATGACTCTCTTACATGTGTCGCTTCAGCACGTGTGGTAATCTTTACAGTTAAGAACTCAGGTTCCTGGTGCTATCTTGGGCATCCATTGATTTACCTACGTGCGACTGGATCCTAACCATCCCTGTGACCTTTGTTCTCCTGCTTATGTTGTTTACTGAGATGCTCATATAAGCCTGGGAACTCCTCATAGCTATGATTCTTTTCGCATAATAAGAACATGTAACATTTTGGGGACATTCGTGCCTATAATGATCATGGGATCCATATGTATAGCACATTCCTCGAGGAAACTCACTTCTTCTTCCACTGCGGCCTCATCCTTTGTATCCACCATGATATCCACGTCCTCTACCACAACCTCCTTCAAAGTGGCCCTCATTCCTGTCATAGTGCATTTGATTATGATCCCAATCGTGGTGCTCATTCTTACCCTTAGAATTATCTATTACACTTGTCTATTGTGCCCTAATGTATATAGCATCCTGGATCTGACTAATCAATCGACAATCCTTAGTATCATGGGTTGTGGACCTAAAATTTTTACAAAATTTGGATACATTCTTCCTTATCACACATTGTAATAAAGGACAATGACTAGCATCATGATTCAAATGAAATATCTCACAGTCCAACAGTAATGAACGTATTGTTCTGTGAGGACAAATATCCTTGGTGTGACCTTCTACTTCACAATATGTACACCAAATTCTTAAGCACATTTCATGGGCTGAATTTTCTGCTAGCTTCTCTAACTGTTTAGCCATAGCTACAATATCTACCTCTAAGAATAGACTAACACTAGTTTCAATGCTCCCTACTACCTCAACATAAAAAGCTGCTTCCAGTGCTTCACACAGATCAGTGTATGTCTTATGTGACAGTGCCCTTCTGAATGGTGTAATCAATCCCCCAAAAAACCATTATGCATGCCAGCTGGCGTGAATATCATAAGAAATATTAGATAGAAGTGTCTTAAAGTGGGCATCATACTCATGTACACTCTCAATGGTGCCCTTCTTGATATCTTTGAGCGCGTTGATACTTTTCTACTCAAAATTTGGGATATAGAACTCTTTTAAGAAAGCATCCTTTAACACTGCATAATCCATGCAAGTTTGATTAGGGTCAAACTTCCTATACCAGTTGTGTGCTCGTCTCTATAAGGTAGTAGCGAATTGACTTGCCTTGCACTTAGCAACCATGATACCTTTCACACGCCATAAGATTTCATACATGTGCACATGCTCAACAACAACCTCTTTACCTCTATACTCTAAAGGACGAAGAGACATCTCCATATAAATGTTTTGTGGTTGCTACGGACCTTGACCACCTGATCTAAAACCCCATATATTTCCTCTACCTCCAGAACCACCAGATCCACCAGAACTAGAACCACCTAAACCTCCCGAACCTCCACCAGTAGATGGAATAGGACCTGTAGATGTACTCCCCTGTGCTCCAACAAAATTACTATACTGAACCCCTACATTCTATGAGGTAGTTCCACTTTTAGAGGTGAACCCAACATTCGGTGCACTTACGTTCTGTGTGGATAATGCACCTGAAAAAAACCTTTGAATAACATTAAAGTCATATGTCCTGCCATTGATGTACTTGTTATCTTACTTCCCAATCTTGCTTGTTGCTTATTGGTCGTACTAGATACTGAAAAACCAAGCACAAGTGCTAGGTCACCAAGAGGATTAAGATCCACGCCCATAGCCCAGGTAGTCTCTGCTGGCACACTTCTACATGAGGCCAAGGGGGGATCTCTATCATGCTTTCTAAGATGGGGGAGTTCTTGATGCTCTGGCTCCACATCTTCTATGTGAGTTTTAAATCCTTCACAAGCCATCTCTCTCCTAAATGCCATACTTTTTGTAATGGTACGCAGCTTCTCTATCTCCCTCTCACATGCCTCATTATACTTAAGCCACATTTCCTCTCTCTTCCTTTCTTCCGCTGGGTCTGCCATCTTTCACCGAACGTGTTCTTGCCCTCGTGTGTGGTGATGTTTAGTCAACCATCGGTTTACTCTCTAGGTACAAAGTTACCATCAAGATCTTGATCGCCAGTGGAATGCCTTGTAGATATATTCCTCTAGGATACTGTAAAAATTGGAATTCAGCTACTTATAGGAAAGAATATGTTGAAATCAAATATTCCAGAATATAACTTTTTAGAACACCATGAAACCACGTATCCACAATGCAAGTCCAGATCAGGTCAACATCATAAAAGGCCTGAAATTCTTCCTATGTCCAGAAAAGTATGTGATGCCTCAAATCCTGCTTAGATTCATACGCAATCAGCCACTCGTATAATTCTACTAGAAATATGGTGAAAAATATCTCATATAAGCTATTATACAGATTCTATTCTACCTAAGTGCGTGCATTAAACTCAGGTTCATTGTTGAGCCATCATGCATATTATTCCTCCAGATTATGTATCCACTCCTTAATACTTGCTGGGGTTAATGGGTATGTCTTCATCGCGAACCATCCTAAAAACAACTGAAAAAGAGGTCCCAAAAACAGAACCAATGATGCAGCCTAGAATTACCAGATAACACCCTAGTTGTGTTGGCACATCACTCAGCCTAGACTAAGTGCTCACCTGAAGTGTGAAAAGGTACCAAGTCCCTCTTTAGGTTTGTCATAGCAATATGTTAGCATGATGAAGGAATAAACATATAGATCCATAACTAATCCATCATTCTACAATGCATACCATATTCAGATTTATGAAAGAAAAAGTTAAAAAAATAATCATGATTGAATCAAGAACATGCACTAATTGATTACACGCAGGAATGACACTTAGATTCAGCCAATAACTTCCATCTATTAATAAACACATAATCTCCTTACAATAATTGCCTTCTATACCAATGTGTGCATGGATATGATACAGTAATCCCGTTATATACCTCTCTATATTTCTCTATCCATATACTACTATGTGATCTGCATTATATATATAGGGTGGGGACTTTCCCTTCACCAATTTTCTATTCCAAAAATAGGCCACATGCTATTAATAGCCATGTGCCACTTACATACATAGCCACCCATGCAAGTGTTCTATCTATAGACCTCTTGCAGTTAACTGAAGTGACAATCCTATTCTTAGCTCATCTCCATGCAAAAAAAGCTTCGATGCTATCCTTTAAAGATAGATGATGCATGACACACATGTTCTCACATCTTTGGTGTGTTCTACATGCCATCTTATTAAAATAGGTCTTCATGCTCAAAATAGGCTAAGTCCTGAATGCTGATCTTTCCCTCCACACGTGTGTTCTTCCTATCCATTCACGTCCTTAAACCTGGCCCTCTTTCCTGCACAAACTTCTTGTGTGAGTTCTGTCAAGTGTTCTTTGATCAAAAGTAATGGCAATCATTTCCTCTTCTAAATGTATGATGCATTTTTCACATTGTTAAAGTAATAAAGTGTGTGTTTTGTGACTAATCTAAGTCCTTTCATCCTTCTATACTTCTTTCTCATGCTTACAGGTACATTGTGCAAGTTCACATTTTTATTACAAGTTCTTGGATTTCTATGCTTATCAAGTGGTGGAGCGTTGCATGCAGTTGAGTTCTGGTGCTTGTTCACCCTTCTCAAGTTCATCCTTCTTCATTTGAAGACTCATAACTAATTTGTCTGATCAATTTTAACAAAAAGAATGCATGCTTCCTACTCATTGTTATTCTATACCCTCACTAAGTTGCAGTAGGTGAAGTTGACTTGTGGTGCACACAACCTCTTCAAATTAACCCTTCCTGAGTTTGGAAACATATTTTATTTGGTGCATCACCATCCATAGTATAGTTTCATTTCTATAGATCTCTTTCCCTAAACCCATGAAAATGTTAGAATAGGATGATATAGCCATTTTATTACACTAGGAGTAGTACAACACTTAGTTTAGGAAGAGGAAGCCAGCCTTCTCCGAAGGTTCACCTCGAGCCCAAGTCCCATAGCTTGAGAGGTGATCCCATGTGTCCCAATCACACCGAACATTTTGTTCACATTTTGGCCATTCATAGAGTGCAGTGATTTGGCAAAAAAAAAAAATTTGGCATGCCTGGTGGGACGGAGTTGGTACTTCTCTTCTAACTTACACAAGTCAAAGTACCTAGTGACTCTATATCTCTAGATTGCAAATCTCAATGCGTTAACTTATGTGAAGAATTCAGACAAGAGCTTCTTCAAATCAAGGAAATTATCATCATATCAAAATTTCTTTGTCTCCTCCAAAGATAATAAGAAGAGGCATTTCAACATCACCAGTTGCAGCTCTACCTTGTAGGGGTCATTCAACTCCTCCATACAGAAGGTTTCCTTCACAAAGGAGCAATCAACCTCTTATTGTTATAACATGAAACCAAGTTTTTCCCCCTTTCAATGAAATCAGTCATCTTTTGTTAGCTCAACGTGACCCTATACCTATTGTGGCACTCAAAATTTTACCCTTTTACATAGGGGAAACTCAAGTTACTCCAGTGGAATATATTCTTGATGTAGCCAACATTTGTACCATACATAATATCACAGAGGACAACGTTGCAGTTAGACTTCTTGCTACCTCTTTCAAGGGGAAAGCACTTCAATGGTTTCAAGGGTTAAGTGTTGGAAATATAATTGTAGGCACCCATAATTACACCTGAGAAATCTAAATACATAAATTGCGCTAATTATCCCTCTTCTGGAAAATTGATGACATATTGTCAATAACGCTCAGTTTCCCTCATATCATCATTAATTAATTACACTAAGCTAATTAATTAAGTCACCTATCCAACAAATACCCTAATTAACGACCTTCCATTAATTAATCACCCCTTCTATCTAGACTAATTAATTATTATTAATTAATTAGCTTTCCCTTCCATTTAACTAATAAATCAATATTTAATTGATTTAATCCCCTTCTAATATCCTAAATCGTACTAATATTCCTCTAATTAGCTTCTATAAGCTTACATCTACCTATTAGTTAATCACCTTTGATTAATTAAAACATCCCCCAACTCCCATGACTTGCTAAGCATAAATTAAACCCTTCTAAAGTAAGGTTACCTTTTATAAAGCAACCTTATCCATTCCTAATCATGTTTTACCTTTATCCCACATGCAAAGGGATGAAGTGTTTCCTTTATCCATTGGGCTATATAAGGATCCCTCCTTCTACCTTTATACATACACCTAAACTTCTTGAGAAAGCAAATGCAAAGCATATAGCAAAATAGACTAAGAGCTTGCCTTTTATTTTCTTGAGAGTTCATCATCTTGAAGAGTTAAGCCTCTTTCCTAAGTGCTTAGGTCATATGGGAGGTGTCAAAAGGGTCGTTTAGCCCAAATTTGTCAAGCCCTCATTCCTAGGTTCTTGGAACACTAAGGACAACCATTTTTGATAGCCATGGAGCCTACCTAGGTTCATTTCATTTATTTGTTGTTAGAGAATAGAGGATTTTAGATGTTTTAACATCGTTTAGTTTCAAAGTTTTGTATTGATGAATGTTTAGCATTTAACCCTTGTTCAATTCTTATCATGATGGTGTTAAGTAGTTTGTTTAACTCTTGCTAATTAAGTTTATTTAGGTGTTAATCTTTTACTCACATTTAGCATTAGTTTAAAAACAACACATGCACACATTTGGCATGCCCAGGTGGGACACTTAGTCCCATGGCATTTTAGTTTAAGTTTCATTGTTATGGCTAACTTTTGATATGCACATATAGTAATTAATTTCCCTTTTCTTGGAATTTTTTCTAATTTGATATGTGTAACTTCTTGTTCATAGCCATTATTTTAATGGGTTGTTTTTATTTTTAAACTAACTTGTCAAAATTTTAGATATTGTGAGCTTTCTTGTGTTTTTTTCCATATTTTTGTTGTAGGTCTAGCGCAGGCACATTTTTAGGAGCACATGCACAGTTTTTGTGGTACACATGCCTCTTTGGTGGTGCAGGCACACTGTCAAAACCTGGCTCTCTGTTTACAGACCCTGGTGCATACGCACTAACCCTAGTGCGCACACCCTAACCAATGCATAGATGTACTAACCTAGGCATAGACATCATTTCTTATTGTACCTTCACTACATTATAAAACCTATCAGATTGGCACATGCACCCTAACCAAAGCGCACATGATGTTTTAGTGGCACAGACACATTTTTGGTGATGGGGATGTTCTATTGGAATCTGGGACTATTTTATAAGCGGTGGCGCACACATTTTCCTGGTAGTGCACACCCTTTTCCAGTGGTGCACATGTTTTCCCAGTGGTGCAGGCTTTCTATCTGGTTTCCCATTTATTTTTCTCAAAGGTGGCACATACATTGTTTTTGTGGTGCACACGCCTCTCTGGTGGCACAGGTGCATGATAAGCAAAATTTTGACACGTAGAGTAACGCATTTGCGTTAGTTTTCATTGGCACACATGCCTCTCAGGTGGTGCAGGTGAACTGTACTAAAAGTTAGAAAAGAATAGAGTGGTTCATATTGCCTAACCCGTACATAGGTGGAAAAAAAGGGGCACAGGTGTCCTTTAGTATTTTTGAAATTAATGTGTTGAGGTTCATTCTTACAAGTTTTATCTAATCATATACTTGTATTTATAGACTATTTTTACATGTTTGTACTTGATTAGATGGATTTTTTTCCTTCTTTACTTATAGGAATAAGATCACGTATGCTCTTCCCTTGCATCCCTTGGGGTGATCTTGGGAATCATAAATGATTCTTAAGTCCTTTTTGATGCTTTGAGGTTGTTAGGAATATTTGAGTTGGAATTGGTTAACTTGGCATAGTTGAATTAAAGTGTTTTTTTCCATTTGATATCTTTTAGATTTTGAAGACATCACATATGCTCTTCTCTTGCGTCCTTGGATGATCTAGAGAATAAAAAATGGTGCCTTCTCTTTTGATGGAAAACTACTAAAAATTGTCATACAGGACCAAAACACCATCACTTGTCAAAGAACGGAGGAATCAAAACAAAAGCAAAAAAAACTACTAATACAGTTGTTATACAGGTTTTCAAACGGTGTTTGAGCAAACCACACCTAATTAAAAAAAGATAAAATGAACAACATATTCAAAAAACTGTATTGCAGTTTTCAGAAAAGGGTGTGTCCCTCTCCGCTCAACTAGAACATAACCCCTTTGGCATAATGCCTTAAACTACAACTATGGGGGTGGTTCTAGGAACCCCAAAGTAGTCGATGCAAGAGGGAACCTTGTGGTGAAATGGGAAGTAATCTACACTACCTATCTAACTAGTGATTCCTTTGTGAGATAGCATTACAAGTTGTCCCTATGCGACCCTTTTAAGTACATGATGGATGCATTTACTACCCACTGTGCTTGAAGGGGGAAAAGTTGAGATACTCCCAAACTAGTCAGTGTGACTTTTTGGGTAAATCACCCCACTCGTGGATAACTTTGTAACACCTAGGATGAGAGAACCATATAGGAAAATATAGTTTGGCTAAGAACCCACTTTGACCATTCTAAAATAGTGTTGAGTTGTGAACCATCTTTTCATCGCAAAACGTGTGATGCGTTACTTTTGCTTAGTTTTTCACTTTCCTTAAGGCGAGGCAAAACTCTGCTGAAGTGAAGCCAACATTTTTCATCCTCATTTTGATTTGCTTCCTTCACATTCTTTTGACATTTTGTTGATCAAAAGAAGGGTGATTACCTATGTGTTACCAATCAATTGTTTCTGCCACTTTTTTGTCTGTTTACGCCCATCCCTGTTTGTGACTGGGTAAGTTAAACATCTAAAGTGTGTGGAGGCTTATTCATATCATTAGTGTCCTTTGTGATCTTGATACCCACGTTAGGATCATCATCATAGTTAGGATTGATTCATCATTTTATCTCCCTTTGGCATGTTACCTCATTTGCATTGTCTCGACATAATTAAGATACTTATGTCACGTTTCTCGTAAACATGATCTAAGTGTCCACATTGTGGCGTTATGTTGCCCACATTTTAACACATCCTTAGTATACTTTGACTTAGTTTGATTTCAAACATTTTCCCAAATCTTGAAGGGTGTTTCTTACTTTTTTTGTGTTGTTTAGATACAACCTTGGAACTAATATCTCACTTCTCTACAAAGTTTGATAGACGTGTCCAATTGGTGTGGTTACGTGGATTACATTTGTAAACCTCACCCTTTAAAATTTAGGCCTTGTTGGTTGTTGAACTTGTCGTGGTATCCTTTGATTAGGAGTCACATCTACCCTTTGTTAATATTTATGCCTTGTTCATTTTGAGCTTGACGTAAATATTGACATTGTGTTGATCACCTTTTCATCGAACTATCACTTTGCACATGTATTTGCATAGGGTTTATTTCCTTTTTGATTGGCTGTGTTTCACACTTCCAATATTGTTCCTTGTGATTATTCATTCAAAAAACTTATTTTCTAGGACAATCCCTTTTTATCTCATCGATATTGCGTCATCACGATGTCTATTTTCCTTAGACCTTCTTCAGAAAATCATGCACACATATCAATACTTACGAAATGTCTAGCTGGTTGTCCTTATGCTACCCAAATCGACATGTCACTTCCTTCCCTTTGAAGGAGTTCCATCACACTATCTAGATCTAGACATTTGTGCTTAAAACAACACCAAAAATGACTGACTACCACGTGATTCTCCATACTTACAAAAATATGGAACCTAAGTTTAGCAATTCAAATCAAAAGATTCCCATTACAACTAAACCTCATTTGGTTCTTCATGCTAGAGAGCCCATACAGGTAACTCGTTCCCCACCTTCATCTCATAGTCAGTGGTATGATTTGGACACTTCTGATCCAAATTATTATTCGGGTTCCCCCCACTCTTCTTCTAATTCTAATCCAAACATTTCTGCTTCTTCTGAGGATTTCAATCCAAATATTTCCTCTAACTCTTATGATGATTCAAATCCAAACTACTATTCAGATTCATCTAATTCGACTCCTAAGTCATCTAATGTGACTCCTATGTCATGGTCCTCCCTATCTTCATAGAAACCTCTTCATCATACATTTAATATGACTCCTACATCGCGGTCCTCCCTTTCTTTGCAGGACCCCTTTTATCAGTTGCCTCGATAACGTCTTCTTCCTTTGAAAATACGTGCGACTCAAAATCCCTCCAATCAAACATCTAATACAATTCTTGAATTTTGGTCCTCTCTTTCTTTGTAGGACCCTTGTTATTATTCATTTGATGTGATTCTTGAATCACAGTCCTCCCCTTCTTTACAGGACCTTCTTCATCAATCACCCCCAATAAGTCTTCCTCCTTTGAAGATTTGTGTGACTCAAAGTCCTTCGAGACAAACATCTGAATTGACCCATGTGTCACAATCTACAGACTTTGGAATTAATCCTACTATTTTACATACGACATACCATTGTATAGGTAGGTCCACACCACCTTCTTCTACTCCTGAGACATCTAGCTACACATATTCTTCATCCCCCACATCATTTTTTTCTATCAATCATCTTCTAAGTCTTCCACAACAAATGAACCTCTTTCTTCCAATCAACCCCTGGTGGTCGATCAACAACTCATACCGATTGATCTCTTTCAGAATGAAGAAACAATCAAGGCATTTATAGGGGCATATGAAGATATTCCTTTAGAAGATTATGAGAAAGGATTCTCTTTAGACTTTGATGTGCCCACATATTCTGAGAAAAATGTTGATTCCTTTTATCAAGAAATGGAGGAAGAGCCTCAGGTCATGCAACTTGAACCTCCTCTTATTCTTCCATCTTCACATTCTTCATTATGTGATGAAACTCCTTGGTCTTGCATTGATCCATGGCCTATCTTCTCATCACCCAATAACTCTTTGTCTATCATAATTCCTCAATCACAATCTCTTATGGGGTCAACACCAAGTAGCCCTTCATCTTCATCTAGGTGTGGGTCACCTTCTAGTAGCCCTCCCTCTACTATTTATGGGACATTTTCAAGTAGTCCACTATCTTCTATTCTTGGGGCACGTCCAACTAGCCCCTTATCTTCTATGTATGGATCACCCCCGGGTAGTCCATCATCTTCTATTCTTGGGCCACATCCTAGTAGTCCATCATCTTACATCTATGGGTCACGTCCTAGTAGCCCTTCTTCTATTCTTGGGCCACATCCTAGTAGCCCTTCATCTTCTATCTATGGTTCACGTCCTAGTAGCCCTTCTTCTTCTATTCTTGGGCCACATCCTAGTATCCCTTCATCTTCTATCTATGGCTCACCTCCCAGTAGCCCATCTTCTTCAATCCTTGGACCGTATCCTTTTCATCAATCACATCATCCTTCTACCAATGAGTGGGGCAAGCCCACCATCATTTCTCTTGTTCCTATCATCAATCAAAAACATTCACTTTATTCTCCTTCTCGAGGTCAGAAAAGTCACAAGTCAGCTTATAAGAAACCCAAATAGGTTCATTATCAAGCTCAGGTCAAAACTTCCAAGAGCTCAAAATCCCCCAACAACTTGAACAATCTCAAAGTTGTAAATCAAGCACGATTCAAGAACGCACATCAACGTAACCATCAAGTATGGTGCAAAGTGCATAAACCTCTGGATAGGGAACTCAAGCTCCTACATACAAAATCCATGTTTCAGGATAAATCACAGTCCTTTGTTGAGTGTGAACTCACCACGATCATTGAGATCAGGGAAAACATGACTCTTGATAAACAAACATGCCTAGTCTCCCTTATCAAGGAAGTTGTAAACATTGTTGTTGGATCTTACCACACATAGTGACTTTGTTAGTCCCAACCTCTTAAAACTATCAAAAATCTAAAAATAAAAAACAATTCAAAAATACAAAAAAAAAACATTGAGAAAACACAACAAAAATCAAAGGTACAAAGATCAAACATTGCAATCAGGTGTTGCGTACACATGAATATTTCTTTCTTCCCTTCCTTGCTATTCTTCTGCAAGTCTTCCTACCATTTTCATCCCTTTGGTGATATTTTGGTTAGCTTATTCATACACATTTTGTGACATTTATCTCTATGGTATTTGTTTGACCCTGGTCTTTTATCACCTTGGTAAATTAAAGAATGACTGACCTCTTAGAGATCCTATCACATTCAACATCTAATAAACTTGTTGCGAAGAAATTTTGGACATATTTGTTGACACTAGCCAATGTCGTCATCGTAAGCACTTCCACCTCCTTCCATCAAGCCATCAGTGGTTCTTAACCCCTTGTCAAACAAGAGAGCTGAAATAAGTTTTTAGAAAGCAAAAGAATCAAAATCAATCAAAAATCAAAAGCTAAAAGCTACAAAGCAAAAGCAAATTGATATATTACTCTCTCTTGGGGTATTTCCAATAATCTCTATCGAGGCTATGGATGCCTGACTGGCAGTAGAGACAATGTTGTGATTAGAATCAAATACATCTCTGTCAGGGCTATGGATGCCTGGCTGGCAGCGGAGCAATGTACGGCTATCCTTTCACCATCCATTCACAAAATCACCTTTCACAATAAATCATTCCTACACATTGGCTAGGGTCTCTTCACTTGTTGTCTATTAAATCTTCACTTCAAGAGGTAATAAAATCCACGTGCACACACTGGATCTCTATGAGTAGGTAGGATTAGTATGTTACCAAGTGTCTTGTTTTGGATCTTTTTCAGACTCTTACTCTAGTCCATATCTCATCTTATGATTTTTGCCTTTGGTTAATCACTTCTTCATCGCGAGGCTTCTAAGATACATTCATATCATTCACATCATTCTTCTACTTCATTCAGAACATCCATGTGTATAAGATTACTTGTTTTCCATGTTTGCGGACATGTTTGTCACCTTTCACAAAAACAATCTTCTCCTTCCTTTCTATCATGTGCTTTTAGGCCAACTTACACTGGGGGCATCCTTGCTTCTTCCCAGCATTTCATTGGTTTATGTTCATCATCATGTTGAACCTATCCATAATGGCCTTGGGTCCCACTTCTACCTATGAAGATTTTACCTTTGAATACTCCCACCTAATCATTGGGGAATTTTTGCATCTTCACCTTTCTGGTACACACGTGGCCTTATGCCCTTGTACATCCCATCTATCACTAGGGGCATCCACGCTTCCTTGTCTTCCTGTACATAGTTTCATAAAACTTTCAAAATCAACCAAAACATTCAAATATGTTAGAAAAATCATCAAAAACATTCAAATATGTTTAAGAAAACTTCTAAAAATTGAAAATCATCCTACAAAACATCGCTCTTTGGTTCTCACTTGTTCATGTGTGTGACTTGCAGATCATCTTGATCTACCTCCATCAACAAAAGCTAGGCTGCTTACTTCATCTGTACTCTGGGGCACAACGAGTTACCTGGTACTGTTTCATAGTGCACATTGCTTTTCCATCGGACCCAAGTGTCCTCCGTTATTCCCCTCGCATGTATCCTTTCTTGGGGCACCATCATCAATCCTTGTCATTAATTTGCATAGGTCGTAATTGAAGCTTGATTAAAAAAACATTACATTATGTTTCTCTATTAGTTTAGCTTGTTTACTTTCTCGTATTGCATTGCATTTTGTATGTTGCATGGAGTTAGGCATCTTTCACTTTCTTGTATTGCATTACATTTTGTATGTTGCATGGAGTTGGTATTTTCAGCATGGAATTGGACAATTGTTTGTAGTATGGCTTTTCATGTCATTCTACCTTTATTGTATGCTTATATTTTTCATAAGGACTGATGACGTAGCTCTTATGGCAATATGACGACATCAAAATTGTTCCACTATATAAAGGCTAGAGGCTAAGCTCTTCTCTCCCCTCCTCCATATTTATTTTTCATCGCTTTCCTCTCACCCCTAATCTTTCATCTCACTGGGGCATCCTGCCCCTTCCCATTCTTCTATCTATCTCTCACCTTTTTGATCATCGTCGATTAGTCTTCTTTCATCACCCCATTGACACTCGAGGGGGCATCTCTCCCTCCTACTAATTTTTCTTCTATCCCTTCAAAAATTTCTTCCATCTACTATCTTTGAAGTGGCGTCACTTATGCCACCCCAAAGAGGGGCAAATGTAGACACCCATAATTACACCAAGTAATTTAAATACTTAAATTGTGCTAATTATCCCTTTCTCGCAAATTGATGACATATCATCAAAACACTCATATTCCCTCTTATCATCGTTAATTAATTACAATACGCTAATTGATTAATTCACCTATCCAACTAATAACCCGATCAATGACCTTCCATTAATTAATCACCCCTTATATCTAGACTAATT
Organism: Taxus chinensis; assembly: GCA_019776745.2. NCBI lineage: Eukaryota > Viridiplantae > Streptophyta > Pinopsida > Cupressales > Taxaceae > Taxus > Taxus chinensis. Next base: position 524,689,831 of record CM034152.1, read on the forward strand.
AATTATTATTAATTAATTAGCCTTTCACTTCATTTAACCAATAAATCAATATTTAATTGATTTAATCCCCTTCTAATAGCCTAAATCATACTAATATTCCTCTAATTAGCTTCTATAAGCTTACATCTACCTATTAGTTAATCACCTTTGATTAATTAAAACATCCCCCAACTCCCATGACTTGCTAAGCATAAATTAAACCCTTCTAAAGTAAGGTTACCTTTTATAAAGCAACCTTATCCATTCCTAATCATGTTTTACCTTTATCCCACATGCAAAGGGATGAAGTGTTTCCTTTATCCATTGGGCTATATAAGGAGCCCTCCTTCTACCTTTATACCTACACCTAAACTCCTTGAGAAAGAAAATGCAAAGCATATAGCAAAATAGACTAAGAGCTTGCCTTTTGCTTTCTTGAGAGTTCATCATCTTGAAGAGTTAAGCCTCTTTCTTAAGTGCTTAGGTCATATGAGAGGTGTCAAAAGGGTCTTGTAGCCCAACTTTGACAAGCCCTCATTCCTAGGTTCTTGGAACATTAAGGACAACCATTTTTGATAGCCATGGAGCCTACCTAGGTTCCTTCATTTATATGTTGTTAGAGAATAGAGGATTTTTAGATGTTTAAACATTGTTAGGTTCAAATTTTTGTATTAATGAATGTTTAGCATCTAACCCTTATTCAATTCTTATCATGATGGTGATTAATATGTTGTTTGATTCTTGCTAATTAAGACTATTTAGGTGTTAGTATTTTACTCACATTTAGCATTAGTTTAAAAACAACACATGCACACAATAACCACTTGGGACGAGTTATGAGAAAAGCTTTGTAAATATTTTAAAGATAAGATTGATCACCTATCACTTTTTGAATAGCTCACTACCATAAAGAGAGCTCCTCAAGACTACATGAGTGATTTCAAATTTTGATTCCACAGGACCTGGAATAGGATTCTGACACTTATAAAGCCTTCTCCACATAATGCATTCTTGTACTATTTGTGAGCTTTGAATAGTGATGTAGCAGTTATGATCTAGTCCATGGGAGGGGCTACATTACCTGATGCCTACGAAGTTTCCATAAGAGTTGAAAATTCTTTGATTCAAGCTGGAAAGATAGCTCCACAACCTCCAATGCCGTTGTCTCCAGATCTTACGAATAATTAGCCTATCACCGCTCCTATTCCAACAACCTCTAATAAACTAGATCAGCCTACCCCTACCTCTTCAAATTATTTATTTGAAGTCAAGTCACTACTGCAAACTTTTGGAAACGAGCTTGTTGCACTCAAGAGGCAACAATTTCAATACAATCATCCATATTAGGCACAAAATTATAAGTATCAAGCTAGCCATCCTCCTTTTCAAGGGAACAATTAGCTATAAAATCAAGCTACACATAAATCTGCAAATGTCAAGCCTTTGAGATTTCAAAACCCTCTTGCTGCTAGATCATCTAGAGCCATAGTACATGTCTAGAATAATCTAGTTCAAGACTACAAATGATGTTATCCTTGCTCTCAACCCCACAATCAAAATATTTGTCCCAATGGAGTTCTTGGCTAGACTATTATGGTTCAAAGTGTATATGACCCTTTTGAGATAACATAGAACACATCTACGTAAGAAACAATAGATCAATCATAGGCACATGAAGAAACCACTTTGTTAAACTAGCAAGTATAAGATTTTTGTGGTTTGAATACAAATTCCTCATCAATGGAGGAAAACACTCATTCCAAGAAGAGAGAAATGAAACCTTGAGCTTTGAAAGTTGATCAAGCATCCAGTTCACAGCCTCAAACACAATCAACGGTTGATAAAGATGTGGGAAAGAAACTGTCACAAATATATGTTAGCCAAGCTACAAGTAAAGAAGGTTCTTCAGGCATCATGATACCCAACAAGAACTTTCTAAAAAAGGATCCCAATGCCCAAAGAAGTGTCAAAAAATTTAGAGCTATGCCCTTCAGCATAATAGAAAAAATGAAGAAAACCAATCTGAGCGTTACTATGTGGGATGCACTCTCAATTCCTTCTCAAATAAATTTATTGCAAGAGGCTCTAAATAGTTTTAGTACAACTGACGTATTGTCAGGTCATGGAGTGGCAGCTGCTATGTGTTAGTGTAAACCAGAAGGGAAAATTATTCCTAAAGCCAAAAAACCACCATCATTCTATATTTCCTTGGTCATTAGCAACCACTTGGTGAATAATTGCATGATCGATTCTGGTTCCAGTAGCTCATTCATGCCAAAACAAATTACAGATGTACTAGGCATACAATATGTGTCGATTGTAAGAGGATTTGTTCAACTGGATGGAACATCTGTTAATATTTTTGAATTTATCAAAGGAATTAAACTTACCATCCATACATGCCCAATTTTTTCATTCACCCAAGACACATCCGTCATTGATCTTCCTCCTCTCTTCACCATCTTCCTATCATGAATTTTCATTGCCAAGATTGGTGACTATCTATCAGCTGATTGGTCACATATGATTCTCAGGACTCGATACTGAACCAAAGTGACTATAAGGGTAGAACCAATCTGCCATAATCATGTAGAACCCTACACTTCTGGTCTTATAAATGGGAATTGCACCATCAAAGATCTGAAATAGGAATATGTTGATCATGAACCAACCAGTCATGTTGAAGAAGTCCCAGATACTGTGCTAGATGAAGTAAGTGGAGATTATCAATATGATCCCTACACTGATGTGTTAGGATAAGAAGAAGTTGGTTTGCTACTTTTGGAAGAAACAAGATTAGGTACCTACTGTATTCATGAAGAAGATACGATCATACCACAACTTGTCAAAACACCAAGCAATTCAGAAGGCCTGTGGAAATTTTTCTTTGATGGCTCAAGAAGTAAGAATGGATCTGGTGCTGGTGTTATGTTAATTTAACCAGAGGGAGATAAGTACTTCTCATCTTTCCAGTTGCAGTTCAGTTACACTAATAATGTTGCTAAATATGAGGCCCTTGTACAAGGAATTTAACTAGCCCAAAAGAAGGGGATCAAATCCCTGACTATTTTTGGAGACAGTGAGTTAGTTGTTCATCAAGTGATCACATGGAGTGCATTCAGGAATGATCTTTTAATATCATACAAGAACCAAGTCTGGGACTTGATTGAATATTTTGAAGCTTTTGGAATTCATGAAGTTCCTAGAAATTAGAATCAAGATGTTGATAGGCTTACTACAATTGGATCACAATATGACATACATGTTGATATCATGAAAGAAGGGAATTTTTTTTTCAAAACATTGGTTTGACCTGTATTCCCTGATAATGTGAGTAGCTAGAAAGTGTTTTATAGTGACAAAAAAATTATCCTTTTCCTATAAGAAGAGGAAGAGTTTTCTGTAAGAAACTAGGATAAGATGCAAGAGTCATATGGTGATCAAATTATATAATTGAAGAGAAATAAACTACCAAAAGGATTAGTCACTCTAGAATCCATTTTCAATTCAGATGATCAAGCCAAAATACTAAGCTCTAACATGATGGTCAAAAAAGAAGATTTTGAGGAAGTCGAGGTAGTGCATGAGAAGTTTCTAAAGGTTGGAAAATTGTGTAATTCTGAAGAGAAAGAATATTTCATCAAAAAAAATTAATAGATCATAAGTTTTTTGAGTGAAGCTATCTAGACCTGCTTGGTTTTGAACCATGCTTGGCACAACATACCATCGAATTGGATTCTAATGCCAAGCCAGTTCACCAGAAACAGAGTCCCATCAATCCCAAAATTGAGCCACTAATGAGAAATGAGCTAACCAAACTCATCAAAACATGTATTATTTTCCCCATCAAGCACTCCTCTTGGGTAGCCACTTTGGTGCCTGTAAGGAAGAAGAAGGGAGAGATTCGGTTGTGCGTAGATTTCAGGGATTTGAACTATGCCTCATTGAAAGACCATTATCCTCTCCCATCAATGGAGTAAATTATTCAAATAGTGGTAGGAGCTAAAATATTTTATTTGCTTGATGGATATTAGGGTTACAATCAAATATTGGTCTAATAATCTGACCAATTCAAAATGGCTTTCACTACCAAGTGGGGAACGAATGCCTATAACAAAATTCCATTCAGATTGTCCAATGTCGGGGCTGATTTCCAAAGAGCCATGGATATGGTGTTTAAAGGACTAATCAAAAATATCATCTTGGTTTTCCTAGATGACATAACTATGTATTCTAAGCATGCAGTCAATCATATCACGCATCTAAGGAAGGTTTTTCAAAGGTGTAGGGAATTTTGGGTTTCACTTAATCCCAAGAAGTGTATTTTTTCCATGCATGAGGGAAAGTTGTTTCAACGAAAGGAATGTCAATAGATCTAGCCAGGATTCGTTCAATTATGTCCGTATCTCTCCCAAGTCACAAGAAGGGTCTCTAGAGTTTTCTGGGAACCATAAATTTCATGTAGAGATTCATCCCTCAATTCATGACATTGGCTAAACTATTGATAGTCATGCTGAAAAAAAATATGCCATTCTCATTGACAAAGGAGGGATGGAGAGAGCTTCAAAGCCATAAAAATGGCCATTTCTCAAGATCTGACACTGGTGAACTCCAGGTTTGATAAATACTTTATCCTTTATGCTTTTGTAGGTCAAGAGAGTATTTTAGGGATCCTCACCCAGCAAAATGATGATCTGATGGAGCAGCCAATTGCTTTCTTCAATCAGTCACTCAAATAATGTGAGCTCAAATATTCATTCATTGAAAAAAAAGTATTTTCATTTATTCGAGCCTTGAAGAAATTCAAGCACATGTTCTTCAACAATAGAATTCATCTGATGGTGTCTCATCCAGGCATCAAGGAATTTGTGCTGAACAAAGAGATGAATGAAAAGCAAGATAGATGGATCATGAAGGTGATGGAGTATGACGTACATGTAAAAGTTACCAAACTTGTCACAGGTAAAGGTTTGTGTCAACAAATTGCTGCAGATGTGGAATCAAAAGCTAATGAGGACGTGACACTCCTAAACATTGATGAGAGTGATGATCAAGTCGACTAGTTATGCAAAATTAAGATTTTCCTTTTCTCAGGAGTATATCTTGTAAACATGTATAAAAATCAAAGATGAACTTTTCTTCTTTAGTCTATTCCATATGTTCTTGTACATAATGTTCTCTTTTGAAAGGATTTGAATGGCGTTCTCCTTTGGTGTGTAGGAACGAAACAAGTAAGATACTAGAAGAGTTTCATAATGGTCTATCTGGAGGACATTACTCTACACAAACAACTGTTATCAAGATCATGTGAGCTAGTTACTATTAGTCATATTTTTTCAAAGATTCCAATTTCGGGGTAAGTGTAAGAAATGTGCCTTTTTCACAGGCAAGCGGAAGTTGGTAGCTCTTCCACTACATCTAATTCAAGTGGATCAACCCTTTGTTCAATGGGGGTTGGAATTCATCAGAATGATTAATCCTCCATCCAGTGATAGACACAAATGGGTCCTTACCACAACATACTATTTTACTCAATGGACAAAGGAGGTAGCACTGAAAGAGAGAAATGAAAAGGTAGTTCTAGATTTATTAGAAGGTATTATGAAAAGGTTTGGTGTTTCTTTTATAGTCATCTTAGATAACGCAATGGATTTTCTTGGTATGAAGTTGAGTGAATGGGATGTTAAAAATGGGGTCTACCTTAAGACTTCGTCCAATTACTATCTACAAGGAAATAGATTGGTTGAGTCTAGTAACAAAAATCTCATAAGGATTATTAAGTGCATGATGGAAACTAACAAGAGGTCTTGGCATACACAACTTACGATCACCTTATGGGCAGATCAGATCACACCTAAAAGGGCCATAGGGAATTCTCTTTTCATGCTTGTATACAAAAGGGAATTAAAACTTCTGTTCTCCTTAGAGTTACCTTCTTTAGAGTTAGCTCATCAAATTGAAGTTATGGAGAGTGATCCTCTGACAATAAGGTTTGTTGAAATCATGGACTTAGAGGAATTACGAAACAAGGCTATGAATGAAGAGTGCTTGGGGTTAGATGACCACATGAGCTAAAACCAGAAGAAGGACACAGGCACAGGGATGGTGAGTGTAAAGAGGACTAAATCATAATGCATGCTGAGGGTAGTGCTTAACTTCAAGCTAGAGCATGTTTTGGTCACTACATGCGTTGTGGTTGCACGCGCCTGAGAGGAACCAAACCAAAGGCCTCTTATCACAAGAGAAGAAGTGATATATGGGAAATATCCCAATCCTACCCACCAGAAAAAGGTGTACCAAGAAACCATGGAGGTGATTAGGAGTTTACAAGGAGAAATCTAGAGCTTAAAGGAGAAATCACCCCAATTAGAGTAGAAGAAGAGCATTGATGTTTCTAAATAGGATATGGATGAGGTTAGGGAAGTGTGTTAGATGTTATGTCAGGAGAACATTATTCCTCTGTTGGTAGAATGGCTGAGGGAAAAGGTATTGCGCACTAGAGGAGAGCACTAGAGATAAGTTATACATGTTAACCTACCTCGTCATAACATTGATTATGATAAGGAGATCACACTGAATGTAGTTATTGATGGGTGGATCCTGAGTAATATATCGATTGACACAAGAGTGGAGGTCAATGTCCTTACTCTAGATGCATGGAATCAAATAGGAGGGACCCCATTACAGCCATCTTTGAATGTGCTATACATGGCTAACAGAACAAAGGCCATACCTCTAGGAGTGTTGAAAGATGCATCCATAACTATTCAAGGGGTAAGTTTTATTGGAGATTTTGAGGTTCTAGAGCTTATTGAGGCTGATAGTTTCCCAGTGTTACTTGGGCACCCTTGGTGCTATGTAAACAATGCTAACCTATGTTTCAATAAAGGATACGTCAGTTTTGAGAACAAGGAGGAGTGCATAATCATTCCATTAATTGATGGATGGTCTACACCTTATGTGGAACCATTGGGTAAGGAAGAATTAAACAAGATATAGGTGTGCACCATTAGGAACTCAGAGTTCATTCACCCATCAAAGGAAGGGATCATTCATTGGGATGATACATAGTCCATAAGTGATACAACCAGTGTTGCTTATAACAATTGGGTGTTTGGGACATATGAGTTTGTTGGAAGGAATTTGAAGGATACTGGGACAAGAGTTGTTAAAACATGCTTAGTTAGGAGTTTGGAAGGAAGGAAAGTGCCACTATACAATGGGGAAGGCAACCCTGATTTATTTCTGCCTGAAATGGAGATTTAATGGAAGTTTCAAGTGGAGGGAAGGAATATGCTTACCTATAATTTACGTGGAACAATGATATAGTGGTGGGAAACCCATCGAGATAATATTTTATAATGGCATGAGATGAGAATCACCCTCTGTGTAATGTTTCTCTAAAGAAATGCACCATCTTAGATTTTTGACTATGATGAAAAGGGTCCCACCTCATGCCATGTTCGCAAGTGTGATAAGACTTGTATGGGAGGCATGGAAGCTTTACCCCCTTCCCTATGGGTGGAAATGTTTTATTCCACCTTGCATGGTTATGGAAACGTTTGGTAAATCCATTCAAAATTACATCGTTAGATGGGAAATTGGTAGGAGATGATTACGGATATCATCCAAACCTTTGAGTACCAATCCCCTAAGAAATCAATGAATGAGGCACTATGGGTAGTCAAGAGCCTTACCTTGGGAGATTGTGCAATGGCCGAGGACTGAATCTTGGATTTTATAGGTGAGCCTGAGTTAGGGGCATGCATTACTGAAGAAGAAGAGATGGAAGAAGTACAACTTGAGCATGCCTGCATGGAGAAAGAGAAGGGTAAGTTGGTGTACTTGGTGGATAGTGAGGAGATGGAGAATTTACATGTTGAGCATTTAGAAGGAACGCAAGAGATCTTGGATATAGCATATGAGAAAGTGAACGCCTACCACAAACCCTTGAAAACAAATAAGGTTAACATTAGTACCGAAGCAGAGCCCAAAGAATCTATTATTGGAGAGTACTGGACAAACAAAGAGGTTTTGAAAGTAGTTGAACTGCTGCGTGATTTCAAATATTTTTTCCCGTGTGGGTACCATGAGTTAAAAGGGGTTCATCCTTCATAGGGTGAAATGTGGATCAAGTTGAAAGAAGGTGCGTGCCCCATCACGAAACGAACCTACATAATGAACCCTAATTTATGTGTAAAGGTTAAGGAGTAACTTGACAAGATGATAAAGTCAACGATTATTGAGGTTATTCAGGAATCCAAGTGGGTAAGCCACATGGTCATTAGTATAAAAAGGATGGGAGAATAAGGATATGTGTAGACTCTATGGATCTCAATGTTGTATGTGTTATAGACCCTTTCCTAACCCCATTTATTGAAGATATTCTGGAAGGTGTAGCTGGGTAAGAGATCTATTCTTTTAAATATGGATTCTTGGCTTATCACCAAGTGAGAATTGTGAAGGAAGGCCATTAGAAAAAAACTTTCACTACTGAATGGGGAATTTTTACTTATATGGTCATGCCTTTTAGATTGAAGAATGTGCTTGTTGTGTTTTCGTGCATTGTTGTGCATGCCTTTCAAGACTTCATCCATAAATTTCTGCAAGTTTACTTGGATGACTGGATGGTGTATGGGTTAGTCAAAGATCATTATGACAATCTATGGTTGATGTTTCAGAGATGAAGGCAATTGAGCATCTCCCTGGATATTAAGAAATGTGTTTTTGACACTCCTTTTTGCACATTTTTAGGACACATCATTTGTAAAGAAGGATTACGGGTAGACCCTGCAAAGGTTGTTATTATAGTCAGATTAGAGGAGCCTACTAGTCAAAGTGTGGTGTGCGGGTTCCTAGGACATACAGGTTACTATAGGAACTTCATTAAGGGATATGCTTGGATTTCTATGCCCCTAGAAGAGTTGTTGAAACATAAAAGTAAGTTCTATTGGGGAGAGGCGCAACATGTGGCATTTGACACATTGAAGGAAAAGCTTATTACCACACCCATTTTGTGTTTCCCCTCTTGGGATAATGATTTGTAAACTTCTACTTTGGAGCTCTACAAATCACACAACTATGATGTTATACTTTCAACTCTAGAAAATGACATATTTGCTTAAATATTAGAGCTTCATGACTAATTATCTAGTGCTATAGAAAGGAAATTACAGAGAAGGAAAATAATTCAAACTTCAACACCAACAATATTTATCTTGGAAACCTCCAAGGAGGAAAACCAGTCAGGAAGGGCAACTACTTTTTCTTCCCACTTTTATTGGTCTAACATAGACAATTATAGATTACAATAAGTATGAAAAGAAGCAATAATGTAAGCCTTCTCTCCAATTACTTACTTTCTCTGTTTCTGCACCTTGCTCCTACAATTCCATTCTAGCACTGAAGATATTTCTCACCGCTCTCATTAAATTATAATTCACCTTTGAATGTCTACTCTCTTGCACCTTTCATGTATTTATAGGCCTTCCCATGTCCTCCCATGCACTAGAGGATGTGAAGGGGCATGGAAGTGAAGAGACACAGATGGGCACTTCAAATTTGTGTCCATTCGTGCTTTGTTCTTATTTTCTATTCAAAAGTGCCAGGATCATCACCCTGAGCAAACCAAGGGTCACAGGAATGCCACCCTAGTTGGGCAGCAGTTTCAGGACAGCCACCCTATAGGTTGGTGGTTATGAAACCACTGCTCTGCACAGAGTGGTGGTTCCTTCTAGAACCTCCTTATTCCTCAATTTATTTATTTTTCCTTATTCTTCTTCTTGGTGTTGATGAAACTTATGAATTGATGTGTTTTTCTAGATCCCTATGGATCATACCTACCCCACTTAGGAGGTTTTTTTTCCCAAAAAATATTAGTGGTGGAGTGGTAGAGGAATCAACTTCCTCTTGTGCTCATTCGAGTACCACTGTGTCTGCCTTGGTGTCTTCTCTCATCCAACCTACCAAGACTCATGTGGATCTCTAGTTTCTAATGCTACGTCCTCCTCTGAGATGCCTCGAGTATAATCCTCTTTGGAAGGTAACTTCCATATCTTTCCTTATTTGTCATGCATAGATGGCATTAGTGGATGTGAGCTCTTGTAACTTACTATCATGTGCATCTGCATGAAGTATGGCCTGAAGTTTTCTTCTCTGGCCTACTCAAGTATGGAAAAGGTCCCATACTATAGTGGTTTATTCCTTGCATGTCTTTGTTTCTTGAGATGGATTGGTTGAATCCTCCCCAAGTATGCTGCTGCTATAGTCACCACCATTCCTTGTATCTCCTCTTCTTCGTGCTACCCCACGGCCAGGTCCAATGAATTTGTAGGTAGATACGGTGACTGCATAACAAAATTTTGTTTTTCTCCTTGAATGGGCAATTCCTGTGGTGTCTTATTCTATAAAAATGGACAATTTCTATCCAAATTCTCCATCCTTTGGTAAAAACTAACCACACTCTCACGTCCATTTTTCTTTTCTCCCAATGAAAGCAAACAAAACTGATGATTTTCATGAATAAGTCTTAGTGCTTGGTTGGAACTTACCATATCCTTCTTTGATTTTCTTTGGTGTGCATGGATGTTAAAACTGACTCCATCCTTGATCCATCTGTACTGGTTCTCCCTCCTTGTGAACATAGCATCCCTGGCATACAATTAAGGACTTCCGAAGACAACGTCAAATGCATCAAGTGGAATAATATCAGCCTCTAATACATCTATGTATTGGGTATTTATCCCAAACTGAAACTTACACTTCCTTGTAACTTATATTTCTACACCCTTCTTCACCCATCCTAGTGGGTACGGATTTGGATGTGTGTAAGTCTCTAGGCCAAGCTGTTCTACAATCGAATCGAAAATCAAATTTGACTGAGAACCATAATATACTAAAGTGTTTACCTTAGTCTTCTTGATTTGGATTTTGATTTGAAATAGCTTACTCATCTCTTCTTCTTTTTCTGCCCCGTATATGTTAGTGGCCATGCATCCCAACCTTTCATCTACATCCAAATCATCCTCAATCTCCACCTCTCTTTCTATCTTCACAGTGGCCATGGATTTCTTAGAATCCTTGGTTCGGTGCTTTGGGTGTAATTCTGGATGCAACTTCCTACATGTGGTGTCAATATGTCCATTTACATCACAAATTTTACAGAAATTCTTAGGATCTTTACAAGTATGCAAATTAGTAGCAGTATGTTTACCTTTCCATTTACCTTTGCTACTTGTCTTCCCTTGTTCTTTGTCCTGTTGTTCTGTTGACTAGTCTCCCTTTGGCTCTATTTCTCCTTGCTTCTTCTTGTCATAAATGTAGTATGCGTGTACATAAGCTTCATTGAGATCCTTGGGCTTCATGGAGATTACTTTCCTCTGAAGGTGAGTGTGAAGTCCTCCCAAATATTTGGTTAGAATTTCCTCATCCTCCAAGTCCATATTAAGCAACATGGCTTGTCTCCGAAATTCCGTAGTGTAGTCTTGCACGCTTTGATTGTTGCCTTGTTTAAAGTACTACCACTTAATCATCATATCAGTCTTATGGCCAATAGGATAGAAGTTAGCTATTATCAATTCTTTAAAATCTTTCCATGTACTGACAATAGGACGTTTCCTCTTCTCACAAGTGGCTAGATGGGTTTCCCACCAAATCAGAGCATGACCTTCCATTTTGAGATGTGTAAAGGTGACCCTTTGTGCCTCAGTGACATTATGCACACTAAAATAGACTTCCAACTATTTTAGCCATTTATCCAGTAATTTTGCATCTACTTTTCCTTCAAAATTCTTTATTTCCACTTTTGTTTCAACTTTAAAAGGTGTATGTGCAGATTTTACCTTCTCACTTACAATTGGCATCTCTTCATGCTATTCCCATTCTTCCTCTTCGATACCAAATTTTTTGGCTAGTGCTCAAACCACTGAATCCATGGAATCTTGCTTAATTGAAGCCATATTTTACATATCTGAAATCTCTTCTTGTTTCCTATGCAATCTATCCATCATGGTCTCTAGCATCTCAACTCTTTGGACCAAGTTCTCTTCCTCCATTTGAGATTGAATTCTATGTTTCCACTTCTTCGTAGAAATATCTAGCTCACAAGGTAAAAATTCTTCACCTTTGGACCTTGTCACTATCATACAAAATCACAAGAAAGATTCGAATACCACAATCCTGGATATATAATCAGCTCTGATACCAAAATGATCCGTAAACTTCTACTTTGGAACTATACAAGTCACACAACTATGTTGTTCTACTTTCAACTCTAGAAAAAGATAGATTTGCTTAAATATTAGAGCTTTGTGATTGATTATCTAGTGCTATAGAAAGGAAATTGTAGAGAAGGAAAATAATTCAAACTTCAACACCAACAATTTTTATCCTGGAAACCTCTAAGGAGGAAAACCAATCGGGAAGGGAAACTACTTTTTCTTCCCACTTTTATTGGTCTAACATAGAAAATTACAGATTACAATAAGTATGAAAAGAAGCAACAATGTAAACCTTGTCTCTAATTACTTACTTTTTCTGTTTCTACACCTTGCTCCTACAATTCCATTCTAGCACTGAAGATCTTTCTCACTGCTCTCATTAAATTCTGATTCACCTTCGAATGTCTACTCTCTTGCTCCTTTCATGTATTTATAGGCATTCCCATGTCCTCCCATGCACTAGAGGATGTGAAGGGGCATGAAAGTGAAGAGACATGGCTGGGCACTTCAAATTCATGTCCATTCATGCTCTATTCTTCTTTTCTATTCAAAAGTGCCAAGACCACCGCCCTAAGCAAACCGGCGGTCATAGGACCTCCGCCCTAGTTGGGTGGCAGTTTCAGGACCCCCGCCCTAGTTGGGTGGCAGTTTCAGGAACCCTGCCCTATAGGGCATAAGTTCTGAAACCACCACTTTGCAAAGAGTGGCGGTTCCTTCTAGAACCTCCTTATTCCTTAATTTATTTATTTTTCCTTATTCTTCTTCTTGGTGCTGATGAAACTGATGAAGTGGTGTGTTTTTCTGGATCCCTATGGATCAGATAATCCTTTTCATGTGCATATTCATGCATCTAGGATGGAAATTGGAGTGTTCTTAGCACAACTTGGAGAGGGAATTTTTGACCATCCCTTATGCTTTTTTAGTAGGAAGCTTACCCCGGTAGAACAAAATTATACCACCATGGAGCACAAGGCATTGTTAATGATCTACACGTTGCAAAAATTTAGGCAGTACTTGCTAGAAAAACCTTTTATTTTCTACATGGACCACATGGCATTAAATTTCTTAGTGAACAAGATCATTTTACAAGGGTGCATATGCTAGTGGGTCCTATTATTTCAGGAGTTTGAGTTTACAGTTGTGGTGAAACCGGGGAAAAGTAATTTGGGACTTGATCATTTATCAAGGATTACTTTAGGTGAGGACGTGTAGAGAATTAACGATATGATGTCAGATGCACAATTATTTAGGTTGCATTGTGCACCATTTGAATTGAAAGATATTTCTTTGTTCCTACAAACGGGTGGGGCACTAGAATGGATGTAGGCATTAGAGAGGAAGTAATTAGCCATACGCGCCACACCCTATATGTTAATTGGTGGGGACTTATATAAGCAAGTCCATGATGAGGTTTTACACCGGTGCAAACTAGAGCATGAACACATTGTAATCATGGAGGAGGCTCATGGTGGAATTTTAGGAGGACACTATGCCGGAATGTAACCGTGCACAAGATCCTTTTAGCTGGCCTTTGGTGGGAATTATTTTACAAGGATTATATCAATTAATTTAAGGCATGTGACCATCACCAATGCCTTGGAAAACCAGGGAAAAGAGATGAAATTCCATTTAAGGCCTATCGCCAGTGTAGAACCGTTCAAGAAGTGATAAATTGATTTTTTAGGCCCTATTTCCCTAGCCATGTGAAGGACAAGTTCACGCTACATTATCAATTATACATAATATATTACAAGATGGGCAGAAGCAACACCTACAAAATATTACATGATGGCTACAACATCTAGGTTCCTATGGGATAACATAATTAGCAGATATGGATGCCTGTTGAGCTTAACAAGTGATAGGGGTATGCATTTCTTAAATGAGATAGTTAGAATCTTATTAGTAGAATTCATGGTGTCCCATCACAAGACTACACCCTATCACCCTCAGGCTAATGGGACAACCGAGGGCTTTAATAAATTTTTGAGCCACACATTAACAAATATTTCTGATGTTGGGAGAAGGGATTGGGATGACAAAGTCTCTACCATGTTATGGTCATATCAGACAACCTAAAAAAGTTTGAACAAAGTAACACCCTTTCAACTGGTGTTCAGCACCCAGCATGTATTACCTGTTGAGTTCATGTTACCTTCCCTCCATATTACACATGCAAGAGGTTTAGTTGATGAACAAGCATTTGAGAAATGCATTGAAAAGTTGATGTAGTTGGATGAGAAACGTGTCATAGCACAATGGAGTCATAAGACAGAAAAGGCCGGGAAGAAGGTATGACATGATAGGCACATCAAGAATAAGAAGTTTGAGGTTGGGTAGATGGTCCTGTTATAGGATTCCAAGTTTTTGCACCACCTAGAAAAGATTAAAGTACATTGGTTGGGTCCAATGTGATATCTCATATACTTGATTCAAGAAATTTCAAGTTACAAGCACTAGATGGAACAATGTTACCTGGTCATTTTAACGGGAGTAGGCTGAAGCCCTACTATAAATAAGTCTTCACTGGCTTAGGATTTCCCTTAATGCATTTTCCTTTCTTTGTGTTTCCCTTCTTCCTCCCTTTACTTTGTATTTTATTTGGTTTGTTGTGGGCGAGTTTGTATGCCGGTAGTCAGTTACTCTCTAGAGGGTTTTTATTCACATAGGACCATGCATCTTTTTAGTGTGGGTGGAAGGTGTCAAACAAGTGTTGTTTTGAAAAAATGCGGTGATGAGAGGTGTTGGGAGTGATGTGCATAGGTGGCCTAAGTGAGAAAATCAAAGGTGAGTGGATTCAAAAAAGTGCACGTAGCAAAGATGATCATGAGAGAAGATTGGTGTCAAAAGACTTGGAGAAAACCACGTACAAGGGTACAAAGTGCGAGAGAAAAATGAGGTAGGTGAAGGAAAGAGCTTGGTAAAGGACACAGAGGTTGACATACTTCAGCACAGGGAGTGCGTGAAATTTAGTCTACTGTCAAATAATTCTTACGTGCCAAAAGGTTGTAGAAATTTTCGTATAGGTTTGCACGCAGAGGGAAAGCGTTGGAAAAAACACATAGAGGGATGTCACTAGAAAAATATGACTTTAATGCGTTTTAACCTTGGTAGATGGCATCAGATTTTATGCAGGAAAAACAAAAAGCTATAAATAGAAGGTCAAGGTTGAATTATTATTTTACCTTCCATTTGTGTTAAAAGCTCTTGTGAACTAGGGCATCCTTGCGAAGAAAAATCTTTGGAGATTTGCATGTGTAGAAGAAGATTCAACAGATTTGTGAACCAGAGTGGAAAGGGATTACATGGGAATGGGCAGAGAATCATGTTTGGAGGATTCTCACGGGTGTTATGCCATCTTATAGAAGGAATGATTTCCAGGTTAGGGTTTGCAGAGCTAGGGCACATAATTTGGAGGAGTTTTTGTAAAGGAGTAAAGCTGCAGGACTGAGCAGAGTTAGGGAAAGAAGGAAGGAAGAGCTTATAAGGACTTGAAGAAATTAAATGGCACCAAGGAAGGGAACTAATGTTTCACTGAATAAGGGAAAGGGAAAGAGCAAAGGAAAACCCTCCATATCAATAAGTTTTAACGAAGAATGGTATGCAAAAATGCAGTACCCAGAAGGCATTTTGATGGGAATGGAGTGGGTTTCTCATGTGCCTAAGATGGCCATAAGTGATTATAACCACAAAATAGATACCACAGAAAATAAGATAGCAGTGGAGTTAGTTCATCCGACTGGAGAGAGGACACAGGATGATAAGCCTGTAAATGACGACTCAGTGAAAACCACATTGGAGAAGGCTAGAATCCTACAACTCTATGAGTTTACCTATTTTGATAAACCCGAGAGGTTGTACCAGTGGGTTACGTCACACGTACATGAGAATTATTTCTACTTTGTAGGAAGAAGAATGTGCCTAACTACCCAGTTGATATCAAAGTACATTGGACTTATATGCACATGAGAATCAATGGAGGATGATTTGGATGACAAGGATGTCGTCAAGGAGACATCCGTAGAGTACAAGTATAAGAAGGGTTCATGCTACTTTGACATTATAAAAGTCACAAACCCAACTATGAAGATGACAATGCATCTACTTACCAAGATGAATGGATAGGAGTGTTGGACGCAAGTGAACAAGAAATGGTTGAACATTTGCAAGAAGATTTCAGAAGGAAAAATCTATAACCTCTCGGCCTTCATTGTGGAGGAGATTATAGATGAAAAACGTGATGGAGATAAGATTATGTATGGTAAAGTTCTCCCTACCATTGTTTTTTTCAGATATTGGAGTGCCTGATGGGCCAAGCAACTATGTATGGAAATACCCTGATGAAAACCCCTCCCCCGTGAAGAGGTTCAAATCCTACACTTGTGACTTAATGATTGTGCCATAAAAAGTGTTCTTAGAGAAGTGGTATAAATGAATTCACGATGAATTTGGGGAAGAATGGATAATCCTGGAGAAATTTTCAACCTTGGTGGATGGTGAGGCTGAGTTTTCTGTATACCAACACTTATGAATAGGAAGATTTAATTTGACTGATGGAACCAATAGTCCTTGGTGTAAACTACCCTTTGCCTTCACAACGCAGTACTTTCAAAGCGCAGTCAACAGGTTCAAGGAGGAAAAGAAGTTAAGATTTAATCTAAGTGAGGTAGATCATGATTACTACACATTGTGTCGAATTCCAATGAAGTATGTGGAGAAGTATGTCTCCAATGAAGTAAATATGATGAATCTAGTGTCAATTCATATTACAAGTAAAACAACAAAAAGGGTGAATATCCACCTCAAGCCCAAGTTTGAGAAGGGCGCGTACTTGGAGGATGATGTATCCATCCTGAAGGACCCTGGTTTGAATAAGGTAACAAAGAGATAAAGGGTAGAGACCATAGTAAGTAGGGCACCGAGCGCACGTACCATTCAAACTACAGTAGTGCACGAGTTAGGTGCATGACAAAGTACCTATGCAAGGAGGAAGAAGTATCATGTTAAGGAAAAGATACCAGAAAAATAAGATTCCCTATGTTAGAGAGTCACCGGTGAATAAGAAGCAGAAAGTTACGCAAAGATTGGACTCTAAGGAGAAAAAGAGAATGAAGGGTGATGACTCTAAGGAGGAGGATGAAGAGAATGATGAAGGTAAGATTCCCCATGTTCACGATGTACATGATGCCAATGAAGAGGAAGATGCTTGGGATAAAATTGAAGCATCTATGAAGAGAGACTTCCCACTCATGCAACATTAACAGGGTCTTTCTATTCTTCCATTTTTTATTCAATTGTAGATTATTTCATTTCTCCTATTCTGATGAAAGAGAAGAGTGTTTCCGGGATAGATAACATGTGTAGTGTGGGGTAATTTTGGGATCTGAATTTACTAAGTCCCAAGGCATAAGGAGCATGCACGTGAAAGACAAGCAAGTAGAAAGGCACTCAAGGAAAGGCACGTGGGAGAATAGGTTGGTGTGCAGAAGAAAAAGAGGGTTTGGGGCCTTAGCCACATTTTGAAGGTTGTATCACAGGAGAAACACATGAGGGCCCAAGTAGGTGTGATGAATGGATAAGGTGCAAACCTAGAGCCTTGGAGGTCAAGAAAAGAATATTCCACATAGGGAATTTTCTAGGAGGATCATTACAGTTAGTGGAGGCCTTTGTATTCTAGCATAAGCACTCGATCATGGAGGACCACACCTCCACTTGGCATGCAATCTGATCATGGATGAAACTATGGCAGTGAATCTAGATTCTATTTAAAGGAGTACTTGGGTCCAAAATAAATAGAGTAGGAGAGGCTTTAGAGGTAACGAAATGCTGCAAGAATGCTATTACTAGGCATATATGTATGTGCCCGAGTCTAAACAAGGGTTGTAATGGGAAAGTGTAGCTAGGATCTCTATTTAGAGTAGTTTTATAGGGTTGGAATTTTATTTCATGATGTATATGGTCTGAGATGACCCCATTTGATGTAATATGTCTACTGTAAACAATTTTAATCAATATATGGATCTTTATTTTTTATATTTGTGTCTATAGACTAAACACTAGTGTGTTTTCATGTTATTCATGGTTTATATCTGTTTCCATTATGCTATTTTGATGTTTATATCTATCGCATAGATATTTTATGCTTAGAACTAGATCCACTACCTCTGCATTAGATTAAATGCATGTGTTCTTGTTCTACAAACCTTTCCTCCATTACTGGCAGAACATTCTCACAAGGCTCATATAAAGGAGGGGCTTGATGCCTACGCACGTCTCAGGTGAGTTCCCAACACTTGGGTGATAGGCCGGCATGCTTGGGGTTAAAAAAAATATTAAAGGACTGAGGTAAACAAGACTATAGGATTAGAGAGAGCTTGGAGTGAAATGCGTAGGGATGTTGTTGTAACTTCTAGAGTAGAGTCATTTATAGGATGAGAATTATATTGATGTATCTGGTCTATTTTATGGATCTTATCATGTATTTGGCTACTGTAATAATGGAGGATTAATGCAATGGTGTTTTTATGAGTATCAATGCATAATGGATCTAAGTGGTTTTGTTCTTTATTATGTTCATGGTTCAGATTTGGTTCATGTATGTTATGTTTAATCTTCATAGTCATAATATGGATCATTTAGGCTCAGATCTAGTTTCTTTATCTCTTTCATAAGATGTATGCATTTATGTTTGTAAATTGTTCTGCTATTCATGGTAATATTCTTGAAAAATATAACATAGAAGAGGGGCATGGTGCCTTTGTGCACCTCGTGTGAGCTCCCAGTTTAGGCTGGGTGATCTTACTAACTTGCCTAGGAATTAAAGGGTTAGGAAAAGTGACTACATCTTGGTTCCATTATTGGGACCTATTTTGAAGATGTTGTAAGAATGGTGTGTGATGGCAAAGCACTTGACTTTGGCTAGCATGGATACTTGGATTAAGAACAAAAAGGATGAGTTTGCACAGATATTAAACACTAGATCTAAGTTTGGTGCACGTACATGGGTAGAGGAGAATCTGTATCATGAGCTCTATGAAATATTCTTTTTCTATTTTCCAATATAACTATATGAATCATTATCGGCATATGCATTAAGGAGGAGTTGGTACTATCAACCTCATGTGTGAACCCAAGAATATTATCAGTGGATTCGTGATACTGATCTGATTTGGAATCATGTTGTTGATCATTGGTGGAGTGGTGTGTTGACTAGTTACACATTGGAGTACGTGGTTTATACTTATTATTTCCTAGAGGTTGTTGAGTTTGAGTTCTTACGAGAACTGAGAGGATCCTTATTACATTCTATACCACTAGTACTAAAGATCCTGATCATCACTCTAATTTTAGAAGTGTTTCCTATGGCTATCTAAAATCCCACTAGGCATGGGGCATGGAAGCGGGTGTGGCGAGAAATGGTGGATCCTACTGTAGAAGTGGAGAGGGAAGAGAGGAACCTCAAGTATAATGAATCTTGGGAGAGGGAAATGGAGAGACAACATGAGATTACAGTAACGATAGATATTTGGAGGCAAATGTTGTGGGAAGGATTTGAGGTTCACGTAGAGGATTTGGAACTTGAGTAGTCTTTGCTACCACATCTTGGAAAACATGGAAGGATAACCCCCTCATATTTTGATGAGATCTCATCATATGGATAAATGAGATGGACCATAGGCATGCATTTGAACCCACCTAGTGACCAAGCCCCTGTGCTTAGTTTTCCAATCTCTAACACAAGTATCACTAGTCCAGTTGGTGTTAGTATTAGTAAGCAAAAAATGTCAGGTAGATATCATTTTTCATTGAATTAATTTATCACTATGTAAACATTTCCTGTGTTTAGTGGTATCCTGTTAGGCACATCATTTGGAGAAGGTGTGGGCTTGCATAATGTGGGTATCACATCTGGAAGTAGTATAACTTCACAGATTGTTAGAGCTCATTTTAGTACAATGATGGGAATGGAGATTAACACTACTTTATGCCTTGTACCTACTACACGAGGAGGATCCTAGAGGATCTAGTAGATCTGGAGGGTCAGGAGTTAGTGGAACAAGTGGATCTAGTGGTGGAGGAAACACAGGAGGGAATCAGGGTTCTAGATCTGGTGGACAAGGACAGGGAATCAACATGTATTTTATGAGATGTCTCTTCATTTACATTATTACAAAGGTGTCAAGGATGCTGCAGAGCATGTACACAAGTGTGAATTGTTATGGCATACTAAGGGGATCACTACCCTTTAGCAGAAGGAAATCCAGTTTGCAACTATGTTGCAGGGGCAAGTGGATAGCTGGTACTAAAAGTATTACACATATCAGATGGTGGTGGATTATACTGCACTGTGTGATGCCTTCTTGGTGGAATTTCATATTCCTTAATTTGAGTAAAATAACATCAACGCACTCAAGGATATTTAATATGGTATGACAGAGAGTGTGCGAGAGTGTGATGCATACATTTTAAGACCCTCTTTGTCAAAATTATCTTATGATGTCCATCGTTATCATCATGCTCAGTGGTTTTTTGGAGGGCATGATAACACCTTTTAGACAAGCGCTTTTCACCATAAGACTTTTACAGATTTGTGTGAGGCCATGGAGGTTTACTTTATGCATGTTGAGGACTGTTGGAAGTGTTTATACTAGGGGTGAGTTCCTTTTTGGAGACACAAATTGCTTCCATGGAAAATCAACTTGATAAATTGTCTTTGATTTCAGCATGCATGAGACTGTTTAGTGGACTTTTTTGTACATATTGTCAAGTAGAAGGACGCACCACGGATAGTTGCCCTCAAAAGTTCAGTGTACGCACCATGACAATAGATTATGAAATCTTTCACAGAGGATCAGTGATCCAAGTAGATGCACTTTGATACAATGTGCATGCTCCATAAGAATGTGTCTTTCTATTGTAAGATTTTATACATATACCACTCATGATACTAAGGACTATCGGTTTATAGACCATATTCATGATGCGATTGATACTGGTGTTACACAAGGCCAACATTGCAAATAGTTCTTAAGACATGAGTTGCATCAACATGAAGGGCATGAAGATGGTGAAGGAAGGGAAAGAATATTTTGTGGAGGATTCAGAGGCCTGTGGTCATTGTGGTCAGAGGAAGGATTGAATTCCCCCATGGAACTTGTTTCAATTATGGATCTACTGGATCACTACAAGCGTTATTGTCTAGATTTGTTACAATCCTCGTAGTTTGGGAAGAAACATAATTATGAGGAATTCCTTGACTTGTATAATCACATGAGCTATAGAAAAAAAAAGAAGGAAAAGGGCAGAGGGAATGGTTAGTGTGATAGCACATTGAACCTCTGTTCATAGCCTACGGTAGTGTCTAATCCTTAAGTTGGCGCCTTTATTAGTAACTCCAGATGCGTTAAAGTTGCATAGACGCCAGAGAGATATCAAATAGCATAGGCCTCTCACTACATGAGAAGAATAGGTATTGTCATGGGATAGTACCTTGATCCTGACTTATCTAAAGGAGGTTTACTATAGAAGACTATGGAGGTGATTACGATCTTACAAGGAGAGATCTAATTCTTGAAAGAGAAATCGTAGAAGATATGGAACAAGTGAATAATGATTGCCGAGATCCCTCAGAATGATGCAAATGATGTAAAATAGATATGTAAGATGTTGCACCTAGGAAAATATCATTCCCTATGTTAGGAGAATGGTTAAGAGGAAAGGCACTTACTACATGTGAGAGGCAGATCTTACATGCTAATTTTCCCCCCTCATAATATTGATTATGAAAAGGAGATCATGTTGAAGTGCGGTATTTTATGGATTGGATTTTAAGTAACTTAATTATTGACATAGGTGCAGAAGGTAAATCTTCTTATTCTGGATGCGTTGAATTAAATTTGGAGACTGCCATTGCAGCCATCTTCGAATTTGTTATATATGGAAAATAGAACTAAAGCTATGCCCATCGAAGTTTTGAAGGATGCTTTCATAACAATTTGAGGGGGCCATTTTCACTTGTGAATTTTAAGTCTTAGCACTTGCCAAGGAAGATAGTTTTCCATAGCTTTACTTAGACACCCTTGGTGTTATGTAAATGATTTTAATTTGTGCTTCAATAAGGCATGCATCAGCTTTGAGAACAAGGAGTCTGTAAAATTATTCCACTCACATATGGTACAGGTCTCTGCACCTAATGTATGATCCTTTGGGGGAAGAATACGTAAATATAAATTATGTGTGCACACTATAAAAGACCTAAACGTTATCAAGCCATCAAGAGAAGGAGTTCATTTAGTGGGTATGATACTTAGTCCTTGAGTGGTATAACTAGTATTACATATGATAATTAGGGTGCATGGGAATTATGAGCTGTTTGGAAGATAATTGAAGGGAATTATGACTTGTTTTGTTCATGTACATTCGGTTAGGAGTCTGGGAGGAAGACAATTACCAAGTTACACTAGAGAAGGACACCTCGATGTCTTTTTGCACGCTATGGAACTCCAATGGACCTATGAAGTAGAATGGAGGAATATGATTGGTTTATACCTTGCGTGGAACAGCCACACATTGTTGGATGAGTCACTGAGATAATATTATAGAATGGCACTTGGTAAGAATCGCGTTTGTGTTATATTTATATGGACCCAATGCACTTTCAAAGATATGCGACCATTATGGGAAGGAATCAGCCTTGTATCACGTTCAAGAAATGTGAGAAAGCCTAGATAGGAAGCCTGGGGAGATTTACCTCCATTCACTTTGGTGTGCATAAGTTTTATTCCACTTTTCATGATTGTGCACATGCATGGTACATCTAGTCAGAGTTACGTCATCACACATGTGATATTTGCAGGAGTTGACAGCATGTATTATTCATACCTTTGAGTATCTATCTTATAAACCAGAAGTGAATGAAGCTTTGTAGGTAGTCAAGTGCCTTACCTTGGGAGATAGTGCCAAAGATGAGGACCTCATCTTCTATATTTTCTAGGGAGAGTATGATTTGGAGGCACACTTAGAGGAAGGGAAGAAGAAATAAATGAAATATAGTTTGAGAGTGCACCTGCCTAGAAAAAGAGAAAGGAAAAAATGGTGTACCTTATAGAAGATGAATAAATAGAGAAACTCGATGTTGATCGTATTGACGGTACATGCCAGTGATGTATTGGATAGTGTGGAGCTGAAAATACATGCATCTTCCATGATCTATTGAATATACAAATAAGGTCAACATTTGCATAGAAGAAGAACCAAAATAAGCAATCATTGGGAGATCACTGGATAGAACGGGAGGGTCTCGAAGATAATTAAACTAATTATGTGGGACTTACAAGAATTTGTTTCCCACACGGGTACCCATAAGTTGAATAGGATGTTCATCTCTCATTAGTGGGGAGATGTGGATTAATTTGTAGGAGGGTGTGCATTCCTGATTAGGAAGAGATTCCTTATAGAATGAATCTTAATCTGCGCATAAAGGTGAATGAAGATATTTAACAAGAGGCTGGAATCTAGCATCATTGAAGCCACTGAAGATTCATAAATGGATTAGCCCAATGGTGATTAGCATCAAGAAGGGTGGAAGGATATAAATATGTGTATACTACCGAGAGTTGAATACTACATGTGTTATAGATTCTTTTCCAATGCCTTTTACTAAGGAAATATTGGAAGGTGTATCAAGGTGTGAGATCTACTCTTTTACAGATGGATTCTCAAGGTATCACCAGGTAAGAATTGTAAAATAAGACAAGGAGAAGACTACTTACACCATTAAAAGGGGAATTTTTTCTTATACAGTTATGTCATTCGAGCTTAAGAATGCGCATGTTGTATTTTCATGCATTTTGGTGCAAGCGTTTCAAGAATTTATTCATAAGTTTCTACAAGTCTACCTAGATGATTGGACATTGTATGGATTAGTAAAAGATCATTGTGAAAACTTGATATTGATGTTTAAAAGATGCAGGTAGTTAAGTATCTCTCTAAACATTAAGAAATGTGTTTTTTCTACTAATTTTGGCACATTGCTAAGTCATCATATTATTTACAAGGAGGGTTTATTGGTGGACCCTGTCAAAGTTGTTGTTATTTTGGGTTTAGAGGAGCTTTATAATTAAATAAGAGTGCGTGGATTTTTGGGGCATATGGGTTACTACAAAAAAAAATCAAAGGTTATGCTACGATTTTCATGCCCTTATAAGAACTATTGAAGCATAAAGGAATATTTCGCTGGGATGAGGCACACTAAGTGGATTTTGATACATTAAACAAGAAGCTTACTACTACACCCATTTTGTGCTTTTCCTCTTGGGACAAGCAATTTCATGTGCATGTGGATGCATCAGGTATGGAAATTAGAGCAGTGTTAGCACAACTTGGAGAAGGAATTGTTGATCACCCTTTATGTTTGGTAAGCAAAAATTTAACTCCAGTTGAGTAGAATTACACAACAACAGAGAGCAAAGTGTTTTCTATTATTTATGCACTGCATAATTTTAGGCAATACTTGTTGGATACTATGTTTATATTTTACACATATCACATGAAACTTAAGTATTTGGTAAACAAGCCTATTTTGCAAGGGCACATATGTCGTTGGATCTTGTTATTTCAAGAGTTTGACTTTTTAGTCGTAGTAAAACCAGGAACGTGCAATTCAAAACATAACCATCTTTCTAGAATTAAATTCAGGTTAGGATGCATATAGCATAGAAGATAGGATGTTGAATCCATAGTTGTTTAGATTATAATGTGCACCCACTGATTTGGAGGATATTGTTATCTTTTTACGAATAGGTGTGGTGCCTAACAGAATGAAGAGTATAAAGAGGAAACAACTTGCCATTGGATGTCATGCCTTATATGTTGATTGGTGGAGATCTATACAAACTTGGCTGGGATGATATTTTCACCGTTACATACTAGAGCATGAGTGTGTGGGTATTATGGAGGAATCTCATTGAGGGATTGTTGGTGGACACTATACAAGGAAAGCCACTATGTGCAAGATTTTGATAGATGGTTTGTGGTGGGAGACATTATACAAGGATTGACCAAGAATATGCCTTGGTGTTGTGATCATTGCCAATGCACCTTGGGAAGCTTAGGCATATAGATGAAATGCCATTGAGACCAATAGCACGAGTGTGAGAACCCTTTGAAAAATGGGTAATTGAGTTCGTGGACCCTATTTCCCCCTGGCAACGTACTAGGACATGGTCTGTGCTACATCATTACTTGTACAAACTATCTTACACTGGTGGACAGAAGCAATACCTATGAAGGATTGCATTGCAGCTAACTACATCAAGATTCCTTTGGGAGAATATCATAAGTAGGTATGGATAACCATTGATTTTAACAAGTGATAGTGGGTACCCATTTCTTGAATTTTATTGTTAGGATATTATTGGTAGAATTAATGGTAGCCCATCATAAGACTACAAGCTAATGGAACTGTTGAATAGCTTTCAAAAATATTTTGCGCCACACATTGACAAAGATTTGTGATGTTGGAAGGAAGGATTGGGATAATAAAGTCTTTGTTATACTTTGGTATTATAGAAAAACCTACAAGAGACTAAACAAAACAACACCTTTTTCAATTGGTGTTCGGCGCCAAGGTCTTTTTTACTGGTTGAATTTATATTACCATCCCTACGTATTACACGTGCATAAGGATTAGGTGAAGTGAAAGCACTTGAATAATGCATAGAAAAACTGATGCCGTTGGATGAGAGGTGCGCCATAGCCCTGATGGATTTAGAAAGATAGGGAAAGTAAGATAAAGAAGGCCTGACATGATTGGCACATTATAAATAATAATCTAGGAGGTGGGAAAAATGGTTCTTCTGTATGATTGCAAGTTCTTGCACTACCCTGAGAAGTTCCAAGTGCATTGGTTGGGTCCATATGTTGTGACCTATATACTTGACTCAGACACTTTCCATTTAGAAGCTTTAGATGGCACATGGTTGCTCAGTTTCTTTAATGGGAGTAATTTGAATCCCTACTATAAATAAGTCTTCTTGGTTTTTATAATAAGGAAGTGTTGCCATTTATCTTAGGTTTCCCTTTAATGCATTTTTCTTTATATGTGTTTCCTTTCATCATCAGCTATGTTTTTTATTTTTAGTCCTATGTTGTGTTGCGTGCATTGGTGCGCTACTAATAGCTAATTACATTTTATGTGATTTCATGTGCAGAGGACCATGCATATACCTTTAGTGTGGGGTAGGATTGGAGTATAGTGCAGAGAATTGTTGGTGTGTTTCTAAGGGAGGTTGGTCTGACTGAAAAATCATTCGGGGGATATTTGTGCACAAAGGTAGAAAAATGGTTTGTGTTGTGAGAAAGATGTTTTGAGATAAGTTGAGATGATCGAAGACCACACTGAGAGAGAAAAACAGATTGCTCAGTGTAACATGAGGTAGGCAAAGGCTTGAGAAATTACTTAGTGGATTGTGCATGGAGGTTAAGTACTTCATCACAGTAAGGTGCGTAGAGAAGATCTATGGCAGTAAATTAATGTTAGCATGCTATAAGGTTATGATTAGTGGAACGTGAGGTGAAGTCCAGAAAGTTTAATTAAGTAGAGAAAATGTACTTTATTAAAAATTAACTGTTAAGACGCGTGGGTGTCAAAAGGACAGTGAGGTATTTGAAAAAGTATAAATAGGGGGTTAGTGTAGTCATTTTTAACTACCTTGCCATCAGAAATTTTTGTGATTCTTGAGCTATTGAAGTGCGATGAGGGTGTGATACAGAAGTGAAGTATGTTTTTTATGAACCAATGGCATTGTGTGAACCATAATGAGACCTTGCACAGTGGCACAGTGGAGTAAATATGGAGGCAATATGGGGTTGCATAAAATTGAAGCTATAGAAGTCAAGAGCTCAGGAAAGACAACGAGAAGTGAACACCTAGGGAACATGGGGTGAAGAAATGAAGGATGGCACCAAATAAGGACACAAACCAAGAGACCGATGGTGGTGAAGGAGGAACCAGGTTGAGATATACTCTATAAATGCCGTACCCTCTGGGGTGTGATAAAATTAGAGAAGTGGAATTCAAAGTTGTATAGGTGTAATATTAGTGAGTTCAACCACAAGACAATATGAGCATGGTAAATTGATGAAGGTGGATCTAGTCAAAGATGTTCCATGTTTAGATGAGCTTAAAAACCCTAGGGTGAATGAATCGGTGCAACAGGAGTTGCATAAAGCTCTAGTTTTACAGCTATGTGAGCTACTCTTTCTTAACTAAAACCCACCCCGCTCTTTAAGTGGTTAATGTCATAGGTGCACGAGGTCTTTCTCTACTTTGCAGGGAGGAGAAATGAGTATTTCTAGGCCATTTGATAAGGAGTTTTGATAGACCTATGAAACACTGGCGAGGATATGACACTTGACCTATGCGCCAATGAAAATATTGAAGAGAAGTGGTGAAGCCATTGAATTATATGAGAAGGAAGGAAGGGCTCAGGTTATCTGCATATCTTGAATGACCCAGAAATTAAGGGTTGTAGCCTGACTTATCATCTACAAACTGGGCACATCGATAGTGAGTGGATGGATATAAATAGAGATATTATTGTACATTTCGTACAGAGTATCAAAGCAAGTGCACTATAATTTTGTGTAATTCATTATAAAGAGTATCAATGAGGAAGTACAAGTGCAGAACGAAGTTGGAGTAAAGATCACGTGGGGGTCCATCCTACTATTAATCATATTTTTGGAAAATTGGCATCCCCAATGATGGACCAAATCGAGAACATGTGGGTTCACCCACAAGTGCAATCATCTCCTACAGTGGTATGATTTTCACATTTCACCTATGATGGCTCCATCACGAATGCCTACAAGGCTTAGAATGAACAAGTGGTATGAGAGACTGGTACACGGACCTTCGAGAATGAGTAGTGTATTCTACCTGAATTACCAACAATTGTAGGGGACCAAGTGAAGTTTGCAATTCATGCAACACTTCAGCTTGGTGAAATTTAAAATGGCCAATGGAGATATTGGGACCAGGGTTGAAACTTCTATTTCCATTCACCCTGAAATATTTGAAGTGTCCCATTAATCTGGCTGAAGGATGCATATAAATCTGACCATTGATGCTGAACAAAGTAGATTGTGATGTTCACACTCTTCACGTGCGACCTACAAGTATGATGTGAGGACTAGCTTATGTCAAAGTCTTGGAACCAGAATGTCCTAGATATGCATATCCATAGATCAATGTCACTATCAATGGTTTCATCACACAGAGTACTCATGTAGACTATGTCCTAAGACGTACGGAGAGGGATTTAAGTAGAAGTTACTGGACTCCACCTTTCCAAGGCCAAGAGAGGCACCGATCCCACCTATGAGAGTGGTCATAGGAAGAAGGAGAAGAAGAAGAAGGAAGTGGATGAGAAATTGGACACTTCTAGGAAGAGGAATTATTATACGTGACCAAAACAATCAATGGAGGCATACGTACATCATAGAAAGGTAGAGTAAATACTTCATAACTAGAGTACGAAGAAGATAAAAAACTTGAGGAAGAAGAGCCAGAGAAGAAAAAGTCCAATGTACATGATGTCTCTAGTTCTACGATGGAGACATTCTCATAAGAAAATAACGCCACATTCAGATAGGAACTCGAGGCAGAGCTCGAAGAGGAGGAGGAGAGAAGGGATGAGGTAGAGGTCCAAGGTAGTAGTAGATGTGCACATGCAAAGGTAAATGACAACTTACTGTGGCAGGGGCCTATGAAGATTCCAATGCAAGGAAATTCAGCCACCCAACCCACCAAGCCAGAAGAGGACGAATAAGGGAGAATCCTTTGTCATTAAGGGAATGATATGGGGTTTTGATGTAGGAACAAGCACCCCACAGAATCAACGTTCAAAGCATAAGGTGAAGAGGAAGAAGTGTATGCCTATGTCCCCCTCACATAGACTTCATGTGGATAATCCTAAGAAGGGTGTTACACACAAGGTTCCAGAGCACCCTTTCCCCAGAGAAGTTGCATTTCTTGGGATATTTTGGACAAAGATAGGAGGGTGTGGACAAGGACAAAGAAGATGATAAGTTGGAATCTACATTTTCATGCAGAGGATCCCAAGTTTGAGGTCATCGATCATGCGATCGAGACCATCCATTTGAACAAGAACAAGGGGTCAAACTTATAAAGTGGTGCATCCAAAGCCACCTTACAGATGATCAGGCATACAACACATTGCTATAGAAGATGTCCTTAGAAGTTACAAGATGGATCTTGGATGCAGAAAACAACTATTCAGAGCCTTAGTCGCATATAGGAAAGTTTAAGGATAAAAAGAGATAGAAAGAATGTGCAAAATGATTTGAAGAGAGAGTAGGTGTGGACTAAGGAAGAATATTATCAAGCTAGTAGCCTTGGTTAAGAAGGTCCTAGAAAAAAATGTCTGGCACTTGGTGAGACCAAGCCAGGACAGATTATAATGATGAAATGGGAGTATTTTTACGACTTGGTGAGGGATGTTGTTGGATCCAAAACCAAGGATGGCGTGGAACCCATAGTTGAGGATCTCACGAAGGATAAAGAGAAGAAAAATATTGTTTATTGAAGGCCCAGATTACTAAGTTAGAGGACCTTTCTCACCCAACTCAAGGAGGCAAATATATTTACAGACAAGGGCTTCAATAGTTATCAGAAGTACGAGCCCATTATTGATGTGCAATTACAGATGAAGAGGCCATCCTCAAGGCCTTATAGAAGAATGTCCCAAAAAATAAGATTGAGCATGCCCAGTTGATAATTGACACCACATCGCAGAAGGATAAGATCAAAACCAAGTGGGAAAAACTAGAATTTTGGGTTGGTGAAACTCCGAGATTCTATCACATAACGTATGGATAAGTTCAAGGGATTTTGTGTGGAGACTGGTGGTGGTCATAGAGGAACTCAAGGGGAAAGTTGAAGAGATTACACCAGACTAGGTACCCAACATAGTGGAGGAAGAACCAGGGAAAATCTATGGCCGAACTAGAGGCATGGAAGAAATTAAAAGGGGAAAATAGATGCGGAGTTACCTGAGACTCCTCCAGTTAACCATTTAGGTTGTCGAAACATACACCATTTTTTCCTTAGCCAATTTTTGGATCATGGAGTTTTTGTTTGCAGAGGACGTAAAGGATTATTGTGGGCAGAAATCAAAATAGTATGGGGTAATGTTGAGCCTCTAATAATACTAAGTTACCTAATGAAGTGGAGGGTTTTTTTCAAACACCAGTAAGGTGTGAAAGCTTGAACATACATAAGTAAGCTTCAGGAGCATGCACGCAAAGGTTTGTACCTAGGAAGAACAGGCTCAGGACTTAGTCACATTTTGGACCATAGTTAGAGCTATAATAAGGGACACATGGAGATGCAATTAGATCATATTATGGATAAGGATAAAACATAGAGACTTGCATCCCAAGGAAATCATATTCGAGGATATGGTTATCATGATGAGATGAAGAGTTGTAAAGTAGTGTTAGTGATGGTTTCGCTAGTACTTGCATGTTTATGGTACTTGAGTGTGGTGAGGTATGATGACATTTGGCATGCAGTTTGATATTGAATGATGAATAGGCGGTGAAGGGAATATTCCCTCCAGTCTCTTGATATGTATTGATTTACATGGAAATAGAGGGAGAATGGATGTGTGAATGAATGTGTGCAAGGGAGTAGAGATATCTGGGAGTGAAATGCATAGGGATGTTGTTGTAACTTCTAGAGTAGATTCATTTGTAGGATGAGAATTTTTTTTATGTATATGGCCCGTTTTATGGATCTTATCATGTATTTGGCTACTATAACAATGGAGGATTAATGTAATGGTGTTGTTATAAATATCAATTCTTAATGGATCTAAGTTTTTTTGTTATTTATTATGTTCGTGGTTCAGATCTAGTTCATGTATGTTCTATTTAATCTTCATATTCATAATATGGATAATTTAAGCTTAGATCTAGTTTCTTTATCTCTATCATAAGATGTATGCATTTATGTCTATACATTGTTCTGCTATTCATGGTAACATTCTTGACAAAGCTCAAATAAAATAGGGGCCTGGTACCTTCGCGTGCCTCAAGCAATCTCCCAATTTAAGCTGAGTGATATGTCGATGCGCCTGGGAATTAAAGGGTTAGGAAAAGTAACTACATGTACAGAACTAACCTTTCTTGTTATCTTTGTTTTTACTATTACTATTTTTTATAATTCATAAAATATTGTCATTAATTGTTTATATATATCACTTCACTCGATTACTATGTTGTTTGACTCGATTTTCTTGTTTGAATATATTTCTATGATGGTTTTCTTCATATGGCTTGAGTGCCTCGATTGTATTGTGACACAATGATTGTCCCATATTTATGGCTTTATGCCTATCTTGTGTGTATGCACTTGTTTATATACATGTGAAACATTGTGCCTTTTATTGTGATTTTCTTGAGACACCATGGGTGTCCCATGTTTACAGATCTATTCCTACATATGACTATGTTTCTATATATTATTGCTTACTTATATCTACGCTATTGTTTATACTACTATTCTCTTACTACTTTGGTTTATGAAATATTTAGTTACTACTTTAAGATTTTTATATTACTACTACTCTAGTTTATGACATGTTTGATTTCTACTCTAATATGTCTATACTATTACTACTCTAGATTATGACATGGTTGACACCCTTCTATACTCTTTTTATTGTTATACACATGTATTCTTTCTTTTTTCATGTTGTACGTTGTTTTCTCTATGCTCTATAGTTTGCACCATGTACACCCCCTTTTACATGTACATATTCTTAATGGTGGCCACCATTCTATCCTTCTTTGTGATTTTACATAGATTATCAAAGTTATTTCACATGGGTACACATCTTTTATTTTGAGCCACACACTAAAATGCTTTATCATACATGCCTAAAAAAAGTGGGGGAATTCATCAAGATATAGTCTACATCTACATATAGGTTTTAGATACAAAAATAAGTTTTTAGAGGGATCAGATCCTTATAAATTCGTAGTTATTGAAATATGGTAAAATAAAAAATAGATTAAAAAATGTATAGTACAGCTAGGATCATGGTACAATCATGATCATGATGGATGTTCTCAAATAGTGAGCACATTCTCAAGATTTTTTTAGTTTTCTTATATTATATCATCTATTTATAAGATTTTTAAATAGTCTCAGATACAAATGAATCAATTAAAAACATGATACGGGGGGCATGAGTACTTTATTGCTTCTCTACTACACTATTCAAAATCATTTGCAAGAATAGGGCTTGGGGCATAGGCCTTATTCTCCCTTATGATATCTCAAAATATATACATTCACTCTCAGTAGTACAACACTTTATCGGAGCATGAAAATGTCCATTCCTTTCAATATTTGATGCTTTGCATTGATAATTTATCCTTCAAACCCATTTTTGTTATCTTATATCCCTCAACAATTATAATAATACAAAATTGAACTTATTAGAATATTTCACCTACAAAACGATATATAAGCAATTCAATGTCACTTTTTGACTCACTTGTAAATCTTACAAACTCCCATTACAAATATAATTCCAAAAATAATAAAGTTTTATTTAATATACCCAAATCATTTGCACATCAATTAGATCAGTCCCTACTACAGTTTTGAAACACTCAAGTAGGTAAAATTGTCTAGTTTTCTCCATTTTCAAGCATGAAAAGGTCATAGAGCCATGTCTTAATAAGAGAAAATCCACACCAAGTATTATTGAAGGGTTTCAAGGAACAACTGATTAGGTCATGTAGCTAAGGCACACCATGATACAATACTACCATATCAAGTACATTTAACACTATATAATTATCTCACTATTTTAGTGTCAAGATACATGAGGGCACCCATAGGGGGTTGGTTATTTTACACTTATACTTGCACATGTACCTAGGAGAATTACATGAGGTTTGATCCTTCAATGAGGGCATGTAGTGCAATACTTGGATTTTTTCAGTAGTTGGGGTATGCCTACCAAGGGTATTATAGCCTCACCACACACATATATTTTCTCCATTTGGTTTTCTATTACTCTAATAAAGGGTTATGCAAGTTTCTTGGGTTTCAAATTTTCTATAGGTGATTATAGGTCATACAAAATTTTTGAAAGAAAGAAAGACATACAAAAAAGGTCAATTCTATAAAATTGAAACACACAAAAATTTCCATGCCTAGATTATCAAAGTTTCTAGTTTTCTCCATTTTCAAACATGAAAAGGTCATAGAGCCATGTCTTAACAAGAGAAAATCCACACAGTATTATTTAAGGTTTTCAAGGATCAAATGGTTAGGTCATGTAGCTAAGACACACTATGATACAATATTACCATGTCAGTTACATTTAATACTCTAGAATTATCTCAATATTTTAGTGTCAAGATACACGAGGGCACCCACAGGGGGTTGGCTAGTTTACACTTATACTTGCACATATACCTAGGAGAATTACATGAGACTTGGTCCTTCAATGAGGGCATGTAGTGCAACACTTGGATTTGTTTAGTAGTTGGGGTATTCCTACCAAGGGTATTATAGCCTCACCACATACATATATTTTCTCCATTTAGTTTTATAATACTCTGATAAAGGGTCATGCAGGTTTCTTTGGTTTCAACTTTGTTGTAGGTGATTATAGGTCGTACCAAAGTTGTGAAAGAAAGAATGAAATAAAAACAAAATAAATTCTAGAAAATTGAAACACACAAGAAGTTTCATATATAGACTATCAAAGGGTACAAGACTATGCAAATCTAGGTTATGACTCTACAATTCCATTATAGACCATCCTGTAGTTACATTCCTAATCATGCTTAGTTTCTAGTTCTATAATTTTCACCAAAGCATCTCCTAGTCTCTGATCTTCATTTTCCACCTCTTTGCACATACATATCCTCTTTATTATGATTTTTATAATGAAGTATTTTTCTCCTCTTATGTATTTGATCTATTACTTATTATTTTATAAATCATTGCAAGTATTAATATGATATTCTAGTCATGAATGGTTAACGTTGGAAGATAAATAATCCCCTGTACAAACCATTACATCCTTATTTATTATTTTATACTTCTATAAAAATATATTTAATTAGGGTGTAAACATTAAAATTGTTATTTTTCTCATGTTACAAATTCGAATAGTAAAAAAACAAGGTGTATATTAGTACATCACAAAACACTAGGACATATACTCACATGCACACACACATAAAACCAACCTCATAAATTTGTTGTCATGCATGGAAAAATATTTCTAACCATGAATTAAGTAAAATTAACTATCTTGACATAAACAAAAATCCCACAAATATATAATAATACCAAGAAACAATTAGCCATATCATATAAGCATTAACGATGCATCAACACACAAATATTTTATAATGTGAATCATTCCATTACAAGATTGAATAATTCTTTTTTTGATACATTTCAAGTACTACTCCATTTCTAATACACATCCTTAGAAGTAAGAAACAAAGGTATTTATCATTTCTTTAATGATTGATTTAACTAAAAAATAAAAAAGATTGGATTTTCTTATTTAAATTATGGATTTAATTTAGAAATAGGATGTTATAGACACTCAAATTTGGTAATATAATCTTTAACACTACTATTTTTGACAATGCACTCTTGCTAATATAAACACAAATTTTCTATTCCTACTTAGTATATCATGAAGTCTCTTGTCTAGCTTGTTTTCCTTATACACAAATATGCTACCGAATTATGAGAGTTCAACACTTAAAACCCATATAATAAGTCAACCTAACATGATTAAAACCTCATTTATCATTTTTTCATCCCTAGTTAGGGATGTACAATTTAGTTAAGAATTTATATTCATTCCTAACCTATTTGTATGGTTTTGCATTGGCGTATCCTTCATCTTTGATTTTAGTTCCAAATTATTTTATAGGTCCTTTATTCCATCTAATTCATCCTTTCTTTGATGATTTACCTTATAAACCATAAATAAGCAAGTTAACACTACCTCGTTTGCTAACCTGTAAATCTTATGGCACTACATTGATACAGTCACTTGGAACACTTGTTAAAGACACCATAGGATCCCTAAATCTCATAAAATATCATATACACTCATTAGGGAAATAATCACAATAGGTATAAAGATTCTTACCAGGTTAAGGAATCAGCCTCTCTCATCTACAATCACTCAAACATTCCTTCTCCAAGTATTATATAAAGATCCAAACTCAAATCAAGCATTATCAAAGAAGTTTTCAAATCTAGTTACATTCATTCAGATATCACAAGATAAGTAGAAAATAATGTACATTTTGAGGCCTATTTAGAGAATTCTCAACATTGGTGGTATATAGGGGTGCTTAGAACCCACCTAGTGTTTATTTTTCAAGATTTACCATCAATTGTTAGGGTTTAAGATATTGTTCAGAATGTTTAGAAGAATTTGTAATGTCTAACAACTAGGGTTTGAAAGTGACATACATTTCTAGGTAGGTGACACTCTCAGGAAGTTATAGGCCTAGAATATAAGTAGTTCCATGTCGTATAGTAGGGTCAATACTATACAAATGATCCTAACTTAGTTACGCGGCCTTTCCCTATGTCATTTTATAGTTACAGTTCCCAAAACAAAGCATCAATAGGTTTAGATTTCCAATTTATAATAGTATGCACTCCCAGAACTTCCTAGGATCATCTATAATCAGCTAAGCACACTCATACTCTTGTGTTTTCAAGTTCATATTCGGTTTCATGAATTAGTTGTAAGTACTAATGTGTCTCTCTAATATTTAATAACTACTTGTAACTCACATTACATCCTTTAGCGTAATTAATTCATTAATATAAATATCACATAATCTATCTAGGGTATAAAACATTTTAGTGATCTCACTTGTGATTCAAACTTAGCATCAACCCTAGTTTCCTTAGGGTTTCTCTTTCTTCAGAATTATATGTTTTTTTCCTTCTTAGTTATCTCATATTATTTCATATCACATATGTATTCTTTCTATACCCTTCTAACGTAGTGTTCGGTTTACTAATCAACCTATTGACCATATTAAGCTTTATCCTCCTACTTGTTAGTGTGGTAGCCTCATGGACTCATGTAAATTGCATATTTTTATCAATCCATCCATGTTTAACCTTGCTAATGACATTAAAATTCATAGCGAGCATTCTTATGATTCTAACCATGATGACGATAATGTTGTCAATCATGAACAAGTACAACATTGTATGCATACATTTTACATGAATAATTTCCTGTAAACCCCCATTGATATTCTTCTCTGATTAGAAATCTGTTAGAGAATCAACTTCAGCAGTGGTCTCAACCTATCTTCCACTATACCAATACCTATGCTATTGCCTACATCTATGGCGCTTACATCCTTGGTGAGAACCTAATGCTTCAATACAAAATGTATTTATGCCTCTTCCTGTAACCACCATTGTTACTACACATCCTACATTTATTTCATAATGGTTCACATTGACTTCTTCATCTAATACACAAGATATTGAAACCCTTATTCATATATTACAAGCTAAAATATTACTAATTAAAACAAGATTCATCCACATCTTCCCATGTTATGGATTCTACCCACTTGCGTCATACCCCTTTTGTAGCCTAAAGTGGTTTCTTACTCTTTTAAGATATTGGTTTTGTTGCTCCTAAACTCACTATCTATGATGGAAAAGGGGATCCCATGCCAAACATCTATTGACCATTTCATATGGATCACTTTTATTCTTCTTCTCATGACATATTACTCACAAAGGTATTCTGGTAGAAGTTGTAAATACTTTTCACTACAATGGTTCTATGATATCTCCACACACTGAGTGCACTCTTTTATTGCTTTGGAAAATATTTTTTTAGCACAATTATCTATCAAAATTGGGAACCAATTTTCTTAGACACAATTATATAAAATGTGACAAGGATCTAATGAAGACTATTAACTATTATGTATTATGATACATAAGACCATTGCTTATATAAGATGAGTTGATATCTTAGCTGATCAGAATGAGTTTACAAGATCTCTTTATGTAAAGCTTGAATTTTCCTTTGCAAGATTCATTCATATTTGAGAAGTTTTGATCTTTTGATCATCTATTTCACACACTCAAAGAGCATGAATCTAACTTGTCACATATGAATACAATAAAGTGTGTTGGTTACACCCCTCCTACTACATATAATACCAAGTTTCCAAGAAAATCTAGATCCAAAGGCAGGACTAATGATTCTAAGGTTGCATCCAAAGACATTGTCAATTTTATTGCTCAACCAAGTAAGTTCCAAATTCATCCCACACAACGATAGCTCACTCACTTACCATGTTATCTTAATTTCTTACCATGTGCCCCCACACATTGTATTGAAAACATTTATGAGTGTAATCTCGTGTCTCTCCCTCCTTCATTTGAGGTTCGATACCAGAAAGCCTCAAGGTAAGAGTTTCATTGATGCCAATGCTTACTACAATTAACATTGATGTATTAGTCACCTCAGTGACTAGGTGTAACAAGATCTTCATCACATCATTCAATATATTATTGAATTCCAATGCCATTGAATGGGATGAGCCCACTGAATATTCTAATCCAACCAATGATAATAGCCAAATTGAAACTTTTCAATGACCCACTTCCTAAGCATGACAATGACATTTATATACTTCATAAATGTCCCATAATTATCATGTAAGGTGCCACTACCTACCACTCTTATAATCACCCTTTGGATGTAATGATTAGGAATTTTCAATCACGAATCATCTTCCACACCACTTATTACTTTGTCAATGACTCTGATATAGATGACACATTCTTGTCTATGATACTCTATCCATTCCTATCTCTATTAGTCACATACATATACTATGATGTTTTGATTGATCCACATAACTAATGAAAATATCTTATCTGTCACACTAATTCAATCTCTTGGCATTCCTACACAAGGGATCTCACATTTGATACTAATCCTCACCACCACCACCACATTTATCTTCCTATAATTTTTGGTTCCTATCACTATCACCAATTTTATGCTTGGTTGTCTGATTACTCTTAGCTCTGGTGTATTAAATTTAGGTGTCCCTTGGCTACATGCTCTTAGGGATATTCCATCATGGTAATTCACCAATGTATCAAAATTATTCATGATCAATAGGTTGTCACAATTAGAGGTGTTCCCTTTGAGGATCCCTTATCCTAGTTTTCCTAGTAATACATCTATATTTTCTATATCCTACCTACATACACCCTAGTGCATCTACAGATAGGTATTTGGTTTATGCACAAATTGTCCTTAGTAAATCTAACACTCCTAATTTATTTCTTAATCACTTATTGGCTCTACACATTATCTCTAGCATGGCTTTATCCCTCCTAGGCATTCTATTAATAGAACCTCTGGTTACATACATTGCCTCACATTACTCTATCCCTCCTAGGTATTCTCGAGAGGTCATTTGGTTGTACACACACTCCCTCTCATGGATCCAGTCCTTCTTAGGTCTTTAGATAGGTCATTTGGTTGCAAAAACTACCTCTCATAACCCTATGGATCTCCTAGTTATCCTAATAGGCCTTCAATTTCACACATTATTTTCTCACGTCTCTCACTCTCATATAGATCCCACATCACTCCTCTAGCACATGCACATGATCTCTCTAGCTTTTCTCATAGGTCATTTTAGTACCCACACCATGTCTTAAGAATACTCTCAATCTTATAGTACTTTGTATATGATCTTATACTTCACACACTCCTCATACACATACTTCATTTACTTCATCTCACCAATCCTTCTATGTAAAAAATCATTACTAATTTAGTACCAATTGCATGTGAGTCACATTATTTGGAACAATTGAGACCCCGAGTCTCCATATAGATCTCAAATTTCCCCATCTCTTCTAGAGGTTCTCATTATTTATCCCAATGCTACCCCTCTTCCTTGTATCTAAATCAACATTTAACCATAATAAAAAACATTAAAATAGTTTTAAGATAAAAAACATTCATATATTTACAAAAACACAAAATCAAGACCTGTACACTTGGCTTCTGTTGTTTACACTTTACATTACATATGTTGTTTGTCACTATGGATTTATTGATAACATAGTGTATCTCTTATACTTCTTTATACACATGTGTTCACATGGTATATATCGATCTTGATGTAGGACATACAAATAAGTGTTACTCAATGAAAAGTGTTAGGTCGACCCTTTACCTAGAATTCCTATACATCTAGGGGACATCTATTATACACTGCACTACATAGGGTAATATCGTTTTATTCCAGTATATTCCTTTATACTTCCTTATTACTGTTTGATTACATATATTGTGTACATGTTATCTTTTAAGCTAACATGGACTAACACGTGTACCTTATGCAGTGTTGCCACCTCTTTCTTCACATACATCTTTCTATACCTAAGTTGTTGTATCATTTTATTAGTGTTATGACAACTTTTTAGTTTTCATCCATGCTTGTTTGTTAAGTTGTGTGTGTTAATAGTTGTGTGTCTTCAATAATTATGGCCCACATGAGTCACTTGACTTGCATTGTGACACTAAAGGTGTCCCATGTTTTTGGCTCTATATATCATATCTTGCACACTCTTGTTTTCCGGCCTACGGGCCTTGGCTGTCTTGTGACATGTCGTGGGTGTCCCATGATAACAGCATCTACTATGACTTTTGTGTGATACATTGTTTTCATACCATTGTATCTATGACTTTGTTATTACTTCACATGAATTTCTTACACATGAATTATCACTATTGATAGCTATCATCTCTACTATTTATATTTATTACCATTATTTCTCTTGTTTCGCATGTCATAATTACCACTATGTAAACAAATATCTCATTTTTGTAGGTACATGTTCTTCAAGGTGGCCACCTCTTCAGTGTCATACACTCTTCTAAAAATTCTCATAAAATTAGTGCATGGGTACATATTTATTCTTTTGAGCCACATGTCAATGTATTTTTAATATGCACCTTAAAAGAGGGGGCATTAATCCAGGTATATTCTACACCTACAATAGAGACAAACAAATTTCTAGGATAACATACAAGTACAAATAGGGTATAGGTGCTCAGTAATAACTACAAGCATAGAAATTAAGAAAATCAAGAACATGCTCGAAAACATACAAATTGGTTAGGACCCTATGTACGGTTATGACCCTTGCACATGGTTTTTTTAGGGGAAATCACATCAAATTTATCATTAGTTTCATATCCTCACCTATAGGTACAAGTTTCTGATACATTTTTTGATGTAGTTCACTCAGTTTAGATCACTTAAAGGGGGTAAAAAATTATTTAACTCCTTCACCATGACACCAATTTTATTTTAAAATTAAAGTACTTTGAGGGCACAAGTCTCCTTTATTCATCTACATTTCATTACATTAGAGTTTCTATTCAGTTGTGCAACATATAAGAAGGGAATGGGGGAGCTTGTTCTCTTTTCTATTGTGTGTCCTAATTTATTAAATTTGTCCTAAATCCATCTACAATGGTGTGGTCTGCGGGGTTACATAAGGTATCAACGTGGATAATTTTTTCATAGGTAGTCCTTCCTTTCCTCTTCCATTTGAAGGGGAATATATTAGAGCTACCAAATGAATTTGATACATGGTCTTCTTCCTTTATAGGGTGCTTAGGTACTTAACTCTTCTGATATTTCTCCTCATTTTTTATGTTGGGTTGCATTAACTTAACACTCTAGTTATCCTTAGCACAATTGGGGACTAATCACCCTAATCCTTCAACAAGTTCAACAATACAAAACTTTAAGTACAAGAAAAGTATTAGAGCTTCTCCCTCCATAAAAAAACATGTGTATTCCTTCCTTTTTTACATCTCTTCATTTCATTTTGTGTAAATGAAAATTTTACATATTATATTTTATAATTTAGTAAAATTTCAATTATTTACTATGGAAATGACTGGAATATGTATTGTAGGTTTCATCATGGAGCATGCCAACACAAAACATAATAGAACTCTATAAAACAACCTCTGAGTGAAGATAAAGTGTGTATACACATTTAATTATCTTCTCCTTTAAAAAATTTAATTTGATTTCATACTTAAACGGGAGGAAATGTAGAACTCAAATTTGGCAATTTACTCTTTAGCACTATTGGTTTTGACAATGCACTCTTGCTAAGATAAACAACACTTTTCTATTCCTACTTAGTATATCATGAAGTCTCTTGTCTAGCTTGTTTGTCCTTACACACTAATATCCTGAAAAATTATGAGATTTCAAAGCTTAAAATATATATAATAAGTGGACCTAACATGATGCAAACCTCATTTATCATGTTTTTCATTTATGGTCAAGGTCGTATAGTTTGGTCATAAATTAATATTCATTCCTGACCTATTTATATGCTTTTACATTGGCATATCCTCCATCTTTTCTTTCAGTTCCACATTATTTTATGGGTCATTTACTCCCCCTAATTCATTATTTCTTTGATAAATCATATTCGAAACACTATATAAACAAGTTAACACTACCTCATTTGCTAACTTGGAAATTCTATGGCACTACATTGATACACTCACTTCTAACACTTGCAAAAGGAAATAAAGGCTCCCTAAATCTAACAAAAGATAATATATGGTAATTATGGAAATAATCACAATAGCTTTAAATATTCTTACCAAGTTAAGGAATAAATCTCTCTCATCTACAAGAACTCAAGCATCCCTTCTGTGAGTATGTTATCAGGAGCCAAAATCAACTCAAGCATTGTTAAAGAAGTTTCCAAATATAGTTACATTCATTTACATATCACATGTTTGGTGGATAATGACATGTGGTTTGAGGCCTATTTGGATTAGTGTCAATGTCATTAGTACACATAGCTTCCCACACCCAAAATAATGTTTATTTTGTAGGGTTTCCCATCCATGGTTAGGGTTTGAAAACTTAATCATAATGTTTAGAGGACTTCGCAACATGACTGACAACTAGGGTTTGATAGTGTAAAACATCTCTAGGTAGGCAACACTCTTAGAAAGTTGCAGACCAAGAATCCAAGTACATCCAAGAATGTACAGTTGGTTTGATACCATGCGGATGGACTTGAAAAAGTAGTATAATCATGCCCCAAGTCAATTCTAGTCACAGTTTTCATAACAAAGCATCAACATGTTTAGATATCCCAGTTCCTATGATCATTTGTAATAAGTTAAGTGCACTCATCCTCTTGTCTTTTCAAGTTTATATATTGCTTCATATATTAGCTGCAAGTATTAATGCATTGTTATGATATTGGATAACCTCTTATAGCTCCTCTTACATCCTTTCGTGGACTTAATTCACTAATCTAGATTTCTTGTAATTTAATTAGGGTGTAAAATAGATGTATATTCATATTATCAATTAAGCATGTAGGCTATAATATACATACATACATACATACATACATACATACATATATATACATACATACATGTATATATATATATATATATATATATATATAATAGTAAAACATGAGAGGACAAGTGTACTTATCTATTTGGATGACCTAGAGGCTAATTGACAAGATGATGAACACGATGGAAATGTTGTGCATATGATCCTTCTATTTTTTATGGAAGTGTAA
This sequence comes from Taxus chinensis, assembly GCA_019776745.2. Taxonomy (NCBI): domain Eukaryota; kingdom Viridiplantae; phylum Streptophyta; class Pinopsida; order Cupressales; family Taxaceae; genus Taxus; species Taxus chinensis. Next base: position 524,732,782 of record CM034152.1, read on the forward strand.
TATGTGAAAGGACCAAACCATTAAATTCTATCTGATGCCTTTTTCCCCTAACTGGCAGTTTCATCTAGGAATATGTTGATACTTTGTAACTTTTTATGCCTTTACGAATGACTATGATAATCCTTGTTGTAATATGATAGGTCTTGAAAATGTGTGAAACTTATATAATTAACCGAAAAGAACCAAAAACCTAACCATGGGTGAAACCCCTACAAAAAGGTTAGTGATTAAGTTGAATTGTAATTCATATATGATGTACATTGGTACTACTCCAAAGAGGCCTTAAAATGTACATAGTTCTCTACCTATAGATTTGACATATATATATGGATGTATCTATATTTAAGAATTCAATCACTTGATAATGTATACAATGACTTGATTACTTAGGGCTTGACTTAGATTTGATAGTATTTTTGATCTAAAGACCAATTTAGTGGACATAGTTTCCATAAATCTCCCAAAATCATGACAATATGGTAGAGGACTCCGATATGTTTTTGTTACCTATTTGAATGTGAAAAACCAACTATATTTGAGCATGTTACTATCAACATAAGTTCCCAATTAGAGGAACAAAATGAGGGGTAGTAAACCAATCTGACAGTGACATGTGGCAATACAAAAAATTATAAAAATGGTAAAAATGGTGTTTATGGTTTTTTTTCTCTGGTCTTTGACACTCGAGCTCAAACAGGTGGGCCCTGTTATTTTTTAGTTGGGGGCCCTCAACCAAGGTTAACACACTCTTTTTACGGATGGGTGCCTTTAACTCCGTAACTTCATATTGTCATTGTCACAATTTTATACTTAAGTGCCACATATTATCATTATATGGTGCATGTATGATTAATCCAAATGTTTTGTAAAATATTTACCATGCACATACTTTCCAAGATTGGGTGATAACACAACCTGCCAACTCTCCAATAGACTTCTAACTTGCTTGTCGAGCTAGAACGACTCACCCACCGACCGAGCCAACCATACTAACTTTGGCGCCACCAATCATATAGCTAACCAAATTGAGCTAACTGACCAACCAATCTCCTTGTCATGTCCCATGGGGATAGTCCAAATAGGGGAAAATGGTGTATACGTGGCCCAAACCAGGAAATATGTGGAGTGTTCAAGGCTTATTAAATCCTTTATTAAACTACCATCATGCCAATTTGGGATTTAAAATCCCAAATAAAAAAAATATGGGAAATGGTGGTTGGGGTAGTTCAAACCCCCAATTACATTACTCCAAAATATATGCCCAGTCGTTAGGCCATAAGGTGGCCAAAAAACTATATATATATATATATATATATATATATATATATATATATATATGCAAATTTAGTTTTATTAAAATTAACTAAGATGATTGTGTTTTGGGGATAACAGAGAAATTTTAGAAAACTAAATTTTTGAGAAACTTAAGGGCATTTTCACAACTTGATGTAAACTAGAAAGTTTTCCATAATTTGAGATTATCCTGGTGCATTTTCCATAACGTGATGTAAACTAGAAGTACTTTTGATGTCGTTTTAAGGCATGAAAATCACTTGTTGACATAGAACGAAGGGAAGAGATTATGTAAGTGCTTCGGGAAGGTGGAGGACGAACACTAATACTTTTTTAGAGTCTTCTGAAGGTCTGATGACACCAATATGTAGGTTTTGGATCTATTAATGTTTATTGTAAGTTTGATTATACTTGTAGTTGGGATATTTTTAATAGATCGGTTCGAATGAACCTAGAGACGTAGGTAATTGTCGAACTCCGTAAACAATTTTGGTGTCATCTTATATGATTTTCTTGCATTTTGAGTTCTAATAAATTTCCTCATTATTTAAATTATATTTAATTCAAATAAGCATATTTATAATCAGTTAACGACATTTATGATAAATTGGGTAAATTAAGTCTGGATGGTTTTGATTGAGTTGTGAATAAAGTATATTTTGGGAATCTTTAAAATTAGTTCTGGATCAGTTTATGACTATTAAAATTCAGATTTTTATCAGTTTTAGATTCATTGCATATCATGAAAGATGATAATTAATTGACTGTGTTGTAAACAAGAAAAAAATAGGGGATCTATTTTCGTTTACACATCACTTTGGTTTGGGAAACTTGAATTTATAATCTAGTTTGGAGTGATGTAGACCTATGTAGGGGTTATTCATAATATATACCACTACTTAGGGAAGTTTAGGAGAGATGTGAATACCTTTTGAGAGATATTTACTTAAATATTACTTTTAAGTTCTAGGTAAGTGACTGAGTGTGTTTGACTTGATTATAAAAGGTTTCAATGTATAATTTCACATTAAGGTAAAACCATGAGGAAACTAATGACCCATAAAATGTATCAGAGGGATAAAATTACCAATATACACTTTAGGATGACACCTCTAGTTTTAGACCAAACCGTTCGACAGTTTGGTCCATGTTTGGTAGTTTGGTCTAGGAAGGGTGTGTGAAGATAGAAAGCTTTGTGTAGGATAATTATGAATGATGGAATGTTTTGGAATGATGTAATTCATTTTATGAGTGATAGAGAAGTGAAGTAGGAAGATTAAGTCTTGTAGAAATATAGATATAAAAATTAGGCTTGGAATAACGCATAAATAATAATTTAGGGATTAAGCCAATATTGACATTATCAAGTGGTTAATTACTAAATTTAGGTGTCTACATTTCACCTTTTAAGCTAGGAAATGAATTTTTTTTTCTTAAAGGAAAAGAAAGACAAGTCTCTAAACATAATTTATCATTTCTTGATTGTCTTCTTGATTACTTGAAATGTTTGAAGGTTGTTATAAGATCCAAATATGAAAACCTACAACATAGAGTGTATTCAATGTCCATATAGAAAGAATTGAACTTTAATGTTATATTAAAATTACATTTGAACTTTAGATAATTGAAAGAGAATAATCCTGAGCAATAAGAAAGGAGAGTCGTGTTGAAACACCTTAATGATGGAGAAAATCCCTTGTTTGAAGCACTCGTAGGGATGGATTAGAACCAACCCGTTGAAGGATTATGGGTGATCAATCCCTAATTCATAAAAGTAGTCATAAACATAAAGGGAAATGAGTGCTCTAACACACTAGAGAAGGGTGTCACAAGGCATCTAATTTCCCCTAAAATCCTTAACAAAAGAGATAGAAAGGGTTTCATAAAGTGTCTAGCCACCCCTTAAATATTCTAAAGAGAAAGAGAGGAAGAGTGTCGCAAGGCATCCAAATTCCCTCAAAATATTCCACCCATAGAGCCATGCTAATATAAATGAATCTATGTTCCAATGTGTAAAGTAGTGAAAATTCAAAAGTGAATGAAGTAGACTCATACCCCCATCATGCATTGTAATAATGTTGATAAGGAAAATTTTAAGACCCCCCTTAAAAACCTATAGATATTATTTGAAAATGTGTGAATATGACTTTCAAAATCATGGAAAATTGAAAGGAAATGGGTTTTATATGGTTGGTGAGTTATTTAACAATTTTATTGGCTAGTAGAAATTTTCTTCAATTGGTTGCATGATGTATGCCTTTAGCCAATAACAATCATGTGGAATTGGTGACCTGTCTTATGGAGGCCATAAATTTTGATCTGAGAACCAAAATGACTCCATTTTTTACTAAAATATATAAAAAATATCTATTCCAGTAGCATGATCTATGCTATTGGATGGTAACATGATGTATGCTATCAGATGGTAGTAATGATGTAAATTTTGTGGCCTATCTGTCAGTCACCATAAATTTTGATCTGAGAACTGAAATGACTCTATTTTTTATGGAAATATCTCGAAAATATCTACACTAGTAGCATTATGTGTTTTATTGGTTAGTAACATGATGTATGTTATTGGTTAGTATCATGATGTATGATATTCAATGGTATAAATGACACATATTTAGTTTCCTATCTTGTGGAGATCATAACATTTGATCTAAGAACCGAAACAACTATATTTTTTAATGGAAATCTCTCAAAAATATCTACGCTGATAGCATGATGTATGTTGTCAATTTGTAGCATGATGTATGCTACTATTTGACAACACATACATGCTACCAATCGATAATGCATACCATTTACAAGTGGAATTTTATATTTAATATCAAAATCATAATTATTATATTTTATATATATATGAAGGAGAATGTGTGTAGTCATTATTTTACCCTCAATACTTATTTATAACCCCAAGAGTATCATCCTATCATCCAGCATATGTTAGGTGCTCACCCGAGGTGCATGCACGCTGAGCCCCTCCTTTATGTGAGCTTTGTAAGAGATTTCTACCATTAATTGAGGATTATTTGTAGAAACAAAAGTACATTCACTTACTTTAAAAGGTAGAAGATGCAACTAACAAATCTACACATTAATGCATCACAGAAGCTAAATGACATTATAAGAAGTATAATAAAACAAATATGAGCCATGATAATTCATATAACAGGAGATTTTGCACCCATAAACAATATGTATAGAATAGATCCATTTATATTGATTTAACAGAATCTCTGGAAGCCATAATACATTCAAAAGGGTCATCTCAAACCATATATATTAAATGACATAGACTTAACTCCTACAAACCTCTCTGATATGAGATCCTAACTATAATTTTCCCCATTCTATCCCTTATTACAGATCCCAGTACCCATACATTTCCTTATGGCATCCCTTACAACCCTCTAACACTAAGTACTCTAAACCCTAGCATTACTGCAGCACTTCATTACTCTCCTTCTCTTTCTTTGCATTCTCTATGCATTCCCTTCATGCCTCTATGTATTTCTACCTGTTTGTTCCATCTATCTCTCCCTCTATGTCCATCTATATTTGTCTATCTATGGTTATGTCTATCTATCTTTGTCTATGTTCTTGACCCAAACACCTCTTTAAATAGGATCATTGACCACTGTCATGACTTATCTCCTAAGAAGATTGTGTGCCAAGTGTCGATGTGGTCCTCCATTAGTGAATTCTTATCCTCTTCTAAAACCTTCCACTAAATGAAATTATGTCTCTGGGAATATTCCCTACGGGGAATATCTTTTTCTTGACCTCCATGGTTCAAGGTTGGCACCTTATCCACCCATCACGCCTAGTTGGGTCCTCACGTTTTTCCCCAAGTGACTCCATGATGCCGGTTCTAGCTAAGTCCTTTAAGCCCTTTTTCTACCTCCCACATGTGCCTTGGTTTCACTTAAACCCTTCTTAAACCCCTTTTTCATGTGCATTTTCCCCTAATCACCCTTCTATCTACTGATCTTGCGTGTGCACGCCTCTTGGAACTTAGCCAATATTTTAGGGTCCAACAATGCGGAAAAATTTTCTTTCATGGTAAAGGTGATTTGAATATAAACAACTAATTATTAGTGTAAATGTTAGGTGAACTTGTACCCAAAAATTTTAGGCAGAATAGTAAGTTAGCCGACTCCTCAAAATTTGCTAAATCCAAATTTCAAAAACCTGAATATTCATGAATTAATGAAGATTCACCAATAAAATTTTCCGTAAGTGTTGATGTACTAAATGTGTCAAGATGATTGGGAATCAAGTAATGTTATTCCCCCAATTTATGTATTGTAAAAAAATTTTATGGTTATGAAGAAGGAGAATTGATTAGTCATGCCCCTATACTTTATATTGAAATGTAGTGAAATCTACTCTGAACTAAAAAAATTATCCTTGGATTTGTGTCAGAAACCTATAAAAGTATGCATGTTCTAGAAAAATATGTACTTGATTCCAAATAAATTCTTGTGATGGTATCATCCATTATGGATAACAACATCTGATGATTTCGTCCCAGTTGGATGGTTCTTTACTTCTTGATATTCTCTAAATGATTTTTTATTTGTTCATTTTCATATTCATGTATTCCTATACTTTATTCATTTGTATTGTATAATATATTTATGTATGCCTAAATTACATTTATTTTTGTGTGAAAACTCTATACGCCACAAATCCACATAAACAAAGGCAACTTAGGTCACAAACAAGAGAAACCTAAGTGTCACACACACATAGATAAGGTCGAATGCCACATACAAAAGATAAGAAAGTAAAAACATCATGATGCAAAGTACATAATATCCAATGGGTGCATGTAACAATACATACTAGTCCTACACAATCCACATGCATTAGTCCCAAAATTATGAATACATAACATATAAAATAGTGCATAGTGACAATGCAAAAGAAAACTATCTAATGAAACAATAACATCTAATAGAATAATAGATGCCTCAAGATGTTACACGACCATTAGGTAAGAGAAAAGATCCAAAATCTATAAGCATTGTAGAGTTCTATGTGTATTACATCATACTTATAGACATCATGAAACACACGTGTAAAAAGTACAAAATATATTATCTATAAAATCTTGTGAGAAACAACATTTACAAGGTATAGAAGCTAGTCTATCAAGACATGTTCATGTCCTAATTTTATATATTAAAATTATTTGCAAGTTTTTGGATTATTAGCATATTTGAATGTTTTTGAATTTTTATAAATTATTTTAATGTTTTAAAATTTCAAGAATATTATTTTTTAGTAAGATATACCCTATTTTATAATAACGAGAGTGAGGAGATGGATCCACAAGTGTAGGATACTTAGGCCTTGAAATTACACTTTTCATCATATGTGTAAGATGTATCACATTAAACTTAGGATATGGGACATACAAAGGATATTATTTTATAGTAGGAGGAGACCTGGGAGAAGTCTTGCATGAGATAGAATGTATAGATATAACATGATTAGGAATCATATGCATGTGTTTAGAAATTATTTCTTTCTTAGAATAGGTAAGAGGTAAAGGATCCTTATAAATAAAGATTTGAACCGTAAAAACTTAATTTCCATATGTGTATTTTATAAAAAATTGGGTAGTAAAATCAATAGGTTGAATATTATGAATCAAAGGGTATCCTTATTAACTCTTATATATACCCTACTATGTTATGCAAAACACCAACATGAACCTACTGAGCATATGAAAGCATAAATAAAGATGATATGACATGTTAGAAGATTATGTTAGCGACATGTCTTGTAAACACTTCTCGATATATTACCTAGGAATAAGGGCATAAAATTCCCCTCCCACTCAAAGAAAATTTTTGTTAGAAATATAATATTAAGTATATCATAATATGTAGTTTATATTTAAATAATATAGAATAAACTATATTCTTATTATTTAAATATAAAATTTATATTAGGTGGTTGGTTAATCTAATTTACTAACTAATTAAATCGAAGTGTGCCCCGTCACTTAAGAATGACATAACACTTTCGGTTATTTAAATATGACCTTAGGTCATATTCAGGGTAATTCATATCCATCGATCATAGATAAAATAATAATATTCCAAAGGGAATATGAAGGTAAATCCTAGTAAATACATGGAATAGAAGTGAAGAGGGAGTTACTGGACTGATGGATGTAGAAGTTTCTCAATAATGGATTTATTCTCCATGGGTTTTACCCATTTAGGGTTTTTCCACGTTATATCTGGTGTTTTGTGTTCTATGTGTTATTTAAATGTATTTATGTTGAGTTACATTTATTTATAATGTTTAACTTTATAATTAATTAAGTTGGTGAATATGTTTTTCACACCTCGTCCTGACATGGTACCAAAGCGGGATTAATAAATTGAATTTAATCCTAACTAACCTAAGGTTGTAATGGTTGGAAAGTTAGGTGGTTAAATTATTTGGGATGTTATTTAACGCCCCACCTTCCCCCTCTGCATAGTTCATTTAGATGTCGGTTTCATAAGTGGAAAGTTATTTGGGATTTTCAACTACGCGTAAAAATTCATGTTTAGACATAACCAAACCCTAGAAACTAAGGTAAGAGCTATAAATTTTTGAACTATTTTTATATATTTTATATAATGTGCAGGGAATTCAAAAAAATCAAAAGGGGAAAATAAAAATTTGAAGTGAAAATTTGAGTTTACAAGGGGAGACAAGATTCGACAAAATAGGTTTTTAAAAAAATTTCATTGGTTGCATAAAAAATCTTGTCTCCTAATAATACATATGTTTTTTACATTTTTTACTATGAATTGTGAACCCCTATTCCATGTCCTAGATAGTGCCTCTATGAATTATTTGCACCTATAGTTTAAATACAAACTATAATAGTATATAGTTTTTTATTAAATCTTTGTATTTAATACAAATATTATATATATATATATATATCAAACTATATAAATATATATAAGGCTATGGTTTATATAAATATAGTTTAATATATATAACCCTGAGTCTAAATCCTAGATTACCTAATCTAAACTATGTCATACCACATATATAATAAATAAACCACACACACGCACACGTAGATATATATATATATCGGGGTGGCCCCCTCCAAACTACCACCATCCTAATTTGGTGCCCCATTGCATAGCCTTCTCGCCCCTGCGAGCCCTCACCCATGCACGCCGCATGTCCCTCCTCCACTCTACCATCTGCGACCCCCCCCCCTCTCCTATCCATAGGCAATAGTCCCACAATGGGACGGTGGGAGAAGGTGATAGGATTTATAAGCCTTACCACACGGGTTTTGTAGTGTGACTTTGGTCACACCACCCCATTTTGTTTCAAGCCCTTATGGGCACAACTCGGTATTGAGCTCAAGTTCCTTGAGCAAATCGGTAGTGGATGCTAAGTGTTGACTCGTTATGCGGCTCGTTCGCTGTATTAGTGTGGCTCGGTTGGCATATATGTATCTTGGTTGGTTAAATTACATAGTTATAATTTGGAAATTATATGGTATAACATTGGCATGATAACTCGGTGGATAACTCACTAAGTTGGTTAGCCAAATCAGTCGAGTTGATAGAAAATCATACACAATAAAGAACAAGAGCTCCAAATATTTTTTGTAATTAAATCAATTTTTTTCAAAAATTTATGAATTATTTCTTTATTTTTTTCAAAAAATATAGACAACTTATAAAAATTATTTTTGGAAAATAGTAAAATTATCATTTGTATTTAAAAATGATATGATATGACAACAATTTTTTCATCATCATTTTGTTACAAAAATAAAAAAAAATCACTTACATTTCAATTTAAATTTTTGATATCATTCTAACATATTCGTGTATAGATTATTCAATTAACAGGACCTCCTTTGTTTGGCGTAAATTGATCGTGTTCGATTACGAGGATTAAAATACGACAAGGGGCATTTCTATAAAAAAATCTTATTTTAATCCTTGTTTAGTAATCTCTATTTTATGTAAAAATGGGGTCTAATCAATTTTCAATTGATAAATCTCATATGTTGAATGGAAACAACTACAACATTTGGAATATTCAATTGAAGGCGGAATTCATGGCTCGTAAATTATGGGTAGTTCTGAATGGAACTGAGAGAGCTCCTACTGAAAGACATGCAACTGCTAACATCGTCACTACATATCAACAAAAAGTACAAGATATGATGCACATTATTTTTCAAAGTGTACATGATGATTTTTTGCTTCATATCAGGAATTAAGAGAGTCTGAGTGAGGCTTGGGCTCAATTGGAATCAATGCACAAAGGTACGCATTTTTCAAAAATTATTAAATTGATCTTATAGCTTATGACAACTCCCATGAAGGGAAATGAAATATTGATAAATTATTCAGTAAAAATAAAAAATATTAAGTCATAGTTAGATGGATTTGGCAGTAATTTGATTTAGGATAAATTGCTATATTTTAGTATTTAATTGAATATTCATGAGAAATTTAGAAATTATCATTCTCAATTTTGAATTTAAAATATCAAACAGAATAAGACATTCTAGATTTGCAAACCCTCAGTGCTCTTCTTATGCATAGGAAGAACAAGTAATGTTAAAGTTTTTATTCTGAGGAGAATGCCACTTCAGGACACTTCTCACTCAAAAAATCAAAAGGTAAAACCTCTAGATTCAACAAAAAACTCAAAACAAACTTTTAAACCTCCTAGAAAAGAAACCTGGAAATATAAGAGTTAGCTTTGATGGAAAATGTCATTATTGTGGTAAATTTGGACACAAGAAATAGGATTGTATATTTTAAAATAACAAAAAAAAAAAAAAATTCAAAAGGGAAACAAATCTGACCAAAACCAAAATCAAAACCAAAACAAGAATAAGAAAAATAGTCAAAATGAAATGTAATTTCTTTGTATGCCACTTTTTTCACTGCAAAATAAAATGAATTGATATTAGACAGTGGTTCCTCTAGGCACATGGCCTTTAGATTTGATATCCTATCTGAACTTAGTGAATGTAATGATCAAATCTATTTGGGTGATCATTCCATTCTCAGTGTTTAGGGTCAGAGAAAAGTAAAAGTTGTAAATGGTTTTATTAACAATGTGTTATTAGTTCTTAAACTTAAAATTAATTTGTTTTCTTGTTCTTAGTTGACTCAAAATAACGATAGTCTAACATTATTAAAGGATAAATGGTTTATTAAAAATGAACATAATGTTACTATAGTTGAAGGCATTCAAAGAGATGGTTTATATGTGTTTTCTGGTTTTCCTTCTACTTCTTGTTTATCAACTCAAAGAAATGGCATGCAATTATGGCATGAGAGGCTAGATCATGTCAATTTCAAGAGCATGTACGACATGTCTTGACTAAACCTAGTAATTGATCTACCACCCATTTCTCAAAATCATGAAACTTGTGAAGGATGCTTACATGGTAAGCAATCTGCTAATCCTTTTCACAGTCATCATGATGATAACTCTTCTGAACCTTTAGAAATTATCCATAGTGATGTTAGAGGACCCTCAGAAGTTCCTTTTTTTAATGGTTCTATGTATCTTGTCACCTTCGTTGATGATTTCACTCATATAATTTGGCCATATTTCATTAAAATGATATCATATGTATTGTCAAAAATTTCAAAGAGTTCAATTTTTTAGTTGAAAACTCTTCTAGGTATTAAATTAAGAGGCTTAGAATTGATAATGGGGGAGAATATGTTAGTCAAGCATTTGACTCATTTTATGTTGAATTTGGCATTCAAAGGGAACTAACTACTCCCTATTCCCCTCAATAGAATGGGATTGTGGAAAGAAAAAACTACACCATTTTTGAAATGGCTAGGACCATGACGCATTCTTCTCAAGCTCCTAGAGATTTGTATTCTAAAATTAACATTTTTTCAATGAAGTTGGTTTTTCTAACTATTCATGTGACAATGAATTATTTGTTAAAATTGAAGAAAACCTTTTTGTTCTTTTTCTTCTTCATCTTCTTTTATTTATGATGATTTATTTGTAAAAATTGAAGAAAATTCTATTATTATCATTATATTGTATGTTGATGATTTGCTTATCACTAGCAATTCTAACAGTTTAATTATGAAAATTAAATCAAAATTAATGCAATATTTTGAGATGACACACTTAGGATTATTGCATCATCTTTTGGGCATGGCTATATTTCAAGATAAAAATTCTATTGTAGTATCTCAATCACAATATGCAACTAATTTGATTAAAATATTTATTATGCTTGATTGTAAACAAGTCGCTATTACTAAAGAATTAGGATGTAAACTTGATCTTAAAATTGCATCTGAAAAATTTAATCCTACTTTATATAGGCAAATTGTAGGTAGTTTGATTTATCCAATTACTACTAGACCTTAAATTGCTTATGCAATAGGGATTGCTTCAAGGTTTATGCAGGAACCTTATTAGGATCATTGAAAGTTAGTAAAAATAATTTTGCGCTATATAAATGGCACAATTAATTTTTGTTTACATTATATTTCTTCTAAAAATGCATATTTATATGGATATTATGATTCTAACCATGTTGAATGCAAGTTTACCCTGAGTAATTGTTGTCATTCCTTGGATTTTGGAGACCACTTACTTAGGATTGAGGAATTGCTACAATTCCCTCTGAATATCCCCAATTCCCCCCTTGAATGTCTATTTGGAAGTATTACGCAAACTCCTCTAACTGAATATCCCCAATTCCCCCCTTGAATGTCTATTTAGAAGTATTACCCAAACTCCTCTGACTGAATATTAGAAATCCTATGGAACGACTAGCTACTATCATTTCTTCATTAAGGATTGAGATCCCCTTCAAACTTAATACACCAATAGATAAAAATATATACAACTAGATATGTATTCAATTTTGGCACCATTGCCATTGCTTGGAGCAGTAAAAAAAAACCAACAATTTCCATTTCTTCTACTAAGGCAAAATTGATGTGAAGATTGATGAGTTGATATCAAGCTGCATTGATGACAAAAGGAGTCAATTGGTAAAGTGAGCATGTGAAGAAGATGAAGGTTGATTATTAGTGTTAGCTCACAAAATATTTGAGATGATCAAAGATAAGTCCTAAAGGACTTAGAAAACATTTGTGCAAGCCGTTGATATAAGGTGTTATCCTCCAAGTACATAGAGAATATGCGGAGTAAAGAAGCTCAAGGTAGGAACCACAAACTAAAGGAAAGCTCCAAAAGAATCCGCAGAAGGTAGGTGAGTGCCGCAGAGTGAAGAAGGTTAGAAGGTAAAGCTGTGGGTATGAAAATCTTTGTGAATGCCACGTATAAAATGGAAAAGATGCAAAACCGCAGATAAGCAGAAAAGTAGCTAAAGTATAGAAGATTTCCAGAATAGAAGGAAATCCATCCAGAGAACTAGAAAAGGAGAAAATACGTGGAAGGTAGAAAACAAGGAGGAAGCCACGAGAGGTTGAAAAATCCACACAATGTATAACAGATGTCCGGATAACTAAAAAACCGTATAAATAAGGGAAAATCCGAAGGACAAAAGGAGAAGCCGCGATATGAAGGAAAAGATCAAAGATGCAAAAGGAAGCCGTGGAATGATCAAAGTGAACTGGAGTGGATCAAGGACAATTAGTTAGAGTTCAAATTGAAAGAGTGAACTTTTGCATTCAGATTTTGAAGGAGATTTGATTGAAAGAGAATTACAACTACAAGTACAACTGGAACTTTGCACAGACCAATGAAATTCTCTGTTCCAGCTACTAGCATTTAATGCATGTTGACCACGAGGCAATTTGGTTATAAGCTAGATGGAGATTCCTGATTTCAAGGAAAATTAAAATAATGCAAAGAAGATGGATAGCCATTTTAATTTCACGATGCAAATTCTCAACAATGCAAGTTTTCTATTTTTGGAAGTCAGACTAATAAATTGGTTTGTCAGATGCATGGAAGAAGGAGGAATGAATCCAAACAAGGAAAGAATAAAATATGGACTCAACTAGAAACATTTAATGATCTGGATTCACAGGTGACAGATCAGGAAGAGTACATGATGTAAATTTTGAAGCAAGAAAATTTTTGGTCATTTGTGAAATAAAAGAAACACTCTAAGTGATTCAAGAGTAGTTTTTCATGAGATAAAACTAAGCCATTAGAGCCAAGAGAGTGAAAGAGGTAAAGAGAAGAAAATATGATGCAATCAAGCTAAGAAGAGCTACAATGGTGAAGAAGAGAGAAAGGGTGAGATCGAGCAAATAATGAAGAACATGATCAGATAAGCAGAGCATAACAAGTGGTAGTTTGAATGAGCAGAAGAGTGTGACAGAGGAAGAACACATATCGAGCCAGGAAAGTGATCATAATTCATTGTATTAGCAATTTCTATAACTACATGATCAAAATGTATATGTAAAGAAGTCTAAGTTGTAGCTTAGCACATTCAGGGAGTTGTAGCTTCCTTGTAGGTGGGTTCCTGTAAAAAGAAATCTCTTGTGATGTGTAATATTCACTTGAGCCCTTTGTTGTGCGTAATATCAACATAGGTGTAGGGGTTGGTGCTCCTTGTGGGATCGGTGTCTCACTAAAAAAATATTGTAAGATGTGTTATATTCTTATGAGTCCTTGCTTTGTGTAATATAAGCAATGGTTTTGGTGGGTTTTTCTCCCGAAAGGGTTTCCCACGGTAAATATCTATGTTCATTGTTTATGTGTATGATGAATACTTGTTTTATTGTATACTTCTCACACATATAGATTGGTAAAGAATATAAAATTGAGTCAAGAGTGTAAAATATTTAATCTGCACTGATTCACGCCCCCCCCCTCTCAGTGCTTGTGATCTACAACAATTGGTATCAAAGTGAGTCCTCGTTACAGAAGATTAACATCTTCAAGGAGATCCTCCTATCACAAGCATGACATCAAATCAGGCACAAGGCGGTCTATCACTATCTAGATCACCTCTGTTCACAGGAACAAATTATGCATTCTGGAGAATAAGGATGAAAACATATTTGATGTCACTTGGGTTTGACATCTGGGAATGCATTGAGAAAGGATATATAGCTCCACCCACACTGATCACCTCTTCAGTAGATAAGGAAGAATATGAGTGCAACTCAAGAGCTATGAATGCTATCTTATGTGGTTTGACTGAGATAGAATTCATGAAGGTAATGCACTACACAACAAACAAAGGAGATATGGACCAAATTTCAGAGCATCTATGAAGGAGATGAGAAAGTTAAACTGGAAAGTTACAAAATTACAGAGCTCAGTTTGAGAATCTAAAAATTAAGGATGATGAGAGCATCATGACATATATGCAAAGAATAGATGAGGTCATAAACATGATCAGAGGCTTAGGAGAAAAGCTAGAATAATCTATCATTTTCAAAAAGATTTTGAGATCCCTGACCAACAAGTATGATGCAAAGGTTTCCGCCATAGAGGAAGAAAAGGACATGAAGACTCTTACAATGGATGAACTACAGAGCACCCTTGCTACATACGAGATGAGAACTATTGGAACCAAGACCACCAACAAAGAAGTGACTTTAAAGGTCAAGAAAGAAATAAAGTCTAGTCAAGAAGATGAAGAAGAATTAGGTTTTGTGGATGAGATGGATGAAGAAAAATTGAGGCAGTGTTTGTGAGGAAATTGAAAAGAGGTCCTGGTAAGTATAAAGGAAAAATCCCATTCAAATGCTTTTCTTGTGGAAGGTAAGTCATTTTTCCAGTAGATGCCCAAAAAAAATAAAGACAGCCAGTCAGAACATGAAGAACACAGTCATAAATATAATACTATAGAAAATAAGTATAAAAAGAAAGATAACAAGAAGAAATTATTCAAGAACAAAAGAAACTTCTACTCTAAAGAAGAATCTAGTGAATTGGAGTTGAGCAACACAGAAAACTCAGAAAATGAAGATAATGAAGATCAATCAGAATGTCTGTTTATGGCTATGGACGTGGATGAAGAAAGTAGCTCCAGAGGGAAGAACTCAGTTGAATATGAAGATTCTGATGAAGAGGAAGTTGAGGTAAATCTTGAAGCAGAGTTGGTAAGTGCACTTGAAGAACTGCAACTATGCAGAAAGAAAAATCAGAAACTAAGATGCACATTAAAGGATTATGAGGAAAAAATCCACATCTTTGAGAAAAGACAAGCACAGAAAGAAGAAGAGGAGGATAATGAGCTAAAGGAACTTGAAACTCAGTTGGAGAAGATCTCTAAGTCCTACAAATCAAAAGAGGAGGAGTTCTCAAAGTTGAACACAGAATTGGAGGAGTTGAAATCTGAGATGGACCAAATGTTCAACAAACTAATTATGTATGAAAAGCTAGAAAAGATCTCTATTGTGCTAATTGATATACTCAGTAACCAACGTGATACAACTGACAAGTCTTGAATTGGATTCAAGGGAGAAAGCAAGGAGAAAGAGTCAACAAAAACTAAAGAAAATAAGTCCATGGCTACACCAAGTACTTCCTCTGCTACAAATAAAGGTTTCCAAAAATTTACGAGAAGAAGAAACATTGTTCCTAGGATCACCTATGTAATGAGGTACACACATTCCTTTTATGGGTATTGTTTCTCTTGTAATCAGTTTGGACATAAAGCCACAAAGTGTAGAAATAATTCTAGAGGCTATAGAAGAAATTTTGGCCCATCTTACACCAATTTAGACTATAATGTTTGCTCAGTACACCTATCACAAGAACATAAATAATCCACCAGTAAAGAAACAAGATCTGCCTAAACAACAAAAGTGGATATATGTAAAGAAAGATGCGAATAAGAGAAAAGAATGTTGCTTAGTAGTACAAATTGTGTTCCATGTACAAAATGAAGATAAAATTTGGTATTTAGATAGTGGATGCTCCAGTCACATGACAGGTGATAAAAGTAAATTTATTTCTCTGTCAAATAATGCATCAGGTGTTGTGAGATTTGGTGACAACAACTCTACCAACATAGTTGGAAAAGGGACATTAAGTTTGGATAATGGAAAGACTATTACAGAAAATGTTCTATATGTTGAAGGCTTGAAACATAACCTGTTAAGTGTGAGTCAAATGTGTAAGAGAGGATACAATGTCATATTCCATGACCGAGGATGTGATATTATCAATGAAAAGACAGGCAAAAGAGTTGCAAAGGCCAAGTGGAAAAAGAACAACATGTATGTGTTGAATGAGATAAACAATGAGAAATGCTTCACTGGTAAAGTTGATTATAGCTGGCTGTGGCACAAAAGACTTGGACATATGAGCTTTGAGAATTTGGTTAAACTGAGTGCTAAAGGGTGTGTGAGACACATGCCTAAGATTATCAAACCCATGGATACACTATGCAAGGCATGTCTACATGGTAAATAGACAAGGAGGTCATTCAAGTCAAAGGAGTACTCTACAACAAGACCATTGGAATTGATTCATATAGACCTGTGCGGCCCTACCAGAACTGAAGGAATATCAGGTGAAGTATATTTTATGTTTCTTATAGATGATTATACAAGAATGACCTGGGTAGCATGTTTAAAACAAAATTCTGAATCCCTAGATAGATTTAAGAATTTCAAGGCATTAGTTGAAAATGAGAAGAACAAGAAAATCAAATGCCTAAGATCAGATAGAGGTGGTGAATTCTGGTCAAATGAGTTTGATGAGTTCTGTGAAGAACATGGAATCAGGAGAAAATTATCATCCACGTGGACTCCTCAATAAATGGAGATGTTGAAAGGAAGAACAAAACAGTGCAAGAGATGGCAAGGACCATGCTAAATGAATCCAAACTCCTAGACAGGTATTGGAGTGAAGCAGTATATACCATGGTCTATCTTTTGAACAGAGCTCAGCTGAGAGTAAACAATGATAAGACCCCCTATGAACTATGGAAGAAGAGGCCTACAAATGTGAAGCACATCAGAGTGTTTGGAAGAAAATGCTACATCAAAAGGGATGAAGAAAACTTAGGTAAAAATTTGACTCAAGGAGTGATGAAGGTATATTCCTTGGATACTCAACGGTTAGCGCGGCCTATAGATGCTACAACAAGAGGTTACAAAATATAGTGGAAAGCACTAATGTGAAGGTGGATGAGGCACAATATGGAAAAACCAACACTCAACATACTGGAGGAAATGAAGAACAAGAAGATGATGAAGACTTTGATAGTCCACGTGAAGAAGCAGAAGAAGAAGAAAGAAAGACTTGACACTAAAGCACCCTCTAGGAAAGTCAAGAAGGATCATCCTACAAATCAGATCATTGGAAAAAAGGATGACAACATCCTAACAAGAAGGAGACTCAGAGAGCAATAGATTCATGAAGATATAACACTCTTGTCCATGATAGAACCCAATAATGTTGTTGAAGCAAGAAAAGATCAACATTGGGTAGACGTCATGAATGAAGAATTGGATCAAATTGAAAAGAATGAGACATGGGAACTAGTACCCAGGTCGTGAGACAAGAATGTGATTGGAACCAAGTGGGTCTTCAGGAATAAGTTGAATGAGAAAGGAGAAGTTACATGCAACAAGGCCAGACTAGTATGCAAAGGATACATGCAAATGGAAGGGATTGAATTTGATGAGACATTTGCACCAGTTGCAAGAATGGAGGCAATAAGGTTGTTTCTGGCTTACGCGGCATACAAGAAGATTAGAGTATTCAGATGGATGTGAAATCAGCCTTCCTAAATGGTTTCCTGAATGAAGAGGTATACATTGAACAACCTGATGGATTCTCACTGACTGAAGATAAAGATTATGTGTGCAGGTTGAAGAAAGCTTTGTATGGATTAAATCAAGCTCCTAGAGCTTGGTACAATAGATTAGACTCATACCTCATTGAGAAAGGTTTCAGAAAATAAGTCGTGGACAACAATCTATACATAAAAGAAGAAGGAGAACATATTCTCATTGTAATAGTATATGTGGATGACATCATTTTTGGCGGAGATCATGATAAAATGACATATGAGTTTGCTGACTTGATGAAAGAAGAATTTGAGATGTCAATGCTTGGAGATATTTCATTTTTTCTAGGTTTACAGATCAGTCAAATAGATCAAGGTATATTTATATCCCAGACTAAGTATATCAAGGAAATGTTGAAAAGGTTCAGAATGGAAGAATGCAAACCAATTGGTACACCAATGGAAGTTGGGTGCAAGCTGAGAAGAGATGATGATTCACCTAAGGTAGAAAAAACACTATACAAATCCATGATAGGAAGTCTACTTTACTCCACAACATCAAAACCAGACATCATGCAGGTGGTAGGACTGGTTGGAATATTTCAAGAAGATCCAAGGGAAACACACCTCAAGGTGGTCAAGAGAATTCTGAGATATCTCATGGGAACAATTGAGTATGGACTATGGTACCCCAAAAGTAATGATTTCAGCATAAAAGCATATACAGATGCAGATTGGGCAGAAGTGTTGATGATAGAAACAATACAAGTGGTGGACCATTTTTTGTTGGAAATTTCTTAGTATCTTGGTTGAGCAAGAAACAATCATCAGTAGCTCTCTCAACATGTGAAGTAGAGTATATAGTTGTGATGTGTTGCACTCAAGTTTTATGGATGAAGCAGACATTGGAAGATTACAAGGTAAAATCTGAAATCCAATTCCTTTATTATGTGATAGTACAAGTGCAATTAGTGTCTCTAAGAACCTAGTGTTACACTCAAAAACTAAGCATATACCTATAAGATATCATTTCTTGAGGGAACAAGTAAATGAAAGAAAATTAGTCTAGAATATGTGAGCACAAAGAAGGAAATTGCAGATATCATGACCAAGCCACTACCAAAAGCAACATTTGAACACCTAAGGAATGAATTAGGGGTCATTCCTGATCCCACAAACAACTAGAGGGTGTGAAGAGAAGGAAGGGGTCATTCTCAAATATTATCCACTCCTAAAAATAGTGCCAAAGTGAGGGGGAGCTAATCTATTAGCTCAAATTTATCAAAGTATGCATCATCTCAGGGGGAGCATTGTTCGCAGAAACACCAGAACAGATGGATAAGAAGCATAATCCTAGGGGGAGCTTCTTGAGGTAAGCACATGAAGAAACCATCTTACAAGTATATTCAGTTATATCCAACATAGATGGCCCTTTGTCATTGTTGTCAAAGGGGGAGAAATAAAGAAAACAGAAACCAATCCTGCAATATAGAAGAACATGAGAAAGGTGGATTCAGGTATGCAATCATTTTTCCATCAAAAGGTTATAAGGTTTCTACAGGCTGGATTGTTTCCATCAATGAAAAAGGGGGAGATTGTTGAATATTTTTCATTGTTATATGTGTTGTCATTGATGTCAAGATTGATGAGTTGATATCAAGTTGCATTGATGGAAAAAGGAGTCAATTGGTAAAGTGAGCATGTGAAGTAGATGAAGGTTGATTGGTAGTGTCAGCTCACAAAGGATTTGAGATGATCAAAGATAAGTTCTAAAGGACTTAGACAACATTTGTGCAAGCCATGGATATAAGGTGTTAGCCTCCAAGTACATAGAAAGCTGCAGAGTAAAGAAGATCAAGGAAGGAACCAAAGACTAAAGGAAAGCTCCAGAAGAAGTTGTTGAAGGCAGGTGAGTGCCGTAGAGTGAAGAAGGTCAGAAGGTAAAGCCATGGGTATGAAGATTTGGAGAATTCCACATATAAAGGGAAAAGATGCAAAACCACGGATAAGAAGAAAAGCCACTAAAGTATAGACGATTTCCACAAACAAGAAGGAAAGCTGCAAAGACCTAGAAAAGGAGAAAACCCACGGAAGTAGAAAACAAGGAGGAAAGCCACGAGAAAAGTTGAAAAATTGCAATGCATATCCACAGATGCATCACAGATAACTAAAAATCCACATAAATAAGGGAAAATCCGAAGGACAAAAGGAGAATTCGTGACCTGAAGGAAAATATCAAAGACACCAAAGGAAGCTGCATAATGATCAAAGTGAAGTGGAGTGGATCAAGGACAATTAGTTAGAGTTCAAATTGAAAGAGTGAATGTTTGCATTCAAATTTTCAAGGAGACTTGATTGAAAGAGAATTACAACTGCAAGTACAACTGGAACTTCACACAAACCAATGAAATTCTCTATTCTAGCTACCAACATTTAATGCATGTTGACCATGAGGCAATTTGGTTATAAGCTCGATGGAGATTCCCAATTTCAAGGTGAATTAAAATAATGCAAAGAAGATGGGTCATCATTTTAATTTCACGATGCAAATTCTAAACAATGCAAGTTTTCTATTTTTGGAAGTTCAATAATAAATTGGTTTTGTCAGATGCATGGAAAGGAGGAATGAAGTTGAACAAGGAAAGAATAAAATCTGGACTCAACTAGAAACATTTAATGATCCAGATTCATAGGTGATAGATCAAGAAGAATACATGATGAAAATCTTGAAGCAAGCATTTTTGGTCATTTTAGTGCAATAAAAGAAAAACTCTAAGTTATTCGAAGAGGTTATTTCCCATGAGAGATAACTAAGGCACTAGAGCCAAGAGAGTGACAGAGGTAGAGAGAAGAAAATAATACAATCAAGCTGAGAAGAGCTACAACAGTGAAAAAGAGAGAAAGGGTGAGATCGAGAAAATAATGAAGAACACGATCAGATAAGTAGAGCATAACAATAACAATTTGAATGAGTAGAAGAGAGAGACATGAATGTGACAGAGGAAGAACACAGATTGAGCCAGGAAAGTGATCATGATTCATTGTATTAGCAATTGTTGTAATTACACAGTCAAAATGTATATGTAAAGAAGTCTAAGTTGTAGCTTAGCACATTTAGGGAGTTGTAGCTTCCTTGTAGGTGGGTGCCTGTAGAAAAGAAATCTCTTGTGATGTGTAATATTCACTTGAGTCCTTTGTTGTGTGTAATATCAACATAGGTGTAGGGGTTGGTGCTCCTTGTGGGATTGGTGTCTCACTAAAAAAATCTTGTAAGATGTGTTATATTCTTATGAGTCCTTGCTTTGTGTAATATAAGCAATGGTTTTGGTGGGTTTTTCTCCCAAAAGGGTTTCCCATAGTAAATATCTGTGTTCAATGTTTATGTGTATGATGAATACTTGTTTGATTGTTTGTTGCTCATACATATAGATTGGTAAAGAATATAAAATTGAATCAAGAAGTGTAAAATATTTAATATGCACTAATTCACCCCTGAAATGATCGGCCTTTCAAAGTTTTCATTGAGGTAGAGTGTGCATGGCAATGCCACCTCTTAACAACCAATTGGCTGATTGAATCCTCCTCTCTACTTCTATTCTGGTTTGAAATCATTGTAAAAAGATCTTGTATGATCTATGTAAAGTGATATATTTTACAAGTAAACTGATAGAGTTTATGGAAAATACAGTCTAGTGTGCATCTATTTGTAAAGGAATTCATTTTGTTATAAAAGGATCCTAGAGATGCAGTATAAGAATATTTCCATGAGAAACGGTGAGATTTAGTCTCACAAATATATGTGCTAGCCTAAACCTTTAGGGATTATGGATTTGTAAATCTTGTTGTATAAACAAGTAATGTTGGCATATGGATCCCCACTTAATATTAAGGGTGAGTGTTGGAACTATAATATTAAGTGCATCATAATATATAGTTTATATTTGAATAATATAAAATAAACTATATTCCTATTATTTAAATATAAACTTTATATTAGGTGGTTGGTTAATCTAATTAACTAACTAATTAAATCAGGGTGTGCCCCATCACTTAAGAAGGACATAACCCTTTGGGTTATTTAAATATGACCTTAGGTCATATATTCAAGATATCAAATATTGATCAATATAAAATAATATTCCAATGTGAATATGAAGGTAAATCTTGGTAAGTATAGGGAATAGAAGTGAGGAGGGAGTTACTAAACTGGTGAATGTAAAAGTTTCTCACATAGTGGATTTATTCTCTGTGGTTTTTACCCATTTAGGGGTTTTCCAAATTATATGTGGAGTTCTATGTTTAGGTGTTATTTACATTTATTTATGTTGTGTTACATTTATTTATGATGTTCAACTTTACATTTAATTAAGTTGGTAAATATATTTTCCACCCCTCGTCTTGACAGTTCCTAGAATCGTTATCAACCAAGACACTATGAATAAGTTTTTTTATTGAAAAAGGTTTGAATATAAAACTCATTAGAACTAACATCATCATCAAGAATGCCATTATCATCAAATGTAATACTCTGCCTAGGGGACAAAGAGGAAGCAATTGTTCCAATGAAAGAATCAAGGGTATGATCGTATGTATTAGGAGGGGATTGGTCCCTATATACATGATGCATATCTAATCTTCTCTTATATTGTAAATTGTGACAATTAGGAAGTGGATCATTGAATATTTACAACTTAGAATTTTCATTGACTTATGGCTTGGATTTTTCAAGAGGATAATCAAATTCAATAACATTGGTATCAATTATATTTTCGATAACATGTCAATTCTTAAAGTGTTTATTATTAGAATTCCAATATATCTATGATAATCACAATAAGAACAATAATTGAAATATTTTCCATTAGGATTTCTTGTATTAACCTCAACATGCGAAGGGAGAGATACAAGGTTACACTCAAGCGAAATGTTCAAGTCACCTATGAAGGAGAGGGAAATTATGTGAATTACCTCTTAGGACCTGTTTGTAGTTAAATATTTATAGGTTGAGATATGACATTGACAATTACTTTAGCTTCATATTTTTTTTCGTTGGTTTTCCCTTTGTAATTATAATTGTGTTGGGGTTGTAATATTAAGTGGGAAACAAGCTTGATAAAACCCACCAAAGACTAATTGTCATGGCTATGAATTAAATTTAAAATATAATCTTGAACTAAACCGACATTAAGAGTGACCCAATTTGGTCACTCACCTTGTATAAAATAAGGTGATCTAATTAGATATTAGTGATGAAAATGATATTTTAATATGTAAGCAAGAAGTGTAAGAAGTTTAGAAGATCCATGAAGGTGTAACAGTTTTGGATCATATATAATAGTGGGAGTTTTGGGTGAAACATTTATTCCCAATAACGATAAGTGATTTTCAATGGATTTTTAACCTCTCATGGTTTCCTCACTTATATCTTAAGTTATATGGTTGCGTTGTGTACATTTAATTTCTTGTTTATGGATGTAATCTAATATCTAGAATTGATATTGTGGTATAATTCATATTAACTTGTTGTCCAATCATAAACTATAAGTATTGATTTGTTTATTTTGGTGGATATATAAATCTATTGTATTATCTATCCTGACATTTCCTGACATGGTATTAGAGAAACATGTTTATGATTGTGCAAGATAAACTTGATTTATACGTGTAAGATCCTTTGTAGATTTTAGTAAAGAAGATACATTGAAATTTTCAAAACCTATGAAGGTCTCACTCTATGCTTCACAATTTTTCCATGATGTAAAGGTAAAAAATTCCAATTCCATGTTGATTTGGAAGTTTTTAAAGTTTAAATTAAGTTTGGAAGATCAAAACCTTATGAGTTCTTGTGTTTCTTCCTTTCAAATCCTTCATATTTATTGGATTTTTGGTTTTTGGTCATCAGGGACCTTCATTAATATTTTCCTGTATTTTGTGGCATATCTACTTGTTCCACAACCTTTTCAGTGTTGTGTGGCATATTTTAGTGCAACACGACATATTTTAGTGTTGTGCAGAATATTTTAGTGTTGCGAAACATATTTTAGTATTGTGCGACAATTTATAGCGTTACATGACATATTTAGTGTCACACATAATTTTTTAGTTCTAATGACATATTTTAGCATTGCACGACATATTTTAGCATTTCACAGTATATTTTAGTGTTGTGTGACATATTTTTGTGTTGCACAACATATTTTAGTGTTTCACAACTTTTGAGTCTTGTGAATTTTCTTCCTTTACTCCACAACTCCTTTCTTTGTTCCGTTGACTACTTCCTTTGTTTCATGGACGTATTTCTTTTTTCCATGGAATTCAGTAGTTATGCATAATTCCCCCTTTCTTTTGTGGACTTACTTTGTTTCATGAACTTATTTCTTTTTTCTGCAGACTTCCTTTATTTCAAAGAATTCTTCCTTTGTTCTATGGACTTCCTTTGTTCTGTGGACTTCTTTATTTGTTCTATAGAATTCCTTTATTTCACATACTTATTCCTTTGTTCTGCAGACTTCTTACTTTTTTTTTCTGACTTCTTTATTTTTTTTGTGGACTTCCTGTATTTTACGGACTACCTTTATTCTGCTGCTTGCATTTTTTTGTTGCGCAAACTACCTTTGTTTCGTTGCTTGCATTTTTTTGTTGCAGAGATTCCTTTATTATGTGGATTGCATTTTATTGTTGCATGAGTTTATTTTTCCTGTGGATTTTTCCTTAGAATTCTATGGAACACTAAAACTTCAAAATCTTACAAAACTCAGTTTCTTTGTTCTATGGCTTTTAAATTTGGATAAGCTATAACTTCTTATGTGTTGCCTTACAACTCTTCACGAATAGTTTTTTGTGCTCCGTGGCTTCTCCTTAGTCACTCCATATTTTTTTAAAGGATTTTTTCCAAACTTACAGAAATATTCATTTTTGAAATTTAGTGAAACATTATTTCTTTGTTGTGCAGCTTTTCAAAATTTGAAAGTTCTATATTTTTTTCTCTATTACCTTATGGCCTCTTGTGGCTAGTCCATTATGTTTTGTATCCTCCCTCCTTGGTTTTATTACAATTTTTGATTATTTATAATAACTTACTAGTTAGTATTAAGTGTGTTTAAAATCTGCAGAAGTTAATTTCTTCTAACCACGGATATCTACAACTGATTAAAACCCACATAACACTATTTTTTTCAAAAATTTCTAAGTTTTGTAAAAAATGGCTAGTTCCTCCAGCTTTTACATGGATAAATCACAATTATTGAATAGCTCTAACTATATTATTTGGAGTATTAGTCTTAAATCTATACTTATGTCTAGAAAGCTATGGGATTTGGTTAGTGGTGTTGAAAAGAGACCCATTAGGCGGCAAGTTACCCCTGATAACTGAAGTGTCTTCTACAAAAAGTCCTAAGAAGCCATGTCAATCCTATTACAAAGTATAAAAGATGAATTCTTGATGTATGTAGGACACATAGAGTCTTCGGCTAATGCAAGGAATCAATTGTAAACAATGCATGAAGGCAGGTGCCTTTCCAAGATAATTTAACTAATTATGGAATTGTTTACAACTCCAATGAAAGGTGATGCAAAAATAGTTAATTTTGTATAAAATATTAAGGCTAAATTAGATGGTTGTGATTGTCAATTATTTCAAGATAAGCTCTTATATTTTATTACTTAGATTAACATTTATGAGAAATTTAGAATTTATATCTCTATTTCGAATTCTACATATCAAAATGAGTTTGATTACATGATTTAGATACCTTGTCTTCTCTACTCATTTAAGAAGAAAGAGTGATGGGGAACTATGACTCAAAACATAATGCCTCTTAGGCATTGTTCTCCAAAAATTAAAAAGTTATTAAAAATTAGAATACTAGCAATGTTAAATAAAACTTTAAATCTAAATTTAATCCTAAAAAATAGGAATAAGAAAAATTTTAAGGTTAAGTTTGATGGAACTTGTACTAAATGTGGAAAATTTGGTCATAAAATAGTTGATTGTTATTCTAAATCTAATAAGGCTCATAATCATGCTAAAATAAGAGCTTCAACAATAAGAACAAGAAGAATACAAATCAGAATCAATATAAAAACCAAGTGAATAAGGATGAGAAAACTATTGCTCTTTATACTAATCTTTCAACCTCTAATAAAAATGAATGGATACTAGATATTGGTACATCTAGGTAGATGGCATACATTCATGAATATCTCTCTGATGTTATTGAATGTCATGAGAACATATATTTAGGAGATGATTATGTTATTTGGTCTGAATATTGTGGTAATGTTAAGTTAGCAAATGGAACCATTAGTAATGTTTTATTTGTTCCTAACTTAAAGAAAAATATTTTATTAGGTTCCTAATTAACTAGAGAAAACTGCAAAGTTGTCTTCTTAAAAGATAAATGGTATGTAAAGAATGAGCTTGGTAAGATTATTGCTACTAGTTTTCAGAAGAATGGAATGTATATTTTTCAAGGATTTCTTGTTGAATCTTGTATTTATTCTTCTTCTTGTAATGATGCTCAATTATGGCATGAAAGGCTTGTGCATGTGAACTTAAAAAATATATTTGAAATGTCTTACCTTATCCTTGTTATAGGTCTTCCTAAGTTTAAATATGACCATGAAGCTTGTGAAAAAAAATTGCGTTATAAGAAACATGTAGAACCATTTCAAAAACATCATGAGTCTAATTCCTCTAGCTTACTTGAGTTAATCGATAATGATCTAAGATTTACTTTGGAAGTTCCTTCTCTTGGTGGAGCCTTATATGTTGTTAGTTCCATTGATGAATTTTCTATAATTACTTGGTTTTAGTACATTAAGAAAAAGTTTGAAGTAGTATCTAAGTTTCAAGAGTTCAAATCCTTGGTTGAAAAATTGGCTAATCTAAAAATAAAGAGAATAAAAACTGATAATGGAGGTGAATATGTCAATAAGAATTTTGACAATTTTTGTGTATCTTGTGGAATTAAAAGGGAATGGGTGACTCCATATTCTCCTAATCAAAATGACATAGCTGAAAGAAAGAATATAGCAGTCATAGAAATGGTTACGACCATGCTTCATTCTTCTAAAGTGCCTAAGTTTCTATGGGCTGAAGTTATGAACACTTCTGTTCATATTCTAAATATAATTCCTACCAAACCTTTTCATCAAACTACACCTCATGAAGTTTAGACTAAATAAAAACCTAATATTTCTCATTTAAAGATATTTAGTATTCTTGCTTCTCTTCTTATTCCTAAAGTTAAGAGACAAAAAATTGATCATACCTCTTTCTCTTGCATCTTTTTTTGATATGGTATTCACAAAAAAGGAATAAGAGTGTATGACCCAGTCAAGCATGTGATTATAGAAAATATGAATGCTCATGTTCTTGAGAAAAAATTATGTGCATCCTCCTCTCTTCCCTCTTTTGTGTTACCTGAGTTGGAATATCGTTATGTTGATAATCCTTCTTCAGACAATATGGAAACTAATTTCCAAGAGGTTGAACATCCTTCTTCTGATATGATGGATATTGATATTAAGGAGGAGTTTCCTCAATCTGTGTCTCAGACTAGAATTTCTAAATGGGCTCAAAATCTGGTTTCTAATTCTCA
The DNA here is from genome assembly GCA_019776745.2 of Taxus chinensis. NCBI lineage: Eukaryota > Viridiplantae > Streptophyta > Pinopsida > Cupressales > Taxaceae > Taxus > Taxus chinensis. The sequence continues at coordinate 524,760,406 of CM034152.1, forward strand.
TCCTACTAATCTAAGAAAGATGACCTACAGTCAACATTTTTGTTATCCCTTGTCAACTTGTTATGAGGTTGAACATAAATATTTTGAAGAATACAACTTAGATAAAAGGTAGGTTAATGTTATTAAAGATGAATACAATGTTATGATAAAGAATAATACTTGGGAATTAGTCCCCTTTCATTCTAAAACAAGCATTGTAGGATCTAGATAGTTATAAAAAATTAAATATAACTCTGATGGTAAGTGTTGTCCAAAATAACTCCTTAGTTATTTTGATAGCTTACAGTTTCATTCTAGTTCTGGTTCAAGTTTTTAGGTTACGCGCACCATTGGTTCCCTTCCTTATTACATTTCCTTGGCTACAGTTATTCACTTTTAGCATTGCGTGCTCTCCCCACCTCTTTCTTAATCTTCCCCTTTTCTTTGCTTTCTTTTGCGTACCTTCTACACACTCTCATTTTCCTCTTTTGCATTCTATTATCTTCCTCCATTTTCCCTCTGCACACACTCCTTGCGCACCCAATTTCATTTCCCACTCATTGCACTCACTATCGCGTGTACCCGGAAACCTATCTTGCATTTCACAAGTCCTTAGAATTCTTCTGTGCAAATTATTTTTCTTTGTGAGTCCTGCACATTCCCTTGTGCCATTAATTTCCACCTTACACTCTTCCCTTTTGTATATGTGTTCGCATTTCTTGTCACCCATCTTTGCATGAATTCCTTGCACATTTATATTCCTTATAAAATATGCATCCTTTTCCTCCTATATTTGCATAGTATCTTACATGCACTCATAGATTTCTTCATTCTCTCCTCTTGTGCCCCATCCCACACATGCACCCAAGGCTACAACCATAGCACAAATCATTTCACACCACGTGTCCATTCCTGGAACATGTCAGATAAAGTGCAACTTATGTAGATGAATAGAAAAGCACCAGTTATGCACTGATCATTATGGTGAATGAGTACATGAAACATGGTAGAGAAAAGAAAAGAAAAAATTGGCTGACTCGTGTGACCAATCATATTGTGTCATGTGTCTTGTGTGTTCCTCTTATTCTGAAAAACTTCAAATCACTATAACTTCTTCCACAAAACTCGAAATCATGTATGCCTAGTCTTATTGGAAAGATGTTGATGTGGGATATACTCTAGAATTTTCCAAATCAGATTTTGGCAAGATTTAATAGGTTAAAATGGGAAAACATGACTCAGATCATTAATGCACACTTCTAGTTGACTCAACCACCTAGATTTCATGGGATTTGGATTCTTTTATTCTTCCACAAGTTAGCTGAATTGGAGAGGTTGATCTAAGAGTGCTACAAGCATATTTGTAAGAATTTACTGCATGTTGTTGGTGGTTTTGTTTGGGAACCTAATTTTTCCCTTTCTTTTCCCTCTCCTTCCTCCTCATTCTTTTATATATTGTTGAATAATGCTCATTTGTAAAGGTTGGACCCTCTTGGATTGTAAGAGCATTATTCAGAGTAGTGTTCCCTTTGCATTTTAAGTTACAAGCCTCAGATATGGTTCTATGCATATGGATTTCTACCTCATTCCATCATTGTAATAAATTTTGCATCATTTGGAAGTAACAAAAGTCTTTTTTTTTGCTAGTTTCTACCCTATCTCAAATTTTATTTCATTTTCTTGCTTTTCCTTTGCAATATTGGTATGTTGTTCATTCCTTAAGTCCCTTGCAGGTTTCTTTCCTATTGTGCTCCATGAAAATGAGTGTGTGGGTGTTGTTTTGGATTTTGACACACATGTATGCCCTTCTTCTTTACATTTTCCTTCATTTTCACTCATTCAAGAGTGTTTATCCCCTTATTTTTGGTGTTATCGCCTCCCTTTAGCTTATGATTTTATTTTATGCATCTCCTTCTCACCTTGGTCCCTTGGAATCATAGAGTAGAGTTAGATAGTTGAATTTTTCTTCCTAGGAGTAGTTATAACAATAGACATAAGTAGATGAAGTTGTCATTCTCCAAAGGACTATCTCAAGGGAAAGGTCCCACAACTTGGAGACACTTCCATGTTGCCTCAAAGCCTCAAATCATCCTAATTTGGGATGGGTGTAATTTTGAGCTCCAATAATAAGATTGAAAAATTCAAGGCTAGATTAGTTTCTAGAGGGTTTAATTAAAAAATTTGAATATATTATGTTGAAAACATTACTCCTATTTCCAAAATAAGAACTATTATAATTCTTCTAACTCTAGCAGCTCAACATGGATGTGACACTCACCAAATCGATGTGAAAAATGATTTCTTAAATGATGATTAGAAAGAGGAAATTTAAATGCATCAACCTAAATGGTTTGAAGAACCTAGAAAGGAATTATATGTGTGTAAGAAAAAAAAAAATTTGTATGGTCGGAAACAAGCTCTTAGAGCTTGGTATGCTAAGATAAATAGTTTTTTTCAAGATTTTGGTTTCAAAAATTGTTTTACCAATAATGATTTATTTGAAAAATATGAAAACAAACATGTTATTATTATTGTCTTATATGTTTATGATCTCTTAAGTACTAGTACTAATAAGAATCTAATTCTTATAATCAAAGAGAAATTAAGACAACATTTTTAGATGGCAGATCTTGGTTTGCTTAATCATTTCTTAGGCATGGTTATTTTTCAAAATCACAAATCTATTGTTGTGTCTCAATCACAGTATGCTACTAAACTTCTTAAAATATTTAATATGATTTCTTGTAAGCATGTCTCTATTCCTGTGGAAGTTGGAATCAAATTAGACCAAAAACATGCTTATGATAGATTTAATCCTTTATATAGAAAACATGTTGGCAATTTGATTTATTTAACTATCAGTAGGTCTAATATATCATATGCAGTTAGAATTATTTCTAGATTCATTCAGGAGCCTTGTGAAGACTATTGGGAAATGGGAAAAAAGGATTCTAAGGTATATCAAAGGTATAATCAATTGTGGTTTGTGTTCTTCTTCTTTTGATGATGCAAATTTATTTGGTTACTATGATTCTGACCATGTTGTTGATATTGTAGATAGAAAACATACTTATTTATATGTTTTCAAATTGGGTGTAGGTGCAATCACTTAGAGTAACAAGACACAACTAATAATATCTATCTCTTCTACTAAATTAGAGTATATAATCACTATAGAAGAAACAAAATAAGTTATGTGGCTCAAAATAATATTGGATGAACTTCATATGGGTGTCAAAGGAGGTACTCTCCTTCTATGTGATAGCCAAAGTTTCATTACTCTTGCAAAATATCCAGGTCAACATCAAAGAATGAAGCACATTGAGATTCATATGCACTTCATTCAGGAGAAATTTGTAAATGGATACATTGATATCAAGTTTTGTTCTATAGAAGATCAAGTTGTAGACATTTTACAAAACCATTATTTTCTAAAAAGTTATGAAAATTTCTTGTTATGTTGGGCATTTCAATTTTAGGCTCACATGATCATATGGATGAATTTGATCTCCACCTCTGAGTCAGATGAGAAAGAATCAAATGATCATGTGAATGATGTTGATCTTCACTTATGAATCATATGAGCATGTTTTGTTTAAAATTTGGCCTTTTGGAGTTGCCTTTGAGAGGGAAATAAAGAGGATTGAGCATGTTTCACATGGTTTTTTCAATGCCACCTCTTTTTCCAATGCCAAACCTTATCATCTTGATTATGTCAATTGAAATATCCTTATACTATTTCGATTTTGTTTGAGAAAATTGTCACTATGTGAGTTTACTTGTAATACACAATGAAGCATTATATATGAGAGTTTTTTAACTCCGTGATCTTATGTAATACTTCATAGGTAATCAATTTGTATTGAGAAGTATGATTTTTTCTTTTGTATCTTATTTTTTTGAATTTCTAAAAAACCCGTGAAACACTTGCTTTGTGTCATGGATTCTTGAAGTCCGTGGAACACTAAAGCAGTGTACCATGGATTTTCTGAAACCTACATAGCACTTGCATTGGTTCATGGCTTATTTCATTCCATGGGATATTGCAAAAATGAATTCTGATGCTGAAGTAGTATATTGAGGAGTTACAAATCCACAAAACAAATGTTTTTTTTGTATGCTAGCCTAATCACTATAATGGTTTATGGGTCGTAATTCCTTTTGTATAAAAAGGTGACTTGACATGTGTTATTTAGAATAAGCATTATATTTTTACATGCTAGCCTAAATCTTCGAGATTTATGGATTGTAATTCCTTTTGTATAAAAAAGGAAATTTTGCATGTTTCCCTACTTAACATTAAGTGGAGCATTGAGGTTTTGATATTAAGTGGAAAATAGGCTTGATAAAAACCCGTCAAAGACTGGTGGTCATGGCTTATAAATTAAATTTAAAATTTTAGGCACCCTAAAATATCACATTACGTATTCTAAACCTCCAAAATCATCCCATAATGACTTCACAGTGCATTACGACCATTTTCAACCACTTTTGATATATTTATCTATTTTATGACCTTTAACTACATTCTACGACATTGTCCTGTAATTCCCCTAATCATTCCTATCACACATAGATGGTCTCAAATTATTTAATATTTGGACTATAGACCGTATTACATTCATATCCCATTCCTAGGATTAATTAATTAATTAATCCTATTATCATTAATATTATTCATACATTATCCCATTAATTAATTAAAGTATTAAAATAATTAAATAAATCCTACACATTATCTATTTCCACCTCACCTTTTATCCAATCAATTAATATCACTTCACTACTCAACATCTCAAGTTAACTAGAGAAAAAGGAATTAATTAATTATCAAATCATTAAATATATGTAAGAGGAAAATTTAGATTAAATCAAATCATGCATTTGAGTTACCTAAAGATATCTCTCAAAATGCATGACATTCCAAAATAAATCAAATCAATGGGAAAGCTAAAGGTTCACTTTTAATGTATGAAATAAGACCACCAAATATCAATACATGGCAGGGTTTAACGATACTTGTGGAGCTGATAAAGATGTGAACAAGTAGATCCAATGGGTACAAGGGATTATTACCTTCCAATGAGCCAAAAACATGCACACATATAGATACTTGACAAGGGATAGATTAGATAAATATGAGATGAATCTCTTGGCAAAGGATAATACCAGGAATCTAAAGGGATTCCTTTGAAGGATGGCAATTCACTTTGAGAAAATTAAGTGATAGATGATGAAACATATAATATAATAAGTATTATGATATCTATAAAATATAATGATAAAATAAAATCAGCCTTCCATAGCAATAGGAAGATCTTATTCCATGTAGTGGATGGTCCAAGGTAGGTCTGTGGCAAGATAAAGCTCCTCAAAGTACTTGATCCACTCCATCTCAGAGGTGTATTATTCTTCTTGGATGATCTCTAGTTGATCCTCACTGTCATCTGGATTCAGTGTTAGAACAATGGTGCAGAGGCTCAACTCTTGTGTGATGTCATATTGATCCTAGAAAAAGGGCTGGGAGACGATCATGAGGTCATAAATTCTTGTGATTAGATGTAATTCACCTAGAACGGTCATCTACAGATAGAGGACACTTGAAACACATATATTAGAAGAAAAAAATTATGATAAGGATTGAAAATATATATTAAGTAACACAAGGACTGAAAATCAGGAATTGCAGGTGATTCAAGGGAATCATCGGTGATTCAATGGAATCACTGGAAATTCAAAGGAATCGATGGTGATTACTGTGAAAATGACTAGATTTGAATAAATACAAATTTATGTTCAAAATTCATGATTAGATGATTGAATCGTTGTTGAAAAAGATACGTAAATAATAAGAAATGTAAAAATGAGACAATACCTTGCTTGTAGTGCAAAATACAAAATAATGAACAATGTAGGAAGGCCTTACAATGGTGTGGGATCTCCAAGAGCTTATTCAACATGGAAATTATGTCAAGATGTAGATAATGGCATCATTTTAATCTCTGGAGTATAAAATCTTTGTTGAAGTATTTGGGGATCCGTCCGGATTGAATAAATTTGATGGGTTTATATAGAATTGCCGACAATTTTGGTAGTCATTGGTGATCCAAAAAAAGTGAAGGAAAACACTTAGAAGTGGTTGAAACCACTTCTAAATGGGTGAGTTTTGGGTTGTGGGAGAAAATAATGTGAGTGGAAGTGTGTTAGGGAGGTTATAAAGTTTGGCCTTACAAGGAAAAAGTGGGTTTATGAGGTTAAGGATGGGGTAAATGAGTATTCACGGGGGTAAATTGATATTATAGGGATGAAAATATGATTTGTGGAATAATCAGATTGGATTTAGTGATTAAGATGTGAATATGAGAGGTATAAATAGGTCACTTAGGGGTTCTGAAAAACTAGTGTCAACACTTTCCCCTTTTCTCGAGCAGTTTGTAGGCACGGGATGCGAGCCAAAAACTAGTTCGAGAATGCCCCAGTTTTGTGGTGAGGATATTATTCCCCCTTAAACCGATGACCAATAAAGTGGGTCATTGGGTTAAAAATAGTTGTTATAGATGTTGAAATTTGACAATTGATTAAGGATTTTTTATTTTTTATTTTAAGATCTAAAATGACCATGCAAGAAAAGGGCGTGTACCAAAAATGCTAATGACCTTGACAAAAAATGGTAGGGACAATTGAATGGCCTCAGCAGGTGATGAAAATGTGGATACCCTACATATAATTTTTAAGAAAGATGGCTATGGGGAGAGGTTCCAAAGGGAACTCCTCATGTCAATGTGTCAAGCCACGAGACTATTGAATGGGTCAAAGGCATACGTCACGTAGTGCAAAAATAAGGATTATGGTAAAAATCAGGATTTTGACTTGTTTCAAGCATCCTATAAGGATTTTTGAATAAAGGGGATGAATCACTAGTGATTTATGTAATCACCAGTGATTATCAGTAGGAGATGTGGGTGATAAGTCATCAATTAGATTAGTGGGAATTGGTCAGATTAAGTTACGTCTGGCGATAGTTTAGCTTAGTACAGGATGTACTTGAGATGTCTATGGCATACATTCAAGATGATGGGGATGTGGGTGTGGTACATCCAAAGTTTAAGGATTTATTTGAGATGGAAGATGAGGAAGGTGTTAGGATTAGGGTGGATACCTAGGGGGTTATTGTGGGAGATGATGATGTTAGCACAACGAAGGCATATGCTACATAGTGACAGGGAAAGGTGGATGGGTTTGAGAAGAAAGTGTGAGCATGTGTGGGGGATCCTAAGGAGGGTTCTAAGAAATGAGATGAGGAAGATGAGGGAGTGGCCCCAATAGAGGTAGAGAGGACTGCATGAGAAGTAGAGAGGGTTACTTTGATTGTAGAGAGAGATAGTGTTGTCGTTATGCGAGATGTTGTGACTCAGGAGTGAGACATGGTTACTCCATGTTGCATAACTAAATTGACTAAGTACATGTTGCACATGAGGATATAGGGTGCATGTGAGGAAGGTATGAATAGGCACACACATTTGGAATGTGGTAGCACATGTAGGTTCGTGCCTGAGTAGGGAACCTTTTAGACTTAGCCAATTTTGTGTACCACAGACTAAAAATTAAAAAATAGAGTTGGAGTTCCAATCAAGCAATGATTCAGAACCAAAGAAAAACAAGGAGGCTTGGTGGAAAAGGAAATTATATTTTTGGGTTAAATTACATTCGGATACCACAGAATGAGGCGATATAGTAATAGGATTAAATCAGAGTTTATTTATAGGATTGATCTGTTATTAGGGTTGTTAGAAAAGCATGCATGCATTATGGCTATTTTTGGATATATGCATGGCTATTTTGAGCATACAACCTATTTTGAGGATGTATGGGCGGTGAAGGGAAATTCCCCACCCCTATATGTATGTATGTATGTATGTATATATATATATATATATATCTCATTTTTTTAGTACAATGTATGAGATACCGTGTTTGAGAGATCCGTGATGTAATAGAGTTATAGTGTCTTGTTTGCGTGCATGAATTTGTGTACACTTATATTGATCATTATGTATTCATCTTTTGTTATGTAAGACTATATTATGAATGGATCATTGTGGATGGATTTTTCTAATTGATGTGTCTAAATATGGTGAATACATGGTGTAATTGATCTTAGTTATTATCTGGCCTGTTATGTTTCCTTATTACATGTGTTTCCATTATAAGCTCATGATATGATGTTTGTAATGATCTACACTTGGATATTGGTTATCATGGATATGTATGCTAACATCTTGAAAAACAATCATAAAGGAGGGACATGGTAGCTTCGCATGCTTCGGGTGAGCATTCAAATCTTTCCGAATGAGGTGTCAGTGCACATAGAAATTAAGTGGAAAATAAAAGACTACATTTTGGTTTCATTTTTGAGACCTCTTTTTGAATTGTCTATAAGTATGTTGAAAGCAGATGGCATATCGATTGAATCTTGAGAGCATTGAAAGCTGGGTAGAAGATGGACAAGATAAGTTTTCACAGAGATATAGTACAGGACCTGATTTCAATGCACGACAATGGGTGGAAGATAATATTTATCATGAGCTCTATGAGACATTATTTAGCTTCTTTTCATTAGAATTGTATGATTATATGTCAATATATACACTAGGGAAGTTTTGGGGTCCTATGTTGAATATTTAGATACAGGAAGATTACTAGACTTTGTTTGATGTTTATGTGGAGTGGACTAGATTTGTAGATCATTAGCGGGCTGGTGTGTTGCATAGTTATACATTAGAGTACTCTATTTCTACTTACTTGTGTCTAGAGGAGGTTGATTTTATATTGTTTCGTGAGCCCAGAGGATCGTAATTACATGTTATTCCCTTGGTAATTAAAAACTTTATCATAGAACTAGATTTAGAGAGCCTCCCTTTGGCTAGCTAAACCCTGACTATGTGTAGGGGCATGAGTAGGTGTGGTGAAAGATGGTGGACCTGACCATAGATAGATAGAGAGAAGAAAGACAACTTAGATTTAATGAAGTTTGGGAGAGGGAAATGGCATGTGTGCTAGAAATTGAGGAGTCACTCAGGTTAAGGGTAATTATGGCCTGTGAAGGTTTTGAAGATCTTGTGGAAGATGAAGAGCCATAGCATCAGGTACTCCAAAATTTGGGAAAGTGCAGTAGAGAGTCCCCTTCATCTTTGGATGGGAGTGCATTAGAGGAGAGGACAAGGACCACGGGCATGCATCTGATCCCACCTAGCCACCTATCCCTTGCACTTGGTGTTCCAAATCTAGAGGTAGTTATTGAGAAGTAGGCTAGTGCAGGTAGGAAAATAGAGATGGGTAGGTATCATTTTACATTACATTCATAAGTACATCATACAACACATACACATATGGCAGGACAATAGGTGAAAATTTTGGAAGTATGTTTGGAGAGTTATTCTCAGGTGTTTCATAGGGAAAGAGTGTGGGTGCACAGACTATTGGAAGGACTTCTATGATTTTTGTGACCAAGCAGACCATGGGTGTCCAGTTTAGTACTACAACTGGGACATAAGGGAGTACGTCAACTAGTATGCAACCTATATTAGGGGGCATGAGAGGATTAGGAGGAGGAAATACTGGTGGAATTTCTGGTTCTGGATTTGGTGGACAAGGTCCACACCCACAAAAACCACCTCAACAACCTCTACAACCATAACAAACACCCCAGATCTTATTTGAGATGTCCTTCCACTTACCAGAGTATAGGGGTATTGAAGATGTAACAAAGCATGTGCATAAGTGTGAACTACTATGGCACACTAAGGGAATTATAGCTTCAGATAGGAAGGAAAGTCAATTTTCCACTACTCTTCAAGGGTGCATGCATAATTAGTATATGAAGTATGATCCACATCATACTGTGGTTGATTATAATGCTTTGCACACTGCATTTTTGGTGGAGTTTCACATTCCAGAGTTTGAGCAACAGAGCATCAATGCGCTCAAGGATATCAAGCAAGGATTTATCTGAAAGCACGAGGGAATATGACATGTGTTTAAGACTTTGTTGTCTAAATTTTCTTATGAAATTAATCAAATTTAGCATGTGTAGTGGTTTTTTGGAGGATTCATGACTTCATTTCATATATCTCTATCTCATAAGACATATATTGATTTGTGTGAGACCTTGGAAGCATCCCTGCACACCAAGGTAGTTGGAAGTGTTGATACTGGAGTGAGTCCATTCTTAGAGGCACAAATTGCATGGAAAATCAATTAGAGAAAATTTCTTCCAATTCATCTCATGAGATTTGTAGTGGTATATGGAGCACATATTGTGAGGTTGAATAACATACTAAAGATAAGTTCCCATACAATTCAATGCACATTTTATTACTAAATTGTGAAGTCTGTCACATGAACCATGATGTCTAGGATTTCCCACTTTTGTAGTGCATCATCCAGAAGAAGGTATCCATGTACTGTAAGATTTACAAGTCCCATACTCATGACACTGCTGACTATAGACTGATTGATCATATCCATGAATACATTGAGATAGGAGTACACCAAACTAGTGTGGCGAGTGGATACAAGGAACAAGAAGGAAAAAATAATGAAGGGCACGGTAATGGGGATAATAGGAATGGAGGCTTCTGAGGAGGATACCGAGGTCACGGTCGCATGGCTGGTAGAGGTATAATCATGCAAGGAACTTGTTATACTTGTGGATCTCCTGATCATTATCAGCATGATTTCCCTTAGAATACAACTTTCTCATGGTGTGGGAAGCAACATAAGTTAGAGGAATGCCTGGATATATATATGAGCACATGAGTAAAAATAAGAAGGAAAAGGGCACAAGGATGATGAAGGTACAAAAGTTTGTTGTTGATTAGTAGATTCCTAAGAAGACACCTGATCTTGATTTACATATGGTGATAGTTACCACACATGCTAAGGCTACGTGCACATGTAAGCTTCTAAAGGCTAAGCCACTCATTACGAGGAAAGAGATGATATATTCTAAGTATCTTGACATCACACATTAGAAGGAATTCTATCAAGATACTGTGGGAGTCATCCAGGAGCTTCAAGGGGAAATACAGTGCTTAAAAGAGCACGCATACGCGAGGGACCAAGAGAAGAACATTGAGCTCCCATAGAAGGATGTGGATGACCTAAAGGAGGTGTGTATAATGTTGTGTCAGGAGAATATCATTCCTCTACTAAGGGAATGGATACGAGAAAAGGTACCACATGTTGGGGTTGAGCATGAAAGGAAGATACTTCATGAAAATCTACCACCTCAGAATCATGAATTTGAAAAGGAAATTACACTTGATGCAGTAATTAATGCGTGGTTATTATGTAACATTATGATCAAAACAGGCGCAGAAGTGAATGTGTTGACTCTGGATGCATGGAATCAAATGGGTATACCAACATTGCAACCATCTTTAAATGTGTTGTATATGGAAAAAAAACTAGGGCTATTCCTATTAGGATACTGAAGGATGCAACCCTTACCATTCATATAGCCAAGTTCACTAGAGACTTTGAGGTATCAGAGCTTGCTGAAGCAGACAACTTTCTAGCATTACTTAAATGGATCTGGTGCTATGTGAATAATGTTTATCTATGGGTTTTAAAAAAGTTACATTAGTTTTGAGAATTATGAGAGCGTGTGATCATACCCCTGTAGGATAAGAAGGAAGAGCCTTATGTTGAGACCTTGAGTGAAGAAGAACTTAATAGAATATATGCTCATACAATGCACAATCTAGAGAACATACAACCATCAAAGGAAGGTTTCCTTTAGTGGGAAGACATGTAGTATGTAAGTGACACTACTAGTGATGCTTTTGATAACTTATCTCATAGAAAATATGTGATGGTCAAGTGTGAAGTAACAAGAATAGTCATTATAATGATTAGTTCATGCATGGTGAGGTGGCTAGGATTGAATAAAGTACCAAGGTATATTGGTGAAGGAATCTTGATACCTTATTGCCTGTCATGGAGACTTAGTGGTAGAATGAATGGGATAGAAGAAACATGTTGGTCTATACTTTGTGTGGGACAACAATGCGATGGTGGGAAACACATAGAGATAGCCTTTTGGAATGGTGAGAAGTGAAAATAACCTTTTCTACTAGGTTTACTCAGAGTAATGTACCTACACAAACATGTGAATTTCATTGAAAGTCTCCTACCTCATTTCACTTCCATGAGTGTGAGAGACCATAGGCATAGGGCAAGGATGCCTTACCACCATCACTTTGGGTACATAAGTTCTAGTCCACACTATGTGGTTGTGCACATGTGGTATGTCCATGCTAAGTTGAAAAGAGAAACAAAAAATTGGAAAGAGATGACTGTAGGTATGATCCAAACTTTTGATTATTTTTCTACTAAGCCTCCATTCCATGAAGCATTGTAGATCATGAAGTGCATCACTTTGGGAGATAGCGTGAAGGCTAAAGAGTTCATGTTGGAGTTGTTTTGGGAACCTGATCTTGAGGAACACCTTGATCTTGAGGAGACAAAAGAAGTACATATGGGTCATGCCTGGAAGGAAAAATAAAAGGGAAAATTAGTATACATGATTGATGATGAGGAAGTTGATAACCTGGATGTTAGCAACATTGAAGGGGCATGCAAGGTAATGAGAACTGTAGATGAGAAGGCACACACGTACCATGCTTCTATGAAGACAAATAAGGTTAACATTGGTAAAAAGGTCGAGACAAAGGATGCCATTATTGGTGATTATTGGTCAGAATAATAAGTAGCAAAGATTATTGAGCTCTTACGTGACTTCCAGGACTTTTTCCCATGGGGCTATCATGAGTTAAAAGGAGTACATCCCTCTTTAGGAGAATGAAGATCAAGATGAAAGAAGGTGCACCCAGTTAGGAAGAGGCCTTATAGGATGAATCATAATTTGCACATGAAAGGTAAAGGAGGAAATTGATAAGATGCTCAAGTATGGAGTTATTAAGCATATTGAATAATCTGAATGGGTTAGCCTCATTATTATAAATATGCATAAGGATGGGAGGATAAGGATTTTTGTTTTTAATAGAAAAATAAATGTTGCATATGTAATTGATCCTTTCCCTACCCCATTCACAGAAGAAATGCTTGAAGGAGTTGTTGGGCACTAGATATACCCATTTACAAATGGGTTTTTAGGTTATCACCAAGTGTGCATACCAAAGGAAGATTAGGAGAAGACAACTTTCACCACTGAATGGGGAATTTTTGCATATACTGTTATGCCCTTTGGATTGAAAAACGAGCCAACAGTGTATTCGCGCATTGTTGTGTATGTATTTTAAGATTTCATTCATAAGTTCTTGTAACTATATTTAGATGACTAGAAAGTATATGGCTAAGTCAAAGATCATTATGATAATTTGAGGCTCATGTTTGAGAGGTGTAGGTAGGTGAGCATCTCTCTCAACATTAAAAATTGCATCTTTTCTACACCTTTTGGAACTTTACTTTGTCACATCATTTGTATGGAAGGATTTTTAGTAAACCCATCTAAGATAGTTGTGATCTTGGGTTTGGAATAACCAACTAACCAAAGTGAGGTGCATGGATTTTTAGGGAACATTGTTTATTACAAGAAATTTATAAAAGGCTATGCAAAGATTGTCGCACCCTTGGAATAATTGTTAACGGCTAAAGGGAAATTTTATTGGGGAGAGGCACAACAACAAGCATTTGAAACATTGAAGGAGAGGCTCACCACTGCACCTATCTTGTCACTTTCCTTCCTGGGAAAAACCATTTCATGTTCATGTTGATGCCTCTGGCATGGCAATTGGCACAGTATTAGTGCACAACCAGGGGAAGGAATCGTGGATCATGATATTTGCTTTGCAAATAGGAAATTGATACCCGCAGAGCAGAATTACACTACTAATGAAAAAAAAACATTTTCCATGATCTATGCATTACAAAATTTCATATAGTACTTGCTGTAAACCCCATTTATTTTCTATACAGATCATATGGCACTCACGTATTAAGTCAACAAGACTATTTTACAAGGGTACATATGTAAATGGATACTTTTGTTTCAGGAGTTTGATTTCATAGCTGTTGTGAAACCAGGAAAGAGAAATTTAGGGCCTGATCATTTATCAAGGATCAATTCTGGCCATGACATGTATAAAATTGAGGACATAATGCCAGATGCATAAATTTTCAAGTTAAACCACACACCTGCATACTTGGAGGATATAGTCAGTACTTTTTTGTGCACTAGACAATGACACCTGAAGGAATGGAGACATTGGGGAAAAAAAATCTTGATATACATGAAGCACCTTATTAGTTGATTAGGGTATATTTTTACAAGTTGGGTCATGATGAATTTTTGCGCCATTATGTTCTGGAACATGAGCGCAATGTCTTGAATAGGCTCATTGGTGGAGGAGGATCATGGTGAAATAACAGAAGGGCATTGTGTAGGTGATGTTATAGTGCGTAAAATTATAATGGTTGGAATTTGGTGGGAAACTTCATGCAAGGATACTAAGGAATATGTAAAAGCGTGTGATCATTTTTTTATGCCTTGGAAATCCTTACCACAAATATGAGATGTCATTGTGGCTTATTCAAGTGTTGGGCCTTTTGAAAAGTGGGTTATTGACTTTGTAGGTCCTATTTCACCACTCACACGTAGGAATGGCAATGCACGATACATTATACTTGCACAGACTATATGAAAAGGTATGGGTAGAGGAAACACCTACAAAGGATTGTACAGTAGCCACATCAACAAGGTTTTATGGGAGAATACTATTAGCGGGTATGGCTGCCCACTAAGCTTGATAAGTGATAGAGGAACTCACTTCTTAAATGAGACAATCAGAATTCTATTGGTAGAGTTTATGGTTGCACACCATAAGAATAATCCTTATCAGCCACAAGCTAATGGTACTACAGAGGATTTCAACAAGATATTGGGAAAGACTTTGACAAAAAACTGTGATGTTGGAAGAAAATATTGGGATGATAAAGTGTCAGTTGTACTTTGGGATTACAGGACTGCTTATAAAAGGTTGAACAAGGCCACACCCTTTCATTTGGTGTTTAGCGTGGATGTAACACTACCAGTTGAATTCATGTTAGCATCTTTGTGTATTGCACGTATGGGCAGATTAGATGATGAGAAAGTTGTGGAAGAGTGCATTGACAAACTAATGCAATTAGATTAGCAACGCACCATTGCGTGTTAGAGCGAGAAGACTAAGAAGGTAATACATAAGGCATGGCATGATAGGAACTTTAAGAAAAGATGTTTATAGTTTGCAAGATGGCCCTTCTCTATGAATCCAAGTTTGCGTGCCACCCAAGGAAATTGAAGGTGCATTGGTTAGGACTTTTGTAGTAACCAAGATACTTGAATCAGGCACATGTCATTTATAGGCACTGGATGGCAACATGTTGCCTAGTTACTTCAATGGGAGTAGGCTAAATCCCTACTATAAATAATAATTCTTGGTGTTTGTAATAGGGAAGTATTGCCATGTAGATATGATTTCCATTTCATGTGTTTATTTTTTGTTTTTTTTATGCTTTGTTATTTTATTTCCTTATTTCATTGTAATAAGTGCACTTACGCACAGGAAGATAAATTACTATATATTGAGTTCATGCGCAGAGGACTGTGCATACTTTTAGTGAGGGGTAAACCAAGTATAAGTGTACGAAGGATAAAATTGTGGTGTTGGGATTTATACAAGCTAGTGGTATTGAGGGGCTTCTCCAAAGGATTGGTACGTGTAGGAGAAAGGTGTTACAAGTGTTAGGAATAATGGTGATCATAAGGAAATTACTCAAACTGGAGATCATGTGAGGAAAAGGATTGCACAATGTAACAAAAGGTAGGAAACAACATGATGAACTACATTATATATGGCATAGAGGATTATGTACTATGGCACATGGAGGCATGTGTAAGGATTTTTGTGTCTTGGAAAGTAGTAAGGTGGGCTAGAAGGTTACAACTATAGCGTGTGAAAAGAGGAAGTTAAGTAATAAAGTAAAAAGTGGAAAAGGGTTCTTTAGTAATAAAAATAACTTAAAATTCAAAGTGAGAAAAAATGGGTTGAAAGAAGAAAAGTAAGTTAGTTGAGTATGAAACCATTATAAAAGGGGTAAATCAAGTTATTTTCTACCTTTCATTCAAGCAAACTTGATAAATTGAGCTACTGAGAGATTTAATGTAACAAAGTGAGAGAAGTGAAAAAAAACTAGATTAACATGTGTAAGAAGTTGTGTACGACTCTTCGTGAAGAGAGAAATTTTAGCTAGCAGTTGAATGAAACATTAGAGCATGAGCAGAATGGTTTACAAGAAAAATTTGAACAACTAGGGTTCGCAGCGCTCGGATAGTGAAGTAAGAAAATATTTTCAAGTAAATTATCTAGGGAAAAAATGTAGGATTAATGGCACCAAAAAACTAGAATGATCAAACCTCGCACAAAGAGAGTCGATGTCAAAGTAGAAGATCCATTGGAGGATATATTATGAAATGCAATACCCTCCTGGAGTATTTAGGGTTCATACTTGGAAGTAATGGCTTAGTAAGTGCAAAATGAGTGAATTTAACCACTGGTCTCTGGGAAATGAAGCAATGTTGAAGGAAGACATGTTACGGGAACTGTCAGGGACAAACTAAGAAGGGAAAGTGTTGGTCTATTATTCAATATGGATGAATCTAGAGAAGGTAGGGGTCCTCTAGTTATTCAAGATACCCTTCTTTGCAAAACCCACACATTTGTTCCGGTGCCTCATGTCTAGGGTGCATGAGGATGTCTTCTATTTCATGAGCCAAAGAATGAGAATAACAACCAACTAAATGAATAGGTCATGGGTTTGTAGAGAATTGGGGAGGACTTGGAGTTGGATCTATGTTCTAATCCAAAAATTGATAAATAGGTTGTTAAACTACAATATGAGAAAGGAGTAAGGGCCATGAGAATTTATAATCTCATAGATCCTGCAACTGGGGTTACATCCAAACTAGTATGTTACAAATTGAGTGCCTCAAGGAGGTGGACAGATGTAAATAAGAATTTTTTGTGTGTAGCGCACAATATGTCACACAAGACTCAACACAACATTATGAAATACATTGTGAATGGAACCATAGAGGAGCCAAATGCACATAATGAAGAAGAATCTAAGATAAATTGGGGCTTGATCCTCCTACTCATTTTTTTCTGGGAGATTGGGATGTAGACACTAAATCATGCACTTTGGGTAATTATCTTGTCCCAATTTCATACTACTATTCATATGGTTCTTGAGTGAAAAAGAATACTAATTAACCCATGTATTTAGCCATCTTCCTTTTCTTTCTGGTGATACTTTCTATCTTGAGCTCGCACTTTCCCAGTCTGAACTGTTGTACTAAATTTTTCCTATTTTTGATTGGGGCACACAACCAGGACTAGGCGCCTCAGGTGCCCTGATCCCCTCTGGGTGCCTTGATTTTCTTTATACTTTACTCTCACTTTTTGGAAACTTTCTAGCTATTTAAGCTTTCTATCTTTTTGGTGGTCGACATTTTCATGGTTAATTACGAAATTAGATCAAGAAAACCATATATATAAAGTTATGAGACTTCAATGAGGGACCAAGCACTAAACACTACTACCACCACCTAAGGTTGCATCCATCAAAGGCTTATATTGATCCATTTCCATCCATATATCTCCATCACAAGGGAAAAAGTTTGGTTTATTTGCATCACACTTCATATGAGGGGAAATCATTCTATTCCATGCACACATTATTTACATTCTACATCTAGTTATTTCTTGCTACTCACAAAGTGCGACTGGCACAAGATCACCTAGGTAAAAATTCCACACACATACCTAGAACTACGTTGGGTCTGAGATGTAGTGTAACACTCAATGATAATTCCATCCATTTGGAAGTTGAGGACGGTCCGACCCCTTTGTATGCATCTTTCTTTTTTAGGGTTTTGATGCTTTTTCTGAGATTTTCCAGGTGATTCTTTTATTGTAGGTTTACTAGTACTTCAATGACCATACGGTGACATCTACATGACAAGAAGTGCATACAAGTGAACACTCAGTGACACCTCGAAGGAGGTTCCTTTATCATTTCTAAAAAATAGTGCACCTAGATCTTAGACTAGGGTGTCCCTATCCTTCTCCAGGAACCCCAATCTAGCCAGACAACTCAAATCTACATTTTCTCAGGCTTCTATGCAACCGTTTCCTCTTCTTGTTCAACCAGTCTCCACTGCAGAACAATCCCATGACCTTGGTGAATCCGTGAAGGCCTTTCTAACCCTTTTTGTACATTAGGGTTTCACATTTTATTTATTTAGTTTCTTGGGTGTATTTACTACATTTTAATTTCATTTATTTACTACTTCTATAACATCAAATTAGGATAACATATTCCATTTTAGTTTAATCATTTTGGTGAACCCATCCTTTAACTCCTATTTCTTTTTAGAGTTATTATCCTCATTTTACCTTGGCTTACTCTTATGGTGACTTTACTGCAGAACCTATTAAATCACTTAGTGATCATATCGTTGAGCATCCCCAAGTTTTATACTTTCTCTTACACACTGCTTGTGGGGAAGCTACAAATTTAGCGGAGCTTACTACTTCTACATCTATCTCCACTTCCATGGTTACTCAACCATGTGCTTCTACTCTTCTTCCCATTTCTACCATCCTCATTTCTATCACTACCACCACTAATCACTTCACGCCACATATTTTTTCTCATACACGAAAAGTTTCCTCCATGGGCACTCAAGACTTAACATCCCTTTATTAGGACCTCCAAGTAAAAAATTGTCAATTACAACAGGATACTTCATGTGTGTCTCCATCTTTAGACTCTACCTTATTATTTCACACTCCATTCACTCCTACCATCTCCACTTATCTACTTCCTCCTAGATTTTTCACCCCTAAGCTTCCCATTTTCAATAGGCACGGTGAATCGCAAGAGTATCTCAGAGCATTCCACATAGCTTGTCTTGATTTTGCAAATGACCATATTATTTTGGCTAAAATATTTCGTCATAGTCTCAATGATTATGTGATGTATTGGTTATATGAACTACTTTTCCATTCGGTAACATATTTCACGCATCTAGACGATGCTTTCCTCACTCATTTCTCTATCAACATCAGCTCTAAGATATCCTATGCCCAACTGGCACAACTTAAACAAGGATCTAATAAACACTTAGCAAATTATGTTTTGAGGTACAAAAACAACTTAGCTAAGATGTCAAATGTGCTTGTGGACTCTGAGCTTTAGGATTTATTCATCCAGAGTCTATTACCACCTCTCCAAGAAAGTGTTCTCTTTGAGACATATCCTTCATTCGATCAAATCTTCCATGCTATGTGAAAATAAACTCTTATCCATAGGAAAGCTTAAATATAAAGAGCAAGCATCATCTTCTACATGCTCTCCAAATAAGCCAATGTTTAAACCATCTGCCACTAAACCAGTTGACACCAAAATAATTGTTAACGCAGTGACTACTACTAAAGAGCTTCAGTCACAATCACCTCATCATACATTCACTAAATTTCCTATGGCCCCACATATTATACTACAAAAAATTCTTGAGATCAATCTTATTACACTCCCTTCACCACTCGAATTAGACCCACCATGATGAAAAGGAATAAATTTCAATGAGACCTTTCGAAGTGATTATCACCGATGTGTGGGAAACTCTGTAGACACAAAATCATGCACTTTAGGAATTATTTAGTCCTGGTCTCATTCTACTATTCATATGGTTTTTTAGTGAAGAAAGTACAAATTAACCCATGTCCTTTGGCCATTTCACTTTTCTTTTTGTTTCCATTGCCAACCTTTAGAACATTCTTTCCCAATCTATATTTGTCATTTTGTGTCATTGTAACTCTAACTAGGGTGCCTGACCCCATACTGAGGTGCCCTAGGTTCCCTGGTCCTATTCGGGGTTCCCTAAGCCTTTTCCTACTTTCCCGCCTCTTTTTGGGCACTTTCTAGTTGTTTTATCTTTCTATCTTTTTAGTGGCCATACTTTTCAGGGTTAATTATGAAATTGGAACAAGATAACCATATAAATATAAAGTTATGAGACTATTATGAGGGACCAAACATTAAGCACTACTATCATTCACCTAAGGTTGCATCCATCAAAGGCTCCATTTACATTCATCTAGCTCCATCACAAGGCACAAGGTTGGTTCATCCACATCACACTACATAGGAGGGAATTTTATTCTATTACATCCACCTTTTATTAGATTTATACACGTATTTATTGCTCGCTACTTTCAAAAAGTGTGACTGGCACATGAGCACATAGAGCATGATTGCACACACACACACACACACACACACACACACACACACACACACACACACACACACACACACACACACACACACACACACACACACACACACACACACACACACACACATAGAACTACATCAGGTTTGACATGTAGTGCAACACTCAGTTAGTAATTCCACCATTGTGTCTGTTGAGGAAAGTATGAATCCTTTATATGCATATTTATTTTTTAGGTATTTGATGCTCGTCTTGGTGATTCCTTATTGCAGGTATTACAGTGACATCTGACATAGTTAAGAAAAGTTAGTATGACAAGAAGAGAACACAGGAAGACATCTAGTGACATCCCAGATGAGGGTTTTAGGATATTTTCATAGACCAAAGCACCCATATCTCAGACCAGGGTGCCCCTTCCCTTCTCCAAGTGCCCCAATCTAACAAGATAGCTTGTATCTATGATTTCTTAGGTTTTTGTGTAATCATTTCCTCCTCTTGTTTTCCTGGCTCACACTGCGACACATTCCAACACCTTTGTCAAATCAACTAAGCTCTTCCTAACCCTCTTTTCTCATTAGTGTTTCACGTTTCTATTTACTTATTTTCTTGGGTCACTTTATTTACTTACGTAGCTTTTGTATATTGTTGTTTCTTAATATTAGACTATAGAATAGAATAGAGAATTCCACATTTTAGTTAATCATTTTGGTGAACCTGAACTCAATCTTCATGCTTTTAGTATCCTCATTCTTTTCTTATCATTCTAAAGTATAGTCATCATGAGCATCTCAATCGGTGATTATTTTCTTGCACATCCTAACGTAAGGAAAAGAATTCAACATCTTATTACTACTACTCGTATTTGTGTTGATATGCATCCTGACTTAGTCTATCAAAATTTTGTAGATGCATTTTCTCAACACATAACATTCAAGTCTAATATTCTCATTGATATTAACACTTTTTACAATGACCCACCCTTGCATATCATGATTCACATATTTAATATGGGTATTAAGTGTACTTTAGTTGACAATAGATCTAAACTCAACTTATGTCCCATGTAATTTCTTAAGAACATAGGTCTTTCCACTCGTGATGTTAGTCTATCATATCTCTCACTTCATGTTTATGATGGTTCAATTCTCCCATGCATAGGCCACATTGTTCTTCCTATTATTGTAGGGCCAAAAACTCTCCACACAGTCTTCTTTGTCACTGATTTTCCAGTCTCATATAATTTTTTGCTTGGTAGGCCATGGCTTCATGCCATGCAAGTTGTTACCTCTATTGTACATCGTTGTGTAAAATACATACATGATGGTGTTGAATATATTGTCTTTCATGACTGCGATGCTTACAAATATTGTGACTGAGATCCTACTACTACTCTTCCTATCCCGCACACTGATATTACTAACAAACCTCAACCGATGGATGAAATATCTCATTTGCCACCACTCGAGGGTGGTATTTATGTCATTGATGTGGTTCCCTTCACTTCACCACCTTCCCCTCCTATTACTATGGTTATGTTCATTTATCATGGGTATCTTTCAACATTAGATGTTGTTTTAGCTCCTCCATCTTCTCATATGCCATCTTCATCATGAAGACCGCTCTTCACATATACACTTTTCATGAATGATTCATATTGTGAACATATTCCATTTGATCCTACTTGTGATGACACCATATTCTCACATAATGGTCTAGTTCGAATCGGTTTTGATTTTGACGACCTCTATCCTCCTCCTCATGCTTCTCATCTATATTATGGCTTCATCACTATTACCGTTGTTTATGGTTTACATGTCTTCCATCTTATAGTATATATATCATGTACTCCTTTCTCTTCTCTACTCACATTAGGGAAATCATGGCTTTATTACATTAGGGGAATTCTTGATCCTGGTCATATAGACATATCTTTCCTCATGCCTTTTGGTCATGTCTTTATTTGCAATAGTTCATTTCTTGGCTATACGTAAAATCTCACTCGGTGGTATGCACACAATTTTTCACTTTCTCCATTCACTAATGAGGAATATGCTATGGGTATTTACAACATGTGTCTTGATGGCTAATTACATGATCAATCTGACACCATTGTTTATCAGGTATCTAATTCATATCCATGACTTTGACCCTGAAACTGACAATTTTTTACATTACATTACATGATGACCTCCTTATCTTCTGTATTTGGGGGGGCATGGAATTTACAAATTACCCACATCCCCATCATCCTATCATCAACAAATTTCTCACATTCACATCTACATATAACCATCTTCTACTACACCACATACATTGCCATTACCTGATGACACACTCTTGTGATTCGGTTCACACTTGACTATTGAAGGCATACTACACATGAATCCCACACATTGAACAAAAGGTATTACATATTACATTTCTTCACACATCTCGCATCATATGTCTTACATATTACATCATACACTCTGTATTTGGTCTATATCATTTCAACATTTGTGCATCTACACATCATACATCATATTAATCATCATCATACATATATCATACTCTTATGGTCTACGAGTCTAATGCTACATAATCCTCATCTTACATACTACATAGTGTTCACCTTACACTATTAGGTTATCTACACAATTTTCGTTACATTCTATACAGTGCACATTACACATTTTACACATCACATGGTTGTCTCTCATCACCGCATAAACTACATATGTATATTTGTATGTGTTGCACTCACTACCCTATGATGCACATTCCCATTTTAAAGCTTTAAAAACAAGGGAATTTTTTTTTGAATAGCGTTCTCTGTTCTAAATTATCATAATTTAGAACACACATTTCAAGTTTTTAAATAATATTCTCTATTCTACATGATCATGATTTAGAACACACATTCCATGCCAATCAATCTCATAATAGATAACCATATGCAACTATAATGACTCGATGAACTGCCGATCTCTCATTTCATGACTCGGAGTTTCATCGGTCTCTCATTTCATGACTCGTTTTCTTACCGATGCTTCATGTTAATTCAATGTATTGTATACTAAGGATACTTGGTTCTTTTACCCTTTTTGGGGTATTAAAGTGTTCTGTTTAAGAGGCCTATCTGAATATTTGTTACCAATATTCATCTAAATCCTGCTTCTTAAACTAGGTGACATAGGATAATGTAACCAGAAACTTGCGATACTTTGGCCAAAGATTTTCACATGCTTTGCATGATCATATTCCTAGATGGCATAGTCGTCGATGGAATACATCCTTCACCCCCACTTCATCTGTTATCTAGAATGGTCTTTACTGACTCCTGTCAGTCCTCTTGTCCAAGGCTTTACCATAACCCAGATTAGCAACATAGATTGGTATAGAGGACCACTCGTGGTGATTAGGGGTACAGAAACATACTCAATCGACCTAGGTAGATTACGTGTGTCTAGTTACCTTTAGTCATTGGGATTCCTTCCCTATAGAAATTCATGTTCCTAAACTAACCTAGAGTGCAACCAAGTCAAGTCTGAGTTTATGTATACCTAGATGATCTGATTCAGAAGGGTGTTATGACATGTCAGCTACAACATTGTGTCCTCATGAAGACCCATCTTCATGATGACACATTATTGCAGTTGGCGTGTACCAACATCCTATGGAACCACCTCATCTAGAAGTACATATCCAACTAAGAGGTTAAATACTTTCTTATCCTTTTAATTTAAGATTTAGTTTCAGCAACCCTATAGAATTTCTAACCTCTTCGATCATTACGGTTGCTAACCATCAATGAATTATAATTGCCATGTAGATTAATCTTTAACCAATCCCTCTTCTTGGAGGTTTATGTTTCATTCTTGGTCTATTAACTTAAGTTTCAGACTTACAATCCAAATCAACTTAACAACAAAAAGGCTAACTTACTTAACTTGACCAAGTTTATGCATGACTGAATTTAGATTTTGATTCCTTGATATTAGACTTCATTAAAATGAAGTCTAATTCTTACACACACACACACACACACACACACACACACACACACACACACACACACAAAAATATATATATATATATATATATATATATATATATATATTCATCCATTTTCCATTACCTTAATTCGATTTAAGGTTTTCTAAGAAGAGGTATAATTTCCTCTTACTGAATATCCCTTGGGTATTATACCCAAAAAGGGTAGTAACAAATATTTAATTTCAAAGACTAATTGTCTTTCCCTTAACATATATTCGTTAGGGTCCATTGCAACAATTACTTATACAAAAACCATATGTAATTTACTTATCTATTATTGTCAATGAATAAACCATATTGACCTAGTTGAGTGTTCATCTATGCATGCCAACTTAAAAGTTGCAATTAAGAGTAGAATAGAGTATCAATACTCTTTTTCTCTATTTCATTTGAGTCTAACTGAAATAATCCAAAACATATATGTTTACAAGAGAATAAGAATAAGTTTACAATCCCCTTGCAGTAAGCCCAAAATATAATGGCACATCAAAGATCAATAACACTCAATCCCTTTTCCATTTATCAAACAAAATACATATTTTATAGATCTAAACATTTCAAACATCTTTCATGTCAATCAACATTGATAAGATTAAGTAAAATTTACAACTTTTCCCTTTTTCAATTACATCTCAAACAGAATAATAATTCCTCATTAAATATGCAGCCTTTAAGTAAACACATGAATCATCATACTAGAACTTGTCTTCTTTTATCACTTACATAATCCATCTGCAAAAATTTCTAGCATGGGTCAATTCATCAAACTGAGCATGATAAACACTAAACATTAAAACGATGTGCTTTTGACTAATTGTCTCATAAAAAGAACTCTACTTTTATGAAACATTTAAGCAATTCAGATAGATATCACATAAGAAATAAGGATAAAAAAAGGGAGATCACATGAACAATCCACATTACTTCAAGTAAGGATCATGATCAATCAACATTCTTAAGTCAGACAATTTCATAAGAAAATCTACAACAGATAAGTAATATTACATCCCAATTTACTTATCTGTTTCATACTATAATGTCTATAGTTCATTCTTGATTTAAACAAAGGTTCAAGAAGAATAATAACTCTAACAGTTCTTAGAAGAGAATTATTTTAAAGGAACAATGAATCACAATACTTATCTTTTAACATAATTCTCATTTAATATAAAAGGTCAAATTCATTTTACCTTTAAAGAATGGAATTTAGAATGAACCAACAACATCCTAAGACAAGAATTCCCATCTTTCCAACACTTAATCCAATTTTCAATTCAATTTCAATTTATCAAATCAATAGGAATAAGAAATGTAGGTTTTCCGTCCAATTACCCATTTAGCCTCAACAGGGTTAGTAAAGATGAGAAACAAAAAATAGTTGAAAGGAAATCAACTTAAGTCATCCTTTGGTGTTCAACGAAGACAACATTGGATTCAACAATTTAGAGAAGAGAAAGAATAGAAAGTAAATCCTTTCACATTTCGAAGAAAAACAACTATGCATAGCCATCTCAAAAAGGGAAAGAAGATCCCAATAATCCATCCTATTAAAAGGTTAAACACAATTGATGTTCCAAGAATACTAAATGACTCCTTACCTAACAACATCCAAATTCAACAACCACCACCATGCAAACAACAAGGTCAAAATTGAATCAATATGAGAATAACAACTGAAACTAGCAAGACAGAGCCGAAGAGAGGGCTTCTTGTCAAATAAAGAGAACAATCACTGCCACACAAAACTGATGCAAGTTTTTAAAGCAACAAGCTCAGCAACAAAATTATTTAATTCTTTCTAACACAAAAAACATCAATAGAGAAGATTTCTCCTTTTCCAATCAGAGAGTGGAAAAGAACAATGACGAATTAGAACGTCCAAGAGAGATCTTGATTTCTTTTCAAAGACAATACATACAAATAAAATAATGAAAACAATTCTACCTTCCTAGACCCATCTTCAAGTTACCTAGACCCCTTAATTTTTTTTTCACAGAAATCAAGGAGCAACATACAAGTTGGGAAAAAATTTCAAGCTTCAAACCAATCACAGAGAAAAATAACCAAAACAACAAGACTCTAACTAGACACTCGAATTCGAGTTTAACAGAGAAGAGAAGACTATAATGTCCCTTCCCCAATTTACAACAACAGGAAAGCTATCAACCCTGTCATCAAATCATTGAAGAAAAAGAATCATCTAAATCCAAAACAAGTAGGCTTTAACAGTCTTCACCCACCTTACAAGTATAAGCAACCAGATTAACATTATGCAAGTTCAGATAGGTGCTACCATGCATAAAGAAATTTCAAAATCAAAGAACCAAAACTCAAGTTATCTCCCCTCATAGCAGTGACTCAAGCTTCTACACAGTTAACAGAGGTCCCAAAAATCACAACGTATAAGATCTAAGTGAAGTAACTTAGCTATTGTTACTCTCAACAAGTTGAATCCACAAGAAAACAACAATCCGAACACCCATTTCATCATGATTTTAAAAGCAGTGATAAAATTTACACCCACTTCTAGTTTCAACTGAAAACATTTATTTTCTTACCTTCTCTTAGCAAGGGAAGATAACCCTGATCAAATCTTAAAACAATCATTGTTTTTCATTAAACCATTTTAGCACAGGAGATCAGAAGTCCACATGACTTAAGAAACATTCTAGTTTCAAATAAGATAAAAATGATTGAATCATATATGCATCAAGAAAATACCCATATTGAATATTTTCCAAACAACAAACTCAAGCAGAAGATCACAACAAAATACACCAAGGCATTTCCACAAAACCATTTGTTTCAATGAGAGCAGAGTTATTTTAATGAAGACATTTAATAAAAAGCAAAACTATTTAATAAGAAGAGCCTATCATGCCTAATAAATTTTCTTGTTGATTTTTAGAAGATCGCATGTCAAGCTTCTCAAGAATATCTTCTTTTCAAACAACATCAACAACCAAATCTCCCAACTACCTCCATGTTTCCACAGGTTCAGAAAATAGTTCGGGGATGCTCAAGATCACAATGGATTGATAACAGACTTGCTGGTTCGAAGAACCAAAACCACATGCAGAGAAAAAACTAGAAGGACCAAAATGACCAACAACTTTCCCAATTCCATCTGCCCAACTCCTAGGCAATTTCCTTCACTAAGCTTGAGGCTATTGAATGCATAGAATACATTGAATGAAAATTCCCTCTCTTTCCTTATGCCACCACCACTTCAAATTTGGTGAAGTTTATTTCAAAAACTAACATGCATTTTTAAATTTAGCAGAGATTCCAGCTAGGCATCCCACCTACTTTCCTTGCCTCCACCAAACTTGGAAAATTAGGATGTAAGGACTGAGATTTAATTCTCATTAATACCTTAAAAACCACCACCACCAACCTTCTATTTGCCACGTAACCCATAGGTCCCCTTTCATCTTAGTAATAGTTTAGGTCACCTTAGCATTAGTTAGGTTTCCATCTTAGTTCTTAGGTATTTAAAATTTATCTTAGGTTAGTTCAAACCCCATAACTACATCACATACCATCTTAGGTTAGGTCATAACCCCTTAGGTTAGAATCCATATAGGGTAGGGCACTACAACATAGTTTTAGGCGTCAACCCAAAAATAGTAAGTATTATCACCTTAGGTAAGTATTATCACCTTAGGTAAAAAATCCAATAGGGTAAACATTACATTTTGTAGCATGGTGCTTAGTAAGGACACATGAACCTAGTTCCTTCATAATTTAAGCCAAAACACTGCTCGATTTCATAACACATTTCATTCAACATGTCAATTAACAAGATGACAAAAAGAAGAACAAAAGCATACCTTGGATCAATGGAATTGATTCAAGGTGTGTTGTTATCATATAGAAATGTGAAAACAATAGTACAAATTTATGACTTATTATTCACAAAATAGAATGGCCTTGCTTCCAAGTAAACAGAATTACAGCAAGCACAAATTCTGAGTAGTAATAACTCATCCATTGCAAACATGATTTTCAACGTCAAAAGAATACACCTTCCTAAGACAAATCACATGTCAAGGTTTGCAATGTCAAAAGTGGAATTCATCATAGTAACAGTCATGACCAAGATGTTACAGGTTGCATATCATCAACACACATACACATTCATCACATCTCGTTACACATAACCCACTTTGACCATTTCTCAATGGTGCACTCTCATTTTTTGTTCATTCTTGACTGCTGAGGGGGAATACTAAATGAACCCCACTGCATACACTTCCATTCACCTTGGTGGAACGCAACTCCTATCATCCATCTTGCATTCCATTCCATCATCCATCCACATCATGTTACATATCTTGGTTTCTTTTACTCTTGCTTACATTTTCCTATTTATGTTTGTTTATTACACATGCTAGCTAGATCTCTTATATGTCATTATCTTTACCATACACACATGTGCATTCACGTCTTTTTCTAGTTCTGATCACAGATACAGGTCTTTCAAACACAACATGGATGCTCACCTCCTACCGCTCCTACAACGATTGTTAAGGGCATCCAGATTCATCTCTTACAAGTGTTATTGTTTCATTATGTACTTAGTATTTTATATTACTTGCTTATACACGCTTTTGACATATGGGTTATCTTTCTAACATGCTAATGGGTGCTTCATGTGTAGAATTTATTTGTAGGATTATTTTCTTCCATGTTTATCTTTTGGTTTTTTTGTTATTGTTTGTCTCTTGTTTGCTATTGTATGTGGGCCTTGCCCTTTGTTTGGTGTGCAAACTTGTTTGTTGTATGTGACCATTTTGGCCTTGAGTGTCTTGTGACATTGTGAGTGGTGTCCCATTTCTACAACCCACTTTGGTGGTTTATGATTATCTTCTTGCATGTTTACTTGTTTTCTAGCATCTACATTGTCTTCGTAGCATACACTTGTCTTTTACATGCATGCTTGTTCGTACTAAGACTTGTTTTCTAGCCAATTTTTTTTGGGTACCTTAGTTTCTACTAAGCACATTCCCTTCACCCTGTAGGGCATAGTTTATACAATGCATGGTTTTGTTTAGCTAAGTTAGAAAAATGAGAACTAACACCTAAATAGTTCTATAACAAAGCTAAATCAAAATCTAAAACACCATCAAGATAAGAGCTAAGCAAGGTTAGACAACAACATTATTGCATTATAACTTTGAAGCATAAATCAAACTAACATGCTAATTATCAAGAACCTCTACTCTTTAGATTACCAACAAAATCAAATGGACCTATGTAGATTCAATGGAAATCAATAGTTGATTGTTTGATCTTCAAGAAATTAGGAATGGGAGCTCATCAAAGCATGGCTACAAGACCACTTTGATTATTCCCATATGACCTAAGAACTTGGATGAATGCAATGCAAGAAATGAGGCTTAGCTCTTCCAATGGTGAATTTCTCAAGAATGAAAAAAGGCTTATAGTGTATTTGCTATATGCTTACTTTTGTTTCTCAAGAATTAGGTGTAAGTGTAAAGGTAGGAGGAGGGCTCTTTATATAGCCCAATGGATAAAGAAATCTCTACATCCCTTTGCATGTGGGATAATAGAGATGTTGAGTTAGTTGTGGATAAGGGGGGTTTAGATAGGGTTGAGTTAACTTTAGGAGAGTTTAGCTTGTCCTTTAGTGACTCATGTGGATAAAGGGGGTTTATTAATTGATCAAAATGATTAATTAATAGAGGTGCAAGCTTATAAAAGCTTTTTAGAGGAATATTAGCATGATTTAGACTATAGAAGGGGATTAAATCAATTAAATATTGATTTATTGGTTTAATGAAAGGGGAAGCTAATTAATTAATAATAATTAATTAGTCTAGATAGAAGGAAGGATTAATTAACGGAAGGTCGTTAATTAGGGTATTTGTTGGATAGGTGACTTAATTAATTAGCGTAGTGTAATTAATTAATGACGATAGGAGAGAAGATGAGCATTATTGACGATATGTCACCAATATGCAAGAAAAGAGATAATTAGCACAATTTAAGTATTTTAATTTTTTCAAGCGTAATTATAGGTGTCTACATTTTCCCCTCTTTGGGGTGGCGTAAGTGACGCCACTTCAAAGATAGTAGACAAATAAAATTTTGAAA
Organism: Taxus chinensis; assembly: GCA_019776745.2. NCBI lineage: Eukaryota > Viridiplantae > Streptophyta > Pinopsida > Cupressales > Taxaceae > Taxus > Taxus chinensis. Next base: position 524,790,905 of record CM034152.1, read on the forward strand.
GTGTAGAAGAAAAATTAGTAGAAGTGATAGATGCCCCCTCGAGTGTCGATGGGGTGATGAAAGAAGGCAATCGACGATCGAAAAAGGTGAGAGAAAGGATAGAAGAATGAGTAGGAGCCAAATGCCCCAGGTGAATAAGAAGAATAGTGTTTGTTAGGAGAACGATGTAGAAGAGGAACGAAGATGGAGAAGAAGACACAAGCTTTCATCCAGTGTATTGAAACAACTTTATTGTCATCATATTGCTAAAGATCTACGTCATCGGTCCTTATTAAAAATGTAAGCATACGACAAAAGTAGAATGACATGAAAAGCCATACTACGAACAATTGTCCATTGCTGAAAACACCAACTCCATGCAACATACAAAATGTAATGCAATATGAGAAAGTAAAATATGCCTAACTCCTTGCAACATACATAATGCAATGCAATACAAGAAAGTAAATAAGCTAACCTAACAGAGAAACATAATGTAATGTTTTTGTTATCAAGCTTTGATTCTGACCTGTGAGAATTAACGACAAGGGTTAAAAGATGGTTCCCCAAGCAAGGATACATGCAAGGGGAATAACGGAGGACACTTGGGTCCTATGAAAAGCAATCGTGCACTATGAAACAGTACCAAGCAACTCATTGTGCCCCAGAGTACAGACATAGTAAGCAAACTAGCTTTGTTGATCGAGATAGATCAAGATGATCCATGAGTCGCACACAAGAACAGGTGAGAACCAAAGAGTGATGTTTTGTAGGATGATTCATATTTTTTTATTTTTCTTGAAACATATTTCAATGTTTTTTGTGATTTTCTATAAGTTTTTCTGAAGCTATGTACAGGAAGACAAAGAAGCATGGATGCCCCCAGCGATAGATGGGATGTAAAAGGGAAGAATGCCACACATACGAGAAAGTGAAGATGTGATATGCCCCAACGATTAGGTGGGAGTATTCAAAGACAAACTCTTCACAGATAGAAGGGGGATCAAGGCCAATATATAAAATAGGTTCAATCATGAGGGAGAAAGGATGCCCCCAGCGTAAGCTGGCCAAGAAACACGTGATAGAAAGGAAGTGGGTGATTGATTTATTAAAGGGGGACAAAGGTGTCCAAAAACATAGCAAAAAGGCCATCCTATACACATGGATGTTCTAAACGATTTTCAAAGAATAGAAGATGCTACGAAAATATTTAGAAGGTGGTTGATAAAAAAGTGATTATCCCAAGGCAAAAATCATGAGACAAGACATGCGCTAAAGCAAGAGTTTGAACAAGGTCCAAAAAGTAACACTTGGTAACATACTAATCCTATTTACTCATCGAGATCCCATGTGTGCACATGGAAATGAATTACCTCTTGAAGGAAAGAATTGATAGACAATAAGTGAAGACACTAGCCAATGTGTAGGAATGATTTAATTTGAAAGGTGATTTGTGAATGGATTATGGAAGGAGAGTCATACATTGCTCCGCTACCAGCCAGGCATCCATAGCCCCGACAGAGATGCATTTGATTCTAATCACAACATTTCTCTACTACCAGTTAGGCATCCATAGCCCCGGTAGAGATTATTGGAAATACCCCAAGAGAGAGTTATATATCAATGTGCTTTTGCTTTTTGATTAATTGATTTTGATTCTTTTGATTTCTAAAAACTTATTTCAGCTCTCTTGTTTGACAAGGGGTTAAGAACCACTGATGGCTTCATGGAAGGATATGGAAGTGATTATGATGACAACATTGGCTAGTGTCCATAAATATGCCCAAAAATTCTTCCCCACAAGTTTATTAGATGAGAATAGTGATAGGAATCTCTAAGAGGCCAGTTGTTCTTTAATTTACCAAGGTTATGAAAGACCAAGGTCAAACGGATACCATAGAGATAAATGTCACAAAATGTGTGCGAATAGGCTAACCACAATAACATCGAAGGGATGAAAATGGTAGATGAATTGCATATGAATATGAAAGAAAGGGAAGAAAGAACATCCATGTGTACGCAATACCTGATTGCAATGTTTGACCTTTGTACCTTTGATTTTATTTTTGTAATGTTTTAATGTTTTCTCATGTTTTTGTATTTTTGAACTATTTTATGATATTTTTAGATTTTTTTGGAAGTTAGGACCAATAATGTCACTCTACGTGATAGGATCCAACAACGATGTGTGTGACTTCCTTGATAAGGGAGACTAAGCATGTTTGTTTATCAAGAGTGATATGATCCCCGATCTCGATGATTGTGGTGAGTTCACACTCAACAAATGACTATGATTTGTTTTGAAACATGGGTTTCGTATGTGGGAGTTTGAGTTCCCTATCCATAGGTTTCTGCACTTTGTGCCATACTTGATGGGTACGTTGGTGTGCATTCTGGAATCGCATTTGATTTTGGATTTTATGATCATTGGAGTTGTTGGTAGCTTTGGATCTCTTCGGATTTTGTATCTTGGCTTGATAAAGAACATGTCTTGGGTTTCTTATAAGCTAATGCTTGACTTGTCTGATCTCGAGAAGTGATAGAAGAATTTGGATGTTTGAAATTGATGAGAGGAATGGCAGTGAGCTTGCCACAATATTTGGTAAAATAATAATGTGATGGATGAAAATGATATGGTCCAAGGATTGAAGAAGATGGGACTGAGAGGTACTAGAAGGAGGTGAGTGGCCCCATAGATAGAAGATACGAAGGGCTACTAGGATGTGGCCCAAGGGAATAGACCCATAAGAAGGGCTACTAGGATGTGACCCATAGATAAGGGTTAAGATGAAGGGCTACTAGGATGTGGCCCAAGAATAGAAGAATAAGGGCTACTAGGACGTGACCCATAGATGTAAGATGATGGACTACTAGGATGTGGCCCAAGAATAGAAGATGATGGACTACCCGGGGGTGATCCATACATAGAAGACAAGGGGCTAGTTGGACGTGCCCCAAGAATAGAAGATAGTGGACTACTCGAAAATGTCCCACAAATAGCAGAGGGAGGGCTACTAGAAGGTGACCCACACCTAGACGAAGATGAAGGGCTACTTGGTGTTGACCCCATAAGAGATTGTGATTGAGGAATTATGATAGACAAAGAGTGATTGGGTGATGAGAAGATAGGCCATGGATCAATGTAAGACCTAGGAGTTTCCTCACGTAATGAAGAATGTGAAGATGGAAGAATAAGAGGAGGATCAAGTTGCATGATCTGAGGCTCTTCCTCCATTTCTTGATAAAAGGAATCAACCTTTTCCTCACAATACGTAGATGCATCAAAGTCTAAAGAGAATCCTTGCTCGTAATCTGCTAAAGGAATATCTTCATATGCCCCCATAAATGCCCTGATTATTTCTTCATTCTGAAAGAGATCAATCGGTATGAGTTGTTGATCGACCACCAGGGGTTGATTGGAAGAAAGAGGTTCACTTGGTGTGGAAGACTTAGAAGATGTTTGATGATGATTGATAGAAGAAGATGATGTGGGGGATGAAGAAGATGTGTAGCTATATGTCTTAGGAGTAGAAGAAGGTGGTGTGGACCTACCTATACGATGGTATATCATCTGTAAACTAGTAGGATTAAGTCCAAAGTCTGTAGATTGTGACGCATGGGTCGATTCAGATGTTTGACTTGAAGGACTTTGAGTCACACGAATCTTCAAAGAAGGAAGACTTATTGGGGGTGATTGATGAAGAAGGTCCTACGAAGAAGGGGAGGACTGTGATTCAAGAATCACATTGGATGAATAATAACAAGGGTCCTGCAAAGAAAGAGAGGACTGTGATTCAAGAATTGTATTAGATGTTTGATTGGAGGGATTTGGAGTCACACGTATCTTCAAAGGAAGAAGACATCGTTGAGGTGACTGATAAAAGGGGTCCTGTGAAGAAAGGGAGGACCGCGACGTAGGATTCATATTAAATGTATGATGAAGAGGTTCCTGCGAAGAAAGGGAGGACCGTGACATAGGAGTCGCATTAGATGAATAATAACAAGGGTCCTGCAAAGAAAGAGAGAACCGCAATTCAAGAATTGTATTAGATGTTTTATCAGAGGGATTTGGAGTCGCACATATCTTCAAAGGAAGAAGACGTCGTTGAGGTGACTGATAAAAGGGGTCCTACGAAGAAAGGGAGGACCACGACATAGGAGTCATATTAAATGTATGATGAAGAGGGTCCTGTAAAGATAGGGAGGACCATGACATAGGAGTCACATTAGATGACTTAGGAGTCAAATTAGATGAATCCAAATAGTAGTTTGGATCCGAATAGTAGTTTGGATCTGAATCATCAGAAGAGTCAGAGGAAATATTTGGATTGGAATCCTCATAAGAAGAGGAAATGTTTGGATTAGAATTAGAAGAAAGAGTGGGGGGAACTTGAATAATAATTTGGATCAGAAGCATCCAAATCATACCACTGACTATGAGATGAAGGTGGGGAACGAGTTACCCGAATGGGTTCTCTAGCACGAAGAACCAATCGAGGTTTGGTCATGATGGGCGTCTTTTGATTTGAACACCGAAAATTTGATTCCTTATTATCATATGTATAAGGGACCTTACGATAATCATTCATTATTGGCATGTGTTGGGTTCAAAGGTCTAAACCTAGATTGTATGATCAAACTTTTTCAAAGTGAAGAAGGTTTCATGTTGATTTGGGCAGCATAACGACAACCAACTAGACATTTCATAAATATGGGGATGCTTGTATGATTTTCCAAAAGGGAAGCTAAGGAAAACATACATCGTGATGAATCAAGATTGATAATCCAACAAGCGATGAATGCATAAATGTTAAAGGATTGATCAAAAAATTTAGCAACATAAAGGATACAAAGGAAATATTTCCAATGTTCGATTGATGCAAAATTTGCTTGAATGTTTTTTCCAAGGTTTGAAAGATGTGTTCAAAAATGATCATGAACTTAGGCAAAAACAAGAAGATCAAGAGGATCAAAGACCCAAAAGATTGTCCTAGAAATGAATTTATAAGATGGATAAACACAAGGAACAATCACGCAAGTTCAAAACACAAAGCCAAATTAATGACCAAAGAATAATGAACGATAAAGAATCAATGGATCAAAGTGATTGTCTGAAATGGATATGTCGATGTGACAAATGAGACACAATCACACAAAGTTTGTTTGTTTTAAACCAATCAATCATCGAATTACTTCCTAAGTCTGTTTCCAAATGATAGTTGGCGTTTCAAGATGATTAACAAAATGTCACCATTTATGTCAAGTTTAAAGAAATGAACAAGGCATAAGTAATAACAAGAAGTTAATGCGGTTCCCAAACAAAGTATACTAAAAGTGAGATTGAATTCAATCAAGACCTATATCCCAAAAAGTGACGGTTACGATTGTGAACGAAACAACAATACCGCCAAGATATGTTAACCAAAATTTGTGAAAAATTAAGGTATTAATATCAAGATGATATTGATATAAAGCACACAAGTGGTAACACTCAACACTTTTCAAAATTGAGGTATTAATTGAAATCAAACTAAAGCTAGAGTATACCTAGGAATTGTTAAAGTGTATATAGCGTAACATCACAATATAGATATTTAGGTCAAGTTAACGAGAAACAAGACATAAATACCAAAATTGTAGAGACACGATATAAACAAGATAACAATTCAAAGGAGATTCAACGTGATGAATCAAGCCTAACTATGATGAAAGTCTTGAATTGGGTATCAAGATCAAAAAGGCTACCAATGATATTAAAACGTCTCCACACACTTTAGACGTTTAACAACCCAGCCGCAAACATGGATGGGTGTAAACAGACAAAAAGTGGCAAAAAAAATCAATTGATAATGCAAAGGTAGTCACTCTTCTTTTGATCAACAAAGTGTCAAAATAAAGTGAAGGAAGTAGATCAATTGGGGTTGAAAAATGTTGGCCTCACTTTGGCAGAGTTTTGCCTCACCTTAGGGAAAGTGAAAAACTAAGAAAAAGTAATGCTTCACATGTTTCATGATGAACAATAGCTCTTAACTCAAAATTGGCTTTGAAATGGTCAAAGTGGGCTCCTGGCCAAAGATATCTTCCTAGGTGGCTCTCTCAACTAGGTGTTACAAAGTTGTCTTAAGCGAGCTCGATTTACCCAAAAATTGCAATGAATAATTTGGGAGTATCTCGGCTTTACTTTACCCCCTTCAAGAACAGTGGGCAACTAGTGCATCCACGTGTACTATCACTGGGGTCGCCATACAGACAATCGGTAACGCTAACTCACAAGGAACAACTAGTCAAGTAGGTTGTGTGGAGCACTTCCCGTTTCGTCCACAAGGTTCCCTCTTGCATGGACTACTTTGGGGTTCCTAGGACCACCCCCATTGTTGTAGCTTAAGGCTTATGCCAAAGGGGTTATGTCCTAGTTTTAAGCGGATGGGACGTACCCTTATTTGAACCTACAAATACAGTGTTTTGAATGTGGTGTGCTTTTTATCTTGTTTAATTTGATGTGGTTTTCTTGAACACCTTTTGGAAACCTGCACAGAAACTATATTAGTAGTTTGAATTTATTTTGATTCTACCTTTCTTTTACAAACGTGTGTTTTGGTCCTGCACAATGGATTATTAATTTTTCATAAAAATACTAAGGAGGATAAAACATCATTTCTAATTCTCAAGATCGTCCTAAGACACAAGAGAAGAGCATACACGACGTGGAATCCAACTATGAAATCAAAAATGGAAAACACCTTAGTTCAAATGAAATATTTGTTCTTTTTAACAAACTTTGACATTCATTCTTTTAAGAACAAGCATTTTTCAAAACAAAAAAGATACATAGAAATCATTTTTGATTCCCAAGATCACCTAAAAGGTGCGAGGGAAGAGCATACATGACTCTAATCTCATGATTAAACATGCAAGGTTCATTAACCTTTTAAACAAGTTAAATTACCATCAAACATGTAAAAACACCCTACAAAACAAAAGTTAGATTCAAAATAAAACTTGCAAGGTGTTAGAACATCAAAGACCAAATTTTCCAAAACATTTAGACATGTTAGAAATGAGTAGTTTACTAAAAATGAAAACCTTAAATTTTTGGTAACTCAAAAACCCAAATTTATGTTTTCATTGTGTATTTCTCTTCAATACCTTTCCAACGCAACAAAAATGGAGTCGTTTCGAGTTCGGGAGCAAAAGTTATGGCCTCCGGAAGATTGCTAATGATGCCTGCGCTAGGATTTGTGTGCCTGCGCCAAGGTTAGGGTGCCTGCGCCAAGGTTAGGGTGCCTACGCCATGGTTTGGGTGCCTGCGCCACCCTGTGTAAAAAAACACAGTGAGAGTTATGCCTGCATGCACAGAATGATGTGTGTGCTCCCTTTCCTGGGTGACGTCAAAAATACGTCATTTTAAGATAAACAACTTCAAAAAGGTCAAATTTTTGATATGTTAGCTCAAAATTGACAACAACCCATCAAAATTAAACCCCTAAACAAGACTCAACACATGCAAAGTTAGAAAAATCATAAGAAATTTAACATTATTTCACACATGTAATATTAGCAAAAGACACCAAAAAGCTCAAAACACTCCATATTTTAGTATGTTAGCTCGAAATTGACAACAACCCATTAGAATTAAAGCTCTAAATGAGATCCTACACATGGAATATTAGCAAAATCCTAAGAAATTGAACATTATTTTCCATATTTGTATATCAAGGGTTAGCCAAAAACTTGAAATAACAATAAAATTTGAGCTAGAATTCTAAGGGACTAAGGACCCGTCCCACCGGGCGTGCCAAATGTGTGCATGGTTTTGTTTAGCTAAGTTAGAAAAATGAGAACTAACACCTAAATAGTTCTATAACAAAGCTAAATCAAAATCTAAAACACCATCAAGATAAGAGCTAAGCAAGGTTAGACAACAACATTATTGCATTATAATTTTGAAGCATAAATCAAACTAACATGCTAATTATCAAGAACCTCTACTCTTTAGATTACTAACAAAATCAAATGGACCTATGTAGATTCAATGACAATCAATAGTTGATTGTTTGATCTTCAAGAAATCAGGAATGGGATCTCATCAAAGCATGGCTACAAGACCACTTTGATTATTCCCATATGACCTAAGAACTTGGATGAATGTAATGCAAGAAATGAGGCTTAGCTCTTCCAATGGTGAATTGCTCAAGAATGACAAAAGGCTTATAGTGTATTTGCTATATGCTTACTTTTGTTTCTCAAGAATTAGGTGTAAGTGTAAAGGTAGGAGGAGGGCTCTTTATATAGCCCAATGGATAAAGGAATCTCTACATCCCTTTGCATGTGGGATTGTAGAGATGTTGAGTTAGTTGTGGATAAGGGGGGTTTAGAAAGGGTTGAGTTAACTTTAGGAGAGTTTAATTTTTCCTTTAGTGACTCATGTGGATAAAGGGGGTTTATTAATTAACCAAAGTGATTAATTAATATGTTTGCAAGCTTATAAAAGGGTTTTAGAGGAATAATTAGCATGATTTGGACTATAGAAGGGGATTAAATCAATTAAATAATTATTTATTGGTTTAATGAAAGGGAAAACTAATTAATTAATAATAATTAATTAGTCTAGATAGAAGGAAGAATTAATTAACGGAAGGTCGTTATTTAGGGTACTTGTTGAATATGCGACTTAATTAATTAGCGTAGTGTAATTAATTAACGACGATATGAGAGAAGATGAGCATTATTGATGATATGTCACCAATTTGTAGGAAAGGAGAGAATTAGCACAATTTAATTATTTAAATTGCTCAAGCGTAATTATAAGTGTCTACAACATGCACCCCCAAAGAGGGGTGCATCATTTGGAGTTTTACACATTATTTAACGCTTTCTACTTATACAGTTCAGTTACGTTTCCATCCTTGACATTGTGGGTTATACAACGAGTGGGTTTAAAACAATCTATTAGCCCTGTACACAATGGATTTTAAAGGGAAGATTGTCCTAAGCATTCTAGGGAGCAGTTATAGGTTGGAGGATACAATGAATTTCCTCCCAACACTACTTTGGACAACAGTGTCGGATCTCCCTAAAAACTATGCAGTACAAAGATCTCTTCACACATATTTAGGGAAGAAATTACATGTTAGAGAATAATGCAGATTTCTCCCTACACTTCTTCATCCAAGGTGGTGTGATATCGCCCAAAAAACTCACAGTATGGGATATCCTTTCTTCACCCTTTTTCTCATCACAGATTAGGTGCACATGTTCCTTTTACATTTTTCGTACTTCCATTTCAATCTTTTCATTACTATATACATATTTTTTACATAAATATGCATGCATATTTGACTACTTGATCATATTTTCCTTATAGGTCCGACTGTATGAGAAGTAAGAAGTCAATAACAACAACAGAAAACAACCACATTTTGTGGTAGAACACACCTCATACTAACATTCAAGTACATCACACACATTATCATATACAAATGTGTTTTTGCCTTAGGTTCACTCTCACCACTTTTTTCACTTTTACATATTTAGTCTCCATGCTCCACTATTTTTGCATTCCATGTTTGGTCTAGTCCATTGGCATGCTTTCTACATCACTCTACATGGACATCAAGTACACATCTCTATTTAATTTATGTTACCGAGTGTTCCACTCACCAACATAAAGTGGGAGAAAATGTAGACACAAAATAACGCACTTTAGGCATTATTTAGTCTCGGTCTCATACTACTATTCATATGGGTTTTGAGTAAAGAAAATATTAATTAACCCATGTCCTTTGTTCATTTCACTTTGCTTTCTAGCATTACTACTAACCATCAAAACATACTTGCCCAGTCTATTTTTTTTCATTTTGTGTCATTCTACCTCTGACTGGGGCACCCGACCATGTACTAGGGCACCCCAAGCACCCTAGTTCCATTCAAGGTGCCCTGAGCCTTTTCCTACTTTCCCACCACTTTTTGGGAACTTTCTAGCCATTTTCTATTTCTATATTTTTAGTGGTCGACCTTTTCAGGGTTAATTATGAAAATAGAACAAGAGAACCATATAAATATAAAGTTATGAGACCATAATAAGGGACCGAGAAATAAACACTAATATTATCACCTAAGGTTGCATCCATCAAAGGCTCCATTTGCATCCATCTAGCTCCATCACAAGGCACAAGGTTGGTTCATCTGCATTATGCTACATAGGAGGGAATTTTATTCTATTCCATTCATCATTTTATTACATTTCTACACATAGTTATTTCTTGCTACTTTCACAAAGTGTGATTGACACAAGAGCACCTAGGGCATGATTACACACACACATATAGAATTGTATTAGGTATGAGATATAGAGCAATGCACAGTTATTAAGTCTTTCATTGTGACTTTTGAGCACAGTTTGACCCCTTCATATGCATCTTTTTTTAGAGATTTGATGTTCGTCTTTGGGTTTTGTAGGTGATTCCTTATTGCAAGTATTGCAGCAACATATGATGCAGCTCAAAAAAGTTTGTGTGACAAGAAGAGAACACAGGAAGACATCCAGCGACACCTCGGAGGAGGGTTTTTAAGATATTTTTGCTGACCAAATTACCCATATCTCATACCAAGGCACCTACAAGCACCCCTTCCCTTCTCCAAGTGTCCCAGTCCACCAAGAGAGCTCAGATATGTCCTTTCTTAGGCTTCTGTGTGATTGTTTCCTCCTCTTTTTTTCTATCTCACACTACAAAAGAGTCTAACACCTTCCTCAAATTAGATAAGCTCTTCCTAACCCTCTTTTCTCATTAGGGTTTCACATTTCTATTTACTTAGTTGCTTGGGTCACTTTCTTTACTTAGATTTTATTTACTATTGTTTTTTAATATTTTATTAACTATAGAATAGAATAGAGAATTCAACATTTTAATTAATCACACTCTATGAATAGATGTCTCAAGCTTCGCACCATCATCCAAGACCTTATTGATAACAACAAACTTGAGTTTTCAGAACCTACAAACTCTTCTCCAGTCAATGAAAATCATAAGCTCGAACTATCTAATAACTCGTTTCCACAACATGACAAGAAATCAGCTAAATATTCAACTAATCATGCATATCATGTAATTCCTCCTCCTACATCTAGGGCCCTTGACTTTTAGTTGTGCATAATGACACTTATCCATTGATCATCCCCTTCTCTGACCACGATTATCATGCCACTTTCACATCTAATTACTTACATAACAATGCATCTGTTGGATTAGTCTCTATCAACAATACTAAGGTTGACCCATCTTGGCCCATTAGCACATGTTCTATTCCACTTCTTGTCACTATTGGCTGTCCACTATCAAAAATTTCATATCCAATGAACAATTTATATGGTGTTTTCAAACTTCATGTTACAGTCAAACCTCTTTCTATGTTTATACCTTTCCTTGTTGGACAAGCAGTTGACAGTTGTGACATGATTCTAGGCCTCAATTGGATTCATAGGTACAAGTCCATAATTTATATGAATCATTTGCGAATTAAATTAAATCACAACAATCAATTCATTTCTATTGACATTGTACCTCCATCTCCTCAAACACCGATTAGTGAATCTCCTACTTCATCTAGAACATCACAATCCATGTTACTTAAAGAGAAATTTACTCTTAGTTCCCCTACTCACACACCTTCTACCCAGCATCACCACTCTACTAGTCCTACACATCGGCATAGGCCCATTCATTGCATGGTTATTGTATATTGACGTAAATCTCCACCTTTTTTTATCCCACACAGGTTTCCATCACCTCCGTGCTTGACTTCTCATCGGTCCACATCACATACGTATTTTTTTGTGCCTACACACTCATCATATACTCATCCATCGCATGAACATAAACTTCACTCACCTATGTATCATATATCTACTATAACACCACTACTAGCACATGGTCATATGTTTTCGGTACCACTAGCGTCATATGAGGGACCATCGTCCCTCACTTTCATTGGTTAGTTCATTCACTCACATGTACTTGTGGCATACAATCACACAACTCTCCCCCCACCTTAGTACAAACACATTTTTCATACACGCATTATCAATCTTCTAGCATATGCATATTCATCTACACATTAGCATTGGCATTACCCGATGACACACTCTAGTCTCACGGTCCATACTCGATTGTTGAGGGTATACATCAAAAATGGACCTCATCACATTTGTGCATTCATCATTCAACCTTTTATCATGCGGATTTCCTAGGGTAGTGACATACATCATAGGCTAAATTGTCACCTATTCCATCATCTTGTAGTGGTATATTTCGTAGGCTACATCATCTCTTACCCTATCATCATCATCACCTATTATGATCATCATTTAGTGATATAAACTTTAGGATAAATCATCACTCCTTCGATCATCTTTTCGTGATATACACTTAGGCTACAGCATCACATATATCTCATCTCTATGTCATGTGTCATTACTACACATTCACCACAACACGCTACACACAACACATAGTTCGACCATTTCCCAATGACGCATTATCATTTATGGTTCATTCTTGACACCTAAGGGGGTATAAACAAATGAACTTCATTGCATACAATTCCATTCACTCAGGGGGCAAATAGCCCCTATCATTCACTCTGCATTCTATTCCATCCATCCACAACATGTTGCATATCTTGGTCACATTTACTTTTTCTTACAATTACTTGTCCATATTCGCTTTATTACAAATGCTAGATATACTTCTTATATGTCATTATCTTTACCATACACACGTGCGTGTTCATGTCCTTTTCTAGTTATGATTGCAGACATAGATCTTTTACATGTAACATGGATGTTTGGCTACTACTAGTCCCATAGCCCATCCTAGGGGCACCCACTTCATATGCTACAGGTGTTATTGTTTCATTTTATAATTAGCACTTTACTCTATTGGTTATACACACTTTTGACATACATTTTATCTTTCTAACATGCTAATGGGTACTTCATGTGCAACATCTATTTGTAAGATTACTTGTTACCATGGATATCTATTTTTTTGTCCTTTCTTGTCTCTTGTTTGTCATTGTATGTGGGAATTTACCTTTGTTTGGTGTTCACACTTACTTGTTTGTATGCGAATAATATGGCCTTGAGTGTCTTGCAACATCATGAGTGGTGTCCCATGTTTACAACCCGTGTTTTTTGGCCTACATTGTCTTCTTGGGTGTTTATGTTATCATCTTGTTTCTTATCTTCTATATTGTCTCTTTAGCTTACAGTTTGTTTTATACATGCATGTTTGTTTGTACTAACAGTTGTCTCCTAGTCAATTATTTTTATGTGCCTTGGCTTTTACCAAGCACATTCCCATTCCCCCCGGTAGGGTATAATATTAGCAGTCGGTCCTCTTTTGGGTCATATTCTTCTATCCACGACATCGCATGTGCCCCCAAATAGGAGGGCATCATTTGGTTTTACACACACTACACAACACAATACTAGTACAATTCAATTTTTAGTTTTCATGACACAATGGGTTATATAGTGAGTGGGTTCAGACCATCCTAAAAAATACCATACACAACAAATTTTATAGGGAAGATTTTCCTTGGCATTTTGGGGAGTAGTTACATGTTAAAGGATAAACCATACCTTCATCTCTATAATACTTCAGCCAGTGGCGTTGGATCGCCCAAAAAATAGACAATATAGATATAGCATCACTCTCGGGAAGCAGTTATAGGTTAGAGGATACATCAAACTTTTCCTCCCTACACTTCTTCGGCCAGTGGCATGAGATCTCCCAAAAAAATCACACTTCATCCACATTTACAGGATCCTTTCTACACCCTCTTCTCATCATGGATCAGGTGCACATGTTCCTTTTTCACTTTTTTCATTATAGGATTTTTACATATATACATGCATATTTGAGTACTTGACCGTCTTCTATTTTGTAGGTCTGATTGTATGGGAAGAAAGTAGATAACACCAAAAATAATAGTACTCTACACCACACAGAGATACTAATATTTAGGTAAATCACACACATTGACATCTACACACACACTTCCTTCCTAGGTTCACTCTCATCACTTTTTACACTTTTGTATCTTTAGTCTCCATGCTTTATTTAGTTCCTCGGCATGTTTTATATATCACTATACATGGATATCAAGTACACATCTCTATCTACTTTATGTTACCAAGCTTTCTTCTCACTAACATAAAGTGGAGGCAAATGTGGACACTAAATCATGAACTTTGGGTAATTATCTAGTCCTAGTTTTATACTACTATTCATATGGTTCTTGAGTGAAAAAGAGTACTAATTACCCATGTTTTTGGCCATCTTGCTTTACTTTCTGTTACTAATTTTGATCTTTTGTTTTCACTTTCCCAATATGTAATGTTGTATTTTATTTTCCCTATTTCTGACTGGGACACCTAGCTAGGACTTGGGCGCCCCAGGCACCCTGATTCCCTCTAGGAACCCTAATCCTCTTTACACTTTACTCTCACTTTTTGGTAACTTTTACCCATTTGAGGTTCATATATTTTTGGTGGTGGTCCCTTTTGGGGTTAATTACGAATTTAGATAAAGAGAATCATATAAATATAAAGTTATGAGACCATAATGAGTGACCAAGCACTAAGAACTACTACAACCACCTAAGGTTAGATCCATCAAAGGATTATATTTCTCCATTTACATCCATCTAGCACCATCAAAAGGGAAAAATGTTGGTTCATCTACATCACACTTCATAGGAGGGGAGTTCATTCTACTCTATACACACATTATTTACATTCTACATCTAGTTATTTCTCACTCCTCATTAAGTGCAACTGACACAAGAGCACCTAGGGCACAATTCCACAAACACACCTAAAACTACATTGGGTCTAAGATGTAGAGTAGTTCTCAGTGATAAGTCCATTTATTTGGAAGCTGAGGATAGTCTGATCCCTTAATATGCATCTTTATTTTTTAGGGTTTTGATGTTTTTTCTAGGGTTTTATAGGTGATTCTTGTATTACAGGTTTACCAGTACTTCAAAAATCATATGGCAACATCTATGCAATAGGAAGTGAACATAAAAGAACACTCAATGACACCTTGGAGGAGGTACCCTAGTTATTTCCATAGACCAAGGCACCTAGATCTTAGATCAGGGTGCCCTAGGCATCCCTATCCTTCTCCAAGCTCCCCATTCTGGTCAAACAACTCAAATCTACATTTTCTCAAGCTCCTGTACAATCGTTTCCTCCTCCTGTTCAGCCAATCTCCATTGCGGCATAGTCCCATGACCTCAACAAATCAACTAAGGCCTTTCTAACCCTCTTTGCACATTAGGGTTTCACATTTTATTTACTTAGTTGTTTATGTGTATTTACTACATTTTATTGTCATTATTTTACTACTTTTATAACATCAAATTACGCTAATATATTCCATTTTAGTTTAATGATGGGGTCCCAGATGGTTTAGATGAGGATATGTGGGTTTAACCACCAGTAAAAAAGTCCCTTGCAATTCAATTCATTGGTTACACTTATGACAGCGCGATCACAAATGCATACAAGGAAAGGATAGATAAATGGTACAACAAGTTACACATGGCCTTTGAGAATGAATGACGCATCCTATGTGAGTTTCCAATAGAGGTTGGGGATCAAGAAAATTTTGTAGTGATGCAACACTACAGTCTTGCATGCTTTAGAATGCAAGATGAGGAGATGGTCCCATGGTGCAAGTTGTCGTTTACATTCACTACTTGATATTTTAGGTACACAGTGAATAGAATAACGAACACACAGAAGCTTACCTTTGATGCTAACAAGGTGGAATCTAATTTTTATATCTTATATACAACATATAGGTAATACTCTAGGCCTACATATCTAGAGATGTTAGATCCAAATACTTTGGACTTGCACTCCCAGTTAAACATCATGATAAATGGGATGATATGCAGAGTCTTTGTAGTGCTGAGGCTGAAAACCAAGGGTGTAGTAGAGATGGAAGTCATGAATACTTTCCTTCCAAATCTTGGGATAACATTTGTACCACCATTGAAAAAATGCGCAAATATACCCCTGAAGAAGAGGAATAAGAAGAAGGTGGACTTGACCATTAGTGCAGGAAGAAAATGTATTATAGAAGAAGGAAGAGGTGTGATGGCAAAGGGACTTCTCAACCACTGCATGATGACACAAAAAATACCAAGGTCAAATGTGGTGGGGTGCAAGTTGTTTCCAATGAAGAGGAGTCTAATGAAAAATAAAAAATATGAAACTTTGTTATAAGAGCTTGAACGCAAATGGGCTTAGCAGTTAGCGAAGAAAAATGCAAAGGAAAAAAAATAGTCTAGCACCATAGAAGGGGAAAAGAACCAAAGTACGCCCAAGAATAACACACCTATACATGAGGAGGTACACAAGGAAAAATAAATTGATGATATTTATGTCATCAGGGAAGATAAGGGCGCAGAAGCTGGGACTAATGTAGGCGCCTTTACCCCAAAAAAGAAAAGGATGAAGGTGAAGGCACTAAGGAAGTGGTGGAATCCTAGGTCACCACATATGGACTTTGTTGATGACCCTAAGAAGGTCTTGACGGCATGATTTTAGCGCATGGTGCCCACATAGAAATTATATGGTTTTGATATTATGGATAAACATGGTGGAGTCTCGCGCACCAAGAAGATGTTGTCTTGGAACTTGCATACACACATGGAAGAGCCTGAGTTCGTAGTAAGTAATAATTCCCTCAGTTTCATAGATTTAAAAAATGAGCAAGGGAAAAAGTATAAGACAGTAGACCCCATGTACTTGATAAATGAGCATGCATCTAATGCATTGAATAAGATGGGTACAGATGTCACCCACCAGAATTTGGATGTTAGTATTGTAATGAGGGTTATTATGGAAGAAAAGAAGAAGAAAGAAAGAGAAGTTGATAGCCTAAAGAAAGATATTCAGGGGGAGCGGAAGTGGACCAAGGATGCATATGGCAGGGTAGGTGCATTAGTGAAGAATATTTTAGGTCAATTCCCAGCCCTGGTAAGTCAAGCCAAAAGTGATTATAATGATGATATGGAATATATTGAAGACCTGGTTGGAATGCTTCTGGTAAACATTAAGAGTGGTGCAGGACCAACTGCTGAATAAATAGCTAAGGAAAAGGAAGCAAATAAGGTAGCTATTGAGGCAAGGATTATTGAGCCTGAGGACTTATTTGCGCAACTCAAGGAGATAAGTAGTAAGGCCGAATTGGCTTTTAATAGGTGTCGGAAGTGCGACTCGATCCTTAACGCACGCGTAAATTATGAAGAAGTACCACTTAGGGCTATCCAAGAAAATATTCTCACTAATAAGATAGAGTGCACTAAGGTTATGGCCGAGGTATCAGAACATAAATAAATAATTAAGGCCAAGAAAGATAAGCTACAACTCAGAATCAAGAAGTTTCAGAATATGGTATTAGAGAACATGGATGTAATTGATGAAGTGTTTGCATACTTGATTGTGGTTATTTAAGAGCTCAAGAGTAGATTTGAGAGTAAGCACCTGACCAAGTACCAAGAATTGTAGAGGAAGTGCCCAAGAAAGCATTAGCAAAACTTGAAGAGTGGTAGAAATTGGAGGGTGAGATAGATGTTGAGTTTCTAGAACTCTTTCAAAAACTAGAGGCCTAATTTGACTTTTGGATAGGTGGGATAATTATTTTTGGCAATTGAATTCTTTATTATTTTATTGGTTATTCATGCATTCTTTGGAGTAATAAGTTGGATAAAATCATTGTCAAGGATGACAATCCAAATTAGTGTGGGGTAATGTTGCATAGCTGAATTAACCAAGTAGGGAACCTTCGCGACTTAGCCAATTTTGTGTACCACGGGCTAAAAAATAAAAAGAAAAATTTGGAGTGTCGATCAAGAAAGCATTCAAAACCAAAGAAAACAAAGGAGGCTTGGTAGCTAAGGAAAGTCTAATTTTGGGTAAAAGCACATGCAAAGAACACAGAATGAGGCAATCTAATAATAGGATTAGAGAAGAGTTTATTCATAGAATTAATCTATTATTAGGGTTGTTAGAAAAGCATGCACTTATGGATGTTTTTGGATGTATGCATGGTTATTTTGAGCATGAGTCCTTTTTTTGGGATGCATGGGAGGTGAAGGGAAAGTCCCCACCCCTATATATATATATATATATCATTGTTTTTAGTATAGTGTATGAGAGATCTGAGATGTAATAGAGTTATGTTATCTTGTTTGTGCGCATGACTCTGTGTACATTGATATTGATTGCTATGTATTCAACTTTTGTTATGAAAGAATCTATTATGAATGGATCATCATGGATGGATTTTGGTAATTGACGTCTCTAAATATGGTGAATACATGGTGAAATTAATCTTAGTTGTTATGTGATCTGTTATGTTTCCTTATTACATGTGTTTCCATTATAAGCTCATGATATGATGTTTGTAATGATCTTCTCTTAGATGTATACTTTGATATTGGTTATCATGGATATGTATGCTAACATCTTGACAAGTGAACAAAAAGAATGGACCTAGTAGCTTTGTGTACTTCAGGTGAGCATTCAAATTTGTCTGAATGAGGTGCCAACATGCAAGCAGTTAAGTGGAAAATAAAAGACTACACTCCATGATTTTTCTTGTCTCCTTATCATGCTTTCACCGTCGATCTACATGGTTATCAGGTATGCATATCTTATCTAATTTACGTTATCAATTATTCACTCAACAACATAAAGTGAGGGAAAATGTAGACACTAAATCATGCACTTTGGGTACATTTCTAGGTCCTAATCACATACTACTATTCATATGATTCCTAAGTGATTAAATTAGCAATTGACAACTATCTTTAACCTTTTGTCTTTGTTTCATGTCTTCTTTCTGGCCTCTTACACCCTACATCCCAGTCGAAACTTTAATGTTTTATCTTTTATGAATCTGGACACTAGCACCCAGACAAGATGTCAACACCTTGGCACCCTCGTCCTTCTGGGTGCCCTCGACCTCTCTTTATTTTACTTGCTCCTTTTGGGAATCTCTTATCTTTTGGGAATTTTTTTATGGGTCGGCCTTCCAATTAGCAATTATGAAAGTCAACCAATGGGATCATATAAATATAAAGCTATGTCACCAAAATAAAGGACCAAGCTCTAAGCATCTATTACTATCACCTAAGGTTGCATCCAAAGGAATTTCAAGAGAATCAAATCATCCATCTAGCTTCATTCAAGGGATAAGGGACTACATTTTCTACATACACACATAGGAGGGGAAGTTCATTTTTTCATCCACACATCTTTCTACATTGCTAAATTTTGTTATTCCTCACTATCAAGTGCATCTTGTATAAGAGCCACCTAGGACATGATTCTTACACACACACACACATACGAGAACTACTTGAAGTATAAAATGTAGTGCAACACTCGGTTGTAAGCTCACTTGGTTGGGTGACTGCCACTGTCAGCCCGAATCCCCATTTGTATATTTTTATTTTTAGGATTTGACGTGTTTTGGGGTTTTGCAGGAGATCATTTGTTTTGTAGGTTATGAGTGAAATATGTGATCATTCAATGACATAAAGGTGACAAACAATGAAGTTTAGTGACATTGGTGCGACACAAGAAATTTTTTTATGAGGTATTTCACAATCATGGGTGCCCATAAGCAATCCCCAGTGCCCAGGGGCCTATCACCCAATCCATGCGCCTTATACCAGCTTGTTCTGGAAGTTACACAATTTTCTAGGTTTGGTTGCGACAATCTGCTCTCATGTTTCATCAGTTTTCCAACTCAGCATACTTCGAGATCAGTTGAAAAATTATCTAAGTCCTCCATTCTCTCTCTTGCACCTAGGGTTTCATTTTTATCTAGCTTATTACTTAGGCCAGATCTGTACTTTAGGGTTTTTTCATTTATATGACTCTGAAATATCTAGGGTTTTACAAAAAACCCAATATTTGTTAAATTGTTTAGTGAACCCATCTCATTCGATCACGCTTGGGTCTTCATTTGATCATTTTTCTCATTTTTCCTAGGATCCTCTCATCATGGATATTTCTATTCATGATTTCTTGCTAGCTAATCATGGTTGTAGTGCTAAAATCATTTCTCTCTTGGCTAATACTCGAATCCCTTCTACTACTCATCTAACTATAATAAATTAGACATTTATAGATGCATTTTGTTGAAACCTCACTTTTTCACCTGATATAGCTACCAATCTTTATTTTTGTGAAAATGACCTTCCCCTACATATATTGGCTCACATTAATAACATTCGTATCAAGTGAAATATCATCGATAATGGATATGAGTTCAATCTTTGTACCCTATTAGTCATTCACGACATTAGTATTTCCTCTTCCTTCATTCACCCAACATACATTTCTCTATGTGTGTAAGATTATTCTACGTGTCTATGCATAGGCACTATCACCTTGCCACTCACACTTGGGCCAAAAACTATCTCAGTTGTATTTTTGTTATCAATTCCTAGTTCAATACAATTGTTTACTTGGTAGGCCATGGCTTCACACTATGTAGGCAATGTCTTCTATAGTTCACTGGTGTGTTAAATTATTACATGAAGGCTTTGAATATACAGTCATTATTGATCATGACCCATTCAAATATTTTCACTTAGATCAAACCATTGCATTATCTACTCCTATTTCTGCTATTGTTATGCATCTCGTTGATGATCAACCACCCGTGGACTATTCTGACCACTTGCCTCTACTCGAAGGAACTATTTGTGTGTTGGACACCATCTCATCAACATCAACATCACCCCCTCCTACTACTAATGCTATGGTAATTTATCGGGGTTCTGTCCATACATTTGATGTTGTACCATATTCCTTGCCCTCTTATGAGCAACCCGCAGCTGCACTTCCACCTTTCACATGCACTTTTTTCATTAATAATGATTATTAGCCACACATTTCATTTGATCCTACTAGTTCTGATACTATCTGCACACATGTTGGTTTGACTTGGCTTCAATTCACACTCAATGATATCCTTCCTCCACCTAATTATCCTCATCTTTATCATGGATATCCTCACAACATTATTTTTTATGGCCTCTGTGTTTTCCATTTATCAGTATTTTTTACATGCACTTATCGCACCTCTCCACTTTTTGTGGGATAATATTGGCTTGGATACATTGGCGACACCTTGGATCTTGATCATATCGACATTTCATTCCCCATGCCTTTCGACCATGTTTTTATTTTCAATGATTCATTTCTCGACTATTCACAAAATATTACTTGTTAGTATGCACATGGATGTCCACTACCACCTTTCAATGATGAATAATACACAATAGGCATGTGTAATTTATGCTACAATGGATCCTTACATGATCAATCACATATTATCACTTATCAGGTCTTTGACACATCTCCATTTTCCTTGGATCATGACAATGATGATATCTTAGATGATGTTACTTGATTCTTCTTCACATAATACACTTGGGGGCATTATTCTTACTCTTCCCCTCCCCTTCTAAAATTATCTGGTGTCTCACATTTCTAATTTTCCACTTTACACTTTGTATTTATTCTTTCACATGCATCTTACACTTCTTGATACACTTGTATTTTCATTACCCTATGATGCACTCTTGTGTTACAGTTCACACTTGACTATTGAGGGCATACTACATCCATGAACCTCACATCATACATGTGACACATTTCACTCTTTGTGCATTCACGACACATCTTTCTAGCATCAAATTCTTGGGCATCACTTTACCCTATGGCAGACTCTAGTTCCATGGTTCATACTTGACTTCTGAGGGTCTAAATCTGAAATTAGCCTCACCACATTCACTCTCTACACTCTATGCTTCATTGATCTATCTTTCTAGTGCACACAATTTAAACCATTTCCTGATGATGCACTCTTGTTATATGGTTCATTCTTGACTATTGAGTGGTCTTTTATAAATGAACCTCCTCTCATACTCATCCACATTTTCTCAAGGGGCACAGTGCTCTTATCAAATTCAATTTTCATTCCATTCCATTCACACTCACAACATGTTGCATATCTTAGTTACAATTACTATTTTTTTCTTATACTCACATGTTACACTTTGTTTACTATGTTATATAAATACTTAGTATGGCATTATATTTATAATATACACATGTGTGTTCACTTGTTCTCTAGTAAGAATGTGAACTCCTTCAAGATCATTACACACAGCATGGATGTTTGACATTGTACCTCTTATAAATCCTACGGAGGCTCCTCAGAGCATCTACTTCCATACACATCACAGGTGTTATTTTTCCCTTTTATAATACTTCCTATTCTTACTAGCACACTATTCTATTGAATATACATGCTTTGACATAATTTTTATCTTTCTAACATACTAATGGGTGCTTCATGTCCAACATTTGATTTGCAGGAACTATTTTCCTCCATGGTTGTTTGATACTTTAATTCTTATTGTTTGCGGGATTTGCTTTATGTCTTGCTTGTTCATCTTTTGTATGCTTTTGGCCATTTCAGCCCTGATTGTCTTTTGACATTGTGAGCGATGTCCCATGTTTGAAACCCATTTTTTGTGTTTTGCATTATCTTCTTGCTTTCTAGCTTACACATTGCATTCTATATGCATTTTTTTTTCACTAACACATGTTTTTAGCACCTTTTTTTACATGTGTCATGGTTTCTACTATGCACATTCCTTCCACCTACATGGTATCAGTTTCATATCAGCATCTGATCATCTCCTTTGGCTCACATCCTCCTAGCGATGTCGCATGCACCCCAAACAATAGGGGTATACATTGGGTGAAATAGTCACCCCATTCATTTGTACATAGTCACAGTTCAAACTTGCACAGTACATGAAAAAATCAACATAATGTTACAGAAAGGGCTCAGAATCTGACTTGGTTCCTCAGCACATCATAGATGCTAGTGCCCAGATATAGACATGAGCACCTGGGTGCCCATGACCCCTTCTGGGTGCCTAGGACTAGGGGTAGTTACAATCATTTGTTCATACCAGTCTAATTTTTAGCAGTTTACACAATGGTTTACATAGTACAGGCATAGTCCTCCAGCAATCATAATGCATTTTATCTTGTTTTTCTACTTGGATTGAACTAGATCAAACTTGAATATAGCAAGATCAAACCATCTACAATTGTGTATAAGATTTGGGAATTATTCAGAGATGGATAATAACACTAGACCTTTCTCCCCAACATTTCTTGTGTTGTGGCATGAGATCACCTAAAAAACTCGCTCTTTGTGTGAGATCACCCAAAAAACTCGTTCTTGGTGTGAGATTGCCAAAAAAACTCATTCTTCTACAGTGTTTCAGGACACTCTCTATCCTTCTCACTCATCATGGATAAGGTGCACATGTTCCTTTTCATATTTTTAAATACTTTTATATACATTTTACATACCTGGATCAAATTTTTCATAGACACGAATTTGACTACTCTTTTGATCTTATTTTTTTTAGGTTCATCCTTATAAGAAGCAACAGTATCAAGTGCAACAAAATAATGACAATGAAAACAAGTACAACATGGTACACACATTATGCTTTTCACCCCTAGGGTCACTTCCTTTTTCCTAGCTTAGCTTCTACACTTCATTTTTATCACTCCACGCTTTTTATTTCTCCTTGGAATGCTTTTACCATCGATCTACATGGTTATTATGTATGCATTTCTTATCTACTTTATGTTATCTAACATTCACTCAACAACATAAAGTGGGGGAAAATGTAGACACTAAATCACACACTTTTGGTACATTTCTAGGTCCTAGTCACATACTACTATTCACATGATTCCTAAGTGAGAAAATTAGTAATTGACAACTATCTTTGACCTTTTGTCTACATTTTATGTCTTCTTTCTAGCCTCTTACATTCTATAAACCAGTCAATACTTTATTTTTTCATATTTTATGACTCTGGACACTAATGCTAAGACAGGACGCCAACACCCAGGTCCCCTCATCCTTCTGGGCGCCGACCTCTCTTTACCTTACTCGCTCCTTTTGGGAATATTTTATCTTTTTGGCATCTTATTTTCTTATGGGTCAACCTTCTAGTTTCCAATTACAAAATTCAACCAAATGAATCATATAAATATAAAGTTGAGTGACCAAAATAAAGGATCAATCTCTAAGCGTCTATTACTATCACCTAAGGTTACATCCAAAGGCATTTCAAGAGCATTAAAACATCCATATAGCTTCATTCAAGGGACAAGGGACTACATTCTTTACATACATGCATAGGAGGGGAAGTTCATTTTTCCATCCATGCATCTATCTAAATTGTTACATATGACTATTGCTTGATATTAAGTGCATTTTACACAAGAGCCACCTAGGGCACAATTCTTGCACACGCACACAAGAACTACATATAGTCTGAAATATAGTGTAGTGCTCAGTTGAAGTCCACTTGTCGAGTGACTGTTATCCATATTTCACCCCCTGGGAAAAGTATTGGATCAGCCACGACCCAACACAGGAAGAACCAGAGAAAACATGGTTAAATATTGCAAACAGGTCATAGAAGGACTCAAAGATGAATTAGCAGGACCTATGAAGGACCAAACAACCCTGTGTATGAAGAAAGAAAAGAGACGGCTTTGTCGAGTGGATCCGTGTCTTAAATCTATTTAACAGTTTACAGGTAGGCTCGGAAATGGAACAGCAAGGTCAGAGAAAGAGGAGCAGTGTCAAAAGATCCAGGAGCAAGAAGAGAAAGAAGAAACAGTGAAGATCTAAAGTCTTTGGGCTCAAAATGGTTCAGAACGAGTCCAAAAATTGGCTAAGTATGGAGGAGGTAGTGGAGAGAACCATGTGTCCAAACGGTGCACCTCCAAATATTAAATTCAAAGGGGCAGACTTAAACGAGCACCATGCTTCCACGTGTTTAGAGCCCAAAAAGTTTCACATCCATTGAAAATTCTCCTACACGATGAAAGGGGCCAAGTGTCGACTCACTGTAATTCCAAAATGGGATCCCAAGGAAGAGACTCGAACTCACACCAGCCCTCCACGTAGTAAATAGTAAACAAATTTTAAAAGGTAGACAAGGTGGGCCTCAAAAAAAGCTAAGTTTAAAAGTGGTTGTGGAATAAGCCACGTGTCGACTCTGTGCATCTCCAAGGGTAAATCCAAAAGTTGAGGCTCAAATAAGTGTCAGTTCACCATGTAGCCTAGGGTTTGAAAAAGAAAGAGGGGCCATTGAAAATTCTAAGAGCCCGTGGAGATCACCCAAAAAACCCATTGTTGGTGTGAGATTGCCAAAAAAACTCATTCTTCTATAATGTTTTAGGAAACTTTCTATCCTGCTCACTCATCATGGATAAGGTTCACATGTTCCTTTTCATATTTTTAAATACTTTTATATACATTTTACATACCTGGATCAAATTTTTCATATACATGAATTTGACTACTCTTTTGATCTTATTTTTTTGTAGGTTTGTCCTTATAAGAAGCAACAATATCAAGTGCAAAAACAGAATGACAATGAAAACAAGTACAACATGGTACACACATTATGATTTTCACCCCTAGGGTCTCTTCCTTTTTCCTAGCTTAGCTTCTACACTTCATTTTTATCACTCCACGCTTTTTATTTTCTCCTTGGTACGCTTTTACCATCGATCTACATGGTTATTATGTATGCATCTCTTATCTACTTTATGTTATCTAACATTCACTCAACAACATAAAGTGGGGGGAAATGTAGACACTAAATCACACACTTTTGGTACATTTCTAGGTCCTAGTCACATACTACTATTCACATGATTCCTAAGTGAGAAAATTAGTAATTGACAACTATCTTTGACCTTTTGTCTACATTTTATGTCTTCTTTCTAGCCTCTTACACCCTATATACCAATCAATACTTTATTTTTTCATATTTTATGACTCTGGACACCAACGCCGAGACAGGACACCAACACCTAGGTCCCCTCATCCTTCTAGGCACCGACCTCTCTTTACTTTACTCACTCCTTTTGGACATATTTTATCTTTTTGGCATCTCATTTTCTTATGGGTCAACCTTCCAGTTTCCAATTACAAAATTCAACAAAA
The DNA here is from genome assembly GCA_019776745.2 of Taxus chinensis. NCBI lineage: Eukaryota > Viridiplantae > Streptophyta > Pinopsida > Cupressales > Taxaceae > Taxus > Taxus chinensis. Next base: position 524,817,049 of record CM034152.1, read on the forward strand.
TTAATTATATAAATATAAAGTTGAGTGACCAACATAAAGGATCAATCTCTAAGCATCTATTACTATCACCTAAGGTTGCATCCAAAGGAATTTTCAAGAGCATTAAAGCATCCATCTAGCTTCATTCAAGGGACAGGGGACTACATTTTCTACATACATGCATAGGAGGGGAAGTTCATTTTTCCATCCACACATCTATCTAAATTTCTACATCTGACTATTGCTCGCTATCAAGTGCATTTTGCACAAGAGCCACCTATGGCACAATTCTTGCACACACATAGGAGAAATATATGTAGTCTGAAATGTAGTGTAGTACTCGGTTGAAGCCCACTTTTCAGGTGAATTTTATCTATATTTCATCCCCCGGGAAAAGTATTGGATCAGCCATGACCCTGCATAGGAAGAACCAAAGAAAAAATGGTTAAATCTTGCAAACAGGTCGCAAAAGGACTCAACGACGAAGCAGTGGGACCTACGAAGGACCAAAAAACCCTATGCATGAAGAAAGAAAAGAGATGGCTCTTTCAAGTGGATCCATGTCTTAAATCTATTTAACAGGTTTTAGGCAGGCTCAGAAATGGAACAACAGGGTAAGATAAAGAGGAGCGGTGTCAAAAGAGCCAGGAACAAGAAGAGAAAGAAGAAATGGTGAAGATCCGAAGTCTTCAGGCTCAAAATGGTTCAAAACAAGTCCAAAAATTGGCTAAGTATGGAGGAGGTAGTGGAGAGAACCACGTTTCCAAATGGTGCACCTCCAAAGATTAAATTCAAAGGGGCAAACTTAAACGAGCGCCAGGATTCCACGTGTCTAGAGCCCAAAAAGTTTCACAGCCATTGAAAAGTCTCCAACTTGGCAAAAGGGGCCAAGTGTCGGCTCAGCACAATTCAAAAATGGGAGCCCAAGGTGGAGACTCGAACTCGTGCTAGCCCTCCATGTAGCAAACAGTCAATAGAGTTTAAAAGGTGGACAGGGCGGGCCTAAAAAAAGGCTAAGTTTAAAAGTGGTTGCGGAAGAAGCCATGTGTCAACTTTGTGCATCTCCAAGGGTAAATCCAAAAGTGGAGGATCAAATAAGCATCAGTTCGCCATGTAGCCCAGGGTTCGAAAAGGAAAGAGGGGCCATTGAAAAGTCTAAGAGCCTGCGGAGGCTTCCAAGTGTCAATCTGAAGCTTCTTCATAACCAAAATCCTAAGCAGTTTCTAAGTGAGCACAGAGCCTCCACGCGTCCCGTTTCAAAAGGGTACAGGGTCAGGTTGAATAGTCAAACATTGAGACAAACAAGTGGAGGGTGCCAAGTGTCCAAATGGTGCTAGTTCAAGAGCAAGATTGAAAGGAGGTTTTTAGACAAGCGCCAGCCCTCCATGTGTCCTATATAGAAAAGGGGGCTCATTTTTCAAACCAGTTTTCATACTCTTTTGTATGAATCTGATACAAACTTAGAAGGGGCATATCTTTCGACTCATGACTCAAAATATTACAAATTTGACACCATTGGAAAGATCTCGGCCTCGTCTACACCATGGAGATATGAAACTTAAATTTTGGGGAAGTTAGGTGGGATAAAAATGGAGAAACGTCTTCAGGGCCATCAATGCAGGATCTATTTTTTTCCCCAACAACCAGATCAGATTCAATCTGCTCCGCCATTTCCTCCTTCAAGGTGCCAAATAAGAAATTGATATAGTCAAGACATAGTTGGGAGTAGATTTTACAGGAGGCATTAATAGCAGTGGTTGAGCTTAGAACTATTTTTCCTACTTCTCTCTCTTTCTCCCCTTTGTGTTGAATCTATAAAAGTAGGGTTGAGACTCATTGTGAAGGGTTGGACATTCTTCTATTTTTCAGGCTCCCCTCTTCCCCTTCGAAATTTAATTCGTGGAGTTTCTGACCTCCCATATATACTGTAAATGAAAATTTTCCTTGTTACTATTGTAATGCATCGTATCAATCTGTGAGAGCAATAATACATGTTTTGTGGGTGATCTTCATCTCTTTCTGTGTTAATTGTTATCTTATGATCCTTCATTATAACTTTGGTTGTTGCATTCTTCTAGTTTGTGTCTACTAGCAAAATAATTGTTAATCACTCCTTTGGTGTATCACCTTGTAGCTTAAGTTTTATTTTCTTTGCATCCCTTCTTTAACTCTGTCTCCTTGGAAAATTAGAGTAGGATTTAGGATAGATCCTCTACAATTTCATGCATACACCTAAATAGAGGAGTAGGAACCAGCCTTAACCTGGAGAGTTTTCCCATTTACAAATTCCTACACTTTGGGGAAAACTCAATATTATGTGAATCACACCAAATGACTCTGCCCTAGAAAAGTAGATCTGACCACTCATTTGGGGGTGCTGTGATTTTGCATTAACAGTGACCACTGGGGTTAGTCTGACTCTCCATTTGCATCTTTTTATTTTTAGGATTTGATGTTTTTGTGGGTTTTACAGGAGATCATTTATTTTGCAGATTACACGTGAACTATGCAGTCATCCAACAACATATAAGTGACAAACAAAAAAGGCTAGCGACATTGGTGTGACACAAGAAAAATTATTTTCTAATGTCTTTCACAGTCACAAGCACCCAAAAGTAGTCTCCAGCACCCAGGGGCCTTTGACCCAGTCCAGGCACCCTGGTCCAGCTTGTTCCAACAGTTCCACAATTTTATGAGTTCAATTGCGACACTCTGATCTCCTATTTCATCAGTTTTCTAGCTCAACATACTTCAGGATCAATTACAAAATTATCTAAGTCCTCTATTCCCTCTCTTGCATCTAGGGTTTCATTTTTATCTAGCTTATTGATTAGGTCATATTTGCACTTTAGTATTTTACTCATTTATGTGACTCTGAAATATCTAGGGTTTTACAAAAATCCCAATATTTGTTAAATCAATCTTATGCCGGCCTTTTCTTGTCTTTATCCCTCAAGAACAGAGTTAAATTCGTACTGAGATAGACTTAGGGTTTTATTTCACTTTAATTAGTCTTCTTTACCACCTTTTTAGTATTCCAAGACCAATTACATGCATCTAATCACATATTTCCTCTTGACCATTTTAAAAAAATCTTGTTTTTCTTGAATTCACTCTATTTCATTACACCCATCAAAGAAATTATAGCTCATTGTTACACAATCCTATGAATGTATTAATTTTTTCATTTTAAGTTAATGTCTAAGTTGATAAAAAAAATTCAGGTCTTCGCTTTTTAGGGTGATCTTCACAACACATTATGTTATTGACACTCCCTAAATCATTCAATAAAATATCCTTACCTTCTTGAAAAGTAATCTCATACCTATTTACTTCACTATCATGGCATTCTCTTACGAATGAAGCTCTCGAGGCTTTATAACAATGTGTAATATTTCATACCTATCACAAACTCATACAAATCAACACATATCAATGACACATATTACTAACAGTCATTCATGAGCAAACCAAAATGCACAATTATTATTCCAATACAACATGACTCAAGAATACCATATTTGCAATATATACAAGATTTTACAAACATTTCTTCATTTTATTAGAACAAAAGATCTTATTACAATACTTCCTTCCATATTTGTAAACCTCCTAAGGTTGCTTAAACCTCCTCCATGTACCTTTTTTACCTAGAACCACCTTTCCATGCAACTAACTACTCTTCTTATTTTAATCTCTCTTTTTCAAATGTGAGAGATGGTAGTTACATGCTAACTTGAGATGACTAACTCGAGTTTTTATTGAATACAAGTCATAAAAACCCTAAGACATAGTTTATAACAATTTATGTTCCCAATGAGGTATAGAATGACCTATTACATTAGTAACAATCCTTACTTTTTCTTCAAACCTCTTCACATGCTCCTAAGGATTCAAATTTTAAAAAAATCCCATTTTAGAGGGAAAATGCTCAAGAGACCAAAACACCCAAAAATGACTCAAGAAAGCAATAAACTATACTAGAGACACCTAATAAACCTACTAGGACTCATTTTAAGCCAAAATTTCCCTATAGACAAAATGATGCTCCTGCATCAGGGTGACGAGCTATATTATTACGAGATCATAGTCTAAAGTAGCCTTCTAGACAAGCCTCGTTATGGTGATTATGTGGCTTGACAACAAAAAGCTCAATCTGGGAGTGCAATGAGTGTTGGCCAGCTGTCGAGGGGTCTGGAGGAGTGACCACCTAAGGAACCTGATGGGGATTAGGGGAGAAGTGCTGAAGGGAGCATTTATTTGTTGGGCTTACAATTCACTACATAGTTGTAGCACATTTTGAAATATTTTTTATGATGTATGAGGCTTTTAGATCCATTAATGATGTAAAAACATTATATTTGTATACATACATACATACATACATACATACATACATACATACATATAGATATATATATATATATATATATATATATATATATATATATATATATATATATATATATATATATATATATATATATATATATATATATATATATTGTATTGTGTTTGAGTCTTATTATGATTCTATGTGATGTGTTACAGAAATAGTTGAAATGTATGGTGAGATTAGTGTTATGAGTTGTTATATATGTGATTTTGATGATTTTAATGTTGTGAAAAATGCTGATCTTGTTCTATGGTTATGCACTATATGATGGATAAGAAAATATCATGGAATGTTTATTTCCATACTATTCTTAGCATTAATAATGGATGGTAAATTTATTGTATGTGTGACACTACATGTGTGGCCTTATAATTAATTTTAACATATAACTCAAAATGGTTAGTCATATTAGGATCATAAATGCAAGTGGGATAACTGTATTTACCCTTTTCCATTATTAGCAAAAAATTTGTATAGCGAGCATGGGGAGAACGGGCCCTTCATGATGGTTCCCAAGTTTTTCCCTAGATTTATTGTATATTGCACAAGATGATCAATGTGGGAAGCTTGTGTTTTATGGGAAAGATGATCGATGCAGGAATATTTCCTCAGATGATTAATTTTTTATTTTGATATGGGGCCGATTAATGTGGGAAGCTCTTTCTTTATATGAGGATTGATCAATGCAGGAATCATTTTTTGTCTCCATGTGTATACTTTTATTAGGTATCCATCCTTCGAGGGAGTGGTCTACATTTTTATTGAATTTTTATTTTATGGTAGCCATAATTCGAGGGAGTGGTCTACAATTTTATTGACTTTTGATTTTATGGTAGCCATCATTCAAGGGAGTGGTCTACAATTTTATTTGAAATATTTTGAGCATGATACTACCTAATGTAATTTATCTTTCATAGTCATCCCTTAAGGGATCAGTCTATATTTTGATTATATCTATCCCATAAATATTTTTATTTTTTTGGAGCTAAGATTGATCCTAGGTAACCATTTAGGAGGAGAAAAGTAAATGTACAAGATACACATACATCCATGTCTTTAATTGGGTAGATGGAGATATAATGAGAGTAATTATTGTGGGGTTCCCGAACTACAAATAAGAGAACTTATTTGTGTGGAATATGCTATGAGAGGAGTCATGATGCCCATATTTAAGGTCAAAATTGGTATGCTGACGGGAGACCACATGATTCTGAATCATTACAAGAGTGAGATATAATTAGGTAGATGGAGGGAGATCTTAGTTTAACTAAGGTCATGTGAATTGATATTTTAAAAATAAAATGACCATAATTATATGGATTTAAGAAGTTCATTTTTTTAGGTTTACTATCAAGGGAGGCTAAATGATAAGCCCCAGACCCATATTTATGAGTGAAAATATATGGTCCAAGCTAATTTGGAGTAAACTTCCCATGTTTACTCTTTTTCATGTTAGTGACATGTTCATTTTCTTTGAGAACAAGATCACCAATGTTGAAGTCATGTTATTTGAGGTGTTTGTTATTTGATCTTTTGATTCATTCTTGATAAATGTTGATATGTTTGAGGGTAGTTAGACAACATTTGTCTAAAAAATCTACTTATGATAGATGTTCTTGATGATAGTCCTCATCAGAGATGAGATCCCGAAGACAGACACAGAGAGATGGGATTTAAACTTTAAGGAGAAGAAAAACTTCAACATTGTATACTAAAGAGAATGGTGTAGCACCCGTAGGGGTTCAAATGCTAGTCTGATATGTTGGTGAGTGTGACCTGCCTAGTCATCATCCACATCATATGGTGATTCATCTCACCTTGCAAGAGTCATAGGTCTTAGGGAGTCAAATGACAAGTGTCATATTCTGTCATTTTCATTTATGTCAGTGCATCATAGGATTTACATTCCTTATTTAGAATTGTAACTCCTCCTTTAGTGGCATCATAGGGGTTATTTCCTTATTTAGGCATGGCAATTATACAACACCCCTATTTGTACTTATTTTTTTGATCTATGAGAATGAGTAGACACGTTTTCTTATTTGCATATTCTTTCCATTGTTTAAATCTTGCTTATTGTGTTGGAGCTATGATGTTACCATCATAATGTAACTTCTTCATGGTGCATTGTTTCGATATCGGTTCTCATATAGCCCTCTTTCATGGTATCAGAGCTGGTTGGTTAGTAGCTTGCCGATTTGAGGAGCAACATGCATGTGACCAATGAAGTGAGTAGAGTTAACTGCCTTAGCGGTATGGTACTAGTTTTGATGCCACGTGGAGTTACATGTCTGAAACATCGAAAGAAGGTAATGTAACTGTCGAGCGATGAAGATTATCCATAGACGAGAAATGGCTCGAGAAGAGAGTAGGTACGAAATTCTGTAATGCTCGAGATGGTTGGATGGGGCAGAGCCGGTGGTGGAGCAACACAACAATATGGAACAACTTCAATGCCCCAGCCCAAGCAACAAGTAGAATGGACAGGAAACAATGCATGACCCAATCAAATGGAAGAAGGCCCGATTTGGATGTGGGATTAGCATCATGATCTAGTCAAGCTAGTGCTATAGAGAACCGGTCATGCAAGGAGATTCTAACACATGCAAGCTCTGTGGAGCATGTGAAATTGAGGTGAACACACAATAGTAAGCCACGGTCATGAATGAAAATGGTGGAGTGTGAACATGAGATAACATGTAGGTGGTAGACCAATGCATAGTTATGAAGGTAACGTGGGAGCCATGTACAAGCCGCATGTATAAAACATGAGCCAATCAACTAATGTAAACAAGCATGTAAAATATCAAAACCACAAACAAAAAAACCACACAGAAGTAGACTTCGAGCTAGATTAATGTTCACGCTAAGGTACAACCCGAGCTCAACAAGTCAAGGAATCAATATGGTGAGTGACCAATACAAGGCGGGCTATTTGGACAGCTCGGTTCCAGGCCAGTGATCTGAGGCCGAGTTGGTCCTAGAGAACAAATTTCAACCTTACAAAACCAAAAAGACACTACACCTTTTAGCCTGCACTTTTGCATGAACTTGAATAGTGAAAAACACCTCAACGCGAGGTGAGAAACATGATTCCAAAGTAATAATTGAAAAAACTTGCTCGAGGAAATAAGAAGAAACCATAAGTAATAAGCAACCGATAAATGAAGAGTGCACATTTTACTGAAACCTCGTGCTCTGATACCATGAAAGAGGGATATGTGAGAACCAATATCGAAAGAATGCACCACGAAGAAGTTGCACTCTGATGGTAACGTCATAGCTCTAATGCAATAAGCAAGATTTGAACAATGGAAAGAATATGCAAATAAGAAAATAGGTCTACTCATCACTACTGTCAGAATCAGAAGACTCGGAAGCTTGATCCTTTGGGACTTCTTTGGCCCAAGAAAAATTTATAGAGAGTTGGAGATTTATTTAGAGATCCTTAAAATGAGAGGCATACTCACTCGAGTTTCGTTAGACCCCACTCCTTATTCGCCTTTGCTTCTGATCCACCATCTTTCCAGGAAGCTTCTAGGATTCCTGAGTGGGATTCTACTATGGATGAGGAGTATTCCTCACTCATAAATAATGACACTTGGGATATTACCCTTCTTCCAAAAGGAAGAAAAATCATTCGATGTAGGTGGGTATTTCAGACAAAGTATGGAGTCAATGGAGAAGTCAAGAAGTATAAAGCGCAACTTGTAGCTAAGCGTTTCTCCCATGTAGCTAGGGTTGATTACTTGGAAACATTTTCTCTGGTTGTAAAGATGACTTCCATTCGACTGACCCTTGCCATCACTACCACTAACAGATGGGAAGTCCACCAGATGGACATTAAGAGTTCCTTCCTTCATGGGGACCTAGAGGAAGAGATCTACATGGAACAACCTCCGGGTTATGTCCATGATTCATCCCTCATTTGCAAGTTAAATAAGTCTCTCTATGGCCTTAAATAATCCCCTCGGTCTTGGTATGCCAAGATGGACTCATTTTTACTTGCATGAGGGTTCACTCGGTGTCACTCTAACCCAAATGTGTATATTCTGCGGTAGGAAGACTCCATGTTTATTCTTGTTCTATATGTTGATGACTTGTTGATCACGGGTAGCTCTTCCTCTATCATTGATTCTGTGAAGATCTCCTTAGACAAAAAGTTATCTATGTCTGACTTAGGATTGCTTCATTACTTTCTTGGGATATAGATTTCACAATTTGACTCGGGAATTATGATCTCGCAGCCTAAGTACTCTCTTGATTTTCTTGCTCAGTTTCACATGTCTAATAGAAAGTCCTCACCTACTCCTTTTCTTTATGGGGTCAAGTTTATTTCTGATTGCTCTTCCCCCTTAATTGATGGTACCCTTTATCAGAAGTTGGTGGGGAGCTTGATCTACCTTACTCACGCTCAGTTAGATCTATCGTCTGTTGTCAGGATCGTGTCCACATTTATGCAGGAGCCTCATGAGCTACATTTAAAAGCAGCAAAGCTGATCCTTCACTATGTTCGTGGCACTCATACATATGGTATTCATTACTTAGGAGGGACTGAGATTGACTTGGTTAGATTTATAGACTCAGATTGGGTCGGTGATCTAGATCATCAGAATTATACCTCAGACTACAGCTTCACTCTTGGTTCAGGTCATGTTAGTTGGTCCAGTAAGAAGCAGAATGCCATTGCCATATCATCGACAGAAGTAAAGTACAGAGGAGAAGTTAACACTGCCACAGAAGCTATTTGGTTATAGGGTATCTTGACCGAGTTGGTATCCACTTTCGGTGGCCTACCATTATCTACTGTGATAATATGAGCACTATCTCGATTTGTAGAAATCCAGTTCAGCATTAGCAGATGAAGCACATTGAGATTCACATGTACTTCATACGGGAGCTGATACATGAAAACATCATTGACATACAGTATGTTCAGAAAACTGATCAAGTTGTAGACATATTCACTAAGCCCTTCACTAAGGTGAAATTTCTTCACTTACGGTCTCTTCTTGGGGTGAGTTCTACTGTAGCTTCCCATCTTCTTTAAGCTATATATATTTTTCTCCTCCTCTTCTTCCTTCCAGAAATATGTTGTTTGTATATGGGCTCACCATGACCTCTACCTCAACTTCGATGAAGGGGGGTGTTAGTGTGTGTGACCTACCTAGTCATCATCCACATAACATGGTGAGTCATCTCACCTTGTGAGATTCATAGGTCTTAGGGCGTCAAATGACAAGTGTCAGATTCTATCATAGAATCTATCATTGTCATTTGTATCAGTGTGTCATAGGAGTTACATTCCTTATTTATAATTATAATTCCTCCTTTAGTGGTGCCATATGCATCAGTCACGTCATATGTGTTAGTGGTGTCATAGGGGTTCTTTCCTTGTTTAGGCATGGGGGTTACACAGCACCCCTATTTATACTTCCTTTTTTGATCTATGAGAATGAGCAGACTTGTTTTCTTATTTACATATTCTTTCCATTATTTGAATCTTTCTCATTGCATTGGAGCTATGACGTTACCATCAAATTGTAACTTCAACGTGGTGCATTGTTTCGATATTGGTTCTCACTTATCCATCTTTCACAATATCCTATAATGCAAATGGTATTTGAATATGTCAATCCCTACTAGCATGATAAAAAAAATTGGTAGGGATCTTGTTGAGTGTTTTATTATATGCTTCGACTTGACAATTGGTTTGTGGATAGTAAGGTGTGGAAAATATTAGTTTGATGTTGTAAGTGTTGCAAAGTTTTTGAAATTTTTTATTTTTAAATGATCTACCATTATCCGTGATGCTTTTATGAGGGATACCAAAGTGAAAAATAATGTGATCATGGATGAAGTTTACAATTTTATCTAATTTAGTTGAAATAAGAGGGATTGCTTCCACCCATTTTGTAAAGTATCCAATTTTCCTGATGATGGAATTGTGTTGGTGTGATGCATGAGGGTTGATAAGGCCAATGAGGTTTGATAAGGCCAATGAGGTCAAGTCCCCATTGTGAGAAAGGCCAAAGATATTGAGATGGTAGGAGAGCGTGACTAAGGGTGTGTGTATGATTAGAGTGATGTTGACATTTGATGTATCTCTTAACATAGTCACAACAATTTTGGTTAAGCATAAGGCAATAATAGCTCATCCGTAAGATCCATTTAGTAATGGATAAACCATTAAAGTGTCCACCACATATTCTTTCATGGACTTCTTAGATAAATAGATGAGCCTTCAAATTTTTAAGGCACTAAAGGAGGAGGCTATCAAATCCTATTTTATAAAGGATACCCCTAATATGACGTAGCGGGATGCACATTGTTGGAAATATATTTTACCATTTTTGGATAGATCTAAAGTTATATTACTTTGGAAAGATAGTTGTATGTCTTATTGTATTAAGTGTCATATTGGATATCTTCTATATGGTTGATAGTGAGAAGATTAGTTTTGGTATAAGATGACTGATGAAGTTTTTGTATGATGATGAAGAGTTTGGAATCGTCTGGTGATAAGGGATTGAGAGAGGTGACATAAGCCATGGTACCTTTGAATTTATTAGATGAGTGAGGGGTAGTTTGGATTTCATAATGATTAAAGAGTTTCAGAAGGTCTTCAATGATGAATTTATATTTTGTAAGATCTCATTTTTACGTTAATAGATCCCTTTGATTTGATTGATGATGAGTTGATTATCCCCATAGATGTCGAGGATTTTTATACCGAGGAATGTGGCAGTTTGAAGTTCCATGATGAGGGCCTCGTATTCTACCATATAATTTTTGCAATTGAAGTTTGGTTTGAAGATAACAGAATAGGGGTGTGCCAAGGGGGTATTATGACTATTTTGGCACCCCCCATGTCTACATTTAGACCTATCGAAGAATAAACTCATTTTGCGAGGGGTGTTATCATGATTGAGGGTGGTAATAGATTCATCAGGAAACTCTTCACAAGGTAGTTTATTAATGGGAAGTGGAGCTTCATCGAGCTGATAAGCGATGACTCACCCCTTGATGGAATTTCGAGAGATAAATTCAAGGTTAAATTTTGTCATGGGCATAAGCCATATGGTTATACGATTGTTGTGATATGGTTTAGATTGCATGGATTTTAGTGGATTAAAACTTGTGACTACATAGGTTTTTTTATTGAGGAGATAATGAAAAATTATGGAAGTTACAAGGTCTAAGGCATACCACAAATTATCTACTTCTGAATAGCGAGTTTCATAATCAAGAAGGGTGTAGATTAGGCAATAGACAACATGTTCCTTACCTTGTTTGTCTCAATGTGTTAGCATGGCTCCTAAGGCATGGTCAGTAGTAGACATATGTAGATATAAGGGCTCCCCTTCACATGGAAGTGTAAGCACTGGTGGTAATAAGAACTATTGTTTAAGGGCATGTAAGACCTATTGAAAATTGTCATCCCACTTAAAGTGGGTGTCTTTCCTTAGAAGGTGATGAAAAGGTTGACAGCGGTATAATAATTGAGAGATAAAGTGATACACAAATTGAAGTTTCCCTTGAAGGCTATGGAGTTGTTTAAGGTTATATGGAGGAGGCATTTTGATAATTTCCTTGACTTTGGTGGGGTCAACTTCAATTACCCTAATAGACACTATAAATCCAAGGATTTTTCCCATGTGAAATCTGAATATGCATTTAGTAGGGTTAAGGTAGAGAAAGAACTGTAGTAAATATGCAAAAATAATGTCAAGGAAAAAAATATGATCTCTTCGATGTTTGGTTTTACCTAAGAGATCATCTACATAGTCCTTACAGTTTTGTGGATGAGGTCGTGAAATATATATATCATAATGCGATGATAAGTAGCTCCTGCATTTTTAAGGCCAGAGGGAATTACTCTATAGAAAAAGGTTCCCAACGGGGTGATAAAGGATGTATTATGTTGGTCTTATGATGAGATGAGGATTCGAATCTAACAAAATAAACCATCCATAAGAGACAACAGTTCATGTCATGTTGTTATATTGAAAAGTTTATCGATGTTTGGTAGGGCAAATTGTCTTTTAGGAAAGTGAGGTTAAGATCTCAAAATTCTGTACAGATGCGTAATTTCCCAGTGGATTTAGTGATAGGTATAATATTATATCCCATTAAGGATAACTGATAGGAGTATGAAATTAGATGAAATAAGATTCTAAAGTTCTTCTTTGACTACTAATATGATATGAGGATGTATCCTATGAAGCTTTTTCTTCATGGGATTAACATCTGGGATGGTGACAATATTTTATATAATGATTTTAGGGTCTATACCAGGCATATCACTGTAAGACCATGTGAATGATCGAATTTTCTTGGATAAGAATGTGGTGAATTCCTAGAGTTCATGCGGGTCCAAATATTTACTAATTTTGACAATGTATAGTTCTTGTCATGTGTTGATATTAATGTCGATGGTTGATTCATTGAGAAGCATAAATGTGTTGGAAGGTAAGGATTTTTTAAGGTAGTGATCCTCAACACCCATATAGGTTGAGATAGTATCTTCATCGTGAAAATGAATAACATCTATAGTGGGGGAATCCTCCTCTATCATGTGAGGTAATGTTAAGGGAATAGATTTAGTCCTACCATTAGCTTAGTAAGTTAGTGATCCTAATGTGATAACATTAATTAAAAAATTCAAGAGGAATGGATACAATATCATCATTATTAGAGGATGGGTCTGATAGTGGTAATGGGGACGGTTGAGGTTTTGATGTTGGTAGTGATGGGTTTCAAGAATATTCTTTGATTTTGAGGCCATGTTTTTTCATGAGGTTTCCTTAAGTTTTCAAAGGGTAAATTGTGCAGACCTTTCTCATATCTACCTAGACAAAAACCCTTATGCACGCAGTAGTGAAGGTAGGTTTGGGTGAATTGAGGCTTATCTAAGAACAAAAAATCTGAGGAGAAGGGTTGAGTGTGAGGTTGATTGTCAAGAAGAGAAGAGGGGCAGTCAATGCCTCAGTACATAATTTGTGTTCGAAGGAATGAGAGACTGAAGGAAATAATGTATACCGCATTAGGCTCATAGAGCGACTATTTACTCTATAATATAGAAAAATAGTTCATTCATGACATTCTATTTCCTTCATTTATACAATGTTCAAATAATCAAAATAGAGAATGGTGACTGATTTCCTACTAAATGAAGATCATTCTCATATATTATCCACGAAGAGTTCATGTAGTGAAAAATAATAGGTCATGCCCAAAAGGTGGATCAAAATAATCCCTTCATGGATTACACTGCCAAAATTTTCCCTATATTTCCCATCAATTAGTAGGATTATAGGAGGAAGCTCACATGTGTATGGAAATCACTCCAATGACCAAGAAAAATGTCTCTCTTCACATAAATGTAATACAGAATGAGAATGCACTCATTCAAACAATCATAACACATACAGAAATATCTAACCCATTTAAATGAGCCATCTATGGGTGAATATAATACAATCTAAAAATTAGGGCATCTAAGGATACAAAATTGGTTTTTTTAATTTATTTTCCAATAACCAAGCTAAAGAATGCATCCACAAATGAAACTGGTTCAACTTATGGAGTGGAATGCACGGGGAGCATTCCCATTTTCCTAACAGGTAGAAGTACTTCCAAGCACTCCAAACCCAATAATTATTTTCATTCATTAAATATATTTATTGACAATACTTGAAACAAAATGGAGATAAACCCCCCATACCTCATCCTGATAATTGAGCTCCACTTACTTGCAATCAAAAATTATGTTGGGGTTTATAATATTAAGTGAGAAACTACTTATTATAAAATCTTCCAAATGACTCAGGTTGGATTTTAACATTAGAACATGACCACCCACTTTGTATATAACAAGGTGAACCTTTAGGGATTGGTTCATAGGGTTGTAACATTGTATGCAAGCTATATATGTGAGAAGATTTGTGAGTCTCATGAGAAAATGTATGAGGTAGTTTGTAATTCCTTATTTAAAGTGTAACTGCATGTGAAATAATGGGAGTGCTTGGTAAAAGTGTATTCTCAATAAATATAAGTGATTTTCGGTGGGTTTTTTACCTTACATGGTTTTCCCACTTATATCTTGTGTCATTGTTTTCATTTACTTTATGTTCATGTTATTTACATCCTATAATATGCAATTTATAATCAAATAAATCTATGGTTGATTTAATTTCACATCATAATCTATAATCTTCATAAATTTATTTTGTGGATCCATAATTTGTTAATTATATCTTTCCATAAATTTCCTAACATGGTATCATATATGGTGATTATGTGTGTGCAGGATCTTCTGGATGTTTTTGATTTGCAGGAGTAAAGAACTTGAAGTTTGTTTTTGGATATACAAAACCCTAGTTGTTTTGTCATCGAATTCAAGTTAACCAGGTGAAAATTTCCAATTTCCACCCAAATATTTTTGGAATATTGGTCAATTGGCTATTTAGATCTTGTTTGTGCATTTTTCATGCATAGATCTATGTTTATGTGACCTGTTCTTAGTCTTTCATGGATTAAATCCATCATTTGCAAGTAATTTTTAAGTTTTTCATGCTTTTTATAGAAGTTGTAGCAGTTTTTCGCTCTGGGCCTGAAAGCTTTCTTTATATTTGGTTAGTTTGGTTCTTCTAAGTCCACCCTGACTTTTAAAAACTTTTTTTATGAGGTTCTACATTTCCAAAGTTTTAGCCAATAAGATAAGTCCAGGAAGTTTCGTTGTGTTAGATCTTTGTTAGATCCTTCTGTCAGTTGTGAAGCACGAGCCAATAAGGGAATTCCACATTATTTGCAAAATCAAACTTGTGTAAACTTGCCTTTGTCACATGCAAATTCCGATCTAATAGGAAATCTCCAAGTCACTTTGTATTTTGTAAAATTGGTCTTGTGTTAGCTTGCTTCTATCACTTGCAAAATTCGAGACAATAGAATTTCTTGAATTCTCTTTGCATTTCATGTTGTCAGTCTTTTTTAATCATTGTAGTTGTTATCCAATAGGAATAAGCCATCGTTTTCACATCTTTCAGTCTTTGTCAGAATTGTGAAAAATGAGCCATTAAGAAGAATCCATGTATATCCAGTTCTGCTTTGGTCATTTAGGTTACACTATGAAGTGCGAACCAATAGCAAAACACCGTGTGCTTTTGTTTTCGCAAGTGTCAAACTCTATCTAGCTTTCACGGTGTTAATCTTTGTTTGTTCTTAGCCAGTGAGATAACGACACTTGTTGTTTGTTTCCACAAGCCATTCAGACATGAAATCTAATTTAATTTGGCTCATTCCTAGGACTTCAATTCCACCCAAAGCCATCTCTTTAAATTTTGGAGGAAATCTACCAAGTGTCCTCTTGTGGTCGTTAGATTATTTCTAAGTGGCGTCAGTTGATTAGTGTTTTTTTTTGTCTTATAATTTTCGTGTCCTTTATTTTGGACCTGAAAAGTTATTTATTTTTGGTTAATTTCATGGACTTCACGTCCTCTGGGCTCATTTATGTGGAAAGTTGTCAGAAAAGTGACACTTACCCCTAGGCTATCTTTGATTAGTTCCACATGTCACCTCGTGTTTCAGCCACGTGTTTCTTCTTTCGACTTGTTGTGTTTCTTTTACTTGTCAAACCCTATTGTGGACCTGATAATCTATGTGTTTTGATAAATTCCAGGAACTTCACATCTACTAAGGGGATCTACATTAGAATTTTCTGAAAAAATAACACTTTCCTTGTTGTGTTGTTTAGATCTTCGCCACATGTCCTTTGTAATTTTCTTTAGTTCTGTGGGTCTTAAAATTCCCCTTTTGTTCCATGGGTTTTCAAGCTTCCTTTGTACCATGGGTTTTAAAAAAATTTCTCTGTGTTGTGGGTGCCTACTTTTTTTTCTTTTATACCATGGGTTTCGAATTTTGAAAATTCTATATCTTTCTCTCCTTTGTTTTGTGGCCTTTCGCAGCCTGTTGTTTGCATTTTGTGAGGCATCCTCTTTGGTTCTTGAATCTTGACTAATATTTTCATCAAGATATAAGTCATATTATTTGAATTTTAATTCATTATTCTCTGAAAAATTGTATTTGTGTTTAGTTGAATTTGTCTTCTATGAGTACATTTATCAAAATGGCTAGTTTTGTTAGCTTCTCAATGGAATAAATCATATTAAAATCAAAATGAAATCGATGAGAATAATCATAGAGCTAATGTAATAACTCTATAAAATATATAAAAATCATATATTTTATTTAAATATATTGCACTGAATTTAAGTTAGATGGTTTATTGAAAATAAACTAGAAGTAACTATAACTAAAAACATACACAAAATGGCTTTTATATGTTATAAGATTTTACTTCTGTTTTCTCTGGTAGTCTATTCAAAATAGAACTATTGTTCATTTTTTGGTATATATGAAATGTCTAGGCTTACATTTTCCACCTATGAAATATATTAAAGGGTACTTACATGTCATTTTTTGAAGCAAACTACACATACATCCATGGGAAGTATCCACAATTAGTGGATCATGTTTTTTGTTGAGTACTATGATTATTCTTGTATGATTTGACTATCTATTCAGATATGTTATCTATCAAGTCTTGTCTTATTATTTAAAGGCTTAGAAGAAGATATTGAAGGTATATATGTTCTTTGATAGAACATTCACTAAATGTTCTAACATGGTTATTTGTTAAGCATATTGTTGTGATAGTTGTTATACAAGTAGTGTTTAACTTTTAAAGTTCATTAAAAGTGAAATCATATGGTTTATATTATGCTTCTTATGGTGCATATGGATATTATGACTCTAACCATGTTGATGTTATGTTGAATATACGTCTGGATTTTTTTTCAAGTGTTTTTGGCACATGTACCATCACTTGGAGTAATAAAAAGCAACTAATAATTTATATCTCTTCTACCAAAGCAGAGTATAGAAGTGTTATGGAAGTAGCAAAGGAAACTATGTGGCTAAAAAGACTGTTGGATGAACTCCATATGGGCATCAAAGGAATCACTACTCTTCTATGTGATATCTAGATTTGCATTGCTCTTGAAAATAATCCAGTTCAGCATCAGAGGAAAAAGCATATCGAAGTTCATATGCACTTTATTCGAGAAAAATTCATGGATGGTGATATTGATCTCAAGTTCTATTCAAATGAAGATCAAGTTACAGATATTTTCACAGAACATTTGTGTGCTATGAATTTTTCCAAGTTTCGTGCCTTGTTGGGCCTTTCAGAGTTACCAATGAGGGGGAGTGTGCATGAAAATTCCACCTCTTAATGGTCTTGAATGTTTCAGAATGGATACTCCCAAGACTATTTCTATGTTGTTTGAGTAAATTGTCATGTATGTGAATTTTACTAATTAACTGAAATGTGGAATTTATTCTAATTCTATAGTTAATCTAATATAACTAACAATGAATAATAGATAAATGCATAAAGAAAAGTGACCCAAGTAATCTAAGCTATGAAAATAGAAAACCCTAAAGTGCAAGAAGAGTTAGAAAGAGCTTATCTAATTCGATGATGCCTTGGGACTATGTCGCAGAATAATCTGGATGAACATAATGTAGGAACAAATACACATAAGCTCCAAAAAACACATATTTGGAATAATAGGCTAGACTGGGGTTCCTGGAGAGGTACAAGGGCGCCTGTGGGCACCCTAATCTGAGATATGGGTGCTCTGGTATATAAAAAAGATACACAAACCTCCTCTAAGGTGTCACTAAGTGATCTCATGTGTTCTCTTTTTATCACACTAGCTTTGCTAGACTACGTAGTATGTCGCTGGAAATCATTGATGAAGGAGAAACTTACAAAACCCTAATACATGTATCAAACCCCTAAAAAAATAAAGATGCATATGAAGGGGTTGGATTGTCCTTAATAGCCACAATGGTGGACTTACTAACTGAGTGTTTCACTACATCTCAGACATGATATAATTCTTTGTGTGTGTGTGTGTATAATTATGCCCTAGGTGCTCTTGTGCTAATCACACTTTGTGAAATTAGCGAACAATAATTATGTGTAGAAATGAAATAAAATGGTGGATGAAATAGAATAAATTTCCCTCCTATGCATTGTGATGCAGATGAACCAGCCTTGTGCCTTGTGAATGGAGCTAGATGGATGCAAAGGGAGCCTTTGATGGATGCAACCTTAGGTGATGATAGTAGTGCTTGGTCTCTCATTATGGTCTCATAACTTTATATTTATATGGTTCTCTTGTTCTAATTTCATAATCAACCCCAAAAATGCCAACCAGTAAAAAGATAGAAAGCTCAAATGGATAGAAAGTACCCAAAAGTGGCGGGAAAGTGTAAGAAGGCTTAGGGTGCCCTAAATGGGACTAGGGCACCTGGGGTGCCCTAGTATGAGGCCAGGTGCCCCAATCAAAGATAAAATGACACAACTGGCATAACTGGTTGGACAAGTAGATGTGGGACGTCAATACTGATGACAACAAACAAATTAAAATGGCCAAAGGACATGGGTTGATTAGTATTTTCTTCACTCAAAAACCATATGAATAGTAATATGAGACTAGGACTAAATAATGTCTAAAGTGCATGATTTTTTTACTACATTTTCCCTTACTTTATGTTGGTGAGAAAAAATCTTGGTAACATAAAGTAGATAGAGATGCATACCTGATAATCCATGTAGAGTGATTTAGAAAGCATACAGATGGACTAGACAAAGCTTGGAATGAGAAAATAGTTGAGTGTGGAAACTAAATATTTAAAAAGTGCAAAAATTGGTGAGAGTGAACCTAGGTTGGAAACACTTGTGTAGATGCCAATATGTGTGATGTACCTACATGTTAGTAGGAGGTGTATGATGCCGCAGAATGTTGTTTTTGTTGTTGACGCCTTTATTGTAGTTGCTTGTTGTTTTTTACCGCTTGCTTCTCATACAGTTTAACCTGCAAGGAGAAGATGATCAAGTAGTCAAATACGCATGTATATGTATATAAAAATTCATAAATATAGTAATGAAAATACTGAAATGGAAGTATGAAAAAGTAAAAGGAACGTGCACACCCGATTTGTGATGAGAGAAAAGGGTGTAGAGAGGATATTCTGTACTACGAGTTTTTTAGGCGATCTCATGCCACCCTAGCCAAAAAATTGTATGGAGAAAGCTACATTATTCTCCAACCTGTATATGTTTCCCTGAAGATGTGTGAAGAGATCTCTGTACTGCCTTGTTTTTTGGGTGATCTGACGCCACTGGCTAAAGTAGTGTAGAGAGAACATTCGTTATATCCTTTAACCTGTAACTTCTCCCTAGAATGCTAAGGGTAATTTTCCCTATAAAATCTGTTATGTACGGGGTTTTTAAACTATTTTTGAACCCACTCGATGTATAACCCACAATGTCAAGGAAAGAAAACTAAACTGAACTATACCGATAGAAAGCACTGTGTAGTATGTAAAACCCCAAATGATGATCCCCCCTCTATTGGGGCACATGTGATATCACGAATAGGAGAATGTGGTCCCAAAAGAGGAAAAACCACATAAACTATGCCCTACAGGGGGAAGGGAATGTGCTTAGTGGAAACTAAGGCACACACAAACAAGTGGCTATAAAACAAGTGTTAGTATGAACAAACATGCATGTAAAAGATGAGTGTACACTACACAAACAATGTAGAAGCTAGAAAGAAATTAAATACGCAAGAAGACACTCATATACCACCAAAGTAGGTTTCAAACATGGGACATCACTCACGATGTTGTAAGAAACTCAAGGCCATAATGGTCACATAAAAACAAACAAATGTGCACACCAAACAAAGGGAAACACCCACATACAAGATCAAGAAGTAGACAAGCAAGTACAAACAACAGATAGCCATGGAAGCAAGTAATCTTGTGAAACAAATGTTACACATGAAGCACCTGTTAACATGTTAGAAAGATAACTAGTATGTCAAAAGTGTGTATAAGCAAGTAATGAAAAGTGCTAAGTATGAAATAAAACAATAACACCTAGAAGAGACGAATATGGATCCCCCCAACGATCATTTTAGGAGTGGTAGAAGGTGAGCATTCATGTTGCATGTAAGAGACGTTTATTTATGATCACAAATAGAGAAAGGCATGAACGCACATGTGTGTATGGTAAAGATAATGACATACGAGAGATATAGCTAACATGTGTAATAAGTGAACATGAATAAGAAAATGTAAGCAAGAGTAAAAGTAACCAAGATATGCAACATTTTGTGGATGGATGGAATGGAATACAAGATGGATGATAGGATTTACATGCCCCTCAAGTGAATGTGTGCAGTGAGGTTCATTTGGTTTTCCCCCTTAAAAGTCAAGAATGAACCGTAAAGGAGAGTGCATCATCGGGAAATGGTCAAATCATATGTATTATTTATCTAACGTGTTGTGATGAGTGTGCATGTGTAGTGATGATAGGCAACCTAGTGATGAAGTGTGTGGGTGACCATATAGCCAAAGCATATATCATGATAAGATGATCGTAGGAGTGATGATGTAGCCTAAAGCATATATCACTACCATATGAATAGAGGGAGTGACGATGTAGCATATAATGTATACCACTACAAGATGAAGGGATAGGTGACCATTTATCCTAAAGTGAATGTCACTAACCTAGTAATGTTGCATGAGATAAGGTCGAGTGATGGACGTGTGTGTATGATAAGGTCCTTTTGATTAGTAAACCCTCGACATTTGAGTATGGACCGAGGAACTATAGTGCATCTTAGGTTAGTGAGTGTAGCATGTAGAAGTAGATGTAGTATATGTGATGATGATGATAGAAGACCATATGATGTGACATGTGTGTAATATGCTATTTATGTAAGACGTTTAGGTATATTAAAAGTGTAGGGTGCGCGCTATGTAGTATGTGTGATGAGTAGATGACCATATGATGAGTAGAAATGTGTAAAATATAATTCATAGTGTGCTACATAATATGTGTAGATAGACTAGTAATGTAGTATGTAAGATGAGTAGTTTATGATGTTAGATGCGTAGGCAACAAGAGTATGACATATATATGATGACAACTAATATGATGTGTAAAGTATGTATGATATGTAAATGTGTAATGGTCGAAATTATTTAGTCTAAATGTAGAATATATGATGTAAGATGTAAGATGTAAGACATGTGACGCGAGATGTGTGAAGAAACGAAATGTGTAGTACCTATTGTGTAGTGTGTGGGGTTCATGTGTAGTATGTAGCCCTCAACAGTCAAGGGTGAACTGAAGCACAAGAGTGTGTCATTGGGTAATGATAATATTATTATAAGTGTGATTAGTGCACAATGTGATGAAGATGTGATATCCATATGCTAGAAGTATGTTATGTTGTGATGTATGATGTTGTTAGGTTGGGGGGTTGTGTGAGTGTTATGCCCCCAAGTGTGCGTGAGTGAATGATCTATCCAATGAGAGTTAAGGATGATGGGCCTTCATCCAATGAATGTGGTGATGAAAGTGTATAACCATGTGCTAGTAGGGGTGTTATAGTAGATAGACATTGTGTGGGTGAGTGAAGCATATACACATGTGATGGATGAATATATGATGACTGCGTAGGTGTAATAAATTGTGTAGGTGATGGAATCTACATGAAGCTGAATGTGGAGGTGATAGAAAACTGCGTGGAATGAAATGAGGTGGTGATTTATGTCAAGATGTAATAATTTTCCTAGGAATGGGCCTATACCTATGTGTAGGACTAGCGGAACGGTAAGGTCATGTAGATAATGTGCGAGTAGGTGAGCTAGGAGTATATTATGATTTTATTAACATAGAATGGGATGTGTTAGATGATGTATAAGATGCATGAACTGATGCTCGAGAAGATGACAACCATGGAATAGATGGGGGTACACCACTAATAGAGTTGACGTGATTGTTATGAATTAATTTGAGTCACAAATGATTCATAGAGATAATGGATTGAGACCTATGAATCCAATTGAGTCTGAGTATCATGTCACAACCATCAAGTGCTTACCCAACAAGGAAGGGTACAAGTAAAGTTAGAGGACCAACCATAACATGCAGTTTGACAACACCACATGGTTTGTTTACAGGGTATTCAATTTTTTAATGTGGGTAACCAATGACATGAAGAAATGGAATAGAACATGCACTAATAGGCCAAGATAGACCAACCTTAGAATTATTAATGGGGATTAAGCCAATAGATGTGTTGATATGTAGGTGATTAGATTGAAAATTTGCATGATAGTCATGGTTAGAAAAAGAAATGACTGGTGGTGAAGCATTAGTATGCGCAACTAAAAATTCAAGGGCCCCTAAAGCAGGTGGAGACACAACATGGTATGCATAATTAGCTTAAGGTTCATTTTCTTTCTTTTCACGTTGTTGAGGTTAGTTATTAAAGAGTTTGAGTTTACCCTTGTTAGTGTTAGGTGGAGAGTTGGTAGGCACTAGAAACTCAAGCTTGTTGTTATCAATAAGATATTGGATGATTTTGCAGAGCTTGAAACATCTATTCGTTGAGTGTACCACACATCTATAATAGTCACATCGGAAGTTCTCATTGTAACTCTTACCTTTTGGTCATGATAGGTCTACTTTGAGTGGTGGAGGAAGCATGATAAGATTTCTCTCAAGCAGTTGTTACAATATGAGATGTGGGGCCATAGGAAATTTAGTAAACATACGCCTAGGTGGTGGTCACTAAACCTCTTTAGAAGTAGTGATTATATTGACCATAATTTCGATGTTAATTGGTTTAGTTGTAGATGGCTTGAATGGTGTATTATTTGGAAAAAAAGAAGAAGACAAGGCTTGTTCTTGATATTTAATATTGCCTATGGATAGTAGTTTAGTTTCACAAAGCTTAAGAGTATGAAAATTTTGGTCAAACGAAGGAGATGTCTTAAAGAGAATGCTCTCCTAAGTGGAAGGTAAAATACTTTGAAGGAACAAATCTTGAAGCTTAGAATCCGATAACACATTTGACATCTTAGCTAGATTATTTTTATATCTCAACACATAATTAGCGAGGTGTTCATTAGATCCCTTTTTAAGTTGTGTTAATTGAGCATAAGATATCTTGGAACCGATTGATGGAAAAATGAGTAAGAAAAGTATCGGTCAGATGCATAAATGAAGTTGTCAAATGAATAGGTAGGTCATAAAATCAACACGTTACATAATAATGGAGACTACGGTGAAAGATTTTAGCCAAAATAATATGATCATCTGCAAATTCAAGATAAGCTAAATGGAATGCTCTAAGATTCTCTTTTGAGTCACCATGCCCATTGAAAATGGGAAGCTAAGGGGTGACAAAACTAGGAGGAAGTAGATAAGTGGAGATGGTAGGTACAAATGACATGTGTAATAATAAGGTGGAATATAAAGATGGAGATGTGTGAGAAGTAACTTGTTGTAACTAACAAATCTGTGCTTGGAGGTCATGATAGAGAGATGTTAGGTCTTGAGTACCAATGAAGGAAACTTTCCATGTATGAGAGACAAGATGTGGTGTGAAATGATTTGTAGGAGTAGTAACAGAAACAAGAATGGTGGAAATGGGTGGAAGAGTGGAAACAAGCAGTTAGGAAACCATGGAATTAGAGATTTCCGTAGAAACATTAAGTTCTGCCAAATTGGTAGCTTCCTCACTAGTAACATGTACAAGAAATTCTAGATCTTGGGGATGCTCAACAATATGGTCATTGACGACTTTAATATGAGCCTCAAAAAAATCATCAGAAGGGTGATCCATAGTAAAGAAGAGGAAAATATCCCTAAGGGGAAGGTAGTGTTGAATGTGGGGTTCACCAAAATGATTAACTAAAATGTGGAATTTATTCTAATTCTATATTTAATCTAATATAAAGAACATTAGCAAATAACAGATAAATGCATAAAGAAAAGTGACCCAAGCAATCTAAGCTATGAAAATAGAAAACCCTAAAGTGCAAGAAGAGTTAGAAAGAGCTTAGCTAATTCAATGATGCATTGGGATTGTGTTGCAAAATAAACTGGATGAAAATAATGTAGGAACGAATACATAGAAGCTCCAAAAAACACAGATCTAGAACAATAGGCTGGACTGGGGTGCTTGTGGGTGCCCTAGTCTAAGATATGGGTGCCCTGGTCTATGAAAAATATTTACAAACCTACTCCGAGGTGTCGCTAAGTGATCGCCTGTGTTCGTTTCCTGTCACACTCACTTTTTTGGACTGTACAGTATGTCACTAGAAATGAGTGATGAAGGAGAGACCTGCAAAACCCTAAGATAAGTATCAAGCCCCTAAAAAAAGAAAGATGCATATTAAGGGGTCGGACTATCCTCAGCGGCCACAATGGTGGACTTACTAACTGAGATCTGCACTACATCTCAGATCCGACATAGTTCTGTGTGTGTGTGCAATTATGCCCTAAGTGCTCTTGTGTCAGTCACACTTTGTGAAAGTAACAAGCAATAACTATGTGTATAAATGTAATAAAATGGTGGATGGAATAAAATAAACTTCCCTCCTCTATAGTGTGATGTAGATGAACCAGCCTCGTGCCTTGTGAATGGAGCTAGATGGATGCAAATGGAGCCTTTGATGGATACAACCTTAGGTGATGATAGTAGTGCTTAGTGCTTGGTCCCTCATTATGGTCTTATAAATTTATATTTATATTGTTATCTTGTTCTAATTTTGTAATTAACCCTGAAAATGCCGACCACTAAAAAGATAGAAAACTCAAATGGCTAGAAAGCACCCAAAAAGTGTCAGGAAGGTGTAAGAAGGCTCAGGGTGCCCTAAATGGGATTAGGGTGCCTGGGGTGCCCTAGTAAAGGGCCAAGAAACCTAGTCAAAGATAAAAAACACCAAATGATAGAGCTAACTGGGTGAGTAGATGCGGGAGGTTGACAGTGACGACAATAAGAAAAGTAAAATGGCCAAAGGACATGGGTTAATTAGTAATTTCTTCACTCGAAATCCATATGAATTGTAGGATGAGACCAAGACTAAATAATGTCTAAAGTGAGTGATTTTGTGACTACATTTACTTATAATTCCCAGCGAAGCATTAGTTATGGGAATACCTTGTTTTATAAAAGGCTCCATCATCTAATATAAGTCTTCATCCATAATCACTTTATCTTGAGAATTTATAGAAGTTCGTTTGTATTACAGTTTTTATGGAATTCTTTGAACAATGTTTTAAACCGTGGAAAAACAATGTCTCATGGCTTTTCTAAAACCCGCAATGTGGTTACAATTGTTCGCATCTTGTATAAGTCTGAGGGAAACTTCAGTATTGTATTGCGGAGTTAAAAAACCCACAAGACTCTGCTTTAGTGCACCACGGAACTGAAAACCCACAAAACAAGTATTTTTGGATGCTATCGTAAATCACAATTTGATTTATGGATTGTAAATCCTTTTGTACCAAAAGGTAGCTTACCATAAAGAACAATTGTTAACATTTTTTGCATGTTTTCCCGCTTAACATTAAGGGGGAGTGTTGGGGCTTATAATATTAAACGGGAAACTACTTATTATAAAACCCTTCAAATGACCTGGGTGGAATTTTAAGAGTGGATCATGACCATCCGCCTTGTATATAACAAGGTGGTCCTTTAGGGATTGGTTACATAGGGTTGTAACATTGTATGTGAGCTATATGTGCAAGTGGATTTGTGAGTCTCATGAGAAAATGTATGAGGCAAGTCGTAATTCCTTATTGAAGGTGTAACTACATGTGAAATAGTGGGAGTGTTGGGTAAAAGTGTATTCTCAATAAATATAAGTGATTTTCAATGGGTTTTTTTACCTTACATGGTTTTCTCACTTATATCTTGTGTCACTGTGTTCATCTACTTTCTGTTCATGTTAATTACATTATGTAATATGAAATTTATAATCAGGTAAATCTATGGTTAATTTAACTGCACATCATAATCTATAATCTTTAGCAATTTATTTTGTGGATCTATAATTTGTTAACTATATCTTCCCGTAAATTTCCTAACTTCCCCTCTCAACAGGGAAACCCAAGTTTTTCTTTCAATGCCATAAAAAAATATCACAACAAAACTACCATACCTCCTCTACATGTGAAGTCAGATTACTAATAATACAAAAATATTTTTTTTAATAATAGCCAAGAAATCCCCATGCAGAACTAAATTCCATGTTGCCTCATTACTTCCTCACTTCCTCCATTTCCACATTTTCCTTCAACTATTAGCCCCCAAGTTCCTCTAAGATAAACATGGAGAGAATCACTATGGAAGCAACCAATATAATGTCATATCTTAAGCCAATCATGGGATATAAGCTTCAAATAATGGCCTTGGGTTGGTTGAACCCCCAAGGTTAACACAATAATATTCAACTTTGCAATACCACTTCTAATGTGGTGGTCAATAAAATATGTAAAATGATGAAAATCAATTATGGAAACTATAGGATAGTATTCCTTAGGCATACCAAAAGTGTAATATGAACTATACTAATCACTTCATCAAAGCCATATTTGCAACCAATGCAACAATAATAACTGGTGAGGAGTATTTCCCCATAGGTCATAATAAAATCTTTAACTACCTTACCACACGACAACTTGCTCACAACTTATCCTTTCATTTCTCTTGGTCCTTTGATTGTATTATGAGAAATATGAGAGTGGATCAGCTCCAATAGTCTTACACAACAGTTAATCACATTGTAGCAAATGGTTCAAAATATGAAAATAAACACAACATAAAGTGTTGTGAACACAATATGTTAATACAAGAAAGAGAGATACAAGAGATTGTCTTGGCAGTACGGGTAGACTGAAACTCTATGAGGGTTGTTTGCTATCATCGTTCCTAGTTTAATACATTTTATTTTTATTTATCAGTCACCTTCCAAATAAATGGGCATCAACCAATATGATGAATGCAAAAATAATAATATTATTTAATAGAATGACCATCATAATATCCAAACCATAATATTCTTCCTTGTTACAACAAAACAAGTGAGTCTCATCACATGCCTCTGAGGCCCTTAAAATCAAAGTATCACTAAACCAAGTACATACATATCTATAAAACAACAAAAATATCTCATTGTATCTCATGATCACCTCATGAAATAAAACCAAACTATCCAATTTTAACATTAACATGACTCATTAATTGGAGTAATTCATCATCAAACAATTAAACTCCAAAAATGTTTCATAATAAACACTTGTTTCAAGTTATGTAAAATCTCTCAAAAGGTGAAATAATACAATATCATAAGTGTTTCTCCATGATAAAAAGATTAATCTTGTTATACATGTCCCTCTTCTTTTTGATCTTCTATTATCTAAATTTTTGTCTCATTTTAGTTTTCTCTTTTGTAATATTCAAGATTGCTACTACACACTCTCTATTTTCATTGTATTGTATATTTTGTAGTTTCATGGACCTATCTTGACTGTTGGTAGAAATTAATATATAAATTAAATTATTCTACATAGACATCAAGGTGATATTTTGAGCACTTTGTTAGGATTTTTGTTCGCATGTCATACCACATCCATCTTGGGCTTTGTGGGATAGTAATTTTCTTGTTACGTTCTAGGGTTTACCACCCTCTGGGATCACCTATATAATGCCCCCCTCTTCTTCAATCACAACTATTTATGGCGATGCTAGATTTAGTGGAGATGCAAACAATGGAGTCACTATAGAAACATCCCAAGAAGTTTGTCCCCAAAGTATTCCACAAGGTAATATCTCTCCTCCAAATGTTGTTTTACATGTTTCTAAATTTAATGTTGCATGTCAATGGCTTGAACAATTTTACTTCATTATCTATTTTTTTGGCCAAATCCCTTATGAAATCGTGCTTAAATCATAGGTTAGCTTCACCTAGGCTGCTCATGGCATCAAGATTGAAAGAATTCAAAACATAACCAAAAGGTTCTTTCTTTTTAAGTTTTCTGACCTTTCCATGCCTCAACTATTCTACATCATTCTACGACCTGGTATACTCAGAACACCTTATTGGTTCTCTCCCCTGGATGAAGGACTTAATTTTTTTCTGAATTTACAACCCTTAAAGTCCTTGTTTGTATTGAATTCCATGGACTTCCACTCCAATGTGTGCACTTCCTTCATCAAATCGACTCCTCCATTGGGTGAGTTGTTTACATGGAGTCAAAATGATTTTACAATTCCTTAACCCAAAAAAAGGTTTATGTTGAGGTTGACCTCTCACAAGAATTAAAAGATTTTGTAGAGATTCAAATGGGTAATACCCACTACTCAAAACGAGTTCATTACATCAATCTGCCTAGTATATGATTTTGTTATTAGGCCTATGATCACAAGATCAAAGATTTTCTACTTTATGTACTATGAAATCTCCTATCCTCCAAGTTAGATGCCAAAGTCACCAAACCCCCATAAGCGGAAGGGTGGAAAACTATTAAAGGATAGAAAAATAAGAACAAAATTTCTCAAGACAAGGTGACAATTAACAATGGGTCCAAAGAACCAGCTATAAAAGAACATACCCTGGGTCCGCGTCGCAACCTAGAACTAGATTTTGAATATTCTCCATATCTTTTTCCTAAATTATCTAGCACACCGATAACAACCACTGTCCTCATGGACCTGTCAAACTCCTTATGAAATCCATCGATACTTTGTGCATCCCAGTTTCTCTTGACACCTAGTTCACAAGGTCAATCCAAAAGGACCCGAAGCCCCTCTTGACATCCCATGTCAAGACACAAGCATAACATTGGGCTAAGAGTGGATTCAATAGAGGAGGAATACAATATTAAGTATGTCAATCGAAGGAAATTGGAATTAAATTTTTTTCTGAAGCACAATAATGCTCAATTCCTACAAAATCAATTTGATGCCTTGGTTGGCCTAAGTGTCGATGGTATGGCCCTTGACTCACATTTATCATGAATTACATGTCACAAAATGTGAGGGGTCTTATTGAATTCAACCACAAGTATATTATTAGAGACACTCATCAAAAATTTAGGAACTTAGATGTTTTTTGTTTGTAGGAAGTTAAAGTCACAGGTTTTCAGTTGTTAATGGTCTATAAAACCATTTAGCTTGACATCCTAGTGTTTGATAGTAATCATGATGGGGGGAGTGAGGGTTTAATTTCTTTATTTTCTCATAAATGGTGGCCCTTTTTATGGATCATGGCGCCGACCCCGCCAACATAGCAATTTAGGACCTATTTAATATTGAACTCTTCCCTTTTGGCATCATCAACATTTATGCTTTGAATGATACAATGGAAAGAGAAAATATTTGGTGGTGGATAGAAAATGAAATCCCCGATGCATATTGGATAATCTGCAGTGAATCTAATATTATTGAGTTTCCATGGACAAGTGAGGGAACCTCCCGATGTGATGGATAGCTAATGAAAGAGAAGCCTTGCACTACATGCATAATAAATTCAAGTTTTATGACTTGACAAGGCTATGTTGTCCACTCAATACATTTTTTATTTTGAAAAAATTTATTCTCTACTTGTGGAATTGATATCAATTTTCATCCTATCTAACCACTTTCCCATCAGATTTCACATCACTTGGCAAGCCACACAACCTTTTTGTCATAAGGGTCGATTTTTCCTCAATATGACCCTAATGGAGCATGGGACCATACTCAATCATATTAATCAGGTGTGGAAACCTAGTGCCTAGGTCATGTCACTTACATAATCATCATCCACCTCTTCATTACATCAGGACTCAACGGTGGTAGATGTGATGACTAGGACTACCAAGTTCCTTATAATATATTGGCGAAAACTAGCCAATATTAGGTGTTGCTCTTATTCCACCACCTCCTCCCCCGATCATCTGAGAGGTGGTGGTGTTTGAAGGAAATAATTTCTATGAGCCCCTATAACTCTGGGTTATTGTGCTTAAACAAAAAATTTAAATTATTATAACTATAATGCTCGGGGTGTGCAAATTCATGCCTGAATCCATTAGATAAAAATGGGGGACCAAGTCTCGAAGGAATCCTTTCAAATGCTCAAAGCCAAGCATTCCTTTCAGAAAATTTGAGCCATCTGTGATGGCAGGACTCAGCTCACAAATCCCTAGCTAATGTTCAAGTAATTTTTTAATCACTACAAGTAAGTCTTTCAAGCGTAAGCCCCCTTGTTAGAATAGAATTCTGCATTGAAACAATGCCTTGCTATTATGCCATGTAAAGTTTATTTGGAAAAAAGAATTGCTTATGACCACTTACTCTCTATTGAGGAATTACAAGAAGTGGCCATGAAAATGGCCAATGATAAGGAACCTTGATGTGATGGCTTTCCCTGTGAATTTTACAAGGCTCTTTAGGAAATTGTTGGCACATATATTCATCAGGTTTATATGGATGGCTTCCCTTGGCCCTCATATCAAAAAAGGGAATATCAAATTCATTCCCAAACTTGGAGATATAAAGTTTATAAGCAATTGGTGTCCTATCACTTTGCTTAATGTGTCATACAAAATCATTACCAAAGCTCTTGTCGTTCACCTATGACACATCCTCCCTGTCATAGTTCATCCTGAATAAAATGGCTTTATCCAAGGGTGATATATCCTTGACAACATTATTGCAGTCTAAGAGGGCATGGAATGGGCTCACATATATAATCAACAATCCATCTTCATCAAAAGTGAATTTAAAAAGGTGTATGGTTGTATTAAATGGCCTTTCATACTTACCATGCTCAAAGCCTTGGGTTTCAGTCTAAATTTTCTTTAGTTTGTTAATATGATTTTTTTGCATGCCTCAACCCATATCACCATTAATATGCAAAATTAAGAGTCATTTGGTATTTTCAAATCCATCCAAAAAGGTTTCCCCCTACTCCTACTCTTCATGTTTTGGTAGTTGAAGTATTTGGTTACTTGCTTGCTTGCACTCAATCCTAGGGGCTTGTTAGGGGTATTACTTTTCTCTCCACTAATGAATACCAATTACACAATGGCCACTTCAAAGATGACTCCTTCCTTATGCTCATTGAAGAAAGAAACATCAATATTGCCATGCGGTGCCTAGAAACCTTGTTCTTTGCTTCCGACTCCTCTATCCAATGGCGCAAAACACAATGTTATAGACAACCCTTCCTTCCCGTACCTAACTAGTTGGCTTCCTATGAATGGAAGTTGCTCAATCATAGAGAAATGTTTAAATTCGTAGGCATCCCATTTGCCTTCCAAGCCTCTCATGTTGAACTTTGGCAGTATATCGTGCAACGTGTGGCTCGAAAGCTTGAATATTTGATCACCAAGATGGTGCCCTTAACAGGAAAATTTCAGATTTTCTCCAAATTTCTCAAAACCATGCATATTTACTACTCCTCATGTTGCGTCATGTCTAAGAAGTTTGTGCATAAGCTTGAAAAATTTCTTAAATAAATATTTTGGACCAACTCTTCTTCTGGTAAAGGATTTCACAAAGTTACATGGGAAACCTATTGCTTTCCAAGAGACTCAGGTGGCTTAGGCCTTATTGAAATCCCGTGGCAAGGGAAAAATGCTTTGTTCCAAATGGATTATTTGAAGCACAAATGACAAGGAAGATTTGAAAGTGATCCTTCAAAATGGTACCACAAAAGGCACCCTGTATGGCCACGCTTCCTGGAAAGGCATTGGCCTTTCCAATATGCTCATTTCTCATGTTCTAGTCAAAGTGGTGGGTACCTTCATGATCAAAATAATTTGGAAATACTGGGAGTGAATTAAACCATGGATTCTATGGAATGAAAATGTTTTCCGCAGTGACTTTTCATTTAACCTCCACTCTTTATGGTGGTCTCTCGCCTTTTAAATTTGAGATCCTTGTTTAGCCGAGGTGCCCTGGATTCTTGCTTCCCACCTATTCAAGTGTGGAATTTGCACTATCTGAGATATTGTTTGTAAACAAACTCAATCTTGGATGCCCTAATAGGATCTCAAAGTAAATTTCAAGTTGATTCTTCCAAATAGAGCCCTCATCAATGACATCATTTCCTCTATGTCAGAACACATGATCCGTAAGATTGTTGTTCTTCAGAATCATCCATGGTGGATAGACTAGAAATGGTATGTGGACACCCCATTTTGGAATTATTCAGTTAGCCAAGGTTACACATGGATTTCACCATATCTTCCCATGGTGGAAAAACTTGATACTCGGTGGAGAATTTTCTCCTCACCATCTTTCTGGAAGAGGAAATTTCTCACAGTTTTGTCCACATGTGTAGAACCTAAAATTTCACACTTTTTGTGAAGTGTTATTCACCAAGGCCTTCCACTTGGATTGTGTCTGGTGCTTATGGGTGTCTTTGCCCCCAAATGTCCCTTCTGTGAACATTTGGAAAATTTTCACATCTTTTTTGGTATTGCCAAAAATCCCAGCGGGCTTGGAATTGGATTCAATATTTCTTCCTTCTCTTTTGTCTAGAATGCTTCACTTTGTAACACGTGCTCTGGAGAGATAATCCTCAAATGCTGCAATAATTTACCTAGATTTGGCATGCTTTCAAAGGGGAAATATTATTTTGGTAATGGAAAGAAAGGAATTGTTATTTATTTGTTAATGTCAAAGTTGATCAACAATTCTCTATTTATAAAAATATGTGGTTATCGTGAATGTCTTACTACATATTCAATTTCAAGCCAATAAGATGGCAATTAAGATGGAACACTTGAAAACCCTTATGTGTTATTGGGGTGATGCCTCTTATAATGTTCCTAGAGAACCTAAGTCCCCTTCTCACTACTCCTCATCTCGCAGTAGTGTAGGCAGGCGTCAAAGAGGTGGTGGCCACCAGAGCCGCTCTCAACATCACTCTTTTAGTCATGGCCGCCACTTCCATCACAACCAGCCCCCTTGGAGGAGTCTCTCTCCTTCACCTTTAGCTCGCCAATGATAATGGGACGTCCCCCGCCACCCAACTAGCTTGGATAGGGATCGTTAAATGCCCCCGAGCCATGCACCCATGATAGTTGGATCCTCCTTCCTCCGCCTGATAAATTTCCAATAATTGCTCTCGCCATCTCACCCTCTCTGGCCCTTGCCAAAGAAACAAAAGAAGGACGCCAACCTGGCTCAAGTTGGGACATGTTAGATGGTGACAAGGATCTACTTGGTTATGGTTAGCATGATAAGTACCTGCACCTTGCTAGATAAAACTTCATAGCGAGGACTTAACTTTTATGTCTTTTTGTTTCTTGATGCTTTGTATTTCCCCTCGTTCCTAGGATTTTGTGCCTATTTTGGTCTGTGGTTTTGGGGCATGCTTCCATACCATCCTTTTTTTGTGAATTATCTTGAATCATGTTACTTTTTAATATAATATAAGATCTTATTCACAAACAAAATATATGACATCTTCCCTGATATATATCCTTAGGTTCAATATTTGAACTTCATGTTATATATTTCTTATCATGGCAAAAGACATTCTATAATGGGAGCTATGGGTGGTGGTGGGCTATAATGTTTGTTAATGTGTTCACTTATAACTTTGATGTCCATTTTAATGTTATCACTAATACATATTTTATTTACTTATTGGAGATTTTTAAAAAAATTTGTAATATATTTACCATATGATAGATTTTGAAGCCTTTTTCTCCTCTAGAAATATTTATTTCAATCCTTACACATTAATGTAGCTAGATTGACAACATTTGTCACTATTTAATGCGAATTTTTTCAAAGCAATAAAATTAATAATTGTAATATGTTAATGGTCCACAACAAGATCCTTAAGATTGACATCTCCATGAAATTTTCATTAATATATTTAATATATAGATATATAGTATTAATTTCACCCAAATTTAATCAACATAAAATAATTATAAAACCCTAGATTTTTTATTTCTCGCCCCCACCTAAATAACGCTATGAAATCTTAGCTAGTCCCCACCATAAGACCATATCTTGATTTTTATGTAGGATTCATCTAAATTTGAAGAGAGGTTTGCTAGAAAATGTCATACTTTTGGTAACCTCTTTTCCAACGACCTTTATTAACGATGTTTCCCAGAAAGAGTTTTCTTACATGTATTGTATCATGTTGGATATCTTAACTACATTTGACATAGCATGCGAGAATCTTCACGTAACATTGATACTATTTCACCAATGTTAGGAATTAATAGAATCTAATGTGGAATAATTCCTCAGAATCACAATAATAAGAAGTATGAATAGAATTACAGAAATGAAAAATGCACAACACGATGACAATATTTAACATGGTTCACCCAATGTGGGCTACATCCACCAAGAACACTTGCTCAGATTTTATTACAAGCCAATAGTCTTCACAATTACAATAATTAGATATTGTTTGGAGTTGCGCTCAACAAACCCTCCTGAATTCACACTTGAATTTGCACACACTATTCACCTTCACAAAACACACTCATATAAATCCTATTATATGTCCATCTATTTATAAGTACATCAATAGGTAGCTGAAGAGGCGGTTTTACAAAACAATGGGTACCGAAAAGCCATGGGCCCAAAAAAATAGCCCATAATGGTTTCCCATTACCCATGGGTTAATAATCCACCCATGAAAATTTAATTCGGGGGCTTCACCCCCCCGAACACCCTTGATCCGCTCACCGGTGAGCGAGACCACCGTAAAAATATCCGAGTGTAACACATGGAAGGTGTACCAAACTCTAAGATGAAAATAGGCTCCACAAACATAACAACCAAATGTAATCAACAGGTGCCCAACCTGATCACTTCTCGTTTGCTAGCATACTCCTAACATGGACCTGATTTGGAGGTTTGAAACAACAAGAAGTGTTTAGTAAATTAATACATGCTTGCCAACTATTTCACCAAGTGATTGAACGAGACATTTCCTATGGAATATCATTATTGCACCTATGGATGTTGTTTTAAAGTGATTTTTTGGTAGGGTTTACACATTTTTTCACCTGTCAGCAAAATGAGTGTTTAAAGAATTGAATTGAATTGAAATGAAAATGAAATATTTTAATGATATCTACAAGAATGAAGATTCTATGGGACCAAAAGATGAGACTTTAAGATGATTTCAGATTCTTTTCAATATCAAATCTTCTCATGTGAATCTTGAGAACAAAACCCACGATCTTTACAAGTCTTGTTTCTTCAAATAACTCATTTAATATGTCTACCTTCAAGTCATTTTCGTACTGGATATGAATATCATCATAAGTTTAACACTCCATGATCAAGTGTCATTCTGTCTCTAACACTCCTTTGCTATAGAAAAGACAAGTTATCCTTTCCCAATCCTCCTTGGGTATAGTCCATCTACTAGTTTCACATAGAAGGTGATGTGATCTAGTCCTCAGTTGAGCCACTAAAGTCCTTGTTTTACCCTTGATAGTTGCCCCTAGATAATATTTTTCATCATGCTCCCAAGTGGGGTTAAATTCTATGATATAATATGCTTTCTTTCGACCAATCTTCTCTATCCACATGACAATCCTTAATTTTTATATCACATAGTTTTTTATTTCCCTGTTGTTTTTAGGACACTCTCGAAAGCTGATGCCCCATTTTTTCATCCATTTGTTGTTTTTCTTCATCATGTTTTATTTCCATGCTCTAATTTTTCCTCCATAACCATTTGGGCCAATAATGATTATCCATACTTTCAACCTGTTTTAGATAACTTAGCAACTGAGTTATTGCTGATGCTTCCATCGATAAAGTATCCGCTTCATCCAACAGGATCCCATAAAGGACTGTTGGTTTGAATTTAAGAGTGCTTGTGATTAGTTGTTTCTGGGTTCTTTCTAATTGTCTCCACCCATGATTTGACATACTACTTCCCCATACTTCGTAGCCATAAAGGGCAACTGGGGTGACCAACAATCCAAAAAGGGTTTTTTTAGTTTTCCAATCCCAAAGTTCAGTCATCCTACACCTATTATGAAGTAGGTAAGATGCTTTCCAACCCCCTATTTCCTTTTTTCTCTACAAGTCTACCAAATAAGCTTGTTGTGCAAATCAATCCCAATATATTTGTATTATGTTACAATTTCTAATGGGCTCCCCTAAAAAATAAAGTTAATTTGTTTCTTTTCCTTAAAAAAATCATGAATTTGGTTTTTCTAATGTTCATTTGCATCCTAACTTCCTGGAAAAAAGAGTTTTAAGGATTTCAAATGATCCCTCAATCCTTGAGCTAGTTTTGAAATTAGAATAAGATTGTCGACATATAAGAGTAACTTCACCACATAACCTACCAATTGTATGCCCCCTCCTTCGATTTTTCTTAACCATTCTTAAATCTTATCAATGTAAAAGCCAAACAAGGTGGGGGAGAGAGGAAAACCTTGTTTGATACCAATATCACTACTAAAACATTCTTTCATGCCCTCTCTGGTTCTGATTTTAGCTCTGACCTGCTCATAAAGCTTATACACTACTACTCTAAACTTGTCTGGAATCCCGAGTTCCTCCATCCTATTCCAAAATTTGTCTCTAGGTATTGCATGTCAAAAGCTTTCTTAAAATTAACAAAGTAACAAAAAGCTTCCTCACCTTGGGTATCCCATACCTTTTCAATCAAGTGCATAAGAGCGATGAAATGGTCGATGGTTGAATGTCTAGGTCAGAAGCTTGCTTTCCCTTTTGCTCTTTTACCCTCTTTTTCGACCCAACTGCTGATTCGACGTTCTATCATGCCCCCAAAAAGTTTACTAAGGAGGGGATTGCTCATAATGGCGTAGTAATTGGATGGATTATTAATATCACCACTTGTAAATAGAGGAATATCAACACTAGTCATCCACTCCAACGGGAAGCCATTTTGGCTGATCTCATTGAATATTTTTTTGATGTGCGGAGTGAGGACCTCAACACTCCACTATAAAAATTCAGCCTACAACCCATCAATATCTTATGCTTTACCACTTAAAAGATTTTTATGCCTTGTTTGATGTCTTCCATCGAGAAAAGCTCAGTCGAAGAATCAATTATGGGAGTAATATCCTTTTGTTGAGACCACTTATAGAGGTCCTCACGTAATCTAACCACTGAGCATCTGTGATATTATTTTCTATGTGTTTTTTATTTTGTTGTAGCTCCCTCCAAAATCCTTTGGGATTGTGATTTCCAAGAGAAATTAATTATTTCCTCCTCATATTCACGTAGCTTTCTTTTTTTGTATCGTACCAATTTCTCATTATTCTTTTTATTTTCTTTGTTCATCTCACTTTCCTTCAAAGCTCTCTTGTCAGCCTTACATTCTTCGTCATACCATAGATTCATTAGAAAAGTATTTGCAACTCCCTTTCTAGGATTAGATATTTTGCAAGCACTTAATGCCTTGTGAATGAAAGGAATCAAAAAATTACTGCGTATATAGCCACTGTCCCCTTGGTTGCCTTGTTCTCTATGTCATTTCTTGTCATCTGAAATTGCTGCCCAAGGGAAGCAATGAATATTTCTTGATTCACTTTATTTACAATGATTTTTCCTTATTGTTGAGTTGTCTTTTGCATGTGGTGAACTTGTTTTATTTGGTGCTGATTTGAGATGGTACCGAGCTTGACAAAGAGAGGTTTATGATCATATTTTAGCTCGACAGGACAATCCTTTATTTCAAACTCAAGTAACCGAGAAATAGAATTTTGGGAGCAAATGACATAGTCCACTACACTTTGACCATTGTATGTTTTGCAAGTAATACTGCCTGATTTGGGCCAAGCCCTTATGCCATTACAAATAACCATGTCATATAAGTTGCATAGGCCTAGAAGCTCAACCCGAAAATGTGTCACCCCTCCATTAGCATCTTGAGATATTCTTTCTCAAAGTTGGTCCTCTTCTTCATTAAGCCATAAAGGATTGTCACCCCCAACTTCTTCATTGCTTAATTGGAGAGATTGATTGTTTGCGGTCCTCGCATTAAATCACCCATTAAAATTATTTCCTCTAAGGTACAGAACACAAAAATGTCTTTTTTTAGAAAAGTATATGGATCTTCAGTATCTAGAAGTAAAATCGATGAAAAAGAAGGTTGAAGATTTTTAGGATGACATTTGCCTTGGTGGGAAGGGAGGGTTTGTTAAAGAGAAGAGATTTGAAAACGATGTGGGGCACTCTAACCCATATGCCCAGGATCATAAAGTTTCCACTCTTCATTAAAATTGAGAAGGGTTGAAAGCAGTTTATGAGGTTAAATATATAATTAATTATTTTATGAAGAAGACAAATGTACACAACATACTAAGTATTTTCAACGCGTTAATATTTGTACATGAAATAAGTTATCTTTTAGCAATCGATTTGTTGTTATTTGCAATTACTTTAAATGGTCGATTTATTTTTGAAAATAAACATTTTAGATTTTTTTATGGTTTAAATGAATGGTTTTTTTTGTTATTCTTGCACATTGTGATAACACGATTAATTCGCCTTTTCTACCATATTCTCAACATGTGTTAAAATAGGAACGTTAAAACAACACCAAAGTATTATGAAGACGGGATTATTATCAAATGTTGTAGTTACAAGTCATTGACTGCAATGATTGTGGGATTTGCATAAAATGAGTTTGTTGAAAAGGTCTTGCAAGTTTTCCAACAAATTTAATTAGCAGTATAAAGCCAAACCCCACAACATTTTCCACAATCCTTCTACCCTATGTCATAATGGGACCTTTAGAATTATAGGGCACGAACATTCATCTAACATGGAGAGATTTTTGTTTTTTGTAGTTGCAAGTGCCCTTGTATAAATTTATACAAAATGTGGCAGAATATAGAAGGCATGTGAACAATTTGACAAAATATCTAGAACACTTGCTCTAATGTCCAACTTTTTCGCTTTATAATCTTCAACCTCGTCTCATAGAATATCATAATTGCATCTAAGAGAAGACATGGGTATCCTCATGTAACATTGATACTATTTAACTATTTGTCCAATCTAATCACTTCATCTTTGTTAGCATACCCCCAACTTGTGCCAAAATAGGATCTTTGAAATAGGGTGATGACATCCACCAAAACGTTATGGATAATTGACTTTTGTCATATGTTTTAGTTGTAATTGCTATGGTAGATATGTATGCAATATGTGGAAGCATGCATAAGGTATGCGAACGGTTCAACAAAATGCCTTAAAGAGATTAGTTTTATTGTCATGTATCTATGCGGGTTTGGTGGATGAGTGTTGTAAATACTTCAACGACATGCATGCCTCTTATAACATTATGCATATAATTGATCGTTACATCTACATGGTTCACATTCTTGGTCGTGTTGGCTATCTTGAGGAAACTCTAAACTGTATCATCAACATGCCAATCATACCTATGGTGGTTTTGTGGATGTGTTTTCTAGGTGTCTATAGAGCATGTATATTTTTCAAATTGTCTAGGGAGATGAAGACAACATGAAATTTTAAAATTCAGAACATGTATTGGATAAAGAGGAACAATACTTATTCCTTTGTCACACTGCAACTAAGTTTATCTCCAAGATTGTTGAATAGAAATTGATGTGAGAAATGTAAATAGGCTCTATCATTTTAAAAAACATAATGTTCTTGTAGAGATTATTTGTAATGTTATATAAAATAATTTGCAGATATAGGCTAATACTATAACAATGTGCATAGTGTCAACGTTCAATGCAAAATAAATGATCTCACATCAACAAACATTTCCAAAGTGAACTTTACTTTATATATCCCTTCATATAACTTGCAACTCATGTACAATTGCTAGTAAGTATATTGTTGGTTATCCATAACAACAGAGGCTATTCTCCCGATAGAATGCACCGCCCTACATCCATACCCCATAAAAGACCCCATCAACACATACATACCATGCATGGGTGGGCCCCAGAGTAACCTCAAATCATGGGCAGATTGTTTTTTTAAATGTATGAGTTTAGAATGGTGTAGTTGCATGTATAAAATGATAGTTAAATCGGTGGGAACGTTCGCGCTGCCAAGTAGTTTTTAGACAAGAGTTGAACAACACACTCTTGAAAAATACATGAAAAACAACAAAATAAACCTCGCCCTCAGCAACCTTGTTTAAAATGTTTTGCTCCCCGTTTGGCCAACAGGATTCTTATGGGACAAGGTACTAGGGAGACCAAAACCTTAGGACCATTTCATGAAAGCGCAAAATAAACGCCATCCTCGCGTACATTTAGGTATGTAATAC
This sequence comes from Taxus chinensis, assembly GCA_019776745.2. Taxonomy (NCBI): domain Eukaryota; kingdom Viridiplantae; phylum Streptophyta; class Pinopsida; order Cupressales; family Taxaceae; genus Taxus; species Taxus chinensis. The sequence continues at coordinate 524,857,649 of CM034152.1, forward strand.
TAGGGGTAATATGATGTTCCAGGGGCATCCTGAGAAGACTATTCACAAATTCAAGATATGTAGCCGTTTTTATAGCTGTAAACGCTGTAATGCTATACCGAGCTATCAATGGAGAGAGGAGGCGGCAGTTATTTCACCGTATGACAATCCCAATGTCAATACATATGCTTGTCTAGTGCAGGCATGTAGCAGCATAAAAACGCTCTCCCAAGTGCATGCCCACTTTTTCATAAATGGGTACAGCCAAAACACCTCTCTTGCTACCAAGCTCATGAGCATGTATGCCAGTTGCGGAAGTTTGAAGAAGTCACGCCTTGTGTTTGACAAAATAACGAATAAAACAAATGTTTTGTTATGGAATGTTATTATTGGGGAGTATACTAAGTGTGGGCTGTATAATGAGTCTCTTTCACTGTATTACCAAATGAAAAAAGGAGGAATACAGGCAGACAATTTTAGTTTTACTTTGGTTCTCAAAGCCTGCTCGGGCCTAGGCTATCCGGCCATTAAAGATGGTGATGGAATTCATGAAGACATTGTCAGAGCTGGATATGAATTTGATGTTTTTGTAACCAATTCTCTAGTGGGTATGTATGCAAAATGTGGGTGTGTAGAGTTTGCACATAAACTGTTTGACAAAATGCCGCAAAGAGATGTTGTCTCGTGGAATTCCTTGATTGTGGGGTATGTACACAATGGGAATGGAGATGAGGCATTGAAACTCTTTGCTGAAATGCAAAACTGGGGTATTAATCCCAACAGTATAACCGTAGTTAATGTGATGAGGGCGTGTGCTTGGTTGGAAGTTTTGCAGCTTGCTAAGTGGATCCACGGTTTTGTAATTAGGAGTGGGTTTGGATCAGATGTGGTTGTGAGCAATTCTCTTGTATCTCTGTATAATAAGTGTGGGAGTATAGAGCTTGCACAACAGGTATTTAACGAAATGCCTAAGAGAAATTTGGTCTCGTGGAATGCAATGATTGCTGGGTATGCTCAGAATGGACTGGGCAAGGAGGCATTATTGCTTTTTACTGAAATGCAATCAGCAGATGTGGTACCAGATTTAGTTTCCCTGGTGTGCGTGCTTCAGGCATGTGCCCGTCTAGGGGCTATGCGGCAAGGTAAGTGCATTCATGATTACATTGTTAGAAATGAGGTTGAGTTGGATATTTCTCTGGGGAATGCTTTAGTAGCCATGTATGCTAGGTGTGGGCGTGTACAGGATGGGCACAGGGTGTTTGACAAGATGACTGCAAGAGATGTCATATCATGGAGTACTCTCATTGCTGGGTACAGCCAGAGCGGCTTTTGCAGGAAGAGCATGGAACTGTATCACCAAATGCAATTGGAAAGCATAAAACCTGACTCTGTTACCATGGTAAGTGTGCTTCAAGCATGTACCCATTTAGGAGCTCTACAGGAAGGTGAGGTAGTGCATGGCTATGTAATCAAAAGTGGATTCGAATCAGATGTTTTTATTGGAAATTCACTTATAGACATGTATTCCAAATGTGGAAGACCAGTTCTTGCACATCTTTTGTTTGAAAAAATGTCTGAAAAAAATGTGGTCTCATGGAATTCCATAATTGCTGGATATGTTCAGAACGGAAATGCCAGGGAGGCCTCGAGGGTTTTTTATGAAATGCAACAGACAGTTGCCACTTCTGACTTTTGTACTATGGTGATTGTCCTCCAGGCATGTGCCCATTTAAGAACCCTACGTCAAGGTAAGTGCATCCATGGTTACATACACAAGAAAATGCTAGATTTGGATGTTTTCGTGCAGAATTCCCTCATAGATATGTATGCTAAATGTGGGAGTCTAGTGAGTGCACGCCAATTATTTGATCAAATGTCTAATAGAAACACAATTTCATGGAGTGCAATGATTGGTGGGTATTCTGAGGGCATAATTCCCAATGAGGCTATGGCACTCTTCCATCAGATGCAACTAACTGATGTGAAACCCAACACAGTGACAATGGTGAATGTACTATTGGCATGTACCCATTTGGCCATTCTGCACCAAGGTAAGCAGATTCATGGTTACCTAATTAAAAGTGGCCTTGATTCTGATGTTGAGGTGGGGACAGCCCTGATAGACACATACGCCAATTGTGGAAGTGTAGAGATTGCTCGCCAATTGTTTGACCAGATGCCTGAAAGAAATGTGGTTTCATGGAGTACAATGATTGCTGGTTATGGAATGCACGGGCTTGGTGAGGAGGCAATTACGGTTTTTCTCCAAATGCAGCTGTCTGGTGTAATGCCAAACCACATCACCTTTGTTTCTCTTTTGTCCGCCTGTAGTCATGCAGGCCTAGTGGAGCATGGCTGTCAATATTTTAATTCTATGACTCAATATTATTGTGTTGTTCCCAAGGTGGAGCACTATGCCTGCATAGTGGATCTCCTTGGGCGTGCTGGGCTTCTGAATGAGGCATGGGACTTTATTAAAACTATGCCAATAGAACCCAGTGCCAGTGTGTGGGGTGCCTTGCTCGGAGCATGTAGAATTCACCACAATATTGATTTGGGGCAATATGTAGCAGAACACCTTTTGGACTTAGAGCCTGACAATGCTGGATGTTATGTACTGCTGTCAAACATCTATGCTGCAGCAGGCAGATGGGATGATGTAGCGAAAATGAGAATAATGATGAAAGATCGAGGATTGAAAAAGACTCCAGGATACAGTTTGATAGAAGTAGGTAACAGGGTTCAGGCATTTCTTGTTGGAGACAGATCACATCCTCAATCAGAGAAAATATATGAAATGCTGGACACCTTAGCTGTGCAGATGGAGGAGGCAGGATATGTGCCTGACACACATTTTGTGCTCCATGATGTGGAAGAGGAGGTGAAGGAAGATATGCTGTCTACTCACAGCGAGAAGCTGGCCATTTCATTTGGGCTTATAACCACAAGCCCTGGAACCCCACTTCGGATTACCAAAAACCTTCGTGTTTGTGGCGACTGCCACAATGCTGCTAAGTTCATCTCCAAGATAGCCATTCGAGAAATTTACATGAGGGATGCAAACCGTTTCCATCATTTCAAGGATGGATTTTGCTCTTGCAGGGACTATTGGTGATGCTAACTAGAATGAACTACAAAAATATGCATGGACAACGACCAATATTTTCTTTTTTGATTGAAAAGCTTTTCCCATATATATATAAAGTGCAAACTAATTGGTACAAAAAAATGAATGGATGAATCACACTCCGAATGTCACATCGGCCAGGCTGAGAGAGCTATAAACTTAACGGTTTAAACAAGTTTTTCAATCCAAAAGGGAGAGAGAAAACCAAGGGCATAAAACATTAAGACATGGAGGCCACAACCAGTAAAGGCAGAGGAGGAGGGGGATCATCACGCTTATCCCGCCACCCCCTCCCCCCCTTCGCCTCTCCCCCCACCCCCGTCGGCTACCAGGCGGGTCTGTAACATCTGATGGGTTCCAACCGTCATCTTCATCTTCATTTGCATTCTGGAAAGTGAGAGAAATGGCCAGAGCCAAGCGAGAGAATTTCCCTTACGAAGGTGCTGGTGGCCACACCAGGCGGAACTCTGCTGGCAACTACCAATGTTTTGAAGTTTGCTAATGCTTATCTTTGTGTTGTCAACATTCGAGCACAATTTTCTTCTTGGAGCTGCAGCAATTCTTGTGGGAGAGATCATCTGCATTTGTCTGGGCTGAGTATTTTCTTGTGTAAGGGTATAGTATGTTTGTTGCAAGTGTTTGATTCGATAAACATGTCTCTGACTGTCTGGAAAACAACTACACCACAGCAGCTATCCAGATCATTAGCGAAGGTGAAAACAATGGTCAAGAGTGGTCAACTGAGACAGTTGTAATTTGGTTGAGGTCAATAATGTGCTTCAAGCATTCATTACTATAACAGATCAGAGTATTGTTTAACCGAAATATGAGATGCTGTCGACCTTGTATTGGCAGATTGAGCTATAGTTGGCCCTTGGTACAAACTTTGTGCTACACAATGCTTAGAAGGTGAGAGCAACCCATTGGCTAATGCTTGTAGGATTATTATAACAAGCCTTGCAATTCTACTTGGACTTACAAATAACTGCTTTCTTTGTTGTGACATTCACAGTGCTACCAGTTTCATCTCAAAGATTGCAACTGAAAAATTACATGAATAATGCAGACCATTCCTTACTTCACGGATGGAATGTTATCTTGCAGTGATTAGTGATGATGTCAGTGAGGACTAAATATAAACACAAGCAAAAAGAAGTACAAGCATCTCGGAATTTTCCACCTGCATGTAAGAGTTTCTTTTGGAGACGTGGTTACTTCTTAGAGACCCAGTGTGTGGCATTTTGTTTATGGAACATCTTGAATACATTTTCGTGGGATGAGAGTCTCTTGTATGTGGTGATAGTATAAGGTCCAACAAGCTCATCTTTGCGTGTCTTTGGATTTATATACATATATCCCCATCTCTGATTGGCCGCCAAACGTCCATTCTGCAGAAAGAAGTATCATCAATAAAGATGACAAAATCATTGAGGGAGCATGAGATGACATGCAGATTATAAACTGGTTGTGCTAAAAAATAAGCTCAAAGTCAAGCACACTGTAGGAGATCAATCACTCTCTCAGTCAAAGAAAATCTATGTAATGCAGTTTCCTGCGGCTGAGCATATAGAGTAAGGTTCTTTGCTGACCATAAACTTTGTGCTACATGATGTTGAGAAGGTCAGCCCAGATATGGTCTCTGCTTACAGTAAGAAGTTGGCCGAAGCTCTTGGGATTATTAACACAATTTTTGGTATCCCTCTTTGGACCTTACAAAAATGCTGCCAGGTGACTGAAATTTTGTACTCATTTCATCTCCAAGCTACTTCCGAGAGAAAAATGAGGTAAGTGAACTGGTCCCATTATTTCAAAGATGGGTGTAATGTTCAACAGATTGAATCATGAACATAAGCTCATTTAAATTCAAATTTATCAGGTTTTGCTAGCTGAATATAGTGTTGTATATTGTAGCATATATTAATTATTGAAAATCCAGCGTGCAGTGATCTTTTTACTAAGATTTTATTTGTATTTTCATAGGATCATGGTCTGTTGTGAGAGCATAGGAAGCTTATTTATATGTGCTTGTATCTGTGAATAGACATGCCTGTCTACCAAATATTTGGTGGCAGGATGGGTTATTTAACAATGGAGAAAAATGAGTGAGGGTGCATTAGAATTAACATGAAATTGTAATTTGGTTTTTGCTGCTGCTATTTTCCCACCCAAACCCAAAACACACAAATGTCTAAGCAGAAATGGATTCTTGAGCCATGTGCTTAGCTCTCCCAAGTGCCGAAAAAATAGAGAGAGATACAAAGAAAATGTGATGCAGTCGTGGTTATGGTCCCTCTTATGGGATGCCTTAGACCATGCAGCCCTCAGAATACTCAATGGAATACTATGCATACAATGCACAACCCACAAACACGAACACAAATTATGGAACTCGAATCTCAGCGATCCTTATTCAATCACAGAAAGCAATACATGGCAATGCAAATAGCTATTTCATAAGTTAGATGCTCAAAAAACTATAGATCCTAAGATCTTTGCTTGCCAACTCACAATCTTTTAAAGTGTAGGACTATAACACAAATCACACATGGAATTGACTTCTCCAGATTGATAGAATCAATTGCGTGGGAGTCATCTCTAACACAAGAGTAGAGGTGTGCTTATATATTGCAAGATCCACCTACTTATAATAACACCTTGAATTTACAAGTAACCCATATGACACTACCATCCGTCTCAATCCTCTATGCAAAATAGGGCCTAAACACAACTCAATGCAATTTGAGTCAACTCAATGGTTACATTAATTGGATTAGATAAAATCCATGTTGGCTCACAAAACAATGTCATATTTGAAACTCCACAAGTTACATGCCATGTTCGTGCCATCACACATAACAACACTGCACTCATAAGTGCTTCACTAAATCCTTGTGCACTATCTCAATATAGTTCTAATGATTGAAATTTCAAGGGTAGATGTGCACCATTGAATACAACAAACAAAGTTAATGCAAGTTCTAAGAAAAGGTTGATGCATCACCGTACACAAAACATGTGACTATTACACATTATATCGAAGCCACCTTCATTGCGCCATGTGATGAAACTTTGCACTATTAATATGATGCTCCTTTTGATTTGTGGAACTTAGTTATGAACTCTAGAAGTGTTATCATGCTAAATGTCTAACATGCAAAATTTAAAATCTTGGTCGAGACAACCAAACCCACACTTGAAATCCCCTTTCCTGGTCAATGTAAACATTTCTTTTGGCTAGCATTTCAATTGTCACCCTCATTCTGGCCGAGAGGAATGTGCTAACATGATTTTTAAGTGTGTTTCATGTGCAAAGAAGTGTACCTTGTTTGATTCATGATGGTACTGAGACCTAAGAAAGAACATTGCTCCCAGAGGCTTCAAAAGGACTGTTTTAGGTCTTTTTTGTCATAGGTGGACATCCTCCAGAAGCTAACTGCAGGGACACAACCCATCTGGTGGTTGTGCGGGAGAATAATAAGATGATCCAAGCCAGTTTATGAAGTTTTTGTGGAGCCATGAGAGGTCAGGAAACTTTCAAGCAAAACCGGGTCTTTTTGGGCAAGGCACTGAGAAAAGCATGTTTCAAAGGAGCTAGTCACCTTGTTCGAAAGGTTTCAGAAGCCTTGGGAGATCTTGGGAAGCCAGGTCATAGGCATTGGAAAGTTGACAGAGCCTACTTCATGGTGTAATAATCAAAATAATTCTGGGAGTATAAAAATGCAGAAACTTGTCCATCAATGTAGCACAAAGAGCCTTTTTTCAAGGTGGAACTTGCTCAAAAGGTTGTAAACACCTCTGAAAGAGTTAGGAGCCTAACCAAAGGTAAAAATGGAGTAAATTGGACCCTCTTCATGGTACATGTGTTGGATTTGTTCATACCCATTTTGGACTCTGGTGGCAACTCCGCTTACCGAAACACACTCACAGGAAAAAATGGAAAATGAATTGAAAAGGAAAACCACAAGCTGAATCAGGGCTTGAAAATGTTGGCAATGAACTTAGTGAGTCCTTTGGAGTCAAAATCATATAAGGTTGGCTCTTTGAACTCCATGTCTTGCTCTCGGGCCTAAAAATCCACTCCTTAGTATATTTTCACATTGAGTTTGATGACATTAGCATAGCCAATCAACTTTGAGTGGAGTTTTGGAGCATGGATGTCCCTTTTCCCTTTGTCCCTTGGTGCAAGGGGACATGGGGCACACCAAAATGTGCTCCCTCTATGGAGAAGTTGGTTGCGTCACTTAAAGTGGCAACTTAAGTGATTAGAAGATGTTATAAACTCACCTAACTTGATGTTTGACCACTTTTTCATGACAGCTAGACCTGTGGCAGCCTTTTGGAGGCTTGATGTCCCTTTGTCCCAATAGCTAATGGGACATGGGGGACACAAAACTGCGTGCCCCTTATGGGGGCAACATTTCGTCACTTGAAAGTGACAACTTGGGTGTTAAAAAAGTATTATCAACTCACCATTATCACAAAATTTGACCCCCTCCTCATGAGAGCCTCACCCATGGCACATTTTGGAGAGGTTGATGTCTTTTTGTCCCTTTGTCCCTTATTTTTAGGGTGCAACCACACCTCTAACCTCCACCAGACTTGGGTTAGCTAGTTTGAGTTTAAGGTGAGTTAAATGCAGTTAGTGAGAGGGAAAATGAATTTGAATGAGGTATAATTTCATACTTGGCTATTTTTTGCATTTCATTGTGATTTTCTCCCCCCATTGTTATTGTAGTGTTGTTATGCTACCAATTTTTTTTCAGTCATCCTCCATGCTCAAAAACTCTTTTTGCTCATATCTCTTAAACCCCATGCCCATTTGTCATGAGATTTTGAATGTAGCTTCCTTGCAAATACGCCTTTAAGAAGAGTATTTGCATGCCCCCATTAATGTTATGTATCATTTTCTACATCCATTTGAAATATTCAGCCAAAAATATATTTTCTCAGGTCTATTGAAACCTAGGGATTGAAATCCTCCAAATATTGGAGCAAAGCCTCATTGTGAAATAACAAAACTTTTGAGACCACTTTCGTTCCATTCTGACACCAAGAAGACCCATTTCTAAAAATAGTAAGTCTTCCTAAGCCTCACTGATTAAAAATAATAAGTGTTGAGATGGAGCTCAAATTGGTCACGCATGTTCATCTCTTTCCTGTCTCACTGGTCCCAATCATGGTAAAGATCAGATATTGAGTTTACAAGCCAATTCCCGCATTTTTTGGATGTAGGAAACATGATGCGTCTCACAGTGAATTTGGAAAATTCAAGAGCATGGGTGTGGATTGAACCTCATGGAACTGTAAATGGAGGGATTCTTCTTAAGTATACTGTGCAGAAAAAATGGTCACTTGTTTCAAAACACAAAGCTAGTTCTAGTTTGTGCACCACATTGTGACCCAATTTTGTAGTGCCCACTTCCCTTAGACATTGTTTAGATAGATTTCCCCCCATATTATAGTTTGCATCATATGGCGCATTGTATCGGCATGGGGTGCCAAGATTTACAGTTACATAGACTATGTTATTTTGTGACATTGAGTTGGCACGGGGTGCCAACCTTATGATCTGACTAGCATGGATACGACATGACATATTGATATGTTGTTGTTTTGATAGATATACATGGTTGATCTTGTAGGATTGTGATTTGCATATATTCTGATTCGGATTGCAAACATGAATTAGATTGGTAGTTAATATATTATGAAAACATGGTAAAATCCTGGAGATAATTGACTTTAGAGAAGTGACTTGTGGAAACTTATTGGCAAAATTTAATTGTTAGAATTGGTTAGTGTGTGGGTGTGTGTGCGTGTTTTATTGGCTTTGAAGGATGATTAACACATAACAAGTATATCTATAATTAATGCGAGTGAATTTGTCATTATGAGATGTTTTCTTGTTTTATTGGAATAAATAGCCATGAAATTTTCGGTGAACTTAAGTGATGTTTGATAGATTAATTTTATGAAATGTATATGTGTAATGAGTTGTTTGTGAATTGTTGATTGATTGACATGGTTGTGCATAGTTACGATTAATTTGCATATCATTTCGAGCATGTATAATTATGTGTTGAGTGTGCAGATGACGAACATGTATCGAAAACTACGCACAATAAGAAAAAATGTATATTTACTAAAAACACAAAGAGGATGGAGGGGGACTAACTCCTGCGAAGCTCCTTAGCCAACACAAGTCACACATATTTGGATATTTGAGGGTTGAGATTATTTGTAATGTTACAAGTTCTTGATTTATTTATTTTGGTTATCTTGGCTTATTGATTGACCTTTTTCATGACCCTTAGCAAATTTTTGTTGTTTATTTAGTAATTGTTTATGGGGGTAAATGATTTCCATTATTGGTTGATTATTATCTTGATTGAGATGGGTGAAACTTTCAATTTTTAGTAAATCCGGATTTCTCTTTGTGCCCATTTTTTAGTGAAGTGTAGATTAAGTAAACCTTGTCTCACACTCCCAAAACTCATCCTTACACCTACTGACAAGGTTATTTTTTTTGGAGTTTTAAGTCATTTGAGGCTCATTCATACCTCATAAAAGTACTTTGGGAAAATTTTCACCTACTATGTACTTTGGATGTAAGTTGTTTTTCGAATGACATGAGAGTTTAGTGTTATTCATTTTTGAGTTGATTGATTTTGATTTTGTTTACTCCATGTCTTTTCTTGCAAGTACTTTTTATGTGAAGTGATAATTTTAGATTTGGGTTTTGATTTGGCCCATGTGGGCATGGATTTTAATTTAATGATTATCTTTGAAGATTTGACTTGCCTTTGGAACTTAGAATGTTGTCACTTGACACCATCCTAAGGGGGTGCTCTTTGAATCTTTTCCTATTTAGGTGAGTTTATTTTGTCATTTTGGGGGAAGCTTTGTCTTGGATTTATGTTGGATTGTTTTTGAAGTGATTGAAGCTTGGTGCTAAAGAGAGGACAAGATGAGAAAGAGATGGGTATTATTTCATGTTTATATTCTTACAATTTTTGATTTGTTTTATCATCTTTTTGATGGAATGTTGTGATTTTGATGTTTGATTGAGTTGTATTGGACTTTCCATGTGTTGTTTATTTGATTACACCCATTGTGTGACCATCAAACATGTTGTGCGTATGAGAGAAGGTAGGGGCATTTGAGAGACATAAGTAGATGTTAAACGAAAGTAAACTTATTTTTTAGGAACCAAAGGGGCTTACACTTTGTTCTAGTGAAGCGATAAGTGTCTTTTGGTATAAACCAGGTGGAGGGATAAGTGACATGCATTTTATTTTTTTGGCGGAACCAAGAACACATGTCCAACCCCTTAATGGAGAAATAAGTGGTTTGGGAATTCCTCTAGTTCTCCTTACAAGCTTTGTATGATTTGTTTTAAAAACTGTCCTCCTTGCTCTCTTGAGTCCTCTTGTTCATGCATTTGTTTGATTTCTTGAAATTCTTGTGTGTTGGGTTTATTGAGAAAATTTAGTGATCTAAGTCTTGGTGTTGGCTATGGAGTCTTGCGAGATAAAGGTTTTGTGGGGCAATGAGATAAGATTTTTCTCATTTCATAATTGGGAGGTGAACGTCGCATCCACCTTTATTTTTGTGTTTGGGTGTGATGTTGGTTGATGGAAGAAGTGGTGGAAAAGGAAGATATTGTACATTTGTGGTATTTTGTTACGTGTTTGGTATTTGAAAACAAACTATAATCCAGAGAGAGAGAGAGAGAGAGAGAGAGAGAGAGAGAGAGAGAGAGAGAGAGAGAGAGAGAGATTTTAGGTGCCCTAGATCCAAGGGTGGAGGATGATTAAATAAAAGGGCTTATATTTCCTCCTCCCCTTCCGCTTGGGTCAAGTTGACCAAATGTAATGATAAGTGCATTTTAGGTCTTATTACTCTAGTTGAAGTTATGTTTCTAATATTGCAATAGGCCTCATTAATAACTTATAGTATGATTCTATTAATTCTTTTGGCGAGCTTTATTTATTTTGAGATAAATGACCCTCATAAAATATAAATGTCATCTTTTATTTACTAGGGTTATAAATATTCTTATAATCTAAGGTTCTAAAACAAAATAAAATGGATGCCAATATACTAAAGGAATTCGAATAACTTACACCTTAAAAACCTATATAGGAAATGATGACAAATGCTATAATGGTTTGACTATATTAGAGGGCTTGAATTTCTTTTAAATAAAATGATTCCTACATAATATCGATGTTATCCTCCTTTTAACTTGAGATTTTTGGTTATTAGGGATTGAAAGTTTAAGTTTATAATGCAAAATACATCTTTAGCTATAAACAACACTTTAGTATGGTAATTCGTGGAGGATAAATGGTTTCCTTGTTGAGCTAAATAAATCCTTTAGGACCCTTTGATTTTGGAGAAATGAGAGAAAATTAGGAATGATTATGTCAGATTGATTAATCGTAGAATTGTTTTAAGCGACAAAGACAATGTTTTTTAATGGACCCATTGCTAAGGGGTCATATTGCTATAAGGGATATACTAGCTTTCCCAATTTACTATATTGAACAAACTTACCTTTTAGCCAACAAGATCTTTCTCAACACATGAACACTATTCTTCATGGTGCTCTCCCTCATCCCTTGCCTTGAGGATCTAATCATACAATTCATGGACAAGTCATATATGCAACATACTCAAACACTATTAACCGATATGTTGCTCTTTCAACATGACACCTATATTAATATTAACATCCATATACAACAATCATGTGATTGATGGACCTTCATCATTGATCATAACTCCATTCTTCAATACCTCCATCATCTCTCCAATACCCTTCTTGAACTATTAAGGCCATTCCACACATTGAATTTTTCTTACAATCACTATGCATGCATTCTCTACATAACCCCAAGGCTAGACCTAGATAGGCTTCTTAGGTCTAGGTACTCTAAACAACATGTAGGTTCCTCAACCACCGTCAACACTCCTAGGACACTTTGTCCAACCTATTCCAAAGTGTTAAGACCTTTCATTCACTCATTAGCTTGGTATTCATCACAGTTCTTTGTTTTATGCCTCATTGGTTACGAGCCCTCCTAACATGCAAAGGCTCATGCATCTCAACTTTTCCTAAAACAACCATACAATTAAATGGGTGATCTAGAGACCCTTTATGGATTTCTCAAGCATACCAAAATATTATACCCTGCTCATTTGTACGGAATCACACTTCCCTTGTATTATACTATGCAAATTAGGTCTAATTTTCCTCCCATCTTATATACAGTAGGTACTTACCTATTGTAACATTCTCCTGTAACTCATGGATCCACCTTATGAAATACTGGTAAGATGGTCTCTACCAAATTTGGTAGCTTGAATTCGAATATTAAATCCCTTCATGCAACATTTTCCCCACCTAATTTTCACATAGTTACAGTTTGCATACAAAGAACTTCATGTGTATGTCCTTCACACGTGTGAATTCCAAGACTTGAAAAGTTGATACACTTCTTCTAGACATCACCAGATAATAGATTTTCACAAAATTTGTCCATTTTTTACTAGATAGAATTTAAGATATTCATTTGCCCTAGTTTAGGGCTCGAGAGAAAAGAATTAGGAGCTACGTGGCAATATTCAAGGTTTCAAGAGCTACAAAAATTATGATTCTCCTACTCACCTTCCTACCCATCTATCATGCAATCAAAGATCTTTCTAAACTCACTTATTTGTTGACTGTCATTTCTCTACCTCTCGTCCTGGAACACAGAGCATTCTACATAGTTTACAAATAAGTCAAGTATATATCATATACAAACCACTTTCTTTACTTGTAATAAATCATAGATACTCTTATCTTCATAAATGTCTAGATCACCTGTTCCTTCATTTTCATGTATTATATCAACTTTCCACTGAGTTTCTTCATCTAGGCTAACCCCTAAAACTGACTTGTTCTAAGCTCCTAAGATGAGCTCAACAACCTACTAAACTTGGAATAGGATGAAATACATCCCTACACAACTCTCCACACATTCCAAAATCCTATTTCTTGACTCATAACACATCAATATGGGCCTTATTAGGCATAAAACAACTTAACTATCTCACTCTTTTACGCACATAGTTGTTACATTTACACTCACATTCCTACACTTATTTTACATTTACACAAAATCAAGTAAATCACTCATCCAAATGTAACTTGAATGTTCATAAAATGAACTCAATAAACTGGAATACCCCTAAGAAACTCCAACCTTCTTGATGCTCCTGCATCAGATTCCCCTGGAGGGAAAAATTTGAGCTCCTGCTCAAAGTGCAACCTTTCTTGTTCTTAACTTTATCCTGGCTTTTGAATTTCTTTTAGATTGGTCTGTTGTACTTGTTCCTCCTTGATTGCTTTTATTTTTCTTCTTGTGTCTACCCTACCACCACTCTGAACCTCTACCTCATATCCTCTTCTTATGTCCTTTGGTCTTCATGCTTGACACCATCTCTTCTTCAATCTTATCCTTTTTTAATCTCCATAGGAAATTTGCCCTATTTCTTCCATTTACCTATGAAGTCATAGTCTCCATATACAATGTTAGGCACATAGAATCATAACTTGATTGCCTCTTACATATCTGTCTTATCATTTCTTTCTCATCTTCACAAGTTGGCTTCTTTATAGGCTTGTCTTACTTTGTCTATGAAGTGAAAATCTCAATGTTGAAGTCTAACTCCTTTGCACTTACCTCAAGAACCTATATGGCCTCCCAACTATCATTTTGTTTCATTGTGGCATGATTAATCCTGTACTTTATCATTGTCTTGAAACTTTGTCATTATACTACAATCACCTTGTGCTACTTAGCACTCTTAACTCTTCGCTATCATCCTTGCTCCTAACTTACATTGGATCTATTTTTTGTGCTAGATCTTTCATGTTTTTCTCTTGTACTAACCTTGTCATTACTTCTTGACTATAAATAAGCACTATTTCAATATTTTGATCTCTTGGGCAAGCTTTCCTAACCTGGTTTATACCATCCTTTTCATATCCTTGGATGACTTCAAGTTTTTTCTTCTTCACTATTTGTTCTTTGTCAATTTTTACCTCATTCTTCTTAGTATAGTCCACTTTGTTCCTTGGCTTCTTTTTCCTTTGACTCAGACTGACTGTACCACTGTAATTGGAGCTTCTTTTACTCTGATTTATCCACTCTTCTACCTTTGGAAGCTTGTAATTCAACTCTGCCACCTCATGATACTGCTCTTTGCTTGGTCTTATCTGATTTGTGACTGTATTAGCCCAAAACCACATGATTTTACTCTTTTTTGGTTGTCTCACACCTTCATTCAATGATCCTATAGGCATTTTTGAGTTCTACACCTACATATTCTTTGGTTCATGGTATTCATTGAGTAACATAAGTCTTCTTGTCCACTTCCTTTCTTTTACTATGTCAGCTCTATGAGCTACACTAGGCAACAAGAATTCATCCCCACCAAGAAAAATTCTGATTGTATTTGCACATCACAGTTGAAACTCTCAATCATGCTCTGCTTATGACAAACTATCTTCATTTTCCTCATTATAGCTATAAGGGTTAGCTCTTGTTCTCCTTTGAACCTCTTAGTGTCTTGTTCCATCTTTATACTCTGGTTTCTCCTCATTTTGTTGATGTACCTACTGTTCACATCTTTTTCCATATCTATGTCGTTCACACCTCCACAACATATGTTTACTGGACAACAATAAGCTCTTTTGTATTTTCTTTGATAAGTTTGTTCTCTACTTCACACATTTGCTCTCTTTCAACTAATATTAGTCTATCAAGACTCGCTATATTGGTTGGGTTCCTGTTCACATTTGCTACTTGTGTTCATGTTTTCCTCTATAACTGCCCTTGGAGTAATTAACAGTCTAATATTAGTATTCTAACCTCTGGATTCTTCATGAAATATGAGAACATACTTACAAGAAATATCATTTATACTTCCTTGTTGTGTTGATACTTGTTTGGGCTCTTTTTGAATTCTTTGGCTTGTATCAAAATCTCCTTGCTTCTCCACAGATCCATGAGCAACTCCTTTATTCTTGACAACTTCCTTTGATTGGGTATCATGCATTCAGTCTTCAAAACCACTCTAAGGCTAATCAATGCTTCTTGGTTTTGGATTCTACTCCATGAGGTCATTTTGCTTAGATATTTTCCCTTCTTGATCTCCAAGCCTCTTGAACTGGCCTCTTAGTATTCTTTTCTTGGTTTGACCTCCTTTGAAGGAGCTTCATCCTCACAAGACGCTTCTAGGATCATTTCATTGTTCCATCTCTCACTAAATTCACTTGGTCGTTGATCATTCATGACCATTCTTGGCAAATGAGCTCTACAACTTGCATTCACACATGCTAACACAAGGTTAGATTAAAAAATTAGAGGCTTCATGACCTCCTTAGCTGCTTCTTGCATGCTTCCAACTTTTTTTCCGTTTCCTTTCACTTCTAGGCTTGTGTGTAATTCTTGTCTCTTCCTTGTTCTTTGTTGTTCATCATTCATGGTATCTTCATCCAACTTCTGCTGTTTCTTCTTGAAATCATCTCTCATGCTGTTGGATGTCTCATTATTCATTTCTTCCAGTTGGTGCCTCTTTCTTGATTGTATGCACCCATAAGGACTAACTGTCCATCATCCTTCTTATTTTGTTCTTCAAATGACCTGCTTGATTCCTTCATTCTCACGACACTCTCTTGTTCCTCATGATCTTTCATAAGATCTTCAAGGACTATCTCCCATGTCCTTTCTTCCTCTTCTCTTCTCTGAGAGAACTTGTTGCTGTCACACTTGCTTAGGTGACCCAACTGACCTTCTTGGTCATCTTCCTCTTCTCTTAAGAAACTCGTGTCCCTTCTCAGCCTCTCTTGGGCTCATTTCTCCTCTTTCATATGGACTTAACGATCCTTTTCAGTAGATCTAAACTACTATTCTTGCTTGACAACATTTTTCTTGCATTCTCCTTCTCCCAATGACTCACTTACTCTCTCTTCTTCCTTCATAAGTGTTAAGACCTAATTCTTGGTCTTCTCAACAAAATCCTTAAAGCCAAATACCATGCTTCTCCTTTCAGTACCTACATGTTGATCCATCAAAGGCACCAAAACATGTTCTTTTCCATCTTTCATTAGAAAACACTTATTCAATCTTCCATTATACACTACTCTTCTGTCATATTTCCATGACCTCCTAAAAGTAGATGACACACATCCATAGGCATCACATCACATAAAACCTCATCTCTTAGACTACCAATTTGAAATGGAACCATACACTGTTGATTGACTAAAATTTGATGATCTTTCTGCACCCATGCTACCCTATAAGGTGTAGGATGAACTAACCTTCTTAAGCCCAATTAACTGACCATTTCCTCTGAGACAATGTTATCTGTGCTACCATTATCAATAATAACATTGTAGAACTTATCTCTTGTTTTACATCTGGTCCTGAATAGGCTTCTCCTGTGGACTGGCTCCTGAGCTTTAGTTGGTGGTTGTAAGAGAACTCTCCTTAGCAACAATGATTCTCCATGCTTTTGATCATTATCTTTGTCAGCGAATTTCTCCACATCTGAATATACTGCCTCTAATTTTGTCATTCTTGATCCTAGATCACTGATCTAGTGTATCATGTGATCCATCTTTCTCATAACTCCCCACTGAATCATATTCATAATACTCTGCAATGATGGTTTCTCTGTTCTTACCATACTATCAACAATCAACCTTCACACTATCTCAATCAATCAAATTTCAATGCTTCAAAACTCTACAATACCTTTGATCCTAATAGAGCTCCGCTTTGATACCAAAATTACTGCAAGGGATATACTTGCTTTCCCAATTTACTATACTAAACAAACTTACCTTTTAGCCTTAATATCTTTCTCAACACATAAGCACTGTCCTTCATGGTGATCTCTCTCACCCCTTGCCTTGAGGATCTCATCATACAATTCATGGACAATTTATATATGCAACATACGCAAACACTATTACCAGATATGTTGCTCTTTCAACATGACACCTATATTAGTATTAACATCCATATAAAGCAAGCATGTAATTGATGGACATTTTCCATTGATCATAACTCAATTCTTCAATACCTCCATCATCTCTCTAATACCCTTCCTGAACTCTTAAGGCCATTCCACACATCAAATTCTTCTTACAATCACTATGCATGCATTCTCTACATAACCACAAGGCTAGACCTAGATAGGCTTCTTAGGTCTAGGTACTCTAAACAACATGTAGGTTCCTCAACCACCCTCAACACTCTTAGGACACTTTGTCTTACCTATTCCAAAGTGTTAAGACCTTTCATTCACTCATTAGCTTGGTATTCATCGTAGTTCTCTGTTTTAGGCCTCATTGGTTACTAGCCCTCCTAACATGCAAAGGCTCATGCACCTCATCTTTTCCTGAAACAACCATACAATTAAATGGGTGATCTAGAGACCCTTTATAGAGTTCTCAGGCATACCAAAATATTATACCCTACTCATTTGTACGGAACCACACTTCCCTTGTCTTGTACTATGCAAATTAGGTCTAATTTGCATCCATCTTATAACAGTAGGTACTTACCTATTTAACATTTTCTGGTAACTCATGGATCCACCTCTGAAATATTGGTAAGATGGTGCCTACCAAATTTGGTAGCTTGAATCTTTGTCTAAATCTCTCATGCACACATTTTTCCCACCTTTCTGGTTCATGTTACAGTCTGTGACAAAGAACTTCATGTATGTCCTTCACATGTGCGAATCTATGCTTGAAAATTAACACACTTCTTTGTCCCTAGACAAATATTTTCACAAAATATTACAATTTTTTGTTGGATAGAATTATAAATACACGATACCCTAGTTTGGGTCCTAGAGCAAATAAAATGAGCTATAGGCAATTAATGTCAATTTCATGTGTTACGAAAATTATGTGGGTCTCCTTGGACCTCTGCCCATCTATCTGCACCTTCACAGATTTCTAAAACCTCTTATTTGATGATTGTTGTAACTCTACCTCTCAGCCTAGAACAAAAACATTCTACATAGTTTACAATTTTCAAGTATATATCATATAGAACCACATTCTATTGCTTGTATTACGAATCATACATCTTCCTTATATGTCTAGATCTTTATTACATCATGTATCTTCCTCCTCCTTTGATTTCTCGAATCATCCTCTCTATATCTTCACTAGGATAACTAAACTTCTTGTTCTAGATTCTAAGAGAGCTCAACAACCTCTAAACTTGGAATAGGATGAAACTACATCCCTATATGCTCTCCACACATTCCAAATCCTATTTCTTGACTCATAATACAATAATATTGCCTTACTTAGGCATAAACAACAACTATCTCACTTTCTTGCACACCTATTCGTTACATTTACAAACATAATCTCTTTTACATGGACACAAAATCAAATAGAATCACTCATCCATATGAACTTGGATGTTATAAAATGAACTCAATAAACTTGAATACCCCTAAGAAACTCTAACCTTGTTGATGCTCCTGCATCACATATGCACTTAAGTAAGACTTAAAGTAAATTATTTCCGCAAGCAACAATATAAAAGTATATTTACAAGTTATAGAAAGTACCCTCATTTAAACCTTCTTATGACCACGCTTCTCCTGCCTTGTGAAACGGGTCCATTCACATAGTTATTGTCTTTTTCAATTTAAACATCTACCGCTCAAATGCACAGAGTGAATAACTCGCAAGTGCAAAAAACCTAGTGGCGTCACACAACGACACATAGTCTACAACTAATAACGTAAACTTGAAACTTGATTCCCATTAATTCTTTCTATACCTAACAAAAAAAATTATTTCATAATTTTCTACCACTAAACTTAATTGTTTTGTGAGTAATATTATGGGGCATCACACAAAAACATCTTTGGTGAACGACAATCCAATTATGGCAATCCTCATTCCGAATGGTCTTTCTCAATGCTTGTAAATCCCCACCTGTAACAATGTGGTGATCACCTCTTAAGAACTTGCCTCGTATGAATGGACATGGACAAGTTCATACTTACAAAGGATCTATAGTTAAATTGTGGCTCGGGTGGAAAGGATTCCATCTTGGTTCCCTAAAATTGGTCTTTGAGTGATTCCCATATCATTAGATGGATTGATCAAAATTTGGAAGCATTCTTCATTCAATCTCTCTCCTTCACCATGGTCATTGGGTGACATGATCACCAAGATCACCCTGCGTGATCAATTCGTCTCATTGTGCACACCTGTGCATCAAATGCAAGAAAGATCAAAGAGACATGGAAGTGTTTCAGATATTGGAAAATTAGTTCAAGTGGAAGAAGGTTTTTCTCTTGGTTTCAATGGTTTATTGATTACGGGCTTCTCACTCCTCTCAGGATACCTGATTGGGATACCAAAGTTGATCATTCAGAGGAGTCTCCAAAGAGGAGGTTTGCGAAAGACTGAGTGCACTAGAAGGCTTCATCAAGTTCAGGAAGTGGTTAAAGGATTAGGATTTCATTGGACTACATCTCTACAAAGTAACTCAAATGTTCTTCATCCTTCTTCTTTGCACATCTCTTTTCTCTCTGTTATTTCTCTCTACTTTGTAATTCTTCATTGTAAATTATACTTTATGGCTCTTTCATCCTACTCACTTAAGTAACCATTTTAATTTGTTATTGTAAATGTCTCATTTTCATTAATAAGAAAGGGATTTTTTTTTCCTACAGGAATGTGAAAGGTCACAAGTGGTGGGACTATGAAAGGTCATGTGGGGGCTATATGAAGATACAAATTGTAAAGCTATAAATTGGAATGATTGATAGCTCCCATTGTCTTACTATAAGTAAGAAACTACAATTATTCTATCTCTTTTCCTTATGTTTACCTCTCCATCTCAACTTTACTATATGAGCACGATTATCTGTACAATATTATGCAAATAAACTTGGATTAACTTGCATTTTGTTCCTCTTTCCTTGACATGGTATCTTCTCATTGTTAACTTGGAAATATTCTGGTTTTATGTCAATAAATTCAGCTTGTTATTTATTGAGTAAAAACCCCTTCTCACTTCTTCCCCTCTCTCCATACACACACCTTTCCTCGGATTAACTTGCATTTTGTTCCTCTTTCCTTGACATGGTATCTTCTCATTGTTAACTTGGAAATATTCTGGTTTTATGTCAATAAATTCAGCTTGTTATTTATTGAGTAAAAACCCCTTCTCACTTCTTCCCCTCTCTCCATACACACACCTTTCCTCCACCTCCTTTTTACACATAGGTTTAGTGGAGTATTCATGTGTGATCCCTGGTCAAAAGGCCACCCACAATGGTTAAAACAATGTATATATTTATTGTTTTCAATAAATGGAGCTTCCACATTCCTAAGAAGAGGGACCTAGTCCTAGAGTGTTGGTGAAAACCCCTAATTTTCACTTGTGACAAATTATTTTGCCAACAATATTTGACGCCCACTGTGGGGCAAATTTTGTTATCATGTACCCTATAATGATCCACAAAATCATAAAAATTAGATATACCAAATATCCATAAAAAGTAAAAAATCTCGAAAAACATGAAACTTGATGCTTGAAAGCCAATGTTATTTTCAGTTGTGTCCTTTTCATATTCTTGTTACATGTTATCTCACAAGCTGGTTGAAAAGAGACACTAGATTGAGAGGTATTGCTGATCCAAAGTTTGAATCTCTTCAAAGACAAAAATATCATATCTGAGTCAATCCATATTACTTCTCTCAAACATCATCTCTATCTAGTACATCGAGTGATACAATAGGAAATTCAATTGAGGCTCCTCCTGAATCTCTAGTTACACCATCGCTAGCAATTCTTCCTCCAGAAGAAATTAAAGAAGAAATTTAAGAACCTTAACCACCTGTTCCATGAGAAAGAAATATTGGTTTGCTTGCTCTTACACCACCTCTCCATGAATTTCTGAAGGGATCCCACACGAATTTTCCCAAATTCAAAGGTGATGGCACTCAACTTTCTTAAGAACATATCGTACCTTTCATCACTGCATGTGGAGTTCTTGGAGTTGAACATGGAGATGTTTTAGTAACTTTGTTTGTGGAGTCACTTCAAAAGAAAGTAGATGAATGGTTCTACCTCTCACCCTCTCGGTCCATCAAAAATTGGAAAGATATCATAACCAGATTCGAAGCAATATTTAAATCACTTGAAGACTCTCAAGATCTTCTTGTTTAATTGGTATAAATGAAGAAAGAATCAAATAAACTCATGAGATATTTCATGGCCTAATTCAATAGATTGTTAAAAAGATCACTTGTGGAAGTTTCACCATCTGATGATAATAAAAAGAGATTCTTCATAAATGCACAATTGCCCAAGGTCGGATATATTCTACGGAGAGATCAACTTCAAACTCTTGAAAATGCCCAAGAATATGCCATCGAAGTAGAAGATGATCTGACTTTTGTTTGGGAAAGTGAAGAATCCAAATGGTAAGCAAAATGGTCAAACCTCCAATAAAGGTGTCATTGATTCTCTTGTTCAAAAATTGGCTAATGATTTGATTTCATTGAAGAAGTAACTTGCACAAGCCACCTTTTCGAGGGGAGGTTATCAAAATCAAAATCAAAATAGAAACAAAATAGGTGGAGGAGAAATAAGATTAGCTCTTGAATCACCTCCTGTTAATGCCACATGTGAAGCAAGGCCCAAAGAAGCATATGATGAAGCTCAGATTGAATATGAAAATGATGAGGTAATTTTGGCGATTGATGAGATTGACTCTGCTGGAAACATTAGTGTTTGTGAATATACCCTTTCTTCGGATGACGAAGATGATGAAATCGTTGTTGATATGAATAGTCAATCTTATGTAGTGTTCACCCGTTCAAAGGCTCAAGAGAGGGATAGTTCTTCCAAATTCATATATCCTCAAGTGGTGAATCTAGAGAAAAAATAATGAAGGAAGGATCACTATTTTCCTCTCCCATACAATCAATGAAGAATAATCCCAAAGTATATGCAATTTCCTCGCCATCTTCCAATGTAGGTA
The DNA here is from genome assembly GCA_019776745.2 of Taxus chinensis. NCBI lineage: Eukaryota > Viridiplantae > Streptophyta > Pinopsida > Cupressales > Taxaceae > Taxus > Taxus chinensis. Next base: position 524,879,850 of record CM034152.1, read on the forward strand.
AGTCTGCCTCTCCTTGTCAAAGTTCTCCTCCCATTTCTACATTCAAATGTAATGATACAAATAAAAATAGTGTCAATTCCATTCGAATAAAGAGTCAACCTCTTGCTACTGCATCTACACCTTCACCCTCCTTTGAGTCTCATTTTGACATAGTTGAACATGTTAAGAAGTTTAAGGTCCAAGTTTCTTAATTTGATTATTTGAGAACTTGTCCCAAGAAATTTGATAAACTTGTCCATTTTATCAAAGTATGTAATTCAAAGTCATGTGCCATAGACCTCATTTCAAAAGAGTCATTTCCCGCTTTTAGCAATGTTGTATCTCATAACCTTCATGCTACCACATCTTCCTCTTTTGGAAAAATGTAACCCTTCTACCTATCCTTGTTCAATGGATACAAATTGAATAACTGTATAGTTGACTCTGGTGCCTCAGATAACATCGTGCCTGTAAAGGTTTCGCATGCTCTTGGTCTCACCCTCGTCAATGTTATCGGTCACTGCATTTCCATGGAGATCAAAGAAGTATAACACAAAAAGTTAGCATCCTCTGCATTGGTCATGGAAGAACAACATAAAGTTTGTGCAACATGGGATTGTCTCTAAGTATGGGACCTTACAAATGAGACAAACCTCCAGAGAAGTTTGGTTCTTTCTCTTTTATCCCACTACAAACTAACCTACAACTTCAAAATGAAACTAAACTAAACCTAAGCTAAAATCTGTAGGGACCAAGGTGAGGAAAAGTGATACATAGCCATGGTAGTTTACTATCTTCATACAACTTAATGTCTAAATCTTAGTGGATACTCAATGTATTTGGTTATGTCAATGGGTTATAGAACCAAACCTTTTCTATTTCTATAAGAAACCAAATATGATCTTTATAACCTTATAATTTGTTTGATGTATAAGTACCTTCCACTTATGTAACAGTTGTACCTCATCTTCTTAATTCCTGTTAGCCATACATTCTTTCCCATGTATGCTTATCAATCTAAAGGCTAACATGCTTTACTTCATAGAAGTTAAACATTGCATACCTCCTTTTTCTATCATGCCCTCTTGGTTCGTTGTATTCTCCAATGCTCACCTGCATACACATATACCTTCCTTATCTAGTTCTACTCACTCCAACCTAACACTCCTTTATGGACTCCTCTAGACCCTTCATAACTCATTGTTTTGGCTATTCTCCTTTCTTAGCCTAATACCTTGTCCTAAATTGGTTTATAGGTCTCTTGACAAGATTTTCTTGGCTTAACTCTTTATATACAAATGATCTAAAAATTATGATATAAATTCCCAATACCCATTACAGAATTATAAAACATATCTCAAATTCAATAAGTACTAGTTTGTATGAAACAAGACCTACAATACTTTTTCTTAGCTAATTAGGCTTATTTCCTCATGCAATTCATAACAATGGAAGTATGTAGAGTTTCACTCACCATAATAACCATTGAATAACCTCATATATATCCTTAACAAGCTTCAATATCATCCATGAGATTCCAAGATCCTCCATTTCACCTAGTTAGCATACAATTCTCTCATACTCTGCCTCTGTACTTTCATGCACAAGTATGCCATATAACTTTTTTCTCTATCTTTTGCCTCACAGATATCTAGACCATGAAATTTAACACATCACTTCTCCTGTGTGGGGCAGACATAAATACCAAGTTTTGTCAAATTCCACTCGTTAATTTTTTTTTTTTCATTTTCCCTAATTTGGGCCCAAGAGTAAAAAATTGGCACTAGATCTCACAAAATAGAGTTTCAAGACATAAGAAAAATATGGTTAGGTTTGTTGACATCTCCCTCAACTATAGAAACTTTCACAACCAAGAAGTAAAAAGGTTTAGATCCATTGTGATTTTAGAGCTTGTTGCCCTATTCTAGAATCACTTGCACAGTCCTAAAGAAACATGAACATGCATAGAACAACAAACAAATAATCCATAATTATTATTCCAGTAATCCAATCCATAATATTTACATTCATACACACCATTATCTTCTCAAGCTTGAGTCCCCTCACACACCAACATTCTTCTCCAACCTATGCTTCTCTTTTCTTCTATCCTACTACTTCCTCTATACTTAGATATTTTCTATATATAATCATAGATCTCTCTCCCATACAGATTTTCAACTCTCAATTTTAGTCCTTAGTTGATATTTTCACTCAAATTCTTAACAAGAATCATAGGAGAAAATTTCTCCCTTTGTTTATACATAACAAACTGACCTTTGACATTTCCTAAAGACTAGAACCAACTTGTCTACGTACTCATCCCATAACAACTCATTAGTATAGAGTTTATTACCTCAAGTTACATCGTAAATATTCGAACATAAAAACTAATGATTGATCTTTTTTGAGGGAAATAAATTCTCCATAGTTACAAATAAACTTATACACACACACTAGTGAATGTTCTCAAGACCTATCATGATCTATCTTATCTTCTTGGAGTTCTGAAACCTTCTTATCAGGACTAGGATGATGCTCCTGCATCATACTTCCAAGCTTTAAATTGTTCATGGACTCCTTTTCACGAGTCTTCGTCATTGCCTTCATCTTATTCTCATCATTCTTCTACTCTTTATGTGCTTCTGGATTGCATGCTCTTCATGCACATGGAACAAACATATTAAATGAAAACACTTGTTCTCCATTCCACTTGTTTACAAGTTTCTTTTCTTTTGTGTTCTCACAAGATACATTTTCATTCTCTTCCTCCTCTTGATTCATTCATCCTCATTCATTATTCCTTTCATCCAAGACTCCACGCCTTCCTTATTGTCCATACCAAATCCATGCCTTAAATTTTTGTCATTTTCAAGTACTTCCATCTTAAGAGCATTCTCATTATGCTTTCCATTTCTCATGCTAAGGTGCACTAATGTTCCACTCTCAAGAACATGTTCTGATTGATGCTTGCTTAGTGATTCTATGAAGTTTCCAAGGGTCCCCTTCCTATGTTTTTGACCTTCCACCTCAAACGAAACACTCATATTCCTTGCATACTGACTATTCTTACTAAAATCTGCTCCTCTTCTCTCAACAAACTGAATGTTAAGATTACAAATCAGAGTTATTGCCTTCTCATGTATCCATGTCTCCAAAAATACTTGCTTCAAATTGAAACTCTTTACTGTTAATCCAATTTGTTTATGTGAATGATGTGTTAAGAATCTCTCTATCTTATCATACCACTCTTTATCATCCAACATGGTTTCAAAGACTCTTTGATTCCTTGGACTCATCACTTTACTCATTACTTTAGTTAAATATTGAACTAAGGTTCTTCCTTCTTCATAGTAAATTTGTTTCCTATTGAATGAGAAGACACATGACATTATATTACTGTTAAACTGAGTATCTAGTCTGATTGTTTGAGAATTTCCATCCATTATAGAATAAGGATTTACTAAATCTTTTCCCTTTACAAACCTGATATCAATTTGGTTTTCATGCTTCATAAGACCTTGAAAGCAATCATGGTACCATTCTTCATCTAATAATGTTTCTTCCTTAATTATCAATTCACGCTCGCAAGGATCTTCTTGTATCTCAAACTCTGCACTTGCATGTAAATCATTGAAGTAATATGTTAAAATGAAAACTTGAAATAATTCAGCCCTCTCTAGGATTTTGATTTCTTGTTCCCAACTTCTCTCATACTTATTTCTATATTTTTCTCCTTCTTCAAGGCCCTTTAAATCCTTTTCATGTTGAAGTATGATCCTTGAAAGGATCTTTGTGTTTCTTTCTCTTCCAAAACCTGTCATATGTTTCCTCTCTTCAAGAAATGCTAACTTTTCCTTATCCTTCTTTCTAACCTTTCTTCCATGTATGGTTGGTAAACATACTAACCTGTTCATATTATTGTCAATCTCTTCATTTCTCTTATCTTATGCTTCATGTTGGTCTTCTATCATCTATCTACAAATTTCCTTTCTTATATATGAAAATGATTGATTTCTTGAGCTTTCATATCTTTCCTTAGAATGTATTTCTTTCTTCTGAACTCTTGCTCCTTTAAGACCTACAATTTCATATTCTTGAACCACTATCATGAGCTATGTGTCTATTGTGTTTGAATCCTTCATTTCTCCATCTTGTGGACTGATTTTTGTCATCATTGGACTGAAGAAATCATCATCGTCATGTTTTCCTTTATCTCTGTTTTGAATGACCTTGAAACCTTTCTTATAGTAGTATTCATTCTCCATTTGAGACATGTATCCTTCATTTTATTTGCATTTGTCTTCAAGAGACAAATCTACCTTTTTTTTTTGTATCATCTTCTTGTACTTATTCATCTTCAAAATTTGTAAACACACACTTATATGAATAGTTAGATTGAAAAATCATAGGCTCATTTTCCTCTCTTGATGTCTTAATGATTTGAACTTCTTCTTCATACTTTTCATCATTGCTTAAGTCTTCAATGAGACTCTCATCTTGTCTTTCTTCCATCTCTTCTCCACAAAGCATTGGTCCTATCTCAGGTTCACAGATGAAGACCTCTTGCTCTTCCTCTACAAACTGATTTTTATATTCTTTTCTGCATCTAACCTCTTCTTTTTCCATATTTCTCGTAATTTGAGTTTCTTTTTTTCTTCTTTTATGAAGGAAATCATACTGTGCCTCATCCTTCTTACAATAAATTGCTCTATAGGCCATTTGAATCTCTTTTTCATCTTCCATCCATTACCTTGGTTTTGCATCATCTTCATCAGGTAGTATAACCTCTCTCTTATCTTCTTTGTTTCTATTTCCATGTCCACCTTGCTCTTTTGGACATTTTCCATCATCTTCTTGTGACAACTTCTTCCTACCAAGCCCTTCATCTTACTATCCATGTCTACATTTAGACTCAGACTCTCATAGTTTCTTGGAGCTCAAAGTTCTCTTACCTCTCTAATTTTATGTCTCTATGGGCCTTAGTGTGCCTCTTCTTCTTCTCACCAAGTACTCTTTTTACTTTATTAAACACCTCACCTAGGCTATCTTCTTTGAACCTTAGTCTCTTGGTGTCTTGTACTTATCTCACCCAAGTTTCTCTCCTTGTTTGGTATATTACAATCTCATATCCTCACCTAGGTCTATTGCACCCTAGTCTCTTGATCCTTTTACTCAATGCCTCAATGAGCTTCTACCTTTAATCACCCTTTCATTAATGAACTCAACAAGATACATAAAATTCTCACCTTGTACCTTGTGTGTGGTTGTTTTCACCAAGTCTTTTGCACCTTGGATCACCTTTCCCAAAACTTCTTTCAAGCCTTCAATGGCCTTCAAGGCTTCCTTTGTCACAATATTCTTTCTTTCACAATCCATTTTTGTTTCCTATACTTATTAGCTTCTCCCTGTTGTTACCTGCATTCATACAGTAAATATTGTTTTCCAAAGACCTCAACTAGGCTCTGATATCGGAAATGATACATAGCCATGTTACTTTACTATTTTCATATAACTCAATTTCTAAATCTTAATGGACACTCAATGTATCTAGATATATCAATGGGCTATAAAACAAAACCTTTTCTATTTCTATAAGAAACCAAATATGATCTTTATAACCTTAGACCTTGTTTATGTATAAGTACCTTCCACTTATGTAACAATTGTTCCTCATCTTCTTAATTCTTATTAGGCATAAATTCTTTCCCATGTATGCTTATAAATCTAAAGGCTAACATGCTCTACTTCATAGAAGTTAAACATTGCATACCTCCTTTGTCTATCATACCCTTTTGGTTCATTGTATGCTCCAAGGATCACCTTCATACACATATACCTTCCTTATCTGGTTCTACTCACTCCAACATAACAGTCCTTTATGGACTCCTCTATACCCCTCATAACTCATTATTTTGGTTATTCTGCTCTCTTTAGTCTAATACCTTGTCCTAAATTGGGGTTCTAGTATCTTAAAAGATTTTTTTTTTGCTTTTTGTATCATCTTCTTGTACTTATTCATCTTCAAAATTTGTAAACACACACTTATATGAATAGTTAGATTGAAAAATCATAGGCTCATTTTCCTCTCTTGATGTCTTAATGATTTGAACTTCTTCTTCATACTTTTCATCATTGCTTAAGTCTTCAATGAGACTCTCATCTTGTCTTTCTTCCATCTCTTCTCCACAAAGCATTGGTCCTATCTCAGGTTCACAGATGAAGACCTCTTGCTCTTCCTCTACAAACTGATTTTTATATTCTTTTCTGCATCTAACCTCTTCTTTTTCCATATTTCTCGTAGATTTGAGTTTCTTTTTTTCTTCTTTTATGAAGGAAATCATACTGTGCCTCATCCTTCTTACAATAAATTGCTCTATAGGCCATTTGAATCTCTTTTTCATCTTCCATCCATTACCTTGGTTTTGCATCATCTTCATCAGGTAGTATAACCTCTCTCTTATCTTCTTTGTTTCTATTTCCATGTCCACCTTGCTCTTTTGGACATTTTCCATCATCTTCTTGTGACAACTTCTTCCTACCAAGCCCTTCATCTTACTATCCATGTCTACATTTAGACTCAGACTCTCATAGTTTCTTGGAGCTCAAAGTTCTCTTACCTCTCTAATTTTATGTCTCTATGGGCCTTAGTGTGCCTCTTCTTCTTCTCACCAAGTACTCTTTTTACTTTATTAAACACCTCACCTAGGCTATCTTCTTTGAACCTTAGTCTCTTGGTGTCTTGTACTTATCTCACCCAAGTTTCTCTCCTTGTTTGGTATATTACAATCTCATATCCTCACCTAGGTCTATTGCACCCTAGTCTCTTGATCCTTTTACTCAATGCCTCAATGAGCTTCTACCTTTAATCACCCTTTCATTAATGAACTCAACAAGATACATAAAATTCTCACCTTGTACCTTGTGTGTGGTTGTTTTCACCAAGTCTTTTGCACCTTGGATCACCTTTCCCAAAACTTCTTTCAAGCCTTCAATGGCCTTCAAGGCTTCCTTTGTCACAATATTCTTTCTTTCACAATCCATTTTTGTTTCCTATACTTATTAGCTTCTCCCTGTTGTTACCTGCATTCATACAGTAAATATTGTTTTCCAAAGACCTCAACTAGGCTCTGATATCGGAAATGATACATAGCCATGTTACTTTACTATTTTCATATAACTCAATTTCTAAATCTTAATGGACACTCAATGTATCTAGATATATCAATGGGCTATAAAACAAAACCTTTTCTATTTCTATAAGAAACCAAATATGATCTTTATAACCTTAGACCTTGTTTATGTATAAGTACCTTCCACTTATGTAACAATTGTTCCTCATCTTCTTAATTCTTATTAGGCATAAATTCTTTCCCATGTATGCTTATAAATCTAAAGGCTAACATGCTCTACTTCATAGAAGTTAAACATTGCATACCTCCTTTGTCTATCATACCCTTTTGGTTCATTGTATGCTCCAAGGATCACCTTCATACACATATACCTTCCTTATCTGGTTCTACTCACTCCAACATAACAGTCCTTTATGGACTCCTCTATACCCCTCATAACTCATTATTTTGGTTATTCTGCTCTCTTAGTCTAATACCTTGTCCTAAATTGGTTTCTAGGTATCTTAAAAAGATTTTTTTTTTTTGCTTAACTCTTTGATCTGAAAATTATGATATAATTCCCCAATACCCATTACATAGTTATATAACATATCTCAAATTCAATAAGTACTCCTTTGTATGGAACAATACCTACAATACTTTGTCTTAGCTAATTAGGCATATTTCCTCATGCAATTCATAACAGTGAATGCATGTAGAGTTGCACTCACCATAATAGCTATTGAATCACCTCATATATATCCTTAACAAGCTTCAATATCATCTATGAGCTTCCAATCATCCATTTCACCTACTTAGCATGCAATTCTCTTTTACTTTGCCTCTATACTTTCATACACATGTTTACCATATAAGTTTTGTTATCTTCTACCTCACATATATCTAGACCATGGAATTTAACACATCACCTCTCCTTTGTGGGGTAGACATAAATACCAAGTTTTTTCAAATTTCATTGGTTAAAACAAGTTTGATCATTTGCCCTAATTTGGGCCCAAGAGTAGAACATTGGCACTAGATCTCACAAAATAGAGTTTCTAGGCATAAGAAAAATATGGTCAGGATTGTTTACATCTCCCTTAACTACAAAAACTTTTACAGTCAATAATAAAAAAGGTTTAGACCCACTATGATTTTAGAGCTTTCTTCCCTGTTCTAGAATCACTTGCGCAATCCTAAAGAAACATGAACATGCATAGCACAACAAAGAGATTTTACACCAAATCCATAATCATTATTCCACTAATCAAATCCATACTATTTACATTCATACACACCATGATCTTCTCAAGCTTGAATCCCCTCACACACCAACATTATTCTCCAACCTATGCTTCTCTTTTCTTCTATCCTACTACTTCTTCTATACTTAGATATTTTCTATATATAATCGGAGATCTCTCTCCCATGCAGATATTCAACTATCAATTTAAGTCATTAGTTGATATTTTCACTCAATTTCTTAACAATAATCATAGGAGAAAATTGTTCCCTTTGTTTAGACATAGAAAACCGACCTTTGATATTTCCTAAAGACTAGAACCAACTTGTCTACGTATTCATCCCATGACAACTCATCTATAGAGAGTTTATTACCTCAAGTTACATAGTAAATATTCAAACTTACAAACTAATGACTAGTCTTTTTTGAGGGAAATAACTCCTCCATAGTTACAAATAAACTTATACACACACTAGTGAATGTTTTCAAGACCTATCATGAAGTTACATAGTAAATATTCAAACTTACAAACTAATGACTGGTATTTTTGGAGGGAAATAACTTCTCCATAGTTACAGATAAACTTATACACACACTAGTGAATGTTTTCAAGACCTATCATGATCTATCTTATCTTCCTAGAGTTCTGAAACCTTCTTATGAGGGCTAGGATTATGCTCTTGCATCAAAAAGGGAGGAAAAGTTGCAAAATGAGAAAGAGGTGATGCACCAAAGCTGAAAAAGGGTCCAAATCCAACTAGAGAGACACAAAACAGTTTATACCTACAAATATTTGGAGACAACACAAATCTTGAAGGTCACAAATGAATACAACTAATGTCAAATAAAATGGAGGAACATCCACAACAAATACAGAGAGTTTGTAAGGAAAAGAACCACAAATATCTTACATTAGAAGGTTTTCATCATGGTAATAGAGCATATGTTTGATATCTCATTCAAAAATACAAATTATGGAGATCTGGAGGAAAATAATGGTGAAGAATCCAAGTTAGAGCTCCCAATCAAACAGAAAATAAACCCTTCTATGTGTTAAGCACTTACATTTTATCTTGAATCGGAGAGAGCGGGCACGACATTTCTAGTTTCAACCACCAACCAAATGAATTAACTTATCTACAAAGTAAATGAGAACTTGAGGATACCATTCCTACATGTCATTCAAATTGCAGAAGGATATATGAGTGTCGTTCTTCATAAAATTTTTTGATTGAAGGTGATTTGATGTTATTATATGCCAAAAATGCCCTTTCTCGCCCGGAACCCATGTTTGGCATTTGGACCCTCAAAACTTAATCAAATCTAGAAATTCTTGATGATAGAATGTGGATGATGAGGAGACCTTTCCAACACCACTAATTTTTCTCAATTTAGTCAACAACATTGAAAGTTATGAGAAAAAAACCACTTATGTTTGTCCTGCAACTCCCCTATGTGCTTGCACCATTTTGCATGTTTCACCGGTTTTTGTTTGTTACGTGGCATATTCCAATGTTTGGTAGTATTTTAAAGTTTCTCATGGACTTAGACCTTCCTCGCATGCCACAAAAGTCTTATTCTTTGTTGTACAATTTTTCTCACACATGACCTCCATGGACCATTCATCCTGACCTTCGCGGCTTTTCAGCTGTTTGTAAATCTGCAGAACACACAGAAAGTGTTTTGTGGACTGGAGACTTTAACTCTTGATAATTTCTTTCTACTTTACACGTGAATCTCTTGATAACTTCTTGAGGAATAGATTGGAGTCTAAAGTACATCCATTTTTTCTTGCTCAAGCCTTTGGGACATCATCCTGTTTAGATAAAGTTCACTATATTGTGGGTTGAACAAGGAGTAAGCAAGGTATCAGTTGGTCATTCTTGATCATGTTGGAGCATGAGGAAAGCTTCTTCTTCAAACTTCTGATCTGAAACCATTTATTCACACATCCCCTTTCCTATGACAAGATTAGTCACCTCGATATCAACATCATACTCCATCACCTTTGTTATCCAATTAGATCTCTTTTCATTCAAATCTTTGTTCAAAAGAAAGTCTTTTACCCCATAATGAGATACCATGAGGTGAATCTTATTATTAGATACCAAATGTTTGAAGTTTTTAAAAATTCTTATGACAACCAATGCTTGCTTTTCCATAAATGAATATCTCACCTCATAATCCTCTAGACCCTGGCTAAAGCATGTAACTGGCAGTTTTTGACCTTTTTTGTTTTTTTGCACCAACATGGTGGAAATCATGTTTGTGGCACCAAAAGCATACATGGTGAAATCTTTAGTAAAATCATGGTTGATGAGAGTTGGGGCATGTGCAATTGCTTTCTTAATAACCTCAAAGTTGTTCTTCCCTTCAGTAGTCCATTTGAATGCCATATTATTCTTTATTGTTAATGTCAATGACTTGACAAGATTGGAAAACTTTGGGACAAACTTCTTGACAAATTTGATTCTCCCTTAGAGACTTTGAAGTGTTTTCTTGTGACTAGGTAATGGAAATGCAAGTATGAAACTAACTCTTTCTGGGTCAATGGTTAATCCTTCCTTAGAAACAATATGTCCAAGGAGATTACCTTCATAAGCTAGGAAGATGCATTTCTTAGGGTTGAGAGAAACTCCAAACTGCCTTTGTTGACAATGTTCCTCGTATTACAAAGTTGTGTTATAATGTTTATGGGATATATATTGGCATTATAATATACCATGAAAGCCAAAAATATATTAAAATAATAATAATGAAGAATATATAATATTTTACACAAGGAAAATGCATAAATACCATTATATATATGTACATATTCACTAATTAGTAGTTAAGAATGTAAATAAGAGTTAATCAATGGTTACCACGAGTCATTATGAGTGAAAAGACATAACTTTTGCCTTTTAAAGGCTATATAATGATGTCAAATGAAGGGGAAGAGAATATCATGAAAATGAGTGAGAAGAGTTAATATAAACATGAAGAATAAAGAGAGAAATCAATGTAAGAAGTGAAGGATATGAATATAATCGATATAAACATATATTTTTGAATTAAATGAAATTATGAACAATATATGTGTGATATTGGTGGTTTGAACCATTGATGTTTTGAGTAATATTTTTTTTATTAATGTTTAATAAAGGATAACTACCTATTTTATAAGAGATAACTACCCTTCTTTGTGATGTTAGCTCTAGCTGGGAAAAAATGAACTTACAAGACCCCCAATTGTGTCGAGTCTTAGGCCAACATTTTTGTGTCTAAGCACAAGTCTAGTTAACTAATATCTTCATGAGGGTAGAGGGAGGAAGGAGATAATTTAAAGGGAGGAAAAAATAAGAATAAAAACATGCATATGATGTTTAGGGAAAAGATTAACATGTATTTGTCTCACCCTCTTTTAGAGGGGTTTGGCACCTTGGGGATTGTGGGTGAAAAAAGGTGGGATCCAAAGGAACAAAAATTCTAAAAAATAAATATGGTGTAGTGGTGGAGGGTGGGGGTAAATAGGGAAATACAATAAATATATATTTAGAGAAGAGATAGAGGGAATAAAATATAGAAAAGTAGAGATTGGAAAAGGAAGTGAAAATGAAGTTAGTTATTACTTAGTTGTGAGAATAGTAGTGAATTAGGAAGTGATTATTCTCCCCTACCCATAATAGATTGTTGAGAAAATGAACCCCTTGGACAAAACATCATCCCCTATGCCATTGGAAGGTGTGTGAAAAATGAGGTATTTATTTCATATGGAAGGAGAGATGGTTAAGGAATTTGATCAAAGATTCAATCATATAGTGTAGAAACTAGATGAACCACCAAGTGAGAAAAAAGAGTTGAGTTGTTTATTTATAGATTGTTACTTTATATCAGATTTTTAATTTAGGGGAAAGAGTTCATGACATTCATGGAAGCATTGGAAATGACATCGAAAATTGAAGCAGAGTTATGGAGGAGAGAGTGTAAAATGACATTAAAGCTAGAGAAGATGCATAATGAATTAATGCAACTGAGACAAATGCTTCACCAAAATAATGGAAGAGGATACCTTTGGAGAAATGAAAGAGATAATGAATATCATGATGGATATCAAGGAGATAATGGAAGAGGATATTATTGGGGATATCAAAGAGATAATGGATATCATAGGGGATATCATAGAGATAATGAAAGGGGATACCATGGGAGGTACAGAGGAAATAACTATAATAGAGGAAATTGTCATCATTATTATGGAGTAAAAAACCATAATAAAGGATGGGATGGAAAATATCCAAAATATAAAGAAAATGGTCAATGGAGAAGGTCGATGACATGTTATTGGTGTGGAAAAATGGACATATACTACGGAACTGTGAGAAGAAGATACATGTTGAACAAAGATATTACAAAGAGGAAGGGATGCAGATAGAAAAGGAGACCAAAATAATAGAAACATATGAGAAATATACATCCATAGAATTGGCTAGATCACAACATGAGAAATCATGGCAAACAAAGAAGAATCACATGGAAGATAAAATAGAAAACCAAAAAATGGAATGAGAAAAAGAGATAAGAACGTTAAGTTTTAAGGGAGAAAATGAAATTGTGACATTGAGTGAGGATGTTACAAAATAAAGGAAGGAAAAGGTAGAGAACAAAAAAGAAATAAAAAATGAGAAAAACCAAGAGGAAATAGAAAGAAATGAAAAAGTGATAAATGAGAAGAAGAAAAGTATACTTAGGCCAAAAAATGGTATAATACAAAATGAAAAATATGAAAGGAAAAAGGATGAGGATTGTGATGGTGAATTACTAGAGAGATGTGGCGGATACTTGAGAAGGGTATCGCAAGATGATGGTGAAGAAAATGATTCATTCATTTCCCTGAAGGAAGCACAATTATACTAGAATAGAGGGACCAAGACAAAATCCTTGGGGAATGAATGCAATATAAAATTACAACTTATGAATACTTTGTAGAATAAATATTATAAAGATGAATAAGATATAGATCCTGTTGAATTTATATTCAAGATAAAATCAAAGGCGCGCATCATGTAAACATGGAAACATAGGCGATCTATTCATCAAAACTTATGTTCAAGATAAGAGACGATGTTTATAGTTCAAGACAGAGTTCTTCACAACTTGGTTGTCTTCAGGATGAGACAAAGTTTGAAGTACGAAGATGATGTTGACTGTGTCCTTCATATTATGAAGTTGTTTTATAATGTTTACGGGATTTATATTGGTGTTATAATATACCATGAAATCCAAAAACATATTAAAATAATAATAATGCAGAATATATAATATTTTACACAAGCAAAATGAATAAATATCATTATATATATGTAAATATTCACTAATTAGTAGTTAATAATATAAATAAGAGTTAACCAATGGTTACCACGAGTCATTATGAGTGAAAATACAACTTTTTCCTTTTAAAGGCTATATAATGATGTAAAATGAGGAAGGAAGAGAATATCACGAAAATGAGTAAGAAGAGTTAATATAAACTTGAAGAATAAAGAGTGAAATCAATGTAAGAAGTGAGGGATATGAATATAATCGATATAAACATATATTTATGAATTATATGAAATTATGATCAATATATGTGTGATACTGATGATTTGAACTATTGATGTTTTGAGAAATATGTTTATTAATGTTTAAAAAAGGATAACTACCTATTTTATAAGAGATAACTACCCTTCTTTGTGATGTTAGCTCTACCTAGGAAAAAATGAACTTATAAAACCCACAATTGCGTCATGTCTTAGGTCAACAACCTACATCTCTCAAACACCCTCTTGACATGAAGTAGATGGCCATTTATATCTTTGGAGAACACTGTGATATCATCTAAGTACACAAGAAAAATGTTGTTGATCATTCCTTTGAATGTCATGTCCACTCCTCTTTGAAAAGTTGCTCTTGTGTTTGGATAAACCAAATGGCATCTTCATGTAGGCGTAGGTTCCCCATTTTGTGGTAAAAGATGTCTTGAATTGGTATTCATTCTTCACCATGATTTGATTGTAGCCAGAGTAACCATCTAGGAGAGAAAACCTCTCTGACCCAACTACCATTTGCAAAATTTGTTCCATAGAAGGCAACGAGTATTGGTCCTTCAAGGAAGCCTTGTTCAGATCTCTAAAGTCAATGCACATTTTGATCTCACCATAATTTTTTCCAACTGGAACTAGGTTGGAAACCCAAGATGAATGCTTAATAGGGAATATAATGTTGGCATCTATTAATTTGTTCAACTCCTTCATTAAAGGCTCAATCCTCGGGTTGATAGTCCTTTGATTTTTCTTAATGGGCTTGGCCGTTTGATCTAGCTCAATGGTATGATGTGATAAATCACTGTCAAAACCTCTAAGGTATTGATATCTCCATGCAAAAACATCAACAAACTCTTGGCAAGGTCCTAAAAAAGCATGCTTCTCTTGTGGGGTACATATCGTTCCAATCTTAAGCAATTTATTTTTGCCAACTGAGATGGGTTCATAATCTTCACCCTTGAATGCTATATTTTCCTTTTCCTTTCTAAATAGATCATCAAAGTTGAATATGGATTCAAAATTCACTAGGCCTTTTGTTAATTTATTTGATCTAAGTTGGAAAACTTGGTCCCCATATTGTTGCTCCAACTTATCCTGATTTCTTTGTTTTGCAAGAGATCATGCCCCTGTTTTAGATTAGTGAAAGCATGCAAGAAATCAAGGAAACTCATAAATATGGGACGGTTCAAGTGACCTCCTAATGTAAATGGTGATAATGGGCATAAAAGAAGAGAGGTTCCCTCTACTGTGAGTTGAATGATCTTCCCAACAAAGAGAACTAACACAAAAAAAATAGTGATAGAGATGGAGGGTTGTCCGACAAGGTAGGTCCCGAGAAGTGTGAACTCACCGAGGAGAATGTTAACCCTCTTTTGATAAAAAAATATGATAAATGATGATAAGTAAGTAAATACAGATAATAACACGAAACAAAGATTTGATACAAGCTAAAGGTGCTAAAGCCCAAACTTGATAATGATAAAATGTTGATAATGAAGAAAACCTGAGCGGGTCGACGGTGACCCAAATCCAACTAGTACAGTCGATAGCAATCAGTGTAGAGCTGATGAAGGATGTGCAAAAATTGAGTTGAAACCTGATGTAGAATGGATATATTGATGTCATGATGAGGATGAGACAGGGGGAATGCAAAATACTAACTGTTGGATGATGATCATGGCCTGAGTCGACAATAATTGGGAGGGTTGACAACAACCAAAGTAGGGTATCGAATGTTTCTAGAATTATGAGATGGTTGTAAGGATATGATATGGATCAGAGATGGTTGAGGGATGAGCAGATCTCTAGATAAGCCTACAAACCTATAAAACAAATAAAACTAATCACCATGGATTCTCTAAGCCAATCTTTAATACACTTCAAACTCCAATGATCAATGTTAAGGGATGTGAGGTGAACCATGTTGTTGACAGAGGCTTCTGGGATGAAGAAGGTGGAAAACAATCAATAGTGGCTGAAATATTCAAATTTTTAGGTGTTAGAAGGGAGGGGAGAATATGAATATTTAGGGCTGATGGAGACTAGGGGAGTCACTAGCACGTGGGACAGTCAGGGAATTGATTTTGGGATTGAAATGGAAAGAAGAGGGGTGATGGGTTAGTTTTAATTTCAGGAAGGCGAGAATAGAAATAAGTGGGAAATGGTATGACAAGTTGTTTGGAGAGAAATTAGGGGAGTTAATGGTGGATGATTTAAGGGTGAGTGAGTAATTTAGGGATGATAGGTGGGGGTTAATTCAAATAATAATATAATGTGGAGGGGGTGGTAAAGGTGTTAATGGGTAATTAGGGGATTAATGCATATATTAATATGATAAATGTGAGGATGGGGTGATTTAAGGGTGAAAGGAAAATGAGGGATATAAGTGCTTAAAATAAGGTGAAAGGAACAAGTGCGAGTTGAGGGGTTAACACACCCAAAAAGGTGTTTACATTCGCCCCATTTTGTTAAGTGGTTTGCGCTGAATGAGCCACAAGACAAAAACTAGAAGTGATGATGAGAGAATGATGGTTGAGGTGCTCCCCCTAAAACTGGGGATCGAGGACACGAAGGAGAGTTGATCATGAGTTTGAAAGAGATAGATGGAGAGGAAAGAGAGATAAGAGTGAGGAATATGCCCCAAGTGAAGAGGGATGACAGGTGATTGGATAAAACAAAATGCTAAGTATGGCGCTGATGTTGGAAACACATCGGTAGGATCATAACATGGCATGCGATGGAGGCGATGTTAGTGACCTACGGACCCTGTGCGTCAACAAAAATCACTTTGAGATGAATGTACATGCCTGTGAGACTAATGGGTAAAGGGTAGACATCGAAACATGCAAAAAATGTGATGGGAGGTAAATAGCGAGACAATTATGTGTTGTCCTACAAGCACGAGGAGGCGGAAAAGTATGCATCCTAGATGGGATAGGATAAAATATTACCATTAGGGCGACTTGTTGGGATCCTTAAGATGAATAATGGTGCCCCAAGGAGGGAACTACATTGGCCATGAAGCAAGGTAGGAAGTCTGGAAATGTCAAAGTGTGTCATGGCTAACACACAAGCTTGGGTTGAGAGAAAAGGATAAAGTGATGAAATGGATGAAAAAAGATGAAAAGGGGATTGGATAAGTATTAGGTCGATAGTTGAATAAGTCACTGTCAACCGGGATGGGTCACCGGTGACTAGGAAAGGTCGACAGAGAGCTTACCAATGTGCCTATATAAGCGACCTAGGCAGCCAAAGGGAACTTATTTATACTGTGTAAGTTTGTGATTCCAGAGCTTAGAGAGAGAAGAAATTGTGAGATTTTGAGCGAGATAGAGACTGTTGGTGGAGACAAGGAAGTGTTAGAGGACCAAATGAGAGGTAAGCAATGAGATTCTAAGCTTGTTTTTTATTTTTGTTTATTTTTTCTTATTGTTTTCAATAAAGTGATGGGAAAGAAGGGTCAGTCGTAGCAGCAACTGTTTTAGTCGACGTTGACCAGTGCAAGTCAGCATCGACCTAAGGGTGGTCTCCATTGACTAGTCGAGATGGGGTTGACTTGTTTTAAATTATTTATTTTTATATTTTGAGATGTTAATGGTTGTTTATTTGATGGTTTTTACAAGTGAGAGACATGTTGTATCAGAGGGACTAGGTCCCAACTTTGTATGAGTGGATGAGGGGAGATGTCACCGACGCAAAGTGGGATCACCTAGGAGTAATGGGGATGGGTAGATCTCGACACTACCAAAGAGTTCCCTGAGATATAGGGATTATGATTGCATTGATCAATCAATGGGATATGAAGGACTAGTACCTTCTAGCTTCAGACAAGAGAGATGATGGTCACACTAGAGGATGTGTACCAGATCTTGAGATTATTGATTCACGGGGAACCTGTAGTGCCTATTATAGCTAATGGGAGGATTAGGGATTTGACATGGCTATTTAGAGTGGATGTCCACTCATATTACTTTTTTTCAGGGGAATTCCATATTGAGGCTAGATATTAGCTAGGGACATTGAGGAGCATATTGATTTTCTTGATGGTGATGGACAGTATCTTGTTATGCATTGTTGAACTCGGGTGGGGCCCAATTTTTGTGGACACTGGCTGGGGTGTTGGAAGATATGGTAGAGCATCAAAAGCTATTTTTGATTTGGTGTGAATTTATTGACACATTTTTATTATTAACTATAGGCATATATATCTAGGAGGCAGACAAGTATGGATGTGGGGTTTTTGTTGTGTTGTTTGGCATATGAGCACATAGCCATGGTGAGGCCGCCAAGGGCTTTCATGGGTGGTTGGGGACCATATCAAGTTAGTCGTGGGTTTCCTAAGGTTGGTGTGGATCACGCTTATGGAGGTAGGGGAGAGAGGAGAGGATTGGTATGAGGAAATATTGGGGATGTTGGAAGTAGAGGAGGTGAGATGGATACCCTATGGAGATTTCCCTGCATGGTCAAGGATAGACATATAGTTGGTAGGTCTGAGGAGAGTGAGGTGGGTACATGGACGGATGTCTAAGAAGATTGATGCCATCCAGTTTATGAGGGTGATGTGACAATTTTGGTGTCATACAGGGAGTAGTGGGGGAGCCTATCTTGTATAGGCGAGATGAGACCAAGAGGCACCTTCTATGCATGTGATGATGGATCCACCAGATGAGGCAGGAGATCTGTGGGATGAGGATGATGATGTAGGTATATAAGAGGGTTACATGGATTGGTGATGGACTCAGCAGTGGGAAGGCTAAGGTCGGAGAGGAGAGGGAACATGGGTTAGGAGGAGGGATGAGGAGAGAGGTGAGTGTCAAGAGGAGATGAGATTACCCACCTTCAAGCAGAGTTAGACACCATGCAATAGGAGAGAGATGTCACACATCAAGAGAGATATGTCACTCATCAGGAGGCCACATGGCTACATTAGGAGAGGGATTTATTAGTGGGGTAGTGATCAATACTAGTGATAGAGGAGGCCTACAGGGATAGGTTTGTGGATCTTAGTTTCTATCATTGTAACATCAGGAGTGAGGTGACAGAGGTCTCAAAAGTATCTAGCCAGATGGCTCCGCCTAGTACTATCTCACTAGAGTAGTACAAGGCACTATGTGTAGAGGTTTGATATTATGATCAGATTGTGACCTACAGACTACCAAGTGTGCCCTGATATGTGGAATATTTAGAGAAGCAGTGGCGGGGGCCAATGACATATCCAACCCCATCAGGTAGTATGACAAGTGTTAAAAATATGAGGCATCATCTAGGGCTGAATGAGGGAGTCATGGGTGGGTAGATAGAGGGACTGGCTCATGTACGAGGGGATCATGGTTCAAGACTGGGATTTTATGATGTTCACTTTACCGATTAGGGGATGGAGATTGTATATATATATTGGTGTTCTATTGATGTATATTTTTTTTGGATAGAGCCCTCAGAGGCCTATCACGGATGTGTGTACACATTTGATGATATATATATATATATATATATATATATATATATATATGATTTTTTATCTTATGTGATTTGATGTGATGGTTTATTATGATGTGATGATGTTCTGATTATTTAATGAATGCTGTTAGATGTGATTTGATTATATTATGGATATGTAGATGTTAGACGTAATTTGATTATGTGATGTGGCAGTTTAGATTAGGTGAAGACATGTTTTAGTTAAGATGTGATGATTTTTTTATTTTGTAATTTGATTGAATGGTTAGATGTACTTTTAGATTATGATTAAATGGATGTGATGTGATAATGATTAGATGTATGTGTAGATTTGATGTGATGGTTTAGATTATATGATATGATGCAATGTGATATGTTTAGATATTATATTATGATGTGATGTGATGAATTGAGATGATTAGATGATGTGAATGGTAGATGTAAAGCGAACTAGATAGATTTAGGTGTGGATTATGTGATGGATGGATATGTGTAGGAGATGTAGGAGATTGAATAGATAAATGCCGAATTATATGACTATGGATGTAAAAGTGAGGGTATTAGTGGGGGAAGAGGTGTGACCTGAATGCATATGAAAGTACACTCCTTGTAGAGGGGGAACACATGGAAAGATGTTTTGGAATTGAATTAGAGGAAAAGTTTGAGACATTACAATGAAGAGCAATGCACTTGCAACCAATGACAAGTGTTAACACATAACTAACAATATTTAGTCACATTTCAGATCATGAGGGAGAGATGGAGAGTGTTCTTATAGACCCATCGTATTCATGACAAAGGAGGTAAGATGGAGGTTGTACATGGAAAGAGGTTCTCCTTAGGTTGTGGTCCTAGGTCTATGCCCCAACTCTGAGAAATATGGCACAAACTGATCGATGTGAGAAGTTTTCGGGAGATGGGAAAGTTGATTTCAATGTGGGAAGCTTTCTAGGGATTCTTGCTTTCTTTTAATATTTTTATTTTTCTTTGAAAGTTTTAAGAAGGTTGATCAATGCAGGAAGCCTTCACTTTCATGATATAAGAAAGTATCCATCCTTTGAGGGAGTGGTCTACATTTTGATTTTTCCTATAGATTTTGATTATTTTAAATGGAAGGGTGATATATGCATGATAGTTTTCCTTTGAGGGAGTAGTCTATAGTTATGACAATATTATTGATTTTATATGAACAATCGTCCTTCAAGGGAGCAGTTTGTTTTTGAATATGACAACTTTTATGTGAGCATCCAAGATTTTTAACTTTTGGATAGAGTTGGGAATAACAAAGTAGACCACTTGGGGAGGGGATGAAAAAGTGTACAAGCGACACCTATGGACCCATAACATGGTTAAGGAGGGTGATGGATCTTATGATTGTGGGGTTCCTACCTAGAAGGAGGAACATTTCCATAGGGAATGTGCTATAAGTATAGCCGTGGTACTCATAGTTAAGGTCATAGACAAGCTAGTGATGGTAGGCCACATAATTCCCAATCACTACAACAATGGATGGAAAGAGCAGATGATGAGTGGAAGATCATTAAGTGTGACTAAAGTCATGTTGGTATATTTGTTAACAGTAGAAATGTCGAAAGTGCAAGGTATTGAGAGGTTTTTCTGGTTTACCATCGAGGGAGGCTAGATGATAGGCTCCAGACCCATACTTATGCGCGATAATGTACGACCCAATCCAATTGGGAGAAAAATTTCCACGTTGACTCCTTTTTAGAGTAGTGACATTTTGATTTTATTTTAAAACTAGGTCACCTATGTTAAAGTCACATTCCTTGAGATGTTTATTGTAAGTGCGTTTGATTTGCTCCTGATAGACATGATGGTGTTCAAGACAAAGAAGGTGACATTCATCTAACAGTTCTAATTATGTTAGATGCTCTTGGCGATAATACTCATTAGAGATGAAGTCACGAAGAGAAACACATAAGGATGGGATTTGGACTTCAAGAGGAAGAATGGATTCAAATTCATAGACAAGGGAAAAGGAGTAGCGCCCGTAGAGGTGCAGATGCTAGTTGTAATAATCCCAAAGAGCGAAGGGGATATGAAGATGCCAATTATGACCTGATCTATCGATGGTTTTAGCAAGGATGTTGTGAAGAGAGTTTTGTTGGTGGCTTTAGCTTGGTCGTTAGCTTGAGGGTAGTAGGGAGAGGAGAAGCTAATGCTTGATGTTGAAAGATTTACAAAGCTTCTTGAGGTATTTATTTTTAAAGGACTTTCCATTGTCTGTAATGATTTTATGGGGAACGCCAAAGTGACAGATGATGTGTTGGTAGACAAAGTCAACGATCTTGTTAGTTGTGGTGGATTCGAGTGGAATGGATTCCACCCATTTGGTAAATTACTTGGTAGCGGTGATGATGGAATGATGATGTTGAGAAGAACATGAGTTGATGAGACCGATGAGATCAAGGCCCCATTATGAGAAAGGCCATAGGTCTTGGGCTGGTTGTAAGGCTTGACTAGGGATGTGGATAAGATTAGAATGCTTCTTGCATTTAATACACTTCTTAACATATTCACTACGGTCCTTATTGAGAGTGGGCCAGTAATATCTCAAGGAAAATAACATGTTTGGCGATTACATCCAAACCACTGAAATGTCTACCATAGATACCATCATGGACCTCTTGGATGATACGAGTAGATTCATGTGATTTAAGGTAGCACAACAGGGATGCCATCGAATCCATATTTATAGAGGATGTCACCTAGGATGACATATAAATTTTAGTGTTGAAGGAAGGACCTCCTACCATTTTTAGATAAGTCAGAGAGGGATGGGATCTTGGATATGGATAGGTAATCGAAGATCTAGGTATACCAGATATCATATTGGTTGGTATTGACTGATTGATTGGTTGGTGTCAACGTGATTCAAGGAATGGGTATGAGATGGATGATTAATGATGGAAAAAAAAGAGAATTTATACTCTTTCAGTTTCACATCGAATAAAGCATGCAAGGGAAGCCATGATAGTGTCTACGAAGTGGTTAAATGAGTCGAGGGACATATTGGATGGTGTAGTGATCAAAGACCTAAGGAGGAAGTGACAACATCGTTGTATTTTTTAAGGATTTCATTTTTACACTGATAGGTGCCTTTGAATTAGTTGATGATGAGTTGGGAGTCATCATAGATGTCGATAATTTGAACGCTGAGCATGATAGCGGTCTGGAGGCCCAAGATAAGGGCTTCATACTCATACATGTTATTAGTGCATTCAAAGTTAATTTTATAGGCAATGGGGATAGAGTATCCCAAGGAGGAATAATGATAACACCCGCACCTCCCCCTTGTTGACACTTAGAATGTCAAAGAAAAGTGTCATTCTAAGGGGAGAGAATTCATGATCAATGGTATGGATGGATTCCTTTGGAAATTGTTCATGAGGAAGCTGGTTGTTAGGAAGAGGGGCTTCAACAAGTTGATCGGTGATGGCTTGACCCTTAATGGATTTTTGAGAGATAAAATCTAGGTCAAATTCACTCGTCAGCATGAGCCATCGGGTGGTACGGTCATCATGGTAGGGTTTGTAGTGTATGGTTTTGAGGAGGTTGTAGTTAGTCACGACGAAAGTTTTATGATTAAGGAGATAGTGGTAAACCTTGGATGTGGCAAAGAAGAGAGTGCAACACAGTTTTTCATACTTTGAGTGTAGTGGGTTTCATAATCAAGTAGGGTATGACTAGCGTAGTAAATGAATTTCTCCCTACCTTGGTCATTGCAATGCACCAACATGACACCTAGATACATGATTTGAGACAGAGATGTAGAGATAGAAAGGCTCCCCTTCACGTAGAGGTGTGAGCATGTGAGGGGATAAAAGGTACTGATTAAGATCATCAAATGCCTTCTGACAATTGGCATCCCAATTGAATTGGGTTTCTTTTGCGAAGGAGATGGTGAAAAGGTTGACAATGGTTAGAAAGCTACGAGATGAAACGATGGACATACTGAAGTCTACCCTAAAAATTGTGAAGTAGTTTAAGGTTGGAAGGAGGAGGCATCTTGAGGATGGATTTGATTTTGGTGGGGTCAACTTCAATGCCCTGATAGAGATGATGAAGCCAAGGAGTTTACCTGTCAAAACTCAGAACACACACTTGGTGGGATTGAGACGAAGGAATAATTGGATAAGATGTGTGAAGAGGATTTCAAGGATGGTGAGGTGGTCCTATCATTGTTTATATTTTCCCAAGAGGTCATTGACATAATCCTCTATGAGTTTTATGGATAAGGTCATGGAAGATGTAGGTCATATCTCATTGATAAGTGGCCCCTACATTTTTCAAACCGAAGGGCATGACATGGTAACAGAAGGTTCCCCAAGGGGTGATGAAAGAAATCTTATGTTGGTCTTTTGGTGTGATGAGAATTTGATTATAACCAGAAAAACCATCCATAAGAGAGAACATCTTATGGTTGTCCATGAGGTCGACGAGATGATCGAGTTGATTAATGTTGGGAAAGGGAAAGTCATTCTTAAGGAAAACAAGATTTAAATCCCGAAATTAGGGCAAGCGAGTAAATCCCAAATGTATGAGAGTTTTCCAGAGGCTTTGGAAATAGGTATGATGTTTGAAACCCATTTTGGATAATTGATAGGTTGGATGAAGTTAGTAGAGAGAAGACGTTGTAACTCCTCTTTGACAAGGAGAACAATGTGAGGATGCATGCAGTGAAGCTTCTACTTAATGGGTTTGGCGTCAGGAATGGTCACAATGTTATGGACAACGATGGATGGGTCAAGGCTCGACATGTCAGAGTATGACCATACAAAGGCTTGAATGTGTTTGGAAAGAAATGCGGTGAAGGCCTCGAGTTCTTGTGGGTCAAGATACTAGCCAAATTTAAGGATACGAGGCTCTTGGGGAGTCCGATGTTGATATCGATGGTGGATTCATTGAAAAGATTAGATGTGTCAAAAGGTAAGGTATTTTAAAGATAGGAATATTCTGTCCCCATGTACGATAAGATTGAGTCATCATCAGTGCACTGGAGAATGTTGATGGTGGGAGAATCCTCCTCTACCATGTTAGGAAAGATGAGTGGAAGGGACCTAGTTTCACCCCCAGTCTAGTAAGTGAATCGTCCCAGGGTGATGGTGGAGACTAAAAAAATTTTAGGAGGAAGGGACACAACATCATCCATGTCCATGGCATTGTTGGATGGAGGAGTGGGTGATGAATTGACATGCATGGGAGATGTAGGAGAAAGATGTGTGGTGGAGTCAGTGGGTTATTCCTCTTTGAAACTGAGCCCAAATTTTTCACGAGGCTCGTGGGATTGGTTAATGACTAGATTGTGTATACCCTAGTTATAGTGTCCTAAACCAAATGCCTTCCACATGCAGCGGTTGAGAAATGTATAGGCAAAGGATTTGTTATAAAGAAAATCAAATCCATTGGTGTAAGGTTTGGTATGAGGTTGGTTATCGACATGGGATGAAGGGTGATCAAGGCTGCCATAGATGAGATTGATTTTAAGATGGGGCGACCCAAAGGAAATGATATCCCCAAAATTCGATTGATACATGGGTGCCTTATTGGGTCTACCAAGTCGATTAAGGGATGGAAGAGAATTAAGTGCGAGGAGTCGATACTCCCTCAGAGATAGGTGTTACATCACATTGTCAAGGGATTCATCATTAGGAAGTTTAGATGTAGGAACATAGGAATTGGTGGATGCTTCGGAAGAAGAGTCCTATTTTGGGATGAGCACATCATTAGGTCGATAGGTCATATGACATGCTTTGAAGGGAGGAATGTTGGTGGGAATGGTGTGGATCTTTCCTTCATGCTCATATTTGATGCAATGATGGAGGGTGGAGGGAAAGCAATGCATGGCACAAATCCATGGCCGCCATAACAAGACATTGTATTGAAACTCCCATTCGATGATGTAGAAAACTTCATGGAGGAGTTTGTCACCAATGTGGATGGGAAGGATTGTTGTGCCCAAACTAGGGGTCACAACATCATTGAAAACACGTAGAACCATGGGTGATTGGGTGACAATATATTTGGGACTTTTAAGTTGATCAAAGGTGTGGGATGAGATGATGTTAATGTTGGCACCATTATCTATCATAGAGCGGAAAATTAATGTGTCGTTAATGCAAACAAAGATGAAGAGGGGAAGGTCATGGTCTTCGAGTAAGATGTCTAGAATTTCAGAATCATCAAAGGAAATGGTGGCAGAGGTGGTAAGAGCCCCAAAAGGGCTGCAAAGGGATGGGATTCTTTAGATGAAATAGGGATGTGTTGTAGGGATTTTATGAGGGCTTGTCGGTGATGGGGTGAGATTTGGATAATCTCGTAAAGAGACATATTAATGAGAGCTTGGTGGATTTGTTTTACAATGCTTTGTTTGAGGGTGGTTGATTTATAGGTTGGTGACATGGCTAAGATATACACCTTAACTTTGAATGATGAAGAAATTGGAGTGGGCTTATCGAATGGAGCAACAATAACAACCTTAGATTTGGATTGTTTAGATGGTTGTGGTTCGTGGGGACAAGAATGAGTGGTAATGTGGATGATGTTGATGTAGAGAGGACCATCTTTAGAAGAGGTGAAGGTGGGAGGAGGGATGATGATGAAGGCTAAAGAGGAGGCCTTGTATGTTGTAGATTTATTTGGGAGATGGGGTGTGGATTTGGAATGAATGGTAGAAGGAAGGGGGTGATATTCTTTGAGGAAAAGATAATCTTCTTTGATGAATTTATTGATGAGGGTCCGTAGGGATTTACAATGTTCGGTGTCATGCCCAGGGGAACGATGGTAGGCATATAAGGTGTTAGGCTCAAACCATGTGGGTTTTTTCCCACGTGGATTGAAGGGTTTGATGGGAGGTAGGGTGATTGAGAATGCCTAGAGAAGAGGCTCAAAGATATCAGTATAAGATCTGATGATGGATGGGGAAGGTAAAGGGGTACAATCCTTAGAAGAATCTAGTTTGGGTGAGGATGATGAGGGTAAGAGAGGGAGGTTGTTTTTATGAGGTTTTGTGGGAGGCCTAGATTTAGACTTAACTTTAGATGTTTTTGGTCCAGATTGGGAAGGAAGGATGGTTGATTTAGTTGTGGATTTAGAAGGGAGTATGGATGCCTTAGATGTAGATGTGGATTTGGAAGAAGATATGGATAATTTGGATGTTGACGAGGGAGGAGAAATAGGTGTTTTGGATTGCGGTTGGGTAGATGGTGGGCATGGCTCCTAAGATAGAAGGATGGGCCCATAGGATAAATGATTGGATGGTGGGAGGTTTGGATTGATTAGGCTTTGCAAGGGAAGTTATAACTTCTTATGTGGATGAGTAAGCGACTTCTGAGGGGGAATGCCAAGGTTCTTAGATTTCTGATGTGAGGCCTTTCCTTTGGTAGGGATGATGATGATTTCAAATGAAGGATTATCAGAGATGGGACTAGGTGATGAGGGCGTATGCTTTGAAGATGATGAAATAGAGAATTGGGAGGGGATTTTTGATTATGCATTTGATGAGATCAGAAGGGGTCATAGATAAATTTGAAGAGGCATGTATAGAAGTTGTAGTAGTCTTAGACAATGAGGATGAGGATGAGATATCCTTTATGGTTACATCAAGTGTTGTTAGAAGGGGTGGATCCGATGAAGTAGTAGATGTAGGTTTAGAAGTGGATCCAGTCGATGGTGCGGGTATAGAAGAGATTGTAGATGTAGATGTGAATGTAGGCATTGATACATGGGGAGATATATCTAAGGTGGCTATAAAAGATGCAATTGTGGAAGGTTCATAGGTAGATTCGAAAGGTGTGGATGTGGTAGATGTGGATGGAGTGTATGTGGCTTCAATAGTTGAAGGCACGGATGTGGGCTCCGACGTGATTATATATGTCAAAGGAATGGAGGTGGGTAAAGTAGATGGAGGGATAATATGACATAAATGTTGATTTTGGGTTCAAGGTGTTGATGGTGTGGGAATTGGGTGCTTAGGACGTCGATGGTTCTATTTGCTTGTTTGAGGAGTAGTTAGGAAAAGGTTGTTTGAATACGTCTAAAGGTTTATTAGGAGGGGAATTTGGATTATCTAGGTGGATATCCCCTCGAACGATGAGGCATTGGACAAGGTCTTTGAATGTGCGACACCTTTCGATATCATGGCCACTAACTTGATGATATTTACAATAGTGGTCCTCACATTACCACATGGGTTTAGGCCATGTGTCATCAACAAGGCAGATAAGAGCAAGTTGGATGATCTAAGCTACTATGAGGTTGTCAAATACTAAACTATATGATTCTTCGAGAGGGGTATATTTAGGAGGAGGAAAAGGATCCCTTTATGGGGGCTCGATATGGGAGGTAGATGTAGCAGAAGATTTGACGATGATGGCTTTAGCAACGTTTTTGGATTTTTCATTGTGATTGGATGTCTTGGTAAATTCAAGTTTTGGTTTATTGGATCTAAGTTTAACATGGCCTTGCTCAAGGGTACATAGTTCTAGTTTACGATCCATGGTGAATGACTCCTACAAGGTTTGAAAGGATTGGATCTGGAGGGTAGATGAGATGTGATTTTTGCAAGATCGGGTGAAGATATCGATGAGCTCAATCTGAGGGAGGGAAAAATATAATTGATTGATGAGACCACACCATCTAGTGATGAATTTTGTGATAGATTTGTCATCATATTGTTTAATGGCATATAGGTCAGTGGTGGTGATCTTACATGCAATTTTTATGGAGAAATGTTGTAGGAATAATTGCACGAGTTCGGTAAATGAGAAGAGGGAGTGTTGTGGGATCTCATTGTATTATTCTAAGGCAGGGCCGACCAATGTAATAGGAAACCTGCGAAGCATAAGGTCTTGATCATGCACAATAGGGTAATAGGCATGCCTGAAGGCATGAAGGTGTTGTTGGGGATCCTCCTTCCTATTGAGCTTTGAGAATTTAGGGAGTTCCTAGTGTGGTGGATAAGGCTTAACTAGAACATATGGATGGATGGGCTCATTACAAAAAATTTCATGGGAAAATGAGCCTTTTGGACCCATGGTGGTAGCTTCAAGGTTTGCTAACCTATTCAACAAAGCTCACATAGGGTCATGAGATGAGTGAGAGGTAGATTGATGAGGTTGTGAATCATAAGATGTGGAAAGGTTAGGTTGGGGATGATATTGATAATGTTTAGGATAGGTAGGTGTGTGCGGAGATGGTTGATGAGGAGGGAGATAATTAAATGGTTGTGATTGAATAGGCTGGGAAATTGGATGTTGAGAGATGGGAATATATTGAGATGGGTGTGACTGTGTTTGTTGGGAGGTGAGGATGTTATGTTGAGCGGGGATATAAGTGTAGATTGGTTTAGAGTTTAGAGTTTCTTAGTATGGAAAGATGTGGTGGAGGACATTCCGAAGATGGGGTTAATGGGCTTGAGTTGGTTCAGAAGGATGGGATTGTGAAGTGATGACATTAGCATGTATTTGAGATGTGGATATTGGAGCGGAAGTTTGACCATGTTTTTTAGGTGGAGGAGGGAGAAGGTGGGATTCTTATAAAGCTTGATTAGGATTAGAAATAAAAAAAGTGGATGAAGAGATTATAGGGATGGAAGAAGAGGGGGCATTATTGATTCAAGGAAGATTAGGTGGAATGGGAGCCACTAGTTGAGTGGATTGGTGAGTTTGAGGGAGCGAAGTAGAAGTGTGATGTGAACCAATTTCATGATGCACTATGGTAAGCTCAGTCATGGCTCAAGGGAAGAAAATGGAGAGTTGATATGTGAGGGCCTGAGAGGTCTATGGATGATAGGAGTAAATTTGTTTGGGTTTGTCAATAAGAATTTTAGTGGACCGATGGAGAAGATAATCGTAAAGAGCAATGGGGTTAGCGTCTAAGAGGTCCTGAAACTTTGAGCATCTGTGGGGAATAATGGGATGTCCAAAGGCCTTCAAGGAGATAACAGATGGAGGTGTAGTTGGTCTGGAAGGGATTGAATGATGATATAAGAAGGGGTTGTTTTCGACATGGGAATGACTCTAGACATAAAAGGAGTCACTAGAAGGAGCCATGGAAACGAAGGGTTGGGGAATTGAAGAGGATGTAGGTATGAGAATCGAAGAACCAGTGGTTTTGGTAGATGTGTTTTGGATGATGTCGTTAGAAGTGGGAATACTGAAAGAGGTGGTTTGTTCCATTTTCTTGAGTTATGATGAAACAAACAAGAACATGTGTAGATGTAGCTAAAGAAAACAAGATAAACAACTATGTTTTTAATTATCTTGCATTTTAAAAGATGTGAAAAATAATGAGAAAAAGGGCTCAAATGGATCCTAGGAAGTGGTCGATTTAAGGCTCGTTTTGGGAAGTTTTGGATGGAGTCCTCGATATACCTGAAGGTAAGTGAGGCACAAGTCTGTGATGATTACCAGTATGGGGCCTAATATTGGGGTCTACCCCCGCACTTCACGCACCACAGTGATATGGGTGTTGGACGCTTAGCATATATATTGATAGCCAAAAAAATTGTAACATAGCCAGAACACCGCGGCGGCTTTCCTATTGGGTGATGAAATCCCAATAGTTCCACTTGGTAGATGTTGTTTTAGATGTATAAGTTGGTGCATGAGTTTAGATATGTGTGGATGGGAATGTGAATGCAACAGATTAACCTCCTATTTAATCTAAATGATCAAGAAAGAATGAATGGGTTCTTTTTAGATAGGAAAACAAAATGAGAGATTCGATGAGAACACACAAGAAAATGCGGAAAGGATAAAATAGGGGATAAGAAGAAGAATACCTAGATATACGTTTCCTTTTTATTTACTTTTATTTCAATTTTAACAAGTACATCCTTAATCCAAGTAAGCGAACCAGCGTGTGTGTGAGAAAGTGAAGCCTTCACTGATGAGGTTAGTGGAAAGAAAGGAATACAAGGAAAGAAGGAAATGAAATAACGAAGAACAAAAAGAATCACCAAGAGATAAAGAAGGTGGGTCCTATCAAGTGTGCCAAAATGTTCTGCGAGAGATCTTACTCCTATTTCAGATTAGTGAAAGCATGCAAGAAATCAAGGAACCTCAAAAATATGAGAGGAATTAAGTGACCTCATGATTTAGATGGAGATAAAGGATGGTATAGGCACAAAAGAAGAGAGGTTTCCTCTGTTTTGAGTTGAGTGATTTGCACAATAAAGAGAACTAACACAAAAAAAAAATTAGTGATAAAGATGGAGGATTTTTTGAAGAGGTCGGTCTCGAGAAGTGCAAAATCCTTGGGGTGGATATCAACCCTCTTTTTATAAAAAAATATGATAAATGATGATAAGTAAGTGGATGCAGATAATAACCCAAAACAGAGATCTGATACAAGCTAAAAATGCTAAATCCTAGACCTAATAATGATACAATGCAGATAATGAAGCAAACCTGAGCGGGTCGACGACGACCTAGATCCAACTGGTACGGTCGACGATGACCGATGCAGAGCTGATGAAGGATGTGCAAAAATTGAGATGAAACTTGATGTAGAATGATTGTATTGATGTCGGGATGAGTATGGGACAGGGGGAATGCAAAAGAGTAACTGTTGGATGATGATCAGGGCCTGAGTCGACGATGACTGGGAGGGTCCATAACAACTGGAGAAGGGTATAATATTTTTCTATATTGACAAGATGGTTGTAAGGATTTGGGATGGATCAGAGATGGTTGAGGGATAAACATAGCTCCGGAGAAACCTGAAAACCTATAAAATAAATAAAACTAAGCACCAAGGATACTCCAAGCCAATCTTTGATACACTTCAAACTCCAACGATCAATGTTAAAGGATGTGAGGTGAACCAGGTTGTTGACAGAGGCTTCAGGGATGAAGAAGGTGGTAAGTAATTAATGGTGGCTGAATATTCAAATTTTTAGGGGTTAGAAGGGAGGGGAGAATATGAATATACAGGGTTGATGGTGACCGAGGGAGTTGTCGGTGACTGGGATAGTCAGGGAAGTTATTTCAGGATTGAAATGAAAAGAAGAGGGATGATGGGTTAGTTTTATTTTCGGGAAGGCAGGAGTAGAAATAGGCAGGAAAGGGTATGAAAAGTTTTTTGGAGAAAAATTAGGGGAGTTAATGAGGGATGATTTAAGGTTTGGTGATTAAATTTAGGGATGTCAGGTGGGGGTTGATTAAATAAATAATTCAAATAAAAATATAATGTGGAGAGGGTGGTAAAGGGGTTAATGGGTAATTAGGGGATTAATCCATATACTAATGGGATAAATGTGAGGATGGGGTGATTTAAGGGTGAAAGGAAAATGAGGTATATGAGTGCTTAAAATAAGGTGAAAGGAAAAACTTCAGGGTGAGGGGTTAACATGCCAAAAAATAGTGTCTACATTCTCAAGGAGATCTCAGCTTCTTTTTGGATAAAATTGACAATGTATTGATCATTCTCAAACACTTTCCAATTGGTTTCATTGTCTTGTATGTTATGCCTCACAACTACCTTGATGTGTGGTTGCATTTTTTCTATCTTAACATTCTCAACAACATCAAACCTTTCTCCAACTACATCCAGTCTATCAGCAAATTCACTTTTCCTTGGAATGGTGTAGATGTTGAAGGCTTTGAAATCCTCCAAGAGGTCCCATATTGTATGTTTGTAAGCTCTTAACAAATCATTTTTAGTTGTATTTGATCCTCTAACTTGGTTCACAATCAGTTCTCTATTTCCAAAAGTCATCAATTATTTAATATTCTTCTTTTTTCCCATAGCAAGCCATGGATATGGGATTCATACTCTGCTATATTGTTGGAGTAGCTAAACTGAAATCTAAAATAGGAGTAATATTTTGTACTAGTGGGAGATACAACGACTACACCTCCTCCTACCCCTTACATGTTTCTTTATCCATCAAAAAACATATTCAAAATTCCCTCATCTTCTTCACTACCTGATTTCACAACTTTAGGAATTGGTGAATATTTTTCATGAAAATAATAAATACCTAGGATAAATTCTTCAATTTCCTTATATGGGTCAAAACCATGACATTCAACTCCCCACTTATCAAGTAGCAAGTATAGAATACCCTCAATTTGAGTGTTTGTTTCTAGCATGCTGGGACAATCCTCTTGATAAAAAAATGGCACAACTTACATTGATGGGGTTGGGCACATAAGGCTCTATATGATACATAGAAATTGGTTCAGACATGATGGTATCCTTAGTGCCATATTTGGTCCTAAACAACATATGAGACCAACCAGCTGATAAATACCCTCTAATCTTGGTGGTGAAGTCTCTAGAGAGACAAAGAGAAAATAACTAAGGTAAATCTATTATGAAGATATCTTGGGGAATGGAAAAATGGGGCATGCATGCAAATTAAGTCCTAGACCTTTGATAACCCCAACAATACCTATTGTTGTTCTATCAAACTGAACCACGCCTTTACAAACAGATTCATATTTAAGACTCAAATGGTCTGATATCTACTTGGGTGTTATAAAGTTGCTCGCCTCTGATTCGACCATGTAATTGTGAACTAAACGATTGCCAATAATCAAATATACTTAGGAAGGAGGGGGTTTCATGCTCCTATTTGACTAATCATCTTTCTGCTGAGTTGAATTAGTAAGTACAACCTTGGTTTGTTCTTTGGATGATTCACTTGGAATGGAGAAGTTGTCCATGGCTGCTTGCAAGAGATATCTCTTCCCTAGAATAGCCAAGGATTCCCACATTGAGATGCTCACGTTGGTCTTCTTCATTTGTTCAAGGATGTTGAAGGAAGTAGAATTATCCTTCAACTACACCTTGTTTGCAATAACCTTTTCTTTCATTTGAGTTGATATGGAATGACCTTTGAGCTTATTTTACATTCTTGATGTCTAACCTATATGGTTTCCTTGCATGTTAGCAACTGGATTTGAATTGTTACCTCCTTGGAGTGTTAGGGCAGGTTGAAAAGGCCCTACATTTGCTAATTTTCCTCTATGGGTGCATCTTGAGAACTAGATTCATTTTGCACCATCAAAGCTCGTTTTAAAATTCCATTAGGGCATATTACTTGGTTATGTGAAAGATTTGAAGGGAAGTGTTATCCGAAAATACCCCTCAAAGTCATTTTTACATTAACAAGGTTCACTTTGGTACTTAGTAAAAAAAGTGGATAAAAATCATGTAACACCAATTTTAATGTTCCGTGAACTTTAGGGACCAGGTGTCCCATGAGATCTCATAACCCACAGACCAAAGGAGAAATTCCTAAGGCAGAAATAAAGGAATTGGTAGAAAATAGGTTTGCGTTGCCAAAACAAAAAAAACATATAAGACATGGGTTTTGTTCCCCTCATGTCGCAATGCAAGATTATAGTTGGGCTCGAGCCATGAAGAAGTGGTTTTATTGAAGTTTTTGGGGAGCAAGTTTCAAATTTGCAAAACATTATGGTAGTGTTCCGTGGAATTAACAAAATTTTCAGTGTTTTGTGGGATTTCCAAAGTTTGCAAACAAAGTTTTTCACTCCATATCCCCTAAGTCATGCAACGAGAGAGATATGCTTCCGTGGGTATGGGAAAGGTGTGGACTTTGGAAAAGTTGGAGAAAACAAGTAAAAGCCACATAGCAAAGTCCAAGGCTTCTGTGGAGGTCTAATAGAATAAAAAGGGTCACGGATAGGTTGGGAAACCTACCAAAGACAAGAAATTCCGCCCAATAAGCAAATGTGCCACAAAACACTTAGTAGAGCCGCAGAACGTGAAAACATTCAAATATTCAAAAAATTGCCATGAACCAAAGGAGAAACATGGAAGTTTCACAAAATACAACAGGATGTGGTTTTTACCCATAACTATCGATATGGCCAACCAAATCAGGAAAAATTGGTCTGGTTGGAAATGTCTCCGCTTCGCCTTTATTATTATATCAAGAATTTTCAGTTTTGATCAAATTTTAGGGTCAATTATGTTAACACGAGTTTAGGGGAAAAAAGAACGATATTGGGCATGCAAAGTTATCAAATCATCTTCTAACCAAAAAATTAATTGGGAATGACACTCCTCCATCTGCATGTCGAATAACATGTAGAGATGATTCAACTTGGCGCCCATGTGCTCTGCAGGTGAATTAATGATTTTTGGTCGGTGATTGGGCAAGGGATGTTGTGTTCTTCCTCTTTCACTCATGTTTGTATAAATGTAAGTGATTAGCATAGAAAAGGGGTTATTTCCTATTCGTTTGGAAGCTCTAACTTATATTTTCATCATTCTTTTCCTCTAGAACTCTATAACCTATGTTTGGTTTGAGATGCCAAACCTAGTCTCTTGAATCTTGGTGAAAACTTGCTAATGAAAATATTTGTGGTTGTTTTCCCTTAAAATTATTTGTGTCGGTTATGGGTGTTTACTCTTTCATTCTACAGTAGTTTTATTCCTTTTATGATCTTCAAGGTTCTATGTTTCAACAAATTTCGATAAGTGCAACTATCTTGTGTCTTTTAGGCCGGATTTGGACCCTATTTAAGCTTTTGTGTATCACCTCTTTCTTCATTTTGTAACTTTTCTCACTCTTTTCTCACCTTTTTCCCTACATATTTTAGCTTAGGTTTAGTTTAGTTGCAGTTCTACAGTTGTAGGTTCGTTTTTAGTGGGTTGGGAGAGAAGGAACCGCCCTTTTTTGGAGATTTGTCTAATTTGCAAGGTCCCACACTTGGAGAAAAATCTATGTTACATAAGAGTTATGTTTTTCTTTTTGACAAATGTAGAAGGTGCTAAATTATTGTGATAATAGGAAACACCACTCATAATATTACACCATATTATTCTAAATTGGGACCAAAGCATTAGATGAGTTGGTCACATTAGGATTGTATGGTTGAAATGGTAATGGAAGAAAATTGATTCTGATTTTGAAGAGCATCTTGGAATGAAAGTTTGTTTGGTTGTTATGGGGGTTTGTTTGGTTGGTATGGATGCTGGTAAGGTTTGAAACTTTGAGCTTGCTGCCTTTTTATGGATACCAACTCATTTCCAAAAAATTTAAATTGCTTCACTACCTCTTGCAACTCAATTGAAGAATTTGAGGAGGTGGATGCTTGACTAGAACTTTAGCTTCTTGGAGATGGAATGACAGATAATTTAGAATTATGATGGGTAGCAGATGTTACTACTTTTGGGAATATGGGCATTGGAGGTTTAGGATCAATTTTCCCAGCCTGAATGAGATTGTTTTCTAATCTAACAAAAATTACATAGGCATTTGGTAAGGTTACACCCCCCATGGATTGAATCATGATAGAAATATCACTATTTAAATCCCTTAAGTAGTAGAGAAAATCATATTAATGTGTAGGCCTTACCATTAGTGGGATTATATCCTAAGCCTTCTTAAATCGTATGTTAAAATAAATCATCTGCTCATTTTGGGATCTTTTTATGGTGGTCAATTGCTCCACCAAAGATAGATGATCTGATTTATCCTTGAAGTGGTTGTAAAGAGCTATGACAAGTTCATCCAAATTTGAATAGAAGCAACTCTTAAACTCCTATAACATTGAAGAGATTTTCCTTTAAATGATGAAGCCAAGAATTTTGTTACATCATCTTCAGTAAGAAATGAACTAAGCAAACATTAGCAATATCTTGGATATGATCATCTAGGGTAGTGTGGTTTTCACTAGTGAAGAAGGGAATATTTTTTAGAGCAGACACATGTATATCATGTTGGGCATTTTGAGCCACCACCACCATTGATTCTAAAATGCTTTTGATTCGAAAGCAACCATTAGGATACATAAATAAGGTTCAGACCATTTTTACTAATAAGAAAACCAAAAAAAATTGAAACCCTAATATGATTACTTTGGCTCTTTCCCATAATCCACCCCCAATTTGAATTTTTTTGAAAGCACCCCTTCCTTGCCTCCCATATATTAAACTCTTTATCCTCAAATTATGTTGTAGAGCTAAATTTTTCAATATACCAATGCCCAAATGAATGGTTCCAGTGTTAGGACAACCTTTGTTGTTATTACTCCCCGGTGATCATGGAATCCACCTCACAATGGCGGTGAGTTACCCAGGAGATATGATGAGACCAAGTGTCATGTCATCACATTACATTATTTTTTCCCACTAAACCAACAAGTGATATTGAGTAATAGCTTCAAAACTTTTGGCTCTAAGGTGGATGTCCAAGATGGGAAGGTGTAGACACTAAAATTTGGTAACTTTTCCTTTACCAATGACAAGTTTGACTATGTTCCCTTGCTGATAAAATTCTCACATTTGAAGTTCTATTAGTACTCTCTCTATATATTTCATGACTTGTTCATCTCCATACTCTACTATGTCACAAAATCATGAAATATTAATTAATCAAAGTATTAAACTGCCCACGCGCATCATGTTATAAATTTCTATTTTGCATCATAATTCTCTTGTCCTTGACCATACAATTTAGTCAGTATATCAAATCTAGTCCTAGACAGCTTGTACAATCTTGAATTTCCCTATTATTTGACTTTGCTTCTAATTTGAGTATCTTTATTATTTCATTTCACCTTCCTAGGGTTCTCCTTATCATAATATTTCACCTGTGGAAGGCTATATAAGCAATTCAATATCACTTCATTACACACTTGACACTCTTACAAGCTACTGTTGAATTATCATTCCAAAAGCACTCAAGAATCTTCTAAATTTTCCCAAATCAATTTCACATCAATTAGAGAAGCCATTAATACAGTTCTGAAGCGCTCAACCATGTAAAATAGTATATCTTCCGTCCATCTTCAAGTATGCAAAGGTCATAGAGCCATGCCTTAACAAGAGAAAAGTCTAACTAAGCATTGGAAAATGGTTTCAAGGAACAAAGGTTAAGGCCGCATAATTGAAGCATACCACATCACACTACTATTTCTTTGGGTACATTTTATACTCTATAGTTATCCCATTATTATTTGTGTCAAGATACATGAGGGAACCCATAGGGTTTGTCTTAGATCACACTCACACTTGCACAAACACTTAGGAGAACTACATGAGACTTTATCATGCCTAAGGATACATAGTGAAACAATTGGATTGGTTCATTTGGGTCCAACCTCACGACACACATGATTTCTCCTTTTAGTTATCTACTACTCTGATAAAGCATATTGTAGGTTTATATGATTTCTACTTTATTATGGGTGATTACAGATAATCCCGAGGTTTTCCAAATAAGAGTGACATATAGTGAAGGAAATTTCTAGGAAATAAAAGTACACATGAAGCTATAGATCCCAACCATCAAAGGGTCCAAGATTGTACACTTCTAGTCATGTCTGCATAACTCCAAGTATGGGTTGTATAATATTTCTACAATATTTCCCCAGATCAGTTTGTAATTATGGAATTGATGATAAATTATTACCAATCTTTCATCTATCTTTTCCACATGTCTACACATCTAGATATCCTATGTCCTGACCTGTATGACTAATTCTTTATCTCCTCTTATGTATTTAAGATATTGTTTTATTATTTATCAATCATTGCAAGTATTAATGCATTCTTTTGATTATGTATGGTCAGTTTTTGAAATGACTAAATAAGAATAATATCCTATAACAAACCCTTACATCTTATTTTTTTTACTCTTTCCATAACATAATTAGGGTGTAAACATTTGAATAAAATATATTTCTCCAACCTGGAAAGTGCAACAAGTTGGAGGACAATTAAGTGGACATCAAATCCTGAATTTTACATAAAAAATAACAAAACATCAAATTTAGTCTTAGCGGACTTGAACCATGTCGAAAAGTCAAAAATATATTATAAAAATGGTTCCATCGCGTAGGGGAGACTGTTAGCTTTGTAGAAATATTGATTTTAAAGTGAATAGAATAAGATAAATATCATTTTATAATTTTTTACTAATAGTAGGTCTTTAAGACACTTTTTCCCGTGAATGTTTATGTCTACGTTTAAGACTGTAAATTTTGTTTCACTTATCAGAATGTGATAAAACTTATACCATCCCAACCATGGTGAGATTATATACATGTTCAAAAAAAAAATTATTTGATTTTAATATTTTTTGATGAAGTTATGGTGGGCAAATGGAAAGTGATATGTTTTCTTTATGTTTTCAGAGCACTTTCTCGGAAAAAATAATAAAAAATAAAATATTGCTCAAAAAATACAAAATAAAATCTATCCCAAGATAGATAGCAGAATCTAACTTCTCACCAAAGGAAATATATATATATATATATATATATATATATATATATATATATATATATATATATATCGATTTTTGGTCATCCAAATCGCGGGAAAACGAACTACAATTTTATAGGCATTTAAAAAAAAAAACAAGTCATTGAATTTTGACTGTTTAATATAGCTAAACTTCTCCATTTTAAAAAAAAAAAGTAGTTTAGAAACTAGATTCCGAATGCTGCGATTCATATTGATATAAGTTTTTCTAATTTTGAGTGTATGTATTGCTAATAATCCCTACAAATTGATATTGTGTTGTTATTTGCAATATGACGTCCACTTATGACCCCTTTTTTGTCTCCCAACTTGCTGCACTTACCCAACCTTAGTAGCCCCGGGGTTCCTTTTTCTGATATTAGGGTACTTTGATCTCTATCATGCCTCTTCCTTTGATATTCTATGATATTGTATTTAAACCTAAGGGACCACTCCCTCATTCTGGTATGGGTTACCACCCCTTTAACCATGTCTATTCCCAAGCCCTTTCTGAAAGATGGGATCTATATGATGATTCTACTTGTTTTATGATTGATGAGGTTTATACTTGTATTGATATATAATATAAATGTAATCCTCTTACTCGACAATATCCACCTCACTTCGATTCTTCATCCATGAATACAAAAGTTAATGTTGTCACAACACGCTATAATAAGCAAATAGTTGGGGGCAACCCATTTTTTTCCACCACCACTTATGGCTCCCTCTATTAAATCTAGCACTACTTCTAAAGGGTTTGATATATTAGAGCAATTAAATATCACCCCCACTAAGATATCTATTTTAGAATATTACAAAAGTCGCTTATTTATAATGATGTATTATATGAGACATTACAATATGCTACCTTACCTCCCACTACTCAACACATTCAAACTTATGGATAAGGAAATCACATTTAGTCTGGATAATATGCCACATCCACTTGATGAGTACCCATGCTCACCTCCTCCTATTATGGAACAAATTCAAATATTCCTCATTAAGCATGTTTTGATTGATAATAACTTTGGTCTCAATATTTTTCCTAGTTCTATTTTTAAAAAGATGGGGGTTTATATGCATATAATTGACATGACTATTACCACTATGCAAGGATTTGATAACATCACTATTAATCTCGACCTCTTGGTTTGTCTTATAAATTTTCCCACCACATTTCACATCATGGACACAAATTTACATTATAATCTTCTCTCAAGTCATCCTTAGATCCATGTTATACAAGTTGTTCCATCTACTATTCATTAATATCTCAAATTCATACATGATTGGTGTGAGTATACCATTGTTTCTAATCCATATACTTTCAAATATTACAAAATTTACAACTCTACTTTTACATACCCGTTATTAATCTTCCTCAATAACCCTAACCCGTGGATAAACTACCCACCTATGTCATAGAATAACACGGTCACATATATGATACTACCAGTCATACACCACCATTTATTGAAAAAATATGAGTTTAGATACTACGAATTTCTCCCCTAATGATGTTTCATTTGATACTCCTAACTTATTGGCTAATGCAACACCATACGATAATTTTGATGATTATTCCTTGGATATTGATGTTGATATTATTACACTTGTAAAAACTTGCACAAATTGAATTCTAACCCAATTAATGAAGACGAGTCTATGTTCATTCTATTTTTATTTATTCTAGTCCTATACATTATCAACTTAAACTTTCTACTTCTAACACCTATGTCTTTATTAATCCTACCAGTCATGACACGTCCATTGTACTTGGCTCTAATCCATTGCAACATGATATTAATAGACTAGATCCTATACCCAACTTTAGTTCCATAACTATTATGGCACAACTTGATACCCCACATGAGTTACTGTAGACACAAAATCACGCACTTTAGGTAATTATTTAGTCTTAATTACATACTATTATTTACATGATTCATAAGTATGAGAAGTAATGATTAACCCATGTCTTTGGCCACCTTTCTTTGTTTTATGCTTCTACTTTCAATCTTGTGCTCTTACTCGCTCAGTCTATCTTTTCACCTTTCAACATTTTTCATTCTAGACACCAACACTCAGCCAGGACCCTAGGGTCAGGCACCTCCATCCTCTCTGAGTGCCCTTTTCCTCTTTTTACTTTGGTCACACTTTTTGGGTCCTTTATAGGTGTTTGAGCATCTTATCTTTTTGGTAGTCATCTTTTTCAGGGTTAATTATGAAATTCAAGCAAAGGAATCGTATAAATATAAAGTTATGTGATCATAATAAAGGACCAAGCACTAAACATTAGCTATCACCACCTAAGGTTGCATCCATCAAATGCATCTAAGAGCTTTATTGCATCCATTTAGCTCCATCAAAAGGGACAAAGGTTGGTTCATCTCCATCACACTTCAAAGGAGGGGAGTCTATTTTTTCCATGCATACATTATATACATTCTACATCTAGCCACTTTCTCGCTACTTCAAGTGCGACACTCACAAGAGCAAGTTGTAAGTCCACCATTGTGGCCACTAAGGACAGTCCAACCCCTTAATTTACATCTTTAATTTTTAGGGTTTGATACCTTATATGGGGTTTTATAGGTGATTATTTATTACAGGTTTATGGTGACATCATCGAATCAAATACGATATCCACTTGATCAAAGGAGAGGTATTGTGAAGACCTAACGACCATACCAGAACCATATTTTGAGTTGTTCCATAGACCAAGGTGCTTAAATTTCAGACTTAAATTTCAAACCAGGGCACCCCAAGCGCCATCATCCTTCCCTAGGCACCCTAGTCTAGTTAGATCTGCCTCCATTGTAATTTTCTAGGGATCATTACGAAACTTTGTTCCTCTAGTTCATCACTTTGTTATGTCCCAGATCACTGTGAGGTAATTCCAATTTAGGTAAGTACCCTTCCCCTTTCATTTCATTTCATTTTAAATATCAAATAAATTACTTAGCATTTACATTTTAGTCTATTCCGTTTATTATGTTGTTGTACTCTTAGATTCATAATAAAATTCAAATTTTATAGAATCACTTGTATCCGAAATACAAAATTTCATTCCACTCGTAACTTCTCCCCTACTAAGCCGATTAGCCAAGGAAGCAACCCGGCCACATTAGGGACTTCCACCCATAAGGTTTTTCATGGAATATCCCAATAAAACTATTGGAATAAAGGAGCATCACAAACACATCAGGATCTTCCACTCAAATGATATTTTACGGAGTCTCCCTGGATAAACCTTTATACAAATTGGATCATCCCATACACATCAACGACCTCCACCCATAGGAGTTT
This sequence comes from Taxus chinensis, assembly GCA_019776745.2. Lineage (NCBI taxonomy): Eukaryota > Viridiplantae > Streptophyta > Pinopsida > Cupressales > Taxaceae > Taxus > Taxus chinensis. The sequence continues at coordinate 524,921,771 of CM034152.1, forward strand.
ACATGACATCTCCCCAGCTAAACTACTAGACACTGGGAGAAGCCCCACTTACTAGTAGTCTCCACCCAAAGGGGTTTTCATGGAATCTCTTAAGATAGACATTAGATTGGGGGAGAGATCCAAAAAAACTAACAAAATTTATAGAAGGTGCTTGACATTTGATCATCTTAAAGGGAACTCGCCACTTCAACAACTAGATGCAAGATAAATGAAGGAAATCATTGAAATGGTGGTTAAGGATGCATTATCTTTAAAACATTTATTAATCAATGGGGTAGGGTTAGAAACTATACCACCTGCTATATATGGACCAGAAGAATTACATAATTTATATGTTTGTAAGAATAAATTTAAGAATTACCAACTAATATTTCATAATGTACTTTTATCAAAACATTACTTCTATCAGATAGCAAGATAGATGAGTGGCTTGGTACAATATTTTCATGTCTTTTTGAGCTTTAAAATTATTTATTTATATAAATCCCCTTACCAACATCCCATAAGGTGAATTTGTCACATTTTCAAAGCTTGAATTTATTGATTTGAGTGGAATTTCAGCTAATGCATTGCCAAAACCTCTTGCATTATCCCATATGCCACAATTGCAAGAGTTATATTTGAGGAGCATGCATTTACAAGAATTCCCTTTTGATATAACCAGCTTGATAAAAATTTACATTCTTGGTGTAGGCCAGAAAAATATGTCTAGTATTCCAGAGGACTTCCAACATTTTACGTGCTTGGTGGAGCTTGATTTATTTGACAACAATATTGGAATGTTTCCACCGAAGGTGGGACTTTTGGATTCATTCTTGCATAGTTTGAGAGTCAATGGAAATTCATTAAGAAGAAATAGAAGAAATATTTTAAGAGCATGGGTCAAAGGCCCTATTAGATTATGTGAAGGAAAAAATTTGCATCCCTTTAAGATGATATTTATCATCAATTTACATGATCTCTTGGAGTTATGTAGTTGTTATAATGTTTTGGAACTTTTATGACTATTTCATAAAAAATAATTTGATAAGACCATATAAATGAACCAAAATGCTACATGACCACCATTATTTAAAGACATCATGGAGAAATAAATTCATTTAAAAAATAATCGGTGCAATTTTCAGGTTATACATGTTTTAGGTGTACAAAATAAGTTATATATTTTGAGTATAGGGTTTTCGGTGCAATTTTCAGGTTAATGTAGATGGAAATATATATATATATATATATATATATATATATATATATATATATATATATATATATATATATATATATATATAGGGAAGGGAATTTGGGATGAAAAATTCTCTGCTAGGGTTTCATGTGTTTTGCAACTTCCACCACTTGATGTTTGACCTTTTTCATACTGCTCGTAGTTCTTTTCTAATTGGTCGAATCTATAAACCTAAATTATTAAGGGTTTTATTTGGCATTCTTAGTTGAGAATTCCAATGATCTATCAAACCTTCAAAATTGGAACAAGTATATCAAGAATATTAATAAAAAAAACATGTCATGCACGTATCCTTTATTTTGATATGAACACATGTTTACCTATATTACATGATGAAGATATTCAAATTGAACACGAAAATAAAAAGGGAGTAAAATTGTAGCTTAAGTTAAGGAGGGGTCAAAACCTCATGCAATACGAGCAATAAAAACATGATATAATAAAAAATCAAAATAATGATTCCAATCACAATGTCATAAATACACATAGGAAACAAACCTTCACTTAAATTAACAACAATATAATTTATAAAATTTGAACTAATATTTATAAAGGAAAATGTTTTAGCAAGAGACTTGAGATTCATGTGAGCAGTAATTTATTTTCCCTTATGCTCACAAATACAGATATTAGTAGATAATGTGCGTCACCAAGGATATTATTGTTATTTGTGTTTCTATGAGAAGAGGTGGTGAAATAATAGCTTTTTAAAAATATTATTGTGCTTCTATGTCGGGCACTGAAGTTATGTATGGAGTGAGATGGTAACTACTACTAAAACTAAGTTATTCTAGTGAAATAATAACTTCTTTTAATCTTATTTTTTGTTCTCTTTGAACCCTGAATATAAGTTATTCCCTTGTTTTTTGGTTCTCTTTAAACCGTCACAATGTATCACCAAATGCAAACAACAATTTTCCAACTTGATAGGTCCACTTTTGCTAACCCAACCTTTTTCAAAGAAGGAGCTTTGAAACAAGGTGTGGACATTCACCAAAGCGTTAAGGATAAATGACATTTGTAAGATTATTTATTTGTAATTTCCCTCGAAAATATGTATGCAAAATGTGAAAGCATGCGAATTTTTCAAATAATGCCCATAGGATACATGTAGTCTCATATAATGCAAATTGTAATACATGCAAAAAAATGTTTGTTAAAAAGACCTTATTATGAGTTCTTTGTTCAATAAAGGCATTAATAAAGCCCATAATAAAGTCTAGGTTTGGGTTTTTCACATTTATTTAAATTTGGTGAAATAACCCATGCACGTTGAGCATGCTTTCAAAAAATACATACATCTCTAATAGGGAATTTGTAACTAAAAGGGTTCCAATGTTTGTCTTATATTTCTTAGAAATAGTATATTAAAAAAAAATGTCTCTTCCAGTCATTTGGTTAGATTCTATTTTTTTCATTGTTTGCTTTTTTGGGTAGATTGCTTTATTGACGGATCTCACTGTAATAAATTATTTTCCTTTATATATAAGTGGGAATTATGTCTTCTATTATTTCAAATTACATACACGTTATCCCTATGCTACTCCATCAAAACACTTACTTCAAAAACAAAAAATGATACAAACATATGTGGGTACCTGGGTTTTTTAGCTATGTGTTACGTGGATAGGGGCATTAAATTGGGAAGAAGGTTTTGAATGTTTTTGAAGTAAGTATATGTTGAATAAATGCAAAGCACAACTATGGTAGTCAAAAAACTAGATTGACATTGATTTACAGTACAATATCTAATTATTCATGAGAACACTTTGTATCTCCCACATCAGAAGAAGATGTAATATAATAGGTTTTTTATATTATTGTGTTTCAATGTTGGGAATTGAAGCTATGCAAGGAGCGTGATAATAACTGTTGTTGAAAGTAATGCACCTATTTTTTATTCCTTTATTTTTTCCCTCTTTAAACCATGTCTAGAACTTGGTTTGATTTGAAGTTTTAGATGGGCATATAGCTTTGATGTAAATTTGAAAACATGGTCATGTGTGTAGGAAATACAATGAAAGAAAGTACCTCAAACATGGAGAAGATAGAAGATTCATAAAAAAAAATTATCGATACTAAAAATTGCAACATTATTGAGCATTTTATACAATTATATGCATCCACTCCTTTCTTTGATAATATTGTGGTCTTGTTTACTTGGGTGTCTAGACCTGATGCAAGAGCATCATCTATATACTTCAATTTTTCCTTGGTTAGGTTCTCTAGGGGTACTTAGGGTGTTTGCGGTCCTATTTAGTCTATATGGACCCCCTCTTGATGTAATAAATGACATTTTGGAGGTTTCCCTCCAAAATTCATATTTAAATATTCAAATGTGCCTAGTTGTGTAATCTAGCATAGTGTTAGTAAGTTAGAATTCTAGGTGCTAGTGTAGGCTTGAAATAAGTGTAATAAGATGCTCATAATGTAAACTCTCCTACTCAAGCCTTACAATGGTAAGAAATAACTTAAGTTGACCTAATCATGTTATGGTTAAGTGAGAAAAGCCTAACTACCTCCAAAATTATATGAAAAAGCCTATGCATAAGGTTGTGAGAAGGATAGTGAAGGTGTTTCAAACATTTTTAGAAGCTTGAAAATTCATGGAAGTATAAATAAATCCATAAATGCACCCTTGCTGCCCTGTACCGTATCCTAGGGTTTTAAACGAAGGAAACATTTTATAACTTTAAAAATAAACATGTAAAATATTTAAAATTTTGACAGGAAGTACTGACATGTATCTTTGACATGTGGGGAAAATTTCAAGAAGTTTTGAGCTGATTTGATAGGGAAACAATCAAAAACTTAGTCTCAAACCATCATTTTGTGTATTGATCACATTAAAGAAGGCTTAGTCACTCAAAACACTCTAAATATGAAATTTCATCCTCATTAAAACATAAAAATTTCAACTAAAATTAAGTTCTAAAAGTGTATAAAACTCTAGCTATGGATTTTTTAATGCTCGCTGCCTCGTGATTGTCTATGTTTGGACAAATTTCTAAAAACTTCATAATTTGAGTTTTATCAAGTGGATTCCTCTAAAATTTGGACTGTAGGGTATTTATACCCGTAAGAATATGAGCAAAAACTTTTAGCAGTAAATTCACACGTGGGAGAAATATATGACCAAGTTTCAGCTTTGAGTTCTTGAAAGACCTATAGGAGAACAAGCCCAAAAAAAATGAGAATGTTGTTGGGTGAGTTGTGAAAGGAGTTAGAAGATAATAATTGGAAAAAATCACAAGCTCAATAAAGGGTACTAGGATATTTAATTATATTTTATGGGTTGTTTATGGTTTTCTTCAAACATCAAATTCAGAGAGCTAAGAAGAGCTAGTAAACAGACCTAGTAAACAACACTCAAAAGAGAATAAATTTTTATAGGAAGGTAATTGAGGTCTAAAATTTGGTATGCATCTTAATTAGGATAAATTATTTCTAAAAAGTTTACCATTGAGATTTGGAAGTGAAAAATGAGTGAGTTATGTGGAAAAAATCATGTTTTTCAAGGCTACAAGGCTAGTTTGAGGCCTATAAGGCAAATGGTAGTAAATGATGATATGAAACTAAATGGGTTGCATGATCATGTTTTATAGGTGTGTTTTATCATGTGTAAGGTGTTTATAGCCTTTTATAAAGCGATTTATACATTCTAGGGTTTTGAGCAAGATTGGGCTTGCAAAGCAAAGTAATGAATATTGATTGAAAGTAATTGTTCAAGATGATTTGATGATTTCTAAGCAATAATTGTGGGTTAATTGAAGCATGTATGCATGGTGAATGCATCAAGCTCTTAGTTTTAAGTCAACCATTGTGGTGGTCGAGGATATTCCAACACCTTTTCTTGCATCTTTCTTTTTTAGGATTTGATGTTTATTTGAGGATTTTATAGGTTCATTCTTTATTGTAGGTTTATTGTGACTCCATAGCTCATTGTGCAAATCCATAGCAACAAAAAGAAATCATTAAATAACATCCTATGACCCTGAGAATTAGGTTTTTTTTTAGAATTTTTACATACCTAGGCAACCATAATCAATACCCGAGCACCCACAAGCGCCCCTTTCCCTCTCCAAGTGCACCAGTCCAGTCAAATCCTCCAAATTTGTAGTTTTCCAATATTTTATGTGATTGTATTCCATCTCTATTTATCCGGTCACCACTGTGACATAGTCCAACAACCTCTGTGAATCAACTAAGGCATCGTGCCATTCTTTACACATTAGTGTTTCATTATTTTATTGCTTAGTTGCTTGAGTTAAATTTATTATTTCATTATTTTTTTATTTACTACTACTATAACATCAAATTAGGCTTAGATTTTTCATTTTATATTAGTCAATTTCTATATATATTTCTTGATATTGAATTACTTACTTTACCCTCTTTACAACATTGCTTTATTAAAAATCTATCTTGATAGTTGGTTAATCCCTTTTGTGACTATCATTGTCTATCTTGACATGACACTAATCACTATCAAGCTCTCATTATTAACATCAATACACTAAATTCTAATGGTATTATCATCGTATATATGGGAGATTCCATGTAATTGAAACACACACTCATTTGAGACAATTAACTCTAGTAAGTAGCTACATTTTGATACTTTTACTAACACCCTTTATGATTATGGAAAATACTGGGAAAATTTCTTGATCAATGTAGATACTAATAAGAATATTCATACTTATGAAGTGTTTCATACCTTGGGTCTTATCTCATATGGTATCATCATACTTTACCCTAACACGAATGATCTCCTTGATGATGGATATGACATTGTGCTACCTCCTTTTTCATGTTCATAGATATTTTCAAAACACTTCAAAAATATTCAAATAATCACATGATACACAAGTTTTCACACATTTGCAAAATTAAAACATCATGACTTATTTATGGTTTGATTGGATAGCTTGCCACTTTATATATGTTTTTTTCACATTGATTTTATAGATAACATACATTCTCTATATAGTCTTTACATACATGCATTCACAAGGTATATTGAGCTTGATGTAGGAAACACACATATGACACACGATGACAAATGTCATATCGGTTTCCTTCCATTGACATTACTCTTTAAGGGCATCTCCTACACTATACATGTGTTTATCGTTTAATTACAGTTACTTTATACTTCCTCATCATTATAGATTCTATACATAGTGTCTATGTTATTTATATGACAAGGAATTAAGGGTTCCAAATGGGTTCTCAAATGTAGGGACCAAATCTAAGTCTAGACACACGATGTAGGAACCAAAGGTACTTAAGGACCACTAATGTTGTAATTATACAACATAATAACCCTAATCCTATGAAATTTATAAGTTTCCAAAGCTTATATATGAGATAAATATAGATATCCTAGTAGGATTTGAAATATGAGTGAATAAAGAAATGGATAAATCCAAAGGGCATAACATAATAATAAAAATCAATAGATCAAATAAAATATATGTATACCCTAGTCTATAGTGATGAAGTACCAACCATCCACAAAACAAAAAACAAACAACGAAGGACAAAGAAGGTTTAGAGATATTTACTTACATTGTAGATGTTGGTACATGATCCTCCCTAGAGACAACAACACCGAGAGAGAGAACCGTTATGGGTATGAGAAGAGAAAGATCAATAAGAATATCTCCACTCCTAACACATTGTGGTGACCCAAATGCAAAAGGGGTAAGCTCCAAGACCTCAATTCCAACAAATAAGTACAAGTTAATACGAAAATGTGAAGTGTGCAACTGATAATGAATGATGATGATTGATTGATTAAAAAAGAAGAGTGAAGGGGTATATAGACATGATGCCATCACCCGTGGGTGATGGCGTTAGCCATGGTAGTTATCCTTGGGGGCCATGGAACTCATCCTTGGGGAAAATAAGGTCAAAAAGTACAAAACAATATAAGATGTAAGCCTGAAAAATAAATGGAGGTAATGATGAAGGTCAAAGATGACCGAAAGTAGGGATAATAGTATGTGCATGAGTGTAAACAAGTGGAACATAATGGGGATAAGTACACATAATGGGTACAATGTGTGAATACAAATGGAGGGAGGATAACGAGTGCAAGGATAAGGTAACTATGGCATAATAGATATATCTCTAAAATGTTATGTGGTAGCCCACATGACCAAGTCCAATCACACCCTGATACCGGTAGGCCCCTTGAGGCACCCACTCAAGAGGAAAATGCATCAGTAGACCCTGCACAAGGGAAATTATTAGCAAGAATAAAAAATGAGGTGTACATAGATTCCCTAACTAAATATCATCATGGGTCACATTAGTGAAACAACAGATGGTCTTCATAAAAAGACATGCAACATCTGAAATTGAAAGTAAATTTGAAAGGTGGAGAAGGAATAAAAGTGTTATAAGGAAATAATTGAACTCTAATAAGTGAAATATACCTACATCATACTTATCTACAGGACTTACCTACATATGTTGTTTAGATTTCCTATGGCATACACAATAGCTACTTTTAACCTTGAAGAAGCAAAACTTAGAAGAAACACTAAAATATAGTAATAAAATAAGACATAAACCATCTAGCTAGGGGATCATGAAGATGATATAATTGAACATCAACATGATGAAAAATGAGGATTTTTGGTGGGATTTGGTAGAGGTGTGTTTAATATGTCAAAATTATTGGCTTGTTTCCATGATCAAGGCATAATTTATAGAATATTTTTGAGATTTGTCATTTGGAAAATATGAAGAATTAAAAACTTAAAGAGATCGTGTTGAAACCACATATAAATATTAAAGCGAGGAATTCATTTATCACTTTACTAATTGAGATTGAAATAAATTGATCTCTAACTTTATCTAATTCAAGTAATTTTAGTGATGATGTAAAGAGTATGAGGTGAAAGACAACGTGGTTAAGTTTAGGCACGCACCTATGTGAATCACGTGTCAGGTATTATTTCAAACAAGGAAAGGGAAGCTAGGAGAAAAATAGATAAATATTTTTTTATTTTATGAGTCATTAAGTTGAATTTTTGAATTTATTACGAGGAAGGGTCACATACCCCTTGAGAGAGATGGGATTGGCCATATTATAGCATCCAATTGCATCATGGCCAATAGAATTATGTTTACATGGCATGAAAATTGACATAGAAACTTAGGGTGCAATGTCATTGAGGTAGTGAATTTTTTTTATATTGGTTGATGGTGTTATGCCAGGGTGGCTGATGTAGTATAAAAAGTTGGAATTTGGCTCAATGTTTGATCTTATAAGAGATTATATGTTCAATGTTGTTTGAAAATATTTGATTGTATGGTTTTTAGTATTTTGATTTATATTTTTATGATTATCGTGGATTGAGATCTAATGGGTGTTTATTGCTTGATATTTTATAGGTTCCATGGAGGATTTGACTGTGGAGATTAGTGGCTGTGTCATGGCTTCTAGAGTTATTACATGGTTTATTTTTGGAGGATGTGGCATAGTTAAAGAGCCTTAGTTTTAGGGGCATTATACAAATGGTGTAGATCCCATTGGATTTTTATTTGATACAGATGTTTTTCAGACACTGGGAGTTAAAGTCTAACATGTTTAGGTGGAGGGCCAGAGAACAAACAATAGAGGTCACAATAATATTGCAAAATTTTCATGCAATTATTGAGCTACCTATTTAGCATGCTCATACGTTTTTGACATACATACTAGTACTGCAAAGAGGAGGGTCTTAGCATAGTGGGCTAAGGGTAGTCATGAGTATCTACTAGGCTCACTAATGGTTTGATTAAGTGTCATTGCTACTCAGATTCCATATATCTAGAAATATATTATTGGTATGGTTGTGCCACAAATATTGTGCCACAAGCTAGATGGAGTACTATCACTATTTTTATTCACGCCATGAAGAGGTACACAAGAGTACAATATATATTTTAGTTTAGGGACTACCACATAGGTATAACTAGTGCATCATTTTTATAGGATCCGACTGTGACAACATAGGGCAGTGGGGCCCATTGTGCTTTTGGTAGTGTGGATCTATAAGTTCTTCCTAATATATAGTCTTGTGGGGACATCACTATAAGTAGTAGGGGATGCCCCAATGATTCTGTAGTGGAAGAGAATCCCTTCAACAAGGTAAATAATAGGATATAGGTGGTTGATTTAGGTTATCTGGGATTAGGTAGCAAGGGAGCCTTATAGAGGGATGTGTGATCGTTGGCCTAGGTGACCAATGATAATGGTTCTGGAGGGTACATTAGAGATTACTAGTCATTATGTGTGATGGGTGGAGACACACCAAATCGATAGATTTCTTTTGTAGGTTGGGTACCCAGATCATGTGGTGTAACTATCCCTCCCATAGTATCAATTATTGGACACTAAAGAGAGAAGGGAGATCGGGGACAAAGGTATCAGTACCATCATTGAGACCATATCGAGTTATGCATGCCCCACATTTAGGTGCTAGGTAGAATTAAAAGAAGGGAGAAAGAGGATTAGAGGGACCATAAGTGATGTAGGTGGGGGGAACCAAAATATATAGGTTAGAAAGGAGGGGAGAGTGGAGAAACTCAAGGGATGGCACCATGAGTCATGGTTATGGATACCTAGAGGAGTATATATGTTATTCATGGGTGCCTAACTTGTTGTATATATGATGGAGTGACCTAGATAGAGTGTGAGGCTTAGAGGATATCGTAGATGATATTAATTCCCAAAGATAAGATGGCGTGGTGGGTAAGTGCCCATTGATTGGCGTACAATGATGATGGGTTCGTGTTAGAAGACTAAAATAAAGATCCATCATGGTATAGTGATATAGGGCACCGTGTGAGCCACAAAATTATTTGTTATGATAGAGTAGATTATAATGTTGGGTAGATGTTAGATGGATTGTTAATAAGTTATTTCATTTTTGTATTTTGTAGAGAGGACCATATCATAGTGGTACTCATTAGCTGAAGGTGCATGTCATAAGATCCTAGATGACATACTAGACATGATGGATACTTTCGTGATGGTAGATCTAGTGATATTCAGGAATGTGGTGAGTGAATTTAGACTTGTGTGTGAGGTAGCTTCCCAACTCCATATATATAAGGATGCTCAGGCAGTACCTAGTGATGAAGATATGCCATCATTAGTATAGGGTCTTTTTCCATATGAAACGTACACTCGTAAAATGTATACAAATTTGGGGTACTTTATACATCTCAAAAACAACATGGGATTTCCTCTCAAGTGTGCGACTTGAATCAATGAGACAAGCCTCTAAATAAAGTTTGACTTCTTTGCTAACTACTCTAATGGTAGCCACCAAGATATTATAATATATAACTACACTAACCATGGAAAGGAAAGGAGGAAGGGGAAATAAAACAATGTGATGTTACACCAAGGTAGAAGGGATCTCTCTCCTTGAGGTGAGAAAAAAATATAAATACAAATAAAAGAAGACATAAACAAGATACATTTAACTCTACACTTCATCTAACCCTAATTATTTGCATGTTTGACATAATGAATTGAAATTATACAAATATAATCCATACACATTATGAAATGACAAAACAAAAGGATAAGAAGAGAACTACACAAACAAATGGGTAGATATTGTTGGTGTATATGACTTGTCTCGTTGACACTCGACGTCTTGTCCACCTCATATGGTTAGTCATATCACTTAATGATAATAGGTCAATAGGGTTAGTTATGGTTGTGTACACGTATCATGCACATGAGTTACCCAACACTCCTATATGTACCTCTTATTTTTGATCTATGAGCATGTCAGACAGACTAGTGTCTTTCTGTACTTGATTCTCATTTTGTGATTTTCTCTCTTGCTTACTACATATAGCGTTCACAACACCATTGGAAGTGTAACCTTGTTCGTTGTGCATGGCGTTATATATTGCTCCTCGTAGAACAATCTGATATGGTATCTGTGCTATTGTTCGGTAAATGTGCACTCATTTGAATCTGGTTATTGTTTACTTCATTTTCTAGTTTTCGTGCTTCTTGTGTAAGTTTCTAATCTACTTTTTGAATATTGTTTACATGTTTAACAATCTCATTTTTTGGAGTTTGTGTGGGTTTTCTGATTTTGCATGTGTAAGTTATAGGTGTTTTCTAGCTAGATTTAGCTAGTTGAAGCTAAGTTTGGAGGAACTGCTAAATCTAGAGGTAGGTTTTACATTTCTGGTTTTAATTAGTAATTTTTAATTGGAAATAAATTTTTTTTTTAAAATTAGTTTTTGAGCCTTTTTTCTTTTTTCTTTTTGCCTGGTTTGCATTTTTACTCGTGCATTGACTCTTGCTAGGTCTTGGGTTGCCTTGTTAGCTCATTACATTGCCTTTGCATTGGATTTTCTTTAAATAAATTCGAGTTGCTTTGTATTTTTACTTTGCCTCACTTGCATTGGTCTACCTTATTGTGCTTGGGTTGTTTTTTGGCGTTTCCCACATGTGTCTTTTGTGGGTTTCACAAATTGTTTGCATGGGTTTTTAATCTCTACCACGAGCTAATTGTGTTTTGCTTTACTGCCGAGTTGTATTTCACTGTGACAATGAGTTTTTTAGGCCTGCTTTTTTGATTTTTTTCCTTCACTAGTAGCTTGAATCAGTTCTTCATTTCATGCGTTTAACTTTGCATTTGTGCTTGTTTAAGCATGTGCCTAGATTTTTTTTCATGATTTGTCCATTCTCCCTACTAGTTGTTTACTTTGGAGCTAAGCACTTAACATTCATTCGCTGGAGCCTACTCTGTTGTACACCATGCCCTCTAACATGCATGTGGTTTTGTGTTGGCTGTTTGGGTTTTGTGCTATCGACAGTCACTTCCTCCCTGCACGTGACGTGCCTGTGTTGTGCATTTGGATCCCTTTCCCACTTACAGATCCTCAAACCCTATCGGGTCTCTCCCCCCAATCCTTTATGCACACTTCACTACTTGACTCAAGCTTCTTGTGCCCTCCTCCTCAATCGTCGTGTCGATATTTTTTACTGGGTTTTTCGTTGTTTTCTCCTTTTAAAAAAATCATTTTCTTTTAATTATGTGGTGGTTTTGATGTATTAGCAGTTTTTTTTTAATTGATTAAAAATGGGTGAGTTTAATTTTAAAAGGGGTCAGGCTAAGTGTTGAAAGTGGGGTGGTTATTTAAAAGGGTAATCCTTTTTAATATAAGGTTTATGTTGTCGGTTTTTTAATTTCAAGGTGGGTAAGTTTTAAAGGTGAGGTGTGTTTATAAAGTTGAGTGGATATTTAAAACGGTCTTTTAATTCTAGTTAGGTCTCTAATTAAATTTAGGATCTCTTTTCTTTTTAAAAGGTAAGATTAATTCAATTAATTAGTTTAGGGCTTCATTTAATTAAAATTAGGTATCTAATTTTTAATAATCTCCCATTTTAATTATATTAGTAGTTTAATGTTATCATTGTAAATTAGCATTATTATCTTTTTTAAGCACATTTTTTGCTTTTTTTTTATCGTTAAATTAGGCTTATTAGTATTTTCTAAAAGAACGATTTTATAAATTTATTAGTGATTTTTTTCTACTAATCATTTGCTAAGTGTGTAACATTCCTCTTAGCTTTTTTCTATCTTCAGAGAGTCTCTGTTGTGTCCTAGAAGCCTCTTGGACTCCTTTTTTAGCCCTTTCTTCACTTTGTAATCGATCTTCTTCGCTTGCAGGTTAGTGAGCGCATCTGCCACAATATTATGGCAAGAGGGCTTCCTTCCCTTCTTGCTTGCTTTTGTGCTTGTTCACTTGTTTTTTTGCGTACGCCTAAGCATATTTTGGTCTCTACCCTTGTGTGATATTTTTCTAATTACAAAGTGAGTGACCAACCGTCTCATGCTGCACGAACATTTGGATGTAATCAATGCACTACTTATAAAGTGACACATTCAGGGGGTGTTCATTTTTTGTGGTTCTTTTCTTTCTGTTATTTTCTTTTCTCACTTTTATCTAGTATGGATCTTAATAGTGTTCCTTTTCTTACCTCATTTAACTATCATGAATGGAAAGATGCCATATCTCTCACTTTGAGAAAACAAAAGTTGTATCAGATAACTATGGGATTAAAAACTGGACCTAAAGAAGACAAAAATTTTTTTTTAACAAATGCGATGAAGCCTTTGGTCTTTTGTCTCTTTCTATATCACTGGAACTACGCTTTCATATTAACACAACTAAATCACCCAAGGAAGTTTGGGATTCCTTCGAAAAATGTTTTGGGACACAAGATGAAATAAAAGGGCATGGACTAGAAAATGAGTTGATTAGTCTCAGCCCTAGTAGTTTTGACACTCTCTAGGAATTTTTCACTAAACTCAAATATCTTAGATTGCAACTGAAAATTTTTGGAATTAAAAAGGACTCACAATTCATACTTTCTATCCTTGTAAAACTTGGTCTCGACTATTCATTTTTTGTCTCTACCTTCCGTGCTATAAAAATACCACTTGGTGTAAGTTGGACTATGCCCTCCTTTGATGAGTTTGCTAATGATTTGACTAGAGAACAAGATAAGATAATTCAAATGGGTACTCTTAGATCCATAAAATATGATGCTCTCATTGCTAGTCATGAAAAGCCTAGGATTTCAAAAGAGAAGAAACATAACAATAAGGATCATGAGAATTAAAAGGACTAATCCGCCACAAAATAAAAAATTTCCACTTCCTCTTCTAGTTCCAAAAATTCTAAAGAATGGATCAAATTTGGGTATTGTAGTGGTAGGCATGAAGAAGAAGATTGACCTCCTCACGAGTCTTCTAGAGAAGAACAACATAGGAGTTCTCGATTCTCTCAAGCCATCTTCATCATCAACTCATGAAAGTTCTAAGGAAAAAGACAATGGAAAGGGGAAAGCAAAAGAAAAAGAAAAAGAATCAACTAAGGAGAAAACAAAGGCAATAACTTTAGTTGCAATTGTGTCACCTAATCCTACATGGGTGATTGATACATGTGCATCTCATCATATGGCCTCATCTGACATTTAGTTTGCTTCATTAAAGCCACGTGACATGTATTCTATTCGTCTTGGTGATGAAACTTATATATCAATTTTCGGGAGAGGGTCTGTTGAATTGAATAATGGAACTTTTAACAATGTGTTTATTGTTCCTTCACTTTCAACTAATATCCTTTCGGTGTATCAGATCACTCACCTCAGTCAAGGCATGCAAGTTGAGTTCACTTCAGGTTCTATTTATGTCAGAGAGCTTCATAGTGACAGTATTATTGTAGTTGGTACAATTTATCATCACACTCGACTTTACTCTTTTACTCACTTTGTTCCTCATTCAGATTCACTTGGACTTGACTATATTTATAAGATCACTTCTAATGATGATGATTTCTCTTCTACCTTGGTTGATTTCCATAGTGATGGGGATCCACCTCCACCATCCACTTACCATCTACCACATGTCGAGAAGTTATTTCTTCATCCACCTACTTCTGGTCTACTACATACTTTTTAGGGAGCATGTACCTTGATTTAAGACTCATTAGACATCGAGCAATATTTTATACAATTACATGATATTCCACCTTCTTTCTTCGTCATTTCTTCAGATTCACCATCTCGTCATGTAGTAGTTGGAACTTCCACCTCACATATAGAGAATCGTTCCTTGGATAGGAACCACACCTTGTCACTTCAAAGGTCTTCTTCTTCACTTGGTACAAGGTGGTCTTTAACAGGTTATTCGTCTTGGGAGGTTGGATAACATTTATTCATCTCTCCTCTTCTTCTAGAAATATTTCATTTTGTACATGAGTACCTTATTAGGCCTTTAGTTTTCAAGACTCATTTGACACATCTTTCTTAGGTTATTTAGGGGTGTTTTTTATCTCTTGTAATCAGATGTTTTCCCTTAGGGGTTTTTCCTCCATTATTTGAGATCCTTATTGTACATGGGTACCTCATTAGGCCTAGTTACTAGGACCCATTCTTCTCCTCTTTATATTTTCTAAAGATATTTTTGTTTGTACATGGGTACTTTATCAAGATTAATTGTCGAGACTCATTTGACACATCTTTCTTAGTTTTTAGGGTAGTTCTCTTTGTTCTAACTTTCCATGACCTCTACCTCAGCTTTGATGAAAGGGGGTCTTGGTGTATATGACTTGTCTTGTTGATGCTTGAAATCTTGTCCAACTCATGTGGTTACTCATATTACTTAGTGAGAATAGGTCAATAGGGTTAGTTAGGGTTGTGCACATGTGTCAGGCATAGGAGTTACACAACACTCCTATATATACCTCTTATTTTTTATCTATGAGTATTCCGAATAAACCAGTGTATTTTTGTACTTGATTATCATATTTTGATTTGATCTTTTGCTTACTACATGTAGCATTCACGACACCATTAAAATTACAACCTTGTTCGATGTGCACAAGGTTCCATATTGATCCTCATAGAACAATACGATAGATATGAGCCACAATCAACAAGATATCATTTCTTGGTATTATACACAATCTTTTACTATCATTTAGAAGATATTAGATGCATCACACAATTCCAACTAGAGGTATGCAACTAAGAATGTTTAGACACCATTTGGGCATGGTAACTTTGCATTTAGCATAGGATATTTTATAATAAGAGATGAGTTGCATTTATAAAGAAAGGAGAAGAGAAGGGTGAAGAATATTCTAAATAATATCTCATTTTTCATCCTTATCTTCTCAAAAATACCATGAATCTTATAAAGATGCCATGGAATATGCCAAGTTATAAAACTCACCCAAAATTATCCATGGGAGAATATTCCGCATTATGATGACCCATAACTATGAAGGTAAATTGATACATAAGAAAAAGGAATATAATTAGTCTTAGAGATAAGATATTGTCTTGAATCAATGACTGCTCGTGAGATTAGGGAAATAATAATGAAGATCAAGTTGTCTCTTATCCAAAACTGACATGATTTCATTGTGGACTGTTGTTAACAGCTCATCCTCATGTCTACAACCATTTTCAATATTTCCCTTTCATTTTGGTGGGCCTTGAAGATGATAACAACCTAAAGGAATCTTCTAGGCATGAAAATATCCCTTTAATGACATTTGTAACTAATTTGGGCACCTAAAATCTAAGAAAACAAGCAAAAATAACCCAAAACTATGTCATTGAAATATATCATATTCCTTCACCATTAGCTATGAAACAAGTATTTGAGTGTAGCCCTCTAAAATATGTTGCTAATGCCACAAGTTGTAAGAAAATTGGAGCCCTGAGTCATAAGATATGAGAAAATAAGTATTTTTATGTTTTTTCACTATGATGACATCCTTGAACCCAAAACTACAATAACTTAAACCATTAAATTTAAAGTAGTGGTGAGTTATACAATTAAATCTAAGCCATATGTATCCTTACCATGCGTTAACATTAACTCTTCAAATTCCTTCTTCATACATGGGAGCCACCGATGTGACACACTTGTATCACATCATTGCTCCCATTCATCACATTTCCCCATGCCTTAACACTGATTAGTGTCACTTGTCCACCCTACTATTATATTTCAAACATTGGTCCCATCTAATATTTTTAAGAGGTTGTTAAAGTTTGGCATTAAACTAAACACTTGGGATAATTGGTTATTGTCAGGTGTTCATTGTGTCATGTATTAGTCATCGAGGAAACACAAGTGATGAAGTTTAATGAGGACTAAGGAAATGATATGAGTTTCGATAGGTGAAAAATGAGTGGAATCAAAATATCGTGGGTCCTCATGGTGAGAAAAAGGTTTGGAAGGCCATAAGGCACAAGGATGTTAATAGGAAACATGTTTTGTGCATTAATACTTTCGTAAAAAAACCAAAAAGTGACCAAGGGTCGGCCATGCGAATGCACCAAGTGCCCAATTTTTGCTTAGTTAAATTTGAAAACCTCGCTCGAAAAATAAAACAATGAAATGGTCATCATCTATTTGTTTCAAGGGTAAAACAAACCAAAAATGGATAAGTATTACAATATTTGGAATGTGAAGACTTAGAGCCACCCTGTGAAAGTAGTTAGACAAGTTTTAAAACACAAGGGAACCCAAAATGCCTAGAAAACCATGATCTAAGCCTCCAAGTCCAAGATTTTTGTAACTTATTACCTAAAATTGAAGTGTGAGCTCATTTTTTACAAAATTTGTGATGACTCATGGTGGTATTCTACCTACTAGTTAGACTATTTAGTATCCTTAGTGTGTCCATTGGGCATGGAGTCTACCTACAACTTTGAAAGTTTTCTTTGAAAACTTTGAATACTCACCCTAAATATATCTGAAATATTCACCTTGTCTTGTCTAATTTTTTAATATGAAGCTTTGACTCTGAATCTAACCCTAAAAAACATTTAAATATTTCCCCAAACTTCGAGGTTATCACTTTGAAATGTTGTGCTTAGATAAAAAAAAAATTGAAACTAGAAAAATTGATCTACTTCGCACTTACATGGAATATGAAGGGAGCTAACTAATTTTGATTGTGCACAACCTCAAGAGAATCTGAAAAACTATGTACAAAAGTGAATATCATACATGTCTCAAATGAAAACATGCAGAGTGTGATCAACACTTATTCTGCAAAAGAAAACTGCCTACTCCTACCCTAACCATCTACTGGTTGAGAGAAATAACTTTCCTTTTTGATAAAGTGTGGCCATGAAATCTACTTTTAAACAAGGCCGGTGAGTGATGACAGTGTAAAACATGTCTGTAACTTATTTTCCTCAACAAAATCTGTGACGAAAAAAATATATGTGCTTTGTTTTGGCAAGTGTACGAGTTGATTCTTGGTGTTTTGAAGACCTTCTTCATGTTATGGAGTGAACGTGACAAGTGACAACTTGGAATAAGATAATAATATGGATATATGTTTGATAGGACACCCAAATTTTAGAAACAAATGCTAAGAAATCTTTTTTTTCATCTTCTCATTTTATCTCAA
The DNA here is from genome assembly GCA_019776745.2 of Taxus chinensis. Lineage (NCBI taxonomy): Eukaryota > Viridiplantae > Streptophyta > Pinopsida > Cupressales > Taxaceae > Taxus > Taxus chinensis. The sequence goes on from CM034152.1 coordinate 524,939,994, forward strand.
CTCTATTGACAGAGCTTGCAAACATTTCTACCCAAACTAAACTTCCTACTCCTAATCTAATCATGCACAAAAATTAGCTATACAAATCCATATATTGATTGAGAGAAATAAATTCCCTTTCTGATGAAGTGTGGCTATGAGATTAGATTTACAACAAGTTCGGTGAGTGAAAAGAGTGAAAAACATGTCTGTCACTTATTGTCCTCAAAAAATTTAGTCACAACAAATGATATGTGCTTTGTTTTGGCAAGTGTAACAGTTGACTCTTGGTTTTTTAATTTGTTCTTAATGTTCTAGACTGAACGCGACAAGTGGTAACTTAGATTGAGGTGATAATATGGATAGATTCCTAATAGGACATCCAACTTTTAGAAACAAATTCCAAGAACTTTCTTCTAATCTTCTCATTTTCTCCCATTTCATTTCTATTGAGAGAGGTTGCAAACAAAGTCGCGGTTTCTAAAACATGATTTTTCATCTTGATGCATGAGCATCATCCTAAAAGCTTATAAATTTGTAAATATTAAATAATGATCCTTAAGCATTCTTTTCTAGGCTTTCTATGGTGTTGAGAACCATTAGAAGGTCAAATTTAGTCTTAGAAAGCATGTTTCCATTTTCCCTCCAAAATGGGAAAGTTTGGAAATTTGAATTCTTGTAAGAATTTAAAGAGCCTTGGTAAAAGATAGAAGTTTGTTAGGAGTTGAAAATTCTTGATAAATTTATCTTATCCTAAATCACAAGTTTTAAGGAGTCTAAATCCCATCTAGAATGGAAGACCAACGCACAAGCCCAAAAAGGCATGTTTGAACAAGAAAGGTAGAAGGTTAAGAAAGTTATGGAATAAAGTGTCTTCTTTAGGGAGCTATTATAGATGGATGAGCTTTATTCAATGTGAGGTAGGAGTCAAAAAGGCTATAAAATCCTAGCTCTGTAATTTTTATGTAAGCTTTTAGCTATGGAATAAGAGATAACCTCTTGCACATAGGAGAAAATAAAGTTCATGTATATAGTAAGTGATTTCTCACAAGTTATAATAGTTTGATTATTTGAGAAGTTAATATTCATGTGTATTATTTTTGATTAGTTTGATTAAATCTTGTATGATCCTATAGATACCTATTTGCATGATTGATACTACTCTAATATGATGACATACTTTTTTTTAGTTGTTTCTATGAACATTTATACTACTAAAATGTTGTTTTCTCCTATCTGGTGTTTGGTCTCAAGGTCTAATCAAGTGGATAAGTTATGATAATTAGTTAAAAACATTCTAAAGGTGGTTTGGATATTTGTAACTTTATAAAATTCGAGAAACTATAAATTTTGTTTTCTCAGCCTCTATGTTTTGCATAGGGCAACAATGTGCTAAGAAACAAGGTAAATTTGTGTTTAAGCCTTTTTTTAGCCTTTGTAATTGATTAAAGAAGAAGGTTAGGATGTTTGTAAGGTGTATGAATTGGTGTGACAAGTGATTACACTTAAATTCATATAAGTACTTAATCTCGGTCTCTATTCACTATACAATGCCAAAAAACCTTGTTTCCACTAAAAAAAGTTGAATATGTATGATTAAGGTGTCAAGACTCTGATATTGGTTTAAATAGATGTGATAAGACACTTTTAAGTATATTTAAGCATTGGAGGTGTTTTCATACATTAAATCTCAAAATTTGAAAGTGGTAGTCCTCTTTGTAAGCCTAATTAGGACAAATTTGCATGTGTTTCCTTAAGAAAAATCACAATCTATACAAAGCAATGATATCTGATATTGGCATATGTTGTAAAGTGGCCAAATGGGTATCTAAAATTGCTTTTAGTTTTATGAGGAACTCCATATTTTTAATTTTATAGCCAAAACTTGGGCATTTTCTAATTTTGGGTCTAATTATAAAGGAAGTACACTTTTTTTTTTTTGTAAAGAAGACCCATTATTAAGTTGATAAACCCATTAAAAATATAAATGGGTACTTTAAATGGTTTTTAGTTTTTTTTATGATATTTTATATGAGAGATATGGTCAAAATTACTCAAAATTGTATTTACATGAGAAACATGACAACAAGAGGGAGATTTTTATTAAAAAAATCACTAAAGGAGCTTTTTGGGAGATTGGATGAATTAGAATAGTGTAATATATATCACTACAATTCTTTGGTGACATGAAATTGTGTGGAAGTCCCAATGTTATCATAACTCAATCCATAAGTCTTGAAGTCATGAATGGAAACATAGTGCAAAAAGAGCAACATTTGAGTATCCCTAAGTTAGTCAGGTAGGATAACTTTAATGTGTGATTAGTACAATCATGGAATGTAATAGGGAGATCTAGTTAGACTTTTAAGATTTTTCTCATAGGAGATGGTGAAAGTTTAAAATTACCATTTAAAAAAAAATGTCAAGTTTCCTTATTATTGCAAATCTTATCAAAATCGCTAAAAGTTATCAAACAAGAAAAGATCCTTGTTTCCATGATGTTTTCAATATTGGTCTATGATGTCTAGGACATATTTGATGGATGGGAAAAGTATGATTTCTATAGTAATGAATCTACATTATGAATTGTAAGATATGATATTGTTATCCTTGGGTCTAAGAAAATTGTGAGATTGTACGCCTGTATAGTGATTAATTTATGATGCATGAGTCTAGTCTTGTCAAGACAATGATTTCTTTGATCGTGAAAGTTTAATTTTAAGACACACATGGATGAGTTCATCTGGATGTTGAACTCGTAAGATCAAGATTCTAATAAATACATTGTGGGTTGTGTTATCACATCACTTATTTTTCCACAACCTTGAAGATTGGTAAGCTAATGATTTTATCCATAATATGATCTCACGAATGTTTTATCATTAGAGATAGAATTTTCTCATCACACTTATAGAAACTATGAAATATCAAATCTTAAAGCAGATATGAGGTTTCATCCTCGTGTTTCTCACAAACCGGTATAGCAACTTCATCCTCTTTTTGTTTTGTTTGAACATCATCATTGTTTAATGAAATTTATTTCTCTATTTTAGGCTCAAGGAAAGTTTTAACAACAAGAAGAACAAGTGAAGGTTTTGTGAGCTTAACTAACTTCTCTTCCTCTTCTTTCTGAAAAATAATTGTTTCTTCTTCCTCAAACAACTTTGTCTCTTTTTTTTCACCCTCAAATGTTGGTTGAATGCCATTAGTATTGAAAAACACTTTATCTGATTTTTCTGAATATTGCTAGCATTTAGAGACACCTCTTCTTCAGTTTCAAGTTCAAACACCGTAATGTGATCAACAATAAGACTTTTGTTAGGTTTGGACTGAGGATAAGTTATAACTCTTAATATAATTGATATTATGCCTCATATCTTCTCTTCTTTCGTATGTTCATGGTTGTATACGTCTTTATTAATGTCATGATTTATGTGTGTAATGTTTGCAAGTATTAATCTCACTATGTCATCTATGCAAGGAGTGAATATTTGATGATATTAAAGGATTAAATGTGACTGTTTATGTCCTTTAGTCTCTATGTTTGTCTCTTTGTTCTTGTGATCCCTATTTCCTCCAATGTATCTCCATTTCCTATCCATCTTGGTTTCATTTCTTTACATTTAACTCGACATTGTTAGAGTAAGAGTATATTAGTGGTAACACTTGAGTTATTTATGTCGAATTCGGTCTTTCTTCAAAGGTTTGTCCCAAGGGTCAGGTTATCAAGCATTAGATACAATCCAATGTTTCCACTAGGGTGTCTCAATTTTTCTCAGAATTAAGATGATCTTGTATGGGTGCATATTCTAAGTGATAATAGATCTTCTCTAGAGACGGGCAGTATTGCCTAGGGAACAAAAAGAAAAACTTGTAGATGTAAAGATGGTGGTTACACACCAAGAAACTGATGAACAATAAATTTCAGATTTGGAGGTCTGGGAAGACAAAATGGATGGAGAGGTTGTATGGGCTCATTATAGAGACACATTATTAGCATAATCCCTATGTGCAACCAGTCAGGCACCATCATCTCAAAGTATCATACATCCTCTACCTGAGGGAGGAGTTGTTTGGGATATCATTTTGGGTGAAGTCACGTATATGTGAATGTGATGTTTTATGTATTTTACTTTTATTATTCTTTTTTCTTATTCGTGCATAAATATAGGAACATTCATGGCTAATAGAAATGAAATGATAAAAAGTGTAAAATGACGATGATTGATCCATAACAATATTTTTGAAATTTTATTTTTCGAAAGTCCTGAAAATATATTTTTAGTATCTTTTCAACAACTTTTAGTATTTTATAATTTTGAGGGTCTCCAAAATATTTCTAGAGTTTGGAAAATAATAGCAATGAAATAGAGTGTAATCACCATCAAAACTACCCTCACCAAGTTTGTTTCACACTCTTTCCAATGGTTCTTTTTGTTCACAAAATGGGTCAAAGGGCTAGGAGAAATGACCCTGACAAAGTACTCTAAATAAAATAATAATAATAATAATAATAATAAGATATGTTTCATATTTTTCCCCTTTTATATTTTTGAATTCATCCCTAAGGTGGATACAAATGGTCTCCATGTAGGATAACCTTTTGGTTCCCATATGGAACCCTTCATATTATATTTTTAGAAATCATTTTCATATTTTCCTTGTATAGATATAAAAAAATTTATTTTGAATAAAGAGATAGATATCCATGCATACATTTCTCTTATGGATTTTTCCCATTTTTATGCATTTGCAATTGCAATAAAATTAGTTTTTATTTACAACTATTTCATTATGAATTGATTTTCATAACACATTAAGCACCATCATAATGTGTTGTCCACTGGATTATACCTCAATCTAGATCAATGATAGAGTAGGTAATGTGTGTTTATTGGATTGAATGGGATGTAAAAAAATTAAATGGAAAAATCAATATAGATCAATGATAGAGTAGGTAGTATGTGTTTATAGGATTTTCATAACACATTAATCACCATCGTTAATTGTAATGAATTATACATCCTTTTAAGCAATATAATTCATATTTTGTGGCTCTTTCTAACCTATCCTATGTTACATTGCATTTCTTTCCTTTCATTACAATTGTAGGTGTATTTGTGCATACTTTATTCTTCTTGCAGGATTCAAATCTATTGTGCTCCATGGAAATGTTGATGGTAAATGTAGTTCGGGACTATGTCACTCATGTCTGACATCTCACCTATCCATTCTTCCTCTCATTTTCACTCATTGGAATGTACCCACCCCTTGTTCTTAGTGTTATCACCTCCCTTAGTTTAGGATTTTAATTTCATGCATCTTCCTTTCTCCTTGGTCCCTTGGAATTATAGGTTAGTGTTATGTAGTTGCATTTCCCTTCTAAATGTAGTTTAACATTAGGATTAGGTAGAGGAAGCAACCTTCTCTGGAGGTTTGTCTCACAATGCACGTCTCACAACTTGGAGACAGACTCATGTTGCCTCAAATCTTGGCTTGTCTATGACTCAGGGTAGGGTGTAATTTTGAGCTCCAACAGGTATTAGGTAAAATATTTTGATAATGCATACCATAGGAAGATAAAATGAAAAGAAAAATGCAAAAATATGAAATTTAAGTTGATCAAAACATAGCTATTCTCAAATCAATGGAATGCTTGGGATCTTTTTGAATATGTTTCAAATGTTTTTTTGACATGGTGTAGATAATATTGCATCACTAATTTTTAACAATGTCTTATAGTACTAAGTATATTTTTTGGTCATTATAGTGCTAAGTATTGAAATTTGTTCACATTATAACCTTAATAGTGCCAGTAAGTCTCTATAAGTAGTAAAACAATAAACTAACCAAATTTATGACCATGCAAATAGTTTTTGCATATCTACAAATTTCATGACAAATAAATATATACGGTGATTAATCAATCAAAACAAATCTAAAAAATTTTGCAATACAATTGAGAAGGAAATAAATACAAATTGAAAAACACTCACTGAACAATCCTTGGACTATCAAGCTGAGAAGCTCTTTCTTTATAAACATCTTTCCTTCATAGAGGGTCTCAAGGTAAACCACTAGTATAGTTACATTGTTACACAAAATTACTATAACTTCCATGTAAGAAATTTGATACTTCTTATTTTTAAGATTATAGATGTATCAATATGAAATCATAATAATATGAAAGCTACTACTTGTGTCTTGTTCAAGATCTACTTATGTTTGTCATTCATGCTTTGAACTAGTTTGCAATATAATGCAAGTCGAGAATAGGTGACCTCATAAGATTAGGCACTTCTTGTATGAGTATTGGAAATCTTTTATAGATAGGTTTTACATGTTCACTCAGAAGTGAAGCTTTCTCAACTTTTCCATTTACAGAAGTCACCAATGCCATAATATATGATGTCTTCCTAGTCATATCTTCCTAGGAAAAGATAGCACTTAGAGAAGCACTAAATGTTTGTAATCATTGCTCAAATATGGAATTTTTAATTAACTTGCCTTAAGGCTGATGCATATTAGTAATCTAAGCTTCAACTAATAATTTAGATATCTCTCTACTATACCCCACAGCTCTGTCAGCAATCCTTCCATTGTGGCCATCCAATCACCCAATTATTTCAAAATGTTAGCCATGCAGATCTTTATTGTCTTCAAGTCTTGGATTTTGATTCGTAATACATTGAGACAAAGACCCTTGTTTATGACAGCTAGTAGCCTTTCCATCATTGAATTTATCTTGGTCATATGTTTGTATTGACCTTATACCTGCTACAACCCTTTCTCTGCTACATATTTATGCCTTCGTATAGAAACTAATAACTGGTACAAAATTCTCAAGGACATTTTCACATTAGGAAAAATTTTCTTTGGCACACTGAATTGTTTTCAGATCATGCATAGAGCATCAAGCCAGATCCTATATTTTCATTAACCAAATCAACCATCATCTACTAGAGTGGCATCAATAACTGACTGGGGGTCTACGTGCTTGACATATTCCCCCATGTGTGTTATTTCAATAGAAATACTCACAATGTCCTCCTCTGTTTATATGTAGATAGGATTATATCCTTGGGAAAACATCCTCTTTATGATGCCTCTTGAAGGTTCCTATAAGAGTATCATACTTTAGTTACACCTTTGGGTCTTCCAAGTCATGTGCCATTGTAGAAGTCGTTTCCTTTATTTCCAATAGGAGGATTCTACATATCCTTCTAAAGCATTAGATGTAATTGTTGTTATGGAAGGAAAGGTAGAAGAAGGCCTTAACATTTGTGCGATAAGGTGTTTGGTGTCCAAGGAAAAGTTGGTTTAGCTTCAATAGGTCCCAAAGGGGTCCAAGAGATGTCTCATCAAACTCTAAGTGACCATATGAGCCTGGATAGAAGAAACTATGAATGAAAGATAGGGAATAGGAAGGAATGGAATATTCATGCCTGATAAGGAAATTTTGGAAACATATGGTGGGATAAAAGGAAGAAAATATTGATGAAGAGAAAAACGATATTGGGGGGAAATTGAAGGAAGATCAAGGAAATAAGGAGAAGGCTACATTGGTACCTTCAACTTAGTCTTAGAAGGTCTTCTGAAAATACTACTCAGATGATGTTTAAGCTAGAGAAGATACGACATAGTAAGAGGAGTGGAAGAAGACAATAAAATAAGTAAAACTTGAAGAAATGGTTATAGGAGATACATTCATTAATTATTGATACTATTGTAGTAACTATAATAGGCTAGGAAGAACTGACTACAACAACTTGGGGAGACAATGATATAGTCGGTGATGAAATAGAAGGAGAAGAAGTAATTGAAGAAAAGAGTGAAGAAGAATAAGGCATAGGAATATAACTCTGTGCCAAAATAAATTTAAGTAAAGAAGGAGAAACAATAATACTAGAAATAGGGAAAGATAAATGAGGAGTTTGATAACCGGTAAGATCCAAGCATCGCATGATGATCCTCCTTCATACTTATTCATCAGAATAAGAACTAGTAGAAATGGGAATATGTACTAATAAAAGGTCCTAGGGAATAAGGAATTGGAATAGAAGAAGAATAAAAAACTATCCCTATAAAAGTAAGAACTAAATTTGTTTTGGAAATAACATGAATAGATATAAGATGCACAATTACTCCATTACTCTACAAGAGGAACTTGTTTGGTTGTGGAGTGGGTGGACTTGTGGTTGTCCCAATAGACCTTGCATGGCTTTTAATTTTTATTCTTAAAGGATTATAGAGTGGAGTGAGGACCATACTTTTCCTTTTTGATGGAGGAGTCTACACAAAAAAAGAAGTCTTACTGATGTTTTCTGTGAATTAGTACCTTCTTCATCTGAATATTCTTCCTTATCTTCCTTTTGTGCTTCTACTTCTGCTTGGCATAACTTCCAATCCACACAATCTATGGCTTGGTACCGAATAGGTGCATAAGTAACATTGAACTTTCTCATATTTACTGGCCACCGCTTGATTATTGACCTCATCCTTATAAACCAAATCATCCTCATGGGGCTAATGATTATAGCTATAAGTGGCCATGTCAAGAGTGTGCTTGCAGAATTGTCCCACTCTTCCTGCTAGGTCAAAATTCCTTAGAGTATGATAGTCTAGGTGGAAGGATGTCTTGTGGGTTGTTATTCTCTTGGACTTTTTCCAATAAATCAAGACCGTTGAACCTAGTAAGAAAGGTAGAGGAGGATGAGTAGAATTTTTATTCTTTTGTTCCTTTTCCACATGACTAATGCCATGGAAAAAGTGATATGCAATCTCTTGCTCAGCTAACTTATCTAAAACATATTTGGGTAGTATAAAAGGGATAGTGAGAATCCCCTCTACTCTTATCATTGTACAGTTTGGGTGACACTAGAAATCTCCCTAGTCTCTCAATGAATTGACAATTCTTTGACTTACCCTAGGCATAAGGGTTTCATATATGTCATTTTAGATCATAGGGTAGTAGTTATTACAAATCACCTCCATGTTCTTCCTATAGTTATGCATGTGTATATTGCTAAAGACCATGGGGACTACCTAACTGTTTTTTGGTGACCAACTGAGGACTCCCTGAAATTGTTGGACTGTGCAAACAACATCAAGAAAGTAAGACATCATATAGAAATTGTCCCACTTATTTGGCTTCTTAGCACTCACAATATTTTTTAAGAGGTTAAATGTAGAACTCCAGCCACATCAAGTATCTTTCCATCATCGATGATCATGACTAGCAGGGGTACCCATGTATGATTGACATACACAATATCTACTACTCCAAATAGTCTATTCATTAGGGCCATTCCCACTTTCACTCCACGTCTGAAAGATCTTATATTCATCTTCTCTATTGAGACTTTGGACTTGAAAATAGTCGGGTCCTTTTCCCAATATTTAAGCGCAATCATAAGGTTATTTCTTTTTCACCATTGTTCCATTGTTTCTTGATTTAACTGAATATTAGATCTAGGGAGTCGGTAGTAAGCAACAATAGCCTTTTCAAATATATTAGCAATTAAATTTCCTCATTTGGATTTTATAATTCCATCAACAAAACTTACATCATCAACAAAAATACCCCAAATCAAGTCCATACAATGTATTACCTCTGGTTTTCCAGCTAAAATATGCAACCCACTCTTTTTAATGGCCACTAGATCAGTCATGAATTGTGCTTCATCTTGGTGTACATTTTCATCGCATCTATCAAACTAGATCCTCATACTTTCTTTTTCAAGGTTGTATAATGCTCTAATCCGATGAGTTTTTTTGTTAAAAATGGTATCTCCAAAGAGTTGGTCCAAGTAGAAAGTGTGTAGGTAAGCTTCCATTGGCAATAAAATTTAAAATACTTAAGCACCTATAGGAATACAAAGTTCTCAATCTCATAAAACATTAATACTTTGTTTTGCCTTGTGATCTCTAGAATTTAGAATTTAAAAGCTTGGTTATATGCTATAGCTCAAATACCAAGTTCTTGAGCATGAATTCCTTTCAAGAGTCATGTAAATCTTGCTAATTCATGGCTCATGCTAAAATGGCAGTATACAGTTGCGACATTGAAGTATAGTCCACCATTTAATAATTTATATGTTTTACATTGATTAAAGATTTGCCTCAAAACTTTTTTCATTTCACTATCTTAGTCTGGTTAATTCCACATGGCGAGCTTTTTGTTTGTAAGAACCATGTCAGAGAGTGAAAGGAGAGCCTGTAAGAAGGCTCCACGAACGTACAGTTTTAACAGACCATTTTCTATTAAGTGATATTTCTCTCATGTATGCTTCACTACGAAGTGCGAACCAATAAAAAACACCACGTACGTATGGATTTGATAGTGGTACTAAGTTTCAGACTCTACATAATAACATATCCTCTATTAGTCACCTCGAAAAAAAAACCAATAAGAAAACTCCACGCTTATACCATTTTCCTAATGCATTGTTAGTTGTTTGGTGGGACCTATCAGTTATTGTGAAGTGCGAGCCAATAAGAAATCTCCAAGTCCAACTTCCAAGTTCCACAAATGTGAGTCGGTGACTGCCATTGGAGAAAAAAATTGACAAAGGATATTCACCAAAGTAGTTTTAGGAGATTCGTCATTCGATTTCCAACTATTTTTTATATTTTTACCATTTTTTGCTGTAAGAACAAAATTGGTTACATGGTTATTCACCAAAACTACAAAACTGGTTACAGGGATATTCACCATTATTTCTATAACTTTTTTGGGGGGGGGTTTCCTTAAAAATTTCCCTAAATGTCAATTACTTCATGTAATATTTAATGTCGAGTATGAATCATGAGGTCCTTTAGGTTGTTCTGAATGATTTTGATACCACGATGGACTTCCAATCATTTAGTGAAGAAAGAATCATTAATCCATTCATAGATCTGTGTAATAACATCATGGACGATGTCATCAAGGGAGGGATGAGGGGGAATGATGAGTAGGGAGATAACTAGATTATGGTATAGTATGTGTACATTATGGAGGAGATTAGGCCCTACACTTAGATAAATGAGGGGAAGGTTCACATACTCGACACTTACAAGAGATAACATGATAAGTATCATATATATGTGAGAAAAATCCATGATGAGAACAAAAGAGTGGTGCAAAGGAAGAGGGTTGAGTGGTTTTATTTATTTTTATCTTTTACAACCTTATATTATAACTTCTTCATATGTCATTAGTGGGATCTACAATATACAATATCATGCCAAAGGGCCTTATGTCATTTGTGGTATGGTTCATTCATAGGTAGTTTGGGAGCAATAATGGAAAGAAGAGCCAAAGGTGATATCATGGAGGGAAAATTCATAACAACACATGGAGAAGGAGAAGTGGGAGAGAAGGATGAGATGTCACAATAGGTGTCACAAGAGTATAGGATCTAACAAGGGAGTATATTGTGACTTGGGCATTGGCTTTCTAATTAAAGGAGTTTAGCTCATGTTGATCAAAGAACACTTGACAGAGAAAGCACACAAGAAGTCTGCATGGGAAAGCAAGTCATACGCAAAGGCGTGAATGGATAGGAAGAACACACGCACGGAACAAAAGTTTAGTTTTCAGGACTTAGCTATTTTTGGGCATGAAGATCTATTTTTGGAAGATGACATGTAGAACACACCAACGATGCAGAGACATGCGCGCCACACATTGTCTATTTCTGAAGGATCAGATTCAAAGTGATTTTGCATGGAGACAATCTAAGAATAGGATTGTCACCTCAGTTAACTATCAGTAGTCTATAGATAGCACACTTGCATGTGTGGCTATGCATGAAAATGATGCGTGGCTACTAATAGCATGTGACCTGCTTTTGGAATAGATAAGCGATGAAGGGAAAGTCCCCACCCTATATATATGTAGTGAATTACCTGGTAGAGAGATGACGGATATAGAGAGATAGATAACATAGTGTATATGTTTCTGGATTACCATATCAGATCCATGTGCGCATCGGCATAGATTTCCAGTATTGTAAGAAGCTTCTGTGTTATTGTGGTAATTAAGAGATGGAAGATATTGACTGAACCTAAGTGTTATTCCTGTGTATAATTGGGTAGTGCATGTTCTTACTTCCATCATGATTATTGTTTAAACCTATTCTTTCCTAGATTTAGATTTGTCATGCACTGTATAATGATGTATTAGTTATGGAAATGTATGCTTTAAGTCTTCATTATGTTAAGATTCTTCTAGAGAAACCCTAAAGAGGGACCTGGTACCTTTTTGTACTTTCGGTGAGCGCTCAGTCTAGGTTAAGTGATGTGCTAATGCATCTAGGGTGTCATCTGGTGAATTCTAGGCTACATCATTGGTTCCGTTGCCGGGACCTCTTCTTCAGTTGTTTTTAGGATGGTTCATGATGAAGACGTACCGGTTAACTCTAGCAAGTATTGAGGAGTGGATACATGATCTAGAGGAAGAATATGCACGATGGTTCAACATTGGAACTGAGTTTAACGCACGCACTTGGGTAGAACAAAATCTGTATGACAAATTATATGAGATATTTTTTGCCATCTTTCCAGTAGAATTATACGAGTGGTTGATTGCTTATGCATCTAAGTGGAATTGGAGGTATCACGCACTTGTCTGGACATAGGAAGAATTTTAGGCCCTTTATGATGCTGATATGATCTGGACTCACTGTAGATACGTGGTTTTGTGGTGTTCTACATAGTTATATTCTGGAATATTCAATTTAAATGTATTCTTTCTTAGAGGTAGTTGAATTCTAGTTTTTGTGCGCTATCCTAGAGGAGCATATCTGTAAGGTATTCCACTAGCGATCAAGATCTTGATGGTAACTTTGAACCTGGAGAGTAAACCGATGGCTAACTAAACCTCACCATGCATGAGGGAAAGAACAGGTTTGGTGAAAGATGGTAGACCTAGCGGCAGAAAGGAAGAGAGAGGAAAGGTGACTTAAGTATAATGAGGTGTGTGAGAGGGAGATAGAGAATAATTTTACCATTGCAGAAAGTATGGCATTGAGGAGAGAGATGGCTCATAAAGGATTTGAATCTCACATAGAAGACGTGGAGTTAGAGCATCAGGAACTCCCCCATCTTGGAAAGCATGACAGAGATCCCCCTTGGCTTCACATAGAAGTGCACTAGCAGAGATTACCTAGGCCATGGGTGCACATCTTAATCCACCTAGTGACCTAGCCCTTGCGCTTGGTTTTCCAGTATCTACCACAACAAGTAATCAACAAGTGAATTTGGGAAACAAGAGAACCAAAGTAAGTCAGAGAGAAAGTACATCAATGGCAGGATAGATGGCTTCAATGTTATTTGGAGGAACATTTTCAGGTGCATCATCTGTATAGAATGTAAGTGCGTAGAATGTTGGGTTCACCTCTGGAAGTGGAACTACCACATAGACTGTAGGGGTTCAATATAGTACTACTATCGGAGCACATGGGAGTACATCTACAGGTCCTATTCTAGCTATAGGTGGAGGGTCAGGAGGTATAGGTGGTTCTAGTTCTAGTGGATCTAGTGGTTCTAGAGGCAGGGGAAACACAAGAGGTTCTGGATCAAGTGGGCAAGGTCCGCACCAACCCCAAAATATTTATATGGAGATGTCTCTTTGTCTTCGAGAGTATAGAGGCATAGAGGATGCTATTGAGCATGTGCACATGTGTGAAATATTGTGGCACGTGAAAGGGATCACGACTTCTGAGTGCAAGGCAAGTCAATTTGCTACTACATTATAGGGATGTGCACATAAATAGTATAGGAAGTTTGACCCTAATCAAACTTGCGTGGATTATGCAGCACCGAAGGATGCTTTCTTGAAAGAGTTCTATATCCTAGAATTTGAGCAAAAGAGTATAAGTGCATGCTCAAGGATATTAAGCAAGGCACTATTGAGAGTGTACATGAGTATGATGCCTGTTTTAAAACACTCATATCTAAGATTTCTTATGATATTCATGCAAGCCAACATCCACAATGGTTCGTTGGCGGATTGATTACACCATTCAGAAGAGCACTGTCACACAAGACATACATGATCCATGTGAAGCACTGGAAGTAGCTTTACGTGCTGAGGCAAGTTGGGAGCATTGACACTGGTGTTAGTCCATTCTTAGAGGCACATATTACAGCTATGGAAAAATAGTTAGAGAAGCTATCAACAAATTCAGCCCATGAAACATGCTTAGGAATTTGGTGTACAGATTGTGAAGTGGAAGGTCACACCAAGGATAGTTTCCCTCATAGATCTATACACTCATTACTGTTGGACTGTGAGATCTGTCATTTGAATCATGATGCTAGTCACTATCCTTTGTTACAACATGTGATAAGGAAGAATGTATCTTGTTACTGTAAAATTTTCTAGTCCATGACACATGATACTGAAGATTATTGGTTGATTGGTCAAATCCAGGATGCTATAGACATTGGGGTATGACAGACAAGCGTAATGGATAATTCCAAGGGTAAGAATGAGCACCAGGATCAGGATCATAATCAAACACACTATGATAGGAATGAGGGGTGTTTTGAAGGAGGTCGTGGAAGAGGATGAGGATATCACGGTGGATATGGAGGATGAGGCCATGGTGGAGGAAGAGGTGAGTTCCCCCGTGGAACATGTTATATGTGTAGATCTCCTAACCACTATAGGCGTGAATGTCCTCAGAATATTGCATGTTATTTTTGTGGAAAGAACCATAGCTATGAAGAGTGCCTGGACTTATATGAGCATCTGAGTAAGCAACATAAGAAAGAAAACAAAGGCACCAAAGATGGTTAGAATCCAGCGTGCGGTAGAAGATCAGTGGATGCCCAAGATAGCACCAGGACCTGAGGCATTAATAGTGAAGATTACTACATGAGCTGAAGTGGTGCGCACAAGAGAGGCATTACAACAAAAACCTACCATCACTAAGGATGACATCCTTCATGCCCGGTACCCAGATCCTACCTATCAGAAGGAGGTTTATCAGGATACCATGGAAGTGCTAAGGAATCTTCAGGGTGAGATACAATACTTAAAGGAGAAGAAGAAAGCATCAAAGACAGTCCAAACTGATATCAATGATCTGAGAGAAGTGTGCAAAATGTTGTGCTAGGAGAACATCATTCCACTATTAGGAAGTTGGTTAAAAGGGAACACTTTGCGCACAAGTGTTGAGACCGGACAACAGATCTTGCATGCAAATCTCCCCTCCCCCCCGATAGCATTGAATATGATAAGGAAATTACTCTTAATGTTGTTGTGGATGGATGGCTGTTGAGCAACATATTGATTGATACAGGCTGGAAGTAAATGTTCTTACATTAGATGCATGGGTACAAATGGGGAGGCCTCCATTACAACCATCATCTAATGTGTTGTTTATGGCAAACCGGACTAAGGCCACTCCCATAGGAGTTTTGAAGGATGCATCTATAACCATACAAGGGGCCAAGTTCACTGGGGATTTTGAGGTATTAGCACTTGCAGAAGTAGACATTTTTCCAGCCTTGCTTGGATGCCCTTGGTGTTATGCGAATAATGCTGACTTGAGATTCAATAAGGGGTATATCATCTTTGAGAACAAGGAGGAAAGGGTTGTGATACCTTTGACAGATGGGAAGTCTACACCATATGTTGAGCCTCTAAGTGAGGAGGACTTAAACATAATCTATGTACGTGCTATTCAGGACCCAGAGGTCAATGAGCCATCAAAGGAAGGCATCCTACAGTGGGAGGATTCTCATTCTATTAGTGATACTATGAGTATTACTTGTGACAATTGGGCTCATGGTACATATGAACTAGTAGGGCGCGAGGTAAAAAGTGTGGTTGCGTGCAAGAATGGACTTCATTCTGTTTGACGGATAGGTAGCGCAGTACCTTGGTATACAGGGGCAGAAGATATTCCTGTATTTTTGAAAGCCATGGAAGCACAGTGGATAGATCAAATTAAGAGAAGAGATATGTTAGTGTATACCTTGCGCGGGACAACAACGCACTGGTGGGTAGTCCACAAAGATAATCTTCTAGAATGGGAGGAGATTGGAATCACCCTATCTACTAGGTTTTTAAGGAGCAATGCACCTACAAAGATCTGCACTTATAATGGTGATCAACCTGTTCAACATCACATTCAGCAGTGTGAGAGACTCTAGACAGTGGGACATGAAGCATTACCACCTTCACTCTGGGTGCATAGATTGTACTCTACTCTACAAGGATGCGCACGCACCTGGTATGTATACGTAGAACTACATTGAGAGACTGGGAATTGGTAGAATTTGACTGCAGGAATACTCCATACCTTTTACTACTTCTTGACTAAACCTCCAGTAGAAGAAGCATTAAAAATTTTCAAGCACTTAACTATGGGAGATAGTGCAAAGGTAGAAGAGCATATTTAGGAATTATTTGGTGAGATAGAGTCTGGAGCACATTTTGAAAAGGAAGAAGAAATGGACTCCATACTACTTGAACATGCTTGCCTTGAGAAAGAGAAAGGAAAGATGGTTTACATCGTGGATGATGAGGAAGCTGAGAACCTGGATATTAAACATTCACAAGGGGTGTGTGAGGTCTTGGACAGTGCAGACAAGGATACGTGTGCCTATCATGAACCCATGAAGACAAAGAAGGTGAATATAGGTTTGGAGGCTGAACCAAAGGAGGTCATAATTGGAGACTATTGGTCAGAATCAGAAGTGGAAAAGATCATTGAGTTACTCAGGGATTATCAGGACTTATTCCCTCGAGGGTATCATGAACTTAAAGGCATGCATGAATCACTTGGGGAAATGAAGATAAAGCTTAAGGACGGTGCATGCCCAGTTAGAAAGAGGCCTTACAGAATGAACCCCAATTTACATGAAAAGGTCAAAGAAGAGATTGATAACATGTTGAAATATGGAATTATCAAGCCCCTTGATGAGTCAGAATGGGTTAGTCCAATGGTGATCAGTATCAAGAAGGATGGATGAATTAGAATATGTGTGGACTACAAGGAGCTGAATGTTGCATGTGTAACAGATCCATTCCCTACACCATTTACTAAGGAAATACTAGGAGTTGTAGGGCGCGAAATATATTCCTTCACAGATGGGTTTTTCGGGTATCATCAGGTTAGGATTGCTCAGGAGGATCAAGAAAAGACCAATTTTACTACTGAATGGGGTAGTTTTACCTATACTATGATGCCTTTTGGACTAAAAAACATGCCTGTTGTATTCTCGTGAGATAGTTGTTCAGGAATTCAAAGATTTTATTCACAAATTTTTACAGGTTTATCTAGATGATTGGATAGTATACGAGCTTGTGAAAGATCATTGTGATAATCTATGCTTAATGTTTTAACGGTGTAGACAATTGAGTATTTCTTTGAACATCAAGAAGTGCATATTTTCTACACCTTTTGGAATATTGTTAGGACATATAATCTGCAAGGAAGGTTTGCTGGTTGATCCAGCTAAGGTTGCAGTCATTCTAGGCCTGGAAGTGCCTACCAGTCAAAGTGAGGTGCGTGGATTTTTGGGTCACACAGGATATTATCAGAAGTTCATCAAAGGGTATGCCAAAGTTACTGCACCCTTGGAAGAATTACTAAAGGGGAAAGGTACATTTTATTGGGGAGAACCGAAGCAACGCGCGTTTGGATTTTAAAGGAGAAACTTACTACCACGCCCATTCTACATTTTCCCTCATGGGATAAACCATTTCATGTGCATGTGGAAACCTCTGGCATGGCCATTGGCACTGTGTTAGCTCAACCTAGAGAAGGTATTGTAGATCATCCAATTTGTTTTGCTAGTAGGAAGTTGACTCCTACTAAACAAAATTATACAACTACAGAGCGTGAAGCTTTGTCAATGATCTATGCATTGCACAAAATTTGACAGTACTTGTTAGCAACCCCATTTGTGTTTTATACAGATCACATGGCATTGAAGTATTTGGTGAACAAACCCATCTTACAAGGGCACATATGCAGATGGGTACTCCTATTTCAAGATTTTGACTTCACAGTTATGGTGAAGCCAGGGAAAAGTAACTCTGGACCAAACCACTTGTCTAGAATTCACTCAGGAGAAGAAGCACAGACAATTGAAGAAACCATGCCAGATGCACAGTTATATAGGTTACAATGTGTGCCATCAGAATTAGAAGACATTGTTGTCTTTCTATGGACTGGTGTGGCACCAGAAGGAATGAAGGCATTAGAAAAGAAACAACTTGCTATACGTACGGCACCATTTATGTTAATCAGTGGTGACCTCTACAAGTTAGGAAGAGATGAAGTATTATGCCGTTGTGTATTAGAGCATGAGTGCAAGGATATTATGGAAGAATCCCATGGTGGTATTACAGGAGGCCACTATGCAGGTGATGTAACTGCCTGAAAGATCCTACTTGCTGGATTATGGTGGGAGACATTGTATAAAGATTGTAAAGTGTATTGCAAAGTGTGTGACCATTATCAACATCTAGGTAAACCAGGAAAAGAGATGAGATGCCTTTGAGACCAATTACTAGTACCGAACCATTTGAGAAATGGGCCATTGAATTTGTAGGACCTATTTCGCCAGCCGCACGTAGGACTGGGTCACGCTATATCATTACTTGTACAGATTATCTCACAAGGTGGGTAGAAGCAACACCTACGAAGGACTGTACAATGGCTACAGCAGCTAGGTTTCTATGGGAGAATGTTCTTACAAGATATGGGTGTCCTTTAAGCTTGAAAAGTGATAGGGGTACACACTTTTTGAATGAAATAATTAGGATCCTATTAGA
This sequence comes from Taxus chinensis, assembly GCA_019776745.2. NCBI lineage: Eukaryota > Viridiplantae > Streptophyta > Pinopsida > Cupressales > Taxaceae > Taxus > Taxus chinensis. The sequence goes on from CM034152.1 coordinate 524,958,754, forward strand.
TGATTTTATGGTTACACACCATAAGATTGCACCCTATCATTATCAGGAAAATGGAACTGTTGAGGCTTTCAACAAGATTTTGAGCCAAACATTGACAAAAAATTGTGATGTTGGAAGAAAGGATTGGGATGATAAAGTGTCAGCTGTTCTTTGGGCATATAGAACAACTTATAAGAGATTGAACAAAGCCACACCATTTCAGTTGGTGTTTGGCGTGGAATCCATTCTCCCTATAGAATTTATGTTACCTTCTTTGCATATTGCGCGCACTTGAGGTCTAGCTAATGAGCAGGCTTTAGATGAACGTATTGAGAAGATGATTCAACTGGATGAGCGAAAAGCCATAGCATGATGGAGTCAGAAGTAGGAAAAGGCCAGGAAGAAAGCATGGCATGATAGAAACATAAGGGATAAGAAGTTTGAGATTGGACAAATGGTACTTCTCTATGACTCTAAGTTCTTACACCATCCAGGAAAACTTAAGGTACATTGGTTAGGGTCATATGTTATTACTTACATCCTTGAAACAGGCACTTGCCAGTTAGAAGCACTAGATGGAACACAGTTACCCGATTACTTCAATGGGAGTAGGCTGAAGCCCTACTATAAATAAGTCTTCTTGGTGTTTGTAATAAGGTAGTATTGCCATTTAGATTAGGTTTCCATTATGTATTTCCTTCATTGTTGCTATGCTTTGTCACTTTAGTTTTTGTTGTTGTGAAATAAATGCACTTGCGTGCATGAAGCTAATTACTACATGAAGCATGTTTATACACAGAGGATTGCACATCCTTTTAGTGTGGGGTGGTTGTTGATATCCAGGTACAAGATTGTGGGAATTGAAAGATGAAAAGAATAAGATGCTACGGGTGTTTGTCAAAGTAAAAACATTTCTTCTCAAAAGTGACCAAGGATGGAGATGAAAGAAGGAACAATATAACACGAGGTAAGAAGAGGCCATGATAACTACTAGGATAAGGTACAGTGATGAGGTACTTGGGTGCAAGGACACATGCTGAAGAGAAGTTTGTGACCAGAGGGTAGGAAGGCACACTAGAAGGTTATATCTGGGGCACGAGGATGTAACGCACGGAAAGGATGGAATTGGTCAATTAATGAGAGGATATTTGGTAGGTGAAGGAGAAATGAATGAATAAAAAATTTGAAAATATATATATATAAGGATAGGATGCGAGTTCATTTTTTACCATTGCGATTAAGAGTATTTAAAGGAAGCTAAATGCAACAAACCGAGTGATCATTTTTAGGTGCGAGAGGTGTGTAACCAGTCATGACAAAGAGATCTGTGTGTAGAAAGAGCTTGTGTCTTCGGTGGTAAAGGGTTTGAGTGAAACAAGGTGACAAAGACAAACTAGGGCACACAATTTCACCAAGGGCATGCTGAATCGAACTGGGGTTTTCTTTGCATCTTGCAAAATTTGAGTGACAAGGATCTACAATGGATTGCAAGGTAGAAATGACACCTAAGAAAGTAGTTGCAGCAGGAGTGAAGGAAATGAATAAGGTGGTAGAATAACAATAAGAGATGGCTCCAAAAAGATTTTTTTTTAGATGCAATATCCATATGGGGTTATCATCGGCCAGGAGTGGGATTCTCACATAAGGAAAAGAAAAGTGAGTGAGTACAATCACCATACCATATAAAATAAGAAGGAGCTTGACGCGTTGTTGAACACAAAGACAAATAAACGCATGACAATAGACATGTCGGTGTATGATGATGCTGGTGAGAATATCTTGCAGAGGATAGGAATTTACCAACTATATGATCTCCCTTACTACGGGAAATATGAGCCTTTATACCAATGGCTCATGAGTAGAGTGCACAAGGAAATTTTCTACTTTACAGGTTACAAAGTTAGAATTTCAGTCATGCTCATCTCCACTGTAACGGGGTTGAAAGGAACAGGAGATGATTTGCGAGATGATCTAAAAGACAAAACCACAATATTGGAGACCAGAAAGGAGTTGGGGTATACAAAGGGTCCACGTGGTATGGACATCGACAAACTGAAGAAGTATCTAGTTGTGCAAGCGGCCACACATCTTGTTACAAAGCTCAATGAACAGGAAAGGTGGTCACAATTAAACACCATGTGGCTGCACATTGCCAAAAAGATGTCTGAAGGAGTAGTCTACAACATTTCATGTTATATTACAGAGACAATAATTGAGGAAGCACGCATAGGAGGAAAGATCAGCTTTGGAGTTGTTCTGTTATCACTAGTGTTCATGGAGATCGAAGTACCTGATGGACCAAAGGAGAAGGTATGAGAGTATCCAATGGAACACAAATCGACTGCAAAATGCTTCAAGAAGTACTTGTGTGAGGGATCCATGACATAGAAGGTTAAACAACGGGCTGAGAAGTGGTATGATAGGCTTTGTGTGGCTTTTGAGGAAGAATGGCGCATCCCCAAGGACTTACCTTCAATGGTTGGAAAGACAGTTCAATTTGTTGTATACCAACATTTCTGTATAGCGTGGTTTTCCATGAAGGATGGAGCATGGAGCCCTTGGTGTAAGTTTCCATATGCATTCACAACAAGGTACTTCCAGGTGTCAGTACATAAGTTTACAAATGCACAGCGAATAACATTCAACGCGGATAAGGTAGATTGTGACTACCACACACTAAGGAAGAAATGTGTGTATATAGGGTGGGGTGCATATGTTGAAAGACTCATTTGATATGTATTGAGCATTAAACCAATAAGTTTGGCAGTGGGAGATATTGGAGCAACGTTGGTGTATCTCCAACTAAAGCCAAAGATGGAGAATAACAAGTATGTGGAAGGTGAGTTTGCACTTCCAGCACCACTAAAGGGAAAGCATACAATGGAGAACATCCCAACGCCTAAACCCACAAAGCCAATTGAAGTGGAGGATGAGAGAAAAGATAGTGGTGGTATAGAGCATAGAGGTAGAAGACATCCTACGAATAAGGATGAAGTTGAGCGCACCATTACACCACCTTAGCCACAAGAGGGGGATGATGAGGACTTGAATGTTGTCCAAGGGGAGCACAAATTTAAGAGGGTATTCAGGAGAACAAGAACCCAAGGTGCTACTCCACCAATAGTGCGTAGATCACCCAGACTCTCTCCACAGAAGGAGGCAACTGTGTAAAGATGGAGGAAACTGAAGTTGAATGAGGAGGTGGAAGAATAAGGGGAAAGCATGCCTAATTCTCCTATACTTCCAGAGAACATAGAAGAACAAAAGGATAAGGGATTAAAGGAAAGAGCAGAGGAAGAAAAGGGACCCGAGGATACAGCTGTAGAGACTACTCAGGATATGGAGACATAAGTCACACATTTAGAAGCTAAAGTCCCTAAGCAGCAACGGTCTAGAAGAATGAGTGGAGAACACATTCCACTAGCTATGGGCTATGCAGAGGATGCGGGTAAAATTGTCCATGACCATTTCTAGAGCACACTGATACATAAATACTTATATGGCTAGGAGCTCATGGATGAAGATATGGCTATAGTGTGTATGAGGAAGTACTTGTCATGGTCCATGCACACACACATGGATGAGCTAGATTTTGATGTATGTGAGGATTCATGCGTATCACAGAGGTTGAAGAAGACACCTCAAGCCAAACACATGATAATAAAGCCTATTATCATGTCGTATGAACAAGTGAGTAATGCTTTGGTCAAAGTCTCAACAAAGGTGGAAAGGTGAAATATGGACAAGGCTACCATAATTAGGGTGGTCAAAGAAGAGATTAAAACTAAGGATGGAGAAATAGCATGCCTAACGCAAGAGAGGGAATTAGCACAGAAGAAGAACATTGTATTTATAATCATTGCAAAGGAGATTGTCGACAATGTCATAAGAGTTAGGCCACACTTGGAGACCAAGGTACCAATATGTTTCCCTCAACAATACATTATGTAGGAAAGCTGGTGGACCTGGTACTTGAAGATGAACCTTTGCGCATGCTAGCCTCAAGGGATCCAAAATAAGAGGCAGGGTAAGAGAAAGCTTCGGTGATGTGAAAGATTGCATCTTATGAAGGGTTGTTGCAAGTGCTATAAGAAGAATTGAAGAAAGCATACCAGGCTTTAAACATTTGCATAGCTCCAGAGTGTTGAGTTGTGTAGCTCAATTAATTCAGTTTACCATGCAATGGAAACTTACTAGAAAATATAGTAACCGTCAGCAATTAAGGGGGAGCCGACATCTGTCACCCAGGACTAACATCAGTCAGGTAAGAGAGTAACTGACAGATGTTAGGTCTAACCGATATCGATTACCTGTGCGATGATGTTTTCATTAACTCTTGGGAATTAGATCTATTTTTAGCATTAAAGTATATCTATTGATTGTAATTACATGGCTAAGTTCCCTAAGTCTATAAATGACTATATAAACATAAAAGATAGGGTTTAGAAGTAAGAATGATTAACAGGAATTAGAAAGAACTTGCAAAAGTTGGTGAGAGAGAATTATTGGTGATGAAGCAAAATCTTGAGGAAAGAAAGTATTGAACATCTGAGAGGTGTGTAAGATTTTAAATCTTCATTGTATATCTTGAGAAAGCTTTGGATAATAGATTAGCTTGTTTCTTGGTGGATGTAGCCCACACTGGGTGAACCATGTTAAATCTAGTGTTGATTTATGTCACTTGGTTTGTATATTTCTTTTAGTAGAATATCCACTTTTATTTGCATGTATGCTTAGATCTGATATGTTATCTGTACAACCAGTGTGTTAATCCCAACAACTGGTATCAAAGGTTTGTTTGAGGGTTTTATGTGTTGAAAGATTTACTCACATAGGGGTTTTCTATTGAGTGGGAGCTACAACAATTGCAAAAGAAAACAAATACAAGGTAGAGAAATTTGATGACCGAAATTATCAATTATGGAATATACGGATTGAGGATTATCTGTATCAAATAGATTTATATTTACCGTTGGATGAGAAGTCTAAAACTACGAAGATGACTGATGAAGAATGAAAGATTCTTGACAGAAAGACTTTGGGATCTATAAGATTAAGTTTGACAGCATCCATGACTTCCAATATTACAGAAGCAGATTCTACAGTAGAGTTAATGAAATCTTTTCCTAATTTATATGAAAAACCTAGTGCTTCAAATAAAGTTTATTTGATGAAAAAACTATTTAGTTCTAAGATGCATAAAAGTGCATATGCATCTTGTCATTTGAATGATTTCCGATCTATTATAAATCAGTTAAAATCAGTTGCAATACCATTTGATGATGAGGTAAAAACACTTTTACTCTTATGTTCTTTGCCTAATAGTTGGGATAACTTGGTAATGACTGTTAGTAATACAACATTTGTTAATAATATTTTGAAGTTTGATGATGTGGTTAGTATAATCTTAAATGAAGAAATTCGTAGGAATAGTACAGAGGAATCATCATCTAGAAATGCTTTGAATGTAGAAAGTAGGGGCGGGTAGAAGGAGAGATCAGAGAATAAGAGTAATGGGAAATCAAAGTCGAGGGATAGCAAATATAAATCAAGAAGGGAATTACTTGTTGGAAATGTGGGAAGAAACGACATGTAAAGAATATTTTTATTCAAAGGATAAAGAGAACCAACAACCAGACAAAGGTAAAGAAGTAAATCTTGCTACATCAGAGGTAATGCAAGATGCTCTTATTCTTTCTTTAGATAATAGAATTGAATTTTATGTTTTAGATTCAAGAGCTTCTTTCCATGCAACCCCTAATAAGAGTTGTTTTAGAATTTATGTCTAGAGAAATTTTGGGCATGTTTATTTGGGTGATGATGAACCTTGCAGTATTACTGGTAAAAGGGAAGTTCATCTAAAATTATACAATGGAAATACATGAGTATTGAAATATGTGAGGCATATGTCAAGCCTCATGAGGAATCTTATTTCTACAGGGCAACTAGGTGAATCTGGTTGCATGGTTACTTTTACATGAGACTCTTGGAAAGTTATCAAGGGTGATTTTGTTGTGGCAAGAGGCAAGAAGGTAGGAACGTTATATTTATCTACCTATATTACTGATTCCTTTTTTGCATTATCTACTTCAGATTCAGATGCATGCACGTGGCATAACTGGTTGGGCCATATGAGTCAAAAAGGAATGCAGATCTTAAAGGCTAAGGGTAAGTTATTAGATTTGAAAGATTTAGAGCTTGATTTTTGTGAGCATTATATCTTTGAAAAGTAAAAGAGAGTGAGATTTCTCAAAGTTGGGGAAACTAATAAGGAACAAAAATTGGAGCTTGTACACTTAGATGTGTGGGGACCAGCTCATGCAGCTTCTCATGGAGGATCACAATATTATGTTAATTTCATTGATAATGCTACAAGAAAGGTATGGGTTTATTGTATTAAACGTAAATCTAATGTTTTTGAGACTTTTAAAAAATGGAAAACCCTTGTTGAGAATTAATCAAATTCTAAGTTAAAGTGCTTTAGATCTGGTAATGGTAGTGAATACTATAGTAATAATTTCAATTATTATTGTTCAGTGAATGGAATACATAGAGAAAGAATGGTCCCAAGAACATCACAGGAGAATGGTGTTGCAGAAATAATGAATAGGACAATCATGGAATGTGCTAGAAGTATGAGGATACATTCTAGGTTGCCTTTGTAGTTTTGGGCAGAAACAGTTGATACAACAGTTTGTTTGATTAATCATGGTCCTTCAAGTTCACTAGATGGAGGAATACTAGAGGAAGCCTAGACTAGAAAAGAGGTAGATCTTTCTTTTCTTAAAGTTTTTTGTTCAGAAACTTTTATGCATGTTGATAAGGAAAACAGGAAGAAATTGGATGCAAAATCTAAGAGATGCACTTTCATTGGTTATGGATCTGGTGATTTCAGTTTCTTTCTTTGGGATTTAGAGAATTCTAAAATTATTAGGAGTCGTGATGTTGAATGGAATGAAAAGAGAATGTACAGGGATCAAATTTTTGTACCCAAGGATGAATTGGTTGAGAATTTTGTGAATGAAAATGAAATCTCAAATTTAAAAGAATTACTGAAAATGTTACACAGTATCCGGTGTCGGTTGACCCCTGACTTGCATCGGTCAGTAGAACCAGTAACGGTTAGAGGTGACTGACGTCGGTCACTATCAGATTTGGATAGGAATGTCCAAGAGGTCCAGATTGAGCCTCCGGTACCCCAAACTCCTGTGAGAAGGTCACAAAGGGTAAGTAAACCTCTAGAAAGATTTACATCTTCTCTATTTTATTTATTATTGACTGATACCGGTGAATCAGATAGCTTTGAAGAAACAATGCAGGATAAGACTCACATCTAGTGGGAGCATGACATGGATGAGGAGATGGACTCTTTGGAACAGAACCAGACTTGGGATTTGGTTAAGTTGCCAGCAGGTAAAAGAACATTGTAGAACAAGTAGGTTTATAGGATCAAGGAAGAAGAGGGTGGACATAAAAGATACAAGGCAAGGCTTGTAGTAAAGGGATTTGCATAGAAAGAAATTATTGAATTTGGTAAAATATTTTCTCCTATTATTAAAATGAATTCTATTCATATTATATTGAGCTTAATTGTAGTAGAAGATTTGTATTTAGAGAAACTAGATGTGAAGACGGATTTCCTTCATGGTGATTTGGAAGAAGAGATTTATATGTAACATCCGCTTAGGTATGAAGTCAAAGGTAAGGAGAAATTAGTGTGCAGGTTGAAAAAGAATCTATATGGGCTCAAACAAGCTCCAAGGCAATGGTACATGAGGTTTGATAGTTTTATGCAATAGCATGGTTACTTGAGATGTAAATCTAACCATTGTTTTTAAGTCAAGAAGCTTGAAAATGAGAGCTATATTATTATTTTACTGTATGTGGATGATATGTTTATTACAGGATCTAGTATGTAGGACATTGGTGAGCTTAAGGGAAAGTTAGCTCACACATTTTCTATGAAGGATTTAGAAGCTGCAAAAGAAATCCTTGGCATGTAAATTCACAGAAACACGAAAAACAAGAAATTGTATTTTTCTCAGGAGGATTATATCTACAAGGTGTTATAAAGGTTCAACATGTAAAATGCAAAACCTGTTAGCACACCTATGGCTGGACACTTCAAATTGAGTAAAGATCAGTGTCCATCATCACATGAGGAGGTCAAATACATGACATGAGTGCCATATGCTTTAGCAATTGGGAGTCTCATGTATGTTATGGTTTGTACCAAACCAAACATTGCAAGACAATGGGAGTGGCGAGTAGATATATGGCCAATTCAGGTAAAGAGCATTGGAAAGCAGTCCAATGGATACTCGGGTATTTGAAAGGGACATCTAGCATGCAGTTATGCTATGGAGGTTCGGATATTTAATTATATGGCTATGTTGATTCAGATATGGCTAGGGATATGGATGGTAGAAGAAGCACTACTGGATATATTTTCACAGTAGGTGGAACGGAAGTTAGTTGGATTTTAAGATTGCAGAAGGTTGTGGCTTTGTCTACTACAGAGGTAGAGTATGTTGTAGCTACAAAGGCTAGCAAGGAAATGATATGGATGAGTAGGTTCATGAAAGAGTTGGGAAAGGAGAAAAGTAATTGTAAACTATTCAGTGACAGTCAGAGTTCAATTCATTTGGAAAAGAACTCAACATTTCATTCAAGAACAAAACAAATTTAGTTGAGGTATCACTTCATACAGAAGTTTTTGGAGGATGGACAGTTGAATCTGGAAAATATTCATATGAGAAAGAACCCTATGGATATGCTAACGCAGCCTTTTACAAAGGAGAAGTTGGAGCTACACTCCACTTTTGTTGGTCTTCAAGTTTGAGACTTGAAAAGGAAGAAATAAAGCTAAGGAAGCATCCAATAATGATACTGTATACGTATGGAGCAGTAATTAATCTCTAAGTGGGAGATTGTTGAGTTGTGGAGCTCAATTACTTCAGTTTAGCATGCAATGGAAACTTGCTAGAAAATACAGTAACCATCAACGGTTAAGGGGGAACTGGTATTGGTCACCCAGGACCAACATCGGTTAGGTAAGGGAGGAACCGGCAGTGGTTAGGTCTAACTGGCGTCGATTACCTGTGGGAGGATGTTTTAATTAACTCTCAGGAATTATATCTATTTTTAGAATTAAAGTATATCTATTGATTGTAATTGCATGGCTAAGTGCCGTAAGTCTATAAACAACTATATAAGCATAAAAACTAGGGTTTATAAGTAATAATGATTAACAAGAATTAGAAAGAACTTGCAAAAGTTGGTGAGAGAGAGAATTATTGGTGATGAAGCAAAAGCTTGAGGAAAGAAAGTACTAAACATCTGAGGGATGTGGAAGATTATAAATCTTCATTGTATATCTTGAGAAAGTTTTGGATAATAGATTGACTTGTTTCTTGGTGGACATAGCCCACACTGGGTGAACCACGTTAAATTTGGTGTTGATTTATGTCTCTTGGTTTGTATATTTCTTCTGGTAGAATATCCACTTTTATTTGCATGTATGATTAGATCTGATATATTATCTGTACAACCAATGTGTTAACCCCAACATAGAGGTGTAGAAACATTGGGCCATATAGAAATATTATCGATGGTTAAGTAGAAGCACGAGGCCCTGACAGAAGCACAAGAGCTGCATAAGACTTGGCTGGAAGAGCTTGGGAAGCTCATTGCGTAGAAGACGGATTTTCTAGAGGGAAGAATGACCTCAATTTCCAGCATTGTGTTAGTCTTGCAAAATGAAAAAGGGGATATTGCGAGGGATGAATTAGAGTCCATTGCGGTGGAAATTCTAGAAAAAACAGAACAAGCACTTGCTGAATGGCAGAGCTTGGAGGTTGAAATAAAACAAGAATATCCTGAATTAGTTATTCAGGTTGAGGAAGAGACTGCAGGGTAAAACATCCTTTCATACATTTCTTCATTCTTTCCATTCATTCCATTCTTCTATTCTTTACTTCATTTTTTTGAGATACCCATTGTTGGGGCGGTAATGAAATTAGTGTGGGGTAATGTTAATTAAAGAACACTTGACAGAAAAAGCATATAAGAAGTCCGTGTGGGAAAACAAGTCATACACAAAGGCACGAATGGATAGGAAGAACGCACGCGTGAAACAGAAGTTCATTTTTTAGGACTTAGCTATTTTTGGGCATGAACATCTATTTTTGGAAGATGGCGTGCAGAACACACCAACGATGCAGAGACATGCACGCTAAGCATTTTCTATTTTTGAAGAATATGATTCAGAGCACTTTTGTATGCAGACAATCTAACAATAGGATTGTCACCTCAATTAACTATCAGTAGTCTATAGATAACACACTTGCATGTGTGGCTATGCATGAAAACGGTGCGTGGCTACTAATAACATCTGACCTAATTTTGGAATAGATAAGCAGTGAAGGAAAAGTCCCCACCCTATATATATGTAGTGAATTACCTATTAGAGAGATGACGGATATAGAGAGATAGATAACATAGTGTATATTTTTCTGGATTACCATATCAGATCCATGCACACATCGACATAGATTTCTAGTATTGTAAGAAGCTTCTGTATTATTGTGGTAATTAAGAGATGGAAGATATTGACTAAACCTAAGTGTTATTCCTGTGTATAATTGGGTAGTGCATATTCTTACTTCTATCATGATTATTGTTTAAACCTATTCTTTCCTAGATCTAGATCTTTCATGCACTGTATAATGATGTATTAGTTATGGATCTGTATGCTTTAAGTCTTCACCATGTTAACATTCTGCTACAGCAACCCTAAAGAGGGACTTGGTACATTTGGATGCTTCGGCTGAATGCTCAGTCTAGGCTGAGTGATGTGACAATGTGTCCAGGGGGTCATCTGGTGAATTCTAGGATGCATCAGCTCGTGAATTAATCCTTGGAATTGGAGTCAAAGTAAATATATATTTTTTCTATTAGATCATTAGTATCAGGGTCAAAGTCAGTAGGTTTGCCTCATGAGGAAACCATGATAGTGTTAATATTATTACTAAAAGTAGATTGTAATGATTCATGATAGTGAAGAATTTTTGCATTCTTAGCATGTGTGTATCATAATAAGAAGGGATTATTTAGAGTATAACCATCATCATAATTAGATGTAGTAATATCACATGAGTCTATGCTCATGTCAAGTTAAAAAAAATGATCTACAAGATGATGCTTAGTGTGAGTAATAGTGATATGGACTCGTTCAATATCTTCCTAGGTAAGATAGGTCATAGAGTAGGAGGCAATTGTGATATAATAACATTGGAGAGATAAAAATCAATATCTTAAGGTTTATTTGTTCGAGCTTGTCATCGTTCAAGTTAATAAGGTTAGGTGATGAATGGCCCACAACCTTGTAATGATCACTATATCCACAAAGGGAATCCACATAACGGTTAAAGCATTGATATTATTGAAGTGGGATGGTAGGGAGTTATTCAAGAGTAAGAATTTTGAATATCCCACATTGTTAGAAGAGGTCAAAGCACCAAGGATTTGTGTCACCCTGCACTTTATAGATGGCCCCTAGGTATGAAAAATTAACACATTTGTAGGTGATTTTTAATCCTAAATTAAATCTATGGATTGATTTAATTAGGTGTATGATATATAAGAGTTGATTAATGATTTAAGAAAGCTATAAAAATATAAGAACTAATAAAATTCATAGCTTATATAATAAATTTTGCCAAAAACCACTTAGCCTAGCATGAAATTGAAATCACAAAATAAAAGTATAGAGGAACTTAACTTACCACAACTGATTTCTAGAAATATATGGGACTGTGCAACATAGAAACCAAGATAATTGGACTTGGGAAACCCTTTCAAACTAGACTAGAACTAGAAATGTTCTTGTGTCAAGACCATAAAACACATCCAAGACTGTATTATATCGTTTAGGACCTTCTGTATGGTCTTGGAGCTACTCTAAGATGGATCTTGTAACTTTTTGGGATATTCTCTTTCTTGAATTTGTCTATCATTTTCAACCCTATGTGTTGTAGACACAATGAAGCTCTTTGTGTGAACTAATCACCATCTCAAAACCTAGCCATGTATGAAGAATATTTCAAAACAAATATTAAAAGGGTTTTGGGCACGCCCATGCATCACCGATGTTGGCACTACTCCAAAGAGGCCTAAAACCACACGACGTTCTCCACCTAGCATGTGATATCTAGATAGATCAATCAAATTTGGTAATGTCTTTGACCATTTTGCTTTGACTTAGCTCTTGCTATAAAAATTGGAGAGGGGATGTTTGAGAACTTCTGTAAGAGAGATATGGTTTCCTTGACCTATTTTTGATATTCATACTTGATTTGGGTGCTTCCCTAATGAATGTAGATATGTAATTTCAATATATAGGGAGCTTATAATGTCTTTTACAAGTGTAAGAAGTGACTATTTTAGTGCACTTCCTTGGGAGTTCCAGGTTAGCAAATGAGGCAGTGTTTACTTGCTATATAGGGTTATGTAGATGATTTATCTAAGAAAGGTTGACCCAGAGGAAGTATAAGACCCAAAGAAAGATTTAATTTTGAAAGTTCCATTTGAAGACATGTCAGTCCAAGACCATATAAAAGGGTCGAGACCGTATAGTATGGTCTTGACCAGACTATACAACCCTATATAGGAGCAAGGAATATGTTAAATGAGGTTTGGATCTAATGACTTGATGTTTCTATATAGATTTTATGCATTGTGCTTTAAGATTTTGTCGATATGTTAATGTGCAAGGACAAACAAGCGAAACAACAGACCTCATGATGTGCTAAGCAGGAAAGTAGAAGTTGTGTTTTTCATAACAAGAATGCGTATTCAATTCAAAATTGCCAAAGTGCACATCACCAAATTTGAGTGTCTACAATGGATGACGTGATTTTGTGCATGCAATGAGTCCATGGTCTAACTAAGAGGATATTATAAGACAAGGGGAAGTTGAATATAATGAATTTGAGGTCGTCAGTTTGGGGAGGCACAATGATAGAAATCCAAATGTAGGCCATAAGGGGAATTTGTCTATGATAATAACCATGACATGTGATTTTAGTGGATTTAAGGTTGTCAATAGAGTAGCCAAGTTTATTAATAAAGTCAAGAGAAGTAACAACGTATTAGAAACTTCATATATGAGGGCTCACTTAACCATAATGTGTCTAATATAAACTGAGATAAAGAGGGGAGGTTCATCTAAATGAAAAATAAGTTTTCCAAGAGTCATAAAAATGATAGGGAAATAATGCATGAAGAGTGATCAGTAGAAATATCAATGGAAATGCATATCTTTTCACATTAGTGAATGTCGTTCTCTTCTAAACCAAGTAAGGTAGGTTCCTACCCTAAAGTGGGTGGAAAAGGGATGTTCATAGTTAAGAGTGATAAAATAAGATGTTCACTATGTCTCAGAGATGTATGAATAAGCTCAAAAAATGGGATTTAACATGGGAGGTGAGAGATTTTCGTAAGGGGGACGAAATCTGCAAGGTTGTATTGTGCAACAATTTGAACATCTGGGTGTCAATCTGATTTTTTTAAAGAAGTGTAGCTTGCAAAGAGCTCCAAATTTTATTTATCTCTGATGGTTCTATGTGATTTGTCCTTCTATAAGGATCTTTACATGGGTTAATGGCATAAGGAACATTAGAAGGAGTATCAAACAATATTGTTCGTGCATGTGCGCAAAGGTTAATAACATCTAAAGAGGATGATGAAGCCATGTGTGGGATTGGTCATGTGGGAAAATTTACAAAGGGGTCAATGGAATTTATTGGAATTGTGGAATCAGGGATTGAGGCCTATTCATGTGAGTTTTGGCTTGGCAAACACGCATAGAGGACTCTGTAAGCTTTGATATGAATAGAAGAAGAATATGATGACTCGATACATGTGATAATATGTTTGGAACCTTGCATGTTGACTATGTTTTCCATAGAAGTACTAATAGAGGATATGAAGTTTCAAAAACTTGATTGGTGGTCGTAATTACTCTAAGTATGACTAGGTTTAGGTTGTTCAGATTTGGAGTGATTGAGGAGTTGATCATTATATATTATAAGGCATTAATTGGTTTGATGAACCACCTCATGTAGATCATGTTGTTTAGATTTGTCATGTGCCTTAGTTTCCTCGTATAACATTGCTCAAGTTATGGTTTCATGATCAAATTTATTGCCAAGGAGTAAGGTATCGACAAAGGATCAAAAGGGCACATTGATTTTCATAGGAATGACCTCAATTAGCAGGCCACAAAAAAAAATCAGTTTCATCATCTTTTAAGGAAGATGTTAAGGGGGGTTTATAACTATGGTGAATGGTCTAGGTATGTGTCATCCTAACTCCTCTTTAGATAGAGGCTAGTGACAATAAAAATGAGTGGAAGAAAGGGAATTTCATCGTGGGTTAGAAGTAGATTGATTAATGTTATGGATAAGCTTATTGAAATAAATGCCTTGAGGAAGGGTTTTTGTGACTTCATCGTCAATGACACTCTTGTTTCTAGGGTACATGAGGACATGAATGTTTTTAGGTGGTTATTATTTAAGGGAAGGATTTTAAAATTCCTTCATGAGGAAATCTTTACATTTTTCTTGCCCAAATTATTTTTCCAAAGAAGTAGGAGAAAATCATCTCACTTTTTATTGAATACAAGTTTTGAGAGATCCAATAAATAACTAAAATAAACTCTCATTAGGTATGTTATGTTCGAGCTTAGTGGATAAGTTTTTCCAACACTTGATAAAGGCTTAAAAAGATTTATTATTAGCTTTTTTACAATTGATGAAATCATTGATGTTGTTTTTAGGAAGGTCGTGATATTGAAATTCATTTACCAAGGTGATCACTGAGATTTCAAGTTTGATAATAGAGGTAGATAGAAGAGTGTGACACTAATCCAGAGCATCTCTTGTAAGTGTCTTGGCAAAGAGCTCAGTGGAAACATATGAAATAGCTTTGACCAAATCCTTGTAAAGGTTTCCAAAGGATTTGATATGAAGGTTAGGGTCACTAAAGCCATCATAAGAGATGGAAGGGGTGATCCCTCCAATGTCCATGAAAGAAATGTATGGAGTGAGAGGTCTCTTTAAATAACTTGAAGGACTTTGTTATGGATGGGAGGTTGGGAAATGTTTTCTCCATTGGTTCCTGTCAAAAGAGGAGGGACTGATCTTGGTGTGTTGTGCCCCAAGAGACCATTTTGGGTTAACTACTAAGTTGATCTAGATTATTTTACCATTGTAGGAATTTATTTGCAGTCATATTTTGTCATTGAATTAAATGATCAATAAGTTGCATGATGACTTTAGTAATATGGTATGAGAAATTTTGCATAAGGAAACTAGGTGTAATCTTCTATATTGTATTTAGACCATATACAAGAATAATACAAAGGCTATTATATAGCCATAGAAATAGAAAACCAACCTCCTACAAAATAGGAAGTCATACAACCAAATAACTTGTTAATAGCTTTATGGGTACAACCAAACTATATGAATATATTGTTGTTGAAGCAATATATTATACTAAATAAAAATATAGTTGAAATATTTACCGTATTGTAAATTTTAAATATGTGAGAATTATTAAATATCTGTAACATTCCCCCTAGTGCAAACATGGGATTAAAACAATTTCACTTCTTCTGCAGCTTACCGCCCTTGTCTGTTTATGATCTTGCCTCACTAATGATTTTGCAAAGGCTGACCAACAACCTCTGTATGAACCCCTGCTCATACGGTACGAACCCTTATTCATCCTCTTCAAGTATCATGATGTTGGTTTTACCTTGTGCTTTCATCTTTCCACTATATTTTCACATCAATGAGTTATGTAGAAAATACTGCTCACTGTTTACAATATTGAACACAAGAAAAAATTGCCAACTAAATACAAACAAATACAGGGACTATGAATATATCAACACAACACTATAAAAAATAAATTTCCACTCTGAAAAGAAAGCAAACTCACACCACAAAAATACCACCACAGCTTGTGTGTGGTCCCGTCATTGGTGACTAACGAGAGTTCACTGATCGACCTCCTTCCTCTTGTGCCTCCTTCCTCCAGTTAGATGTTACTTACTTAATATAGAAAGTACTTAGAATTATAAGCATTGTCCATTAGCTCTTGCTGCATCACTTTCTTCCTCTTCTTCATCAATAGCCATGGCACTTTCTTGTGACTTTCCATCAAGTAAATCTTGTGCTGTTTTCTTGCAGTTTATAGCTAAGTGACCAGATTGTTTACAATAGTAACAAGAGGTATGTTTCTTCATATTTTGGAGTTGGATCCTTATTAAAATGAAGATTTGTACTCTATTTAGCATATGATTTTTTTTTACCATACATTGCACTTTCCTCTGGATTAACCTTCTTAGTTCTATTTTCTTCTTCTATTAGAGAAGAAATCAAATATTCTAAACTAGGATTTATTTTACTTAATGTAAATATCATGTTAGAATAGATGGGAGACATGATATTAGTATTAAGGTGACTTAGGATTTATTTTTCTCAATTTCATCCAAATGAAATGTGATGTCTTTGTTAGATTTATGTGATGCAGGTAGGCATCAGATAATCCCAAACCAATAATCACCGTTGCTTTTTGATCTTTGCTTTTCCACTTTGTTTCTTCATCCGTTACTTTATGTGATGCAGGTAGGCGTCAGATAATCCCAAACCAATAATGACTATTGACGCAACTCTTTTGACTATATAGGATGGTAATACAAAATGGATGATAATGTTACTTTTGGACTTGACATAAAGACTTGTTACAACATATAATACTCTCAAGACAACAATTTCTTTATAAGACAAATTTTCCTTGATACACTACTATGACGACCCATAATGACATTCTAATAATGTATTATGACTCTATAATAAAAAAGTAATGATTATAGTATTATAATAGTAAACCTGAGACAAACAAATGTCTATGGCAATTGACCCATTACAAATTTTAATAACTTATTCTCTTAAAAAAAGGGCTTTGGAATAAAACTGAATTGATTGCATCTAAAAACAATATAATATTATCTTAAAAAAACACCTACTTGACCGACTAATTCTTAGGTATGAAGCTGAGAGGACTGTCACATTTAATTTTCTTTGTCGAAATTTCTTCTTGTGTGCCCAGATCTCAAAGAGCATTGTCCTCCATAAACGCCTTCATTGCAGGTTTCAAAACTGTAAGTGATCCAATTAAAATACTGTGACAAAGAAATGATACCCGAGATCACTTTCCCACACGCGTCCACACTACCTGGTGGTGAAGATTTGGATTGGATAGCGAGAGGAGGTGAGCAATATAAGTAGCGTCATATCTTCACGACGTATGCATATTAAAAAAAATACACAACACCTGTCAATGAAGTTGATGCACAGGAAAGGCTCGGGTATATAAATCATGGAGGTAGAAGAATATGGCTATGCAACCCACTATGTTGGCTTTTAACGACTGCGGAAAATCCTCTCTAATGAATCAGTCAAATAAATATCATAGATATGTGGATCAGATTGCCTAGATTTATACACATGAGAAGTACATCGAACACTATGTGTATGAGATATTTGTCAACAAAGGATGAATCATGAATCGACTGTCAGGACCCCTGAATGGAAGCAGATTGACAATGGCGCTCACAGATTGTGAACACATGAAGAATAATAACCTGCTCTGATACCAAATAATATGTTATGAGAAAATTTGCGTAAGGAAACTGGGTGTAATCTTTTGTATTGTATTCAGACCATATACAAGAATAATATAAAGGCTGTTATATATAGTCATAGAAATAGGAAACCATACAACCAAATAATTCGTCAATGGCACAAACAAACTATATGAATATATTGTTGTAGAAAAAATATATTATACTAAATAGCAATATAATTAAATATTTATCCTATGGTAAATATTAAATAGGTGAACATTATTAAATATTTGTAACATTTGATCTTATTTAAATGAGGGTGGTGTTATTGATTGAATCAACATTTGACATACTTGTAGAAAGCTCAGTGTGATTGATAGTTAAATCCGAATTGTTAGAAAGGTAGTTTTAAATGCGTTTTTGCAACTTATCAGGTGACATTTCCTACATATTCAAGGAATTGTTGAAGAAATTTATGTCTAGTAGGAGGGTAATCATATTTAGGGACATCTTCATGTTCTCCTTCCTCTTCTAATACAAAGACAAGATTTCAAATGCTAGATTTGGTTTGTACATTGAAGTTGGTGATTTTGGTTTCTTAGTTTTAGAAACTCTTATGGTCAAACAATCAATGTAATGAGGAACTAGCTTAGGAAAATCATCTCCCTCATTGTAATTGTTTTTATATAGATATGGCTTGGGAGAATAATTAACAACACCACCAGTCAAGTATTCCATTATGAAGTTTTGATAAATTTGGTTCAAACTTCGCAATAAAACACATTCAAAACCTTTCATTAATATTCATTAACATATATTACAATTCTATAGGCAATATGATTCCTATAAATAAGGAAAGCTAACTATCTCCTAAAACCACTCTACTAAATATGTACGAGTTGTTACAATGACTCATACATAATCTAAACAATATTATTTTACTTGTATTATTACGTAATTGTTTCTCAACAACTCATATAACAAAGATATTATTACTCACATAAAAATATTAACTTAATATTCACCCACCATGAGAGCACTATTATTCCTAACATTCCCCCTTTTGTGCGAACATGGTAGAAAATTAATCACACTCCTTTACTATAGTGTGACGCCTCTACTTGATTATGATATTGTTCCACATGTGCTATCACACAACTCTCAAAAGTTATATTGTCGTAAGTGGCTTTTATGGATGGATACAACAACCACTAGGTGTGAATAAGGACCCACACATCTATTCACCCTACATGCCTGTAAAATGATGGTTTTACAGAAGATAAACCAACCACCCAAACATCTAGAAGGTTTTCCAGGAAAATTAACATATAAAGATGGTTTTACAAGACAACCAACAACCTCAAAGATGGATTTACATGACAACCCACAACCTCAATACAAGTATCATGATGTTGTAGTACTTTATTATTTAAAATTTTCATTATATCTTTACATCAACGGATTAAATATGGAATTTCACTTATTTGTAACAATTTTGAACAAGAATATTCCTTAGTTCTTATTATGAATATCACACCAAACTAAAAACATGAAAGTCTAAAAAATGAGGACTAAGTCCTCATCACATCTTGTAGAGTCTACACTTGATCATTGTTACTCGATCTCACACAACATAATTAGATTTTGTTGGTGTTGGACTCCAGTATCAACATAGTTATTGTGCACACTTTATTTTACACTATCCTATTGTGAGGTCTTGTTGTTAATGGTTGATGTGTTCAGTTGTTGTTTAAACTCCTTCCTCCATTACCTCCATCCTCTAACAAGATATTTATAACTTAGCCAAATCTTATCATGAGCTTTAGTTATACAATTCCCCCCAAAAGTTTGATTTGGATGTTGGATTACACCCAAAAAACGCATCTATGAGGTAAAATTTTTTTTTTTTTCAAATTTTTGACAAAGAATCGCAATTTGGAACCAATGACATATGGACTCACATACTTGATAATTATGACTAAAAAAATTTGATGATGACATCACTTAACTTTTAAATTTTTAACAATAATTTTAACTGACTCAACATGACATTAATGATTTAAAAATACTTTAAAAGTAATTTAATATTACTTTTCAACTATATAGATATTTAGAACCCACATTGACTATTATCAATGATGTAGCCTAGAATTCACTAAAAATGACCCAAGCATGCTGGCACATCACTCATCCTGAGCTGAGCACTCACCCTAAGCACTCAAAGGCGCTAGGCCCCTCTTTAGAGTTGCTTGTTCAAAATGTTAGCATGGAGGTGCATATGTATATTCAGATTCATAACCAATAGTACACAATCCACAGTGCACAAACTAGATCTAGGTCTAGAATATATGAAAGATAAACTAAACAATGACTATAATAAGATTTACCATACAAGAACCATATTCAATCATATTCAAGACCATTATCTAGCCAATATGTTCCATTGCATTAAATACTGTAAAACACAAAAGCTTCTTACATTACAAAAGTATCTCCATGAGTCATGTGCATGCTAAAATATGTAGCATAACCCTACAATGATTCGCTCTCTCCCAAAACCGTGTAAATCAATTCATATATATAGGGGTGGGGACTTGCCCTTCACCGCCCATGCACTTTCTCAAAATAGGCCACATGCTAAATAATAGCCATGCGCCTTTACAAAAGGATGAAAAAACATGCAAGTGTTTTAACAATAGACTTCTTATAGTTAACTCTGAGTAGAAATCCTATTATTACCATAAACTATGCATGGCGCTTAGCTGATGCTTGTTCCCAAAATACCAATGCGTGGATCGCAAGTCTTCATGTTTTTGTGTTCCCAACACACTAACTCCAAAAATAGCATGGACCTACAAAACGACTAAGTTCCAAATTTAAAGTGTTCTGGTGCATGCTTGTTTTGTTATTCTTCCGCACATTTAAATGTGCCTTGCTCCCGCGCACACATCCTTTATGTGTCTTCACTTTAGAGGAATATTCCATCTACTCAACATTACCCCATACTAAAGTACATTTCTGCCCCGAAAATGGATAATTCCCTCTTATTTCTCTAACAACAAAGAATAAAAAAAATGAAAGAATGAAGTTTTACTCTGTAGTCCCCTCTTCTATAGGTAGGATCAACTTTGGATATTCACCCTTAAGCTCAGCTTCCAATGTTTTCCAGTCACTCAGCACGTCCCCTATTTTCTCCAAAATGTCTGTCACTATGGCATCTAATTCATCCTGAGTTATCTTCTCTTTTTCATTCTATAGCACTTGGACAATATTGGTCATACCTGGCACCATTCCTTCCATGAAATCCATTTTCTACACTATAAATATCCCAATTTCATTGATTCGATCCTTGTGTGGATCTTGGGCTGCTATGAGGGCCTCGTGCTTTTGTTTCATTAGAGCTAGCCTTTCTATGTGCCCAAGTGTCTCATCCTTCATTACCTTCAAAACTTCATTATCTTCTGCTATAGTTCTGGTCCTTATTATCGCGTTCGGTGCCGCACACATGTTCAAAGCTTGATTTTCTTTCTTCAGCTCATCTTTCAGGGTTTGGAGAAAATCCTCATAACTTAAATTTTTTCCAGCAATATTGGCCTTTTCTCTTGCTTCTTCTTCTGCAGGATATTTTGATGCGGTCATTCGAACGCAAATAATGAATTGCAGAGGGAAACTTTTGAGGAACCTGAGATTCTAAATGAGGCCTTACCTTAAGAATATGGTCACCAAGTTCCTCAGCCATGCTAATAAAAGCCTCATTCTTTTCTTCTTACCATTCCTTCTCTCCTTTTAGGTGCTTTACGTGGGTAGTCTTATCCTTATTGTCTTCCAATAGTGCTCTAATTATTACTACTTTATCTACATTCCTCTGCACAACCTCAATAGATACCATGACCAAGGCATTGCTCACTTGTTCATCGGACATCATAGGAGGTTTAGCAGTCTTGTGCCTGATTTATAGTGCCTTCTTCACTCTGTGCAGGACACGTGATTCATCATATACATCAAAATATGGTTTGTCCATATGTATTTACATGGACCAAGACAATTTCTTTCTAGTACACACATTGGCCATCTCTGGATCCATCAACTCCCATCCATATAATTACTTTAGCCCTATGGTGCTCTAAAATTGGGTGCGTATAATTTTCCTTGGGTCTTCTACATACCCCATAACATGAGCCATGTATTCTTCGCTCACCTTCCCCTCCTTCAATTTCTACCCCTTAGGAACCTAGGTGCCAGAGTATGGAGTTGGTCATTCACCTTCCTGAGCAGTGTGGAGTGCACTAGATGGCTCACCCATTTCTTCTTATGTTTCCTTTAACCCATCCTCATCATTTTTCATCTCCTCATCACAATGCTCCTTTGTATCCTTAGGTTGCACCAAGGTTCCTAGTGTGCTCTCCCCATACTCATCCTCCTCATCATCCTTGAGCTTTAGCTTCCTTCTGATCTTCTTATCAGGTGCTTCCTTATGAGGGGAGATCCGAGGTAACCTTCACAAAGGTTGTGATGCTCCTTCACCCTAAGTTCTAGTTCTCTTGAACACCCTTTTTTAATTGGTGCTCCTCATTGACTGGGTCTGTGTCTAAGTCTGGCACGTCTATTTCCAATACTTCCTCTTCTTGTTGTTATGGAGGAGTAACCTCACGCTCACTTTCCTTTTTGTCTATGGGCTATCTCTGACCCCTACACACTAAACCATTATTGTCCTCATGTAGGTATTCTTCCTCTTCTTCTTCTAGGGCTGGGGTAGGCTTCTCAGCTGCCAAATTTCCAATTGTGTGCTTCCCCTTAGGCGGGCATGGTAGTATGAATCTGTTCTCCACATACTTGCCATTTTCCAGCATAGGATTAAGCTGAATGTAAATTAGTGCAACCCCACTGTTGCCAATGGCCAAGCTTATTGGACTCATGGCTATATCATTTTAGATGAACCTTTCAATGTAAGCAGACCTACCTGGGTAAGCGTAAGTCTTTCTCAGGGTATGGTAGTCACAATTTACCTTATCTGCATTGTATAGAAACCGGTGTGCATCTGAAAACCTGTAAACTGTGGCTTGAAAGAAACATGTTGTGAAGGTGTATGGTATTTTGCACCACCGACTCCATGTTCCATACTTCATCACAAAGTGCGCGATGCAAAAATGTTGGTACACTACAAATTGTACCAACTTGCTTACCACTGATGGTAGCTCCTTGGGAATTATCCATTTCTCTTTGAATACCACACGAAGTCAGTTGTACTACATCTCTTCCCTTTGCTTGAATGATCCACTCATATATCCTTCACATAAATATTTCTCAAATATTTCTGCAAGAGACTTCTTCTTTGCATAATACTCCCAAATCTTATTCTTTGGCCCATCCAGCACTCCAATTTCCACAAATACAAGAGATAACAAAATAGACCAAAGCTATTTTCTCACCTTTACATGCCTCCTCAATTATTATATCAGCTATGTATCCTGTTAGATTGTATATCTCTCCCTATGACATCCTCTTAGCGATGTGGAGCCACATGGTGTTCAATTATGACCATATCTCCTGGTCATTCAGTTTTGTAAGTAGGTGCGTGGCCGCCTGCACAACAAGATACTTCCTCGGTTTGTAGATGTCCATGTTGCGTAGACCCTTTGAATAGTCCAACTCCTTACTCATGGCCAAAATAGTTTCCTTTTTAGTTAAATCACTACTAATTTTTGTACATGTACCTTTCAATCCTATTAGGATAGAAATTAAGGGCATTATGATCCTCACTCGCCACCCAACAAAATAAAAGAAGTCCTCATGGAATCTGATCTTGAGTCATTGGTAGAGTTTTTTGGGTTTTCCAAAATGAGTTCATACAACTGGTAGAACCCTACCTTCATCGACAACTTCTCTCCAGCATCGTCATAGATGGGCATATCATCAACTATTAATTTATTGGTCTTCCTGTTCAGCATCACATCTAACTCCTCCTTATTATCAGTTGTTTGATGATTATAGTCACTCACTTTACTCCAGAGGATATGAGAATCTTAATCCCATCCCATGATTACTTCTTCTAGATATTGCATCTCAGAAAATTTGCTTTTGGGGGTATCCTCTATCTCGACTTTGGTCTCTACCTTCTTCCTCCCCTTTGTCCCTGCTCTAGGTGCTCTTCTTGGTGCCATATGAAGAAAAGAGTGTTCCTTTTTACTTCTGTTGATCTATGTGATCCAAAATCTCATGCCCTAGCTAAAAAACACAAGACC
Source organism: Taxus chinensis (assembly GCA_019776745.2). Classification (NCBI taxonomy): domain Eukaryota; kingdom Viridiplantae; phylum Streptophyta; class Pinopsida; order Cupressales; family Taxaceae; genus Taxus; species Taxus chinensis. Next base: position 524,982,673 of record CM034152.1, read on the forward strand.
TAGCTTCTTCTCAAACACTGGCACTCTATTTCTCCTTTCTGCATGCCTCTGCTTCACTCAAACCATTCTCTAATGGGAACGTAAGCCAATTTTGTGCACACTTTTGTTATCCTTGCATGGTTTCTTAGTTCTCTACACTTCACAATGTCTCGCTTGGCTCATTTGAAAATAGCTCACTCAAATACTCATAATCGCAAAGGTAAAATTGAACCCGCATCCTCCTTATATATATTTCAAAAAAATTATCACATTTAATCACATTTATTGCTCCTTCACCTACCATCGATCCTCACATTAACTCACAATTTACCAACTTTTCCTCACAATACATTTGTGCACCACAATCATAACCTTCTAGCGCGCCTTTCTACATCTTGTCTACAAACCTCCTTTCGCACGCTCCCATGTGGCAAAGTACTTTGCCACTGTGTCTTCCTCTAAGTTACCTCATGTTACATTGTGTGTTCATTTTTTGTCTCACCTATGGTCTTCATTAGAAGTAATTTTCTTTCTAGTAGCATCGTTCCATACCATCTACACAAATATTTCCTTATGCATACCCAGCTTTGGATGAAAACCAACCCACACTAAGGGTATGTGCAGTCCTCTACGTATGAAACACTTTAGATTACAATCAACTTCTAGCACGCAAATGTGCTTATTACACAAAACAAAGAATGAAATTTACAAAGCATAACAACGAAGAAGGAGCAAGAGAACCATTGAGGAGCTCGATAAGATGGATGCTGCTCAGATGACCGCGTTAGGCATGTTTCAAGCTTGGAAAAAAGTCAAGATCAGCATTGATCAAGCGGCCAAGAAGTAGTCCTGGATACTTCTGCTGCTCTTTTATGTTAATATTACTGTTTCTTGGCTGTCGTCTTGCTGTTTTTTTTGCCGTTGTTTTGCTGTTAAGTCTTCTCTGTGTAGCTGTTTCTGGGTTACGTGGTATTTTTTGTAACTCTTGATCTGCGCTACAGTTACTCTACTCCTCTCTCTTATTCCGGCTTATAGGCCTTATTTTGTAGTCAAGGGTATAGTCCCTTTCAAAAATACTATTTGCCAATATTAAAAAAAACAACGAAGAAGGAAACACATCTAACGGAAAATACATTAAGGGAAATCTAATCTAGATGGAAATACTTCCTTATTATAAAAACCAAGAAGGCTTATTTATATTAGGGCTTTAGCTTACTCCCATTGAAGTAACTGACAAACTGTGTTTCATCAAGCACCTATAGCTGAAAAGCACCTGAGTCAAGTATGTGATTGATAACATACGGTCCCAACCAATGCACCTTAAGGTTTCCTAGGTGGCACAGAAACTTTGAATCATAAAGAAGCACCATCTACCCAACCTCAATTTTCTTGTCCTTGATGTTCCTATTGTGCCATGCCTTCTGCCTGGATTTTTCTTGCTTCTAATTCCATCATGATATGGTGCACCTCTCATCCAGCTAAAGTAACTTGTCAATTCTTTCTTCCAACGCTTTCTCATCAGCCAAAGCTCTAATGCGCACAATACGTAAAGAAGGTAACATGAATTCCATGGGAAGAACTACTTTTGCACAAAACACCAATTGAAAGGGTGATGCCTTATTCAACCAGTTGTAGGTTGTTCTATATGCCCAAAGCACAACATAAACTTTATCATCCCATTCCTTCCGACATCAAATTTTTTTGTCAACATTTGGCTCAAAATCTTATTGAAAGCCTCAACGATCCCATTTGTTTAGGGGTGATAGGGTGTTTTCTTATGGTGTGAAACCATAAATTCATCCAATAATATCCTGATGATCTCATTAAGGAAATGAGAGCCTTTATCACTTTTCAAACTTAAAGAACATCCATACATGGTAAGAATATTTTCCCACAAGAACCTTGTTGTTGTAGCTATTGTACAATCCTTTGTAGGTGCCATTTCCACCCACCTTGTAAGATAATCTATACAAGTGATGATTTAGTGTGATCCAGTTCTACGTGCGGCTAGGGAAAAACAATCCACAAAGTCAATTTCCCATATCTCAAAAGGTTCTGCACTAGTAATAGGCCTCAAATGCATTTCATCTCCCTTTCTATGTTTTCCAAGGTGTTAACAGTGATCACAAGCCTTATAATATTCTTTACAATCCTTGTATAAGGTCTCCTATCATAAATCAACTAGTAAGATCTTGCGCACAGTGGCATCCCCTATGAAGTGTCCACCTATGATACCGTCATGAGCCTCCTCCATAATTTTTGTACACTCATGCTCTAGTATAAATCGACGCAAGACTTCATCTCGTCCTAGTTTGTATAAGTCGTCATTGATCAACATGAAAGGTGTGGTGTGAATTGCAAGTTTTTTCTTTTCTAATTCCTTCATTCCTTCGAGTGCTATACTTGTGCATAAAAATACAAAAATATCCTATAAGTCCAAGGGCGTGCAGTTTAGCCTCTATAACTGTGCATCTAACATTATATCTTCAATACTCTGTGTGTCCTCTCCTGATTGAATCCTTGATAAATGATCTAGGCTAGAATTGATTTTTCTTGGCTTTACCACAATTGTAAAGTCAAACTCCTAGAATAATAGAACCCATCGACATATGCGCCCCTGTAAAACGGGCTTGTTCACCAAGTATTTCAATGCCATGTGATTAGTATAGAAAACAAAAGGTGTTGCTAGTATGTATTGTCTAAAATTATGTAGTGCGTAGATCATTGACAAAGCCTCGTGCTTTGTAGTTGTATAATTTTGTTCTATAGGAGTCAACTTTCTACTAGCAAAGAAAATAGAATGATCTATAATACCTTTTAATAACTCCTCCAGGGGCACGAAAATTTTAGCATATCCTTTGATAATTTTTTTGTAATACCCTGTGTGGCCCAAGAATCCATGCACCTCACTCTGACTAGTGGGTTCCTCCAAGCCTAAAATGACTACAACCTTAGTTGGATCTACTAATAAACCTTCCTTGCAGATGATATGCCCTAAAAGAGTTCCAAAAGGTGTAGCAAATGCACACTTCCTGATATTTAAAGAGATGTTTAACTATTTGCACCTCTCAAAATTTAACCTCAAGTTGGCACAATGATCCTTGACAATCTCATATACGTGTCCAGTCATCCAACTAAACTTGTAAGAATTTGTGAATAAAATCCTAGAATTCTTGACCAACAATACGTGAAAATACTTCAGGTGTGTTATTCAATCCAAAGGGCATCACCATGTATGCAAAACTTCCCCATTCAGTGGTGAAATTTGTCTTCTCTCGATCTTCTTTAGCAATCCTTACTTGATGATACACAGAAAATCCATATGTAAAAGAATAAATTCCGCGCCCTACAATTCCTTCCAATATTTCTTCAGTGAATGGTGTAGGGAAAGGATCAATCACACATGCAACATTCAACTCCATGTAGTCCACACAATGCATCTTTATTTATGTTGATTACCATAGGGCTTACCCACTTTGATTCCTTTATGGGTTCAATGATGCCAGAGTTCAACATCTTGTCAATTTCTTCTTCAAATTTTATTCGCAAGTTAGGGTTCATCCTATAAGGTCTCTGTATGATAGAAAATCAACACGTGACCTTCCTCGCACCCAACCTCCCAAGGTCGTGCCAAGACATCCAATGTGGAATTGAAAGGGGAGTGAAATTGATGGCGATGATCAAGCTAATTGGGTAATCTTATGTCTTCAGCACGCAATAATGAGATTTGCAAATCTAAGGCAAAGAATGCTCTCCTAATTCGAAGGGGTGTAATGGTATGGTCTAATATGATAGCTACTTAGAGACTCCAATTGATGTCTAGTTCTACCGAGATTCTATTGATTGGTTGTGGAATACGTGGAAAGTAACCTGCAGGTGCCTTGTATGGGTTTCCAGACAAGGTCAAGGAAATTGAGACAAGAGATGTGGTGGAGCTATAGGAACTAAGGGTGACTTTCTGGTCTTGTCCAAAAATTCTTAGCTTGATCGGCTACTATATTCAACAATGAAAGATGTCTAATAATATCAGGTGGAAGTGGTGAAGATATGAATACCAGTGTGCGTGAGCTAGTGTCGATATCTAACTGACTAGCAGGCTCATTGGGTTGCGGGACCTGTGGGTCATAACCAAAGACTCATTGAGGTTGAGGCCCTTGTATGGTCATGCATGCAATCAAATCCTATTTCTAGGAGTAGTCCAAAAATTTTAGGCTTGATTAGCAGTTACGTTCAATGTCTCTAATTGTGTTATTTTCTCTGCATATGTGGCAGGTGTACGTAATATTGTTAAGTGCAAACTTGTGTCAATATCAGTTTTTTGCTATGGCTTGTTGGGTTGTGGGACCAGGGGATCGCAACTGAAAGTCTTTTCCTGTTGCAAGACCATTGATGGTCATGCAAGATGAATTGATTTGTTTTTTAGTAAATAAACTATCTATCAAAGGAAATCTAAGCTATATTTTTGGTGTTTTCTTAATATATAAGAACAAAGCAGTAAAACAAGCTAATATATGGAAAGTAATGTTTTTTTTCTTTTCTAACTTTTTAGACAATGCATCTAATCTAATAAACTAGTTTAAAACAAATAACTAGCCGGATGTAGCTAATTATCTATGTAGATGTGAGAATCTAAATCTAAGATCTATTCTAACTACGATAAAATCTTTTCAACCCTACCTTAGAAGTGAAGAACAAATCATGGCTCTAACAGAGTTATTGTTCCCCCACAACTTTCCTAGAAATATTGAAGAGAAAACTTGCTATTGATTTGATCTACTTACAATTATCTAGCTAATTGAAATGAATTGTTTCTCTACTCTATTTGATATGCAATTGAAATTAACAATTTGTAATTGACAATTTGATAAACAAAAAGAAAACAAATACACAACTCCAACCTAGAAGAGCAAGAACCTTGGTAAATCTAGTAGTAGCAATATCTGTCCCCTCAATTCTTTTCTTTCTTTCTCTGAGTGTTCATGTGAGTCCAAAGGATTGGGAATGCAAAGAAAAAAAACAAGAGGATGGCGCTTGAGTGATGGCAGTTTGGAAGCAATATGGACGTAATGCAAGTAGAAGATGGATAGCACAAGAGATCTGAGCTCGGCTATGAAATTCCTATCAAGATTATGGCAGCACAACAATGTAAGATACAAAAAATTCTTAGGCCCTTTGCTTGAATACAAGAATGGAATATATAAGAATGGAGGATAGAAGGTTACTTCATGTACAAAGAAATAAAGAGGCAGTTCCACTCATTAAATCTATTTAAAAATAGAAGGAGCAAAGAGAACCAAACAAATGAAGCTATTTTTAGAAAATTCGGCTCATGGATGCGTTCAGAAAGAAAACTTAAGTGAATTTTTGCATGCAATTTTATGCGTGAAGGTTTTAGAAAAATCGATCAGGACCGCCACCCTACCTGGGTGGCGGTTTAGACACTTAATGCCAAAACAAGCACAAAAAGAAGGGGGAAGCTGGAAAAATGCAAGGAAAAGTTAAGTAAGGCTATCTAGGCTACAAATATATACTACAAATGGGTTTTTGGAGCTCTAACACGTTTTTGAAAGGATTTTGAATCATCAGTGGGGACTTTTATGACCATTTTGCTGATAATATAGCACATGCAATTTTGGGTGCGTACATATTGCCCCCTCAGAGAAGCATCTTAGCCATAAAAGAAGCGTAAAACGTAGAGTCTGAGTATGACATTCCTGAAATGGGGAGTTAGAAGCTATACCTGACACGCCCGTGTTAAAATCTCAATGTCCAAACTCCTGCTACCTGCAAGAGAAAAAGAAGACTCAAGTGCAAATAGATAAAATATTAAAAAATAAGCACTAAATTAAAATGACAAGAGGACTTACCATTTGCGTGAGGCTGTAGAAATATACCTATGTCGATGCTCCAGCCCTGTAAACAAACACACTCAAAACGAAGTTAGAAATAACATATATATCAAAAAAAACTTATTTCTCAATTCATTTGTGCATTGTTGTTTTAGTTAGTTTGATTGATTTGGAGCTTTGGATTTACGGTGACTATTCTAGATGAGAATATAGTCTATACATTCATGTCGAGATTGTGATCATGCCTTCGCTAGTGGGAGATCGACCAGAGCACTCTCAGGTTAGCTATTTCCTCCTATCTTTTTGTACCCTAAAAGTTAAAACGTTGAAAAGTTCACCTAGAGGGGGAGATTTTCAAAATTTCTTGTTTCGGATGAGTCTTTAGGGGGGGCACCCATAGGGCATGCTTTTATTTTGTCAAAAATGGTCAATTTCAACATTTTTGTTCATTTCTAGGGTTAAGGGCACGTTTTGAAAATTGGTTCAGGATTACTGCCCTGCCACAAAGCAGGGTGGCGGCGGTCGCCCTTTGGGCGGGATAGACAAGAATGTCAAAACATGCTCGAAACTTGATTTTTTTGGATTTTTGAGAGTTTACTATGTTTTTTATGAGCTTATTGTGTGATGTACTTTACTAACTTACTCTTTTCTCATGTTTTGGTGGATGCAGAAAAAGGTGGAGTACATACGCTGGAGCACAGAGAGAGTGTGTGATTGGCTCCCTGGGATTTTAGATCAGCTGACCCAGGTTGAGATGGATCTTTTATAGTGGGCAGGAATCTGGCAGATAGCACGGGTACCCCATGTTGCTTATTTTCTTACTGGGAAGTAGACTGGAACACTTTCTGGTTCCTAGGTGTCAGGGGGGAGTGGACCATCACTCTGGAGGATGTATACCACATTCTTGGACGCCTGGTACTTAGTAGGAAGCTTAGATTTGGAACAACGGGATCCAGGGCCATGATGACACAAAAGGCTACATACATGGGAGACTTTATTGTCTCATTTGGCTCAAAGAAGGGAATGAAGGTTTGGTTTATTGCTACTGCTCCCATTCCTATCCTTTGAAGAACCATCATGGGTATCTTATCCTCGAGACTAATCAGGGACAAGGGAGGAGATACACTCTTATACTATTGGGCCCCCATCATTGCATAGATTGAAGCTCATGGCTGTAAGTATGCCTAGGGAACATATATTCTGGGGAGCACATACCATGACTTATACAGAGTTTTCAGATTGCAGGGATAGTCCTTGAGCCACCCCACTCTGGTTACGAGTTGGTTCTATGAGTGTTTCATCCCATATGGAAGGGGGGTACATGTATCAGATCTAGAGGTTTTCCAGGAAACTAGATGGATTGGCATGTCAGAGCTCTAGACACCACATCAGTCAATGGGCTCCTTGACTATAGCAGACATGAAGACCACACCCTATCAAGACATGGCATGGATATGGGGTGAGGAGACTATGAAGATGGTATCTTATTCTTCCATAAGATAGCTATTTGACAGAGTTAGGAGGCTAGATAATCACCCCTTTGATCGGGCACCCCAGCAATTCGATCTTCCATACCCTGTCATGCTTCTTCCATTGGCACCGGTTTACAGGACTATTCGGGAGGCACAGAGAGGTCCTAGAGGGGATCTTGGTTGGACAGGTTTTACTCCTAGTGTGCCTATTGTATTCATGTGTGTAGTCTAGGCTCAACGGGTAGCTGGTACTCCTCAAGCACCATTACTTTAGATTGGGGCAGCTCCTGCTCAAATTTGGGAGGAGGATGAGCCAATCGATTTGGAATTTGACTCTGAGGAGGATGCGGGAGACAATATGGAGTAGGAGTTGGTCAGGGAGGAGGATGAGGGGGCAAGACCTTTGGAGGGGGTTGACAGTGACCCTGAGTGGCATGATACTTAGGAGATCCTCAGAGCAGCGCATGAGGAGGCGAGCACGGAGAGAGAGACTCTAGTCTTGGAGGAGACACTTGGAGGGGATGATGAGTCTGTGATTAGATAACACCATGCCTCCAGAGTCGGGGAGGCTCCACAACCATAGAAGCCAGTGCCGCAGTAGTCATTGATCCCACATGGATTCCCGAAGACTCGAGTATGTTCAATACTCCTTTCTCAATTTTGTCTATCGATTTTTGCATGTTTAGCTTAGCATTCTCTTTTGATTGGTGTTCTGTGATTTTCTCTTAGCTCACTATATCTCTTTTTTTTCTTTTTTACAGTGTCTACACATGAGTGGCGAGAGCTCATTCGTCAGGTATGTGTGGACACCCTATTGATCCCCTCGGGGAAGACTCAGGCCAAGTTGACTGCTGATTCAGGGCAGCCCTTAGCCACCAGCCAACATACCGACGTGTTTTCTCCCATCTAGAAGGTCACAGAGATAGTGACCTCCCTTCGTACCACAGTAGCTGGATACGAGACCACTAAGCACCTGATGAGGTGAAGCCATTCTCATAGTGAGGCTACGGGAAATGGGCACCACCATGAGTACTCACACCATTCAGTCCATTCTCAGCACCATCGTAGCCACAGCAGGAGCCCTAGATGTGGTCACACACCATCTAAGGGATCCCACAGGGATTGGTAGGTCATTGAGCCTTTATTACTTTTTGTATGTTTTGGGCTCATTGCGAGCATTTTTTACCATGCCTAGCGCATGAATACATTGTATACAAACTTGATCCACTATGATATATACAGACTCTATTTTTGGTTAGGCATTACATTGTATCCGAGTTGACTTTCTTTTATTCATCTCTCATGTGTACTCTAGATGTTTAGAATTTCAGCTTTTCTATGCTTTTCAGATTGTATGCAATGGATGTGAAATGATAACAAAATGATTTCTTTTTGTATTTCATAATGCTGATATATGATGATGTAAACACAATGTGATCTTAAACTTAGTTTCTTTTGCAATCTTCAGTACTTCATATTTGTCTTGAAAAAATGTGATGATATAGTGATATGATAAATAGATATGTTTGTCCCACTCCTAACCCCACACAACTAGTAAGATGTGAGGGCTCAACACCGAGAGTTAGGAAGGGAACAAGCCGTGAAATTTGTTGAATGACAGTGATGAGAGAAGGAAAGAGGATTGACAAAACCAAATTGGGATGTTATAACCTTACCCTACTCATCTTACTTCATAGTTTAGAATGTGAATTGATTTCTAGTTTATCTAGACTTGGATCTATAGATGGCCACTTGGTTGAAAAAATATGGTTTTTAGGGTTTTGAATTCTCTTGGAATTTTGAACATCTAATTCACTTTGTTTTGACTTAGGATTTCACAGTAATTGATTTAATTGTTTATGACTTTCAGATTTGTCAAAGAGACCACCTAAACCTTGCCCCATGCTACCAGTAGGAAGCACAGGCTTATCACCATGGACAAGGCATAGGCGAGTAAGGACATTTCCTTCCTTTCCCAACCCTACGTTACTAGTAAGAGACACAAGCTCAACACTAATGGTTGGTAGGGAAAATAAATGTGTAAAATAAATTTTTTTTGTTGATTTACATTTGACTTGATTTTTTGGAAAAAATGTTTAGAATGTTCTTATTTCCAAGGAGATGTATGTGGGATAGATGTGACACCATGAAGCTTCTAGAATAGATCATGAATAAAAGGCACCTATCCTAAGAAGAGACCAAAAGTAGAACCAAGTATGTAGGCCTTGGTATGGTTACTGTCAAAACTTTGTCTTATCTTGTTTGGATCGATAAATGATTTAGAAACAATTGATGATATTATTAAGGTCTAAAGAGAAATGATTTGAACATTTTCCAATGTTTTTAGAAGTTTTTAGGAGTTGTTGTAAGAATAAATCCCTTGATCAAAAATTTATGAAATGAATTGGCAAATGAAAATGCAATGTAGATGCAATAATGTACATATGAGAATGTTGATGGATCATGTGTAATACCTCTTTAGGTGAAGAGAGTTTACGGATTCTCTAAACTCCTCACCTTCTAGTGTACATAAGTGAAATGCACCATTTTTATAGTCTTCAACTACTTGATATGGACCCAGGTCTGAACTTTCTTCCCTCATCGGTCTTCTTGTCTATTTGGTTTTCGAGTCTTAATACCAAATCTCCTTCGTATATCTCATGTTCATACACCTTATTATTGTATTTCACAGCCATGCGGTTAGCGCAAACACTGTGTCATTGTTCAACATTCAATCTAGCTTCGTCGAGACTTTCTAACTGGGAGAGTCAAGCTTCTTGATAACCCTCCTCTCCCAGGATCCCATGTAGTGAAATGTGGAGGCTAGGTATTTCAACTTCGAGTGGCAAAACTACCTCAGCACCGAATACTAAGGAAAAGGGGGTTTCCCCCATTAGTGTTCTAACCGACTTTTAGTAGGCCCACAAGGCCGGAAAAAGCTTTAGGTACAAATCTCATTTATTCTCCTTAGCAGTTTTTAGAAGAATGGACTTTAAAGTCTTATTGGTAGCCTCAACTTGTCTGTTAGCCTAAGGGTAGTAGAGAGAAGCCATGTGATGGCTTATTTTGAACTTTGTACATAACTCACGCACCTCGTTCATTTTTGAAAGATGTGCCATTATCATAAATAATGACTTGTGGCACCCCATACCTACAAATGATCTGGTTCAGGATGAACTTAGTGATTATAGAGCCAGGAACAATGGTAAGGGGCATGGCCTCTACCCACTTGGTAAAGTACTTTGTGGCTGTGATTATGAAATTATGGCCATCCATTGACGAGGGAGAGAATTTCCCTATCAGATCTAGGCCCATGTGGAGAAGGGCCATGGAGTTGCAATTGGTTGTAAAGCTTGTGCCAGTATGTGGATCTCATGGGAAAACTCTTGACACTTGTGGCATCTGCACACAAACTCTACCATGTCATGTTTGAGGGTGGAATAGAAATAGCCCATCCGATGTATCTTTTAGGAAGTGGCATGGCCACCGAAGTGACCTCCACATACCCCACTATGTGACTCATAAAGAATCTTTTTGGATTCTTTGGTGTCAACACATCTCAATAGCATTCCGTCAAAGGCTCTGCGGTAAAGCACCTGTTCCAAGATAACATATTTAGCGGCAATTATGCTTAACCACCATCTTTTTCATGACATTGCCTCTTCTGGGTATGTGTGGTCCATGATGAAATTGATCATGTCAGTGTACTAAGGGCATACAGAGATAGTGGGTCTGGTTTCAATGAAATATACACACTCATCAGAAAATTCCACATCTACCAAATCATCCCCATCTAATGGATTATTAGCCAACCAATCTGTAATGATTTGACCCTTAACAAATTTTTAATTTACAAATGTTAACTCGAACTCACCCATTAATGTAATGAAATGCCCAGCCTTTTTAGACAAGGATCCCTACATGAGGAATGCTTGTAAGTGGTTTAACTTGATGATGACCCTTGTTTCTTGATTGAGCATATAATGTCTTAAGAACTTGGTTACGAACACTATGGCAAGGCATTCTTTTTCTGCCTGTGTGTAGCATGTCTCATAATCAAGTAGCATCTGAATGATAAATTAAACTACATGTTCCTGCTTATCATCATCCTCTTGAGTAAACATATAGGCTAGCGAAACATTTGTAGCCTGTAAATATAAGATTAAAGGACAATATGACCTAGGTGCCATTAGCGTGGGAGGGGAAAATAAGAATCATTTAACTACCTCGAAAGCCTCATCACATTCCTCCGTCCAATGAATGATATGATATTTCTTCAAAAAATTGTTGATTAGATGAACGACGAAGGTCAAGTCAGGGATGAACCTTTGAATTACACTGAGTTTCCCAAGAAAATATATAATACCAGACTCATCTGATGGCAGAACCATTTCTAACATAGCCCGGATTTTGGATGGGTCAACATTAATCCCTCGTGAAGATATAATGTAACCTAGGATCTTTCCACCTATTACACCGAATACACATTTCTATAGATTCAACGTGACACCATACTCAATCAAGTGCGAGAGAATGATATCAAGCACCTATGGGTGATCGCAGCACTTCTTGGCCTTAGCCAGTAGTTCATCCACATAGGATTCCACAATCTTATGAATAAGATCATGAAATATGTAGGTCATTGCTCGTTGGTATGTAGCGCCAACATTCTTAAGACCAAATGGCATGATGGCATAACAATAAGTTCCCCAAGGAGTTATAAACATAGTTTTAGCTTGATCCTTGGTAGAGATTTTAATTTGATTATATCCTGAAAACCCATCCATGAGGGACAAAAACTCAAATCTAGTTGTTGCATCAACGATAACATCAATGGATGGTAGTGGGAAATCATCCTTGGGACAAGCCTTGTTAATGTACCAGAAGTCTATGCAAATATGGATCTTTCCATTATTTTTTAAAACAGGGAAAATGTTAGATACCCATTATGAATAATCAACCGGATTGATAAATCCTACTTGGAGAAGCTTCAGTACTTCTTCTTTTACCATAAGGGCCACCTTTGGCTCCATAGGTCTTGATTTCTACTTAATTGGTTTGGCGTTCGGCTTAGTGGCGAGATTGTGAATTGTGATGTGTGGTGCAATTCCCATCATTTCCTTGTAACTAAATGTGAAGGCTTTTTGATGTTCCTTGAGGATTTGGGTATGAATTTCTAATTCTTCTAGAGTTAAAGAGGACCCTAGTTTTATGATTTCTAGTTCCTCCTCCGTTTTGATGTTTATATTAATCATTCCCTCAATTAAGGAGGTGTTACCCTCCTCAAACTTAGGTGGGGCTGGCAGAAACTCCAATTCCCCTTATTCTTCTACCTCTAAATTTCAAGATCTCTTCCCAGAGAGGACTCAATCATTGGATTCCCAAAATAAGAAGAAGAACATGGAATTAGGGAAAGGTCTACCTCGTGACAAGTAAGATGTAGCTCCGCCAAAGCATTTAAATAAGTTAAAGTTGACTCATCCCCATCGACAGGGTCCAAAGAGTCAAGCTGGTCCTCAGCTTCCATGTATGTCAACATTGACACTACTGACATTTTACGAATCAAAGATTCAGTGCAGAGTGAAACCATGAAGTTGGTATCCTCTAAATCATTACTTGAGGTGAAGCGTGAGGTGAAAGTTGCTATAGACTCTTCAAGAAGATTTTTTTCACGTGGAACTCCCTCGATTGATATAAAATCAAACCCCTTAGTTAGGCCCAACACGATAGTTTTATAGAGTTGTAAGTGTTTAATCCTAGCCTCGTATACCTCGGATACCTAATTTGAGACTAATTGTGAATCACTCAACACCCTAATATTGAGGATGCACGTTCTCTTAGCTACAATGAGACCTAATAGGATAGCCTCATACTCATCCCCATTTTTTGTGCATTCAAAATTCAATTTGAAAGCAAAAGGTAAAACCCTTCCTTCGAGCGAAGTAAGGATTGCGCCCGCCCCGACACCAAAGTGACACTTGGCCCCATCAAAATGAAGGGTCCAAAAATTACTCAGAAAGACAGATGCTGAGTCATCCTTTGTAAGTTCTCCTTTTATATTTGTTATATCCACCATGCAAACCTCATCTGCTAGAAGGGAACCAATTCCCAAAGCATGTCCCATACCCATGGAATCAAAGGGGAGAAGGATAAGCAAATCCTTTTCTAATAGTTCAACAATATTGGTTGTAGTTCCTAAAAATATCATCTCTACAACAACATTTTCATCCTTGACCACTGGAATACCCTTGATCAAACCTGTAACTTCTAATTCCGTTGTGGGAGCCAACTTTTCTTCTGGAACTGTGTTTGCTGGTTTGTTTAACTAGTTCGTTGTAAGTTCGAATTACGAATGGACCCCTGGATTTTTCTTTAAGTTGGCCAAATGTATATCAAAGGGCTTTGGATCACCTTGAGCGATAAAGACTTTCCCTAAATGCAAGAATTTGACTTCTTGGAATAGGGTGGAGGGGATTGCTTTCATGTGGTGGATCCACAGACGACCAAGGATCATATTATAGTTGGTTTCCCGATCTATAATATAAAACTTAGTGAGTACCATCTTAGGCCCAAGAGTAACCAGTGATACTATGGTTTCGATCGAGGTTGCCTTAAGGCTATCATAGCCCCTCGGCAGGTTTTGCATTGAGGAGCATTTAGTCTCCCCATATCCTAACTTCTGAAGAAAAGAGAAGGGGACTATATTAACAGCTGCCCCATCATCGATCATTGCACGTTTCACATAATTTTTGTAGATCCAAACCTATAAAAACAAGGCTGGATTACCTCTAGAAGCTATTTCAACATCCGTGGGAATCTTGCTATGTCAAATAAAAACCCAATATCCCTTTCAGGTTTCCCTGGATGGAAAACTTCAAAGTCTATATAATTTATTTATGCCTCTGATGGAGGGGTAACATTAATCAGATGGCCAAGACCAAGTGCTTCTAAGAGAGTGGCTCGATGAGCAGGGGAATTCTTCAGTAGATCTAAAAAGGAAATGTGTGAAAAGGTCTTGGTTAGATCACTGATCAAATCATAAGCCCCTACTAGCTTGCTTAGCATGTCATGAACACTATTCGAGACAACTGGATAAATCAGGATTGACTATAATGAATAGTCTTTGGCTCTTGTTGCAGTGTTAATTTGGGGTTCAACGTCTAACTCAACCAAACCTACGATATTCGTTTGTTGGAGACCATCCAAAGGAGGTGCCACCTGTGGGTTTGACGAAGTTGAGGCTTCATGATCATGAGTCCCTATTACAATGCCTTTATTCAAACCGTTAGGATCCAGTCTACCATCCTTTGGATGCGTGGGGAGAGGATCGTTGAAGATTCCCAATGGTGTGTTCTATGGAGACACCGGTCCCATATAGTTGTTTTGACTAGGCGCAATTGGGTTGGCTAGAAACATGTCGACAAATAATTGTCTTTGGTCTTCTGGAAAACGTTACAAAAACTTATTACAATCGTAATAGGTTCTTACGTTATGCTCGTGGACCCTATGGAAACCACAATACAAGTCAGGATCATAATCCCAAGGCCTTTGGTTTGTTCCTTGTTGTGGTCCAAAACCATGGTTATTGTTTAGTTGTTGACTGTTATAATTAACACTTTGGAACCCTATCCCCTAGTTCTGGAATTGGTTGGGGTATTGACTAGGGATTAGGGTCGGCATTTGTCTTTGTGGATGAGGCTATTGTTGTTATTGGGGATGATTAAAATCCACAACATATTGAGGGTGAGAAATTGTTATTCCTCTGGTTGTTGCCATTATTTTTCCATTGTTGTTGTTATTCATTGCACCTGTGCCAGTGGGATTAACAACATTAGGATTTTTGGGCTAGTCAGTTACACCATTGGTCGTGACTCCATGATCCTTATTAAGGATCTTTGGTCTGTGATTTTTATTTGTATTGTTAGAGTAGTTGGGAGTGTTTTGAGAAGGGGTAACTAACTTCCCATTTTCTTTGTAGGTCTTACGACCACTGTCGATGGCCACCTGGTCGATCCAAAGAGCACCCTCTAGCACCTCTTCATAGCTCCTTAGTGGGAACTTTTGAACCTCTTCCTTCGTCTCTCTATTGAGGGAGTGAAGGAAAAAATCACAAAGTTCTATTTGGTCCATGTTTGGAACACTTGCGGAAGAGTAGAGAACATGTCACCACCTCTGAATGAAGTGAGTTGCAGACTCGTTATGTTCTTGTTTGATATGAAGAAATTATTTGATTCATGTTCATAAAAGCTTGTTCATATCAAAATCTTTGATAAACTCTTACACAAGTTATTTGAACAAGTGTATTGAAGCCTCCGGTATCCTATAATACCAGTTGATAGAAATACCTTCAAGTGTGTTAAGGAAAATATTTGTAATGACTGCATCCCATGGGAGAAGCTCTCGAATGGCCGATGCATAAGCCTTGATGTGGGAATTTGGATCACCCTCCCCTTTGAAATTTGGGAGATCAGGAAAGGGTCTTAGGAGCATGACTTCCTGAATGGAGAAATATAGGGGTTCTTTGAGATATTCAGAATAAGTCCCCATTGCATATGTTTCCACCATTGAAGACCCTTGTTGGGGAGGTGGGGGCTACATTGGCTACTAAAATGGGACAACATAGACATTTGGCAGGGTGTATGACATCCCCTGTGGTTGTCCATATGGACTTGGGTAGGTTTACATGTCCCCATGTGGAGATTTAGAATACATATGTATATAAGGGGGTTGACTTCGTTGATATGGAGCTGAAGGCGCGAAGCCAGGGAACATCACATTTCTGGCTGGTAAAGCATGTGAGAATGCACTTCTGGTTAGTGCCTATTGTAGATATCCATATGTGGCTTGAGGAGGCATACCCAAGGTACCCGTCCCGGTTAACAAGTCTACATGATTTAGAGTATTCATGTAGACTGGAAGATTTTGTGCGGTCAGTATTTGTCCATAGTTCTATGGGTAGGAAGGAGCCCATGCTTTCCATGCATATGAATTCTGTGTATTCTGGGAAAGCTCTAACTCCTTGAATTTATCAACCAAAGATGAAATGACATCACCCATTGACGGGGTGGTTCCTTTCTTAGATACCTTTGGTTGAACCCTTGGAGGTTGTTGAGGGGTATGGTATCCCACTATGAATTGTTCATGATGGTACCACCCATCATTAGTTGTATTTTCAGTCGGTGGGGGGTAGCATTATTGTTTTGAAGCGGGACATCACCTTGTCCCTACAACCTATCAAAAGATTGGTTCATTTGTTGGAATTGTTTCTCACTCCTAGCATATCGTGCTAAATACTCCTCATCAAGATGGGGGAGTTGATCAGATTGCATGGTAATGGGCTGTCGAAACAATACCTGAGGAGATGAACTCATTTCTCCAGTGAATGTCATGTTATTTGAACTTGATTGTTCAAGGGGGTAAGTCTGAGTGACCTGATCCAGTTCTTTGATGCGTACAGAAGAACCAACATTGGTTCCCTGAAGCAAAGGGTTTTGAGTGGATGAGCGGTTGTCTGCCCATGTTGAAAGTGAAGGTGATTGTTGTGGGATATTTGATTGGTAATGGTACATGTCCAAACCCAGGATGGGTCAACTATACTCGTCATATCCCAACATATTCAGGGGGTATAAGAAAACACGAGGAATAAAGGATGGAAGAAAGTGGAAATGCTTAGAGACTAGCTCTTCACGTCAGGTTCACCAATTTGTATGACAAAACATCAGCACGTGACCTTCCTCACACCCAACCTCCCGAGGTCATGCCGAGACAGCCAGTGTGGAATTGAAATGGGAGTGAAATTGATGGTGACGATCAAGCTAATTAGGCAATATTATGTCTTCGACATGCAATAATGGGATCTGCAAATCTAAGGCAAAGAATGCTCTCCTAACCTAAAGGGGTGTAATGGTATGGTCCAATATGATAGCTACTCAGAGACTCCAATCAATGTCTAGTTCTGTTGATATTCTATTGATTGGTTGCAGAATACGTGGGAAGTAACCTCCAGGTGCTTTGTATGGGTTTCCAAATAGGGTCATGAAAATTGAGACAAGAAATGTGGTGGAGATGTAGGAACTAAGGGTGATTTTTGGTCTTGTCCAGAAAGTCTTATCCTGATTGGCTACTATATACAACAATGAAAGTTGTGTAATAATATCTGGTGGAAGTGGTGAAGATATGAATACTAGTGTGTGTAAGCTAGTGTTGATATCTAACTGACTAGTATGCCCATTGGGTTGTAGGACCTGTGGGTCACAACCAAAGACTCATTGAGGTTAAGGCCCTTGTATGGCCATGCATGCAATCAAATCCTATTTCCAGAAGCAGTCCAAAATTTGTAGGCTTGATTAGCAGCTACGTTCAATGTGTCTAACTGTCTTATTTTCTCTATGTATGTGGAAGGTGTACGTAAGATTGTTAAGCGCAAACTTATGTCAATGTCAGTTATTACCTTTGGCCCATTGGGTTGTGGGACTAGGGGATCGCAACTATAAGTCTTTTCTTGTTGCGGACCGTTGATGGTCATGCAAGATGAATTGATTTGTTTTCAGTAAATAAACTATCTATCAAAGGAAATCTAAGCTATATTTTTGGTGTTTTCTCAATATATCATAACAAAGTAGTAAAACAAGCTAATCTATGGAAAGTAAATGTTTTTGTTCTTTTCTAACTTTTTAGACAATGCATCTAATCTAATAAACTAGTTTAAAACAAATAACTAGCCGGATGTAGCTAATTATTTGTGCAGATGTGTGAATTTAAATCTAAGATCTATTCTAACTCCAATAAAATCTTTCCAACCCTACCTCGGAAGTGAAGAACAAATCATGGCTCTAACAGAGCTATTATTCCCCCACAACTTCCTTGGAAATATTGAAGATAAAAATTCCTATTGATTTGATCTACTTGCAATTATCTAGCTAATTGAAATGAATTGTTTCTCTACTCTATTTGATATGTAATTGAAATTAACAATTCGTAATTGACAATTTGATAAAAAAAAGCAAACAAATACACAACTCCAACCTGGAAGAGCAAGAACCTTGGCAAATCCAGTAGTAGTAGTATCTATCCCCTCAGTTCTTTCCTTTCTTTCTCTGAGTGTTCATGTGAGTCCAAAGGATTGGTAATGTAGAGAACAACAACAAGAGTATGGAACTTGAGCGATGGCATCTTGGAAGTAATCTGGATGTAATGGAAGTAGAAGAGGGATAGCACAAGAGATCTGAGATCAGCTATGCAATTCCTAGCAAGATTATGGCAGGACAACAATGCAAGATACACAAAATTCTCAGGCCCTTTGCTTGAATACAATAATGGAATATATAGGAATGGAGGATAGAATGTTACTTCATGCACAAGTCAATGAAGAGGCAGTTCCTCTCATTAAATCTATTTAAAACTATGAGTAAGGAGAACCAAACAAATGAAACTATTTTTAGAAAAATTGGCTCACAGATGCGTTCAAAAAGTAAACTTAAGTGAATTATTGCATGTAATTTTACGCGTGAAGATTCTATAAAAATTGATCAAGACCGCAGCCCTATGTAGGGCAGTGGTTTCAAGACTGCTGCCCTGCTTGGGTGGCAATTTGCAAACCGCCGCCCAAACAGGGTGGCAGTTTAGACACTTAATGCCAAAATGAGCATAGAAAGAAGGGGGAAGCTGGAAAAATGCAAGGAAAAGTTAAGTAAGGCTATCTAGGATACAAATATATACTACAAATGGGTTTTTGGAGCTCTAACACATTCTTGAAAGGATTTTGAATCATCATTGGGGACGTTTATAATCATTTTCCCAACAATATAGCACATGCAATTTTGGGTGCATATAGTCTCTTCCTAATCGAGTGTGTGCCTTCCTTTAAATTAATTTTCATCTCACCCAAAGATTCATGCACTCCTTTCAACTCATGGTAGCCTCTAGGAAAAAATTCCTGGAAATTGCGTAACAACTCAATTATCTTAGCCACTTTAGAGTTAGACCAGTAATCTCCAATGATTGCCTTTTTAGGATCAGCTTTTGTCCCAATGTTCACTTTCTTTGTCTTCATAGGTTCATGGTAGACGCGTGCCTTCTCATCCAAACTATATAAGACCTTGCACGTACCCTCTGATTGATCTATGTATAAATTTTCCACTTCTTCATCATCCATCATGTAGACCATCTTCCATTTCTCCTTCTCTAGGAAAGCACATTCAAGAAGTTTTGCATTTGTCTCTTCTACTTCTTCAAAACATGCTTCTAGGTTTGAATCACCAAGTAAATCTTGAATGAGTTCTTCATCTTTTACACTATCTCCCATATTCAAGCACTTCATAACCTGTAATTCCTCATTCACCAGAGGTTTAGTGGAGAAGTAATCAAAAGTATGGATCATACCTATAGTCAAGTCTTGTCAATTTCCAGTCTCTCGATTCAACTTTGCATAAACATACCAAGCATGTGTGCATCCTCTCAAGGTGAAATAAAGCTTATGCACCCACAAGGAAGGTGGTAAAGCTTTCTACCCCTCTATCAAGAGTCTCTCACACTATTGAACATGGTGATGAATAAGATTATTACCATGATATTCACATATTTGGGTAGGTGCATTACTTCTCAGAAATCTTGCTGATAGGGAAATTCTCACCTCTCTTCATTCTATGAGATTATCCCTATGAACCATCCACCAACATGATGTTGTCCTGAAAAAGGGTATAAACTAACATGCTCTTTTTTTCCACATGATCCTTCCACTGTACTTGCATGACTCATAGGAATACCTCAGGGTTTCCTTCGCCAATGTACCGAGGTACAGGGTTGTTGCCTAACCGCCTAACACAGTGCGTCCTACTTACATGCGTAGTTGTGCTTCTTACCTCGTGCCCAACCATCTCATAAGTGTTATGTGCCCAATTTTCATAGGAAATACTTTTAGTATCACTGATTAACTATGCATCATCCCACTGGATAATTCCTTCCTTAGACGGCTCAAGCACTTCCAGATCTCAAATGGTGAGCACATAAATTTTGTTTAGGTCTTCTTCACTTGTAGGCTCAACATAAGGTGAATATTTTTTGTCTATCAAAGGGATAATAACTTGCTCCTCCTTGTTCTCAAAACTAATATATCCCTTGTTAAAATGTAGATTGACATTATTTTTATAACACTAAGGATGCCCAAGTAGAGCTGGGAAGTTGTCTGCTTTTGTGAGTGCCAAAACCTCAAAATCTCCAGTGAACTTAGCCCCCTGTATGGTGATTGATGCATCTTTCAAGACTCTAATTGGTGTTTCCTTAGTTTTATTTTCCATAAACAGTACATTAGAAGATGGCTGCAATGGAGGTCTACCCATTTTAACCCATGCATATAAAGTAAGCACATTAACTTCTACACCTGTGTCAATCAAATTATTACTCAAAATCCATCCATCGACAACAACATTTAGAGTGATCTCCTTGTCATAATCTAAACTATGAGGAGGGAGATTAGCATGCAAAAAATTTCATCTGTTCTCAATACCAGCATGCAGAGTGTTTCCTTTTAACCAACTCCCTAGTAATGGAATAATGTTATCCTGACATGGTAGTTTGCATACTTCTTTCATATCATCAACATCCGATTGGAGAATGTCAGTTGCCTTCTTATGTTCCAACTTTCACGACTATTCGTTTAGAAATTGTATCTCACCCTATAGATCTCTGAGTACCTCCATAATTTCTTGGTAAACCTCCTTCTAATGTGTAGGGTCTGGATACTTTACATGAAAAACCACCTCCTTAGTAATGGTCAGATTTTGTTGCAATGTTTCTCTGGCACATGTAGCTTCAATGCATGTAGTAATATTCATAGGTACCATCTCAGGTTCTGGCACTAACTTCGAAATCCATTGGTTTTCCACTGCGCGTTGTATTCTAACCATCCCTACGCCCTTATTATCCTGTTTGCACTTATTTCTCAGATGTTCATATAAGTCTAAGAACTCTTCATAGTTGTGATTATTTCCTTAATAATAAAAATTATTATTCTTAGGGCACTCACATCTGTAATGGTTTGGGGATCTGCACATATAACATGTTCCACGAGGGAACTCACTTCATCCACCGTCATGACCTCGGCCTCTGAATCCACCACGGTATCCTCGACCTATACCAAAACCTACCTCAAAGTGCCCTTCATTATGATCATAGCTCCCTTGAGTATGATCTTGATCATGTTGCTCACTTTTATCCTTAGAGCTATTCGTAACTTTAGTTTATCATACACCCATATCAATGGCATCATGGATCTGATTAATCAACCTACAATATTTAGTATTGTGAGTGGTGGACCATAAAATACTACAGTAGTAGGACACATTGTTCCTTATCGCGCATTGCAATAATGGGAAATGGCTCGCATTATGGTGTAAACGACATATCGTACAATCTAGTAACAAGGAGTGCATTGATTTGCAAGGACAACTATCTTTAGTATGCCCTTCTACTTCAAAATTTTTGCACTAAATTCTAGTGTGTGTCTCATGTGTTGTATTGGCTTATAGTTTCTCTAATTGATTTCCCATTATTGCAATTTGAGCTTCTAAGAATGGGCTTACTCTAGTGTTTATGCTCCTAACTACCTCAGTAAGCAAAGTTGCTTCAAGCACTTCGCACGGTTCTGTATATGTCTTATGGGAGAGTGCCCTCCTAAAAGGTGTGATCAAGCCTCCAATGAACCAATGTGTATGTTGAATTGCATGGATATCATAAGATAGTTTAGACATAAGTGTTTTCAAATGAGCATCATATTCCTGAACACTCTCAGTAATACCCTGCTTGATATCCTTGAGCGTGCTTATACGTTTTTGCTCGAACTCAGGGATATAAAATTCTTTGATGAAATTATCTCGTAACGCCATATAATCCACACAAGTATGATTAGGGTCAAACTTCTTGTACCAATTGTGCGCACATCCCTGCAATGTAGTTACAAACCGACTTGCCTTCCACTCTGAAGTTGTAATTCATTTTTATCACCACAATATCTCACACATATGAACATGCTCAACAACATCTTATATTCCCCTATATTCTAGGAGACGAAGTGACATCTCCATGTAAATATTCTAGGGTTGGTGAGGACCACACCCACTAGATCCAGAACCTCCTATGTTACCTCTACCCCCAGATCCACCAGATTCACCAGATCCTAAGCCACTTGTGCCTTTTGATCCACCACCTGTAACAGGAATTGAACCAGAGTATGCATTGCATTATGTACCAACAATGGCACGAAACTGAACCCCCATATTTTGTGAAGTTGCACTACCCCCAGATCTGACTCCAAATTTTTTTGTGTTGTGCTCTGCACCGACGATGGGCTTGAAAAATGTACCTCTAACCAAACATCCAAATAACAAGGAAGACATATGCCTGAACATAGATGTACTTTCTATTTGTTTTACTCCTGAACATGTTGATAAGTCAACTTAACATCTTACTACTCTACTACCCAAACTAGCTTGTTGACTATTGGCTGTAATAGAAACTGGAAAACCAAGCACAAGGACTAGGTATCCATGTAGGTTTAGATGCGCACTCACGGCCCATGTTGTCTCTACTAGCACGTTCTCATAAGAGGCCAATGAGGGTTCCTTGTCATACTTGCCCAAATGGAGGATTTCTAGATGCTCTGAATCCACATCCTTTGCATGAGCTCCAAATCCTTCACGAGTAATCTCTCTCCACAATGCCATTCATTTTGCAACCTAGCATTGTTTCTCTAAATCCTTCTCATGTGCCTAATTGAACTTAAGCCTCCTTTCTTCTCTTTTCCTTTCTGTCACTAGGTCTGTCATATTTCACCACACCTGATCCTACCCCATGTGTGGTGGGTTTTAGCTAGCCATTGGTTTCTCTTACACATTCAAGGTTACCATCAAGATCTTGATCGACAGAGGAATTCTATACAGATATGATCCCCTAGGATAATGTAAAAATTGAAACTCAACGGCTTCTAAACAAGAGTAAGTGGAAATTGAGTACTCAAAAATATATCTATTCAAAACACCATAGAACCAAGTATCCATAACACGCATCCAAATTAGATCAACATCATAGAGAGCCTGAAATTATTCTTACATTCAGATAAGTGTGTGAAATCTCTAATTCCTTTTTTATTCATAATCAACCAGCCACTCGTATAGTTATATGGGAAAGATAGCAAAGAATATCTCATATAAGTAGTCATACATATTCTGCTCAACCCACACACATTCGTCAAACTCAGATCCAGTATTAAATCTACGAGCATATTCTTCTTCCAGATCTAATATCCACTCCTCAACACTTGCTAAGGTCAACCGGTACGTCTTCATCAAGCGACATCCTGAAAAACAACTCAAAAAGGGGTCTCAGCAATGGAACCAATGATACATCCTAGAATTCATAGTAAAAAACCCAAGCTTGCTGGCACATCACTCAACTTGAGTTAAGTGCACACCCAAAGTGCACCAAGGCGCTAGGCCCCTCTTTATATTTTTTTGTTCAAAATTTTAGCATGACGATGCAAATGTATATTCAGATTCATAACCAATAGTACATAATCCACAGTGCACAAAGCAGATCCAGATCTAGAATATATGAAAAATAAACTAAAAAATGATTATAATAATATTTACCATACAAGAACCACATTCAATCATGTTCAACACCATTATCCAACTAATATGTTCCATTGCATTAAATATTGTAAAAGAAAACAACTTTTTACATTACAAAAGTATCTCCATAAGTCATGCACGCAATAAAATCTAGAGCATAACCCTACAATGATTCACTCTCTCCCAAAACCGTGCAAATCAATTTATATATATAGGGGTGGGGACTTTCCCTTCACTGCCCATGTACTTTCTCAAAATAGGCCACATTATAAATAATAGCCATGTGCCTTTAATAAAGGATGCAAAACCATGCACGTGTTCTAACAATAAACTTCCTATAGTTAAATCTGAGTAGAAATCCTATTATTAGCGTAAACTATGCATGGCACTTAGCTGATGCTTGTTCCCAAAATACCATTACGTGGACCGCAAGTCTTCATGTCTTTGTGTTCCTAGCACGCTAACTCCAAAAATAGCTTGGACCCACAAAATGGCTAAGTTCCAAATTCAAAGTTTTCTGGTGCGTGCTTGTTTTGCTATTCTTATACACATTTAAATGCACCTTGCTCCCATGCACACATCCTTTATGTATCTTCACTTAAGAGCAATATTCCATCTGCTCAACAATCAATGATACAAAATATACCTTATGCCAAAATACTTGGACATACAATAGACTTTACCTTGACCTTACTAAATTACTCATCACTTGAAAAAAACTTATAGACTCAAAGATGACATAACCTATAAAATATTTGTATAAAATTAATAAAATGACACTATAAACTAAAAAAATTACAAACTAAACTAGTGTGACAAGACATCACATAACTATATACAAAAAATAAGATAATAAATAATTAATAATTTTCAATGCAAACATTATGTGAGTAATGCAAACGTACGCCCTCGAGCACTACCTTAAATGTGGTAATAATGTTAAGGAGGGAGGAGAGAGTAGCCACCAAGGTAGTGTAAATTTTATAGCGTATGATTCTTTTTAATTTTCCTTCTTTAAGAAACTATAATCATCTCACAAGGATGTCATTGGTCTCTTCTAAGAGAAAGCTCTTTCTAAAAGATGCAGATCTAAATAAAAAATTTTGCTCAATCATGCTTCCACTAAAGTGTCTTGTGATTTCTATTTGGCTAAAACACCATTGTTTCTTCTATTATTTCTTGTTTTGTTTGTAATCATTGACTAGAACAATGAAGAACTTTGTCTTTATGGAATTAATTGGAATGTAATAATTGATCACAAAAGTGTATATCTAAAAACAATAAAACTATTTGAATGCCTATTAAATGGGAAAAGTGTTGATTAGATATGTTTAAACAATTTACACCAATATGAGTTTGTTGATGAAAATGATAAATGAGCATGAACTGTGTAAGGATTACTTGTTCAAGAATGCAACAATTACAAGTGGAAGCGTAAGAGGTCTAACTTAACTACACACAATTTTAATGTCTACAATAAACACAATCCTATGAAGAACTTGCAAAACTAAAACATTTAATTCCACCTAAAAACACCTATAGAACTAAATCATTCAAATCTTAAAATTCAAAAGTTTTTCCATCTGCTGCGAAAATAGCAGGATCAAAATCCCCCCTTTGAAAATAAATTCAAACTCCATGGCTTTCACAGAATTTGAAGGAATCTAGCTCTAATACCAAGTGATAAATTTGGTTCAGACTTCATAATAACACATTCTCAAAACCTTCCATTAATATCCAATGACATAGATTACAAATGTTTACGTAATATGATTCCTATAAATTAGGAAATCTAACTATTTCCTAAAAATGCTCTACTAAATATGTATGAATTGTTCCAACAACTCGTACATAATCTAAATAAATTTTTTAATCATATTATTATGATTTGTTTCTCAAAATTTCATATAACATTGATATTATTACTCATATATGGTATTCACCCATTATGAGAGCACTAATATTCCTAAAAAAAAAATTTATAAGGTAAGGATGACTAGAAAAGAGGTTTTAGAAATAATTTTTTGAAAACATCAACCACATATAAAGATTGTGCAAGGGTCGATGAGATTGAGGAATATAGTTAGCGAATCAATATGATTAGATAGGATCCATTATGCAATGGCTTATAAAGGGGTGATGACATTGGGATAGAACAAATAGTGTGCATGCGGGATCAATCATGTAATAGAATATTGCACAGTGGTTGTTGGTGTAGGAAAAGCATAAACAATTAAAATAAAACCGAATTTGACCTGATTTAGGCTAGATTAAATTTAATGTTGGGTTCACCTAGGTTTATAATGGGAAAAGATGGGTCCCGGGTTGGGTTCTCAAATGTAGGGATCAAATCTAAGTGCAGACATGCAATATAGATACCATATGTCCTTAAGTAGCACAAGTTTAATAATTCTATAGGATAATAACCCTAACCCTATGAAATTTATAGGTTTTTGAGGCCTATATCTAATATAAAGATAGTTGTACTACTAGTATTTAGAATACGAGTGAGTTAAGAGATGGATAAATCCAAGAGGAATGACATCACAAGATAAAGTAATAAATCAAAGCAAACACACATCTAAACTAATCCATAATAATGAATGACCAACCATCCAAAAAGTAAAAAAAAGGGTTAGAAATATGTACCTATTGTGTGGTTGTTGATGCATGATCCTCCCTAGAGACAAAAAATTGAGAGGGAATCACTATGGATGGAGAAGGGGAAATCTCAAGTAGAAGACCTCCGGTCCTAGCTCACTGTAGAAACAAAATTATGCACTTAGTACTATTACATCACCTCTAGTATGTCATTATATGCATGATTCCTAAGAAATAAAATTATACATTGAAAGTACTTGTTTTGATTTACATTGACATTGTTTTATCTTTCTATGCTTTTGTCATTTTCCTTTCTATAATTATCCCTTTTACTTTTGGACATTGCACAAAGTGTTACCCACCTCAGTACTTCATGTTTTATCTTTAGAGATCTTCAGACACTAACATTTAGTAAGGGATAGGAGCA
This sequence comes from Taxus chinensis, assembly GCA_019776745.2. NCBI lineage: Eukaryota > Viridiplantae > Streptophyta > Pinopsida > Cupressales > Taxaceae > Taxus > Taxus chinensis. The sequence goes on from CM034152.1 coordinate 525,009,626, forward strand.
CCCAAGTGCCACTTTCCCCTTTGGGCACTTATGTATTTTTCCCCTTTTTTCTTATGTTTAAAGGGACACATCAATTGTTATCTTTTATTAACTTCTACTTATCATTTTGGGTTAGTTTTATTTATTAATGATGGAATTCAACCAAGGAATCATATATAGATGTGTGTGTGTGTGTGTGTGTGTGTGTGTGTGTGTGTGTGTGTGTGTGTGTGTGTACATTATCTATTAACTATTCTAAGGGGGAGTTGGGAAAATAAAGGTTATTGGGATATTAATTTCTATCTACAACTTGGGAAACAAGGAAAACTTGAGTAGTACATTTAAGATACATTATTCACTACATAGGAAGGGAAATTTTTGAATTCCATGACACACATTATCTTGGGGGAAAAGCAATTATATCACATTATCTCAGTCTGACTGGCATAAGGGTAACCTAGCTTCAAGGGACACGATTCTATCACATAGACACCAAAACTGCATCGAGTCTAAAATGTATTCCAATGCTTAGAGATTATTCTGGGAGGATCAAAATGGTGGCACATGCGCATCGATAGGATTACACTCTTATGGTGACGTGAAATCTCCAAGTAATTAGCAAACAAATTCAAACAACAGAGAATCGTGCATAGAAATAAAATGTCTACTCGTCTTAATAAATCAAAAATAGGGTACATATAGGAGTGTTGTGTAACTCCCTTTCCTTGACCAATATTCTCTCCAAGAGAGAAAATAAAGGAGTTACTATTCCAAAGATGAAAAGTAAATCCTATGACTCTAAGATGCATATGATAATAACATATTTTATGATAAAATATGTCATATGTCATATGAATTTATGACCTAAGATCTCACCAAAGTGAGATGACTCACCATGTGAGGTGGAAAAAACCCTGATTGATGATGAGATAAATCACACATAATAGCACCCCCCCTTCATTGAAGTTAAGGTAAATATCATTACAAGTCAGAAAAGAGATAGAAATCCCATATACAACTAAGAAATATGATCCATATGGGTCCCAGTAACTAAAGGCCTAATAAGGTACTTATGTGTATTAAAAACATCTTTTTGGAAAAGAATAAGAGGAGAAGAGGACTAGAAAGATCAAAGAAGATGAGAAGTTTCATAGTATCTCACCCCAAGAAGAGAGTACAAGTGAAGGAACTTATCTTCAGTGAAGGGCTTGGTTAAAATATATGCAACCTAATCAAAATTCTAACAATATTGAAATTTGATGATTCCTCCATGAATCGTCTCCCGTATGAAGTGCATATGGATCTTGATGTGCTTCGTTTATTGATGTTGAATGGTATTTCAGAAAATTAATATGGTGCTCATGTTGTTACAATAAATGATAGTAGATCATTGAAAGTGAATACCTAATGCTATCAATATTCCCTGCAAACAAACAACTTTTGTGGCATTGTTAACTACTCCTCTTTATTTTTCCTCTATAGATGATATCAAAATTTCATTTTGTTTCTTGCTAGACCAAATAATAGGATCCTAACTAAGAGAGAAACTGAAGCATGAGGAAGATTTTCGATGATCCAAATCACCAGCCCAATCAAAATCTATAAATCCAACCAAATGAGTATATTCCTCTCCTAGATAATGAATGTCATTTGTATAATTTCCACAAACATGTAGTGAAGTATCCTCTTCATTTCTCTCCAATAAAACTTGTGGGGTTCCTACATAAATCTAGACAAAATCCCAACAGTATAATAAAGATCCAAATGAGTGTGATTTAGGTAAATCAAGCTCCCCACCAACTGCCGATAAATGGTACCATCAACTATGGGAGTAGAGTAATAATAAAACAACTTAACCCTAGAAAGGAAAGGAGTAGGAGAAGGATTAAAATCAGACATGTGAAATCGAGAGAGTAAGTGAAGACTGTACTTAGGTTGCATAATCATAATTTTCAAGTCAAAATGGGAAATTTGAATCCCAATAAAGTAGTGAAACAAACCTAATTCTGACATAAAAAACTTGTTGGCTAAGGCAATCTTCACATAATCAATGATCAAGGAAGATCTTCATGTAACCAACAAGTCATCAACATCTAAACTGAGAATGAGCATGAAGTCATCCTTCTATAGAATTTAAATGTTAGGGTCAAAGTGACACCTAGAAAACCCTGATCTAAGAATAAAGGAGTCCATCTTGGCATACCACTCTTGAGGGGCTTCTTTAAGGCCATAAAGATACTTCTTTAACTTACAAATGAGAAAGGGATCATGGACATAACCTAGGGGTTGTTCTATAGATATCTCTTCCTCTAAGTCACCATGGAGGAAAGCACTCTTAAAATCCATCTAGTGGAATTCCCATCTGTTCGCAGTTGCGATGGAGAGGGTCTCCGAATAATCAACCCCAGCTACCTAGGAGAAACAATTAATTACAAGTTGCACTTTATAATTCTTGCCATTCCCATTTGCTCCATTATTTTTTGGGTAAACCCACTTACACCAAATGATTTACCTTCCTTTCAAAAGAGGGGTGAGATCCCAAGTATCATTCTTTGTGAGCAAGGAATACTCCTCATCCATGGTATAATCCCACTCAGGAATCCCAAAAGCCTCCTAGAAAGACTAAGGGTCAGAAGCGGAAGTGAAGAATACGTGAGGTCCAACGAACTCTAAACAAATCCTTCTATCATCCGAAGGATCCCCAATCCATTCTCCAACACTCTCCAAATTATTCCTATCCCATCAAGGAACAGGAGGAGATATAAGCTCAGAATCTTTAGATTCTTCACTCGATTGAGGTAGGACAAAGTCCTCATCATCACTAGTATCATAATCAGAAGACTCCAAAGCATGAGAAGTTGAAGGAAAAGGAGGACCAATGGGATCAAGTGATGAAGGAGGCTCAACATCATCATCCAAAGACTCATAGTTAGAATCACTGAGTAGAAGGACCTTAGCCAAAGAGAAAGTGGAATTCGATGATGACTCATCAAACTTAACACTTATCTCAATATAAAGTTGATGCATAGTAGGGATCAACATCTATATCCCTTCACACCATCAGGATACCCTAAAAAGATACAAGTTTGGGAGTGTGATTCTAAATCCTTGCATCTCTTTTTGGGAATCCTGGCCATAGAATTGGATCTAAAGATACGAAAGTGTTTGACATCAATTTTTCATCCAAAATAGACTTCAAGTGAACCATACATGTGACCATCTTCTTAAGCATTCAGTTCTTTCTTTCTACAAATCCATTTTTTGAAGGGTCGTAAGAAACTATATGTTGCAAAGCAATCCATTTGGAATTATAAAAATAATCAAACCTATTACTCACATACTCACCTCCATTATTCAGTTCGAAGAACCTCGATAGATTTTTCAACCTGTTTCTTAGCAAGAACCTTAAAGTCTTGAAAGTCATCAAATACTTCATATTTTTTCTTAAGAAATTACACCCAATTGTAATGCAAAAAATAATTAATAAATATAATAATGTAGAGAGATCTAGTAAATGAAGGAGATGGAAAGGGGCCAAAAACACCACTATGAACAAGATCCAAGGGACGAGAAGCTCTTCAGGCCTTTCCTTTGCCAAAACATTCTTCGAGGTGCTTCCTGAGGTACAACTCTCACAAACACCCTTAGAAAATTTTACACAAGGTATCTCGTTGACCATCTCGTTTTGGCTCAACTACTCATTGTAACGATATTTAAGATACCCAAAACACCCATGCCATATCTTTCTAACCTCAACTGCATGAATAAGCAAGGTAGTGGGCATTGAATCAGAAGTAAAGTGGGAGAAGGTGTACAATCGTGACCAGTGATCCACCTTTCCCTCAGCTACTACAGTGTCATCGTGAAGCTCATGAATAATCACCGAGCTATGATTTAATACCACTTGCATTCCTTCATCAAGATGAGTGATTTGGTAAAATGATAGAATATTGGTAGAGAGATTAGGAACACTCAACATAGGGTTAAATGTTCCACCTTCTACTTCTACCGATCCACTACTGGTAACTAAAGTTGAAGTATCATCACCCAAAGTGATTTGGGACACGCCACATGGTTCAATGTCATAAAAATCAACATGTGAAGAACCCATGTGGTGTGAAGCACAAAAATCAATGAACCACATCGATGAAGGAACAAATCTAACTACAAGGGCCTTTCATTTCTTCTTCTCAAATTTAGACTCATTTTATTTGGAATACTCATACTTATGAGCATTTTGTTTGATAGAATCGGGAAGACATATATTATTATTCTCAAGTAAATGAGTGAGGTGATCTATTTGTTTTCTCATACATTGATTCTCTTCATGTCTAGTCTTCTTGTAATAGAAACACTTACACTTTTAGTTATTCACTTTGGGATCAGAAGTAGAAGCATTCATGTTAGGTTTGGTTTGAGTTTTGTTGGTCTTGGTTTCTTTCTTCGGTTTGTATTTTTTCTCTTTCTTCTTTAAAATTTTCTTATCCTTTCCCTTACCAATACTTGCAATAAGAGCATGAGACTTGGATTTTATTCAACCCTTTTGAATAAAATTTTCTTATTCTTGAAATATTTGGGATGAAATTTTTTCAAATGAGGGCATTTTCCAACCAGCCCCTAGATCTTCTTTCATGACGTGGAAGTTAGAAACAAAAACTAAGTATTCGAGAGCTAACTTAGAAAGAATCGACAAGATCCATTCAACATCTGTTTTCTCAACTCCACATTCCTTTAAGAGAAATATATTATGGACAAAATTTAAGAAGAAGGCCTGTAGGTTATCAAATTTGCTAAGAGCTAATCCTTGTAGTTTTTTTCCAACTCGTGCGCTCTCATGTCATCTTGTTTTCCAAACATATTGTCAATATTTTTCCAGGTTACAGTGGGTGTTTCAGAAGACTCGATGTGGAAGATAAAGTCATTAGAAATTGACATACAGAGAATACCTAAGGCTTCATCACATCATTTCATCCACTTAACATTTTTGGGTTTCATCGCCAAGATCAGTCTCAAATCCCATAGTGATGCAAAACAACACTTTAACCCTTAATTTCATAAGCATTTTAGATATCCATCCAAATAAATTAAACGGCATAAGAAAAATAATTGAAAGAGCATCCATCATGAGGAGGGATAAGGAAGGAATGTAGAAAGAAAAGAAGCACACATACACACCCCAAAACAATATTTTCACCCCTTGTTTGCAACATTTTATAGTTTAGTCTTTTGATTATAATCAGATGCAAATGTGTGTTGTGCAACAATCGATCACTCACTTTGAAATCAATGTAAAAATGCACAAGTGTGGAGAACACAATCAAGTTTTGATGATCACGAAAGTTTTTCACTGCAAGCAAGTACAAAATGATGCTTAAAAAAGAAAAGGGTAGAGAAAAACAAGTCTTATTTGAGAAATAGTGTCTCACGTCGCAAAAGAAACTCCCTTTCCTTGATGTTGTGGTAGACACCCTCACTATTCTACAAGCAATAATAAGAGAGATGAAATGCAAAGATGACTTATAAATGAGTCTAAAAGCCTCTAGGATGCAATAAAATCCTCTAAAAAGCAAGAAAAAAGTTACACACCTTCACAAAGATTATTGACAAAAAAATGTAATAACATTAATTTGTAAATATATTTTCTTGATTGATTTTTTTTTAAATGGGAATTTTAAATTTAGCAAAAAAATCTATCATGACTAACCTTAATGACCCACTTAACAATTAATTTCCTTCTTAAAAACACCCGAGAATTAGTTAAAACAATTTAACAAACTAAGGTTTTTTTTAAAAAGAAACAGGCTGAAAAAGGAGGAAAAAATAGGTTGTGAGAAAGTTCCTAGCAGTTGCTATCCGAGGAAAGCAGCCAAAAAGAAGGGTAGGAAAAATCCTATTGGTCGCTAGCTAGGAAAAGAAACAAAAAATGTGGCAGGAAAAATCCTAGAGGTCGCTAGCTTCTCGAACATCCCAGAAAAGTAGCAAAAAAAGTAGGGCAAGAAAAGTCCTAGCAGTTGCTAGATTCTAGAACAAGTAGGAAAAGCAAGAAAAAAAACATGGTAGGAAAAAACCCAGCGGTCACTACCTTCTCAGACAGTAGAAAGCACAAAAGTTGCAATGGCCATAGAAGACAATATCTCTTATAAATCCAAGACGAAGATAAGGCAAGGCTCAACCGAGCACAAAATAGGTTGATGTACTAACAATAACGCTGAGGGGTCCAAGATGAAAGCAAAGAAATCCGAGGTGGATAGGGAAAATAAAATCATACAGAGTAGGTTGGGTTGATTTCAACAAAGCCAAGATTAAGAACAACATGCAAAACTAAACTTGCTAGTCGACAAAAATAACTAAGTGAGAAAAAAAATGACAGAGAGTAGAGACGAGAGGTCCAGAGTAAGAGAGAGCATAACATAACAGGAGGTTAAAGGAGCGGAAACATAGATTCTCAAGAAAATAAATTTTAATGAAAAAATCAAATGACTAGCAACCATAGATAAATACCTCCAAACACGTTTTCCATCAAAGATAGTTGTTGTAAGCTAAGATCAGCTGGAAAACTCCTGAAAAATATATCGACACAAAAAACCCAAAAAAACACAGCAAAAACTCCAAAAAATAGAACTATTAAATCTAATTAGCAAGATTCCAAATTTTGTTAAAACTTATACGAGAAGCAGTAAAAAATTGAAACCAAAATTAATTAGCAACGATGAAAAAATGAGTACATGTTATTAAATCATAGCTCTGATACCATGAGAGATTATTCTGCAAGGATCAAAATGGTGGGACATGTACATCGACAGGGTTTCACTCTAATGGTGATGAGAAAGCTCCTAGTAGTCAACAAGCAAAATGGAACAACAAAGAATCATGTGTAGAAAAACCATGTCTACTCGTTCTCAAATATCAAAATGAGGGTATATATAAGAGCATTGTGTAACTCCCATGTTTGGACCAATATTTTCTCCAAAAGAGAAAATAAAGGAGTTACTATTCCAAAGATAGAAAATAAATCCTATGACTCCAAGAAACATTTGATAATGATAGATTTGATGAGAAAAAATTTCATGTCATATTGACCCTATAACCTAAGATCTCACCGAACTAGGATGATGTACCATTTAAGGTGGAAAAGACCTAGGGTGATGATGAAGCAAGTCACACACACACACACACACACACACACACACACACACACACACACACACACACACACACCAACAAATGCTAGGTGACAATCACATTGGGGTGACTACCAAGGTTAGTCCAACTCAAGCATATGCATATTTTATTCCATATAATGTGTGCTTTATTATTGTATATGTAGTTAGGGTTTGTTTGCAGCTAGATGTGTGATAGGAAAACCCTACAGTGAATTCAAAGTGACACAAAACAAAGTGAAGATGGCATAATTAGACCCTAAAATATCTAGATCTAGACTCACTACCAAGACACTAGCACCTAGTAAAAACACTGGCACCTAGGGAAGTATTGACCCCTTCTGCGAACTACCACCCAAGACACTTGAAGACCATTTTCTTTTAGACAAAGCACATACATCCTAGATCCAACATGTTTCATCATCATTCTAGCCCATATCTGGTATAGACAACGAGTTAGAAGCTAACTCACTCTCATCCTCTCATTACTTACACTTAATTTCCATTGCATGTTGTATCTTTGCATATTTATGATATTTATGTGATTGATCTCAGTCCTCTAATTAAGATTTAATTTTTTTAAATCATTTGGTCTTTTGAGGTTATGGCTAATTCTTCTTCTTTAATTCCCACTTGTGTCTATTCCCAAGTGGTCATCTAAGTTGATTATATACCAATTGTCACTCAACATCCGCCTCAATTCATGAATACCTCTATATATCCGAATGTTAATGTTGTAACCACTCATCAAACTAAGAAACCTTTGAGTTTTATTAGTGTACAACTGAAAATCACCATGTGACCTTTAGCTTCACTTGACCTCCTGAGATCATGTTGGGACAACCGATGTAGAATGAGTGGATGAATATATGTAGCAGAAATAGGGTGAATATGTGGAATACTCATAAATGGGTGAATTTGATCAACAGATTATCAGGGAAATTTGATGTCCTCTACAAGCACTAAAGGTATCTTCTCTTCTAGGGGAACAAAATCCTCTCTAACCTGAGTGGGTGTGATGGAGTGGTCAAGAAGAATGCACACATGTAAAATTTTATCAATTTCAATTTGCGAGACTCTCTCAACTGGTTGTGGAATTCATGGAAAGTAACCAGTGGGCACCTCATAATGATGTCCAAATAAGTTCATGGAATAAATGAGAGAGGCATGGTTCCACTAGATCTATGTGTGATGAGTTTGTTCAGTCCAGAACGCGAAAGCTCTATAAGCATATTTATTTAGAATTTTTAGTTGTCTAACAATATCTTATGGATGTGGTGATATTCTAAAGACTAGGGAACGTAATCCAATGTCTATATCTATGAATTATTCAATCACATTCGGTTGGGGAACCCTGGGATCACAACCATAAACTATCTCTTGTTGTGGTCTGAAAATGGTCATGTGTGCATTTGTGCAATTTAATATAAATAACAAGATAACCTAAATAAATGAAAGCTAAACTATGTTTTTGCATTTTTAGATATAAAAGAAATGAAGCAATATAAAAAATCTAATCTAATTTAAACTATTTTTTTTGTATTTTCTGAACTTTCTGGAATAAACATAAGAAATGAAGAAATTGCTTCTACAATTAAATTAAAAATCCTAAACAAATAAATAGTCAGATGTAACTATTTATTTGTGCAATAGTATATCTAATCTATCCTAATTAAAAAAATCTTTCCAAAATGTAATTGTGGATGTGAATCCTCTATTCTACCTCAGAGGCACGGGAAGATATTAAAGCTTCTCAAAATCTTTTCTTCCCCTGTAACTTCCCCAAAAAAATTAAAGAAGGATTCAATGGAGGTTTTACAAATGAAAAGATATTGCAGTTGATTCTAAATTAATGCAGAAGCATTCCTCCATACACACTTCCCTTGCAAACCCACAAGGATGGGAAAGCAAGCTATCTATCACCAGAATATTTTAAAAAGAAATGGACCCTATAGTATTTAATCTATCTATTCCAACAATTGAATTAGAAATGTTTTTTTCTACTCTAGTAAATAATGTGAGTACAGATTCAGAAATAAAGAAATGAAGAAATGAAGAAACTCAATAGCAACCCCAACTTGGAAATTGCAGTGCTGAGGCAATGCCAGTTGTGGTGTCACTTTGTGCCCCTCAGTTATCGTTTCCAATATTTTGTGTCCGCATGATTCCAGGGAATTGAGAATGTAGAGGAAGCAAAGAAGAAGGCATTGGAGCAATGGTGGCTTACAAGTGGTCTGGTAGTAGTAATGTAGGTAGAGGAAGAACAATGCAAGAGAGTTGTGATTGGTTGTGTAGTCTCTAGCAGTATTTCATCAACATAACAATACAATCATAATAAAAATCTTTGGCCATTTTCTTCAGAAGAAGCATTAGTTTTATAAAACATAGTTTGGGAAATGGTCTAAGCCATTTGGCAGCAATTGGATGCCACATCACAACAACGAGGGGCATTTTTACTTTCAATCAACAATCAAAAGTGGGAGATGAGGTTGATACAAATCAATCAAGCTTAAAATCAGCAAAATTGATTAAGAAACATGCGCTACAGATGAACTGGAGTGAGTTAACACACGTTCAAATCACAACTGAGAAGTCTCAGCCAATTCGCACGGAACCGTTGGTCTGCAAAGGGAAAGGGTTGTGTAACTCAGCGCAAAAACTTAAGGAAAAATGATTCAAAAATTCACAGAAAAGTAGGAAATGGCTAAGGTAATCTAAGCTACAAATATAAACTATAAAAAGGTAAAGTGACTCGAACACCTTTGGAAAAGACATGAATCATCATTGGGGACTTTTGAACCATTTTTGACAGTATAGCACGTGTAAATTTGGGTGCATTCGATTACCTGTCTCTCCCCTCCTATTACTACAGTACCCCATCTACCTATTAATTCATCTAAAGACTATGATGTCATTTAGTAAGTAAAGAATACCCAACTAAGATATCTCTATTTGATCTTTTGCGTAAGGCCCTTGATTATCACCATACTCTAGAAACTACATTGTGATCCATTCAAATACAAAGTGATGACCCTCCTATAGCTTTTTCCAATCTCATGGAATCTTTTAAACAAATAAGAAATTATATTACATTTTCTGATGAGGATATTCCACACACATCTTTTGCTAATTTTCCTCATCTTCTTATCATGGCTCAAGTTTCTGGTTTTCAAATTAAGCGCATGCTCATTGATAATGGTTATGCATTGAATATGTGTTTGTTACCATTACTAGCCCAATTAGGCATCCCTCATAGTGAAATTGAACAATCTATTCTTATTGTCCACATATATGATAGTACTACTCATGCATGCATCAATGTTGTTAATTTAGAATTGCAAGTAGGACCTCGCAAGCTCATTACTACCTTTTATGTTATGGATTCCCCATTATAATTTAATCTACTCCTTGGTTGAACTTGGATCCATGCCATGCAGGATATTCCCTCTATGGTCCATCTTTGTGCCAAGTTTATATTTTATGGATATGAACATACTATTATTAAAGCTCCTGAACCATTCAAATATTCTCACATGGATTATGCCACTTCCATGTTTATTCCCCAAGCTCAACCAATTCCCTCACGTTGTCTTCACACACATGATATTGAGGAGTCTAGCACTCCCAATATTATTTCACCACCCCTTGCTTCCTCTATATAGACCAACACTATCAATATTCTCTCCCCCACCATATCCCCTCATACACTACCTTCCACATATACTCCCAATATCTTAGAGACTTTTGTACAAAATTTCAATATTGAGACTAATGATCCTGATGATGGTGTTGATACTATTGATCTTATTGATGAAACCTCATGAAATTTGGATTTTGCTCCTATGTATTTTGATGATTTTGTGTTTCATAGGCATTACATTGTTACTAGTCTTGGTGAATATCAAATCAAATCTCATACTACAAAAGCTAATATTACTATTATGATTCCTCATCATAACATTATGCATACCTTGAGTCTATTCCTCCTTTATAGTTACTCCTACTCTTACTGATCATGGTCCTATTTCTATTCCTAGTTCTTCCCCTATCCCACTTCCTTCTTATGATTGATTCAATTTCACATTATACATGAATCAAGAGTATATGAGACATGTTCCCTTTGATCCTAATTATCCTAAAAACATACGCACATATGATGCACTAACTCACTTAAGCCTCACCACTGTTGATATCATACCTTTTCTCAAACCACACAATAAAAATCAAGGCCACATCTTTCTCCTAGTCCTAGTAACTTATGGTACAATGGTATTTTACATGCAGGTTTGGGTTACACTTGATCCCCATCCCTCTCCACTTACACTTGGACAATATTGCCTAGATTACATCGGTGGTATCATTAATATGCATAATATTATTCTTACTTATCTCATGGCCTCTAGGAGTGTTATTATTTATAATCTTATAATGATTCATTTCAAGGTTATACTCCTAATTTTTCATGATGGAATGCACAAAAGTTCACTGGTTCACCTTTTACTGATGAAGAATATGTCATAGGCATGTATGAGTTATGTCTAATGGGATTATTTAAAGATAAACCATTTTTTTTTCATATTATGCATCCAAACTAACCCCCTTTAGTTGTGTCTTAGATTTAGAAGACTCTCTTGATGACATCACTTAGATCACTATGGAATTCACACTTGGGGGCATACCATTTCTCCCTTGCTACCAAATGACGCACTCTTGTTTTAGGTTTAAACATGACTATTGAGGCAACACTTACCTACATGAACCTCACTATGCACACATACACTATGATTCAACCTTGATTCCCTTCCCTAGTCATATTATTTCATATTTTAATAACTCAAAAACATTTAAATATTGGAAAAACTGAAGAAAAAAATTTATCTTAGATATTGGTTGGATGTATCCTTGCTTATTTATACTATTCTATGTTGCATTTTGCCTACAATGTTACTTTTATTCATAGTATGTTCTTTCCTTTTACATATACACATGCACATTCACATTTTACTTTGAGATGAGTGTAGGATATCTATAGGTTATCATATAATGCATGATACTTGGCATTGTTATCTACCAATCCCATTGAGGCTCTTGGGGACATCTACCTTCCCTACATCTCTATATTCTTGTGTTGTCATTGCAATATCTACTACTTTCATGTTTATTTTCAGCTCTATACTTTGATACATACTATCAATTATTATAACATACTATCAAGTGCTTCATGTGTAGCATTTTTCTTACAGGATCAATTCCAACCATGGATGTGTGATTTACTTGCATCTTGTCTTCTATGTTTGTGTATTACTTGTAATTTATTGTGGGTCTTGCCTTATGATTGATTGTTTTTTTGTTTGTATGGCCTTGAAGTCCTTGAGTGTCTTGTGACATCCTAAGTGTTGTCCCATGTATTCCACCAGCTACTTGTTGTCTCTTTGTTATGTTATACCATGTTTTGACTAGTTTCTATTGCATTATGTCATGCTTGTTTGTCACTAACACTTTTTGCTAGTTTTATTCCCCTTGTTTTACATGTGTCATGGTTGTTACCATGCACATTCCATATTCCCCATGCAAGATTTATTCTTTCTATATGCACATCAACTTCAGATTCCCTCATTTGTATTGTGCTCACATTGAGTCATCTCACGCACCCCAAATGAGTCGGGTAAATTATCAAGTGATTATTTCACTCTCTCGGAAATTCAGAAACCAGACACATGATGGTACACAAAAAAAATTGACCAAATAGGAGCTAAAAATAGGGTTCATAATCAAACTTGGACCAAAAACATCACAAGGATAGAAACACCCAAATCAAATAGATTTGGTGGGCACAAGTGTCCCACCTGGGTAGTTTTGTACTAGGGAAAAAGAGGTACTTTACAAATTTATCAGGTCCTCAGTGACATGTTTTCTCAAAATCTAGCAACAAATACTCAAATATAGTTTACTATCTAGTACACAAGAACAAAATTAGTGGCATGTTTCATACTTTGAGTACATGAACTAATTACTCTTCTTTATCAATTAGCAATTTTTCTACTAGTATCAAATAAGGAGTGACACCTAGGACATATATAGGAACAATGATATGTCTGGAACAATGTGTCATTTATGGCTAGTTACTATTGGGTTTGTGACCATATGCAGTGGCAGTTATTTGTGGGGAAGCATTAATGGATGGAGGGAAAAATTGACACCTCTCCCAATACTCTTCCTCTAGCGATAAGATGCTTAAATCCTCAATATATTCACATCAGTTTTAGAATTGATCACTCTCGAATCTTCCAACCATCGCTAAGGAAACAATTACTTAGGGAAAATTATATATTTTTATCTCACAACATTCAAATGTATTCTATCTTTGATTCACTTGTTTTTCAAGTGCATTTCTATTCTAATTTCTCTAAGTTAAAGTTCAATTTCATATACCATGAGCATTCACTAGAATGTTCTTATTTTACAGTTCCATCCTTATCTTAAAAAAGGTAACATGAATGGAGCAAGGAGAAATCTCAAGCACGAAGCACTAAAAAAAAGGCAATATTCAGTTAAAAATGTAGGTATAATTTCCATTACTCACATAGGTCACCGCTAGGGTTCTTATCCCCTCTTGGAATCCTTGACACACATCCTACAATTCCCATTCAGCATGTTATCGGTTACAACCTCCTTCATCTCTCCACAAGGTACACCCTTCCTATCTACTTTATGTTAGTGAATATTCATTCACCATGATAAAGCGGGGGAAAATGCATGAAATTATGCACTCATTACTATTACATCATGCCTCTAGTATGTCATTATATGCATGATTACTAAGCAAGAAAACTAGAAATTAACAACACTTGTTTTGTTTTACATTGACATTTTTTAATCTTTATGGCATTATCCCCTTACTTTTGGAAATTACACAAAGTATTACCCAGATTAGTACTTCAAATTTTACCTTCAGAGCTCTTCAAACACTATCTCCCAGTCAGGGACAAGAGTTCCTAGGTGTTATTGTCCCCTTTGGGCACTTTTTTCCTTTCCCCCTCTTTTCTTATGTTTAAAGGGACATATCAATTTTTATCTTTTCTTAACTTCTACTTATCACTTTGGGTCATATTTTTAGTTTTTCATGAAAAAATTAAAGAAAAGGAATCATATATATATACATGACATATTAACTATTCTAAGGGGTAGCTGAGAAAATAGAGGGCTAATAATTTCTATCTACTACTTGGGCAAAAGGAACACTTGAGGGCTGCATTTGGGCTACATTATTCACTACAAAGGGAGGGAAAAATTTTATTTCCATGACACACATTATCTTAGGGGAAAATTACTTGTATCTCGCTATCTTGGTACGAATAGAACAAGGAAACCTAGCTTCAATGGACATGATTCTATCACACACACACCAAAAATACATTAAGTCTAAAATATAGTTCAACACTCGGTGACAATCACATTGGGGTGACCCCTGAGGTCATTTTGACTCAAGCATATGCATATTTTATTCCATCTAATGTGTGTTTGAGTCATGTGCTTGTAGTTAGGTTTTTTTGTAGGTACAAGTGTGACAGGAACACTCTGCAATGACGTGAAGATGACATGATCATAACTTGAAAGAGTTAGATCCAAACTCACTACCAGGACACTAATTCCTAGTATTGATACTAGCACTCAAGGCAGTATTATCCCCTTCTAGGTGCTACCATCCAACATACTCGTAGACCACTATCCTCCAGATGAAGCACATATAACCCAAATCAAGCATGTTTCATCACCATTCTAGCCTAGATATGGCACAAAAATCATGTTATCAAATAAATCACTCTTATCCTCTAATTATTTGCACTTTCTTTCCATTACATATTGTATCTTGTATATTTGTGATATTTATGTGATTGATCTCAGTCCTCTAATTAATATTTAATTTTGTTAAATCTCTCATTATGGTGGCCCAAATACAAAATAACGAGCTCCAAAACCACAAGTCTAATAACTAGGTATGAAAATATGCACAAATGTTTGATGTGAAAATAAGTGAAGTATTATGGAAAGATGAATGAATGATGATAAAATGAAAAAAATTGGAGGGCTATAGATACCTAACATCATCTCTTGTGGGCAATGGCATTGATTAAGGAAAAAACCAAACTTGATACCACCATCTATGGGTGATGGCATCGGCCTTGGGGGAACCTAAGGTCATGAGAATGAGATCCAAATGATAAATGGACATGATGGTTGATGATAATTGTAAGCAAATACAAGAGGGAGAAATGAGTGTAAACAAGTGAACACAATGAGATAAATGACATAATGAGTCAAATGTGTGAACAAAAGAGGGAATAAAACAAGGATAAGGTAACTATGGCATAATAGTGACATCTCTCAAATGTTTTGGTCTAGCCCAAGTGACCAAGTCTAATCACAACCCAATCCTGTAAACCCCTTAAGGGAACCACTCAAGAGGAAAATGCATCAACAACCCCTACATAAGAGAAACAATTAACAAACATAAAAAAAAAAGGTGTACACAATGTCTTTTGAGATAATAATACTAACATATGTGTCGTGTGCAACACTAAGTTATCTTGTACTTATCTATGCTTTTACTACAATTGTATTATATGCATATTTGATACAATATTTCCACTAAGTTCATTAATTATCTTATGACATCATGGGTGTCCCATGTTTGTGGATCTATGCCTATCTTTGGTGTATACACGTGTTTCTCTGTATGTGACCTACAATTCCTTCTAAATGTGATTGTCTTATAACACCATGGGTGTCCCATGTTTGTGGATTTATGCCTCTATGTGACTATGTTTGTATGATATTATTTACTTATCTCTACAATGTTATTTATATACTATTAGTACTCTATATTATGACATGATTGAATCTTACTACACTAGTGTTTTTATTTCTATGTTATTACTACTTTGGCTCATGACGTGATTGACTCTTACTATATTGATGTTTTTATCTCTATATTATTGTTACTCTATCTTATGACATGATTAACTCTTATAGCACATATGTTTATATTTATATATTATTATGATTTATGACATGATTGACTCCATCTACACTGTTTTTACTACTTATATACACATGTATTATTGCTAATTGCACATTATATGTTATTTTCTCTATGCACCATAGTTTCCATCATGTAAAACCTATTTTGTAGGTATAGGTTCCCAATAGTGGACACCATTACAACATTATATGTGATCCTACGTAAATTATTAGAATTACCACACATGGGTACACATTTATTCATTTGAGTTACACACTCAAATGTTTTATCACACGTGCCTCAAAAGAGGAGACATTCATCAAGATATATTTTGCATATACAAATAAATTACAATACATATGAGTAGGTTTTTATAATATTCATATCCTCATAAACATGCACATGTACTAAAAAAGTGGTAGAATTCAACACAAGTCAAAATTGTATAACTAAGTAAAGACCATCATATGGTCCTGACCATAATGGATGTTTCTAAATGGGGGGTATATTTTCATAAATTTCTAGTATTCTCATATTCTTTTAGATATTTAAAAATTTATTACACGTATTCAAACACAAATTACCCATTTTAGAGCATGATACAAGGGTCATGTGTACTTCATTCCTTCTCCTCTACACTACTCAGTCATTATTGTAAGAAAAAGTTTTAGGTGCACGGGCCTTCTTCTCCTATATGTTATTCTAGAATTTACACACTCAATCTAAAAATTTTAACACATAATAGGGGTATGGTATATTCATTCCTTTTGACTACATGTTTTTATCTTACTCATAAGTTGCAACATTACATGTAGATTCATTTGCAACATTGTGGTTCATGGGGTTGCCAAAGGTATCAAAGTGGATAAGTTTTTTGTAAGTTTTTTTCCCTCTTCTCTCTTGATGGTGCTTCACTTCCTCTCTCCTCCCATGTTGGGTTTCATTTACTCAACACTCTAATCTCTCCTTCAACAAAATTGGGGACTTAACCCCAATCCTTTTGCATTTTAGCAATAATTAAAAGTATTCAAATCACAACAAGAATGGGATATCCTCCCCTAAAAAAATGAACAAGAATATTCCTTCCATGTTTTACATCTATTTTACTTTAATTTATGTAAGTTTGAAGTTAAAAAATTTACTTGTATTATTTGTACTTTGAGTTATAGTTTAGTTTCTATCATAGACATTTACTACACTCTATGTTGCAAGCTCCACCATGGAGCATTCCAACACCAACACATTAAAGAACAACTATAAAGAAAAGACAAAGTGTGTGTGCACATTCATGTATTTTTTCCTTTACACATGCAATTTTAAAATACAAACTTAAAGGGGGGAAATGTAGGCACTAAAGTTTGGTAACTTTTCCTTTGGAAATGACAATTCAGACTATGTTTCCTTTCCAAGATGAATGTTATCATTTGAATTATAGTTAGTACATATCTATAGCTCTTTCATGACTTTCTCATCTCCACGCTCTTTCATGTTACAAACTAATAAAATATTAATTAATAAATGCAGTAAAATATCCATGTGCAATGTGCTAAAAATTTATATTTTTCATCACAATTATCTTTTTGTAAAGAATATAGTTTGGTTAGGATGTTGAATCTAGTCCTTGACAGCTTGTACAGTCTTCACTTTCACTAACATCTAACTATATTTCTAATTTAAGTATCTATATTATGTCGTTTCACCTTCCAAGGGTCGACCTTAACATAATATTTCACCTATAGAAGGTTATATAAGCAAGTCAATATCACGTCATTACTCATATAGAATGCATACAAACTACTATTACAAAAATAACTCAAGGATCTGCTAAATCTTCTCAAATATTACACATCAATTTGAACAAGCCTTATTATAAGTCTGAAGCACTCAACCAAGTCAAAGAGTCTAGCTTCCTATATTACCAAGCATGTAAAGGACTTAAAGCCATGTATTAGAAAGAGAAAAGTCGCCCTTAGCATTATCAAAGGATTTCAAAGAAAAAATGGTTAGGTCATGTGACTAAAACACACTACATTACACTATTACTACATTGGGCACATTCTATAATTTATGGCTAGCCACCATCCTTTGTGCTAATATACACGATGGAACCCTTAGGGGGATAGTTTAGACCATACTCACACTTTCACAAGTGCAATGGAGAACTAAATAAGGCTTGATCACACATAAGGGCATGTAGTGCATCACTTGAATTGGTTCGTCCATGTTGACTACCAAGGGTAGTCCAGGCTCACAATACACATGATTTTTCCTTTTGGTTATATAATTCTTTGGTGATGGGTATTGCATGTTTATAGGGTTTCTACTTTGTTGCAATTGATTTTAAATCATCCCAAGGTTGTGTGAATACGAATGACATATAATGAAGGACATTTATAGGAAAGTAAAGCACACAGGAAGTTGTAGAGCCCAACTATCAAGGGGTCGAAGATTGTACACTTCCAATCAAAACCATACCCTTCCAATCAAGACTATACAACTCCATGTTTGGGCCATACAATATTTCTACAGTCCCACCCCAACTCAATTTCCACTTTAAAAATTGATAAAAAAACATTCCTAGTATGTGATATATTTTTTCCACATGTCTATGCATCTAGACCTCCTCTATTCCAACATGTGCAACTAGGTTTTTATCTCCTCTTGTGTATTTGAGCTATCATTTTTATCATTTATCAATCGTTGTAAATAGTAATGGATTATTTAAATTATGTATGGTCAATTATGAATTCATAGATTAGAATAATCTCTCATAACAAATCCTTACATAGAATAATCTAATTTGGGTGCAAAAAATAGGGAGAACTATATATGGAGGATTCTTCCTCATAAATTTTCTCTCATGGAATGGTCATGGTCTCACATAGTCACTAAGAAAACTTTATATACATTCCATTTTTTAGTGGTTTGATAATTTAGATGTGATTTATTTATATGAAGTTAAGGTTTTTGGAATTTATTTTGTAAACTATTTTGATTGTATCTTGTTAGACTCCACTTATGTCTCTACCTCACATGAAGATAGTCGTGGTGATTTCCAATATTTTGATTTCTAAAAAAAATCTCCATTGATTATTTCCTTGAGAAGACCCCTCACATAGGGGTATTTGGGTCATTATGGGTATTATTGGTCATTTCTAAGGGATTTCTCATATGCATTCTCTTAATATAGAACTAATAAATTGACCTTTTGGCATTGGTTAACATATGATTCACCCTTCAACAATTGGCTAATTTGTAGTAACTTTAATATGGTAAATACTCTCGAGGATAAGGATATATGCATGTATTTTCACTAGTGCATTGGTAAAGACACAAAATCATGCACTTGGGTACATTTCTAGGTCCTAAAAGCATACTTGCATTCATATGATTCCTAAGTGAGAAAACTAGTAATTGCCAACTATCTTAGGCCTCTTTATTTTTGTTTCTTGTCTTCTCTCTAGTCTTACACACCCTATAGCCCAGTCAGAACTTTAATTTCTTATCTTTTATAGCCTTGGACACTAGCGCCTAGGTGCCCTCATCCCCTTTGGGTGCCCATGACCCTTTTCTATATTACTCGTTTCTTTTCGGTCTCTTTTATATTTTAGGCATTTTATTTTCATATGGGTCGGAATTCCAGTTGTCAATTACGAAATTCAACCAAGGGAATAATATAAATATAAATTTGTGTGACCAAAATAAAGAACCAAGCTCTAATCATACTATCTATCACCTAATCTTGACTCCAAAGGCACCTAAAGCACTTCAAGGCTTCTATTTTACATCCATTATAAGGGACAAGGGACTGCATACATACATAGAAGGAGGAAGTCCATTATTCCATCCACACATATACTTACATTAGTACATCTAGCTATCACCAACTATCAAGTTCACTTACACAAGGGCTTCCTAGGGCACGATTCTTTCACACATGCACAAGAACTACATGGATTTTGAGATGTAGTGTAATGCTCCGTCATAATTTTACTCAGTTGGGTGACCATTAGGGTCAGTCCAACTCCCTATATTTTATCTTTATTTTTTGGGATTTTATATAGTTTGAGTGTTTTGCAGGTGAGCATCTCTCTGCATGTTATAGGTACATTCTATGAATAAGGTGTGATATACAAGTGACTAATAACAACTACCAGTGACACTTGTGTAACACCAGAAAAATTAGATTATGAGCTCCTGCACAGTCACGGGTACCCAGTAACAGACTCTGGTACCCTTGACCTAGTCTAGGTTCCCTAGTCCAAGCTTACCTAACAATTCCAAATTTTACAAATCATAGTTACGATGATTTTTCCTTCCTACTCGTCATTTTTCTAGTCCATATCAGTTCTAGGAATAATGCGAATCAACTAATTCCTTTTCTCTTTCTCTTGTACTTATGGTTTCATGGTTTACTAGCTTATTGCTTGTGTCAAATATGTACTTTAACATTTATTTATCATATGTGACTCTAAAATTAGGGTTTAGCATAAACTATATTTGTATTAAATCATTTGGTGAACCCATCACTCAAATCCCACCTTCTTTCTAGGGTTTTCTTATGCTCATTACCTGTAGTGGTTGCTTTGGGTTTTTTGAGAATATAGAGCTTCCTCCATTTACCTGAAGGGTTTCTAAATCAATGGTTGAATCTGATAATACGTTTATTAACTCGAGGAATGTTCACCTCAAATACATTGAAACATCTGATAGTGAACAATCATATAATGAAGATACAAATGTTGATCATGAACAATTAGAGAAGCTTATTGATTTTCGCCAGGATTTACGCGACAATCCTAAACATATTTCACATATACTCCATGATTTTATTGCTACCAATCACTCTCAAGATGTTACATCTCCACCTCTTATAGGTTCTTCTTCAAGTGTTATGGCCTCCACTGAACCCCTTAACATTCTTACTTCCATCGCTACTTCCATTCCTACTTCCATCCCTAATCTTATTCATATTTACATTCCTACCTCCACCACTCTATTGCTTCATCTCAATGCTTTTGGTTCCTCTTCCTCTAGCACTCAATACCTATCCACCTCTATCAAGATCTCCAAGCTCAAATACAAAAAATTCAATAGGCTACTTCTCATGCATCTCCATCTCTTGATTCCACCCTCCTCCCTCACAGTCCATTTGTAACTACCACTTCCACTTATGAACTTCCTCCAAACTTCATCACTCTTAAGCTGCCCGCCTTCCATAAAATCACATCCCTAATCATGTTTATTAACCTAATATAACTCTGGTCCTAATCACACACTCCACCTCTAAATCTAGAGGCGTTTATCTCTATAAGCCTCTCTAAATTTCCCTCATTCATATTTAAAAATTCAAATATATCTCCTTCCCTCCATTGAATTTTTAATACAATGGATACTTCACTCAAATTCTAGAATTTTCCATTATAGAATCCTCTAATCCTCACATGCATTCTCCACCCTTGATCCAAATCCTAATTGGCTTCATCATAGCCATTGAATTCTCCAGATAATACTTAACAAAAGGAACACAAAGGGTTTGCATGGGAAAAAAGGACATGTTCAAAGGTACAAACGGATAAGGGAAACATGCGTGCAGAGGATAAGTTCATATTTCAGGACTTAGCCATTTTTGCACATGAGGAACTATTTTTGGAGATGGCGTGCAGAGCACATAAATGAGGAAAATAATTACTCACCACACATTGGCTATTTTTGGAGGATTGGCTAAAAAAAAACTTGCATGGATGCGGGCTAAGAATAGGTTTATCACTTCCAGTTAACTAAAGAAAGTATATTATTATCACACTTACAAGTGGGGCTATGGTTGTAAAAAGCACGTAGCTAATAATAACATGTGACCTATTTTAGGATTGGATAAGCGGTGAAGGGAAAGTCCCCACCCTTATAAATATGTAGTGAACTGCATTATATATATATATGTTACAAAATGAGTAGAGAGACATATATATATATATATATATATATATATATGTATGTATGTATGTATGTATATGTGTATGTGTGTGTGTGTGTGTGTGTGTGTGTGTGTGTGTGCAAGACTAGACTATTGTACCGGATCTATGTGCGTATGGGCATAGAATGCCATTACTGTAAGAAGCTTCTATGTAATTGTCATTTTTAATACAATGGAGGATATTGGCTGAATTTAAGTGTTAGTTCTGTGTGTATTTGGATCTAGTATGTTCTTGATTTCATCATGGTTAATACTTAATTCTATTCTCCCTTAGAAATAGATGTGACATGCTCTGTAGAATGATGTATTAATAATGGAATTGCATGTATTAATTCTTCATCATGCTAACATCCTATAACAATAACCTTAAAGAGGGACCTGGTACCTTTGCGTGCTTCGGGTGAGCACTTAGTGTAGGATGAGTGATGTGCCAGCAAGCCTAGGGTCTTATTGGGCTTGTATTATTAAATTCTAGGCTGAATCATTGGTTTTATTATCAGGACCTCTTTTTCAGTTGTTTTTAGGATGGTTCACGATGAGGACATACCGGTTGACCTTAGCAAGTTTTGAAGAGTGGATACACAACTGGAAGAAGAATACACACGACGGTTCAACATTGGATCTGAGTTTAATGCACGCATATGGGTGGAACAAAATCTATATGACAATTTATATGAGAGCTTCTTTGCTATATTACCAATAGAATTATATGAGTGGCTGATTGCATATGCATCTAAGCGGAATTGGAGGTATCATGCACTTTTTTCGACACAGGAAGAATTTCATGCCCTTTATGATGCTAATATGATCTGGAATAAATATGTGGATACATGGTTATGTGGCATTTTAAATAGTTATATCTTGGAGTACTCAATTTCCACTTATTCGTGCCGAGAGGTAGCCTAATTCTATTTTTTATGATATCTAAGGGGAACTTACCTATAAGGAATTCCAATGGAAATAAAGATCCTGATGGTAACTTTGAATTTAGAGAGTAAACCGATGGCTAACTAATCCCCACCACACATGGGGGAAAGAGTGGGTTTATTGAAGGATGGTAGACCTAGCAGCAGAAAGGCAGAGAGAGGAAAGGAAAATTAAGTATAATGAGGCATGCGAGAGGGAGGTAGAGAAGCAGCGAGACATTACAGAGCGGATGGCGTTGAGGAGAGAGATGGCTTGTGAAGGATTTGGAGCTCATGAATAAGACATGGAGCTAGAGCATCAGGAACTACCCCATATGGGAAATCATGACAGGGATCCCTCCTCAGCCTCACATAGAAGCACACCAATAGAGACGACCTGGGCCATGGGTGCACATCTGAATCCTCCTAGAAACCTTTCCGTTGTGCTTGGTTTTCTAGCATCTAGTATAACAAACAATCAACAAGATAATTCAAGTATTGGGAGAATAGGAGTGAGTCTGATAAAAGGAACAACGATGGAAGCAAAAATTACTTCATTGTTATATGGGAGTACCTTTTTAGGTGTATCATCAACACAGAATACATGCACGCTGATTTTTGGAATAACTTTTGGAGTAGTAATGCTTCATAGACTGTCGGGGTACAGTTCATCTCTACTATTGGGACACACGGAAGTAAATATTATGGTCTGACCCCAGCTATAGGTTCATAGATTAGGAGGCAGGGGAAACATAGGAGGTTCTAGATCAGGTAGACAATGTCCGCACCAACCCTAGAATATTTACCTGGAAATTTCTCTTCATCTTCCAGAGTATAAGGGCATAGAAGATGCTGTTGAACATGTTCTTATGTGTGAAATATTGTGGCGTGTAAAAGGAATCATGGCTTCTGAATCATAGGGAAAGCCAATTTTATATTACGTTAAAAGCGCACGCACACAGCTGGTACATAAAATTTGACCCTGATCAGACTTGCGTAGACCATCCATCCTTAAAATATGCATTCCTTAAAGAGTTTCACATCCTTGAGTTTGAGTAGAAGAGTATAAGTGCACTCAAGGATATTAAGCAAGGCACTACTGAGAGTGTTAGAGAGTATGATGCCCATTTGAAAACAAAGTTATCAAAGATTTCTTATGATATACATGCAAGCCAACATGCACAATGGTTCAGTTGGGGGTCTGATTACCCCTTTTAGAAGGGTCACTGTCACATAAGACATACACTGATCCACATGAAGCATTGGAGGTAGCTTTACATGTTGAGGTAGTTAGGAGTATTAACACTAGCATTAGCCCATTCTTAGAGGCACATATTATAGATATGGAAAATTAGCTAGACAAACTATCAAAAAATTCATTCCATGAAACACACTTAGGGATTTGGTGTATAGATTGTGAAGTGGAAGGTCACACCAAGCATAGTTTCCCTCACATATCCATATGTTCATTACTGTTAGACTACGAGATCTGTCATTTGAATCAGTGATGCTAGCCACTGTCCTTTGTTACAATGTGCATTAAGGAAGAATGTATCTTGCTATTGTAAAATTTTTTGGTCCTTGACCCATGATACGGAAGATTGTAGGTTGATTGGTTAAATCCATGATGCCATAGACATTGGTGTATGACATAAAAGTATAACTGATAATTCCAAAAAAAAATGAGCACCAAGATCGGGATCACAGTCAAGCATGCTATGACATAGGAATGAGGGTTGCATTTTGAGGGAGGACATGGAAGAGGATGCAGTTATCGAGGTGGATATGGAGGACGAGGCCATGGTAGAGGAAGAGGTGAGTTTCCTCGTGGAACGTGTTATACATGCAGGTATCCTGACCAATATAGGCACAAATGTCCCGAGAATATTACATGTTCTTTCTACATAAATAATCATAGCTATGAGGAATGCCTAGAATTATATGAGCATCTTAGTAGGCATCATAAGCAGGAGAACAAAGGTGCATGGATGGTTAGAATTCAACGCGCAGTGGAAAATCAATGGATGTCCAAGTTATCACTAGAACTTAAAGCTTTTCAATGTGAAAATTACCACATGAGATGAAGCGAAACACGTACAAGAGGTGTTGCAGCAGAAGCCTAAAATCATTAAGGAGGAAGTTCATTCAAGCATGATACCCAGATCCTACCCATCAGAAGGAGGTTTACCTAGGAAACCATGGAAGTTCTTAGGAATCTTTAGGGTGAGATACAATACTTAAAAGAGAAATCACGTAACATGGCGCAAAATAAAGTATCAGAGATGGTCCAAACTAATATAGATGACTTAAGGGGAGTGAGTAAAATGTTGTGCCAGGAAAATATCATTCCATTATTAGGGAGTTGGTTAAAAGGAAACACTCCACGCACAAGTGTTGAGACTGGAGGGTAGATTCTGCATGTGAATCTACCCCCTCGTAGCCTAGATTATGACAAGGAAATCACTTTGAATGTTTTTGTGGATGGATGGCTATTAAGTAATATACTAATTGATACAGGTGTGGAAGTCAATGTTCTTACATTAGATGTATGGGTACAAATGAGAAGACCACAAGTGTACAGCCATCCTCTAATATAATGTTCATGGCTAATCAGATTAACGCCACTCCCATCAAAGTTTTGAAATATGTATCCATTACCATACAAGGAGCCAAGTTCACTGAGAGACTTTGAAGAATTTAGCGCTGGAAAAGTTAGATAGCTTCCCGGTCTCTATTGGGGCATGTCCTTGGTGCTATGACAAATAATGTTGATCTTCAGTTCAACAAGGGCTATATCAGTTTTGAAAACAAGGAGGAAAGAGTTATTATCCCTTTAATAGATGGAAAATCTGTTCTATATGTTGAGCCCTTAAGAAAAGAAGATCTTGAATAGGATTTATGTACGCGTCATCTGAGATCCAGATTATAATTGAGCCAACCAAAGAAGGAATAATTTAGTGGGAGGATGCACAGTCTATTAGAAATACTACAAGTGTTGCTTGTGATAATTGGGCTCACAACACTTATGATTTGGTAGGGCACGAAGTAAAGAGCATATTTCCTAGAGGTACAAAACCACATTATATCAGGAGGATAGGTAATAAATTTGTATCTTGTTACAATAGGAGAAGGAGATTTTATGGCATTCCTGCGCGCCATAGAAGAACAATGGATAGACCTGCTGGGAAGAAGAAATATGCTAGCATATATATTATGTGGGACAATAACACATGCTGGTGAGTGGCCCACAAGGATAATATTGTACGATGGAATGAAATTAGGATTGCTCTTGCTACTAGGTTCTTCAGGAGAAATGCACCTACTCAAATATGTACTTATCTATGGTAATCAACCTGTTCAGCATCACGTTCAGAAGTGTGAGAGATTCTGGATAGAAGGGTAAGGAAGCTTTACCACATTCACTGTGGGTGCAAAATTTTTATTCCACTTTACAGGGATGCACATGTGTTCTTCGTATGTATATGCAGAACTCCATACAGAGACTAGAAATTGAAAGGATTCAATTGCAGGAATGGCCTATACATTTGAATTCTTCTCTACAAAGCTTCTGGTGGAAGAAGCATTGAAAGTTATAAAGTGTTTAACTATGGGAGATAGTTCCATGGATAAAAGAAATCCTTCAGGATTTATTAGATGAAAGAATACTTAGGAGTCACATCTTGATGAAGAACTAGAGGCTCGATGCAACATACTACTTCAACATCCTTTCCTTGAGAAAGAGAAAGGAAAAATGGCCTTCTTAGTGGATGATGAAGAATTAGAAAAATCTTGGATGTAAATCATTCAACAGGTAGGTGTGAGGTTTTGGATAGTGTAGATACGGCCACACGCACATATCAAGAACCTATGAAGACAAAGAAGGTGAATATTGGAACAGATATTGAGCCTAAGGAAGCCATAATTGGAGACTACTAGTCAGAATCTGAAGTGGAAAAAATTCATAGAGTTACTAAGGGATTACCATGAATTATTCCTTAGGGGGTACTATGAACTTAAAAGCCATGCATGAGTCATTAGGGGAGATGAAGTAAAGCTAAAAGAGGGTACGCGCCCAGTTAGAAAAATACCTTACAGGATGAACCCCAACTTGTGCGAAAAGGTCAAAGAAGAGATTGATAAAATGTTGAATTTTAGGATCATCAAACCCCTTGATGAGTTAGAATGGGTTAGTCCAATGGTGATTAGTATAAAAAAAGGATGGATTAGGATTAGGATATGCATGGAATACTAGTGAGTCTGAATGTTACATGTGTAACTGATCCATTTCCTACTCCATTCACTGAAGAAATACTAGAAGGTGTTGTAGGGTACGAAATCTATTGGTTTACAGATGGGTTCTTTGGGTATCATCAGGTTAGGATTACCAAGGAGGATCAGGAAAATACTACGTTTACTATTAAATGGGGTATATTCGCCTATACTGTGATATGCCTTTTGGTATAAAAAAATGTGCCTGCTATATTTTCGTGCATAGTTGTTAAAGCATTCAAGGAATTTATTCACAACTTCTTACAAGTCTATTGAGACAATCGGATGGTGTATGGATTGGTTAAGGATCATTGTGACAATTTGTGCTTAATGTTTGAACACATGTAGATAGTTGAGTATCTCTTTAAAACATCAAGAAAATGCATATTTTCTACACCATTTGGAATACTTTTAGGACACATAATCTGCAAGGAGGGTTTGTTGGTTGATCCTAGCCAAGGTTGCAGTCATTACAGGCCTAAGAGAGCCTACTAGACAGAGTGAGGTGCCATGGATTTTTGGGTCATACAGGATATCACATAAATTTTTATTAAGGGATATGCCAAAGTTTCCACACCATTGGAAGAATTATTGAAAGGAGAAAGGTACATTCTACTGAGAAGAACTACATCAGTACACATTCGAGACATTGAAGGAAAAACTTACTAGCACGCACCTATTATGTACGTTTTCCTTCGTGGGACCAACCATTTCATTTCCATGTTGACACCTCTAGCATGACCATTGGCACGCGATGTTGGCTCAACCTAGAGAGGGTATTGTAGATCATCCTATCTGTTTTACTAGTATAAAATCTGATCTCCTGTAGAACAAAATTACACAAATACAGAGCGCGAAGCTTTATCAATAATCTATGGGATACATAAATTCCACGCTAGTACATAATTGCTACGCCATTCGTTATTTTATACATATCACATGGAATTGAAGTATTTGGTTAATAAAACTTATTTTAAAAGGGAACCTATGTCGATGGGTGCTCTTATTTCAAGAATTTGATTTCACATTTGTGGTAAAACTAGGGAAAAGTAATTCTAGATCAGACCATCTATCAAGAATACAATCAGGAGAATAAGAATAGGCAATTGAGGATACCATGCTAGATACACATTTATACAGGTTACAATGAGTGTCATTAGAACTGGAGGACATTGTTGTCTTTCTAAAACAGGGATGGCACCAGAAGGAATTAAATCCTTGGAGAAGAAACAACTTGCTATACGCGTCACACCCTATATGTTAATTAGTGGTGACCTATACAAATTAGGTCAGGATGAGGTATTGTGTCATTGTATATTGGAACATGAGCAAATAGATATTGAGGAAGAGGCTCATTGTGGTATTGCAGGTGGCCAATATATCGGTGATGCTATTGCATGTAAGATTCTACTTGTTGGATTATGGTGGGAGACCCTATATAAATATTGTAAGGAATTTTGTAAGGAATTTGATCATTTTCAACATCTTAGAAAACTAGGTCAATGAGATGGAATGCCTCTGAGACCTATTACTAGCGCAAAGCCGTTTGAGAAATGGGTTATCGATTATGTCGGTCTTATTTCACCAGTTGCGTGGAGAATTGGATCACGCTACATCGGAGAACTAGATCGTGATACATCATAAGTTACACAGACTATCTGATAAGGTGGGCAGAAGCAGCACCTACAAAGAATTATACAACTATAAAAGCCCAATTTCTATGGGAAAATATTATTACAAGGTATGGATGTCCTTTAAGTTTAACCAGTGATAGGAGCACACATTTTATTAATGAGAAAATCAGAAATTTATTGGATGAGTTCATGATTGCGCACCATAAGACAACACCCTATCATCCTCAAGAAAATGGAACTGTCGAGGATTTCAACAAAATTTTAAGCCAGACATTGACAAAAATCTGTGATGTTGGAAGAAAGGATTAGGATGATAAAGTATCTGCAGTACTTTGGGCATATCGGACAACATATAAAAGGTTGAGCAAAGCCACACCATTTCAGCTAGTATTTGGTGAAAAATCCATTCTTCCTATGGAATTTATGTTACCCTCTTTGCGTATTATGTGCACTAGAGGTCTAGCTGATGAGAAAGATTTAGAAGAATTGATTGAAAAGATAATCAAGTTGGATGAGAAAAGAGCCATAACATGTTGGAGTCATAAGCAAGAAAAGGTCAAGAAGAAATCATGACATGATAGAAACATAAGGGATAAGAAGTATGAGATTGGATAAATAGTGCTTCTCTATGACTCTAAGTTCTTGTGCCATCTAGGAAAACTTAAGGTACATTGGTTGGGGCCATATGTTATCACTTACATCCTTGAAATAGACACTTGCTAGTTATAAGCACTTGATGGAACACAATCATCCAGTTACTTCAACGGGAGTAGGCTGAAGCCCTACTATAAATAAGTCTTCTTAGTGTTTGTAATAAGGCAGTATTGCCATTTAGATTAGATTTTCAATTTTGCATTCCCTTAATGTGTTCCTTCTTTGTTGTTATGCTTTGTCAATTTAGTTGGTGTGTTGTGTAATAAGCGTGTTTACGTGCCAGAAGCTAATTACTATTTCAAGAATTTTTATGTGCAGAGGACTACACATACTTTTAGTGTGGGGTGGTTATTGATATCTAGGTACAAGACTATTAGAATTGAATGATGAAAGCAATAAGCTATTACCGGTGTTATTCAAGTCAAAGGTTTGCTTCTAAAAAAATGACCAAAGATGGAGATGAATGAAGGGACAATATAATGCGAGGTAAGAGGATGCCATAATAACCACCACTGGAAGGTCTAGTGACAAGGTACTCAGGCGCAAGGAATTGCGTTGAAGAGAATTCTATGACCAGAGGGTAGGAAAGCGCACTAGAAGGTTATAACTGGGGTGCAAAGATGTACCATGTGGATTAAACAAAATTGGCCAATAAATGAGAGGACATTAGGTAGGTAAAGTAGCAATAAATGCATAAATTTTTTGAAAATATATATAAGCACAGGATGTCAGTTCATTCTTACCATTGTGATTAAGAGAATTTGACAAGACCTAAGCGTGAAGAGCCAAGCAATCATGTTGAGGTGCAAAGAGTGTGAAACTAGATGTAGAAAGGAGGTTTGTGTGAAGGAAAAGCTTGCGTTCCCATAAGAGAAGGGTTTGAGTGAAGCAGATGCATTACAAATGAGCTAGAGCATACGATTTCCACTAGGTCATGGAGATTTCAGCTAGGGTTTGAGTTACACATTGTAGAAATCAAAATACAAGTATTTTTAGAGTATTGTAGGGTAGAAACGGCACCAAAGAAGGAAGCTACAGCAGGAGTTAAGAGAAAGAATAAGGTGGTCTTGGAGGAAGAAGAAATGACCCCTAAGAGAAATTTTTCAGAGATGCAATATCCAGAGCAGGTTATAGTAGGCTCGGAATGGGATTCCCACATTCAGAGAAGAAAGATAAGTGAGTACAACCATCGTACCATAGAATAAAAGAAGGAGATGGATGCATTATTGAACAAAAATAAAAATAAGCGTGCGGTAGAGGACATGTCGGTCTATGAAGACATTGGGGAGAAGTTATTGAAGAATATTGGAGTATATCAGTTATACGAGCTCCCCTACTTTGGAAAATATGAGCACTTGTACCAATGGCTTATGAGTAGAGTACATGAAGAATTATTCTAATTTGCATGATGCAGAGTAAGGATTTTAGCTGTGTTGATCTTCACAGTGACAAGGTTGAAGGCTACAAGTGAAGACCTCAATGGGGACTTAACAGACAAGGCCTCAATTATGGAGACTAGGAGGGAGCTGGGGTACACCAAAGGTCTACATGGCATGGACATTGACAAGCTAAAAAATCACCTAGTTATGCAGGCAACCGTGCACCTTGTGACAAAATTAAATGATCAAGAGAGGTGGTCATAAGTGAATACCATGTGGCTGCATGTTGATAGAAGGATGTCAGAAGGAGTGTTCTACAACATTTCAAGTTAAATTATAGAATCTATCATCGAAGAAGTGTTTTAGGAGGAAAGATTAGTTTTGGGGATGTTTTGTTGTCTTTGGTATTCATGGAGATCGGGGTGCCATATGGACCAAAGGAGAAGGTCTGGGAGTATCCCATGGAGAACAAGTCACCTACAGAATGATTTGGAAAGTACTTGTGTGAAGGATTAATGACCGAAAAAGTCAAGCAGAGGGATGAGAAGTGGTATGATAGGTTCTACGTGGCATTCAAAGAAGAGTGTCACATACCAAAGGATTTACCATCAGTGGTGGGTAAGGTAGTTCATTTTTCCATATACCAACATTTTTACGTCGTGTGATTTGTGATGAAGGATGGGGCTTGGAGCCCATGGTGCAAACTATCGTATGCCTTCACAATGAGGTATTTTTAGGAATCGGTTCACAGGTTGTCAAACACATGCCGCCTAACATTCATTGTAAACAAGGTAGAATGCGATGACCACACACTAAGCAAGAAGTATGTATATCCCAGATGTAATGTATATATTGAAAGGATCATCTCAAAAGTGTTGAGAATAAAGCTAGTAAGTTTGGTTGTTGGAGACATTGGAGTAGCACTTGTGTACCTCCAACTGAATCCCAATCTGGAAAACAACAATTATGTGGAAGATGAGTTTGTACTCCTAGGGCCGCCAAAGGGTAAGCATACCATGGAGAATATTCTAGTGCGTAAACCAATAGAGACAATCGAAGTAGAGAATGAGGAGGATGAGCCTGAGGATAGTGGTGATTTGGAACACAGGAGGAGGGAGCCATTAGATAAAAGAGAATCAGACCACATGACTACACCAATGCATGGGCAGGAAGATGAAGATGACTTGGATGTGGACTAAGGAGATTGCCGATTCAAGAGAGTTTTTAGGAGAACAAGGACTCAAGGTGCTACTCCACAATCAGTGTGTAGGTCACCTCAACTATCTCCACAGAAGGAGATAACTGAGAAAAGAAGAAGTAAGTTGAAGTTGGGAGAAGAGGTAGAGGAATCTGAGGAAAGCATGCTAGGGTCTCCTACACCACTTGAATATGAGGAGGAACCACAAATCAGGGAGGAGCCACAAGAGGAATCAAAGGAAGAAGGAATGAAGGATGGAGAGGAAGGAGAAAAATAAACAACAGAAGCCATGCATGAGACTATTCAGGGGATGTCGGAAAAAACCCCAAATATTGAAGCTCTAGTTCCTAAGGGGCCTATAACAAAGAGAATGAGTGGAGAACATATTACACCAATCTTCAGCTACACTAAGGACATAGGTAAAATTGTCTGCGCCCATTTCTAGAGCACTGTGACATAAAAGGATTTATATGGTTAGGATTTGATGGATGAAGATAGGACCACCATATACACAAGGAAGCAATTGTTGTGGTTGATGCACACACATATGGATGAACCAGAATTCGATGTGGGTGAGGATTCATGCGTGTCGAGAATATTGAAAAAAACTCACCGAGCTAGAAGCATAATAGTAAATCCTACTATTATGTCCGACGAGCAAGTAAGTAATACATTGGTAAAGGTCTCCATAGAGGTGGATCGTAGAAACATGGATAAGGCTGTAACCATCAGGGCGTTGTGAGGGGAAATTAAAACAAAGGATGCAAAGATAGCATGGCAGAGACTATTGGGGACCATGTACTAAAATCATGCCCACATCTAGCGTCAAAGGTACCAGAGTAATTTCCTTCGATAATGCACTATGTCAAGACTTTGGTGAATTTGGTACTTGAAGATGAAACCATGCAAATGCCAACACCAAAGAATCTTGAGCAAGAGGAAGAAAGGGAAAGGGTGGTAGTGAAGAGAAATATTTCATCTTACGAAGGATTGTTGCAAGCGTTGTGGGAAGAACTAAAGAACTCAGACCAAGCCTTGAACATCTGTACAGCTCCAGAGGTGCTCATAAAAATAAAAACCCTAGAGAAGGACAATGAGGTCTAGAAAGTGATGAAGGATGACACATTTGGCTGCACAGAAAGATTAGCACTAGTTAAATAGAAGTTTGAGGCTCTAGAAGTAGTGCAAGAACCACACAAGGATTGACTAGAGGATCTTGGGAAACTCATCACACAGAAGATGGATTTTCTAGAGGGAAGGATGACTACAATGTCCAGCATTGTGTTGGTCTTGAAGAGTGAGAAAGGAGAGATTGTGCAAGATGAACTGGAGTCCATTGTTGTGGACATTCTAGAAAAAGCAGAGGAAGCACTCGTTGAGTGGAAAACCTTGGAGGCCAAGATAAAGGAAAAATATCCCGAATTATTTTTTCATGTTGAAGCAGATGAAGGTGCAGAGTAACATCATTCTTTTATGCATATAAATTCGTTCTTATTCTTTCCATTTCAGATTCTTTCATTCATTTTTGAGAAAACCATTATCGAGGTGGTAATACAATTAGTGTGGGGTACTATTGAGTAAAGAATACTTAACAAAAGGCACACAAGATTTCCAAGTGGGAAAATAGGGCATGTTCAAAGGTGCAAACGGATAAGGGAAATACGTGTGTGGAGGATAAGTCATATTTTGGAATTTAGCCATTTTTGCACATAAGGATCTATTTTTAGAGATGGCATGCAGAGCACATAAATGAGGTAGAGACTTGCATGCCACGCATTGGCTATTTTTGGAGGATCGGCTACAAAGCACTTTGCATGGATGTGGGCTAAGAATAGGTTTATCACTTCCAGTTAACTAAAGGAAGTCTATTATTAGCACTCTTGCATGTGGGGATATGACTTTAAAAATCATGTAGCTAATAATAACATCCAACCTATTTTAGGATTGGATAAGTGGTGAAGGGAAAGTCCCCACCCTTATAAATATGTAGTGAACTGCGTAGTAGAAAAAATAGATATTACGGAATGAGTAGATGTATGTATGTATGTATGTATGTATGTGTGCAAGACTGGACTACTGTATCATATCTGTACACATATGGGCATATAATGCCATTACTATAAAAATATTCTATGTAATTATCATATTTAATACAATGGAGGATATTGACTGAATCTAAGTGTTAGTTCTGTGTGTATTTGGATCTAGTATGTTCTTGATTTCATCATGGTTAATACTTAATTTTGTTCTCCCTTAGAAATAGATCTGGCATGCTCTGTAGAATGATGTATTAATAATGGAACTGTATGTATTAATTTTTCATCATATTAACATCATGCAACAGCAACCCTAAAGAGGGACCTGATACCTTTGTTTGCTTTGGGTGAGCACTCATTCTAGGATGAGTGATGTGCCAACACACCTAGGGTCTTATTGGGCTTATATTACTGAATTCTAGGCTACATCACTTTGATGTGTTTTTAAAGAAATTATTATGCATATGTTTTCTATTTTTATCTTGTTAATTCTTCCTCAAAATGACTTAAATTGATCTTTTTATAAGCATTAACAATAACTTTGGAGAAGTATATGTTGAGTTATCACAGGAGCGAAATGGCAATAGTTCATGACTCAATTCGTACACCGGTGCAAGACTCAATTAGCATGTTGTCACATGACTTGCCTTCAAGCTCATCCATATCATAAACTCTAAATTCCTTGAAATAAGGGATTCACGCAAGCATACAAATAGCTCAAACTACTAGTAATATAGTTTGCAGAACCACATCATGAATAGGAAACATGTGTCATTAACTCAACCTATAGTCAGGCTGATTTTGAGGTCTAGTTACTCCAGTCATTGGGAGATAGGATGTAACCAACAACTAGAGATTTACTATTTGATAGTGTAAATTAACTTGCAAAAATCAAAATTTTGTTCATTAATCTACATTCATTTAATTATTAGACATAGGGACATAAACTTTCAATATTGTTAGTGTTATATGCATAGTTACAGATGTTTGACAGGTATGCTTAGGTAAAAAAAATTCACTACAATTAAGAAATAACAACGTTGGAAATGAACTATATTATGACTGAAAGTAAATACTATGGCTAATGACAAAGCATATAAAAATAGAACACAAATAAAGGAATAAGTTGTTGTTAATCTAATCATGCGAGGAATTAAAATAACAAATAAAAGGAGAGGGTTAGCAAACCACAATTAGGCCCTACCTTGGGTGTTCCTAAGGCCTATGTCTACAAAAAATTAACAGAACTAATATTCTTATTTCATCAACATGAAGATTACAAGTGTAAAATACAATCACTTCTCTACCCAATGATCAATCTATTTCTCCCTGTCTATTTCTATATCCATACAACATTAATTTTCCCTTTTTATATATTTCATTATAGTAGAGGTGTGAAGAGATAGATTCCTAGTATGAGTTCCAATTGGAATAAGTAAAAGATATTAACCAAACAAACTGGAAACTTACATGCATGCAAATAAACTACTCAATAGATGTTCTTATACAATCACATAACTTAACTAACCAATTAGTCGATCAACTAGTTATTAAGTTATGAGTTAAATCAATTCTTTCTTTGTTTGAGTTAAAACGCATAATCAGGTGATGGTGTTGAGTCTTCTTCTTGTTCTCATAATTTCTTCTTGTATCAACACGTGTGAGATTAGGCGTATTGTCCACATTGTGCATGCTCCTCAGAATCACAGATTTGTGTGTGTGTGACCTCCTTTGGCTACAAATGTTTTGATGTGGATGAGTCCCTTTAGTTGCATGTCAGTTATTGTGGGTGACATCTTCATTGTGAATGAGTTTCATTTGTTGCATGTCAGTTACTATGAATGGATCTTTTGCTACATATTAGTTGTTGCATATAAAAAATTCTTTGCGAACAAGGCTAGCATTTATACAAAGCACCATTTAACATTATATTGCAAAGATAATAATAAATGCATGCTCATAAGCCAAAAAATAAAGTAAGCTTAAGTAATAATTATATTAACTAATATTCATGCCATGAGTTCAAGTTATAATGAAAATGTTCAACAATATCACTGGGAAATACAAGTCTAGGGGTACAATTGGCTAAGCAAAATACAGTAGATGAGGTGTTTAAAATGGAAATAAAATGACTCATCACACCCCTAGACTTAACTTCTAGAGTGTCCTCATTCAATATTCTTTAGGTTCCTCTGATGGCTTAGGGTCTACCTAAATGATGTTACATAAGCATCTAAAATCAACCAAGGTAGATGTTCCTTTAGGCTCACTGAAGAAGTATCTTGCATTCCTTTTGTATCTTTCCATTACTCTATCATCTATTTCATCATCCAATTTCTTTTCACCAAACCAATGTGGTATAAGATAGTGGAATATTGGGGGATAATAACCAATGGGAAACCAAGTTTTTCCAAATCCTTTAGAAAATTCAATATATGCATTTACCCTCATGAAATTTGGAATGATATTATGATAGGAGTGCATTTCTTTTCATTTCATCTCATGGGACATCTCTTGCCAGCGCATCCTACATGCATATGTTATTTATCATGCATTGAATTTAATGTGGTCCCTAGCTTCTTCATGAGCTTCGTTCCTCATTTGGTTTACTCATTATCTAATTTCCCTGTGTTCCATGTATTTTTCATACTCTTCAATAATTTCCTTTGTATTTGAAGCTTCACCTCTAATCATCAATGGCTGCACTTTTGATAGTGCTTGTATTCCTCCATCTTCTTTTCTTTATATAATTCATTGTTAAAATAAGAACACAATGCCCTGATTAGAACATCTCCAATATAAAGTATTGTGATCCAGTCCCTTTCATATTCAAGGGCATAGTTGTACATATAAAATTCACATAAAAGTGGTTGAATCTCATGAGGCATTTTCATGTATATTCTAAAGAAAGGTCTCGCAACACTAATATAAAATGGAATATCTAAGTTGTTACAAGTGATATTTAACTACAACATCTATTCTTTTAATAAAATGGCATAAATTCTAGAAGGTGGCCAACATTTAAATTTTTCATTGTTCACCTTAATTGTATCTTCCTGCTTCTTCTTGATTCTTTCTATTTCCTTGTCCTTAGCCTTAATCTCTTTGTCATTTTCCCCAATGTCCTATTTATGTTGGAAGATTAATTCTTCTTTCTCCTTGTCCCATTTACCCTACAGCCTATTAACATAGTTTTCAATTGTTGCACCCAGTAATCTAACAAGGTTTTCTGAGTGGCCATGTTTCTACAAGCCAGTTTTGGAGGTTCTTTAAAAACTTTCCTAGTGTTAACATGTGGCTACAGGATTTCTTGTAGCGACAATGGGGAGTCATGCTCTAATATGGTCTCAGTTGTATCCTTAGTAATTGGAGTAACATTTTTATATACCTTCTCAATATGATCAGGTGGTTGTTCTACTTCAACTCTGCGAATAATATTTTCAATAATTTCCTCAAGAACATGGGACATATCATCCCCAATTTCCATCTCATCAGTTTGTGTTTCAAACACTACATGGTTATGGACTTCCTCTATCTTATCTTCATCATTGGTGTATTTATAAGTTGTGTCTTTGATTTCCCTTACAATTTCTTCTCCTTCATGATTTTCATGGGTTTCCCCGGCATGAAATTCCTTTGCATGTTGTTTAGAAGGGATTTCTTGAACAATTTTCTCTCCATATTCATCCTTATTATTCTCTTCTATCTCCTCCTTGGGCTCCTAAATCTCAACATCAACACCTTCCTGATATTTTTCCATAGATGTGGCCTCAATATTATCTTCTATAGTTTCTTTATTAATATCAAGTGATATGGTTTTGGTATTTATGCCTTTTTATATTTTTGGCTTTCTAGTTATTAGGTGATTAGAACACCTATGTGGTGTACGAGTAGATTTAGAATATTTAGGATTAGACTTGGTAGATTTAGGAGTAGGCCTGGAATTTTTTCTCTTACTCCTTGAGGTGGATGATTCAAGGGTTGAAAATCCAACTAGGGTTTCAGTAGTTAAAATCCTCTCAGAGGATATAGGAATAGGGTTCTCTTCAGCAAGTAATAAATTTTCAAAAATAGAGGTTTTTATGGCCTAAGAAGTGGAAGATTTGGGTTTAGGCTAAGAAGTGTAAGTTGTGGGTTCAAATGTATGGGTTGAAGAACTACCAATACTTCTTCGTCTAATCTTTCTTTTCCCCAATAACTCATTAATATTCTTGAACCTTGAAAAATCTTCCCATTTTAATGCAGGGTGTTCTCTTTCCAGAATATGTCTTACAACAAAAGTGATGAGACAATGGTGAGACAAAGATGACCTCCCACTTTATGACTCTCTACTCATTATTTTCAATATTTCATTTAAGAAATTGAGAACATTAACATGTCTACCATTTTTCAAATGTTTGAGTAACATGTAATGGTGGTATTCAATCTGAAGTATCTACCTTCACAAATAAAGTATTTGATAATGTAATTGGAAACATCATCCCAAAATGATTTCAGAGAAGTGTGAAGTCTACCTTATCGATCAATCACGAAGTTATCAACTACATCACCGAATTCTCATTGAGTTGCATCCAGGTTTGATTTCTCAGGGAAAATATCACCTTCTGTAGGAAGCCCTGTTACTGTAGCTAAAATATTGTCATCCAATTTCACTGTTAAACCTTTGACAATGGCCTCTCTGTCCTTAAATGTGGCAGCAAATTTTGTTACCATGGATTTGTTGAAACCCTGAAACTTACTGATATATTCCATCCATCTGCTATTTTGAAAATGCTGGATATCTTAGGTTGCTTATGGAGTTATGAATGGTCTGTATGTTTATGGAGAATTAGATACCCTCCCATCTTGAATTTTGCAATTCCTTAGCTTTGAGAGGAAAAATCTCACAGTTTTTAGTAATGATGCAATAATTCAAGTAAGTGTAAATTTTTTGGAGTACTTGTGTTTTTGAATTTAACGACTGACTCACATGCAGCACAAAAAGGAATGCATTAAATAGATTTGAGGGCTGAAAATATGTGAGGTGAGGTTGTGTGATGAAGTGCGGTCACGTGGAGTGAAATCTCATAGGGCGAAAGGTGGTGGCATATAACAGCTATTTAAATACATTTATGACATGGCATAAACATTAATTAAACATAATCATTATATCAATACTTTATTAAAGTGAAATGAGTGCACTTATCTCAATAAATGCATTGTATGATGATTGCATTTGTAATTACAGTTTTTTTTGTAGGTATACTTATCATGATGTTGCATGTTGAGGTGCCACAATGTTGCACATGTTGTTTATAGTGTTTCAAGTGTATGCAGTGTCATGTTGAAGGATCATTAATGAAATCAATTAATTCCCAGAGAGGGAATACTGACTTTTTCTGGTGCCAGTCATCTTCATCACTATCACTCATGTAATTTATTCCTTATTTCTTCATGTAATCATAAGTTTTGTTAATAGGAAAATAAAGCAAAGCTTTGTTGCATGTTGGTGCAAGTGTGCATTTAGTATTTGCACCATCTCCCTCTGTCATAGACCATGCACTTCTTGCAACAAATACATAAAATCCTACAAAATAGAAATTTTAAGAAAACAAAACATGTTAGTTGAGTGGTATTGATCACCAAGAGGGCTGATCACATCACTTTTATTCACCCTTAGAGTATTTAGCAAGTTGAATATACCAAGGCCACTGAAACATCTCAATCCTCTGCAATTTCAGAAGATGAACCGACAGACTCAACTTCTAATCTTATCTCTAATGTTCTCATCTCCATTTTACTTTGACTGCCTTTGAACTTATGCATGAAGGTGCTCCTGCTAGTTGGATTTTTGTACAATCTCAATCTATGACCTTTCACTAACAGTTTGAATCTCACATAATCTATGGTGGTGAGTTTTATAACTCCATTAGAAAATATTTTCTCAATCTCATATGGGCCTAGCCACCTTGTCTTGAGTTTTCCCATGTTGTCCTTGTACTTTGAGTCAAATAAGAGAGCCCAATCACCTTCTTTAAATTTTTTATGTCTTGATGAACCTATCATGCCATTTGATAATTTTCTTCTGAACTACCTATGTATTATGCACAACTTGTCTCCTCATTTCATCCAACTCATTGTGATGGAGAATCCTCTACCTTTGAGCTTTAGACAAATCTATTCCTAGTTCAAGTGTAGTCCTTAGTGTCTTATGCTCAGATTAAATAAGGAGAGCATCAATCATACTGTACAAAATCTCAAATGGTGTGAATCTTATTGTTTTCTTCCAATTTTTGTTGAATACCCAAACTTCTTCTGGAAGTCTATCTGCCCAATCTTTTTGGTGGAGTGTGGAAGCACCCTAAACTTTACAAAGAAAATAACAAATCTAATCAAGGAAGGCTAACACCATTTCCACCTAATAGCTAAGGATTATAAGTCTAAGAATGTAACATTAAGATAGAAGCTAAAAAAATTCTTAACTAGAATGAAAATAATGAAAAATCTAACTAAACATGCCTGCTAATATGCTTTAATTACCTAACATGGGCCTTAATAGACCTAAGAGAAAAATCAAATGGTTATGGTTGCTACTCCAAAAAATGGTGAAATGACCTCTCCAAATGACTTGTTAAGTCACTTTATATATTTATCTACTAACCTTGTTGAAGACTTTAGGTAAGGATTGAACTTGGCTATATATCATATGTATTATATGAGATGCAAATCAAAGCATGGTGTAAAGTATAAAGGAATGAGGTGCACTCTTTTTATAGTTTTCCTTTTGGGAGAAACTTGTATTTTAGTGCATGTGGGACTGAAAACCCCAAATTAGATTAGAACTGCTAATCATGATTAGTTTTTGTTAATCACAATTAGTGAATTACCAAGTGATTAAGAGGTATGGAGCCTTAATCGGCCACTTAGGGTCAACTAGGATGCTAAGATAAGCTTTTAAATCTTGTTAAGACATTATGGAGGTGAATGGGGTGATTTTGAGTGGTTGGAAGAGGGTTTTGAGTCAATATTAGGGCATATTGACCAAATCAAGGGCAAAATAGGCTTAATTAGCTTATAATCACTATTTTTTATTTTGAAGAGGATTTTGGCTTATGATTCATCGTAAAGTGGCATCCTGAATGTGAAAGGGGTTACGCAATCAACATCATGGTGTTAATTGGCTAATTTGGTAAGGAACGTTAGTTAATTAGCAAAAACCACTAATTATAATAGATTTGGCAAGAATGAGAGTGATTTGTTTGCGTTTGGCAATAAGATTGTAAAAGCGGAATTTAGGTGTCTACATATTCCCCTGTTTGAGGTAAAGTAAGTGACTTCACTTCAAATATAGTAGACAAGCATAAGTAAGTAATTTTTTGAAGAAAAATTAGCAGAATGAAGGATGCCCCCTCGAGTGTCAAGTGGGTGATAGAAGAAATCAATCAATGATTGAAATTGATTGAAATGGATAAAAGAAAATAGGACAGAATGGGTGCAAAACCCTTGGGTATTGAGAAGAAAATAAGGATAGGGATAAACATGGTCATTTATTAGCCCAGGTGATTTTTAGAAGAAAAATTAGTAATGATAATAAATGATAATAGAGAAGAAAGGATTATGGATAATATAGGACAATCCCAACCTTTACATCTAGCCTTTCCATAAGCAACTTGTTTATATCATTTTACCCCTAGGTCTACATCATCGGCCTTTATTTAAAATAAAATAAAAATTGTAAGATAACATGAAAAGCTAAATTACTAACAATTGTTTACTACTAAAAATACGTAACTCTATGCCACATACATTATGCAATGCAATACAAGAAAGTAAAATGATATTTAGCTCCATGCAACACACAAAATGCAATCCAATACAAGAAAGTAAACCAGCTAGCCTAACAGATAAACCAGTACAATCACACACACTCAAACAAACAATATTTAAGACAGTTGCACCAATATTTTGTTATCAAGTTGCAGCTCCCAAATGTTCGTGTTGTAACGACAAAGGTTAAAAAGGTGCCCCAAGCAATCAAACATGCAAGGGGAATAATGGAGGACACAAGTAGTCCCATGGAAAAACTTTCATGCACTACGAAATAGTCTCTGAAAACTCACTGTTGCACGGGAGTATCGACATAGCATGCAGTTGATATTTTTTTAATGGAGGTAGATCACAATGATCTGCAATTCGTTTGAGACAAGAACAAGCAAGAACCATAGAAAGATGCTTTTGTAAGACATAATTCAATGTTAAAGAATAATGCAAGTGATATAGGCTTTAAGCTGTATGTACGTTGTCTAGCCATTTTTGTAAAATGTAATTTTTACAATTTTTTGGATTTTTTAATGATTTTATCAATTTTTTTGAAAAAAATTTATTGTTTTAAATTTTTAACTTTTATGGAAGGAAATATTATAGAGGAAATAACAAAGTTAGGACACAACATTATAAGTGACAGCAAGGCAAAAAATGCCTTGGGTAGTAGAAAAGGACGTCAGGAAGCAAAAACATGCGCCCACGTAGCGAAAATGTGCCAAAAATATTTATTTATTTAAAATAAACACCACGGAAAGTGTTAGAGGAATTTTACAAGAAATATGGCGGTATTGAGGAAATTTGAGAGTAAGAAACACACCGTAGAAGGTACAAATGAGCATATAAGCCATTGCGGCAAGTTATTTACCACATTTGTTTACCATTTGACTATTGATTTGAGCTCTGACCTACGAAAGCAAATGGTGAGGAGAGTGAATCAAAGGAACCATGTGGATCATGTGAGGGATTGCCTGAGGCTTCCAGCAGATGGACCACAGGTACATAGTTATTCTTTTTACCCTGGTAATTCAAATTTTTGAATTTTTAGCTAAAAACATGTATTTTACGCTAAATTAGGGTAAAACTACACTATCATGAGCGTCTAGGTGCCTATGCTGGTGCAGTGTGGGAACCTGGGTGCCTATGTATTCACACATTTTAGAATTTTTTAATTTTATTTCCAGCATGGGTGCTTGGGCACCTATGTTGGCAGGCATTTTTGCATTTTTTGATTTTTTGACTGCAACATGGGCACTTGGGCGCCTATGTTTGCATGCACTTTACTCTTTTTTTAAAATTTTTGACTACAGCATGGGCGCTTGGGTACCTATGTTGGCATATAATTTGGCTTTGTGCATTTTAAAGGCCATATAAGGGCTCCTAGGCACCTATGCTTAGGGAAGAGAGCTCATACACAGTACGCAAGGGCACTTAGGTGCTTATGCATAATGTAGCTTTGACCTTTTCACTAATTTTTATAATTTTCCCTAATGCGTGAGCGATCATGCGCCTATACTAAGAAAATGGTGTTGGTGCATGCAAGGGGGTACCCATACATAAAAGACAATTTAAAATTATTTTTAGGCAAAAACCTAGGCTTCAACAAACCCTACGTATAAGAAATAGGTGAATTCTGGAAAAAAATAATGATGGAATACAAGAATAACATGATAAACTAGATTTTTAGAAGAAATTTCATTGTAGAATAGAAGGCAGATTATAATAATTGACTTGACTAGTTCCGCAGATGCACCTGGACACACTAGGGATGCGAGAGCAACATGCGCAGAATCAGACCTACGAGGCCACCTTCAGACGCCAAGACCGGATTTTCTTAGAGATCACCCTAGAGGTGACAAGTTTATAATATATAGCTCATATGCAACATATTAA
Organism: Taxus chinensis; assembly: GCA_019776745.2. NCBI lineage: Eukaryota > Viridiplantae > Streptophyta > Pinopsida > Cupressales > Taxaceae > Taxus > Taxus chinensis. The sequence goes on from CM034152.1 coordinate 525,053,529, forward strand.
TTTTGATCACAGTCTTCTCACAGCCTTAGATAAGAGATGGAGGAGTGAGAGCCAGAATTTTTGACTCCCTACCGGCAAGATGATTGTTACACTCGAGGATGTTTAGCGGATTATGTGAGTTCTGATTCAAGGTCGTTTGGTTACCTGCAATGGTCACCCAGGATAGGTTGAGAGTTATACAACCATGATATTTAGAGTGACTGATATCCCCCACCAAGGTATATCAGTTTTGGTTAGGAGATGCATGGTTGACCCACAGCTAGGAAGAGCTCCCATGTATTTATTATCTCTTATCAGCGGCATGTTGCTACCCAATAAGACTAGTGCATGATTCCCTCTGGGTCTTATTAGATTTATCCACGACCTGCTTCAGGATAGGGTGTACTACTAGGGTCACTATATACTAGCTCACTTATATTCTGATTTACACCTGATAGCCTATCATGGACAGAGGACATTGGGTCTTGTTACTTTACTATAAATCTAGGCTTGGGACAATATTGTTATAGGCCACCCCTTAGGAGCTTTGAGAGCTTGATTCATTGGGGAGACCTCTCTCATGGGTTTAGTTCCAAATGGAGATGATATTTGTAGTCATAGGGGGGACACATATTACTACCAATGAGTATTTGATGAGTTACAGTCCCATATGATCACATGACGGCCATACAGGCCGTATCAGTGGCCGCAAGATATAAACGAGTTGAGGACAACTATAGTGAACCATTTTATCATTGGGAGTCGGAGCCACATATTAGAGTAGTATAGACTGGACTGAGTCTAGCATCAATTTGGTCTCATCCAGGGGATTCCTAGAAATGAGATGTGGTACATAAGCTAGTACAAAGATATTTTTGATATGGGACCTTGGATTAGGTTGGACCGAGCTCATACAAGCTTTTCACAAATAGCCCCACAACCTTGGGTGTTGTTGGTCATAAAACTTGCACCCGCATCTCAGATCTGGAATAACCGAGTTGTTTGTGACAATAATGGAACCATCCCAAATTTTTGGGACATTACACGCTTGGTACGAATCTCCAGAGAAGGTCGGTTCCTCTACCTACCTATAATGCTACTGTCAAAAGAAAATCCTAGACTAAACATGCCAAGGGATCATAGATAGAAGGATGTGTAGAAAGGGGAAATATTAAGCTAAGGAAGGTGATAGCACCAAAAAAAAGGTTGATCTCTCTCCACGAGTTGCGAAGGAGAAAAAGAGGGGACATGAGAAGAGGAAGAACAACACATGCCATAGATCAACACATAGGCTTTGCATTCTAGTGCATGCAACACATGAACATGGGGACTGCAAGCATAGGAGTACACACAAAATGCTAGAAAATTCAAACAAAGAGGTGAGATGCAATGAAAACGATAGAGGGAAGATAAGAGTTCCACTAAACATGATTTTATTTCTTAAGGGACACACAGTCATTTACATTCATGGAAGGAGGTGAGAATACATTGGAGAGACAAAGCTAAGGTTTGAGGCCCGTGGGAATTCAGTCACCATTTTGGCATGGTGTCGTTACAACAAGGAGGGATAATTTTTACAAAGATGAACTCTTCTATTTATAGAAGAAGAAGGAGAGAAGAGGAGGAGAAAGAGATGGAAACTCATATTCACATCTTCAACCGCCAAAAGTAAGTGAGAAATTCTTGTAAATCCACCTATAAGGGTGTTAGATGTGCTTCCCCATGTGTTTTTTGCATGTAGAAGAAGGAAGAAAGCAAGGTCTGATGAAATATAGTGGTTATGTTTGATTAGATGTGTGCATTGATGATAAGAAAGACATTTCCCTATTTTACACCTACTAAATCCCACCTAAATTTGAATTTGAATAGTTCAATGTGTAGCTTGTGTTAGTAGCTCTCTGACAAGTCCAGGTGTGTGCCAATTAGAGATTTGTAGTAGAAGATACTGCTATCAGAAGATGTCAAGTCGTTTGGGCACGTAAGACACATAACACACGCATATTGACTGAAGGATTTGGCTAACTATTCATATCTTTTGTCTTTTCTGCCACATGTCATGCACTTGTTTGTTGTCTAGATTTAGCACCCTGTTGGTGCCCTTTGACAGGCTACATGTTGCACACTCAAGTCTGGAAGATGATGTGGCATGATGACAGGCACATAAGAAGGTGAAAAGCATGGAAGCAAAATGCACATGACTGTAAAAGGTAGGTGCATGGAGGGGAAACAGAGGGAAGTTACGCATGTAACACGCACCGCAGGAAAGAAGGCATACTTACAAAAGGCAAGTACGGAAATAGGGTGCAAACATTCAACTGAGGAATGGCACATGGCGGTAGAAGAAAAAGTGACACGTGAGGGAGCTTAGTGTATGTAAGTGCACAAGAGGAATGCCAGAGACTTAGCCATTTTGGCTGTCAAGTCTACAAGGGAACATGCAATGATTGCACGACGAGATAGGAAAGAAAGTGAGTGCACAAGAGGAAGGTGAGAATGGAAATGGAAAACGAGATAGTAGAATGCATAGGTAGAAACAATAAGGCACGTAAGGGCATGCAGAGGAACTACAACTGTGCCAAGATTTTTAAAAGAACAATCTTGAGTGTGTACAACCTGAAATGTGAAACATTAGAGTCATAATGAAAATATAAGTTATCCAAATAACTAGGAGAGTTATTTGGATAACATTTTTGGAAGCTTTTGGGGGCCATATGCCTATTAAATGAAGAGATCAATAGCCTTAGAAGTCCATTGGGCATAGAGTCAAGCACTTAATTTGAAGATCTAATCTGCAACTTGAAGAACATCCCTAAAGTCACTTATAAAACTGTCTAAACTCTAAACTGAATTGCTGCTCTCATATGAAGATATTCTAAATTGAATTGATAAGAATGAGAGATGCATGGATTGCTAGAACTAGCTCTACCAAAATTCAACTACCATCCCAGAAAGTAACAAAAAGGGAGTGCGGGCGCAACAGTAAGGGAAAGGCACCAGAGGGAGCATGTCAAAACAAAAGCACAACACCATTTACAAAATTGAAAATCATACATATCCCAAAGGGAACATGCAGAGTGTGCAAAAGCACTTGTTTTTCTGAAATCAAACCTAACTAACCAACTCTAACCATAGGCAGGGGTGCTCAAGTAAAACATGTAATAGGCAGGGAGAAGTAGCTTCCCTTCCTCAAAAATTGAGACCATGTAATTAATTTAGTGCTAAACGTAGTCAAAAACAAGAGTGAAAAATTGATCTGCAAGTGGTGTTTTACCCTCCTCCAAGTATCAAAAAATAGAATATATACCTCCAGAAGTTGTTCTACGCTTGGATTCAATAGGCGTTGCTGCTGACCTTTAGCATACTAAAGCTCTACCTCATTCTCTTAAATGAGCATGACTGGTGGCAACTCTATATTTGGCTCTAGACTAACTAGATATCTGATTGGGCACAATCTGATCCCTGTGATTTCTCCATTGCTTTGAAGCTCAATCCCACATATGGGATTTTCTTACATACTTTTATCTTGAAGGGGATCGTTTACAGGCTGGGTCACATAGAGTTGGAGTACGCATGGTTCTGCCTCTATAAAGTAAATCAGTCTCCTTTAGGAGTGCACCCTCTAGAACTAAGTGTTTTTATTTTAAAACAAGTTCCCATATGATTTCCTCTTCCCATTCAGAGTCACATGAGTCACGTCATTCTTCAATTGTTTTTCAGTCATTGAACATGATGATGTTGGCTAGGAAAGGCATGTTGGCAAGGGGTTGTTCATTTTTGGTATAGTTAGATAGAGGGGACTCGGAGGAAGGTGGAAGGATGGCTATAGAAGGCATGGGAGGCACATGCGCTAAAGGAATAGAAGCATGCACAGAAGAAGGGATGGAAAATAAGTGAAAGTGAGAGGATGGATGAGGGTAATTCTCAATGGGGGTAGCACACAAGAAGCTAGGAACGTGCGCAGTGGGCTGAGATGATGTAAGTTGGTGCAAAGGAGTGGGAGGGTTATAAGATGGTAGTGAATGGTTACCCCATTGATAGGGTTTTCACGCGGTATATTTTTGAGCCTCCATTTTATCTGCCCACTTTGTAACTTGAGGTAGTATCTCAGTGAAAAAGTGCATCTTCTAATGTGCTTAACCAGCCTGGTACAGGGCCAACTCATGGACAAGGGACCTTATAGCCAAATCTAGCTGCCTTTATGGAGCACTTGACTCTAAGCTGCATCATGTCCATCTCTATCTTTTACACCTTCCTCTCAAAATAAACTTCAGCCAAGGAGTTTCCACCATCATCTACATAAACATGTTCTTCATAAACTAACTGGTTAGAAAAAAATGGGTTGTATGCATTTTCAGGATAATGGGGCTTATAAAAATGATTTAGAGGGGGTTGTTCTTCCTAAACAAGGTTGTGTACCACTAATGCAAGATCGAGTCCTGAAATGTTGATATAAGACCAAATGAATATGTCTACATACTCTCTGAAGAGTCCTGTGAATGTTTTTTGTTCTTTACCTAAGAGTGAAGCTCCCAACTTACCTATCCTCAGTAGCTCCTTTGTGCCAATGTTAATGTCTATTGTATCTTCCACTTTTAGTTTTGACTTGTCCCCCATTGGCATAGGATCAGGAAGGAGATTGAAATCCTCCTCTACAAAAAGTGGTTTAGGGAGGTCATCATCACCTTTATATGGGTACACTATCTTTTCCATGGTTTGTTCTACTTGTTTGTCCAGAAGTGGTTCAAAGAGTTTTTTGCTATAGGAATTCCCCTTTTTATTTCTACAAGGATTTTCTTTAGCACTCTTGCCCTTACTTAATTTTTTTACTTAATTGTCCTCACAACTCTACTTTTTATATGAAGTACGCACATGCATTAAGTTGAATGGAGAACCCCTTCTTGTGATCATTTCTTATAATGTTATCTATGATGCCCAAGAACTTGCCAATAGCATCATCATTCTGAAACACATCAATAGGTACATGTTGTTGTTGATCCCAATTCACCAGTGATGTGTAGATGAGAGTTAATGTCTAATTTATAGGGGATATGGCGGGTGTAACAGGGGTTATTGTAAGGATAGCCATGTTAGAGAATAGGATCATAAAGGTGAGGTCTTTGTAAAGAATGCACCAGGAATCTATTTCACTTTCATTTTCAAACAAACTATCCTCACTCTTAGAAGAAACGTACTTTTTATCTGAAGGGTGAGATTCATACAAATGGACTCCAATACCCGATTTACCTAGTATGCAACAAGGTATTGAAAGAGATTCTAATGGACCTTGTTTGTGGTGGCCACAACCACGTCCTTGGTATATCATAGTAAGCATGATTATGTTAGGAATAACATACCTAGATGACTTGTAACACAAATCCATTTCATCGTCTTAAGAATGAAATATAATTTCATTGAGGATTATTTCATCTTCTAGGAAGCCACTGGAAGTGAAATTGTCAAAAGCGAAATTCTCCCTTGATCTTTGGAATTTTTAGGATGGTATACCACATGCTTGAGCTGATATCAGAATGTTTTAAACTATAAGGACTTGCTGAAGATTATTTTTTAGACTCTCCATATTTTTTGTTTATGACCTTCATCTCCCATGTAGTAAAAGGTGATTCCAATGTAGACGCACCACTGTTACTAGGAGTCAGGGTGTTTGGATCCACTCGTGAAGTGAGGGCCTCTGACTAAATAGGAACACCAATTTTGTAGAGGGACACTCATAAATGGTAGGAAAATAACCTGAAAATGCTCTGCAATGAGTGAATGGTTGGGTATCCCCTTGTATAGTAAGTGTTTGTCCTTCATACTATAATTCTATAAATTGATGATACATTGATGGCACAACCTACATGATGTGAATCCATGGGTGACCAAGCAAGATGTTGTAAGGGAGCTCCAAGTCCAAGACATGGAACTTTGTATCATGGGTTATAGGACCAACTTCTAATGAGAAAGTGATCATCACAACTGATTTTCTTTCTTCATTGTCCTACGCCTTTATGGTGATGACCTTTGTCTCCAAATTGGCTTCTATACTACCTAGTTGATAAACTAGTCTAAGAGTAGAAATGTTAAGACCCAATCCACCATACACAACCACTCTCTTGACCTTCTTACGCTTGATTATTACCTCAATATGTAAGGGTAGGTTATGGGAGGGATTTTCAGTTAAGGATTCTGTTAGACTAAAGGTTATGTGTCTTACAGGAGTGATTTGCACTACCATGGCTTGCAAATGTGTAGGTTCAACATCAATAGATACTCCTGATCCCTGTAGGGTTTTTCAAAGTATATCTTTATGGACGTTAGAAATATTTACAAGGTATAAGATTGAAATCTTATTATTAGTCTTCTCTAGTTGATCTAACACATCATAATGACTCTCTTGAGGAGGAGGGGGGGGTAGGTTCATAATTTATAACAAGGTGAGCTCGTCGCATTGCCACAACACACTCTCTTGTTTTAATTCTAAGTATATTGATTTTCTCAACAAGTGGGTCAACATAACCTATCAAGGCATCAAAATGGTCTTTGTTTGACATATAGTTAGCATTCTTAGTTTGAGATGATTGTCCCCGATCTGAATTGTTCTTTTCTTTATGATTGGGAAAAGGCTCTTTGAAGATCCCTAATATCTCATTTAGAGATTTTGCAGTGACGACGGAGTCTAATTCAATATCACCATTTTCGACTAGGTCTTGAATATAGTATTTTAATATTAAAAACTTGTTAGTTTTGTGACCCTTTATGTGGTGAAACCTATAGAATTCATTCTCCCTAAATCATGACAGTTTAGGTGTGTCATCCCCATAGGGTTATGTTTTAAGGTACCTTACCATGTTTGCAACCTCTAACTTTTTTAGTATGGATTATATGGATTCATATAGAGGGGTAAAATTACGTCATTTATACTCAGTAGGTGGATTTCCCTTTGCAATTTTCAAGGGTGTGTGGTTCTTAACGGCTTTTACTCATTTGAAGTCTACTATCCAATCACTAATGATGTTTTTGTTCTTATTATGAACAAACTTTTTTTGTCACTAGACTTGGAATTTTTTTTATCGTGGGAGAAAGGTTTTACAATCCCCCTAACTAGAAATTATTTTTCAATTTGACTCCCTTTTTTGATTACCTCTACAAACGTGTTGTCACAATGTATTCATAGGTGGAACGTAATGTCTGGATGGAGGTTGGGAACAAATATGCCTATTAATTTTTTTTTGGGCATGTTGGTATTTTAAAATGGTATGTTAAAAAACCATAATCATGGGAAAGCAAGTCCCTCCTCTTTGTGGGAGAGGTTCCCTTATTGAAAACAAGTAGTAAAAATTATATACAAATGTAAAACTTTCAAAGTGGGAATTCCTGATATTTTGAAGTGAATTATGCCCAAAATATTATCAATACAAAAGAATAGAAGAACTAAGGAGATGAGAGAGGAAGAACATAACAATACTTTTAGGTAATATAGATAGCAGAGTATAACCTTATGTGTATTGAGAAAAGGAGATGTAGAATGGAATCGTTCACGTTTATAACAGATATAATTTCACAGACACAAAGTTCCTAAAATCATATTAATAAGAACACAAAGTTTCTTAGCATGCAAAGATGGATGATTCGCAAATTCAAACAAGGAAAGAAGGAATAGTAGAGGAAGAAAGGGAAAAACTTCTATATTGATTACTTTCAAATATATAGCATCTACAAAGTACCAAGATCCAACCACTAACAATGGCGTAGATAACCCGCTAAATAGCTTCCAAAAATGGTTACATTCGGTTACAAAAAATGATGAAACTGATTCAAGAAACCAATGTCTAATGCCTTAGCCGTTTCCATGCCTGGTAGAAAAACTAGATGCATCATATCATAGTCATTCATCATTTCGGGAAAAAATTATATTTTGTGCCTTTTAGAGAAATGTCACTTTGGAACATTTCAGCCTTCCCATCTGTTTTTGATATGGGCTCTCCACGTAGCTTCCCCTAGGTTTCGACGTGGCTACGGGTCACTTTATAACTTTTATGCCTTTCCACAACAAAACCAAAATTCAAAAAGTGACCCGATGATCCACCTCTCCGCTTTGAATTTTGATGCGGGCTTGATATTTGACTTTTTCCCATCCCGGCAGAGTCACGCCTCATTTTACAACTTTAATCCCTTTTGGAAATAAAACCAAATTTCCAAAACTGCTCCGATGACCCACCTCCTCGCTTTGACTTATAAAAACAGCCACATGTCCCTTTGCGAGGCCAAAGTAAGAATTTTTGTCCGCCACTTCATAATTTTGAAAACCCAATCAGGATCTAGTTGAGACACGGTGGTAATTCAACATTTTTACAAATGTAACAAAAGTCACAAGTTCACTAAAAAGAACCGCCACACACCGCATCCAATTAGAGGTGACCATGTATCCGCAGACACTGGAAAATAATTTGACGAGAAGACAACTGTAGAAAAAATGCAAAGAAGGGGGAAAATGCCACCATTCGCGCCTGAATCAAATATTTTTCCTGCAAAAAGATAACTATAAGGAATACAAGGCTCGACGTGGTCCACAGCCATAGAAAAAGATTGATGAATTCCACATATCCATAAAAGGAGATAGAAAAATGTTTCAAAACACACAGACTGAGGAATTTTAAATGGAACTACGGGATTAAAAACTTAGTACCAACACTTGGGACCTGCAAATTTGTCTTTCACAAGAGGGGAATTTTAGGGTGAAAACAACCGGCTCTTTCTAGGGATGACTTGACTTGGACAAAGGAACGAGGTAAGACAAGAATCTAAGAAAAAATCTTGGGAAGGTAGACCAGTGCCTTATCCATTGGGAAAATAGAGTCGAAGGCAACAAAAAATAGAAGACAACACACACGGAAGGGAAACAAACCAAAACAGGGAAATCCAAAAACAAAACACTATACATAATATACAGAAGGACTGCCTAATCACCTAATACTTGAACAACTTCAAATACTACCCACTATAAGGAAGTGGGAGAGGAGATCCATCCATATAATCCAAACAAAAAGAATTTTCTCCAGTAAAGTCTTGATTTTGAAAGGACCAAGCCAAAGAGAATCAAGCTTACCATGGCTTCCTCGAGGTTTACGTATTTTTGTCCCACAGCAGAACAATGTCTCCCACTTGAAAATCTCTGGGTCTAGCTTTCTTGTCAAACAAATATTTCACCTTCAGTTGATGAGCTGAGATTCTATCAAAAACTTACAACCTATCTTCATCCAACTTCTGGAGATACATGATCCTCTTATCCAAGGAACTGGTGAAACTTGTATCTTCAATAGCCTTCATTAAGTGCAAGGCTGACAATTCCACTTTTACTGGCAGCTGAGCTTCAACACCATACACCACCTAGAATGGAGACATCCCAATTGCTCTTTTGGGTGTAATTCTATCTGCCCAGAGAGCATCATAGAGCTTCTTGTGCCAATTCCTTTGAGATTCATTGACAAGCTTCTGAACAATGGTTACCAGATTCTTATTTGTTGATTTTTCTTGTCCATTCCCTTGAGGATAATAATATGAAGAATGAGAAAGGGAAATTCCATGGCCATAGAAGAAATCCATCATCTCAGAAGAATAAAAATTTGAAGCATTATCAGTCACAATCTTGTTTGGTACCCCAAACCTTATCAAGATGTTCTCTTTGATGAAGTTACACACCACCTCAGAAGTAGTGATTTTGAATGGAATAGCCTCTACCCACTTTGTGAAGTAATTTGTAGTAGTTATCACATGATTATTTCTAGCACTGGAAGGTGGATTAAGAGTTCCAATGAAATCCAATCCCCACTATTGAAAAGGCTCATCAATCACTACTGGTTTTAGTGGTAAAGCAACCAACTTAGGTCTCCCAACAAAATTCTGACAGGCTTCACACTTACCTACCCATTTTGATGTATCTCTGAAAAATGTAGGCCAATAGTGCCCAACACAAAGGATCTTATGGGCAGTGACAGCAGAAGATAAATGCCCTCCACAAGCCTGATCATGAAAAGCTGAAAACAAATTCTTTTGTTACTCTTTGTCCACACATTTAAGGAATCTTCCATCTATGCCTCACTTGAACAAAGCATTTTCCCATAATACATATTGTGTAGACCTTAACTTAATAGATCTCTTTTCCTTGGCACTCAAGTGGGATGGACACTCTCCATAAGTAAGAAAATGTGCAATATCGTCATACCATTCATCTGTTGAATTGAAGAAGAGGACAACAGGAACATCAACTTCTTCTTTGGACAATTCTGCATCAACTCCTTCAGCAATAAGCTCACATAAGCCTTTACCCCAGACTAGCTTAGATGGTTTGATATCAAGGTCATATTCTTGGACTTTTTGTACCCAATTTCCTCTCTTAGTTCCAAACCCCTGTTGTGTAAAAATAGACTTGATGGTTATATCAGGTACAAGCACAACAGAGTGAGAATTAAGAATATAAAAATGAAACTTCTTGACAGCTTTGACCACTGCAAAAGCATGTTTCTCCATCATAGTATATTTCAATTCATGAGCTTTCATAACATAGCTCATGAAGGCAATTGGAAGTTCATGATCCTCATGAATTTCTCTGAGTTAGCACAACAGCCAAGGTACTCTCCGTAGCATAGCAATAGATGATAAAATCCTTGCTGAAATTAGGACATGCTAAGATGGGAGTTTTAGCAAGGGATTTCTTGATATCTTCAAATGCTTCCTTACCTTTGGAATTCCAACCAAATTTTTACTTTCCTTTCATCATGTGAGCAATGCTCATAGTCAATTCTGCAAAATCAGGAATAAATCTCCTCAAGAAGCTTATCTTACCAAAGAAAGAGTGAACACCCTTTTTGCTTGTGGGAAGAGGAATCTATTGGATTGCTTGAACTCTTTCTAGATCTATCTTGATTCCTTATTTGGAGAGAAAATGCCCCAATAACTTGCCTTCAGTAACACAGAAGACAGACTTCTTAGGATTGAGAGAAACTCCACATTCTCTGCATTTCTAGAGGACTACTTCAAGATGTTGAAAGTGATATGCCCTTGTTTTGGAGAAAATAGTCAAATCATCAAGGTACACAACAATACACTTTCCCTTTAGACTACCAAAATCCAAGTCCATTTCCCTCTGAAATTTAGCACCAGTATTGATAAGACCAAAAGGAATTCTCTTATAGGAAAAGGTGCCCCAAGGAGTAGTAAAAGCATTTTTGTGTTGATCTGCGGGTACTGAATTTCACTTGATTGTATCCAGAGAATCCATCAAGCATAGAAGAACATCTCATAGCCTGTGATAGCTTGCAAAACTTGATCCATCATGGGGAGAGGATAGTTGTCTTTCAGAGAGGCCTGATTCAAATTCCTGAAATCCACACAGATGCGAATCTCACCATTCTTCTTCCTGATAGGCACAATGTTGGCAATCCATGTTGAATGATGTATAGGGAAAATAATATTTTCCTTTAGTAACTTCTGGATCTCTTGAAAAATAGTGCCAGCAACCTTGGGATTGTATTGCCTTTGTTTCTGCTTGAAAGGTTTGATCCCAGGTTTCAGAGGGATAAATTGTTTCATTTCCTTTGGCTGGAAAGCCTTGAGATCATCATATGAATAGGAAAGAACATCAGCATACCTTTTTAATAGATTTACTACTTTCTTCTTCTCTTCTTGAGTGCAACATTTTCCAATGTTCACCATCTTGGGTTCCTCATGACTTCCAATATTAATCTTTTCACATTCAACAGACTATCAAGCTCCTTGAGAAGCTTTAGACTTAATGTACCTATCATGCTTATCAAACAGATCTTCCAAACTAACCATCCCTTTAGGGAATCTTGTTACCTTTCAATTTGATGCAGCCATCTTAATCCATCTCTTCCTTGATATCTCCTTCATTAGAGGATACACACTCTCTAGGCAAAGCTTCACTTCCTTCAAAATACAATTGATCAAAGTTGTCCTTAAGCTCCAAGAATGAGAGAAAGTGTTGATCATCATTGAAAAACCTGCCAGTTACTTCCACTATCTGGTACACTAGGCCTATGAATCATTTCAATGGTAAATTTCTCCTAAGAGAAATCTAGGTGAGGAATCAGCAAAGATCCTGAGACAGCTAGAGAATCAGCTCTAGTGTTCCTTTCTCTTGGCACAACTTTAATGGAGAAAGCATCAATAAACTCAATGGAATCCTAGACAATATTTCTATAATGCTTCAATCTCATGTTCTTCACTTGAAAAAGATCCCTAACTTGTTTCACAATCAACTCTACATCTCCATGAGCACAAAGATTCTTCACTCCCATTTATTTTTCCATGTTCAATCCAAGTATGAGTGCCTCATATTCAGTTGTATTGTTTGTATTTTCAAAACAAAGCTTGAATGAAAAAGGATGAATCTTCCCTTCTAGAGAGGTTAGCACCACACCAGCCCCAGAACCAGCTAAAGAGTAGCTTCCATCAAATTCCAAAGCCCAAATTCCATTAGGATCATGAATCACTTCCTTAGGAGGTTTTTCCTCATCTTGTGACATGATCATGTAGTTACCATGCCCTATATCTTCATAGAGTATCTGTGCTTTTGGATCATCAATCTTTTGCACAATGTATTTAGTCTGTTTCTCAGGTAGCAGCTTCTTCATTTTTCCATTGACTGGGATCAAAGTGTGTGACCAATCCATCTAAATTTCACCTCCTACATCCTTACAGAAATTCCTACTCAGCAACATACCATATGAGGGAGGAATATCAGCTACCAAAATAGTGGCTAAGACCCTTTTCTCTGGAAAAGCAGCAAAAGCTACTTGTGCATCTTTAATTCTTCCAACCAAAGGCACTTCTCTACTCTCCATGGAATAGCAGGAACCAAAGGTAAGTGTTAGAGTCAGGCCCAAAGCATGAGCTACTTTTGTAGGCATTACATTATCTGATGCTCCTGATTCTATGACACAGTTACTGAGTTTATGGCCAGCTATGAGAAGAGTCACATAGAATGGTTTAATTTTCTCATTAGGGGAAGTGACTACAACCACAAGGCTTGGTTGAAGTGAGGAAGAGGGAGTGGGAAAAATACCTTTAGAAGTATTGGATGAAGCTTTGGATTTGGAATTGACAAAGTTTACCATTTTAGCAAAGGCTTTTGGATGGGTTTGGTAAAACTCTTCCACTGAAATTTGGATTTTGGTCTTTATGAGGTGATCAATGATATCAAAAGACCTAGCAGTGGATGGGGCATCACTACTAGGAACAGGAGAAACTTTTGATTTATCAACTTTAGAAATTGAAGGACAAGAAGTTTCAGAAATAAAGGTAGAAGGAGGAGGATTAGCATTACTCACCTTTTACATTGAGGTAGTAAGAATAGGAGCTCCTCTTCTTGCAAGCACTAGAATAATTATAAGAAACTCCTTGAATTTCTTAGTAGGTTGCATCACATTTTGTTTTTTTTTTTTTCTCCCAAGTCATAACAGCATATGACTCATTATTCATCTCTGCCACTGTTTCATCATATTCATCTTCATCATCCATACCTTCAATGGTAAGGAAATGAACTTGAGATCCACCAAGCTCCTCCAATTCTTCATCAACTCTTCTTTTGGCTATTCATAGAGTTCATTAAACTCCTCATCATCATGTTCCTGAACTTCACAAGTTGCATTGACTAGAACCTTGATGGGTGGGCCTTCAATATCCAATCTAGTCTGAGAAGAAGGAAATGGTTCCTGGGCTGAAAATTCTTCCTTGGAATATCTTGGTAAGGAGTATGTTGAGCCAATTATTTCTTGATAGCAATGAGATCATTTACAAGCTTCTGTACTAACTTATCAAAATTGGCTCCATGGGAAGAGGAAGAAGAAGATGCTTTAGATTTAGAGGATTCTCTTTTCAATTTACCAGACATGATTAAATCATCCTCAACACTGATAGCCAAATGTTGATTAGCATCCATAGTTGCAAGGTTAGCTCTCCTTAGTGCATATCTTACTTCAGGTAACTGAGCATTGAGGAAGAAGCATTTTTGGATTTGATCTATAGGATGAGTGTTCTATGGAATTTTATGAATGAGCTTGTTGAATTTGGCCACAAATTCTCTCATGGGCTCAAATGGTTCCTTCTTGATATGAGATATTTGAGCTAATAGAGCATGCACATCTTCAGCAAGTTTGAAACGTTGCTCAAACCGAGTTGTCATGGTGTTCCAATTAGTGATTGACCTAGCATGAAGATGATAAAACCAATCAATAGCATTATCCTACAATTTCTCCACAAAAATCCTAACAGAGACATCTTCATGTTCAACCCCAAGAATCCCACATAAAACAATGAAGGCTGCAATGTGTTCATCTGGATGAACCTTCCCATCACCTTGGAATTTGGGAAAACTTTTCCTATTACCCCTAGGTTACTCATGCAATGGCTAAGGAAGAGCAAGAGGCCCAACTTGTTGTCCCTAAGGCAAAGGGGCTGCCATCTTTGGAAAAAATGGCTGAAGGGGAACTGAAACACCAGCAAGTATCAAAGCATGAATATTAGGACTGATTTGTTCTTGAGGAATGCTATTCTTGGAATTTCTATCTTTAACAAGAGGTGTGCTTGTAGAATGAGTTCTTCTATTCCTTCTTGTTGGAAGAAGAGAGAATTTTTGTTGCTCCAGAAGTTAAAAATGGGAATCTTCTATTTCGAGAGCCTTTTTACCATGAGTATATCTTAGAGTTGTAAGATCAAAAATGATCTTGAAGTTTTTCTTTTAGAAAGGGATACATTTGAAGTGAAATCCCCAGTAGAGTCATTCTTGTAGAGTCATTCTTTATGGGAGAGGTTCCCTTTTTGAAATCTAGCAGCAAAACTTATATACAAATGTAAAACTTTCAAAGTGGGGATTCCTGATATTTTAAAGTGTTTTATGCCCAAAATATTATCAATACAGAAGAATAGAAGAACTAAGGAGATGAGAGAGGAAGAATATAACAATATTTTCAAGTAATATACATTTCAGAGTATAACCTTATGCGTATTGAGCAAAGGAGATGTAGAATGGAATCATTCGCATTTATAATAGATATAATTTCATAGACATAAAGTTCCTAAAATAATATTAACAAGAACACAAAGTTTCTTAGCATGCAAATATGAATGATTTGCAAATTTGAACAAGGAAAGAAGCAATAGTAGAGGAAGAAAGGGAAAAAATTCTGTATTGATTACTTTCAAATCTATTACATCTACAGAGTATCAAGATCTAACCACTAACAATGGCATAGATAACCCGTTAAATAGCTTCCAAAAATGGTTACATTCAGTTACAAAAAATGATGAAACTAATTCAAGAAACCAACGTCCAAAATTCTCTAACACCTCAGCCATTTCCATGCCTGATGGCAAAACCAGATGCATCATATCACAACCATTCATCATGCTTTCATAAACTTTAAATTTGAGCCATCCACGTGGGAGATATTTAGCTGAAGCGGGTTTGGCGAAAACTTTTATATATTGTGCCTTTAGAGAAATGGTACTTTGGAACATTTCGGGCCTCCCATCCACTTTTGATACGGGCTTTCCACATGGCTTCTCCTAGGCATCAACGTGGCCATGGGTCACTTTATAACTTTTATGCCTTTCCATAACAAAACCAAAATTACAATAGTGACTCGACAATCCGCCTCCCCACTTTGACTTTTGATGTGGGCTCGATATTTGACTTTTTCCCATCCTGGTGGAGTCACGGCTCATTTTACGACTTTAATCCCTTTTAGAAATAAAACCAAATTTCCAAAAGTGCTCTGATGACCCACCTCCCCACTTTGACTTTTGAAAATAGCCACATGTCCCTTTGCGAGGCCAAAGTAAGAATTTTTCTCCGCCACTTCATAATTTTGAAAAGCCAATCAGGATCTAGCAAAGGCACGGGGGTAATTCAACATTTTTGTAAATGTAACAAAAGTCACAAGTTCACAATAAGACCTGCCACACCGCATCCAATTAGAGGTGACCACGTATCCGTAGACACTAGAAAAAAATTTGACGTAAAGACTACTATAGAAAAATGTAGAGAAGGGGAAAAACGCCACCATTCGCGTCTGAATCAAAGATTTTTCCTACAGAAAGATAAATGCAAGGAATACAAGGCATGATGTGGTCCTCGGCCATAGAAAAAGATTGATAAATTCCACGCATCCATGAAAGGAGATAGAAAAATGTTTCAAAACACACAGACGTGAATTTTAAATGGAACTGGTGGGATTAAAAACTGAGTACCAACACTTGGGACCTACAAATTCATCTTTCACAAGAGGGGAATTTTAGGGAAACAACAGGGTATGGAGAAAGGAAAGCGGCTAGTTAATCCTCTCCATTGTTGTAGAAATGCAATGAATTTTTCATTGTTTTGTTATTTGGCATTGCAAAGATCCAACATGGTGACATCATTCTTTGTATTAAAAGAGAAGTGTCATACAAAACTTTGTACTAGTTTTGGCCATGTTGATATGGATCCCTTAGGGATGTGTACAAACCATTTTAGCATCTCTGCTCCTAAACTTTGTGGAAAAAGGTGCATAAGATAATTGTTGTTGAATGCCACCTCTTAACATGCCATATGAAAATATTTAATATGGTCATGTTGGTTGTCAAATTAGGACTTTAATGAAAGCAATAGTCAGGGGACAGAAAGTCCCTCCTCTTTAACGGGAGAGGTGCCCTTATTGAAAAGCAAGCAGCAAAACTATTTATAAATGTACAACTGTCTACTTTAATGAGGAACTCTGATATCTTGAAAGTGTCTTAATGTAAAGGTAGATCATCAATACAAAAGGACATAAGAATTAAAAAAGGGAAAAGGTAGAACATAACAACATTCCCAGGAAATATAGATAGAAAAATAGTTCCTTATAAATGATGTGCAAGGATGATATATAGAATAGAATCATTCATATAGAACCATCAGATATTATTTCATAGATACAAAGTTCTAGAAATGACATCCATAAGAATACAAAGCTTCTTAATGCAATAAATTAATGATTCACAAACTTGAGATGAGCACGAGAGAATAAACTGATGCAGATGGAAACAAGAAGGAAAATCTTTTGTATTGATAGCTTTTAGTTCTTTTACACTTTCAAAATTATCAGAGTTCTAGCCCTTTGGAATGGCGTGGAGAGCCCAATATATAGCTTACAAATTGGTTACATTTAGTAACCATTTATTTTGCCAAAAGATTAATTAAGGAAATACACAATATAAATTCCTTAATTAAATTACAAGGAGATTCAAACTTAAAATAGAAGAGGAGGATCAAGATCCCGAAGTAGAGACATCTGGTTGTGGTTGAGAAGGGCCCACTATTTTGAGGATCTGGTGCCTGAATTTCTTCAACACTTCAGCTATCCCCATGCCTCTTGGAATAGTCATGTTGGAAGTAGCATGAGTCCACGTGCCTAGGAATTTCTCCATATCTTTGTCAAACTCAGTATACTCCAGATATTCCTTTTAGCCTTGGCTATAGCTGAATGAAGAGAGCATACGTCCTTCATTTTCTCTATAGTGATTGATTCTTCCCTGAACAATCATCCTTAACGAAGGCTTTAAACTGAGCCTTGATTTCTTGGAGGGAGAAGAAATCACCTGTGACTTCATCCTAAAAATGGAAGTGGATATCTTTGAAGGTGGATACAACACAAGTTTTAAAAGACTCCCCTTTTTGCCATACATTCCTCAATTCCCCAAGCACTTCTTCTAGAACCTTTATTTTCCAATAAATGCTAAAGATCCATGTTCTTGGCAAGTTATTCTTGATATCATCAAACACATTGTTGGCTAATAGGATCCTATCATCAGTTTGACCCATCAAATGGATATTTGTGATACATCCACTCCAGACCTTCAATTCCTTGTCCATAACCTTGATTGAGGAAGTAAATTTCTGCTACAGTTTGATCACCTTCTCATTGGTTTTGAAGGATTCCTTAATGAAGTTTAAACCTGTTATAGTCATGTCATCCACCATGGCTTCCACATCTCTCCTATAAGTAGAATACTTGTGAATTTCTTTGATGGTTTGAACCTCATCTTGACTGAGAACTATGGGAGGTGGGAGAGTGGCCAATGGTGATGGATCCAAAACTTTATCCTTTGCCAACAATGATCTGATAAAGTTAGAAAGAACTTGGTTATGTTCCTCCAACTGCTACATGGTTTGCTTGCCTTTCTCCACCCATTTAATAACCTTAGTGATGGTTTCCCAAAGGTTATGAACCTCACTCTCAGGAGTGGATTCTCCCATTGGAATTATGGAAAGTTCTAAGTCAGAGATCAAAAGATCTTTTTCCTCTTTATCCACTTTGGGTTTTGTAACCTCTAGGAACTATTGGCCTTGAGAATTAGTCAGCAACCTTGAAGTGGTCTTTGCTTTCTTTGATGGAGGAGGAGGGGTACTACCAAGCAGAGCTGTTACAACATCAAAATCAGGTCCTGTTAATTGAGAGGAAGATCTTCTTTTCTTGTTGTTGACTAGGGGATGCACCCAAGAAAAGGAATAAGAAGAAATAAAAGAATCAAGGAGCCCGAGTGCAAGTGAACTCATGGCACTCAGAGTATGAACCACGGTTGTTTCCAGTGGGGAAATGAATGAAACCTCAAGAATTTCCTTCTACAAAGGAGTATGTTAAACTTGGAGGTTCATCCCTTTAGCCTTCCTTCTCTAATCCAACAGTGGCCTCAGGAGCATCTTTTGGGTCTTTCATCTCATCATCATCATTCTCACTTAGAACAATAACGTTATCTGGCCCAACAGGCAATTCTAACTACTCCAGAAGAGTCTCTTCCTCTACCGGTTCTTGCTTGACTTCCTTGACCTTCTTATACACTTTAGTGGAAGAGGAAGGAGTAGATGATTCAGGTTCTTTCATCGAAGAAGAAGAAGGATTTTGCTCAAGTACCTCAGTGTTAGGTATATGTACTTCCTTCCTAGGTGTGGAAGTTTCTCTTGAAGAGGATCTACCTTTGTTCATCTTGAGTTCATGTACCTTCCTATCAAACCAAATCTTAGTTCTGACGATGACAGGGGTGATTATCTCATTCAAGTCATCTCTTTCCTTCACATACCAATCCATGGTTTCTAGAGGAGTGTGCTTGATGGATCTTTCAGACTCAAAGGATTAAAAATCTTCATCATCATCCTTAAGTCCTTTAGGCACCTAGCAGAGGTTGATATCTATGATATTTTGCAAAGAAAATCTACAAAAATGCCTCCTCCTGGCTTCAAAATCATCAGCACAATCAGCCCAGTAATCCTCAGTGTCAGGATGGTGATGATAAGTTATTCTGAGATTTGGATCAATGAATTTCTTTAAATCAAGGCAAGTCCTGGGCTTGAATAAATGAACTTTAAGAGGAGTAATAGCCCTTTCTATATTTTGATCATCTAGAGTTTTCCTGCATGTATAATTCCCTGAGGTGATAGGGAAATGAAGACTTGTAATCTTCTTATCTCGGTAGGTTCTATGAAGTTTATCCAGCTACCTGCACACCTCAACAAAGGCCATTTTGTCATTACAGAACATGGGAAGCTTGAGAGGTGTGCTTTCAAAACAAGTCAGCCTGATGTATGAGAATTTTTGGAACTGAATGAAGAAAGACCCATACGTGGTTATCAAAGCCTTAGCCTCATCAGAGAATCTTCTGGCAGTGTCACCCTCCAAGAGTCTCACAATGTACATGGTGAAGGCATCATTTACCCTTATGAAATTATGATTACTAACCTTGAGGGTAAACTGAGGGCAATATGTGTAGATGGGCTCATCCTTCTTGCCTTCAATGAAAGTGAAGCCAAACCACTCGCGAGATGTTGCCAAGGTGTACATGAGATAGGAGGTCATGTAGAAATTTTTGGTTTGCTGAACATTTGACAATTGTTCAGTTAGGTTTCCACATATAATCTTGGCCCAATTTATATTTTTCTTACCCTCGCAGATGATATTTATGAAAGGACACATCCAAAAATGGAATTCATTAGTAGAGGGAATTCCCATAATTTGAGTGAGCAAGGTGATAAAATCTGATAGTTCTTCATTGAAATCGACCCTAAACAATGTGTTAGAGAGTAAGGACGCTCCCTTCTTAGGGAACTTCATCCATGATTTATCTACTCAAGCCTTATATTTCTCTCTATCTTGATCAAACAGAGTTTGAGATTGGGCGAGAGTGAGAACAACAGAGTCTTCTGTTTTGAGAATGCACAAGGCAATGATGATGGCTGCAGCGTCCAATTTTACAATCAACTTTCCATGCACATTGACAACTTCCTTGGTGTCCAGGTTGAAACTAGCCCCGCAGGTGAGCACAGTGTCGACACATTGCACAGAGAGAGGAAAACCAGTGGCGTATGCAATTCCACTATCATTTATCATTTGAGCCATGGGAGCAGGGTTATGACATACTAATCTACCCCAGAAATCATCGAAATCCAAATGTCAAACTTCACTACCTCCAATATTGGGCACAAAAGTCTCCAAAGGGGACAGATGCTCGTGCCCTTGAAATTTGATCTTCATTTTGTTAGTGAACAAAGGAATGGGCTTCAAAGAACATATTCACAAAAAAAATTGTAAAGAGATACAGAAAGTTGAACAAATGACTCAGTTTTGCAAAACTGTGGGAAAGAGATAATGAACAAATAATGTGACAAATGCATAGATGGTTTCCCCCTTTAAATAGTCATTTAGGAGAGAGAAGATCATAAATGCACATTTAATATACCTTGCACCGACTCAAAAAGGTGAAATGTGGGAAAAGCAGAATAAACTGGCCCAGACGGTCCATGGAACATTGGGACATGAGGGACACAAAAAGATGATCCAGCCTATGTGGGCCAAGAGAGCATGGGTGGTATGAGGAACACGAAAATGTGAGGGATGCAAAGATCTGATGTGGCCGATGTGGGCTATCGGTGAATAGGAAGCCCAGGCGTACTTGGGACAGATGAGCTGAAAAAGTCTGATAAAACTGACGGAAAAGGACTTGCGGAAAATCAGCCAATCGGCGAATAGGAGGCCCGCCAGTACTTGGGACATGAGGGACAAAAATGTCTGACAGGCCCGCAAGTCACTAAAATGACCCCAAGAAATGGAGTTTTCACTAGCTCTTCAAATTTCTTACTTCACTAAGACTACTGAAGAGTGCCAACTCAAAATTTTCAATTTTTTTACTTTCAAAAGAGGGGAATTTTGAGGGGACAACGGGTCACGAGGGTCACCTTTTCCGTATATTTGTCAAATTTTTAAAAATCAAAGTGTCTTGGGAAAGGTACTTGTAGCATGGGTTTTTTGAATGGGTAAGGAAAACTCATCAAACCGGTACTTCTTTTTATTGCTACCGGTTCAGCCCTCTTGTAATGCTTAAAGACCATTCTTCATAGTACACCATTCTTGGTGGAAGAGCTCATCTTACATGGGTGGATTAGGTCTATACATAGGATTAAATCTAGCTATATTCCCACCCCTATTTTCTGTGAGAATCTCTTCATAAGGATCTCTTTGTGCCTCTCGTCGAGCAGTGTTTATTAGGAACTCGTGAAACAAATCCTTAGGTTTTTCCTTTGGTATGGCTTGTTTCAAAACTTTTGGTTGTTCTTTTTGTATATGCGAAGCCAAAATTTCCAATTGGAAAGTGGGAGCTTGAACTTATTCCTATAAGGTTACCTCTTAGGTTGGTATTTATTTATGATTTTCATCATTAGGAGGTTGGTTGTGGTGAGCATGTGCTTCATGGTCTTCAAAATGATTTTTATGAGGAGGTAAATGATAGTCTCCATCATTTTTGAAAAGTAATTCCTCATTATTTGGTCATCCTAAAGTAGAGGCGTGACCTAGGTTTAATATTTCATTAATAGTATGATGAGTTCATTCTACTTTTTCTCCTCGAACCATTGTGTTAATGAGAAAAGGGTCCACTATGCAAGGTAACTTAGCTCCTAGTTCCATAACACACATAATAACCTCATGTTTGTTTTGAAAAATATAATCGTCAAAATTGGCAGGAGGACGCTCTATATTCATATGAGGAGAATATTCCTCTCCACCACTATGGTCAACCATGAGATTATCCTCTAAAAGAGGGTTTTCAAATCCAAATATATTGTTTCCTAATCTTCAGGATCCCATCCTCATAGTAGGCATACTCGAGATAGGAGATATAACACGATAAATTTCCGCTAAGGTTTACTAAAAAGGGACCTTAGTTAAATTTTTACAGTGTAACGACACTAAATTGTCAAAATAAGGTGACTAAGAATAGCCCTAAAATTGATAGGTCAAAGTGAACATGTGAACTAGAGAATAACGAACAAGCTACCCTAGTGAGGTAATGTATGACACAAGTTTTCCTTAGAATAATACAATGATGTACAACACTCAAGATTTAGTCATACCAGATAGTTTACTCTTTAAGATTCATCTAGATAGGTTTACAACCAAACAGTGACAACACAATATCACCAATTAGGTCAAGTTTTCAACAAACAAGGTCTAAATGATAAGATAATGTTGACGCGAAAAAGATATACTAAAATTCAGTTTCTAAACACTAACAAATTCTAAGATTTGTAAAATGGATGATACAAATACGAGTAGCATAACAATGTTATTTGGACACGTAATCAAAATTTGTGAGAAAGAAATGTTTTAGTATCAAAATGGCATTATAGTGATGCTAACAAAGTAACCTCAACACTCACAAAACTCAAGACAAAGATAGGGTGTAAAAACTACGTCTAAGTATAACAATAAATTATTATGCATGCAAACATTGTAACTCTACAATATAGAGATTTAGGCCTAATTTCAAAATGGAAACAAGATGTAAATATCTCAATTGTATGGCTACAATGTGGGCAGTGTAACAAATCAAAAGAAGACAAGGATGAAATCACCTAACTACAATAATAATAAGTCTCAAATATGGGTTTTTGAGACAAGGGGGGCCCTACTAGATCGTGATTACGTACCATGAAAACTTTCAACACTTGTGGTTTGGCATTGCAACCTAGTCACGCAAGTAGAATAAAAAAGTGGTGGACACATGATATCTAGCAGTATCCTTATATGTTGTTTCCTTTTTTCCAAAAAATGGGAAACAAGAAGAAAAGGGTGTAGACCAAGTGTTGTTGAAATAAACTTGGTGTTATTTTGGCAGAGTTTTTCTTTGTCTTAGGACAAGTGAAAAACTAGGACAAAATGACACTAAGTAGATTTTGTGATGAAATATCACGTGGTTTCAAATTTAAGATATTCTTTCCCTTGTTCGAAAAAAAAAATATTTTGAATCTAACAAAGTTGTCACTTTGTGAGAGCTCTCAAGTATAAAAACTAAGAAAAAAACAATGGCTTCAAGCCAGCAAGATTCTTAGGTGGTTCTCTCTTTATGTGTCACAAATGTATTTCTATAAGCTTGATTTAACAAGGTTTCCCAAGTAGTATCTCGGCTTTACTTTACTCCCTTTAGTATAATGAGCATTGAAGTGTATTCAATTATACTTTCATTGGGGTCGCAATGGAAGTAACTTTGACTCTAATCTTACCAAGGCGTACTAATCAAGCCAGTAGTTTGGATCACTTTCTTGTTTAGTTCACAAGGTTCCCTCTTGCATGAACTACTGTAGTGTTCCTAGGAGCACCCCCATTGTTGTAGCTAAGTGGATGAGCCATAGCTCTTAACCAAAACCTGAAAATATAATGTGATGATTGTGGTGTATTTTTTGTCTTTTAGACTTAATGTGGTTTTTGTCACACTCCTTTTGGTAACCTACAATCACACGTGTAGTTAGAAAAATTGTTTAGGTTCTCCTTTCTTTGAATAGTGTTAGGTCCTTCAAACAAATGATTAGTAGTTCAAAAAGGTTCACAATATCGTAGAATGAGGATTAAGTGTTGTTTTTGTTTCTCAAGATCACACTAGCTACAAGATAAGAGCATACACAACAAATAATCTAACTAAATAGAAATGCAAATCTTGTAAATCAACTAACTACCACGTAAAATTTCAAAGTAAGTTTTATTCCCAATTAATCCAAGTGCTTCTTAATGAAAGACTAAAATTTCTTTTGATTCCCAAAATCACACTAGGTGCAAGGGAAGAGAATACACAAATTTTAGCCTTCATTATTTATCAATTAAAAAATCTCTCAAACTAAAAGATCAAGCACATGCCAAAATTGAAGGTTTATTCTCTTAAACACAAAATAAATGATGATTATTCCCACGTAATCCCAAGAAGCAAAAAAATGGGTGCCATATTCCCGTCATAGCCTTGGCGGAATATAGTGCCCCCAAGTAGGGTATAGTGGGCTATACGTTGGATAAGGTTGCATTTTTCAGCATGGTAAATGTTAGTGGGAAAGGTTCCATCATGGAGAGTTAAAAATTTCAGCATGCCATAGTGAAAAGGGACCAACAACTTCGCACACTAAACAAGAGTATGGTATCTCATATGTTGTTGTTCTTATATTTTCAACAAAGAATGGCATATCATTGTTCCCTGGACGAATGCTTAATATAGATCCTATAGTAGCCATGACATATTTTTCTCTATTCTGAGCTCTTGGTATCTACTCAAATGTTATCTGCTCAAATAATTCTTTCAATGAATTGACCATTCTTTTATATGGAAGAATATTTTCATCCTTGACCTTATATTCATCTGTGACTTGTTTGATAATAATCATTGAATCATCAATGAAATTAACTCGTCTAATATCCCATTTGATAGATTCATACTCTACTATATTATTGTTACAGGAAAACCCAAGTCTAAAGTCCTGTGGAATCAAGTCTCTTTTGGGAGTAATTAGCACAAATATGGCACATGAACAATGAGAGGTAAAGGAGCCATCAAATTATAATTTCTAAACTACATATTCTTCAAGGTACATGATGGATGCATCTGGTAATTCTAGACTCAAGGGTTATGTACCTGGTAGTGGAGCTTCTGCTAGCTGATTTGTTAACACATATCCCTTTACTGATTATTGATGAACATACTCAATGTCAAACTCACTTAATAAGATGATCCAGTTGGCCATCTTTCCAGTTAGTTCTGGTTTGGACAATAAGTACTTTAGAGGGTCGACCTATGAAATAAGCTTGATTTTTTTGTTAAACATATAGTGACGTAGCTTCTAGAAATCAAAAACCATGGCTAGACAAGCTTTCTCTATTTGTGGGTAATTGAGCTAATATGCTATCAATTTCCTTCTTTAATCATATACAGCTTTTTCTCTCTGCTCTTGATCATACTGGGCCAGTAGTGCCCCAATCGTAAAATGTGTAACAGAGATGTAAAGCAACAAGGGTTCTCTTGCTATAGGTGACATGAGCACAGGGTGTTTAGCCAGGTATTATTTTAGTAAATCAAAAACTTGTTGTTTTTCTGGCCCCCAGGTGAAATTAACATCCTTCTTAAGAATATGTGTGAACGTATGACACTTGTCTGCTAGCTATGAAATAAACCTTCTAATGGCCTGAATTTTCCCTTGTAAGCTACGCAATTATTTAATATTCGTAGGAGGAGGCATCTTTGTGATGGTCGTGACTTTTTCTAGGTCCACATTTATTCCTCTCCTTGAAACAATGAATCCTAGTAATTTCCCAAATAGTACACCAAAGACACACTTCTTCTAGTTAAGGTGGACTTTTTAGTCTCTTAGGCACTGAAAGATACACCAAAAAATCTCTGGATTCTCCTCTCGAGTTCTATATTTAGCTAGTATATCATCTACGTAATCTTCCATGATGGCACTTATCATGTCATGAAATATTACAGTCATTGCCCTATGATATGTATCACCTGCATTCTTAAGTCTGAAGGGCATAACTTGGTAGTAGAACGTTTCCCATGGGGTGGTGCAAGTTGTCTTGTGTTGATCTTCTTCTACAATCTTTATCTGATTATAACGTGAGAAGCCATACATGAATGATAACATCTCATAACCAGTAGTAGAATTGATGATCATGTCAATGTTAGGGAGAGGAAAGTCATCCTTGGGACAAGCTTTGTTGATATCTTTGAAATTAGTAAACACTATGATACTGACTGGATTTTTCTTAACTAGTACCAC
The DNA here is from genome assembly GCA_019776745.2 of Taxus chinensis. Lineage (NCBI taxonomy): Eukaryota > Viridiplantae > Streptophyta > Pinopsida > Cupressales > Taxaceae > Taxus > Taxus chinensis. Next base: position 525,079,630 of record CM034152.1, read on the forward strand.
ATTAGAAATCCACTCTATCCATATTCCCTTAAGCACAAAATAAATGATGATTGTTCCTACTTAATCCCACGAATCAAAAAAATGGTTTAGGGGTGTTTTTGGTTCTCAAGATCACACTAGGTGCAAGAGAAGAGCATACACAACCCTATTCCAAACTTAAAACAAAGTATGAAAACATATCATCTATCAAACCCTAAGCCAATTTTGTTAGGAATATTGCTCTAAAATCAATAAATGGACTAAAAAAACAAATAAAAACTTCTAAACATGATAGCTACCCCAAAAACATAGAATTTGAGATTTTGAAGTTCGAGAAAATTTTACCTTGATGCATGGGTACCCCTCTAGATGCACAGGCACTCACAGTCATACATAGGTCCTCACAAGCATACATAGATTCTCACAGTGATGCACATGTGCTCTTCTGTCACTTTTGCATAGTCATTACTGCATGGGTGCTTCCAGTGAGGCACATGCACCTTTCTGCATGCACAGACCCATTTTTCACTCAGAACATGAAAATTCAGTGCTACAAGGGCACTTACAGTCATGCACATGCACTTTTTTCCTATAGGTGGTCAAAAATCTAGGTTTTTAGTAGATTTCTTGAAAAAAGGTCCAATATTTCAGATTTTGGGTCAAATTTGGCACGGATTCACCTCCCTATATCCTACAATGAACATGAAAACACAACTTCTACCACTTATCTAGTTGAAATAACTACCTAGCTTAAAAAAATGATCTAAAACTTTAAAAATTACTCTAAAATTTTGAGATTAATGTACAAAGATTGAAAAACTAATCTAAAAATCTTGAAAGCACTCTAGAAAGCTTGAAATCAAACTAGAAAACTTGAATTTAATCTAGGAAACTTGAAACTACTCTAAAAAACTTGAAATGTAAAACTTTGAAATTAAGTTTAAAAGCTTAAAAATTGAATGCAATGGGGTGTTACCCACCAGGCGTGCACAATGAAAGCACCCTAAACTTTACAAAGAAAATAACAAAGTTAATCAAGGAATACTAACACCATTTCCTTCTAATAGCTAAGGATTCTAAGTATAGGAATGTAACATTAAGAGACAAGCTAAAATTAATGCTTAACTAGTATGAAAATAATGCAAAATCTAACTGAACATACCTACTAATATGCTTAAAATACCTAACATGGGATAAATAGACATAAGAGGGAAATCAAATGGTTATGATTGTTACTACAAACAATGGTGAAATGACCTCTCCAAATGACTTGTTAAGTCACTTTAGATATTCATCTACTAACCATGTTGAAGGCTTTAGGCAAGGATTGAACTTGGCTATATATCATATGTATTATATGAGATGCAAATCAAAGCATGGTGTAAAGTATAAAGGAATGAGGTGAACTCTTTTTATAGTTTTCCTTTTGGGAGAAACTTTTATTTTGGTGCATGTGGGACTAAAAGACCCAAATTATATTAGAATTGTTAATCATGATTAATTCTTGTTAATCACAGTTAGTGAATTACCAAGTGATTAAGAGGTATGGAGCCTTAATCTACCACTTAGTGTCAACTAGGAGGCTAGGATAAGATTTTGAATCTTGCTGAGATGTTGTGGAGGTGATTGGGGTGATTTTAAGTGGTTGGAAGATGAGTTTGAGTCAATATTAGGGCATGTTAACCAAATTAAGGGGAAAATAGGCTTAATTAGCTTATAATCACTAATTTTCTATTTTGAAGAGGAGTTTGGCTTACGATTCGTCATAAAGTGGAATCCTAAATGTGAAAGGGGTTACGCAATCAACAATGTGGTGTTAATTTGGTAAGGAACATTAGTTAATTAGTGAAAGCCATTAATTATAACATATTTGGCAAGAATTAGAGTGATTTGCATGTGTTTGGCAATAAGATTGAAAAAGCGTAATTTAGGTGTCTACAGAGTGCAGTAATTTTTGTCAAGATGGCTTCTATTTCCCTATTTTTCACCTCAACTTGGCCATTAGATTGGGGATGATAAGGTGTATACTTCCTATGTCTAATTTCATATTCCTTAGCTAGATCATAAATAACTTCAGCAGTAAAGTGTGTATCTTAATCAATAATAATTTCTCTTGGTACTCCACACCTTGTGAAGATGTGGTCTTAGAATAATTTGGTAACTTTCTTGCTCTTCTGATTTGGAAATGCTTTCACTTTTGTCTATTTATTGAATTAATTTGTGCACACCAAAATGTATTCCTTCTACTAAGATTTAGGATCTATTGGACCAATGAAGTCTAAACCCCATTTGTCAAATGGTTGCAATACTAAGTGAGGTTGTAATGGCATCTCATCTATCTTGGTAGGCTCACCCATTCTTTGACATATATCACACCTTCTTGTATACAATGCTACATCCTTATGTAGTGTAGGCCAGTAATACCCTGTTGTCAACACTTTCTGTGTTATTATTTTTCAACAAAGTGTCCTCCACATGGTTCATTATGGCAAGATTTGAGGACATCATATATTTCCTCATCATCTATGCATCTTCTCATAACATTATCCTTCCCCATGTGAAATAGAAAACTAGCTATCTAATAAAAATTCACACTTTTCTCAATAATGTATTTATTTTCAAAATATAAGTATTGTGGAGGTGTCTTACCTGAGACCAAATAATTAGCTATATCAGCATACCATGATGTTCTAATGGAAATGGAAAACATGTGCTCATTTGGGAAAGATTCATCCACTACTTTTTCTTCATTGTTATTTTTCATTATTGAAATAATTTCAGCTACAACATTGTCCTTACCAGGCTTATCCACAGTGGTGACATCAAATTCTTACAAGAGTAGCAACCATTTGATTATTCTACTGCTTACAACTAGTTTGTTGATCAAGTATTTAATTGTAGCATGGTCGGTGTGAATAAAAAATGGGTATCCTATGATGTAGTGTCTAAACTTGTTAATGGCATACACAACTGCTAAAAAATATTTCTTTGTGAATGTATAGTTAAGTTCAGTGTGTTACATGTTCTTATTGACATAGTAGATTACGTAGTTTAGAGTTCCATATTTATGTCCTAAAATAACTCCAATGGCGTGATCTGAGGCATCAGTATGAGTGTGAAATGACAAACTCCAATATGTTCATCTTAACAGAGGTGTAGAAGTCAACATTTGCTTCAAATTCTAGAATGCAATCTCACATTTCTTAGTCCACTCAAAGGTAGTATCCTTTCCCAGCATGAAAATTAATGGAGCTATAATCTTAATGAAGTCTTGTATAAATCTTCTATAATACCCAGCATGGGCTAAGAATCTCATCACATCCTTCTGCTTCTTTGGTGTTGGCAGATTTTAAATCACATATATTTTTGTTGGATCTACCTAAATTCCAACAGATGATAGATAATGTCCCAAAACTATTCCTTCATACATCATCATGTGGTATTTTTTGTTGCTTAAGGATAGGTTATGCTCCTTGCATATCTTAATAATTTTTTCCAAACTCTTCATTGCTTCATCAAAAGTACTTCCATGTATTGTAAAATCATCCATATATACCTCCATGCAATCATTGGTTAGATCTGAGAAGATGCTCAACACTACTCTTTGAAATGTAATAGGTGCAATACACAAACTAAAAGGAAGAATAGAATATGTAAATTTTCCCCATGGGCACAAGAATGTGGTCTTGTCCTAGTCCTCTGGTGTAATCTAAATTTAGTTGTAGTCACTATAACCATCAAGAAAATAAAAATACTTCTTATCAGCCAAAGTTTCAACTACTTGGACAATGAAAGGAAGTGGAAAATGATATTTTTTGTTGTTGCATTCATCTCTCTATAATCCACGCAAATTCTCCATTTAACATTCTTCTTAGGTACAATGAAAATGGGTGGTACCCATTGACTGTCTAAAATTGGATATATGAATCCAGCACGCAATATTTTTTTAATTCTTCTTTCACTATATCCCTCACTACTATGTTCACTTGTATTTATGGATGTATTATTGGCTTGAAACTATGCTTGATGTATATCTTATGTGTACAAAGCTTAGGGTGTATCCTATGCATGTATTCATAGTCCCATGCAAATGTTGTCTTTTATTTCTGCAAAAGATAAATTAAAAGATGCTCTTGTTGAATGCCTGGTATTTTGTTTACATTAAGTGGCTTACCCAGAGTAATCTCCCCTTGCTTAGAGAGATTTTTCATGGAGCATACACGGCTACTTACATAATTAAATATACAATCATGTGGAAGAATTTGGTGAAGGATGAAATTCTTACCTAGAACGTTCATAGTTCTTTATTGCGGTAGGATTTTCTTATCATGACAGTTTATATACTGTAATTTTCTATCTACTTCTTCATTCCTCCCATAATTATTTTGTGGGATGTTAGAAAAAACAACATCCTCTTCTTGTCCTTCAATTGTGCATTACTTATCCAGCATCATGAGTTTCTGAATTGATCTTTGATCTTCTTCTGACTCTTCAACCCAAACGGTTTGGTCTTCTTTATTGAATGGTTGTGCAGGGGGTAAATCATGTGCTTTTTGGTTTCACCTCCATTAGAGATAATCATATGACCAGATTTGCATCCTATGAATGCATTTTATGTTTCCAACCATGTTCTTCCTAAGATGATAGGATATCCTCCCAAGCTTTCTTTTCGCTGAAGAACAATAAAATCAACAAGGTATTCCTAATATTCTACCACTACTACTATGCCTCCAGGACTTCTTTAGGCTTAACTGTTGATATGTCTAGAAGCTATAAGACTACGGTTGTTGATCTTAGTCCCTCTAACTTAAAATCATTCATAATTTGTTTTTTCATTGCATTTATTGATGCCCCTAAGTCAATTAGAGTGTTCTTGATTATTGTGTCATTGATTGTGACATTTCCCAAAGGAATTCTTGGATCTATGTATTTGGGTAGAATTGAGTTCCCAAGTATAATATCAGCTAGTTATCAAATGACTTGTATAGTAGTTGGATCTTTCCTTTTCCTACCTATTTTCTTTATGCATAGGTATTTAACCAACTTATTATATATGGTCATATCCTTAATAGCTTGAATCAATGGAATTTTGACACAAATTTCTTTCACCTACTTGACAAAATCAGAATCAAATTCTTATTTCAGGTCAATCTTATTTTCTTGTAACCTTTCAGGAAATGGTGGCTCATTATCCTATGTTTTACCCTTGCTGGAATTTTTCTTAGGTTGTTATGGATCAACATGCAACGCCTTCTATATTTTCTACAAGTCGGTATGAAGCAACTGCAGTTCTTTTGCAATTTCAGTAATGGTGGGTCCAGTTGTGGAGGAAGTGATATTCCTAAGAAAAGATGGATATTATTGACATAAACATAATAGGTAGGGTATTGAGATGGTTTAATTGAATCGGCTAGCTGAGCATCTTTATTTTTAGCGTTGGGTGTTGGTTGAGTTGGTAGTTGGGTATATTTTGGTTGAGATTCTGCATGGGGGTTTGGCATCATATCGTGTTATTACAGATAAGGAAGTTTTTTATAAAATTGTTGGTAACTGGGAGGTGGGTTATTCCACTATTGCCCTCCTCTCCAAGGTTTATACCATGATTGAGGAGGTTGTTGCCATTGTTGTTGTGGTTACACTTGGAATTGAAGTTTCCACTGTTAGTGATATTGGTTGGGATATAGGGCCCAAACTTGATGGTTAGCCCTAGGTGGGGGTTACATATATTGATTATTAAAACAATTTTGAAATGAATGCATAGGGTCTTGTGTCATACCTCCTTGCCTTGGTGTCCATGGTTTTCTTTGAGCAATGTAGAAAACTTTCCCATCCTCTGTCTCCAACATCTTCAACTCAGGTGAATCCTCCCTTTCTTGAGCAATGCTAGCCAATTATCTACATCTATAGTAAGATTTATTCCTTATGCATGCATGGTAGCACTCTATGAGTGCTTCTTCTACATCTTCTTTTTTATTTTTGACATGTAGAGAATCTAATTGATTATCCATGTTATTGACAATCTCCTACTTCATGTTTTTAAACATGTTGACACTCTTTGACTTGGATATGTCCCCAATATTTTTGGTAGTTGATCCACCTCTTGATCTTACACTTCTTGCCCTCTTTATAGTAGCTCTTGAGTAATTTTTGTAGGCTTCACATATTTCTACAAAAGTATTTTTTGAAATTTCCCCTGCTCTTATCAGATCCAGAGCATCCATGTCCTCCTCATTGATTCCCTTAAAAAATATTAATTTGAGAGATTTAGGTGGTAGTATGGTGTTCCTTGACTTTTGAACACAGAACATGAACCTTTCCAAATAGTCTTCCAATGTTTCATCCTCTTTTTGTGTCATTTTGTAGATTTCGTCACCTCCTCTACTACTTTTTCTGCAATAATCATGGTACTTATCAAGGAATTTCTCCTTCATTTGTGCCCACATGGTTACAGCGTTTCTTCCCAATCCCATAAACCATCTCAAGGTTGTATCCTTAAGTGTAGCAAGAAATATCTTCAATTTATGTGCATTAGTAGTATAATCATAACTCCTGCACAAAACATCAAATTTAAATAAAAAGGTGTCTGGGTATTTTGTCATTTATCCATGAAAATTGGGCAAGGCTAAGGGATAAATAATCTTCATAGCAGCAGCTACATTATTGTCAGTAATGGGGAACTCAAAAGTGATCGCCTCATTTCAAACATTTTGATCTACTTCTTCTTCCATCTTTGGTTTCTCATGAGCAGTTTCAAAACTATCACTTAGAGGATGATATTTGAACAGTAAAGTTTGTACTAATGAAAGGATTTATTCTTCATAATCCTCAAAGGTATATGAAGATATTTGTGCTACTTGTGAATTAGGTAAAAATCTACCATAGGCATCCCTTGGGCGATGAATTCATTAACTAATTCAACTCATTCAATGGGTATTACTTGGGGGTTAGTTTGGAGCTGAATTTCCTAAAACCCATACTAATTTAAGAAATGAAAAACCTCTTCAAAAATATTATAATTTTGTAGCATTCCTAGTAAAGATGTCAAAAATGGTGGTGTAAATTAACTTGCAGCAATTAATATGTTGTTCATTAATCTACAGTCATTTAATTATCAAACCTAGGGATGTAAAATTTCGATATTGCCAGTTTTGTATGCACAATTATAAATGTTTAGGAGGTATGAAGGTAAAAAATTTTCACTACAATTAAGAAATAACAATGCTAGAAATGAACTAGATTATAACTGAAAGGAAATACTTTAGCTAATGAAAAAGAATGAAAAAATAGAACACAGATAAAGGAATAAGTTGTTGTTAATATAATCATGCGAGGAATTAAAACAAAAAATAGAAGGAGAGGGTTAGAAAATTACAAGTGGACCCTTCCTTGGGTGTTAATCTCTCCTAAGGCATGTGTCTACAACAAATTAATAGAACTCATATTCTTATTTCGTCATCATGAAGATTACAACTAGAAAATACAGCCAATTCTCTACCCAAGGATCAGCCTATTTCTCCCTCTCTATGTCTTTATCCATACAACATTAATCTTCCCTTTTTATATATTTCATTACAGTAGAGGCATGAAGAGATAGAGTCCTAATAGGATTTCTAGTGGGATTAAGTAAATTATCTTAACCAAATATTCCAAAAACTTACATGCATGCAACAGAACTATTCAATAGATGTTCTCATATAATCACATAACTTAACTAATTGATTAGTTGATCAACTAGTTGTTAAGTCATGAGTTAAATCAATTAGTTCTTTATTTGAGTTGCAATGCATAATCAGGTAATGGTTTTGAGTCTTCTTCGTATTCCCATAATTTCTTCTTCCATCAACATGTGCAAGCTTAGGTGTCGTTTCCATGTTGTGCAAGTTCCTCATAATCATGGTTTTATGTATGTGTGTGACCCCCTTTGGCTACAGATGATTTGATGTAAATGAGTCCCTTTGGTTACATGTTAGTTTCTACAAAGGACCTCTTCATTCTGAATGAGTTCATTTGGATGCATGTCAATTGTTGTGTATGGATCCTTTTATGCATATTAGTTGTTACATATAATAACTTCTTTGCAAAAGGTTTGGCATTTATACAAAGCACCATTTAACATCGTATTGTAACTAAAATAATAAATTCATGCTCATAATCCAAAAAATAAAGTAATCTTTAGTAATAATTATATTAACTAATATCCATGTCATGAGTGCAAGTTATAATGAAAATGTTCAATAGTATCACCTAGAAATACAAGTTCAAGGGTATAATTGGCTAAGAAAAATACAGTAGATGAGGTGTTTAAAAAGGAAATAAAACAACTCATCACTATCATCACAATTCCCTTCAATCAATGAAAGATATGAAGAATCTTCCAACACTAATTTAGTCCCTAAAAGGATTTCATCACGGACCTCCTCTTCATTTGTCACAATTGATTCAAATCCAAATACCTCAAGGACTGCTCCTTCCATAAATGTACTCCTTAAAATAGATATTCATTGTTTCAGTCAAAATTCAATTAAGTAGATGTTAGTTATTGGGAATAACTATTTCTCTCCTAAAGAGACTAGAATTTATATTGTATAAAAGAGTTCATGTATTTAGATTTATCAGTTTGGTTCAGTTATTTGATTGATTGTACAAGCATAATCTTTCAATTCAATAAGATGGTGGATTCAAGGTAAATTTATGTTCTTTGAATTTCAATACTAAACCTGATCAAAGGGAAGGAGCAAGGGCCACTCCTACCCAACGAAAAAAGAGATTTATATTTATTTCATTTCTATATTCTTGGATGCATTTACTATTTCAACATTGGTTCTCTTATTTTGATGCATTTACTTTTCCATAGTTAATAATGTTAAGAACTTTTAAATTATGTTTTTTATCATATTTTTCCTTCTAAAAATTTCATTTTGTAATCATGATCAGTTCATTATTTTCTTAGTTTTGTTATTAAAGTATGTGCTAAGACACAATTCCTACTATTTCTTTTGTTTCAAATAGTGGTGGACGCCACCCTGGATTGACAGAATAATATGATTAAAGTATGAGTATCAACGACACTTGTCACTTTTTGGCATCGTTTTCAGGGAATTTAAGGTATTATCAAAGGTTAAGGTGCTAGATAAAGGTACAACTTGTTTGTCTAGTAAGTTTTCATTTATAAATTTCATTTCCATAACTCTTTCTTTTGAAATTAGAAGACCTTGTAGTGACAGAAAGAATCCTATGAGCTTGGAGTATGTGGAACACAAATAATTAAGTCCAACACTAATAGTTAGGGATCCATCCTCAATATGATAGGATTTTATGTTTAGACCTAGATACCATAGAGGTAGATTCATTAGAATAATTCTTCAAAAACCCCCTCAAAAATAGCATGTGGAATAACTTGTTAACAAAAAAGGATGGATGATGAAGTAGAGAACCCAAATTGTGCAGACAATGGAAACCCTCCAATTGGACCCTAACAAAAAATCTCTTATGAAAAATATATCCCCCTCCATCTTACCTACCTTCCGGGGATTAGTTTCAGAAGACCCTGACCAATTCCTTTTTGAGTTCAAGGTTTTATTCCAAATATACGACTACACTTTTGATTTCCAAAATTTTAAATTGTTTCCCTCCACTTTAAAATATATGGCTATGAGGTGGTTTATGGTTTTAATCCCTAACTCCATCCATAACTGGGAGGATATGGAATAGGTTTTCCTAGACAAGTATCAAGATTACTGTAGAGTCAGGGATAGGAAAGAAGAACTTTTTAGGATTCAACAAAAGGAATATGAAAGTGTAGAGGATTATCTGGATCAGTTCCTCTTCCTTCACAGAAGGTGTGGAATTGGTCTGGATATCAATTTACTCAAAACATTATTTCTTAAAGGGTTTGATGAAGATGCACAAGAAGCATTCAATTGAATGGGAAAGGGATACACAAACAAGTTATAGCTCATATAAATCATCGACCTCTGTAGGAATTACTCTCGATCTCGCCCCAATTTTAGAAGACAAAAAGTAAAAAAGTCAAGTGGGGATATATCTAAATTGAGAGAAGATATTGAAATTTTGAGAATAGACCTTTTGGTCCAACTCAATACAATTATGGATAGAGAGAAACTAGGAATACATAGCCTTTGTCCCTCTATTGCCCAATATGTAGACTTAAACATGGACTTAAGGACTTCCCCTTGGACAAGACATAAATTTGTGTTCTTTGTGAACTCAAGCATGCCACAGGTCAATGTGGATTGATTCCGTTGCTAAATAATCATCTAAAACAGAACACACAAGATGAATCTGAGTTCAACTATATGGTTTAGAGGCAAGGAGGAAATTTTTAGTGTAACCAAAATCAGCCCTACATCCCAAAATCACAATGGGCCCTAAATCATTGGAATGCACCATGGTCATACCCCCAACCTTGGGTTCAAAAAGAACCACAAGAGTGGAGCTCACAGTGGAATTTCCCACCAAATTATTATCAACAACCTTGGGATCCACATCCCAACATTCCACAATTCTAATAGTTTAATCCTCAGTACCAACAATAGTGGAATGTACCTCAAAGTTTTGGGTAGCAATACTAGAATTAGAGAAGACCTCAAGGTCAACAAGCCCTGTTAACTAGACCCACCAATGTTTCCTAACCGTATCAACCTTCCCAGCCACAGATACCTGCGAGACTATGGAAAATCCCAAAAATGTGAGGCAAGGTAACCCAACGTATACTGTGGAATCACACAAAAATCCCACAGTGAACTCATAGGATTGTAAGAATACCCTGCTACATTTAGGGAAGGTTACTTCAAAACCTTCCTCTCCTATGATAAAATCAATTCGTGAAGAAATAGAAAAACCAGAAGAAATACAATCTAGTTCTATTGAAGAAACTCCTCCACCCAATAATGACATTCCCTTTCCATCTAGAATCTCTGAGAAACCAAGTACCGTAGTCATTAAAAACCCAAAGTGAGAATTAATTCAAGGATTGAGGAAGTTAGGTATTGGCATTCCCCTAATGTAGGATCTTAAGGAAATCCCTGAGTTGAACAAAATAATTAAAGAGATATGTTTCAAGGATCCAAGAAGAAGGAAGGACCAACCTAAAACCATCCACGTTGATGGAATCTTACTAGTATTTTGGAAGGGAATATCCCCCCTCCTAAAAATGGAGACCCTGGAAGCCCTATTGTAATAATCTACATAGGAGATGTTCTGATTGATCTAGGAGTTTTCATAAACATTATGAAAATAGATACTCTGTCCACATTATCTCTACCTGAACCTCAATCCACATCTAGAGTTTTTCAAATGGCAGACCATTCTATGAACAAACCAAATAGAATCATTGTAGATATCACTATTACTATTGAATCATAAGACCATGCAGTAGATTTCATGATAATAATATCAAAGAACATAAATATTGGATACCCTATAATCCTAGGAAATCCTTGGTTAGCCACAGCTTCCACCCTTATTGATTGAAGGATAAGGTATATGGTGATCACTAATGCTCAAGATTTAAAGAAATTTTCATTATACCCTACTGTTAAACCATTTACCACAGACAAAAAATAAATTCCCCTGCTTTTAAGAAGTTGAAAATTAAAATTTTGAGGTTAAGTGTCTTTTCTGTTGTCCTGATAATGTGAAAAGTCAAGAAATTGGAAAAACTACGTTTTTTGGGTCATTTTGTGTGTTTTTCGGGCCTGTCGGACATTTTTGTCCCGCGTGTCCCAAGTTCATATGGGCTCTCTGTTCCCCGATCGGCCGGTTTACCCGAAGTCTGTTCTTTTCGGGCCCGTCGGAACTTTTTGTCCCAAATGTCCCAAGTTCGCTCGGACCAGTTGTTCCATTTTCACCTGATTCGGTTGTTCCCTTTTTGTCCAAATGTCCCAAGGCGGACCCGTTGTTCCCTTTTCGCCCGATTCACGTATTCCGCGTACTTTCATCCCGCATGTCCCAAAAGCATTTGTGCGTCTTTTCCCCGCATCGCCCGAATCGGCCGAACCGCGTACTTCGCGCTTTCGCGTCCCTCGTGTCCCAAATGAACCAAGTGCCATTCGTGCTAATTTTTCCCGCTCTACCTGAATATCTTGCTTTTCAATTTGGTAGATATGTATTTAATGCGCATTTATTACCTTTCTCTCTCCTAAACGGCTATATAATGAAACTGCCCCCTATGCGTTTTTGCACACTGCTTTCATGCTATCTATTGCTCGAACCCTTGCAACCAAAATTCCTGCGCGCGTATCCATTCCCCCTGCAATTCCATCCCAAGTCTAGCTTGCAGCTTTGCTCTCCGAGTTACTATCAACATGAAGATCAAATTCCAGGGGCAGGAACAAATTTCACCACTCGAGTCCGCCGTTCCCGATATCGGGGACAGTGAAGTTCGCCACCTTGACTTTGGGGATTTTTGGACAAGGATGACAGATGTGAACCCTTCACCGATGGCACAGATGATTCATGACAGTGGTCTGGCTTTCGCTGGTGGTTTCCCTATCTCGGTGCAATGCGCAGACACAGTGCTCTCATGCGGGGCTCATTTCAACCCTGATTCGAGTGAGTTGACAAACGTGCACGGGGAGCTCATCGCCAAACTTGACGCTGCCACCATTGGCACTGCACTAAGGATTCCAGAAATGGACAAATGCTATAGTTATCTCCAGAATCAAGCACAGCCCTTTTATCTCCCAAGTTCCGTTATCTTAATCAAGCACAGGCCCTTTTCAATCAAGATAGTGATAATTATAAGGCGTGGGTGGCGAAGTCCTGGCTAAAAAACCCTAAGAAGGGGGCATCTCGTCTATCCAAGGTTTTGTTCCGTGCCGATTTCAATGAAGAACTATCAGATTTCATAATCCTACTGGCTCGGGTTATGGGCTTACCCTCTACTAATGAGTTCCATTTCTGGATGTGCCCGCTTATCAATATGGTGTGCGAGGGAACTCAGAATATCAACTGGGCAGAGATCATCAGTATGAACCTAGCGGAGCAGCTGTCTAATGTACAGCAAACAAAGAAATTCTATATGACTTCATACCTGATGTATACTCTAGCAGCATCGAGGCAATGGTTTGGTTTTTCATACATCGATGCTCACAAGGATGACCCCGTGTATGCCTACTGCCCGCAGTTCACCCTAGAAACCAGCAATCACAATTTCCGAAGGGTGAATGATGCTTTCACCATGTACATTGTCAGGCTTCTTGAGAGTGACACAGCGAGAAGATTTTCTGATGAAGCCATGAGTCTGATATCGCACTACGGTGCTTATTTTATCCAATTCAGAAAATTTTCCTATATCAGGCTTGCTGGCTATGAGAGCACTCCTCTCAAGCTCCCTATGTTCTGCAATGACAAAATGGCCTTGATAGAAGTGTGCAGGCAATTGGAAAAATTGCATAGAACCTGCAGAGACAAGAAAATTACTGGTTTGCACTTCCCCATCTCTTTGGGAAATTACACCTGTAAAACAGCCCTGGATGCACAAAATATAGAAAGGGCCCTAGCTCCCATTACAGTCCATTTCTTCAGGCCCAAAACTTGCTTTGACTTGAAAAATTTTATTGAGCAGAACATCAAGATCACCTATCATCATAGGGCAGACACAGAGGACTATTGGGCTGACTGTGCTGATGATTTTGAAGCCAGAAGGAGGCATTATGGCAGGTTTTCCCTACAGTTAATTCAAGAACTTGGCTTGTACCAAGTTCCTGAAGGGCTCCAAGATGACAATTCTGACCTGTACTCATATGAGTATGACAATGTGGTCAAACACACTCCCTTGGAGGACTTGGATTGGTTCAAAAAGGAGAAGGATGATTTGGCTGAAATCCTGGCTCCAGTCTTAGTCAGGACCAAGATCTGGTTTGATAGGAAAGTTCGTGAGCACAGGAGGCACTCAGGGGAATCCTCCTCCAAGGATGCTTCAACACCAAGGAGGGAAGCATCGACACCCAGATCAGAAGCACCTGTGCAAACCCCTCCAGCCTCATCAACTCAAGGACCTGCAGTCTCTACTCCTTCCTCATCCACCCAGGTGTATTAGAAGAAATTCAAAGAAGTTAAAAAGGAGCCTGTGGAAGAAGATCCCCTGAGGAAGCATGCAAAATTGCCTTCAGGACCAGAGAACATTATTGTTCTCAGTGAAAGTGAAGAGAGTGAAGTGCCAACTCCTGCAAGTGCCCCTGAAGCCCCAATGGATAAGGATAAAGAAGTCCAGAGCACTGAATTTCCAAGCACTGTTGATTCCTCTGCACCAGGAGCCCCAAGCGCTCCACTCATATCTCAACTCGAGGCAACAGCAGTGCAAACCTTGGGCACCATGAGTTCTCTATCTCTTGGTCCTCTTGCCCCACCTGCTTCTTCCTCCTCCTCTTTTGCATGGGTGCAGCCTCTTGTTGACAGTAGGAAGAGAAAGTCTTCCTCCCAGATCTCAGGACCAAATTTTGATGCTGTGGCAGCCTTGTTAGGCACTACTCCTCCTTCTCGCGCCAAAAAATCCAGAATTACCTCCAGGATAGTGTCTGACGCTCAAGGCCAACAATTCATAGAGATAGCCAAGCCTAAGACAGATAAGCCAGAGCAAGATTTGCAAGCGTCCGGCCTAGAACTCTCAAGGATTCCCATGGGAGAGTCTACCCCTGAAGGTGAGATCCACAATCTTCAGGAAACAGTTACCAGAGTCATTGGGAGGGTAGAGAAAGGGTAGCAAACCATTGAACAGTTGGAGGAACAAGCCCAGATTCTTACAAGTTTCATCAAGTCCCTGCTGTCCAAAGATAAAGTTTTGGATCCTACCCCATTGACTACTCTTCCACCACCTGTAATTCTGAGCCAGGATGAAGTACAGAGTATCAAAGACATGCACAAGTATTCTGTATATGGAAGAGCTATGGAGGCCATGGTGGATGATATGCTGGTTGCAGGATTAAACTTCATTGATGAAGCCTTCAAACTCCATGGGAAGGTGAGTAATTTGCAACAGAAGCTCTCCTCCACTATTGGGAGCATTGATAAAGAACTTAAACTTTGGAGCAGTTGCATAGTAGACCTCCGCCTCATGGGACAAACAGATGAAAATATTTTGATGGCAAGCAAAGTCTTCGAGGATACAAAGGATAATTTGTCAAAGTCCTGGGTCTACAGCGTGGAATGGAAGATCAAGGTCCTGGAGGAGGCTTTGGGAGAATTAAGGAATAGCTGGCAGAAGGGTGAGGCCTTCAAAACACTAGTTGTATCTGCTTTCAAAGATATACATTGCCATCTTCAGGATGAGACTTCTGGTGTGCCTCTCTCCTTACAAGAAATCAAAGCTCAATTCAGAGCTTTTGTCAAGGGTGATCTATTCAAGGAAAGCTCCATTTCCAAGGAAAAAATGAAGGAGATCTACTCTCTTCAATCTGCCATTGAAGAAGCAAATAAAGATTATCATACTCATGTCGAGTTCGATAAGGAAATGGAGAAGTGCCTCGGATTTTGGACTCAGTCTACCACCAACACATCAGTCCCACGTGGCAGAGACATAGCCGAGGCGTTGAAGAGATTCAGACAGCGGATCTTAAAGTCGGTGGGTCCCTCCCAGTCATAAGCACCTGTCTTCTTCTCCTAATTCTTCTCTTCTCTTCCCCTTCTTTCTCTCGGATTTGTTGTAATTAGTTGGGGTATTGCGATTAGCAACCCTTTAACTAATCATTAGTTAAAAGAAGTAGTTACCGAGAGTAACTGATTTGTAAACTATATAATGGCCTCTCCTCGCCATTTTGAAGGAGGAAGAACTTGGCTTATTTCTGAAAGTGTAAATAAATCATACAGAAATCAATACAGAAGGACTTTTCATTCTTTGTCTATCTGGTTTCCTTTATTCCCTAAGCTATTCATTTAATCTTGTTAGATCATTTGTCTGTATTATGCTGAGAAGCTTTGTATTCTCGCAGATGTTATTTACAGAACTTTGTGTCTTTTCAAATTTCATCTTCTTAATATGATACAAATGATCTTGTTCCAATTCACTGTACCCTCGCATGCATAAGGAATTACTCTGTCATCTATAATTCTGAATGGTGCCTTTCTGCTCATTCTCGCATTCTCATTCCTTAGTCCTTTTGTAATTGATGATCCTTATAGAAAACACTTTCATAATATCCAAGTTCCACAAGAAAATCATGCTTTGTATATGTGTAAATAGGTTCGTTTCTGAATAAGGGAACCTCTCCCATTAAAGAGGAGGGACTTCTTGTCCCCTGACTGTTGCTCTTCTTGAAGTCCTTTTTGACGACCAACAGTTTTTGGTGACTCCGCTGGGGAATCATATTCCAGTTCTATAATCATTTATTGATCATCTTTTGATCTGGCGACTCCACGTTTTACTCGAGGGAGAAGGGCCCTTGGTATTGAAGATTCTCAGTTTCAGCTTTTGGAACAGCAGGGTTTTCCTTTCCCTTCAACAAGAAGAAATAGAAAGGCTCGTTCAACAAGCACTCCACCTGTCCAAGATAGAATCCCTACGGGTGGTATTCCTTCAGAGAAAATCAGTCCTAATCTTCGAGCTTTGATTCTTGCTGGTGTTTCAGTTCCTCTTCAAGCCATTTTTCCAAGAATGGCGGTACCATTGCCTTGGGGTCATCGTGTTGGGCCTCTTGCCCTTCCTCAGCCTTTGCATGAGTTACCCAGAGGTAACCGGAAGAACTTTCCTAAATTCAAAGGCGATGGTAAAGTACATCCTGATGAACACATCGCAGCCTTCATAGTTGCATGCGGAGTTCTGGGAGTTGAACATGAAGACGTCTCCGTAAGGATTTTTGTTGAGACTTTACAAGATAATGCTGCTGATTGGTTCTATCACCTTCCGGCCGGAGCTATCACTAGCTGGGACACAATGAGAACTAGGTTTGAAAACCGTTTCAAACCGGCGGAAGACGTGCATGCTTTGCTAGCCCAAATTTCTCAAATAAAGAAGGAATCACAAGAGCCCATGAGAGAATTTGTGGCTCGATTCAACAGGTTGATTAACAAAATTCCACCAAATACTCAACCTGTAGATCAAATTCAAAAATGCTTCTTCCTAAATGCCCAATTGCCTGAAGTTAGTTATGCACTGAGAAGGGCTAATCTCGCAACATTGGCCGAGGATCAAACTCTTGCTGTTAGTGTTGAAGATGATTTAATCATGTCAGGGAAGTTGAGGAGAGACCCTTCTAAATCTAAGTCTGCTTCTTCCTCCTCTTCCACTCCTGGACCTAATACTGATCCATTGGTACAAAAACTTGCAAATGATCTCATCGCCATTAAGAAACAATTGGCTCAGCATACTCCCTATGCAGACGTTCCAAGGAGGAATTTTCAGCCCAGAAATCATTTTCCTGCTTCTCAAACAAGGCTAGCGCTTGAAGGACCTCCTATTAAAGTTCCTGTCAATGCAACCTGTGAAGTTGAGGAACCAGAGGATGAGGAGGTTAATGAAGATTGTGAGGAATTTGTTGAAGAGGTTGATGATGAAACAGATGAACTTGAGGGATCTCGAGTTAATTTCTTCACCACTGAAGGCATTGATGAAGGGGATGATTATGACGAAGTAGTAGCAGACATGAATAGCGAATCATACGCTGTCATGACTCGAGAGCAGACAAATCAGAGGGAGAAAGTGATGCAGCCCACCAAGAAATCTAAGGAGCAGCCGACAACTATCTCTGTAATTGCAAAAAGAGGATCTCCGATCCCCATTTCATCTACACCAAAGGTGAGTCCTGTCAATTCTGCTACTAAAGTTACTTCTTTTTCCCCTAAAATTGATAAACCTAGGATCTCAAGCGATGATAACCCATCCACTTCTGGGTCTTTTGATATTATTGACCACTTAAAAAAGACTAAGGTTCAAATCTCAGAGGCTGAATATTATCAAACCCATCCCAAGGCTTTTGCTAAAATGATTCACTTTGTCAATTCCCATTCTAAAACTACCTCTAAAGGCCTTTTACCCACTCCTTCTTCTGCACCACAGCCTAATCTGGTAGCCGCTGTCACCTCACCCAATGACAAAATCAAACCATTCTATGTAACACTCCTTATAGCTGGCCATAGGCTCAGTAATTGCGTCATAGACTCAGGAGCATCAGACAATGTAATGCCTGCTAAAGTAGCTCATGCCTTAGGCTTGACTCTCACATGCACTTACGGATCTTGTTATTCCATGGAGAGTAAGGAAGTGCCCTTGGTCGAAAGAATTAAGGACGCACGAGTGGCTTTTGCTACTTTGCCTGAGAAGAAAGTTTTGGCTACTATCTCTAGTAGCAGATATTCCTCCTTCATATGGGATGTTGCTAAGCAGAAACTTCTGTAAGGATGTGGGTGGAGAAATTCAAATGGATTGGTCACATGCCCTCATACCTGTTAATGGGAAAATGAAGAAGCTGCTGCCTGAGAAGCAGTCTGAGTATATTGTACAAAAAACTGATGATCCCAAAGCACAAATACTCTATGAGGATATGGGGCATGGCAACTACATGATTATGTCTCCTGAAGAAATCCAACTCCCCAAAGTCTCACCTAAAGATCCTAATGGTGTTTGGATATTAGAGTTTGATGGAAGTTGTTCCTCAGCTGGTTCTGGAGCTGGTGTCATATTGGTGTCGCCTGAAGGAAGCATTCATCCTTTCTCATTCAAGTTGCAATTTGAAAATACCAATAATACAGCAGAGTATGAAGCTCTCATTCTTGGACTCCAGGTGGCAAAAGAACAAGGTGTGAAGAATCTTCTAGCTCGTGGGGATGCGGAATTGATTGTCAAGCAAGTTAGAAACCTCTTCCAGGTAAAGAATGGAAGGTTGAAACATTACAGGAATCAGGTTTGGGACTCCATTGAATTTCTTGATGCTTTCTCCATCGAAGCAATACCTAGGGAGAAGAATACCAGGGCTGATTCACTAGCAGTCTCAGGGTCACTGCTCATACCTCATCCTGACTTTTCTCAAGATAAGTTCACCATTGAGATGATCCATCGACCTAGTGTACCTGATAATACAAGTAACTGGCAAGTTTTCAATGATGATCAACACTTGCTTTCTTTCTTAGAACTCAAGGATAATTTTGAACAGTTGTACTTTGAAGGGAGCGATAATTTGCCTCGTGAAAGTGTGCCCTTTGACAAAGAAGCCACCCAAGAAGAAGAAGCGGATCAGGATGGATGTATCAAACTCAAAGGAAACAAGATTCCAAAAGGATTGGTGAGTTTAGAAAAACTGTTTGACAAACACGACAGGTATGTAAAGTTTAAAGCTTCTACTGGACCTCAACAATCAGCTGAATATGAAAAAATTAATATTGGGAGTTCTACTGATCCTAAACTCGTGAACATTGGAAAATGTTGCACACCAGATGAGAGGAAGAAGGTAATTGATCTTTTAAAAAAGTATAAGGATGTTCTTGCTTATTCCTATGAAGATTTAAAAGCTTTCCAACCAAAGGAGATGCAGCATTTTATTCCTCTCAAACCTGGGATTAAGCCTTTTAAACAGAAGCAGAGGCAATACAATCCTAAAATAGCTGACACCATTTTTCAGGAAATACAGAAGTTATTGAAGGCTAAAATCATTTTTCCTATCCATCATTCAACATGGATTGCCAATATTGTGCCTGTTAGAAAGAAAAATGGTGAGATTCGTATCTGTGTTGACTTCAGGAATCTAAATCAAGCTTCCTTGAAAGATAATTATCCCTTACCTATGATGGATCAGGTCTTGCAAGCAGTAACGGGATCCGAAATGTTGTCTATGCTTGATGGATTCTCAGGATATAACCAGGTAGAAGTTAATACCACAGATCAACACAAAACGGCTTTCACTACCCCTTGGGGTACCTTTGCTTACAAAAGGATGCCTTTTGGGCTCATTAATGCCGGTGCTACTTTTCAGAGAGCTATGGACTTAGCCTTTGGAAGTTTGAAAGGCAAGTGTATTGTTGTATACCTTGATGACTTGACTGTGTATTCTAAAACAAGGGCCAATCATTTTCATCATCTGGAAACAATTCTTTTAAGATGTAGAGAACATGGGATCTCTTTGAATCCTAAGAAATCTATCTTTTGTGTCACGGAGGGGAAATTATTGGGGCACGTTGTCTCCAAAGATGGTATAAAAATTGATCCTGAGCGAGTTCAAGCTATTCAGCAAATTCCTCTTCCAACCAGCAAAAAGGGAGTGCACTCTTTCTTTGGTAAGATCAACTTTTTGAGAAGGTTCATCCCTGATTTTGCAGAGCTAACTTTGAATATCTCCCAAATGATGAAAGGAAAACAAACGTTTGGTTGGTCTCCTGAAGGGAAAGAAGCCTTTGAAGGTATTAAAAGGGCCATTGCTAAAACTCCTGTTTTAGCATGTCCAGATTTCAGCAAAGATTTCATTATCTATTGCTACGCCAAGGATAACACCTTGGCTGCTGTTTTGACTCAGGAAGATTCTAATGGGCACAAAATCCCAATTGCATTTATGAGCTATATTCTAAAATATCATGAGTTAAAATACACCATAATGGAAAAACATGCTTTTGCAGTGGTTAAAGCTGTCAAGCAGTTTCATTTTTACATTCTTAACTCTCACTCCACGGTGTTGGTACCAGATACAACTATCAAGTCAATTCTCACACAGCAGGAATTTGGATCCAAGAGAGGGAACTGGGTGGCCAAGGTTCAAGAATATGATATTGACATCAAACCAACCAAGCTCGTCCGTGGAAAAGGCCTGTGTGAACTCATCGCTGAAGGAGCTAGACATGAGTTACTGGAGGATAAAGTTGGTCTTCCTACCATTCTGTTTCTTAGCTCAGTTGATGAATGGTATGCTGATATCACTCATTTTCTCACCTATGGGGAATGCCCCTCTCATTTGACTACCAAAGAGAAGAGAGCCGTTAAACTAAGGTCAACCCAATATGTGTTGTGGGAAAACGTCTTGTTTAAACGTGGGTTAGATGGAAGGTTTTTGAAATGTGTGGACAAGGAACAACAGAAAAAGCTACTCTCAGCTTTTCATGATCAGGCATGTGGAGGGCATTACTCATCAACTGTCACTGCTCATAAAATACTTCGTGGAGGATATTACTGGCCTACCTTGTTCAAGGATGCATCAAAATGGGTTGATAAATGTGAGGCTTGTCAGACTTTCGTGGGTAGACCCAAATTGGCCTCCTTGCCCCTTAAACCAGTTGTGATCGAAGAACCTTTTCAGCAATGGGGTTTGGACTTCATTGGAACACTTAATCCCTCTTCTAGTGCTGGTCATACCCATGTATTAACTGCCACAGATTATTTCACCAAATGGGTAGAAGCCATTCCAGTAAAGAGTACTACTTCAGAAGTAGTATGTAGCTTTATCAAAGAAAACATCTTGGTAAGGTATGGTGTGCCAAACAAGATTGTGACAGATAATGCTTCAAATTTTTCTTCAACTGAGATGATGGATTTTTGCTATGGATATGGCATCTCTCTGGCTCACTCCTCAGATTACTATCCTCAGGGAAATGGACAAGCAGAATCCACAAACAAAAATCTGGTGGCTATAATAAGGAAATTAGTCAATGAATCCCAACGGAACTGGCACAAGAAACTTTATGATGCTCTTTGGGCAGATAGGATCACACCTAAGAGAGCCATTGGGATGTCTCCTTTTCAGGTAGTATATGGAGTAGAAGCTCAATTGCCAGTAACAGTGGAGCTACCAGCCTTGCATCTAATGAAGGCCATTGAAGATACCAGTTTCAATGATTCTTTGGATAAGAGAATCATGTATCTTCACAAATTGAATGAGGACAGATTGGAAGTTGCTGATAGGATATCTGCTCACCAACAGAAAGTAAAGGTCCTGTTTGATAAGAAAGCCAGGTTCAGAGATTTCCAAGTTGGAGACACTGTTTTGTTGTGGGATAAAAGGCATGAACCTCGTGGCAGCCATGGCAAGTTTGATTCCCTTTGGCTCGGACCTTTCAAGATCAGGCACTTCGCTGGTAAGAATTCTTTTTACCTTGATTATATGGATGGTTCTTCTCTCCCACTTCCTTATAGTGGGCAGTACCTGAAATTGTTTAAGTCATAGGTGATTAGGAAGTCCTTTTGTATATTCTGTATAGCGTTTTGTTTTTCTTTCCCTTTGTTTTGGTGTGTTGTCCTCTGTATTGGTTTGATTCGATGACTCCGTGGCCCAATGGATAAGGTACTGGTCTACTTCCCCGAGTTTGTCTAAATTCTTGCCTTGTCTCATTCTTTGAATTTATGCCAAGTCATCCCCAGAAGGAGCCAGCTGTTGTCCACTCAAAATTCCCCTGCTTTTAAGAAGTTGAAAATTAAAATTTTGAGGTTAAGTGTCTTTTCTGTTGTTCTGATAATGTGAAAAGTCGAGAAATTGGAAAATCTACATTTTTTGGGTCATTTTGTGTGTTTTTCGGGCCTGTCAGACATTTTTGTCCCACATGTCCCAAGTTCATTTGGGCTCTCTGTTCCCCGATCGGCCGGTTTACCCGAAGTCTGTTCTTTTCGGGCCCGTCGGAACTTTTTGTCCCAAATGTCCCAAGTTCACCCGGACCCGTTGTTCCCTTTTCGTCCGATTCGGTACTTTTGAATGTCCCAAGTTCTTTCAGACCCGTGTCCCTTTTCAATTCGCGTATTCCGCGTACTTTCATCCCGCATGTCCCAAAAGCATTTGTGCGTCTTTTCCCCCGCATCGCCCGAATCGGCCGAACCGCGTACTTCGCGCTTTCGCGTCCCTCGTGTCCCAAATGAACCAAGTGCCATTCGTGCTAATTTTTCCCGCTCTACCCGAATATCTTGCTTTTCAATTTGGTAGATATGTATTTAATGTGCATTTATTACCTTTCTCTCTCCTAAACGGCTATATAATGAAACTGCCCCCTATGCATTTTTGCACACTGCTTTCATGCTATCTATTGCTCGAACCCTTGCAACCAAAATTCCTGCGCGCGTATCCATTCCCCCTGCAATTCCATCCCAAGTCTAGCTTGCAGCTTTGCTCTCCGAGTTACTATCAACATGAAGATCAAATTCCAGGGGCAGGAACAAATTTCACCACTCGAGTCTGCCGTTCCCGATATCGGGGACAGTGAAGTTCGCCACCTTGACTTTGGGGATTTTTGGACAAGGATGACAGATGCGAACCCTTCACCGATGGCACAGATGATTCATGACAGTGGTCTGGCTTTCGCTGGTGGTTTCCCTATCTCGGTGCAATGCGCAGACACAGTGCTCTCATGCGGGGCTCATTTCAACCCTGATTCGAGTGAGTTGACAAACGTGCACGGGGAGCTCATCGCCAAACTTGATGCTACCACCATTGGCACTGCACTAAGGATTCCAGAAATGGACAATGCTATAGTTATCTCCCAGAATCAAGCACAGGCCCTTTTCAATCAAGACAGTGATAATTATAAGGCACGGGTGGCGAAGTCCTGGCTGAAAAACCCTAAGAAGGGGGCATCTCGTCTATCCAAGGTTCTGTTCCGTGCCGATTTCAATGAAGAACTATCAGATTTCATAATCCTACTGGCTCGGGTTATGGGCTTACCCTCTACTAATGAGTTCCATTTCTGGATGTGCCCGCTTATCAATATGGTGTGCGAGGGAACTCAGAATATCAACTGGGTAGAGATCATCAGTATGAACCTAGCGGAGCAGCTGTCTAATGTACAACAAACAAAGAAATTCTATATGACTTCATACCTGATGTATACTCTAGCAGCATCGAGGCAATGGTTTGGCTTTTCATACATCGATGCTCACAAGGATGACCCCGTGTATGCCTACTGCCCGCAGTTCACCCTAGAAACCAGCAATCGCAATTTCCGAAGGGTGAATGATGCTTTCACCATGTACATTGTCTAGGCTTCTTGAGAGTGACACAGTGAGAAGATTTTCTGATGAAGCCATGAGTCTGATATCGCACTACGGTGCTTATTTTATCCAATTCAGAAAATTTTCCTATATCAGGCTTGCTGGCTATGAGAGCACTCCTCTCAAGCTTCCTATGTTCTGCAATGACAAAATGGCCTTGATAGAAGTGTGCAGGCAATTGGAAAAATTGCATAGAACCTGCAGAGACAAGAAAATTACTGGTTTGCACTTCCCCATCTCTTTGGGAAATTACACCTGCAAAACAGCCCTGGATGCACAAAATATAGAAAGGGCCCTAGCTCCCATTACTGTCCATTTCTTCAGGCCCAGAACTTGCTTTGACTTGAAAAAGTTTATTGAGCAGAACATCAAGATCACCTATCATCATAGGGCAGACACAGAAGACTATTGGGCTGACTGTGCTGATGATTTTGAAGCCAGAAGGAGGCATTATGGTAGGTTTTCCCTACAGTTAATTCAAGAACTTGGCTTGTACCAAGATCCTGAAGGGCTCCAAGATGACAATTCTGACCTGTACTCATATGAGTATGACAATGTGGTCAAACACACTCCCTTGGAGGACTTGGATTGGTTCAAAAAGGAGAAGGATGATTTGGCTGAAATCCTGGCTCCAGTCTTAGTCAGGACCAAGATCTGGTTTGATAGGAAAGTTCGTGAGCTTAGGAGGCACTCAGGGGAATCCTCCTCCAAGGATGCTTCAACACCAAGGAGGGAAGCATCGACACCCAGATCAGAAGCACCTGTGCAAACCCCTCTAGCCTCGTCAACTCAAGGACCTGTAGTCTCTACTCCTTCCTCATCCACCCAGGTGTATCAGAAGAAAGTCAAAGAAGTTAAAAAGGAGCCTGTGGAAGAAGATCCCCCTGAGGAAGCATGCAGAATTGCCTTCGGGACCAGAGAACATTATTGTTCTCAGTGAAAGTGAAGAGAGTGAAGTGTCAACTCCTGCAAGCGCCCCTAAAGCCCCAATGGATAAGGATAAAGAAGTCCAGAGCACTGAACTTTCCAAGCACTATTGATTCCTCTGCACCAGGAGCCCCAAGCGCTCCACTCATAACTCAACTCAAGGCAACAGTAGTGCAAACCTTGGGTGTCATGAGTTCTCTGTCTCTTGGTCCTCTTGCCCCACCTGCTTCTTCCTCCTCCTCTTTTGCATGGGTGCAGCCTCTTGTTGACAGTAGGAAGAGAAAGTCTTCCTCCTGGATCTCAGGACCAAATTTTTATGCTATGGCAGCCATGTTAGGCACTACTCCTCCTTCTCACACCAAAAAATCTAGAATTACCTCCAGGATAGTGTCTTATGCTCAAGGCCAACAATTCCTAGAGATAGCCAAGCCTAAGATAGATAAGCCAAAGTAATATTTACAAGCGGCTGATCTTGGAGCTCTCAAGAATTCCCATGGGAGAGTCTACCCCTGAAGGTGAGATCCACAATCTTCAGGAAACAGTTACCAGAGTCATTGGGAGGGTGGAGAAAGGGAAGCAAACCATTGAACAGTTGGAGGAACTGTCGACACTAAAATTTTCCTCCGTAATTTCTATTTCATTAATGTATTTATTAGGAATAGGATGTTGTTAAGTATAATTAGTAGTAGTGTCTGATAGAAGATAACGGCGCTGTCAGTACGGTGCCGCCAATAATGTAGAGTACAGTAACAGTCAAAGTACAATATGAATGTTGTAAAAAGTAAATAGTTGTCGTAAGTGGTCCAGTAATGTTAAAATGTCAAAGTTGGGGTAAGAAGAGAAGTAGGGTCTACATGATTAGGAATTAGAAATATTATATTGGTAATAAGGACAAGGAGTGAGGTCATAAATATTTTGTATATTTTATTTGTAAAAAGTCTAAAATGTGGAACCCATGTGAAATGATAAGGTTTATCTTATCTTAAAAGATAAGCTTACATGTACAGATAAGAGTTAAGGTATGGAATATGATTCGTCAGAGTGGATTTCTTATCCTATCTTAGAGATAAGATGGATAAGCCTAGAAGTTCTATAAATAAAGAGGTGACCCCCCTCATTTAGCATAGAAGGAAGTAGTGAGAAATATTGTAGGAAGTGTGCAAAGGAAGCCATCAGTTTAAAGGTGTGTTGAAGAAGCCATTAAGAGGTGTAATTGTAAAGTTTCTCCCATAGTCTTGGTGAAAGGAAAGTGAAGTCAATAACACTTGAAGTACCTCATGGGTGAGATTGTAACAATTTCGTGTTAATAGTATAATTTACTCTGATATTTCAGATTTATCATCATTCCTTCTTATTATAGTCTATGGTATTCTTGTGTTATGTTTGTTGTTGTGTTTCCAGATTACATCCACCAAACTAAAGGCTGTGCATTAGTAAATAATCATATCACGAGGAGTTCCCGGTGAAGAATTATCATAGTGCCGGATTGGTGATGACAGAACAAGCCCAGATTCTTACATGTTTCATCAAGTCCCTGTTGTCCAAAGATAAAGTTTTGGATCCTACTCCATTAACTACTCTTCCACCACCTGTAATTCTGAGCCAAGATGAAGTACAGAGTATCAAAGATATGCACAAGTATTCCATATATGGAAGAGCTATGGGGGCCATGGTGGATGATATGCTGGTTGTAGGATTAAACTTTATTGATGAAGCCTTCAAACTCCACGGGAAGGTGAGTAATTTGCAACAGAAGCTCTCCTCCACTATTGGGAGCATTGATAAAGAACTTAAACTTTGGAGCAGTTTCATAGTAGACCTCCGCCTCATGGGACAAACAGATGAAAATATTTTGATGGCAAGAAAAGTCTTAGAGGATACAAAGGATAATTTGTCAAAGTCCTAGGTCTACAGCGTGGAATGGAAGATCAAGGTCCTGAAGGAGGCTTTGGGATAGTTAAGGAATAGCTGGCAAAAGGGTGAGGCCTTCAAAACACTAGTCATATCTGTTTTCAAAGATATACATCGCCATCTTCAGGATGAGACTTCTGGTGTGCCTCTCTCCTTACAAGAAATCAAAGCTCAATTTAGAGCTTTTGTCAAAGGTGATCTATTTAAGGAGAGGTCCATTTCCAAGGAAAATATGAAGGAGATCTGCTCTCTTCAATCGGCTATAGAGGAAGCGAACAAGGATTATTATACTCATGTCAAGTTCGATAAGGAAATGGAGAAGTGGCTCGGATTTTGGACTCAGTCTACTGCCAACACATCAGTCCCACGTGGTAAAGACATAGCCGAGGCGTTGAAGAGATTCAGACAGCGGATCTTAAAGTTAGTGGGTCCCTCCCAGTCATAAGCACCTGTCTTCTTCTCCTAATTCTTCTCTTCTCTTCCCCTTCTTTCTCTCGGATTTGTTGTAATTAGTTGGGGTATTGCGATTAGCAACCCTTTAACTAATCTTTAGTTAAAAGAAGTAGTTACCGAGAGTAACTAATTTGTAAACTATATAATGGCCTCTCCTCGCCATTTTGAAGGAGGAAGAACTTGGATTATTTCTGAAAGTGTAAATAAATCTTGAAGAAATCAATACAGAAGGACTTTTCATTCTTTGTCTATCTGATTTCCTTTATCCCTAAGCTATTCATTTAATCTTGTTAGATCATTTGTCTGTATTATGCTAAGAAGCTTTGTATTCTTGCAAATGTTATTTACAGAACTTTGTGTCTTTTCAAATTTCATCTTATTAATATCATACAAATGATCTTATTCCAATTCACTGTACCCTCACATGCATAAGGAATTACTTTGTCATCTATAATTCTGAATGGTGCCTTTCTGCTCGTTCTCGCATTCTCATTCCTCAGTCCTTTTGTAATTGATGATCCTTATAGAAAACACTTTCATAATATCCAAGTTCCACAAGAAAATCATGCTTTGTATATGTGTAAATAGGTTTGTTTCTGAATAAGGGAACCTCTCCCATCAAAGAGGAGGGACTTCTTGTCCCCTGACTGTTGCTCTTCTTGAAGTCCTTTTTGACGACCAACAACTGATCAAGAGGAAAATACCCTATTTAAATTCTTATGCTCTCATCCTCAAGATTTTTCTTGAGGATATAGTGACATGACGGGTATTGGTCTTTATACACACCACATCTATACCATTTATTCTAGACCAGTCAAGAAACCTCAAAGAAGAATAAACCCTACTCTAAGAAATATTGTGAAAATAGAGATTGAGAAACTTTTGAATGTAGGATTTATCTATCCAATCTCTGGAAGTCAATGGGTTTCTCTATTAGTCATAGTGCCTAACAAGAATAGAAAATGGATATTTTTTGTGGAATATAGGGAATTGAATAAGGCTACTCATAGGGATTATTTTACATTACCTTTTATTGATCAGGTCTTAGACAATATGTCTTGAAAAATGTACTTTTCATTCCTTGATGGGTTCAGTGGATACAACCAATTAACAATGGCTCCTAAAGATCAAGATAAAACAAATTTCACCTATCCTTGGGGAACATTTTCTTACATGGTGTTACCTTTTGGGTTATGTAATGCTCCTACCACTTTTTAAAAAGCCATGTTGGCAATATTTTCTAATCTCACCCATGATTGTGTAGAAATTTGCATGGATGATTTCACTATTTATGGAGCAATATTCCAAGAAGCAGTCAATAGTCTGGATAAAGTTCTTGCTCAATGTGAAAATCATAAATTATATTTGAATCATGAGAAATGCTTATTTATCATGGAATAAGGTATAGTTTTAGCCTTAATTGAGGGAGTTAAGGTAGACCCAAACAAGCTTGATATTATTCATTAGTTAAAATATGGAACTTAGTGAAAAACATACAGAAGGTTCATGTGCAGAAGATCAGTGCACATTCAAAAGCACGGGAGGATCAGGAAGGAATCACACGCTGCAGGACAGAAGAGAGATATATTTGGGACTTAGCAATTTTTCACGATGTACGAGCTATTTTTGGAGATAGCGTGTCGAACACACAAACTAGTTCAAAGACTTACATGACATGCAAATTATCTATTTTTGGAGGATTGGCTATGAATCAATTTACATGGGTACATAGATGAGAATAGATTTACTACTGACAGTTAACTAGAAGAAGTCTATTATTAGCGCACTTGCATTTGTGGCTACTTTTGCAATGACGTATGGCTAATAATAGCATGCAACCTATCTTGGGATTGGATAAGTGGTGAAGGGAAAGTCCCCACCCTTATTAATATGTAATGGTATGTGTAGTATGAGATATACAAAGATAGATATGTAAGGACTGATATTATGTATGAATTGAGTTGTTGTCAAGTTATACTGCCAAATATGATGCATACAGTGTACTACGGTACTATCTATTGTAAGGAAGCTTATGTGTATTAATTCATGTTTAATATAAGGGAGATGTATTGGATGAATCAAGAGTGTCAAATCATGAGTTATATTTTAGTTACTTGCATAAATGATTTTCCTAATGGTTATCATGTGATTCTATGATTCTATAAGATCTAGACCTGAATATGCATTATAGAATGATGTATTAGTCAATGGATATGAATGCATTAAGAATTCATCATGTTAACATCTTGCAACAACAACCCTGAAGAGGGTCCTGGTACCTTTGCATGTACTTCATGGGTGAGTGCTCAGTCTAGGTTGGAGTGATGTGCCAGTGCACCTGGGCTTTTATCTAGTGAATTCTAGGCTACATCATTGTTTCCGTTGCTGGGACCATATTTTACAGTTATTTTCAGGATGGTTCGATGATGAAGACATGCTAGTTGACCTTAGTAAGTGTTGAGGAGTGGATTAAACGACCTGGAATAAGAATACGCATATAGGTTTAGCACTGGATTTGAATTTGATGCACGTGTACGTGGGTGGAGTAGAATCTGTATGACTATTTTTATAGGAGAGCTTCTTCACTATCATTCTGATAGAAATGTACGAGTGGTTGGTTGCTTATACCTCTAAATGGAATTGGAGGTATTGTACACTCATTTGGATGTAGGAATAATTTCAAAACCTTTATGATGCTGATGTAATTTGGACTCGTATTGTGGAAATGTGGTTCCATGGTGTTTTAAATAGCTATATCTTGGAGTACTCAATTTCCACTTATTCGTGCCCAAAGGTAGCTAAATTCCAATTTTTTATGATATCCCAAGGGAGACTTACCTACAAGGCGTTCCACTGGCAAAATCAAAATTATGATGGTAAACCTGAACTTGGAGAACAAACTGATGGAAAACTAAAACCCACTACATGCATGAGGGAAGGAGAAGGTTTGGTAAAAGATGGCAGACCTAGTGACGGAAAGGAAAAGAGAGGAAATGTGGCTTGAGTATAATGAGGCATATGCAAGAGGGAGATAGAGAAGCAATAGGATTGTTGCAGAGTGAATGGCATTATGGAGTGAGATAGTTTGGGAGGGGTTTGAAGTTAACACAGAAGACATGGAACCCAAGCATCAAGAACTCCCCCTTTTTGGAAATCATGATAGGGAACCCTCCTCGATCCTCATGTAGAAGTGCACTAACAAAGATGACCTGGGCCACGAGTGAACGCATATGAATCCGCCTGGACAACATTTCCCTTTCATTTGGTTTTCCAGTATCTAGTACAACAAACAATCAGTAAGATAATTTAGGCAGTGGGAGAGTAGGAGTGAGTCATATAAAAACCACAACGATGGCGGTGCAAATGGACTTCATGTGTTATATGGGAGTACCTTTTTAGGTGTATTATCCACATATAATTTAGCCACATCATACTTTTGGACTCTCTTCTGGGAGTGGTAATACTTTGCATAAACTGTCGGGGTGTAATTTAGTACCACTGCTGGGACATAGGGAAGTACATCTTCTAGTCCCACTCTAGCTACGGGTTCAGGATCAGGAGGTGTATGTGGCTCTGGCTCTAGTTTATCTGGTGGATTCTAGGGGTAGAGGAAATAATAGGGGGTTCTAGATTAGGTGGGCATGGTTTCGCACAAACCCCATAATATGTATATGGAGATGTCTCTTCGTCTCCCAAAGTATAGGGGCATAGAATATGTTGTTGAACACGTGCACATGCATGAAATACTGTGGTGTACAAAAGGAATGATGGATTCTGAGCGTAGGATAAGTCAATTTGCTACTATGTTATAAGGGTGTGCACACATTTGGTACAGTAAAGTTTTACCCTGATCAGACTTGCATAGACTATATAAATTTAAAAGATGTTTTCCTTCAAAGAATTTCATATCGCTAGAGTTCGAACAGAAGAGTATAAGTGCACTCAAGGATAGGATATTAAGTCAATGCACTACTAAGAGTGTCAGAGAGTATGCCGCTCATTTCAAAACACTGTTATCCAAGTATTTCTTATGATATTCATGCAACCCAACATGCACAATGGTTTGTTCAGAGGCCTAATAACACCTTTTAGAAGGTAATTATCACACAATACATACACCGATCCACGTGAAGCACTTGAAGCATCCTTATGCGTTGAGGCAGTTGGAAGTGTGGACACTGGGGTGAGGCCATTTTTAGAAGCATAGATCACATATATGGTGAAGCAGATGGAGAAGCTATCAGAAAATTCAGCACATGAGACATGCACATAGGCATTTTGTGCACAGATTATGAAGTAGAAAATCAACATAAATGATAGTTTTCCCTGCATAAATCAGTATGCTCAGTTGTTGTTAGTGCTGTGAGATATTTCACTTAGACCATGATGTCAGCTGCTACCCATTATTACAACATGCATGATAAGGAAGAACATATCTTGTCTATTTTAAAATCTGTCAGGTCCACGACTCACGATACAAAATACTGTGGGTTGATTGGTTAGATCCATGATGCCATAGATATTGGTGTACAACATACAAGGGAGTATCAGATAACTCTCAAGGAAAAGAATGAGCGTTAGGATCGGGAACATAGTCAAGCACGTGATATGATCAAAATGGAGTGTGTTTTGAAGGAGGTCATGGTAGAGGTCGAGGCTATTCGAAGAGGATATGGAGAGGCATGAGGCCATGGTGGACGAAGAAGCGAGTTCCCTCACAGAGTGTGTTACACATGTGGATCTCTTGACCACTATAGGCGTGAATGTCCCTAGAATATTTATAGGTTCCTTTCTGTGGAAAGATTCACAGCTAGGAGGAATGCCTAGACTTGTATGAGAATCTTAGTAAGAAACGTAAACAAGAGTACAAAGGCGTGCATAGATGGTTAGGATATAGCACGCTGTGGAAAATCAGTGGATGCCCAAGTTGGAACAAAAATCTAAGGCATTGAAGGTAAAGATCATGACCCATGTTGAAGTGGCAACACACTCTAAAGAAGCATTACATCAAAATCCTACCATCACTATGGAGGAGGTTCTACATGCACTGGTACCCATAGATCCTTCCCATCAGAAGGAGGTTTACCAGGAAACCATGGAGGTACTCAGGAATATTTAGGGTGAAATACAATATTCAAAGGAACAATCACGAAAGATGGAGTACAAGAAAGCATGAGAGATAATCCAAACTGATATGGATGACTTGAGAGAAGTGTACAAATTGTTACGTCAGGAGAATATCATTCCACTGTTGGGGAATTGGTTAAAAAATAAACACTCCGTGCACAAGTACCAAAACTAGATCACCAGATCCTACATAGGCAAATCTTCCCCCTCATAGCCTAGATTATGACAAGGAAATAACTCTGAATGCCATTGTGGATGGATGGCTATTGAGTAATATACTAATTGATATAGGCATGGGGAAGTTAGTGTTATTACTCTTATATGCATGGGTACAAATGGGGAGACCTCCATTGTAGCCATCTTCTAATGTTTTTTTCATGGATAACTATTACTAAGGCCACTCCCATCGAAGCTTTAAAAGATGCATCCATTACCATACAAGGAGCCAAGTTCACCAGATATTTTGAGGTTTTAACGACTGGAAGAGTCCAGATAGATTCCTAGCTCTACTAGGGCATTCTTGGTACTATGAAAATAGTGTTGATCTTCAGTTTAATAAGGGTTATATCAGCTATGAAAACAAGGAGGAAAGATTTATTATCCCTTTAATAAATGGAAAATTTGTGCCATATGTTGAGCCCTTAAGTGAAGAAGAATTGAATAGGATTTATGTACTGTGTCATCCAGGATCCATAGGTGCTTGAGCCATGTAAAGAAGGAATCCTTCACTGGGAGGATGCACATTATATTAGCGATACTACAAGTGTTTCTTGTGATAATTGGGCTCATAGACACTTATGCATTGGTAGGGCGTGAAGTAAAGAGCATATTTTCTAGGGTCAGCAAACCGCGTTATATCAGCAGAATAGGTAACAACTCGATACCTTGTTATACCAGGAGAAGGATGATCCATACGGTGTTCCTACGCGCAACATAGAAGAACAGTGGATAGACTCACTGGAGAGAAGGAATATGCTAGCATATACCCTACATGGGATAACAGTGTGCACTAGAGGGTGGTCCAAAAGGATAATCTTTTAAGATGGAATGAAATCAGGATTTCTCTTGCCACTAGGTTCTTTAGGAGTAATGCACCTACTCAAATATGCACTTATCATAGTAATCAACTTGTTCATCACCAAGTTCAACAATGTGAGAAACTCTGGATAGAGGGGCAGGAAGCTTTTACCACCTTCGCTCTAGGTGCACAAGTTTCATTCCACTCTACATGGTTGCACGACGTGATTTGTATGTATATGTAAAACTCCATAGAGAGATTGGAAATTGGCAGCATTTAGTTGTAGGAATGACACAAACCTTTGAATTCTTCTCTACCAAGCCTCCGATGGAAAAAGCATTAAAAGTCATAAGGCACTTAACTATAGGAGATAGTGCCAAGGCTGAGGAACTCCTTCAGGAGTCATTAGATGAATGAAACTCAAGAGCACGTTTGGTTGAAGAAATAGAATTCGATGCCACACTACTTCAGTGCACTTTCCTTCAGAAATAAAAAGGAAAAATGGTCTACTTAGTGGATGATGAGGAAGTAGAAAATCTAGATATAAACCATTCAACGGGTAGATGTGAGGTGTTAGACAGTGCAAAAAACACCACGCGCGCCTATCATGAACCTATGAAGACAAATAAAATGAATATTGGATTAGATGCTGAGCCTAAGGAAGCCATAATTATGGACTATTGGTCAAACTCTAAAGTGGAAAAAATCATAGAGTTATTATGGGATTATCAGGATTTATTTCCTCGGGGGTACCATGAGTTTAAAGGCATGCATGAATCATTAGGGGAGATGAGGATAAATCTTAAAGAGGTTGCGCACCTAATTAGAAAGAGACCCTACATGATGAACCCCAACTTGTGAGAAAAGGTCAAAGAAGAGATTGACATAGCCATTGGCGTGGTATTGGCTCAACCTGGAGAATGTATTTTAGATCATCCTATATGTTTTATTAGTATAAAGATGACTCCTGTATAGCAGAATTACACAACTACAGAATGCGAAGCTTTGTCAATGATCTATGCACTACATAAATTCTGATAGTACCTGCTAGCTACACCATTTTTATTTTATACAGATCACATGGCATTGAAATATTTGGTAAAAATTCCCATTTTACATGGGTGAATATGCAGATGCATACTCTTATTTCAAGAATTTGATTACACAGTTGTGGTAAAACTAGGGAAAAGTAATTTTGGACTAGACCATTTATACAAAATACAGTCAGGAGAAGAAGCATAGCAAATTGAAGATATCATTCCAGATACACATTTATATAGGTTAAAATGAGTGCCATCAAAATTAGAGGACATTGTTGTCTTTCTATGAACAAGCATGGCACCAGAAGAAATGAAATCCTTAGAGAAGAAACAACTTGCTATATGCACGGTACCCTATATGTTGATTAGCGGTGACCTGTACAAGCTATGCCAAGATGAAGTATTGCTTCATTGTGTATGGGAACATGAACACACAGCTGACATGGAGGAAGCTCATAGTGGTATTGTAGGTGGCCACTATGTAGTCTATGTCTCTACGTGCAAGATTTTACTCATTG
Organism: Taxus chinensis; assembly: GCA_019776745.2. Classification (NCBI taxonomy): domain Eukaryota; kingdom Viridiplantae; phylum Streptophyta; class Pinopsida; order Cupressales; family Taxaceae; genus Taxus; species Taxus chinensis. Next base: position 525,114,508 of record CM034152.1, read on the forward strand.
GATTATGGTGGGAGACCCTGTATAAAGATTGTAAGGAATTTTATAAGGCGTGTGATCATTGTTAACATCTTAGAAAACTAGGATAATGAGATGAGATGCCATTAAGGCCTATTCCTAGTGTAGAGCCGTTTGAGAAATATGTAATTGATTTTTTGGGTCATGTTTTGCCAGCTACGTGTAGAAATGGATGGTGCTACATCATTACTTGCATGGATTATTTGACAAGGTGGGTAGAAGCAATTCCTATAAAGGATTGTACAACGGTTACATCAGCCATGTTTCTATGGGAAAATATTATTACGAGGTATGGATGTCCTGTAAGTTTGACCATTGATAGGGGCACACACTTTCTGAATGAGAAACTCATATTTTTATTGGATGAATTCATGATTGCACACCATAAGACTACACCATATCATCCTTAGGAATATGGGACTACTGAGGCTTTCAACAAAAATTTGAGCCATACATTGACAAAAATCTGTGATGTTGGAAGAAAGGATTGGGATCATAAAGTATCTGCAGTAATTTGGGCATATCGAACAACATATAAAAATTTGAACAAAGCCACACCATTTTAGTTAGTGTTTGGCACAGAAGTCATTCTTCCTATGGAATTCATGTTACCATCTTTGCGTATTGCGTACATGCTAGAGGTCTAGCTGATGAGTAAGAATTAGAAGAATGGATTGAAAATTTAATTAAGTTAGATGAGTGACGAGTAATAGCATGTTGGAGTCAAAAACAAGAAAATGCCAGGCAAAAAGCATGGCATGAGAGGAACATCAAGGATAAAAAGTTCATAATTGGAAAAAAGGTGCTCCTTTATGATTCTAAGTTTTTGCACTATCCAAGAAAAATCAAGGTACATTGGTTGGGGCTGTATGTTGTCACTCACATACTCGAAAAAGACGCTTATCAATAAGAGGTGCTTGATGGAATACGGTTACTTGGATAATTCAATGGGAATAGGCTAAAGCCCTACTATAAATAAGTCTTCTCAGTGTTTTTAATAAGGTAGTGTTGTCATTTAGATTAGGTTTCTAATTTTGCATTTCCTTAATGTATTTCCTTCTTCATCATTGTGCTTTGTCAATTTAGTTGTTGTTTTTGTGTAATAAGTGTGTTTACATGCCAGCAGCTAATTACTATTTGAATAAATTTTATGCACAGAGGACTTCACATACCCTTAGTGTGGGGTGGTTATTTATATCCATGTATAGGACTCATGAAAATAAGTACGTATGAAAGGAAAAAAATGCTACGAGTGTTATTCAAGTTGGAGAATTGCAAAAAAAGAGTGCTTCTGGAAATGAGGACCATAGGTGGAGATGAATTAAGAAACAAGTATAATGCAAGGTAAGCAGAGGCCATGGGAACTACCAAGGGAAGGCACAATGGTGAGGCACTCGAGTGCATGGAGGTGCATTGAAGAGAAGTGCACGGCTAGAAGGTAGGAAGGCGTGCTAGAAGGTTATAGCTTGGGCACGAAGATGTACCATGTGGAAAGAACAAAAAAAGGTCGATTAATGAGAGGATTGTTTATAGGTGGAGGAGAAATAAATGCACTAACTTTTTGAAAATATATATAAGGACAGGATGCAATTTCATTTTTACCATGACAATTGAGAGAATTTGAAAAGAGCTAAGTGTAAATGATCTGAGCAATCATGTTGAGGTGTGAAGAGTGTGAAACTAGACATGGAGAGAAGGTTTGTGTGCAGGAGAATCTTGTGTTCCCATAGGTGAGGGGTTTGAACAAATTAGACGCATTACAAAAGAGATAGGGAACTCAATTTCTACTAGGGCAAAAAGATTTGAACTAGGGTTTCAACTTGCTCAATTACAGAGGGTAGAAAAGAGAGATTTTTTAAATGGCACCGAAAAAAGCATCCATAGCAGGAGTAAAAGGGAAGAAGAAGGTCGAAGTGGAAGAAGAGATTTCTCCAAAGAGTAATTTCTTATAAATCAAGTATCCATAGGGTGTGATCATGGGACAAGAATGGGATTCTCACATCCATAAATGTAAAATCAGCGATTAAAACCATCATACATCATATAATAAGAAGGAACTAGATGCATTGTTGAGCACAAAAACGAACAAGTGTGCAATAAAAGATATGCCAGTGTACAATGAAGCTGGTGAGAAGTTACTAAAGCAGATTGGATTCTACCAGTTGTACAAGCTTCCATACTTTGGAAAGTATGAACCATTGTATCAATGGTTGATAAGCAGAGTCCATGAGGACTTCTACTTTTTTGGATGGAGGGTTAGAATCACAGTTGCCTTGATTTTAATAATGAGAGGACTAAGGGCCTTAGGAGAAGATCTAGAGAGTGATTGAACAGATAAAGTAGTGATCTTGGAGACAAGGAAGGAGTTGGGGTATACCAAGAGTCTGCACGGTATGGACATTGACAAATTAAAGAAGTACCCAGTAGTGCCTGCAGCTACACATATTGTAACAAAGTTGAATGACCAAGAAAGGTGGTCACAGGTGAATACAATGTGGTTGCATGTTGCAAGGAATATATCTCAAGGAGTAATCTACAATATCGTGGATCACATAGAAAAGAAAATCATTGAAGAATCACGTATAAGTGACAAAATTAGTTTTGGCTCTATTTAATTTTCTTTGGTTTTTATGGAGATTGGAATGCCTGATGGGCCAAAGGAGAACATTTGGGAGTGCCCCATGGAACACAAATCTCTGGCAAAAAGTTTTAATAAATACTTATGTGAAGGGACCATAGGTGGGCCATTTAAAAAGAGGATGGAGAAATGGTATGATAGGCTCTATGCAGCATTCAAAGAAGAATGGCACATACCCAAGGAGTTAACTTCGGTAGTAGGGAAGGCAGTGTAGTTCATGGTATGCCAACACTTTTGCATCGCGCGGTTCGCCATGAAGGATGGGGCTTGGATCCCATGGTGCAAATTACCGTATGAATTCACAACACAATATTTCGAGGAATCAATTCAGTGGTTTTCAGATGAGTTCCACCTAAGCTTCAATGTAGACAAGGTATATTGTGACTACCACACTTTGAGAAAGACAATATGTATATCCAGGACGGACTGCCTACATTGAGAGGCTTATCTTATATATTATAAGAATGAAGCCTGTAAGATTGGTTTTTGGAGATGTTGGAGAAGCGCTTGTGTAAATTTAATTTAAGCCTAAGCTAGAGAACAATAAGTATGTGGAGAATGAGTTCACGCTCACAAGGGAAGCCAAAAGTTAAGCATAAAATGGAAAATGTTCCAGTAACACCTAAGCCCACAGAGACAATGGATTAGTAGATGATGAAGAAGAGGAGCATGGAGATAGTAGTGGTTTAGATAACAGAGGTAGGAGGTATCCTACAGATAGGGTAGAAGATGAGTACGCAACTACCCCCACCCTAGCCATAAGAAGGAGATGATGAGGACCTTCGATGTAGTACAAGGAGAGCGTCATTTCAAAAGTGTGTTTAAGAGAACTAGGACCCAAGGTGCTACTCCACAATCAATGTGCATAAATAACCTCAAATCTCTCCACAAAAGGAAACAGACTGAGAAGGGAAGAAGGAAGTTGAAGCTGATACAAGGATGTAGAAGAGTCTGAGGAGAGTCCACCCGAATCTCCTACACTTACTAAAGAACGTGCAAGAGCCAAAGGACATGAATAAATTAAGGATAGAGAAAAAGGAGAAAAGGAGACAGATGAGACAATGCACGAGATTGCTTAGGGTACATAGTAGAACAAGCTCTGAATCTTGAAACTCGAGTTCCTAAGGGGATAAGAACAAAAAAGAAAAAGTGGAAAATATGTTACATCAGTCATGGGCTATGCTTATGACACAAGTAAAATTGTGCACGTGCCTATTTTCAAAGCATAGTGACACTAAAGGAGTTATATGGGTGGGAGTTAATGGACGAAGATATGACAACTATGAGCACAAGGAAACAGTTGCCATGGTCTATGCACATGCACATGTTATGAGACCAAAATTTGATGTATGTTAAGAGTCATGTGTATCAAGGGAGGTTGAAGAAGACACCTTAGGCCATACACATAACAGTAAATCCTACTGTTATGTCAGATGAACAAGTGAGTAATGCTTTGGTGAAAGTCTCGATAGAGGTGGCATGAAAAAATGTGGATAAGGCTGTAACAATTAGGGTGCTAAGAGAATAACTTAAAACTAAGGATGTTATAAATAGTGCGCCTAAAGCATGATAAAATGACCTGGCACAGAAGAAGAACACTATTTTCATCAACATGACAGAAGAAATTGGGGACAATATCATTGAAAGTAAAAGCCACACCTAGAGCCTAAGGTACCCAAAACATTTCCTTCGGCAATGCACTATGTACAAACCTTAGTGGACTTGGTGCTTGAACAATGAACCTCTACGCATGCTAGCACTAAAGAATCTAGCACAAGAAGTAAAGAGGTAAAAGGATTTGGTGATGAGGAATACTGTCGTCGTATGAGGAATTCCTCTAGAGATAATAGGAGGATTTTAAGAAAGTAGATCAAGTGTTGAATATTTGTATAACCTCTAGAAGCTCGTTATAAGAAACCAGCACCAGTTATAAAGGGACAATGAGGTCCTTAAAAGCCATGAAAGATGAGATCTTGGGCTGCACATAATGATTATCACTTGTCAAGCAGAAGTGCAAGGCCCTTACAGACAACACAAGAACCACATAAGGAAAGTATGGATGAGCTTAGGAAACTCATCATGCAAAAGATGGACTTATTCGAAGGAAGAATGACTGTAGTGTCGAGCACGTTTTTTTGGTCTTGCATAAGTGAGAACGGAGAAATTGCACGAGATGAGCTAGAGTCAATTGTAGTAGATATCCCAAAAAAGGCAAGAGGTTGTGCTCAATGATTAACAAACTTTAGAGGTGGAAATAAAATTAAGAATATCCATAATTGATTCTTCTAATTGAAGTAGAAGATGCTGCTGGATACAGTCATTCTTTTATTCATAAATTTTATTTCTATTCTTCCATTCATATTCTTTGATTCATTTTGGAGACAACCATTGTCAAGGCCGTAATGCAATTAGTTTGGGGTAATTTTGGTCAGTTGAAATATGGAACTTAGTGCAATAACATACAGAAGGTTCACGCGGAAGATCAGATCACATTTAAAAGCAACGGAGGATTGGGAACGAAGTCACGCGCTGAGGAAAAAGATAGATTCATGAGGTAGCCATTTTCACAATGATGAGCTATGTTTGGAAATAGCGTGCCGAATGCACAAACTAGTTAAAGACTTGTGCGACACAAATAGGTTATTTTTTTAGGATCGGATATGAAGGCACTTTGCATGGGTACAAGCTTGAGAATAGATTTACTACTGACAATTAACTAGAAGAAGTCTATTGTTAGCGCACTTACATGTGAGGCTATTATTATAAGGGCGCATGGCTAATAATAGCATGTGACCTATTTTGGGACTGGATAAGCGGTGAAGGGCAAGTCCCCACCCTTATAAATATGTAATGTTTTGTGTAGTATGAGATATACAGAGATATATATAAGTATGATAGTATGTAAGAATTGAGTTATTGTGAGGTTATGCTACCAAATATGATGTGTGCACAAAATACGGTATTATATATTGTAATAAGCTTCTCTATATTTATCATGTTTAAATGCAATTGAGTGTATTGGCTGAAACAGAGTATCAAATCCTGAGTATAATTGGTTTTTTACATGCTTGATTTCATCATGGTTATCATTTAAGTTCTGTTATTCTCTACATCTAGATCTGAAAAATGCATTGTAGAATGATACATTAGTCATGGATCTGAATGCTCTAAGTCTTCATCATGCTAACATCCTACAACAAGAACCCTAAAGAGGGGCCTGGTACCTTTGTGCACTTTAGGTGAGTGCTTAGTCTAGGATAAGTAATGTGCCAGCGTGCCTGGGATTTTACTGGTAAATTCTAGGCTACATCATATCTTGGTAAAACTTCCATCCCCCACAAACAAAACTTAGGTAAGAAGTATTCTTGGTCATGTCAGTTACTATCAAAGTTTTATCCTAGATTTTAGTAAAATTTCTTCTCTCTTGTTTTCTCTCCTAACTAAGGATTATGAATTTGAATAGACAAAAGTGTAGACACCCAAAATTGGGTCACAACCCTCTAATCCCCTTTCAATTAACATACCCCCTTACCATGACCCCTTTCTACACATTTTTATTAATCCAATTATCAATATTAGGTTAATTACCTCTGCACCTCCACCTCCCTCCACCTCACCTTCGACCCATTCTAAGTGTCATTTAACTAACTAAGACTAAGTCATCACTCCCCCTAACTAACTGAGACTTCTTTGTAAACCTAATATTAATTACCAACTACTTCTTCCATAAATTTTCCTCGTGTTTTTAAAGGATAATCAAGACTCCTAGCCCATAAATCTTTTCTCATACCCACACCAAAAAAGGGAAGAAACAGTTATTTTCAGAAAAAATGACTATTTCCGTTCCCTAACTCGACGACGGTTATTCCTCGAGGCTGGTGTTGATCAAGGAACCAGCCATCGGTTCCTTTAAATAAGGATTTTCAACTCTTACCTGAGGTTCTTCCTTTGGTTGGCATTTTTAAGATTCATTATCCTTAGGCATTCAATGCGATCATCCAATGATCAAACATCAGCACCATAGAATTCAAGTTCTTCACCAAGTGACCAACCTCTTACTCCATAGCCTCAAATCATTCACACATGGAGAAGCACTCATAGTTCCATTATTCGTGGACTAGATCTTAGACCCATCTCTCCTATAAGAACCCACCACTACTACCATCCGCCATCTGTCAATCTTCAGATAATTATCTTAGATCAGGTTGTTAGTTTCTTAGCTTTGGTCTTAATATCTTATTGTTTCTATTTTATACCACTATCCTTTCTCACCCGAATACCATCATCAGCCCATCTACCCAATACCCTACCAAATTGAACCTCCATGCCTTTCTAATCATCTCAACTCACCTTGTTTAGCATTCACCTAAATCCCAACACCCTTCCTAAGCCTTCCCAACACTCTCCATGAAATCACAAAGAGCATCCCAAAGCTAACCACCTTTAACCTTTGGCACCCAATTTCACCTACTGTGATTTGTTAGCCAACTGATCCTAGCTAAAACTAGTGACCAGCATCAATTCCCTGACTGGAATTGATATTTGTGTTTGATATTTTTCCCCAAACTAGCGAGCTCATTCACCCACCCAAAACTCCTTAAAACCTCCTATAACTTCACCCAGGCCTCCATATTGCCCCTTGCCTCACCTGCAGACCTTGATACCCACCACACTCTTTAAAATCAATCTTATATTCACTATTAGATTAGATTTGAATTATTGTGCTTGTGTGAGATACCCAAATTATACAACTACAGTAGGACTCTCTCTTTCATGTTATTTATCAACATTAATTTGTTTTAAAACATGGATTGACAACCTTCAAGGAAGCACCCCGCTTCCCGGATCTATCTTTCGCTAGGAAATCCACCAACTGATGTTTTTAATTCTATATTGTGGTATTTCTTTACTTATTGGGTAGTCCTTACCAGACAAAAAGGAGTTCTCTACAATTGGCTTGGTCTTCAGCAAATGTGTACAACCTCTTCACGATCTTTAGGTATTCCTCACATACCTTACCTTTACCTTTTTAAATTGTTTTTTCATATGGCACTCTTAAGTGGTGAAATATTTTGGCATTCCCAGTGGGACCCTCATCATTTTTGGGTTCTTTATATTCATTTAGGATTGCATTTCTGGTTGTTTCTTTTCTAAAAATCCTCACTAAATCTCTCATTGGTAACATTATTTCTTCTATTTGCTCTAAAATTCACATTTCATTTTGTGCAAATTAAAACAAGTCATTCATCCTTCTTTCTTGCTTGCATTAGTAAAATTCATACTCTATTTTTATTCACTATTGCTTTCATCTAATCTCAATCTTTTGATTTGGGTTTAAAGTGTTGCATTACATCCTGTGTATTCTTGCATTTACCTCACATAGTCTAATTAGCAATCAAATATAACGGAGGTCATGACTAGTTGATGATTGGGTAATTAAGCATAGTCCACTTTTGCACACACTTTTTCCAAATCACTCAAACAAACAACACATTTCTTAAACATTCCCAAAATCCTAGGAAGAATCCATCAAGGATTTAAACACCCATTGATAGTGGGCCCCGACCGGTGTTCTAGCCAAATTTTCATATCAGAGATCGGACCTCACATACCGAAAGGTATATCGAGGACTCCCCCCACCAAAAAATTCCTAAAACCATCCATATTTGGCTTCTAGGTACCTTATACCCACTTATTTCCATATATTCAAAGTCAGTCATAAGGCTTAAGCCATCAAAACACTAAAATCTTATTCCTAGGATAACATGTTTGTTAGATTTTGCTTGTTAGATTTGTGAATTTCTTTCTTGTCTTTTGTTAATTGAGGTGTGAGATCGTATTTCACAACTTCTATTTCCTTTTTACACTCAGCCATCACAATTAGTTAATCCTGGATCTCTGAGTGTGTTAGATTAGACTTGATATACACAACCCGATTCTTAGCTTCTTTTGACCAAAATCTTTCTTAGAAATTTCAAATTTCTTAACTTTCAATGAATTTTGCCCTACCGACATCAGTTCAGTAACCAACATCAGTTATTCTACCTATGGGCATCAGTTCAGCAACCGATATTGATCTTTGTGTTTGTGATTTTCTATCAAAAACAACAAGCTAATTTCACCTTCTATACATTTTCTAAAGGTATGTTTCTAAGTTTCTGTCACTTTAATAGAGCCCAGAGTACATGTTCTCCATCCTTCCATATGGTTTGGACTCACCAACAAGCACGATCTCTTACTTTCCACACAATTTGTATACCTTTTCCTTCTATCCCTTCATCACCTTCCTTTTCATCTCCAATAGATCCTAATTCTTCTGTGACCATACGTGAATTTGATTTGGAATTCACTATATTCCTTGATCATAACACCAAATTCTTATAATATTACCTTTCTATTTCTTCCACCCGCGACTCATCAGGTCAACCTCTTTATGGAATGCCCACTTCCATGCCCCCCATTTCTATTATCTCTTCCATATCAAGGAATGCTAATGTCGCCACCCAAAATGCTCTAGCATTGCCTGCTCCCATTTCACAACCATCGTCTTCTCATGTAACCTCTACATCCTTGACATCTTCTCTCCCCCCAAAATTTGCATTACCCATATCCATTTCCCCTATTATATCATCATCAGCATCTTATGTACATATTCCTACACAACTGTCAATTACATTGACCTCTTCTACTCCATTTTAGAATTTGGTGGTCTCTATTCCCCAAACTCTTCCACCCATCATGATGAGGATCTTTCTGTAAGCCTCTCCTATCTCAACCTTTCCTCAAACACAAACCATCACCTTAATTGCATATTTGGGGTATATGCCCTCATCATCCACTACTTCCTACATACCTACGTCTCTATTCACATAATCAGCACCCCCACATATTGGTATGCCTTTAACAACCCATTCATCTTATCAAGCCCCTTATACCACAAGGAAAATACATCAATTTAATCAAATCCCACATCGGATCTCATTAAAATGATTATGGATAAAATGCATATGCTTGAGGCCTCAATTTCTGGGTCATGTAACATCTTAACATACGATGAGATTTGTAACGAACCCATCCATCCCTCTATACCTGTTCATTTGTATCCTACACAATGGGAGCTACCTAAATTCAACCACTTCAATAGTAAGGAGGACCCACAACATCACTTGCGTTCATTTAGACACATTTATTACCTAATAGGCCATAATGATGCCTTGCTTCTTTGTACCTTTCTCATGTCCCTATCAGGACCCGCCTTAGACTAGTATAGTGTTTTTCCAAAGCATTCGATCTTTTCCTTTATTCAATTGGCACTGACATTTCTCGATCAGTTTTTGATAAACATTTCTAAAAAGGTCTCTGTGACAGATTTATATTCTATTCATCAATCCGATAAAAATTCTATCATTGATTTTGTCACACGGTGGCGAGGCCTAATCAATCATCTTTCCTTCACTCTCCCGCACCCTAAGCTCATATTTTTTTTACGAGGGCATGTGCTAGACACATTTCCCCAACTCTTTAGATTCAAACATTTTGTACATTTGACGAGGCTTTTACCATGGCACAAAAGCTTGAGATTCGTGCCCTCAAAGAAGATAAACTAAAACTGCGTAATAAAAACACCACCTTCAAATCAAATGAGTCTTCTTCCAAACCTCCCAACAACCATCCCAATCTAAAATTATCTACTAACACGGTAATTTTAAAATCCAGCCCTTTTCATCCATCCAATCAATCTAAACCTCCTTCCAATCTCTCACTGGTGAAAATTTTTCAATATCGGTATGAACAAAATAATTACACTCCCATTAGGGAGTCTTATTCTTCCATATTGGAAAAGGTGTTGAAGGTTGGAGCCATAACTCTTCCTCCCATCAAACCACATAATGGTTTTTATCCTTCATGCCCCATACAGGCTTAGTATAAATAAAATCACTTTTGTAATTACCACAGCATAAGAGGACATAGTGACATAAATTGCAAAACCTTTAAAAACATTGTGCAATGAATGTTAGACGGTGGTGATCTCATCCTTGAAAACCCTAACATGTCTACCAATGTAAACTTTGACATTTTCAAAAAACCTTTTCCTAACCATTCCCCTTCATCAACTCATGTTGTCGAGATGTCTAAAGAAGAAACCAATGTACATGTGGTTCATACAGTCTTCAATATAGCATTTGATCCTTCTATACAGTATCCTCCTATAGCATCTATTGAGGAAATATTCACACAAACTCCTCTACCCATTGAGTATCCGACCTTACCTGCTCCTTTACTCATAGAGTATCCTACCTCACCTATTCCTTTACCCATAGAGCAACCCACCTTACCTACCCCTTTACCCATAGAGGAGCCCACGTCACCTGTTCTTCTACCTATACTTGAACCCACCTTATCCTCCACTCTACTTGTAGAGGATTATACATCACCCACTTTTCCTTCTCCTCAATCCATAAAGGACTCAATTTTATCTACTCTTCTTATTGGTGATACCTCTCCGACACTCTTCAAATATCCCATCACTCTTTTTACCTCACTCTTGCCCACCGAGTCAAAGGCTAAGACCTTCCCTATCTCGTAGGCCTCAGAGCTCTTCACAGGATTTAGCACTAAGTTGTCATCCTCTTCATCCACTCCAAAACCCTTATCTCATTTGGTTGACCACTTGGAGTACGTCGATTACACTAACCTCTGGGGACACCTTAGAATCCATGTTTCCACACAAATGTAGATGTCCTCCCTTATTCATCAACACCCCTTTAACTAGAGCCTGCATCAGCTCAAAAACCCACTACCACCTTAGGGGTTTTACATGTACCAAATATGTTACATCCCCCTATGAAGCTAGACTTATCAACTTCTCCACCATCAATCACAAAACCTACTCTAGCACCTAAAAGGAAAATCCAACTTCTTAGGGCTGGAACCCCAGTATCCCCCACACCTTCTCACTCACCTTCACCTCTGCCATTGATATTGGGCCCACATCCTTCAACCTTGGTTAACCTACCCCTTTACTAAGGAAAAACCAAAGTGTGACAACCTATATCCTTTCTTGCACCTCTCGTTCTTCCCACACCTTCTTCATTTCCTTTACCATTACTCTTTCCAACACCCATACTTTCACCTTGGCTTACTCGGATACCTACACCTTCTAAGTCTTCTTTGCCCTACCGCATTGTTCCTTTGTCTTTACCCAAGAAGGTGCAGCCTAACCCAAACCTTCACTACATACCAAAAAATTAGTTACAATAACATGATCTCTCACCTCGCCTCCCTCACGAAGGTCACCTAACCCTTTGCCCAAGACAACATTAACCCCTCATTGTGATCCTTTGGCACGATCTTATTTTAATATCCTCGCTCAATTGTTAGAGACATCTACTATATCACTTCCACCTATCAAGCCTTACAATCCTCTCAGACAACCTAAACCAGTAGGGTTTGACAACACAAAATTTGCACTTATCATCGCACTCACTAGGGCATGATGTCAAGAGTTGTAAGGCCCTTAAAAACATTCTCCTTTAGCTTTTCAATACCGATGGTCTCTTCGAAGAAGATGATCTATTGAAAGAGGATTTCATTCTTTCTTCTCCTGTCACCACCTAACCTAGTCTCAAACCCATTCTACAACCTTTACCTTCACATCCACCTAGGGATAAAGGTAAGCCTAAACAACCCTCTTTTCCTCCTCCTCTTTGAAATTAACATGGTGTGTGTAACCACTCGGTCACAAAACATGAAAGACAAAGGAAAGGAAAAAGTTGGCAACCCTAATAGTTTACCTTTACCTACCATTACAGTTGCACATCCCCCCAAGATAACCATCCTTGGGATGGCATCACCTACTTCTTTTAGGGTTACACATCATTAAATGATCAAACAACTTCACCAGTCCCCATTGAAGATGTCTTTATTTGACTTGATTCAAACCTTTGATTCTCATCGTTAGACCCTCATCGAGGTCTTACAATCCATCGAGGTTCCACCCAAAGACACTTCACCTATAGTTTCCCTCATTACCCCTCATCAGATCACTTCAATTAATTTCTCCAAATCAAAGATTTCCCATTCACAACTTGATGATCTTGATCCTTCTCTTTTCATCTCCACTTACATTAATGATATTTTCATTAAACATGTTATAATCAATGGGGGTGCTAGCATCAACATCATCTCTTCCATGCCTTCAAATAAATAGGCATACCACCTAATTGCATGTCTAGCAACCCCGTCATGCTTCTATATTTTAACGATGTCATGACCACTACCCTCGGCACCATTGTCCTCCACATCAGCATGGTTCCCTGAACTATTCCTATCTTTATCGAAGGAGAGTTCTAGTATAACATGTTTCTAGGTTATCCCTAGATTTTTGTCATGGCTTGTGTACTTTCCACCCTTCACCATTGCCTCAAATTTTAATATGAAGGGGAACCTTACACCATTCAGGAAAATACCTCCTCCTTCAAAACCCGTAATATGATTTACCAACCAAATGATGTTTTAATACTAGTTACAGCATCTACCACTTCTATTGCTTCATTTTCCTAGTCTAACCCACCTACTGACCCTCTTATTCTACCCTCTACTGATTCCACATCTTCTCAGGCTTCAAATAGCTCATCTATACCTATTACCCAAGTACCAATGGCATACCCCATGGTAGGTGTTTTTCAATGCCTCACACATGGAGAATACCTCCTCAGCATTGACACATTCCTTACTCCTTAAGAGTATGGAAAACTACTCCAACACCCACGTTACGATCATCATATTGGAGAGGTCATACCATATGGCCCTCCCCACCTTCACACCAACCTAACTTATGGGGGGCTCGACACTTCCTATTATTCTATTGAACCTCCCTTCCAAACCAGACCTTTTTCATCTGACTTCTCCTACCTCACCAAATGTAGCTTTGCACTCACTTTTCTTCACCGTTGTGCCTAGAAAGGCTTCAGCTTTGGTCGTTACGAACAAGGTCATCACACCGTCATATCATACACCACTAGGAAACACAAAGACCATTGTGGTCTTGGATTCCCTAGGCATCCTCCTCCTAAGAAGGCGTGAATTACCCTCGTAGAAGACAAAAATCCTTCCCCACCTTCCTCACCTATTACGTCACCTTCTCCCACATAGTCTATGGATCCAAAATCCATTCTACCTAACTTTTTTTCCATTAACACCATATCCTTGGGACCTTTGACCTATCAACGTGATGGCAATATTCCCTCTTCCCTTCTTATTCTTTATCCTTACATGTTGAATGATGATATGCCTTCTATAAATGTTGTTCAATGTCAGGATGACGATTCTAATCTGACCTATTTGGGTGTGGAGGATTATTATATTCAAATTTCATTACCCTCTAACATGTAAACCATGTTGAGTGAATCTACCATAGAAATCAACATTCACACTCAGGATCACCCACGAATTCTAAAGATAGGCCAATCTTTAGACTTCGTGGAACAAAAATCTTTCACATCTTTTCTTTGCGATCATAACGAAGCATTTTCTTGGTCTTATAGTGATATGCTAGGTATTGACCCTAATATCATGTTTCATAATATCATCACTACCCTTAACACCAAACCAGGGAAACAGAAGCTGTGTAAAATGCATCCTCGCATTACTCTTCTGGTGAAAGAATAACTTCAGCACCTTCTCTCTGTTTCCTTCATCCTACCTAGTGACTATCCACAATGGATCTCTAACATTGTTCTTGTCACAAAATCAATCGAGGGACTTTGTATCTGTACTAAATTTCATGATGTTAACTTAACCTATCCAAAATATGACTTTCCTCTACCAAGAATTGACCAACTAATTGATCTTACAACCGTCAATTAGATGTTATCTCTTACGGATGGGTTTTAGGTTGTTAATCAAATATTAGTCACTCCAGAAGATCAACACAAAACTACCTTCATAACCCCTTGGGGGACCTTCTACTATCACGTCATGCCCTTCAGCTTGAAAAATGTTGGTGCTACCTATCAGTGCGTTATGAATTACATCTTCCATGACATCATGCACAACATATTGGAAGACTATGTTGATGACCATATTCATAAGTCCAAGTGTCACTCCAAATAACAGCCATTCTTAAAGTTATCTTTGACCACCTTATTCACTATTTTTTTCACCTTCAACCAAAGAAGTGCATTTTTACAGCTCTATCGGGTAAGCTCCTTGGTTTCATCATCTATTTGAAGGGTATCAAAGTTGATCCCACTAAGATCAAGGAAATTCTTAACATGCCTCCACCCACTAACCTTCTTCAGCTTCATAGCTTCCAAGGAAAACTACAATCCATCCAATTCTTCATTTATCAACTTTCAGACTGATTCGAACCATTTCACCACCTCCTTAAAAAGGATGTTTCTTTCCATTGGAATGATGAGTGTCACAAAGTCCTTTCGAAGCGTTGAAGAACTACCTTCTTCAACCACCTGTGCTCATTCCACCTAAAGAAGATCAACCTTTTTACCTTTACATTTCTACTACTAACCATTGCTTGGGTTCCATGCTCACTCATTATGATGATAAAGAGAGGGAAAAAGTGGTTTATTAAATAATTCATACTTTTCTAGATTACAAAACTTGGTACACTCATGTTGAAAATATTTTCTTAGCCCTACTCTTCGTGGCCACCAAAATTCACCACTACCTTCTTAATCACAAAACATTCGTCATTACCAAAACCCACCCTCTTCATTGCATGTACACCAAACCTTACCAACACCAACACACCATTCATTGGATCATGCTTCTTTCACACTTGGAATTGGATTTCATTCATCAAAAGTCTTTCAAAGGAAAAACAATCACGAATCAACTTACAGATGCTCCTCTTCCTGGGAATCAATCCTCAAATTTTAATTTTCCTGACGATTATATATCCACCCTCTCCACTGATGATATGGTTTATCAAATGACTACCTCTCACTTTCAATCCTGCCTCTAAATCTCACTCGTAATGGATGATGAGCCTTCCTAAAAAGTGTCTCTAGTTATGTCATCATGGTAGGTTTTCTCTACAAATGTGGCTTTGACGGTATCCTCATGCGATGCCTCACCAGTTCTGAAATCTCGTACACCATAAAATAAATTCATTATGGGATTTATGGGGGACATTTTAGTGGCCTCATTGTTGCAAAGTGTATCCTTTGACTCGGATACTACTGGCCAACCCTTAACTAAGACTTTTGTGACTATGTTAAGCATTTTGTGAAGTGTCAGCAGCATGCTAACCTTTGTCATACTCCTAGTCATGCCTTACAAGTCGTCAGATATTTTTGGCCCTTTTCTCAATGGGGTTTGGATCTCATTGGGTATATTAACCCTCATTCCTCTCAACGTCATCGCTAGATCATCACGGTGACTAAATATTACACTAAATGGGTGAAACCCATACCTCTCATTTTTACCAATGCCGATAAAATAGTCAAATTTATCAACCACCATATCATTTTTTGCTTTGGTGTTCCTTGTTGCTAACAACGGAAAACAATTCAAAAATCTTACCCTTCACCACTATGTTATTTGATATTTAACTCAGTTTCTCTTCACCATATTACCCACCATAAGTCCAAAATAATGCAAAAATTCTAGGATAACAAAAATTATATGCCTTGAGTCAAACTTCTCAAAAATAGATGATTCCTTCAAATGAACATCTTTGTCTCTATATTGTTGTTATAAGTAGACTGCTCCCTCAAAGGACAGCTATAAAAATCCAACCACATGTTGTACTTAGTCTATCCCCTAAAAATAAGAATAATCTTGATTTGTAAAAACCAAAATTATTTCAGAGATTTTGGCATCGATCAGCTTTGTAAAGACCTCAAGGAGACGCTACTATTCATCCCAATATAGACTTCCCACATCAATCAGTCTATGAATACCAAAAAATAAAATGTAAAATAAAAAATCAAGAAAAACACAAACTTTTGGTCATGGACTTACCTATGTTGGTTTTGGGTATCTTGCAGAAGGGGAATGTTATCCCACAACAAAGTTATGCAAAACAAACCACTCCACCCTACTCTCTTTTATTTTCTCCTATTCACACAAGGGACGTTGTGCTCATGCAACACTTTGTGATCATGTACCTTATTTCAAACGTAGACCTATCAATCATGTACCTTATTTCAAACGTCTCAATCAACGTATACAGGGGTTTATGTTCATAAGCCTATTTGGTATGGTCATTATGGTCCTTGCCAACTATGGAGCATTTCGCTTCTTTTTGGTTCCCCTTTGTCTACTTGTTTCTTCTTCAATAGGACAAGACCATCGACATTGGATATATTGGTTCTATTCTCATCTCACCCATGCCTCTAAACTATCATCTAGTTCTTATAATACCATCATCCATTGGACATTAAATCAAATAACATCTTACCCAACTTACCTTACCACACTCTACCTTACCCACTCTTACCCAATTTACCTTCCCACAATCTATTTTATCCAATCTTACCCAGTCTATCTTACCCACTCTACCTTACCCAATCCTACCTAGTTTACCTACCGCCATCTTATTTTTCCTTATCTTATGGGAGAGCTACATCGGTCTGAGACCCCTTTTACAAGGGCTATGTAGGCAGCACTCTGAATTCATGGGGTCTTCGAGGGTTAGCTCAGCCATTATTTTCATCTCCTACATGATCTTTCTGACCTTTCCTATCTTACCTATCCATTCTCCACCCCATAACTAGTTTCCATCATACTAATACATTGGAAATTAAAAACCAAAACATCATCAACCATGCCTACATATAATTTCCATAACATCAATACATTGGAAATTTAAACCAAACCAAACCATACAACAACCATGCCTACATCTAATTTCCATAACATCAATACATTAGAAATTTAAACCAAACCAAACCATACAACAACCATGCCTACATCTAGTTTCCATAATATCAATACATTGGAAATTAAACCCAAAACCAAAACATCATCAACCATGCCTACATCTAGTTTCCATAATATCAATACCTTGGAAATGTAAATTAATCCAAAAACCATACAATACCCATGCCTGCATCTAGTTTTTACAACATCAATACGCTGGAAATTAAACCCAAACCAAACCATACATCATCACCATGTCTACACATCTAATTTCCATGATAAAAATACAATGGAAATGAAACCATACACAAAATATATAAATAACATCATCTATATACTGGAATTTTTGTTGGTCAATACACTATATACACAGATATAAATAAGTCTTTCGAAAACTCTCATGTACAACTCGCCTCTTCGGCACGCAGGCTGGTATATATAAGCCATAAATCAAAAAACTAAAAAAATATCAATCATATCATCACCCTTGGAGGTCCTGAAACCTCTACCACTCTCTCCTTTCCCCTCACCTAGCCTATCTCTGTCACTGGTCACCTCCTGTTGGCCCTGTCTATGAGTACGGTGGCTCCCTGAACTACCTGGTACTATGGGTCTGTGAGCTGGACCTTTGATTGTCTGCTTGTTGAGATCTGTAGGTAGCATAGATGGTAATATGGAGACTAAGCTTTGCAATCTGATCCTCATAATATCTATCTTTAACTATAACCTCTCTGTATCGGTCCATCGATATCACTTGTGGTGGTGGCATCACTCTACTACCTATTTGTGGACCTTTTCCCAATGGTAGTGGTCCATGTTCCTGTACTTAAGGCCATGGACCCTGTTCTAGTACCCGTACTTGTAATGATGGACCTTATCCCTATATTTATGTCCCATCATGTGCCCTCAAAGGTGAAGGAGGGACAGCCACGTGTCTCGCAGCGTCACCTTGTGCCTGTAATACTGCTAGTTGTGTCTATAATGTGGCCACTTATGTCTGTAAAGTAGTCACCTAGGCCTGTAGTCCTATAAACTTCCCCCTGTCATCATATTATGCCTATGTTATTATTAGTTATGTCTGTAATGTGGCCACTTGTGCCTATAAAGCACTCACCTAGATTTGTAATCATATAACCTGCACCTATAATATGTCTCTCACTTATGACAGTGGCCAAATTAGTCAGTTTTGGCCAAGATGGCGCTACATGTAACTATGTTTTCCACCACCTCCTATACCCAGTTGTGTACCCAGCATTGTATCTCATATCTGGAAGGATTAAGTCATTTGAGACCATAATGGAACCGTCCCCAAGTTATGGGACCTTACGTGCTTGGGATGGATCTACAGAGAAGGTTGGTTCCTTTATCTATTTATACCACTACTACTAGTCCTATTGATGAAAGGGAAAGCTAAACTAACAATGCCAAAGGACCAAGGAAATAAGGATAACAAAAAATCAAACTAATCTAAGGAAGGTGATATCGCAAGAAAATGAGGGATGAACACTATCTATTTTTAGTGAAAATGAAGGGAAATGCATGAAAGAAGGCTAGGCACCCATAGCACAAATAAGATGCATTTACCATATTAGTTTCATGGAACACAACTAAAAAGGGAACTATAGGGGACGTAGAATTACACAGCAAGCACTCAATGTAAAAGAAAAGGCAAGAAGAAGGAATACAAACATGTTAGGATAGAGACTAGTCACAAAATGGTGCTTCCATTACTTCCAAAAATGCACAAATCTATTACAATGGTGAAAGAGGTCGATATCCACATGCATGAGCCAAATCTAGAGGTCTGCAACTCAAAATATAGAAAATATGAAGTCCTTAACAAGGTGCGTAAGGATCCAAAATGTCCAACATTAACAATGAGCCTAGCTCTTATATTTATAGATGAATTTATGGAAGAAGAAGAGAAGAAGGAGGGAAAATCTAATTTTGAAATGCAGCCACCAATAAGAAACATTCAATGCCTGCAAATCCACCTTAAAATCTTTCAAATGCTCTTCCCAAAGTTTTTTGGCATGTTGGAGAAGGAAAGAGGGCATATCAGATCAAATAGGGTGGTTAGAGCAATCAAATCTGATCAGTAACACCCAGAAAGAAGTTTTCCCATTTCTCACCTATCAGATATGCCAAGAATTTGAATTTGAATGTCGAGCATTGTAGCCTATGTCACCAATTGTTAATTGAGACTAGGCGGGCACCGATTAAAGCTCTGTAGAAAAATATATGGTTGTTAGAAGTTTGTCAGAGTTGTCTACACATGCAAGACATGTGGCACGCACCAATTGGCTAAAAGGATGGATAACTATGCATATGCTCTTGTTGTTTCTACCACATGTCACTCATTGATTTATTGTAAGGATTTGGCACCCAGTTAGTGCCCTTGGACTAGTTACATGTAGCATACTCAAGCATGTCAGAGAATGACGTGGTACATAATGGCTCATAGGGTGCAAAGATATGTGTGCGGAAGAATGAGGCACTGGAAGAAGGTAGAAGGTGCACGCAATACACGTGGGTGAAATGGGGCAAACTAATAAGTGGCAAATGTATAATCAATGTGAAACTATTACAAGGTAATGTGTGGGGTGTGTGAGAGGGCCATGGACTTACTTGATTGAATCAAGTGCAAGGAACATGTGTAGGATGAATATCTACTAGGAAGGAGGTGAATGCGCAGAAGATGTGCACAGGGTAAGAGTGAACAAAAAGGAAAAGGAAAATGGGAAAGGAAGAAAGGGAAGCACATGAGGGCATATGAGGAAATAGTGACCAAGTGATTGTGCCATGGGAACAACTGAAGTGCATGCCACTACTTGAAGATCTCTAAGCCATAATATGCATGTAAGTTGTCCAAATAACTAGAAGATTTATTTGGATAATAGTTTCCTTAGAGGTGAAGGAGGGGCAGCCATGTGTCTCGTGGCACTGGCTTGTGCCTTTGTTGTTTCTATTTATGTATGTAATGTGGCCACTTATGCCTATAAAGTAGTCACATAGGCCTGCTATCCCATAACATGTCCCCCGTCAGTAGATTGTGTCTATGTTGTTGTTATTTATGTCTGTAATATGGCCACCTGTGCCTATAAATCACTCACTTGGGCCTACAATCTTGTAACTTACACCTGTAGTATGTCTCTCTCACTAATGACAATGGCCAAATCAGTCAGCCCTGGCCTAGCTTGAAATGCATGTAACTGTGTTGCCCACCAGTTCCTATACCTAGTTGTGCACCCAGCATCATCTATAGTCTCATCCACTACCTACTCCTCCACTCCTGCTAGTGGCGCCTACTGTGAAAGAGGTAATGACATCTCCACATCATCTCGATGATACTATGGGAATGGATGAGGAATACCTTATTGTAAGCCAAACTTTTTTCTGACCCGATCTATGGGTATGCACTCATACTCTATAGACTTGCACCCCTAGATGCATCTCAGAAGTTGTAGACCCTCTAGCTCCTCCTCCGTGCTTGCGAATTCTGGATACATGAGGTATGGCCTCCATATAATCTCTATAGGTGACAGGCTAGCTGGTACCCTCCGATAATATGCTATATCTCGAGTCACCCCATCCACCCTCACCTTCTCTCTAATCCGCAGCCACCACCTATATCTTGCCCTATATACACCCATCTCCCACCCCTTTCATGGTAGACCAAGTAGACGTAGGCACACAATGTGCTCATATGCCCAACACTGTAGTAGATAGGTACAATAGATATTTTATCACCATATCCTCCTGTAATCCCATAACTCCCTATGAAACTAAACCAAGTACGTTGGTACCCATGTAAAACAAACCATGTCAAGCACCATGTCCTCTAGGATTCCCATCAAAGCCTACGGAATCTTCCCACCCTCTAAGTCTGGAAGTGCAAAGTAACTGATGACAGCCATCATCAACACTGACAGACACGTCTCCTACGGATGTGCCACATACATTGCACCATAACTAATACATGCACTATGAAATGTTAGCTCTGTAATGGCTGACCCATACACCATAGCCATATGACCCACAATATCTAAAGATGACACTTGATATAGTGGCTCCCTAAAGCTTAGAAGTTGTAGAATCCTATACACATCCTCTAGTGTGACGATCATCTCTCCCATTTGTAGATGGAAGGTGTTGGTAGCCAGGTCCCATCTATTGATGAGGGCTATCATCATGTTGTGATCTCAGACAATCCTCTTATATCTCCTCACCATGCCTAGCATGACTTCCCTCATGTGCTCCCACTCCTCGTCTGAGATGGTGGGTCTCATTTGTAGTAGCAAGGGAAGAATTCGGTCCCTCATAGTCATCTATTGCCTTGCCTATATCATCAACATTCACACAAGTTAATCATTTACCCTTTCGAATTTCTATTCAACACTTACCTTATCTTATTTTCTACCTTGCCTTACCTAGACTATCCACCTTTAACTAACCTACCTTCTAAAATCATATTTTTCCCATTATTTCACCTATTTGACCTACCATTCCCCTCATTCTATTACATCATCATTCACCTAAAACCTCCCCTCAATGTTATTTTGGACACATCTACCCATCCTACACATGTCTTAGACCTAGCTTTACCACCCCATTGACTTAAACATACATTCAACATTCCAAAACACCATTTTCTTAAAACTTAACCATTCCATGTGTAATTTTTATCGATCACCCTACTGATGTCGGGCCCCATTGTTAGTCGTCGCTGGTTTGTTTACCAACATCGGCCGATAACTAACTGACGTCAGTTACTAGTTCGTCCCCAAGGCCGAACCTCCACGTCCCCCCAATGCAAAAAAATTACAAAATGCCTATTTTACCCACCCACACACACCCTACTTGCCCCACAATTCATTTTGACCCTTGATTATCCTAATTTCACACTCCCACAACCCAATTTCACCCCCATTTCAATCAAATTTCAAAAAAAAATCATTTTTCCTAGCCTATTCTTCAACAAAAACCAAGATTAAAGCTTGAAACGTACCTCTTCTCACCAGTGCCTTCATTGTGGGAAGGTTGGAACCTGAACTAGATCACCCTCGGAGCCATCTCCTTCCTCTTCCATGTCAAATAGCTCTCTAAGCTCTCAAACAATCACACTCAATCAGGTGGTTATAAGTGAGCACCCGAACTCACTCCTCTAACCACTAATATCTCACTAAATCACTCCTATGAGCCTATCTATCATTTTCCTTGAAAATTATGCTCTCCACTAGTCTTTTTATAACCACACTACTACTCAAATGAGCATTTTCTGGGTGGGTTTTCCGTTTCAACTCGTCATTTTCCCGATTGATGTTAGTCGGTCATGGCCTAGATGACCGGCATCGGTCACCTTACTAGCATTGGTTTTCTCTGAACCAGCATCAGTCACCCTGTCAATACCTCATATGCCTTCGTTGCCCTAATTTTGGCCCTCGCTTGCCTTTATCTCACTACCACATCCCTAGCACCTCCCTACATGCTCACTTAATAGCCTCACCACCTCACCAACTCCCGACGGGTGTTTAGGGACACATTTTCCTAAACGCTTTCACCAACCCAACCTTACCTAAATACTTTTGTTGAACCAACCCCACATATTTAACAATCACACTCGCTTACTCACTTTGTCGTGTGATAATTCTACCCATGTTGTTTAACATGCCGATCTTACCTTGCCTTGTTTCATGTCATTTATTTCAACCATACCAAACCTTTTGGTGTTTTGGAACATACCTATACTCATTTCTACACCTAGCCTCATTGTGTTTCCAGGAACACATCCTATACTTTAGATACCTAGACCACATCACCCTTATTTGGATAAACTATCAACCTTTGACAAGTTAGAGTTTGTGTGCTCTTCAACCTTGTTGCATTCTGAGCGCGTGCATGCATTTGACTACCTCCGCCTTATCACACTCATTACCTTCACCTGCACTTACACCTACACCTTACCCCCTTTTTCATAACCTACCACCTTATCAAACTTGTCACCGATTTGGCCTTCCACTACATCAGTTCCTAGTTTGAGGGTGATCACATCCACCCTTATCTGGGGCAACCTACTTCTTATTTTTTTCATCGTCGCTTATTAGTACAAGATATACAATAAAAAGGGGCAAATGTAAACACCAAAAATTGGGTCGCAACCCTCTAAGCCCCTTTCAATTAACATACCCCCCTATCATGACCCCTTCCACACATTTTTATTAATCTAATTATCAATATTAAGTTAATTACCACCTCACCTTAGACCCATTCCAAGGCCATTTAACACCTAAGGCTAAGTCATCACTTCCCCTAACTAACTGAGACTCGTTCTAAACCTAATATTTATTACCAACTACCTCTCCCATCAATTTCCCACATGTTTAAATGAGAATCAAGACTCATAACCCATTTCTATTCTTGACTCACGCCAAAAAGGGAAGAAAAGGGCTATTTTGAGCAAATTTGATTATTTCTCCCTAATTGACATTAGTTATTCCTAGGGTAGTATCGGCCAAGGAACTATTATTGGTTCCTTTAAATAAGGATTTTAAACTCTCTCCCCGGGTTCTTCTTTTAGTTGGCATTCTTAGATCTTGTATCTTGGGCATTCAATCGATTATCTGACGATTAAATCAACACCAGAGCATCTACATCCTACACCAATGAGTAACCTATTGCTCAACAGCCTCAAACCACTCACACAAAGAAGCACTCAGGATTCATTGTTGCGGCACTAGATCTTGACCTATCTCTCCTACAAACACCCACTAACCACCGCCATCTACCAATCTCAAGATCTTCAAATAAGTATCTTAACCAAGTTGTTAATTCTTAACTTTGGTCTTAGATCTCTTATCATCTTCTATTCTATCTCCTTTCTCATACATCACCTATCTACCCAATACCCCACCAACCTGAACCTCTATGTTCCTCCAACCACCTCTTTCACCCCTACTGAGCCTTGGCCTAAATCCCAACACCTTGTCTAAACCTTCCCAACACTCTATGTAATCACAAAGAGCCCAAACCAGCCCCATTTAACTTTTGGCACCCAATTTCCCCTACCGTCATTGGTTAGCCAACCGATCCTAGCTAAAACTAGTGACCGGCATCAATAACCCAACTAGCCTCAGTCTCTTTGTCTGATATTTTTTCCCCAAACTAGCGAGCTCATTCACCCACCCAAAACTCCTCAAAACCTCCTATAACTTCAACCAGGTGTCCATACTACCCCCTGCCTCACCTGTAAATCTTGATACCCACCACCCTTTTTAAATTTAATTGTATATTCATTATTTAGATTAGATTTGAATTATTGTGCTTATGTGAGATACCCAAATTATAACAATATAGTAGGACTATCTCTTTCATGTTATATATCAACATTTAATTTTTTTAAATGTGGATTGACATCCTTCGAGGAAGTACCCCACTTCCTAGATCTAGCTTTCACTAGGCAATCCATCAACCGATGCTTTTAATTCTATCTTATGGTCTTACTTTGCTTCTTAGGTAGTCCTTCCCAAAGTAAAATGAGTTCTCTACAATTGTCTTGGTCTTCAACAATAGTGTGCAACCTCTTCACGACCTCCAGGTATTCCTCACGTACCTTACCTTTACCTTTTTAGATCATTTTTTCATACGGTACTTCTATGTGGTGAAACAAGAAGCATGTCAACAATATTTTGATGTTATCAAAGACAAGTTGATAAGAACACCAATGTTGAGAAGTCCCAAATGGAAGCTCCTCTTCCATATACAAAAAAATTCCTCCAATGAAGTAGTAGGTGTTATCCTCGGATAGAAAGAGGAAGGAGAGCCTATACATGTAATTTAGTACATTAGTAAAAACCTTTCCCCTGGTGAAAATAATTACACAAAAAATAAGAAATAATTTTTGGCAGTAGTATATGCCATCAACAAGTTTCAAAATTATATTACAGGATATGAAGTGATTATTCATATTGACCACTCTGGCGGGATTGTAAGGTGGTTATTGCTAATGTAGGAGTTTAACATTAAAATTGTTGAAAAGCCACGAAAATCCAATGTGGCAGTTAATTTTCTTTCCAAACTTACCACTTCAAAATAAGAAGAGTAGGTCAATAATGACTTTCCAGATGATCATTTGTTTTTACTTTCTACTACCTCTCCTTAGGATGTAGTTATGGATAATAACTTAGCTACATGGAAGTTTCCAAAAAAAATCACACAAAAGTAAAGAAAACAATTAATTAAACAGAGTGTGATGTATACTTAGATAAATGGAATTCTTTTCAAATGTGGACCTGATCATGTTTTACACATGAGTGTAGCTTAAAATGAAGTATTTGACATACTTAGAATATGCCACAATGAACCATCAGGCTAGAATTATTCAGTTCAAAGGACCATTCACAAAGTTCTAGGAGCTGGTTACTATTGGTATTCCTTATTTAAGGATGTTTGAAAGTATGTATGAAGATGTGATCAATGCCAAAGGATGGGGAAACCAACATTTACATCTGAAATTCCACTCCAACCCCAAGTTTTCTTGGAACCTTTTGAGAAGTGGGGGTTGGATTTTATTAGACCAATTGACCCAACCTCTCAAGGGAAGGAGTACATCCTTGTTTACACTAATTATGTCACCAAATGGGCTAAAGTGTAGGAACTACAATATGTAAGAGATGAAAAGGTTGTAGATTTCTTATATGAGCTTATCTTTCATATATTTGGATCAGCAAGATCCATTGTGTCATATCAAGGATCGTAATTCATGTCAGGATTAATCAGTTCTTTTGTGGAAACATACTAGCTAAAACAAAAGAAGACATTCCATACCATCCACATTCTAACTAATAGAGAATTGGAGAACATACTAATGAAGACAATGGATATCTCAAGGAAAAATTGGGCTCAAAAACTACCTAAAGAAATATGGGCCTAAAACACTACTTGGAAAGCAACCATAGGGTTTACTCCCTATGAATTAGTTTATGGTAAGAATCCAATTCTACCTATAGAACTTGAGATTCAAACCTTAAGAACAACAGCTAAAGTGGACATTGAATTGACATAAGCACAATAAGCCATAATTGTTCAATTGAATGAGTTGGATGAAATCAAACTTCAAGAATTACATCATACTAAAATCATTCAACATTAGAGGAAGATTTGGCATGATAAACAGATAAAACCAAGGAAATTTCAAGAAGGAGAATGGGCTCTGCTATTTGATTCAAAGTATAAGGACTTTAAAGGGAAGCTGCAAATGAGATGGATGGCCTCATATCAGATTGCATAAGTATTTGACAATGGAACTGTTCAATTGATTCCAATATATGGTGAGAAAAAGGTAATGATGGTTAATGGGCACAAACTAAGGTTGTACCATAAACCAACATCCAGAGAGGAGTTTCAAAAAGAACTTCAAGAATATTTAGATATGAATTGTGTGGACAAAGTCTTTTTTTCCAACACAACTCAGACCTGATCTATCTTCTACCAAATAAATAAATAAAGAGGGGATGACTGAAAACTATAAATGGTGGTCAGCATCCTCTTAAGCATTGACTAAAAACTAAAAATGGCGGCCAATGCTTCTAAAAAATAATAAATAAATAATATATAGATAAAACTTAGATGACCAAAAAATAGAAATGGTGGTCATCTCCCCTGAATCTGACAAACAATAAAGGAAGGACCATGTGTGGATGAAGCATTAAACCAGTATGGAAATGGTGGAGAGGATGTGATAAGTTCATTTAACAAGGTATGCGCAATTAATTCATTTCTTAAATATAGGAAAATTTTTAAATTATGAGTCATTAATTATTAAGCATCGTGCAAATTAATTTTCCATTCCATTCCCAATCACTTTGCACGCTTCACAAATCCCAACCAAACCCATAATTTAATTCCTTCATAATCCTCACACATGCACAATAAATTCCATCATCACATTGGGATTCCATCATGTCTTTCCCAATTTATTTATATTCATTACATACCATTTCTGCTCCATTGCTACTTTCTGAATTGGACCCTCTCACTCCTATGCCACCAATCACTCTTGCGCTTACACATAGACCTACAAAATTTACATTGTCATTCATATGCCTTGATTGCAACATGAACCAACATGTTCTGTGGAACTTTTGGCTCATGCAAAGTTGATCAAAATCTTTGAAAACATGGGATGAATGGAATTTTTTCTAGCTTATGAAGAATTCAACATAGAAATGACTAAGGAATTCACAAGAAATATGGAGGAAGGACACTCTACAGTTCAAGGTAAGAAAATTACCCTTACTCCAACTTTCATCAATCATCTATCAGGCATACCTGATGAAGGGTTATTAGTAATTGATAAAACAATGTATGCTGATGTAATCAAGAGATTTTCAGTTGGAAAGAAGGAGAAACTACAATTGGTCATAGATAACAAGGGTAAAGCTAAAGGTGTCAAAAGAATAACACTTCCTGAACCATGGGCATAAGTGGCCAAATGGTTGATTAACTACATTACATGCGAAGGGAAATATGAAATTGTGTTGGGACCTATACTAAGAAAGTTAATCCATATCTGACATGGTCAGAGTTAGCATTAGTATAATATTGATTTAGCTCAATTTTTATATGATTCAATTTGTTCGGCTATAGAAAAATTTCGATGGGGTGCCTCATATTTAAAGTTTGAGGGTTTAATTCATCTCATATGCAGACACCAATTTGTTAAAAAGAAGTATGGAATGAAGAAATGGTTGAATTTCCAAAAGAAATTTGCCTTGAAACCCAAGGTAGTTGTGGAGAAACCACCATCTACCTCTGAGAGACCTAAAACATGTCTCAGAACTTCCAGGACTACACCTACCCTTCATAAAACACCAATTGACAATCTACCTTCCCAAAAGGAACAATAGGTAGCTGAAATAATGCAAACCTTGGTCAAAACTCAACCTATATCTCCTCACAAATCAGTATGCACTTTTGTTCCTGATATAGAACAAGAAATTGAGCATTCCTTACCGATGACTAAAAATTCACCTATTAAGGACAAAGGGAAGGCTCCTATGGAAGAGGGATAACCTATTTCTCCCCCTAATTATGATACTATTATGCCCCAAGTCTTGTATTTACCCAAAATCTAGTTTGAGCTACAATTATCTCAAGAAAGAATCAACCATCTTTAGTTACTCCTTGAGGCCAAAGAAGCTCATTTCTCCTAGTAGAATACTACTAAAAATCCATCAATTTTAGTAAATTGTAGCACAACATAAAGAGGCAACTCTTCAGCTACAGAAATCCCTAGAGGAACAATAGTAGTAGATATAATACCTTAAGGCTATAATAGAGTAGCTTGGTGCATCTCTTGCACTTTTAAAAGAAAATAAATAAGAACAAGAACGTCTGACCATGGAAGAGCAAGCTACTCAAACTGATTTTGTCTTTCCTCATATTGTTGTTTTACAAGGATTGGTCGAGTGGATAGATGAATGCTACATACTTAGGACATTATCTAAGTAGAAAAAAAATTGAAAGAAGAAAATAAATTATTAAAAGAAAATGTGGTTACAGTTAGTCATCTCTATGACCAAGTTCTTTCTTGCATATGCCCCTTTCAATTTGTATGCATTGTTTCTAAAAGAGCAGTTTTTCAAATGGAAAATATCTAGGGCTCGTTCCATGTAGGACATAGATTTTGATGATGATAAAAAAAATTTAGGTACATATACAATTAGGAACGATATTGAGAAAAATTTGTTATGTGAATTCTATGTGCACAAGTTTCTTCTCTCTGAGAAAATCAAAATTCCCATTAATCTTTATATTACAGAATTATAGTTAAGGGCCTTCATCTCTACTTTTAGGCACCAAGGTGAATGGAGAGATCAAAAGGAAATATTTATTCAATCAGAATCTGTAATAGGCCTCTTGATGAGGCATGATTTACCTACCCCAATTTGGTTCTTTAACATGTTTCGGTCACATGTATATTGTTTACGTCTAGTAGACAGATACACATATATTCTTAAAACTTGTGTCAAAAATTTTAGAGAGCAGGTGATTCCAACATTCAATGTCAACTTCCTCACTTTTCAGGTCAGATATCAACTTCTTGCAAAGCTCTATAAGAGGAAGGAGGTGATTTCACCAACAAACCTCCGTTGGTCTTTAAAAATGGCCAAAGACCTCTACAAGATTATTCTATAACTAAAGGAACAATGGATAGGTATGCGTTATAGGCCCCACTAGTCATTACACCAATACCAAGATGGGATTCCATGGATGATCACCCTAAAAATAGTGAACCAAAATTGGAGGAATAATGTTGTTGAGTTCTTCGGGATCTGTAACACTACATTGGATGAAAATTGGCATATATTTTCCAATGAATATAATTGTTCAAGGATTGTAGAACAATTGACCAGTAGGTAGTAGGAGGACCTGTTAAACCTTTAGTCCGGGGGAGTGATGAACCCCATTTTATTGTGATTAAACCATGTTAAGCCACATACTATTTTGATATCATACTACATGATGTATAATGTTAACTGTTTATACTTAATACTTTACTTTGTTTTTGAAGGAATTATTAAGTGCATATGTTTGTTATTTTTATCTTGATAATTCTTCCTCAAAAATGGCTTAAATTCATCTTTTTATAAGCATTAACAATACGCTTTTGGAAAAGTACATATTGAGTTATCACAGGAGCACAATGGAAATATCATAGGAATCAATTCATGTGCATTGGTGTAGGAATCTCGTTTCTACATTTATAGATGACTCATAGTACAACACTGAGCTCATCTAGATCATCAACTTTGAATTCCTTAAAACAAAGGATTCATGCAAGCATACAGAATATCTAGAATTACTCGTAATACAGCTGGCAGTACCAAATCATGAATAGGAAACATGCACCATTAAATCAACCTATATTCAGGCCAATTTTGAGGTCTAGTTACTTCAATCACTTGGAGATTTGGGATGCGGCCAACAACTAGAGATTTACTATCACTGCAATTCTCTTCAATCAATGAAAGATATGAAGAATCTTCCAGCACTGATTGACTCCCTTAAAGGATTCAATCACGGACCTCCTCTGTAGCTCTCTCGATTGATTCAAATCCAAATACCTAATGCACTAATCCTTCCATAAATGTACTCCTTAAAGTAGATAGTCATTGTTTCAATTAAGTAGATGTTATTTATTGGGAATAACTATTTCTCTCATAAAGAGAATATAATTTCTATTCTATAAAAGAGCTCATATATTTAGATTTATCATTTTGGTTTAGTTATTATATTGATTGTACAAGCATACTCTTTCAATTCAGTAAGATAGTGGATTCAGCGGGAATTTCTTTTGTGTGAATTTCAATACTAAACCTGGTCGAAGGGAAGGAGCAAGGGCCACTTCTACCCAACAAAAAGGGAGATTTACATTTATTTCCTTTCTGTATTCTTGGATGCATTTAATATTTCAGCATTGGTTCTGTTATTTTGATGTATTTACTTTTCCATAGTTTATTATGTTAAGAACTTTTTTATTATGTTTTTCATCATATTTTTCCTTCCAATCATTTAATTTTGTAATCACGATCATTTCATTATTTTCTTAGTTTTGTTGTTAAAGTATGTGCTGAGACAGTTCCTACTATTTCCTTTATTGCAAGCAGTCATGGAAACCACCCTGGATTGAAAAAATGATATTATTAAAGTATGAGTATCAATGACACTCATTAAATATCATCCACACATTTATTTGATGTTTTTCTTGCACATTTTTCCATCAATATCGGTTCCAAAATATCATATGCTCAACTTTCACAAATCAAACAAGGATATAATGAGCATCTAGCCAACTATGTATTATGCTATAAGATTAACTTATCTAAGTTTATAAATTTACTCATTGATTCAGAATTGCAAGATGTTTTTGTCCAAAGTCTCTTAACTCCATTACAAGAGAGCATCATCTTCGAGACCTCTCCTTCATTTGATCGACTATGCCATACACTTTAGTTACATGAAACCAAACTCTTATCTATAGGAAATTTCAAGTATCATGATCATGCTTCCTCATTTTCTAATCAGTTTCAAGGTAAATATCCTTTCAAGCCATCTCATAAGCCCACTGAAGAAAAAGCTATTGTTAATGTTGTTTATACTCCTAAAAATCTTCAATGACAACCTCCAAAGCGTACATTCACAAAATTTCCATATGCTTCACACCTTTTATTGCCACAACTTATTGAAAGAAATATTATTACGCTTCCACCACCACTGAATCTTGATCCATCTTTCCCTAAAGGCCGCAATTATGATGAAAATACTAAATGTGACTATCATCAATGTGTTAGACATTCAACTATTTGATCTTTCAAACTTAGTCATCTTATTCAAGATCTTATCGACCACAATGCAATCATGATCCATGAGCCTTTGACATCTAAGCCAATCAATGACAACCAAAAGCTCAAAATATTCAAAGATATATTGGTTAATCATGAAAAATAGGTTGTTGATTCTATAGCTAATCATACATATTATGTCCTGCCTCCTCCTTCATCAAGGGCTCTTGATTTTATAATTTATAATACTTATGCATCTCCACCACTCATCACATTCTCTAATAGATCATCATGATACATTTTCTTCTAATACACTACACATCAATTCTTCTATTGGATCATATACTGTCAATAACACCATGATCGATCCACTAGATCCTATTGGTGCATGCTCCATTACACTCCTTTTCACTATCAACTATATATTGGTGCTTGAATTGATCTCACCCCCTCGTCCTTGTACATGTCTTCAAAAATTTTACATTGTCTGGTTTTCCTGTATGAAAATGTGTGTTGAAATGATACAGTCACGATATATCTATTTGAAAATTTCATGTTTATGCTGTAAATCCTATTTTTTGGTCAAGGAACGTGATAGATGTGGTGTTCTTAATGATCCCTGTACAAAATTGAATCATAGATCGTGTTTAATCTTAAGAAATATCTATGTATATCATCTTATGGCCATGATTGCAAATTTCATGTTTTACTCTGTCGCTTGATGATACGTGGTGTGTTTCCATTGGTTGTGGTATGGCAGACTTAATGTGCAAAGTTATAACAATTATATAACATTCACAAAATTCAAACTTAGCTCTGAGGCCCGATGAATATTCCCTAGAATATTCGCAGTCAAAGAATGTAAAACAAGGTATTGACCCTTCTCCCAAAGAGATTTATGTGTCAAAAATTTGATTGTAGCAGGAAATCGGGGCCTGATAATATCTTTTGTCATTGAGTAAATAAAGTGCAAGAATGTATAAATTCTCTTGAGACCCACCAAGGACAAATGGTGCATTCTCATGTAAATATCGGAGAAGCGGGTCCTTGGATCAAATTGATAACTTTGGGCTCAATTGAGAAAATGAACAAATATTTAGAGAGGGCCCATAGCTCTGCCACTATTAGGATTTGAACACATGTTAGGATCCTAGTGGAATTCAAGGGCAAGTGATCATGTCAAACAAGTAAATGTGAGTACGTTTAAAAATGATGCCAAAATGTAAAAAATCCCTCAGCCTGTATTGCATAGAATTATTCCACGTGGATGGCTCACATTTAAAAATGGGAAAGCAAAATGGATGGCCACGATGCAATGCATTTATGACTACCACCATCAATGCATTTTTACAAAAATCAAGGAGGAATGTTTGAATTATTCAAATGCTATGAGATTTTTTACTATCGTATGTCGAGATTTAGATGTCATTTCTAATAGAATTATTTGAAGGATGGTGTGAGATTGATTATAGAGCACATATTGAGAGCTAGAGGTTTAAATATTCTTCGAAGCAAAGGATAATTACACACATAAAATTGGTAAGAACTGAGATACCTTCATACCTTTCATCATTTGTAAGTAAATTGATAGTAAAATTAGGACATAAAAGATGAAGATGATGGCATCTAGTTTTTCTGTTACATCCTGAATCACTACTAGTCTTGATAAGATCACAGATATGGATTTAATGAATGTTGACCTAAATGAATTCCTGTAAAGATTGAATAGCTCTAATAAGAGTGAATCCATGAAATTAATTCAAGCTATCAACATTGCTTTAACTGGTGTAATTCCCCCCTCTGTGCATTGTCCAAAGTTGGCGAGACTTTTTGCTATGAATTACAATCCAAAAAAGAGGGAAGTGTTGAATGGAAGTGGTAAAGCACTACTAACTTTAACATCTGCATCCATACATATAATGCTAAAATTTCTTATGATTACAGCTCCAATAACCTTGGGTATTGATTTAGCCCTACAAGATTATTA
The DNA here is from genome assembly GCA_019776745.2 of Taxus chinensis. Taxonomy (NCBI): domain Eukaryota; kingdom Viridiplantae; phylum Streptophyta; class Pinopsida; order Cupressales; family Taxaceae; genus Taxus; species Taxus chinensis. The sequence continues at coordinate 525,148,376 of CM034152.1, forward strand.
GGCCAAGAAAAATGACTATGCCAAGCTCGTAAATATTAAATGGATCCTAGCAACGAAGAATTGAACCCCTAGAATCCCTAAGATATTGGTTAGGGAATAATTTTTTGAAGAAGTAGAAGATGTAATTATAATGCTAAGTATAATGGCTAGTTTAGAAATGAAAAATGAGTTCAAGGAGTGGATGTGCAGCTACATGTGGATTTTTTTAGAGAAAAAGGGCAATATTTTTTGGTCAACTTTCATTGTTAAGTCACTTCATCATCATATCATAGCATTAGCAGCAAAGATCAAGATGGGTGGCACTGGGGAACTTGAATTATGCATGATGACATACCTAATCTACAATATTGTAGGTCACAGGCATTTCCATGGCCTTGTGCCACATGTTGATTTCAAAAAATGCCAAATGCATGAGATTTTCCCCCAATTAAGATTGAGTAATTGGAAAGGAAATGTAAGACTGGTAAATTATACATTTTTCTACCAATTATATGTTTTGTTAAAACCAGAATGGGAATAGTATAGAATCTCATATTACTAATGAAGTAATAATGGAGTATGGTTATAATTATTCGTGATGATGTCCCTATCATTGGCGGTGGCTTTGGGAAACCAAAGGTTTCTGAGAGCGGTGGCTACAAAAATGAAGACCAACCTCATGGATTGACATGGCTATGCTAACCATGACTCCCCTTTTCAGCAAAACCGAGTTGGAGTTTCTCTACTTTGTCACAAAACAGGGGTGCTCTCTCATGGGGTTGGTAAAGATGGTTCAAACAAAGAATCATCATCTCCTTTAAAACTCAACACTAGCAACAGTAGGTTGCAAGGGACTATGTGTGGCTCTGGTGATGGAGGGAGAGAAACAGGGGTCAGCCAGAACCAGGACAAACAAAACAGCGACAATAGGTCTAGATCTTATGCTTCAGCGGTCTCCAAATAGAAGGAGAATGCCAGAAATGAGCTCTTGAAACCCTCCCAAGAGGTCCCGACACTGAAAATCAAGGAGGATCTACTTCTAAAGGTCCTTAAGGAGGAGGAAAATCTCTCCCACTTGGGTCTCATATGCAGATTTCACAAATTTTGGCCTAAGCTTTCTCAGCTTCATGACTGGATAACCCAGAGATGGAGAGAAAAAATACAAGGTAAGATTGAGCTTTATCCTTGTGCTAAAGCTTACTTCATTGATGTCTTTGAAACCCCTGAAGATAGGGATTTAATTTTTAGCCAACATTGGGTTTGGGGGGAACACGGGCTTATGTCCAAACCATGGTATCCGTCTTTCGACCCGTTAAAGGAGTTTTTTGATACCTACCCGATTTGGGTTCGTTTACCAGGACTCCCATTGCATCTTTGGAACAAATCTTGTCTCATTGCTATAGGTGATACTCTTGGCTCATGTATGGCAGTTGATGATAAGACCTCCATTCAAGCACATACTACTTATGCTCGAATCCTAGTTAATCTTGATACCTCCAAACTCTTACCAGTAGAAATCAATCTACAGATTGGTGCCAGGCTCTGGGTGCAAAGGATAGACTATGAGAGACTTGCCTTCAGATGTTGACGTTGCTTCCAAACTGGTCATGTTACAGATGATTTTGAACACTCCAAACGTAAGACCAAAACAACCTGGTGAAAGGATTCTCTACCTGAACATCTTACAATTGACTCAGATCCGGCTAAGGAATCTAGTGCCCCTTTGTAAGTTAACTCACCCATCATGGTTGATTCACAGACCAATACAGAGAAGCCTCCAAACTATTCTTTACAGGTTGCTGATTCAGTGATTAAGGATATTTCGACCCCCCTTCCTATGGGTCACATCCCCATCAAACCCATTGCAGTTTTTCTTCTGACTGTAGTGGATGTGGGAAATCAAGAATGGACTGTGGTGGATAGGAAAAAGAAGGGAAATGCCAAATCTAAATCCCCCACCATGTCGGACAAGGTTTTATTCCTATCTTTTGGGTGCTTTCATTGCCACATTTAGGTATATGGTCTAATACGCAGTTGCTAGGCAGCTGTGTTGCTGTTATGTTGTTGTTTATTTGCTGTTTTTGTAGCAGCTGGTTTGCTTTTGTTGGTTCTTTCCTCGACAGATTATTTTCTGTTGTTGGGCTTTTCTGGGATAAAATCTTACTATTGAGAACTTTTGTATAAGGGTATAGTCCCTTTCAAAAAACTATTTGCCCATAATAAAAAAAATAATGGAGTATGGTTGTTATTTTATTCAATATAGGAAGTTCACATACATCAGAGTTAGTGGATTTGAAGGGTAACCATGCAAGTTGTGAAGATACATAGATGATCAAATGGCCCTCTGTGAGTTGGCAAGGTAGTTAACACTTGTCCACAAGCTAATTGTTGGGAATCATAAGATAAATATCAAATTTCCTATCAAGATTGGAAGATATTCATGCGCTTTTATTGTAAAATCTAGGTTAATGGAAGAATAAATGAAGAGATTTGATATGTAAAGATTTGAAGTAAGAGCTAATTATGATATCAAGTGGGTGGTTAACCATTTGAAAAATTCCTTTGAACATGAGCCTCACTTTGAGGACTACAAGATGAATTACAAGAATGAGGAAGAGTTTAAACTTAGGGACTTCTCTAGAATGACCCTCACACAAATTATTGATTACAAAATTGTTGTAGTACCTTAGGGAATTGTAGATAATCAACAAGTTGTGAGTCAATTTTATATTGACCAAGGAATAGAAGGCCAACCAATAACACCCATGAAGTGGGATGAAGAGGAATTAGATGACCACTATGGTATGATTGTTGATGTAATGAAAAGAACCCTGACCTGGTTAAAGATGAAGAATATTGATTTGTCTATTCAAAATACAAGGGTGCTCAGCAAATTCATATAGCTAGGAGTTTTGAAGGATGATCTTCCTCCTTTGAAGGAGGGAGTTGATAAAATTGATCCATTATGAGGAAAATCTCCTCAATTACCTTCAAAAAGACCCACAACAAGAATTGTGGATGAGTGGAATTTTGCTGCAAGTGGGACAGGAACCTCTAATTCTGCCTTGAAGCAAAAAACTGAGAAAATGCTTCAAACATCTATGGAAAATGCTCCTATCACCTTTACAGTACCACTTCAAGCAAAAGGAAAGGTCATGGATATAAACAAGACTCCTCCTAAAGTTTTACCAAAGACCCAGCATACTGAAAATTTGATGAGATGAGTTACTGCAAGTGTCACTATCCAATTTGAATCACAAAGTGCTAAGGGAAGGACAGCACCAGACCTCGACCAATTTTAAATAAAAAAGAAAAGATACAAGGTTTTTTTTAGCAACCCTTAGTAAGAGAAGGTGCCCATACACCCAGGAAACATAAGCATAAGAGATATGAGGTAATTGATCCTCCATTGCTCACCAAGGAACAAGAAGAGTTAAAAAATTCTCTGGCTCATCAAACCATTCCATCACCAGGACAACAGGTTGAACAAGACATGTCAGTTATGCATCCAATATCTCCTGCTTCACCAGTGAAAGGTATGAATGTTCCTTCTTTCGATCAATTGCATGAATCCACACTAGGCTCGATTGAGATAGTATATGTAGATGAGAATGAAGAATTTCCTACATCTAAGGCATCTAAAATAATAGTTGAAAATTAAGAAGTAAAAGGTACAGATGTTCCTCAATCAGGTGAGGAAGTCAAGGAATATATTTATGTTTCAATCATTGCATCAGAAGCTCTAATGTCAGAAGTATCTCTTAAAATTCAAACCATTTCATAGGAAAATAATTCAAAGGCCCAAGGAATTTCTGTTGGGGAGGCTATGGACATTGATACATTAGTTGAAGAAAATCCTCGAAGTGAATCACCATAAAAAGAAACGTTTGTTGAAAAAAATGTAATTGAAGTTGCAAAATAAATTAGTACAAAAGAAAAGGTTGATGATAGTGAAAGTATTAATAAAGGTAAAGAATTGAGTGCTGAGAGCTAGCCTGCTATGTCACCAAATGAGGAATCAAATGAACAAAAGGAAGTTAGTGTGTCAGTCTGTGACAATATTCCCACAAAGCAGTAACCTCTAAATGAGGAAGAAATTGTAGAAGGAAAGGAATTTCCCAAGGAAATAGCACTAACTTAGGGAACCCCCAAAGAAACTATAGAATATGTGATTGTACCAAGTGGGGAGATAAATAGAGAAAACGTTCCAACTATTGGTATGACTCCAAAAGAAGTTGGTCAGCCCCAAATCGAGGATCAAGAAGAAAAGCAATCAGGGGAAGTACCAATACAAGGTGAACTCAAAGAAACAATAGTAGGAGTTGGAAAGGAATAACATGAAGAGTCATGATTTCAAGATGTGTAAGAGGTATTTAAATATTTGGTGGTTATCCCTGATAAATCCCAATAAACATTGCAGGAAACAAAGGTTTGGACTACTCTTGTAAAGGGATAGATGTGAGAATTAATTTCAAAAGAGGAAAAAGAGATTGTTCCCATGGAAGCCATAGAGCTCACAACCTTGGCCTTCCCAAAAAATTGTAAGGGATTCCAAGAAAGCTAGAGTTATTACTAAGACCTCATACTGATCAATTTGGGTCCAGAATGTTGGAAGAGGAAAACCCTCATGAGGGAAAAAAAAGAGATAATATAACAACACAGTGATTACAATGTCCTAACTTATTCCTCTAGGAAAACACTTCAAGAGATCAATTGAAGCAAGGAGTATTAGAAGGCAATTAGTGACTTGTTACAAAATGTTGATGAAGATAGGATAACAAAAAGGAAATTAAAAGAACAAGTCAAAACATTGAGTTCTAGTCTAGAATAGTTAAATTGACCACTCTTGTCAAACTCAAGAAAGTGCCTCTGCTACTACCATTAAAGGAATGAAACATATTGATAAAGTTGTTAATAAGGTTCAAGTTGTTGACACATGGATCTGAAAGGTTGATCAAAAAGGGAAAATAATCTATTGAAGAAGTCTCGAGAAAAATATGACGACCTCAAAAATAAACTCAATAAAATTGATGAATTAAGTGAGCAATGTGACAATGTTATCTTCTATTTTGAGGGAATTTTTCCCAAACTATAACCATGTATCACTCAAGCTTAAGGAAAATTTGGTTAAAAAGAAAAAGATTGTGCTCACATGAACAGAGGGGGACCCAATATTCCCTGGAAGAGCTGGCAAAGATTATAGTGGAGGTATTGAATGGGATTAAAGAAAATGCTAAAGACTAAAAGAGAAATGGGGTTATTGACACTATGGACATCATTGATTCAAAGTTAGAAGATATGGTATTTAATGAGTTTAAGAAGAGTTATAGTGATTTAAAAGTTGATTTCATGTTCAGTTCTTTTGATAAGAGAATCCAGAAGGAAAATTTCTCCTTATGAAGTTATCAAAACAATGAGGAAAATATAAAACGAAATTACAGAACTATGGGAAAGATCACTAGAGTACAAACAAAAGATGTGACATTGTGTGGATGTAATAACTAGGCAAACCCTAATCTTTCAACACCACACAAGGCTAGATGAAGAGGAGATAAATGAGTTGTTCCAAAGATATGATGCATATGTAGCAAAGATATCAAAGGAAGAATAAAGTGAAGAAGACAAAGACACGGACATGAAGAAGGATGAACAACCTTAGGCTTGACTTTCTCAATTTTTCTTTTTTATCATATTTCAGTTATAACTCTTATTTCATTTGCTACTTCTATTTCTTGGAAGATGAATATTACTCTGAACTTGTCCACTCTCTGATATAAATGTAATTTGATACAGTGCATTAGACTTTTATATTTCATGGATAAAATCTCATGTCCATTATAAATCATATAAACTAATGAAATGTTTGTCATCTTCTATATTTTGAAAAAAGAAAAATGGGGATCTATAAGGGCCCCAGCCCATGAAGAAAATATTACACACACACACACACACACACACACACACACACACACACACACACACACACACACACACACACACACACACATATTCGATAATTACATCAAAAAGGTAACATGAAGGAAGGAATCATAATTATCCACCATCCTAAGAATACTATTTGTAAAGAGGAAGCCTGTTCACTAGCCTGTTCTTCCTGAGAATAAACTCATACTGTCCCCAATGCCATCTGAACAAATATAATGTCTCCTACCAATGTGCAAGACATCCCCAAAGCCTGAAGTTAATCCAGATTTGACAAAGGACCACCCAAAAAATTGATCAATTGTAACTTCCTCTCATAAGAGGAAACCCATTCAATCATACCCATACCACCCTTAGGGAGAGCACTTTTTTCAAGGATCTTTGAAATTGGAGGATGGCTTGAAAGATTTGAGCTGGGAAGTGTAATCACATGTAGATACTTTTGTGCAGATGGGGTAAGAGGCTTGGAGCTAGACTCGCCCTTATATTTCTTCACAAAAGGTGGTGATGGTTCAGGAGTTTTGAGAGGGTACATTCATTGATGGTTTCGTCTCCAAAATTGAGACACATTTCTCTAAGTCATTCAGTCTTACGAGAAATAGTAGGAACTGTATCTAGTGAGATTTATCCATCAAGAACATAAGACTCTAAGGGGATTTATTTAATAACAAACACTTCATCACAAAGATAGTGGTAGTTATAGTAAGTCAAACCTTGCACATTGGGCCTACTCACAGTCTAAAATTTCCTCAAGGCCTCAGGTGTTTTCTGATGCTCTAGCCCAAACAAATGGAAATACATCATCTGAAATGCAGAGAAAATGAGTACTTATCCTGATAATTCTTCTTACAAGTGCAACCTGAATAGTTTGGGTTGTCAAAGGACCTTGTGTATTCTTCAGAGTCAACAATATCAAACACCATTGTCACTGAATGCTTCATCTGGACCCGAAAAATCAAAGATAGAATGCAAATGCTTAGTGGAAATGTCCTTCAAATTGGATGCAGCTGGTGTTCCTTCCATAATACAGATGAATTTCCTTGAAACATTCCTATATTCAGAAAATAAAATATGAATCGGTGAAGTGAAATGGTGTGCTATATTATAGGAATTTGAAGGTATACTAGTTGAGTTGGGTGTAATCATAGTGAAATGGCATTTGAGATCTAAATAAGATATTTACACAAGGAGAAGTACATGTGAAATGAGTTGGCATTAAGCATAAAGATGGTGATTGTCCTTGATTTGACAAGAACCATGGGCGACATGACTTAGCCCGAAAAGGAACAAGAAAAGAACATGTGCATTATCCGAGATATGGATTCTTAAAAAGGCATAGTATGAATACTATGTCAAATCAAATCACCTGAAAGCACTTGAGAAATAATCAAAAATTAGGCCATCTACTCACCAAAATGAAATAATGATTAAATGATTACTCAAGAAGAAGATGACATGGCATCCTAGTCATACTTCGATGGAAAGTGACAAACATGAAAGGCTCTGTTCACAATTTCTCCACCTGGAAACATAAAATAGACGAGTAATTTTCATAGAGAATAAATATAAATCAAGTTAGTATATTGTAAAGAAGAATATTCTCTTGAAAGATTCATAATTTTGGGGGAAAGATTGCGAATGAGTAAGTGAATGCATGAAATTGTATAAGTGCAATGAGAATACTCTCACATGAACGGGGGGGTTAAAATTTTCTGATTTTTTTAGAAGAGAAGGTGTAAAATTGAGAGAAAACCATTTTCCCAAAGAACTTTTATGAGAAACCTATTAATTTCTATAAGCCTTCAAATTGAATCATGTTAATATGGTTGCAATGTGTATAGCCATTCGATAAACACTGAAACTACAAATGAAACTTTCCCTTTCTGATAAATTTGATGGAGACTTTGAGTTAATTGTGTTTAATCATGAGCATTGTTGTGTCTGCTTTTGAGTTGAGATATTTCAAAGCAGCTATTCATGTTCCTATTGTAATCTTATGTTAAGGAATTCCTCTAAATCACACAAGAGATTTATCCTTATGGTAATATTATGGTAGCTGAAATTGTACTATGTAATAAGAGCTTTCATGTCATATGTGCAATAAACAAGTTTTAAAGTAACTTTTTACTTCCATTTTGTTGATACATGTTGTTATTTGTTAGTCATATGAGTGTATCTTAGGCAGTGATAAATCAGGGATTCTTGATGTTTAATTTAGTGTTTGAGCATGAGATTTTATGTTTAAATTCTCAAAGAGTGTGTGAAACCATGTGCATCTTTGGGCTTCCATGGGTGCACATCTTTTGGTTGAAGGCTGTATTGTTGAGTTATTTGAAGCGTTTTCATCATCTTATTTGGTAGAGATTTCCCATCAATTTGTTAAAAAAAATTCTGAGATTTCGTATAATCAACTTTATCCTGGTTTAATTCTCTAACCAAATTCATTTATATATGCCAATAAATCCTACCAAGAACTACCCTTGCTTGCACTGTTTGTCCATAAATGCCAAGGATATTTGTTGAATTTACCCATCCTCCTACTCAAAAATATATAGGAGTAATCATGTTTTATTGTTTTTTTTAGTAACCTGAACCTTATTCTAGGAGGCATTTTAATTCTCTAGGGTGACAACTCATGAGAGTTAGACTTTATGTTGAATTGACCATTTCTTCTCAAGGTTATTCTTTCAATAGCCTTATAAAGGAGAGTCACATATTGTTGATCCATTCATTTCCCTTACAAATACTAGGTTATAAAAGAGGTCCTCTCACCCTAGTTGAAGGAACATAGCCTAAAGTAGTGAGGGTAGGTCAAACCCTTAGCACGATGCTACTACCTGAATTCTTCCAAGCTTGAGTGACAAAGAGATCAGTTAAATCCTTCCCCAGAGTACAAAACGACTCAAATTCTTGATCTATCATGTCTCTAAGCATCCTGCTCAACTTTTTGATGTTGCTTGACTATAAAGGGAGAACCGATTTGGGTACCAACACTATCCACTATCTCAAATTTCATATCCAATTCCAAAATATTATGGCTCCATCAAGCTCCCAGTTGCAGTTGGGCATCTCACCATGTTTGTGTCATTCATTGTGGCACCTTCATTCAAAGGTTGTGACATGCTTTTAGGTCTTCCTTGGCTTTGTGCTCCTAAGGCTATCTTTTTCATGACCCACTTGTGCTTAAAATTCATTCACAATAAGCAGGTTGTCACTCTCAAATGTGTTCCACCATCTACACCATTGCCTATGCCTCCTCTGGAGGATGTCCTCTAACTAGCTGCAGTATCTAGGCCCCTGATGCCTCTCAAATCTAAGGCATATTTTGCACCTAGCTCTCTTATTCGAACACAAACTACTCATTCTCATCGGTCTACTAGTCCATCTTCTTGGCTTAAGTCCCCTACTCAGGCATTCCCTTCACATAGGATTTCATGACCTCCTTCACCTCCTAGGTATCCTTCACATAGGTGCTCATCACCTCCTAGGTCTCCTTCACATAGGTGCTCATCACCACCTCGGTCTCCTTCACATAAGTTTGTATCCCCTCCTAGGTATCCCTCACATAGGTGTTCATCACCTCCTAGGTCTCTTTCACACAGGTGTTCATCACCTCCTAGGTCTCTTTCACACAGGTGTTCATCACCTCCTCGATATCCTTCACATAGGTTCCCATCACCTCCTAGGTCTCCTTCGCATAGGCCTTCACCTCCTGTTGATTGAATTTTCTCTTTCCTATCCAAATTAGTGGACTAGATACTAAATAAAACTAAACAACTTCAAGATGTAAGGATTTAAGGTGCCTTGATGTATGATGGATGCAAATGAATGGGTGCAAAGTAGATGACCTCATTGTAAATCTATAAAAAAAATTTAAATAAGAGGAAAATGTATTAGATGGTAGATTCCAAGAAGCGTTAACTTCCTTAGTGGATGTCAACCCTCATGTTTTATAAAATATGATAAAAGCAATAATAATGAAAAATATAATATGCAAAATATTAGTTACACATAAATTGAAAAATGTAGAAATGTAAGGCTCATACAAATCTGATCTAGATTGATATAAAATAAATTATACCTGGTTGGGTTGATAATGGCCCAAGCTGCATAGGGTAGGTCAATGGCGACCTGAGTGGATGGACCTAGACAGCAAGCTAGAAATACAAATTTGGAGGGATTTCAGTGAAAATCAAATGATAACAGAGGTCTAAAAAAACTAACAGACAAATGGAGAGGGAGGTCTGAGACAGAGAAATAAACAGGATGTAATAAAATGGGATTTTATATGGGTTAGGTGACTAGTAGGACAAGGATTGGTGGTGACTTGGCTCAGATAGTTGCGACTATAGATAGGAAGAGCATATTTGGACTGACAAAGAAGAAGAGTGATAGATCTGAGAACTAGAAATAGTAATGGAATAGAGAATTACACTGATGCAAATCTAAATGGCATAATTGGTAACATAAAATGGTTGGGTCAATGATGACCTGAAAAAAGTGAGGATGACTTAGGCAGTGTTGAAAAAGGCCAAGGATGGATGTGTTAGAAAGATAACCTGTAAACAAAATGACTGAGAGAAGAAGCTGGAACTAAATCTTTGAATGTAATTGGACATGCAAAATATTAGTGACTAGAAAATAATGGTAATGATAACATAAACCAATATAATATTAAGATAAACTCCCCAAAGTCTCCACAAGTGATGCGAATAAGCTCTAAAGGACTCCAAGAAGACTATAGCAACTGCGAGAAATCTCAGGCTCGAAGATAGGATCTCAAAAATGTGAGGAAATTTTGATTATGCCTCCCCTTGGGTAGAAAGGTAAGTGTTTCCTTATAGGGTCGCGAGGGACCTGGGAAGGTCACCACAAATTGCGGGGAACCATCCATTCAGGTGGTAAAATGATGATTTATTCAAGGGATGGGGATTTTATGGATTGGGATAAGTGCTTTAAATCATTTAGGTGGGTTAGTGTTTCCTAGGGAAGTGATATGGGTGAGTGGGGGATAAAAATGGATTAAATAAAAGCTAGGGATATCCTATAGATAAGAAACTAGGTAGTTGGAGATGATAAACAACCTAGATAAGGGAAACTAAGAATAATTAGGATTAAATAGATAATGAGGTAAGGATTAGGGGATAATTGATGAAGATTAATAATTAATTAAATTGGATAGGATAATGGAAGGGAAATATGGAAATTTTAGTAAGAACATGAACTAATTGAGAAGGGGTGGTCTATATAGGTGATCTTCGTAAAGGAAGTGAACACGTGCGACAACGGTAGAAATACCCATTTTTGGTGTCTATATTTTCCCCTTTTTTTTGAGTAGTTTGTGTTAGGTGAGTTGTGAGACAAAAACGATGAGAGACAAAAGGGTGAGATGAAGGGTGATCGAGGATTGATGATAAGGAGAGGCAAGATGCCCCAAGCAAGAAGGATTCAAGAAACAATAAAAACTATGGTGGTGATTTTGATATAACTTTGTTAGGGAAAAAAGGACAGTCTCAGTGCAGATGGAAAAAATGTCCTATGGGCCTATGAGTGGGATAAAATCACTACAAAATTGATGGAATCCAATGGGAAACTGCTCAAATGGATGTAAACCATGGGCACTAATGGGTGGTAGGCACACATCAAAATTATGTGCAACCTAATGCAAAAAATAATGCAAAATGCTTCAAACATGGGGAATCGATGGGAGGTATGCATCCATGGAGGATGAAAATGGAAAAAATGGTATCATGGTAAAGGACACAAATACTAAAAATTGAGGATACAAAATTCCCCAAGGGGAAATAAATATAGCCACAAAGGTGGAATTTGAAACAGAGATGATGACATGTTACCCTAGCAAAAGAGCACAAAACAGATGAGGAAAAAAATAATAGTAACCCAACAAAAGGCACGATAATGGCTAAGGAGGCAAAATATAAAAAGATGAGGTATGGTGCCCCGAAAGGGAACACAAATATGGCCATGAAAGTATGATTAAATCGTAGATGAGACAGTATATTGGATGAGATGAGATAATAGGTATTCATCAAACTAGATGGATAAGATAAGATAATATGTCAGATTGGATGAGATTTGGAGGATACAAGATAAGTCACACCTAGACGAAATGATGGATCATATGATGTAGAATTGATGTTAGGATAATAGATAAGGAATGGAAGATAGAGGATTAGATTAGATAGGAGAAAAGGTTCATGACTCGATAGATGGCTACCAAAAGGTACGAACAATACCAAGTCATATCAAGGAATGCATGAAGAAACGATTCCACCAACTGCATTAGAGGTAAATAAGAAAGGTATCTAAGTAACGCAATGCACATGTGACCAGACATGTGTTAACATATAACCAATGATAGTTAGTTATACTAGAGATCATGAAGGAAGTAAGGAATGAACAAGCTCATAAACCTAATGTCGACAAGAAAAAGGGGTATAGGATGTAACTTAGATGCGGGAAGAGGGTTCTCCATCAATGATGTTCCCTAAGTCTATGCCCTAGCTCTGGGTAGGGGAAATAGTAAATTGATCAATGTGAGAAGTTTTCTATGAGAAATTTGATCAATACGAGAATATTTCTTAGGATGTTAATAAGATAGAAGGTTGATCAATGTGAGAAGCCCTTGCAGCCATGATATAAGAGAGTAGCCATCCTTTGAGGGTATGGTCTACTTTATACATATATGATATAGATGGCAAGAATGATAGTTTTCCTTTAAGGGATCGGTCTATTTATTTTGAATTTTTTTTACATGAAGAGTTGTCCTTCGAGAGAGCATTCTATTTTTTATAACTTTGACTTTTGATAAGAGCATCCATGAATTTTGACATTTTACATGGGGAAGAGCTAGGAATAGCTAGGTAGACCACTTGGAAGGGGATAATGAATGTATAAGAAACACCCATGGACCCTTAGTGTGGTTCTAATATGAAAAGAAGAATGTGATGGATATAATGATCATGAAGTTCTCACTAAGAGGGGAGAACCTGTCCATAAGTAAAATTCTATGTACAGAGCCGTGGTGCCCATATTTAAGGTCATGCTGAGGAAAGTAACAGTAGACCACATAAATCCAGATCATTACAATAATATATGAAAGGTGCTAAAACGGAGGAATGATCTAAGGGTATGACTAAGTTTGCACTAGTAGACATGCTAACAATATAATGGTCGCAAGTGTAATGCATTAAGTGGTTTAATTTCCAGTTTACCATCAAGGGAGGCCAAATGATAGGATCCTGACCCATACTTATGTGTAATAATGTATGTTCTAATCTAGTTGGGGGAAAAATCCATGTTGGCTCCTTTCTAGAGTGGTAACATTCTGAATTTCTTTCAAGGACAAGGTCACCAACATTAAATTTGTGATAGGATAAACTGAAAGATTTCAAAAGATGGGGTGCAACGAGATAGATGAGTGAAGATAAAATCTAAGCACTATCCTTGAGGAAGCAAAGAAAATATGTGTCCCAAATGAGACAAATAGATGGCCACAAAAGTGGGCTTAGGATTAAAATATGGTGCCCCGAGAAAGGAACAAACATGGCCACAAAGGTGGAATTTAGATGATAAAAAATGGTCCCCCAAGGGAAGCATGAATATGGCCACAAAGGTGGACTTTGGATGAGGGGGATAGACAATAAGATTCAAAATATAGATTAGATAAGATTGGATGAGATGGATATGATTAAATATACGCAACACCTCAAAATGAGGAAGTGAGAGATATGTGTATTAGGAGACGAGAAAATGGCCACAAAAGTGGGTTTGGGATGAAAATATGGTGCCCTGAGAGAGGCACAAATATGGCCACAAGGGTGTACTTTGGTGAAACATGGTGCCCCAAGTAAGACACAAATATGGCCACAAGGGTCGACTTTGATGAAACATGGAGCCTCGAGCAAGGCACAAATATGGCCACGAAGTGGACTTAGGATGAAAAATATGGTGCCCCGAGAGAGGCAAAAATATGGCCACAAGGGTGGACTTTGATGAAACATGGTTCCCTGAGAGAGGCACAAATATGGCCACGAAGTGGACTTAGGATAAAAAAAGGTGGTGCCCCAAGAGAGGCACAAATATGGCCACTAAGGTGGAGTTTTATGAAACATGGTTCCCCAAGAGAGGCATAAATATGGCCACAAGGGTGGGATTTGATGAATCATGGTGCCCCAAGAGAGGTAAAAATATGGCCATGAAGGTGGCCTTGGGATGATAGATAGAGTAACTAGATAAGATGAGACAATAAACTGGATGAGATCAGATGAGATAGGTTTGATAAGATTGGATGAGGTAAATAAGAGAATGTCAAGAATGAAAAGGAATCAACATGATGGTACAATGATCCTAAAGTGAAGTCCCCCAGCATCAAGGGAGTTGTTCGGATGGATAGGGGGTGAATTTATGTGGATAAGATGTTTGGATGAGGAAAAATATGCGAGCAGATCAATAATGAGGGGAAGAAACTTTCCCAGCGAAATAGACTATATTACATTGGGAAAATTAGATGTAGATGAGCTAGTGGATGTTGAAGGAGATTGGATGGGATCATTAGAAGGAATGTCAATGATAACTTTGGATTTATATTAGATAGATGGTTGGGCATCATATGGGTGATTGGAAAGATAAATAGTATCGATGAACAAGGGAGGACCTTCTTTAGGAGGAATGATATGTGGAGGAGAGATGATAAGGGATGATATGGATAAAGGAGGAAACTTAGAAAATTCTATGGATGGGGATGTAGAAAAATTAATTGGATTGGTTGTGATGGATGGAGAAGGAATATCCCCTTAGATGATAGATTTATTATCCTCATTAAGATCATAGATGATGGTTTAGAGGGCTTTTTAATGCTCAATGTCATGACCTAAGGTACGATGATAGGTGTAAATGAGATTGGGATCAAACCATGATGTTTCTTACTATGAGGATCAAAAGATTTAATAGGAGGAAGCATGATGGAAGATATTCAAATTAAATATTGAAGCGTATCTTTGTAGGACCCGATTGAATTGTTGGGAGGAAGATAGCTTTTATAGGTTTTGATAGAATATTTTGACTTGGATCTAGGGGAAGGAGTGGATGAAGATTGGATGGGTAAATTAGATGTCTTAGAATATGAATCAAATTTTTGAGGAGGATTAAATTGTTTGGATTTAGATTGATCATTGGGAGATGTCTTAAATAAAGGAAATGGCCCTAAAATAGATGGGGGTGCTCCTAGGATGGATTTTGTGACGTTGGATTGCTAAGGAGAGGTAAGATCTAACTTCTTACGAGGATGCATAAGAGACCTTTGGGGATGCTTACCAAGATTCTTAGGTTTTGATCGAGAAGGTTTACCCTTGGCAGGGATGACAATAATCTCAACTTGAGGATTTGAAGATTGTGGTGTAGGGGTGGATATTGAAGGAGAAGGAGGTGATTGTATGATGCAATTAATGAGGTCTATGTGAGATGTGGATTGTGTAGGTTTTGGATTGGTTAATGTAAAAACAATTAGTTTTGTAGAAGAGACAGGAATACCCTTTGTGTTTTTATTAGGTGGGGATTTTTGTTTCATAAGTGTTTCAAGGGGTGTTCAAAGATGTTTTTAACCTTTCTACTTTAATTAACAAAGTGAAATAATAAAAACAAAACCAACCTTAGAAGACGCGGGGTTTAATGATACACGTAGATGATGATTATTGATGTATGAAAGCTTCTTCCTTCTTTTTCCGATGGAGGAACCTACAAATCATAGACACTAAGAAGAAGATGGGATTAGATAGATATATGGTGGATTTCCTGGCAAAGGCTAGTTCCCAGAAGTCAATGGAATTCCTTGCAAGGATGTCAATCTATGTTTAAGAAATCAATTTGATAATGATAAGATAAAATGATAAGCATGCGATATAACCTACAATACAAAGGCAAAGGGACAAATTCAATCCACAGCTATATGATGGTCTGATGGTGATACTTGATCCAAAGGGAGTCTAGGGATCACAAAATGGCTTTAAAAAGAAAGGATGTGGATAGCTATGTACTCACAAAGGTGAACAATATGATGGATAAAAATTGGATAACTAAATAGAGTGTTAAAGATGGCTTAAATGAGGTTGATATGATGGACAGATACCTACAAAGGTTAAATAGTAACAAATGATGAGATGTGGATATCAGAAGAGAAATATTAGGTGTTGAATGGTCTAATAGACAAGAATCGTTGGCAATCAAGGTCGGTCTTCGTGGATTGGGACGAATCATTGGTAATTAGGGGAATCGTCAGTGATTGCTGTAGAAATTGTGCATGCTAATAAAGGACGAAGGTAGTCTTGATTGAAACTTGTAAAAGATGAATAAACAAGATGATAAAGTAATAACCTTCTAAATATTGATAAATGAAGCTAAAGAGAAAATTTTACCAGAGAGAAGATGAATGGTAAATGTTGGCATATCGCTAATTTGATTCCTGGACATATGAATTACATTCGAAGGTTGAAGAAGAGAGTGTTGATACCTTGAATGTTGTTAGGACGATCTCTAGGTCTGTGAGAGGTCTAAGATAGAAGAAAAATGTGATATGAAGTCCTAAAGTCACATCCACCTATAAGATAACCTCAAATGGGGGCCTGGAGCTTGTTTATATAGTAGTTAAAAACTAGGGAGGAACGTTGGTGATTCTGGGAATCACTGGTGATTTTGGGAATCATTGGCGATTATGGGAATCACTGGCGATTCCATAAAAAGGTTACAACCACCTCTCATATCGAGATTTTGTTTTTTTATTAAAGTACATATGTTGGAAAATGGTTATACGAGTGAGGGATGTTATTAAATGGCTGGGAGGATATTGATTTTGTTTTATTTTATTTCATTTTAGTTAGAATGTTGTTTTGGGTGGTTTGAAGAGTAATAAAATAGGATTTCATAGCTATAGAATAATATTTATGGGGAGTAAATACAAAAATGGGGCAATTAAGACTTAGGCTAATAATTTAATGGATAAAATGGTAATGATGTGATAATGTATTTAACGTATAA
The DNA here is from genome assembly GCA_019776745.2 of Taxus chinensis. Classification (NCBI taxonomy): domain Eukaryota; kingdom Viridiplantae; phylum Streptophyta; class Pinopsida; order Cupressales; family Taxaceae; genus Taxus; species Taxus chinensis. The sequence goes on from CM034152.1 coordinate 525,165,350, forward strand.
TATGATAGTGATGTGATAATGAAGGGTGCTAGCATATGTGAACATGAGGAACCAGTGGTGCTAATTTTAGGTGTCTATAACTTGCCCCTTTTTGCTGAGTGGTTTGGAGACAAGTCATGAGACAAAAATGAGATGTGATAGATGAATTCTGCAAAATTATTTGATGAGGTGCTCCCCCTCAAACTAGGGATTGATGACTTAAAAGGGAATCGATCACGATTTTGAAAGAGATAGATGGATGAAATATTAAAATATTAAAGACAAATGATGCCTAGGAAAGGGTATAGAAAGAAGATAGGTACCATCATAAAATCAATTAATAGGGGAACCAAATGGTTTATGTCTTATAGACATATGATTTGATGATGATAAAGGGAAATAAAAAGGATTTTTTTACGAGGTCAAAGGACCGATGATTTATGTTGCCACAAAGGTGAGCTTATGAGGCCAAGAAATCAAGTTACAGGGGAACCAAAGGGTTCGTGTCCTAGAGACATATGACTTAATGACACAAAATATGATTGTTTGATGAGGTCAAGGGACCAAAAATTGATGTTTCCACAAAGGTGGGCTTACGAGACTGGGAATTCAAGGATAAAATGATGATTTGATGAGGTCAAAGGACCATAATTTGATGTTCCCACAAAGGTGGGATTACGAGGCCTATATGGGGGTCCTGACGGTGATCACAGATGTAGTACTAAAGGATGCATTCGGTTGACCAATGTCAATTTTAATAAGTAAATTTCATGTTTTAGACACAATGATGTAATGTTGAGATGTGTTGAGATTGTGTGGCTATTAATAGATGTCGATATGATGATAGATGTGGATGTGGCAGGGTTGAAAATTGTTAAAGTTGTGTTTTAGATATGATGTGTTATTTGATATTTATTTTAAAGTGATCTTAATGTTTGTCAAAACCATGGTCAAGAATGAAACGTGGATTGATTGCTTTGAATTGGATTTGATACATATGTGATGGGAAACAACAAAGTGAAAGCTTTTGCACTTTTGGCCTTTACAACAAATGTTAACATATGACTAATAATGGGTAGTCACACATAGGATCTTGGATATAGAGATGAAGTGACAAGATGTACCTTACTAGAACATGAGAATGGGTTTGACATGTGTAGGTTATGTGGGAAAATATGGTTCTCCTTTTTAATACTTTCATAGGGAAATGCCCCAGATATACATTTTATTTTTGACACAAACTGGTCAATGTGAGAAGTTTACTTTGATGGGAAATTTGATCGATGCGGGAAGCTTTCCTAATATGCTTTTGATATTTGAATTTTTGAATGTTGATTAATGTGGAAAGCCTTTTACATGGATAGTCATCCTTAGAGGGAGTGGTCTACAACTTTGAATTTTAACTTTTGATTTTTACAAACAGTCATCCTTCGAGGGATAGATCTATTATTTTGATGGGTAAATTTCCTTTGAGGGATCAATATACTTTATTTGATTTTAGATAAGAGCATCCATAGATATTTTTGACTTTAATTTTAAGTTGAGGGAAAGACCCTAATAGACCATTTCAAGGAGGGGAAAAGAAATGTGTACACAAATTACACATGTATGCCCAAAGACATGTCTTTAGTGTATACAAGGTAGATGGATGTAATGATTAAGGGGGTTCCTACTAAGGAGGAACTTGTCCATGTTAAAGATACAATGAACAAATTCATGGTGCTCATCTTTAAGGCTTTGAGGATAGTGATGGAAAACCACATACTTTCAATTCATTACAATGTGAAAATGGTCGGTTGATGATTGAATAAGACATTTAATGTGGCTACTGTCATGATATTCGATGTGTTATCAGTTGAAAGGCCACAAGTGCAAGGTATTTATAAGTTGACCCATACTACATGTACCAATCCAATTAGGGGAAAACTTTCTGTGTTTACTCCTTTCCGTAGTAGAAACATTTTGATTAGATTTATAGGATATGTTTAGTGAATATGAGCTAGGGGAATGTGCAATATAAGGCTTTAGAAGTCTAAGTAGAGATGAGTCCCACTAGCTTGACATAGTTGATAGAGATGAAATGTGCTAAAAGGAATGATAGGTTTCAGATTAGGATGATGGAAGTTTTGATCTTGATTTATTGAGTATATGGTAAATAAAGGAGTCCTTAACAAAAGAGTCATTGAAATTTTGGATGGGATATGAGATGACAATTGATGAGGAGGGGTAGAGGATGAAGCTTTGATTTTAAATTTTCTTCATGTATGATTATTCTAGGTTCACGTGGGTGGGTGAACCATGCTGATTTGAGATGAAATACCTTCAATGGAAGGTGATGAGAAGACATAAGAGAAAGGATTTTTGATATCTTATTGAGGATGACCCCATTTTCCTATAGATGTCGGCAAGGACACTATCAATGACTTGGGTGTAGATTTTGATGAGATCTAAGGACCTTCAATGGAAGGTGTGGATATTGATGTGATTGAGGGACCTTCAATGGAAGGTGTTGATGAGACATCTGATAAGGTTTTGATAATACGAGATTGAGGATGTCCCCCTTGTCCTGCAGACATCAGGGGTGGAGGTGTAGATGATATCAATGATGGCTTCGGATGGTCTTCCTCTGGGAGAATATCATCGATGAGGATTTTTCATTGGATTATGGCATTAAGTGCTTTACAACTCTCCATGTTGTGTCATGGGCTTATATGATAGGCACATGTATTATTTTGACTGTATCATGTAGGTTTCTAAGAATGTGGATTGGGTGTTTTGAGTGGTGGTAATGTGATGAGAGAATCTCGCATGATTCTCTTGAGGATGTTAATGTAAGTCCCTTTGGGGGATTCGGATTGATGGATTTTTATTTTATTTTAATTTGTGATAATGCTTATTACGATGCATCTTATTTTTGGATGTGGGTGGATTCATAGATGTTGTATGGTGTCGAAACATCATAAGGACATTGTGTGGTTTATAAGAGAGGGGGTATGATGTGGAATTGATATAATTGGATGATGGATGAGGTCCCAAAATGGACAAGGATGGATGGATTAAGGATGAGATATGGGTACAACTATGAATGGCGTGATATTGAGATAGAGGATGGGGTCCCAAAATTGATGGTAAGGACAAGAACAGTAGATTTGATAGATTTGGATTTTGATGAAGGATGAGGTCCCAAAGTGTATAGTAAGGTAGTAAGGTTAAGACCTTAAATGATGTGTGTTTTTATTTTTAATGTTGATTTTAAGGTAAAGGATGGGTTTTTTCAGACAAATGATGGGGATGAGGTCATGGATGTTATATGTTTCAATTTTGTAACATTTTACTTTAGATAGAGGAGAGGGTCTCACGTCAGATAATGAAGGTGATGCCATGAATGTGAGGGTATTTGATTGTACTAGTGTTTGATTCAATATATGAGTTCCATACTAGATGATAAGTGATTAGAGTCAGGGATAGGATTGAGTCTTGTTTGGATGAGGGTGATGTTGTTTCATAGACATGATTGAGGTCGATTACATTTATGTGAGGTGTCTAATTATTATGATTAGTTAAAAAAGTTGGGTGGATGTCAGAGATATTTGATTATGAATTCCTCCTTAGTAATTGTCATCCAAGGTAGAGTCTAAGGGTTGGAGGGGAGGTAATGGATGATTGGACAGTGGACACAAGTGCAATATCGATGTGTGAGGATCATCAAAAAGATGATTCTAGGGGCCTCTGAGTTTTCAAGGAGGAAGAATTGGTGATGAACGAGTCTCCTCATGGGGAAGATCACATGTAATAGTGTTGATGATGTGACTCAATGGATGTGCATGTATCTATATGGACTAATTCTATTGAGGGTCTTGGGTTAGGAAGACAAGTAAAGGACATCATGTGTGATAGTCTCTTCAGGTTCGTAGGAAGATATAGTAGTAATCATATTGGACATCTACGTAAATTGAGGATTGAGATGAGCCTTCTTCGAGGGCTTGGATTTCTAATTTTGTGGCCATGGTGAAGGATTCGTCAAATTTTTTGGACAATGTGTGGATCTGAAGGGTAGATGAGATGTGAGGGGAACATGATCGAGAAAACAACTTGATCAGTTTTAATTGAGGTAGTGAGAAGGTCAATTTATTGATAATGCTTTTCCACCTAGTGAAAATATTGACAAGGGATTCATTTTTAGATTGTTTGATGGTAGAAAGGTCAAAATGGTATGATTTTGTGAGTAACGTTTATAGGGAATTGATCAAGAAATAACATGGCTAGTAGTGTGAAAGAGAATAAAGAGTGTCGAGGGAGGGAGTTGTACCAATCCAAGGCGAGTCCTGCCAGTGACATAGGAAAGGTTCTAAGAAGGAGATATTGATCATGGATGATGAGATAACAAAAATGTCTAAAGGATAGTATGTGTTTTTTAGGATCCTCATGGACATGGAACATGGTGAATTCTAGTAATTTTCAATGCAGAGGATAGGGATTATATGGTACTGATGGATGGATGGGTTCATTACAAACTTGATCATAAGTAAGGATGTGTATGGGTCTCTTAGTAGTAGGATTCCAAATTGTCTAATATATTTAACAAAACTTAAACAATATCATTTGTAGGATTAGATGTGGAGGAATTAAAATGTGAATATAGATGAGCATGTGATTGATTTGATTGATGAAAATAAGGTATTAAGGAGTAGGATGGTTTTTTTTGTATATGGGCTTGATGTGGAGATTGAGAAGGGATAGCATGAGGATGATATTGTTTGTAGATTAGGTTGTGATAAAGGGATGTGGGGAGATGTAGAAAATTTTGAATATGTTGTTGTTGTTGGATGAAAGGGGTTGATTGGACTTGAGTAGGGATGTGGGTATGGGTTTGGGATGTCTAAGGTATCAAATGGGGTATTGAAGTCGAGATATGTTGATTAGATGAAACATGGGGAATGTTAAGATTCTGATGAGATTGTGATGGAGGGGTTGTGGAAAGGATAGACTATATGGGTACACTTGACATGGGCTAAGGAGTGATAGTTTCAAAGTAGTTTAGACATAAAGGATATTCATAGGGTTGTGGGATGGGGTTTTTGTAGGGTTTTATGATTGGCTAACTGGTAGAGGGTCCACAAGGGACAAAATATGGTCTATATGGATTAGGGAGCATATAAGAGATAAATGGAGTTGAGTGAGACATGATATCTTGATGATATTGAGAAGGATTAGATCGTGTGTAGGGAATTTTTTTTGAAATTTATTGGAATGAAAATATGTAGATGATAGTGGATGAAGAAGATTGTAAAAATGAAGCATAAGGGGTAAAATAATATGTTGATGTAGAGGGTTTGATCCATATTAAATGATAGCTAATTGACGATGATATAACAAATACCTAAGAGAGATACAAATGTAAGAAACAAGTCAAGTAGAAGAATTTTAATTATCTTGATTAAAATTTATATGTGGAGGAAGAGGATTAGAGGTAACCTAATGATATGGTTGTTCTAAGGCCAATTTTAGGTAATGTTAAAGGTTGGAGTCCTTGATATACCCAAAATTACGTGAGACCTAAATCTATGCTAGTCCCAGTATAAAGGCCTGGTATTTTGGCCTATCCCCCTCACTTCCATAGTACCACATTGATAAGGGATTTGAGTGAACTTAGCCAATATACCAAAAACCATTTGGTTATATTCAATCAAAAAACCGAGTAATTTTCCCTAGTGGGTGATGAAATCCCAATAGTTATCACCTAGGTAGGAATGTTTGATGCAAGTTTGATATTTGATGTGGTTTGGCTATGTGTATGAGGGAAATATTAAGTGAATGCAATAAGTTAATCCATTAATTCAATCTATGTGATCCAAGTAGGATGTAACGTTCTCTTTAAATCCAAAAGGATGATTTATTTCGATGAGGAACAATAAAAAATATGTGATGCTTGAAAACAAAAGAGAGGGGGAAAGGACACTCTTGAATATCACTTCCTTTATAATTTTTTTATTTTTTTAGTTATAATGCAGCAAGAAAAATCCTCAGAAGCAAAATCCTGCAAAAATGAGTTAGCAGAAGACAAAACAGTAAAAGAAAATAGATGGTTATGAACTGTCTGACTTAGTAATCAAGAAGTAGTCATAGAGAGATCGTTGGATGATTAATAGAATCGCTGGCGATTCACAAAATTTCTAGATATTTGAATGGATTACTAGAAATTAGAAAGAAAAGAGCCCAAAGATGAATGAAAAATAATTTGAAATTTGAAAGAATGAAATAAGGGATTAGGTCCCACCGGGTGTGCAAAAATTTTCAAAGATATTTTTTTACTTTTGTACTTAAATTAATGGAGTGAAATAATGAAAACAAAACCATGACCTCAGAAGACGCGTGGGATTTACCGATACCCATAGAGATTGATGTGTATAGATGGGGGATGAAATATCCTTCGTTCTTTTCACAGATGGAGGAACTTGTAGATCATGGAAACTAAAAATAAGATGAGATTAGATAGAAATATGGTGAATTTCCTCGTAAAGGTCTAATCCCTGGAAGTCAAAGGACTTCCTTGCAAGGATTTCAATCTTCGTTCAAGAAATCAATCTGATAATGATAAGATAGACAATATAATCAACAATGCAAAGTGAAAGGGACTAATTCGGTCCATGGCTATATGATGGTCTGATGGTGATACCTGATCCAAAGGGAGTCTAGGAATAAAAAAATGGCTCAAATAAGCAAGGATGTAGATAGTTGAGTACTCACAAAGGTGAGAAAGATGATAAATTTGATTTAGATGATTGATAAAATTCTAAATATGGCTCAAAGGATCTTATATGATTGTACAGGAAAAACTTGAAGAGCCTTACAGTAGTAAATTTATGTGATTTCATGTCTAAAAATAAAGATTAGGGGTCAAAATTCCTCTCTGACAGGAGTCATCGGTGATTGGGGCAATCAATAGGGATTGATATGAAAAATGTCAACAATTCTGTCAACAAGCCTGGGAAGAATTTTCAATGATTCAAGGAATTTCCAACGATTTTGGCAATCGTCAGCGATTGCTGTGAAAATGTACATGTTGATAATGGACAAATATGGGGCTTGAAAGGAATGATAGAAAGCTTGATTTCATCTTAAATATGATGCATAATAATGGAGTGAAGCAATTGAAACCTATTACCTTGTATGAATTGATGAATGAAGCTGAACATAAGATGTTATTAGAGAGAAGAAGATGGTAGATGCAAGAAGATTGCTAATGTTGAGTGGCCTCCATAAGGTTGGAGAAGTAACTGTTGATTCCTTGATTGTTGATGTTGATGATTTGAATTTATGAGAGGATTATGATATGGGAATGCTACACTGTGAGAGGAATGTCCAACTAGTAAGTTGGGATGAGAGAAGCTAACCTCAAATGGAGGCCTGGAGATTGTTTAGATAGAGATTCTAACATACCAGGGACCAAATTGTGACGATTGTGGGAATCTCCAGCAATTCACCTCGATTGTTAGAAACTATATATAAAAAAGCTTCAAGCCTCCATTTGAGGTTATCTTCTCTCTTCCTAACTTATCGGCTTGACATTTCTCTCATAGTGTAGCATTCTTGTATCATAATCCTCTCACAAAAATCACTAGAGATTTTGTAGAAAAAGGTTGTAACCACCTCCCAAATCAAGATTTTTTTTGTATTATTGAAGGATATATGTTCAAAAATGGTTATATAGGTTAGGAAGTTTATTAAATGGTTGAGAGGGTGTTGATTTTGTTTTTTTTAATTTTATTTTGGCTAGAATGTGGTTTTATTTTGTTTTAGGTGGTTTTTAAGAGGGGTAAAATAAGATTTTACAGTTGTGGAATATTATTTATGAGGAATAAATATAAAAAGGGGGAATTAAGAATTAAGATAAGGATTTAATGGATAAAATGGTAATGATGTGATAATTTATTTAATGTATAATATGATAGTGATGTGATAATGAAGGGTACTAGTAGATTCGAACACGGGGAATTAGCGATGCTAATTTTAGATGTCTACATTTTGCCCCTTTTTATTGAGTGTTCTGGAGACAAGCCGTGAAAATAAAATGAGATGTGATAAATGAATGATGCAAAATTATATGATGAGGTGCTCCCCATCAAACTAGGGATTTATGGCCTAAAAGGGAATCGATCACGAGTTTGAAAGATATAGATGGATGAAATATTAAAAGATGAAAGACAAATGATGCCCCAAGATAGGGTATAGAAACAAGATAGATGCCATCAGAAAATCAAGCGATAGGGGAACTAAAGGTTTCGTAAACTAAAGACGTATGGTTTGATTACAGTAAAGGGAAATAAAAAGGATTTTTTGACAAGGTCAAAGGACCAACGATTGATGTTGCCATAAAGGTGGGCTTACGAGGCCAAGAAATCAAGTGATATGGGAACCAAAGGGTTCGTGTCCTATAGACATATGACTTAACTATGCAAAAGATGATGGTTTGACGAGGTCAAGGGACCAAAAATTGATGTTTCCACAAAGGTGGGCTTACGATATTGGGAAATTGGGGATAAAATGACAATTTGATGAGGTCAAAGGACCATAATTTGATGTTTCCACAATGGTGAGCTTATGAGGCCTATATAGGGCTCCTGATGGTGATCACAGATGTAGTACTTGAGGAGGCATCTAGTTGAAAAATGTTGATTTTACTGAGTAAATGTCACGTTTTAGACACAATGATCTAACGGTGAGATGTGTTGATATTGTGTGGGTATTTATATATGTCGATATGATGATAGATATATTGATAGCTATGGATGTGGTAGGGTTGAAAACTATTAAAGTTGTGTTTTAGATATGATGTGTTATTTGATATTGATTTTAAAGTGATCTTAATGTTTATCAAAACCATGGTTAAGAATGAAACATGGATTGATTTATTTATACTGGATTCGATACATATGTGATGGGAAACAATAGAGTGGAGGATTTTTCACTTTTTACCTTTACAACAAATGTTAACAGATGACTAATAATGGGTAGTCACACATGGGATCTTGGATATAGAGATGAAGTGATAAGATGTACCTTCCTAGAACATGAGAAGGGGTTTGACATGTGTAGGTTGTGTGGGAAAAGAGGGTTCTCATTTTTAATATTTGTGTGGGAAAATAGGGTTCTCCTTTTCAATAGTTTCATAGGGAAATTCCCAAGCTATACATTTTAATTTTGACGTAAACCTATCGATGCGGGAAGTTTTCTTTGATGGGAAATTTGATTGATGTGGGAAGCTTTCCTAGGATATTTTTGATATTTGAATTTTTGAAGGTTGATCGATGTGGGAAGTCTTTTACATGGGTAGCCATCCTTTAAGGAAGTGGTCTACAATTTTGACTATTGAATTTTGATTTTTACATATAGTTGTCCTTCGAGGGATTGGTCTGTGATTTGACAGATAGTTGTCCTTCAAGGGATCAGTATACTTTATCTGATTTTTTATAAGAGCATCCATAGATATTTTTGACTTTAATTTTGAGCTAAGGGCAAGACCCTAATAAACTATTTCAAGGAGGGGAAAATAAATGTGTACACAAACTACACATGTATTCCCTAATACATATCTTTGGTTGATACAAGGTAGTGGATGTAATGATTGAGGGTTTTCCTGCTAAGGAGGAACTTGTCCATGTGAAAGATGTGATGAACAGAGTCATGATGCACGTCTTTAAGGATTTGATAATAAGTATGTAAAGAAGCTTGGGGGTATGTTAAAGTTGCAGGGAATGTTTGATAAGAGAGGATATAATTAAGGGGTGAAGATTGAGTTAGTTGGGAGAATGTGTGATCTTGGAAAGTAGGAACCTGATAGGATAGTTGGGATTGGATGGAAATATTTGATTATTGAGGCACATGAGAAGTAGGAATGTTAGTAGATTGGGATGGTTGGATAGGCATTCTAGTGATAATATCATATGAAGTAGGGATAGTGTTGATATGAGTTTATGATGGTGGAATAGGATACACTAATTGAGTGGATTGATATGATTGACATATCGTGGGAGGTCTACAAAATAAGAAGCCATAAATGGGGCTAGAAGGAGATCTAATATTTTCTAAAGGATCAAGAGATGGAGGTGTGACCAGTCAATGGGAAATAGACTAATGAGAGATAGGAGAATTGGTTTCAAAAGGGGGATCAATTTAGATGACTTGGTCTTCACAAGGTTGAGAGGCCATGGAAACACAAGGTTGGGAGACCCAAGGTGAGGTCTCAGGGTCATTTTTTGGCTACACAAATTTATGCCTAAGTGCTAGAGGTGTATGAGATTGGGGTGTGTAAGAAGTGGGAACATAGGTGCCCGTAGAAGATCAACGGATACAGGGCATGCTGGGGAAAGTTGGAATTTGGGACTTGGTCATTTTTCTTGCACGGGCTAAGAATGAATTGAGGGTTGGAAACATTTTGGATGAGAAGACTTGGAAACTATGCCAAGTTATTTTAAGAAAAAGAAAGAGATTAAGAGTCATGTGGAGTTCGAGCTAATAATAGGATTAGATCTAGAGTTAATTATAGGTAATCTATCATTAGGTGAAACTTGCATTCTTCCTTAGCTGCTTTTGTAGTGGCGCATAGCTATTATTAGCATAAAAACTTTTTTAAGAGTGCATGAGTAGTGAAGGGAGATTCCCCACTACCTGTGTGTGTGTGTGTGTGTGTGTGTGTGTGTGTGTGTGTGATGGTGTGTGTGTATTAATTTACACGGTTTGAAGAGGATCATGCATGGCTGGATGTATCAAAGTTATTTCGTTGGTGTATTAACATGCATGACTGTGTGATGCTAACAATGATGTATTCAGCTATTGTGTTTTGATGGATTAATATAATGGATATTTTTGGATGGATAATGCTTGTTGATGTATATGGTATTGTTTATTGCATGATAAATCTTATCTTAATCCTTGTTTGATTCATTATGTGCTTTGGTTGTGATATGATTCTTGTTATGGATTACCTTTAAATTACTTGTTATGGATATGGAATATTTGTATCACCATGCCAACACCTTGACAAATATAGTATAAAAAGAGTGACCTAATACCTTTGCATGCTTCAGGAAAGCACTAAGATTTGTCTAATTCATGGGCCAGCATGTATAGGCTTTTAGTAAGAAATTCAAACTGTATTTTGGCTCCGTTGTCAGGACCTCTTTTCAAGTTGTTACAAAGATGTTGCATGATGAATACGTATCGATTGAATTTAGCAAACATTGAGAGTTGGGTTGAAGATTTAGAAGAACACTTTACTCACAAATATAATACTGGACCTGATTTTGATGCTCATGCATGAGTTGAAGAAAATTTGTATCATGAAATCTATGAGATGTTATGAATGGCTAGTAGTATATACATCAAAGTGGAATTGGAGGTATAGAACATTTGTTTGGACATAAGAAGAATACCAGGATTTGTATGATGTTAATTTGACTTGGACATGCATTGTAGATCATTGGTGGAATGGTATTTTGAATAGTTATATGTTGGAGTACGTTGTTTCTACTTATTCCTACCCATAAGTTGTTGAGTTTCAGTTCTTGCACAAACCCAAAGGATCTTATTTGTGTGTTATCTATCTAGCGATTAAGATCTTGATTGTGACTCTAGATTTGGAAGAGTGACCTATGGCTAGCTAAACCCCACCTCGTATAGTGGAAGGGGCAAGTGTGGTGAAAGATGGCGGACCCAATGGAAAAAAGGTAGAGAGAAGAAAGGTGGCTTAAGTATAATGAGGTGTGAGAGAGGGAAATGGTGAAGAAGCATGATATTGAGGAGTCTGTGGAGTTGTGGAGGATGATGTCTCATGAAAAATTTGAGGCTCACCTGGAACAAGTGGAGCCAGATCATTAGGATCTCCCCCACTTAGGAAATCACAGTATAGAATCCCCTCTGGATTTTGATGAGAGTGTGTCTGATGAAGAGAGATTAAGGACCACCGGCACGCATCTAATCCCACCTGATGACCTTGCTCTTGCGCTTGGTGTTCTAGTTCCTAAAATAGTTGTTGGGAAACAAGCTAGTGTGGGTGATAGAGTAGTGAAGGGTAGATTTCAGTTTCCATTAAATACAAGTGTGCAATAGACAGGATTGATGACATCACATGAGACAACATATTTTTTATTTGGAGGACCGATTGGTGGTTTATTTTCTAGTGCGTCATCAGGAAAGATCATGGGTGCATAACACATCGGTAATACATGTGCAAGTAGCACAACTTTGTAGACCGTATGATTTCACTTTAGGTATAACAGTTGGGACATAGAGTATCTCATCCTCTGGTCTCTTGCCTACTACATGAGGTGGATTAGGATTTGGAGGCTCAGGATCTAGTGGATTTGGTGGTTCTAGAAGTGGAGGTAATACAAGTTATGGGCCTTGTGGGAATGGTTTGCACCAGTTGCAACAAGTCTATTATGAGATTTATATTCACCTACCAGATTTTAGATGTATTAAAGATGCAGTTGAGCACGTTCATATGTGTGAGATATTATGGCATGCTAAGGGGATCACAACTCCTGAGCGTAAGGCAAGCCAGTATGGTACTAATATTTGTGGGTGTGCACATAGTTGGTAGAGGAATTATGACCCCAAGCACATTATTGTAGATTATAAAGTGTTGTGTGATGCTTTCTTAGTTGATTTTCACATACCTAAGTTTAAACAGAAAAGCATCAGCACACTGAAGGAGATTAAATAGGGTATGGATGAGAGCATAAAGGAGTACGATGTGCATTTTAAAACTTTTCTATCAAAAATGTCTTATGATATTCACCCTTTCCAGTATACATAATGGTTTTTTCACTGTTTGATCAAACCTTTCAAAAGGGCACTCTCTCATAAGACATTTATAGATCCATGTGAGGCTTTGGAGGCAACTCTACGCGTTGAGGTGGTTGGGAGTGTAGAGACTAGAGGTATACCATTCTTGGAGGCACAGATTACATCTATGGAAAAATAGTTGGAGAAATGATCAGCCAATTCATCTCATGAGACATGCAGTGGGATATTGTGTATAGATTATGAGGTGGAAGCACATACCAAGGATAGTTGATCTCGTAAATGAGTGTGTTCCATGTTGTTGGATTGTGAGATCTATCACTTGGATCATGATTCAAGTTGGTGCCCCTTGTTACAATGCGTGATCAGGAAGAACTTATCTTATTACTATAATATTTTCAAGTCCCACACTCATGATACAAAGAATTGTAGGTTGATTGATCATATTCATGACACTATTGAGATTGGTGTACATCAGACCAGTGTTATAAACAGTTCTAAGGAGTAAGGTGAACATCATAATCATAACCAAAATGAAGGATGCTCTGATCGAGGTGGTAAAGGAAGAGGTTACCATGGTAGATACAGAGCCCATGATCACAGCGGAGGTAGAGGTGATTTCCCATGAGGAACCTATTTTACATGTGGATCCCCTAGCCATTATAGGCATGAATGCCCTCAAAACATAGTTTGTTCATAGTGCAGGAAGTAGTATAAGTCTCAAGAGTGTCCTAAGTTATATGAGCACATGCGTAAGAATTATGAGAAGTCATATCAGGGTACGGAAATGATTAAAGTATAGTGCATCATGGAAGATCAATGGATGTTGAAGTTAGTGTTTGATCCTGAGATGTTACCTGTGTTAGTAACTAGGTGCACTGAGGTTGCGTGCACTCATGATATTCCAATGTAGAATCCTATTATTACAGAACAAGATGTGATACTATGAAATATCCAGATCCTTCCCATTAGAAGTAAGTTTATCAGGAGACTATGGAGGTTATTAGAAACTTGTAGGGTGAGATACAATGCTTGAAGGAGCGGTCAGGGAAGCTAGAGCAGGTGAAGGCAGTTGAGCTTCCTCAGCGAGATGTTGATGACTTGAAAGAGGTTTGTAAGATTTTGTGTTGGGAAAATATCATTCCTTTGTTAGGATAATAACTGAAGGAGAAGGTACCATGCACTGGATCTGAGTGCGAAAGATAGATATCGCATGCGAACTTACCTCCTTATAGTCTTGAATATGATAAAGAGATCACTTTGAATGTAGTTGTTGATGGGTGGCTGCTAAGTAATATATTGATTGATACAAGTGCAGAAGTGAATGTAATCACTTTGGATACATAGAATCACATGGGGAGGCCACCATTATAACCCTCTTCAAATGTGTTGTCTATGGTGAATAGGACTAGAGCCACACCCATTGGAGTATTAAAGGATACTATTATTACGATACAAGGGGCAAAGTTTACAGAATACTTTGAGGTCTTGTCACTTGCTGAAGTAGATAGTCTCCTAAATTTGCTTCAGCACCCTTGGTGTTATGTGAATAATGTTGATCTACACTTCAATAAAGGTTATATCAATTTTCAAAACAAGAAGGAGCATGTGATTATTCCTTTGACAGATGGGAAAGCTACACCTTATGTAGAGCCATTAAGCGAGGAGGATCTTAATAGAATTTATGTGTGCACCATCAAAGATCCTGAAGTTACTAAGCCATCTAAGGAAGGTGTTATACAGTGGGATAATGCTTAGTTTATGAGTGATACAACGAGTGTTTACTGTGAAAACTAGGAGCATGAAACATATGAAATGTTGGGGTGAGAGATAAAGAAAACAATTACGCACATGATCAGGTCATGTGTTGTTCGTTGTTTGAGTCATAACCAGGTCCCTTACTATACTGGTGAAGGAAATCCTGATGTATTTATGTGTTCCCTTGAAGCTCAGTGGATAAATTAAGTAGAAAGAAGAAATATATTATTTTATACCATACACAGAAAAGTTGCACGCTGGGTGACTACACATAGAGATAACCTTTTGGAGTGGTGATAAGTGAGAATCACCTTCTCTACTATGTTTCTTAAGATCAATATACCTTCACATATATGTGAATTTCATGGGAAGGATTCTTCTTCCCATCACGTTCAGAAGTGTGAGAGACTCTGGATGGAGGGGAAGGAGGCCTTGCCACCATCACTTTCGGTACATAAGTTTTATGCCACTCTAAGCAGTTATGTGCACGCATGGTATGTTTATATCGAGTTAACAAGAACAACAGTTAATTGGCAGGAGATGACTTCAGGTATGATTCGGACCTTTGATTATTTTTCTACTAAACCTCTGGTGAATGAAGCATTACAAATTATAAAGCATCTTACAATGGGGGATAGTGCAAAGGTTGAGGAACTCATGTTAGATATGTTTAGGGAATTAGACTTAGAGGCGTGATTTGATGAAGAAGAGATAGATGAAGTGCAGCTTGGGTGTGTCTAGCTAGAAAAAGAGAAGGGTAAGATGGTTTACATGATTGATGATGAAGAAGTAGAGAATTTGGATGTTGATCACACTGTAGGTATGCATGAGGTCTTGGATAGTGCTGATGAGAAGGCACTCGCTTATCATGAGCCTATGAAAATGAATAAGGTCAACATTAGGATATATACATAACCTAAAGAGGCCATTATTAGTGACTATTGGTCTGAACAAGATGTGGCTAAGATTATTGAGTTGTTATGTGACTTCCAGGACTTATTTCCATGAGGCTATCACGAGTTGAAGAGAGTGCATCACTCTTTGGGTGAAATGAGGATCAAGTTAAAATAAGGGGCTCACCCAGTTAGGAAGAGGCCTTATCGGATGAATCCTAATCTAAGTGTCAAAGTAAAGGAAGAGATTGATAAGATGTTGAAATCTGTAATCATTGAGCCCATTGAGGAGACAAAGTGGGTTATCCATATGGTGATAAGCATCAAGAAGGATGTTAGGATAAGGATCTGTGTGGATTATAGGGAGTTGAATTATGTTTGTGTTATAGATCCTTTTCCCACACATTTTACATAGGAGATCTTGGAAGGCATTGTAGGGTACGAGATTTACTCTTTCACTAATAGATTCTCTAGTTATCATCAGGTACGGATTGCTAAGGAAGACCAGGAAAAGAAAACTTTCACCACTAAGTGGGGAATTTTTTCATACACAGTTATGCTCTTTGGGTTGAAGAGTGTGCCTACAGTATTTTCGTGCATTGTTGAGTAAGCATTTGAAGACTTTATACATAAGTGTCTTCAGGTTTATTTGGATGATTGGACTATATATGGGCTGGTAAAAGATCATTGTGACCACTTGATACTTATGTTTGAGAGATGTAGGTAGTTAAGCATCTCCTTGAATAGTAATAAGTGTATCTTTGCTACACCTTTTAAAACTTTGTTGGGACATATTATTTGTAAAGAAGGCTTGTTGGTCGATAATGCTAAGGTCATTGTTGTTTTGGGCTTAGAGGAGCCTACTAGTAAAAGTGAGGTACGTGGGTTCTTAAGACATATAGGTTATTATAGAAATTTAATTTAAGGGTATGCTAAGATTTTCGGGCCCTTAGAAGAATTGTTAAGGAGTAAGGGAAAGTTTCATTAGGATGTGGTGCAGCAAATAGCATTTGAGAAATTGAAGAAAAGACTCACTTCTACGCCCATTCTACACTTTCCTTCTTGGGATAAACCATTTTCATGTACATGTTGATGCCTCTGGAATGGCCATTGGCACAGTGTTAGCACAACCTGGTGAAGGGATTGTTGATCATCCTATCTATTCTGTGAGTAGGAATTTGAACCCAACTGAGCATAATTATACAACTACAGAGTGCAAAGCATTTTCCATGATTTACGCGTTGTATAATTTTAGACACTATTTGTTGGAAACTCCCTTTATGTTTTATACAGATCACATGGCACTTAAGTAATTTGTTAATAAGCTCATTTTGCAAGGGTGCCTATATTAGTGGGTTCTCTCATTTTAGGAATTTGACTTTGTAGTTGTCGTAAAACCAGGGAAGAGTAATTCAGGACTGAACCATTTATCAAGGATTAACTCTGGTGAGGATGCGTAGAGCATTCAGGACATGATATCAGATTCCCAGTTACTTAGATTGAATCAAGCACCCTCTGACTTGGAATACATTATTGTATTTTTGTGTACTAGTGTGGCACCTAAAGGGATGAAGAGATTAGAAAATAAACAAATCGCCATACGCATCGCACCTTAGATGTTAATTAGTGGAGATTTATACAAGTTAGGTCATGATGATATTTTACGTCAGTGTGTACTTGAGCATGAGCATGAATCTATAATGGGGAAAGCTCATGGTGGAATTGCAGGAGGAAATTATGCAGGAAATGCTACCGCACAAAAAAAATTGCTAGTTGGTCTTTGATGGGAAACACTATATAAGGATTGAAAGGAGTATGTCAGGGCGTGTGATCACTGTCAATGCCTTGGAAAGCCTAGGCATCAAGATGAGATGCCCCTGAGGTCAATTACAAGTGCAAAACCTTTTGAGAAATAGGTGATTAATTTTGTAGAACCTATTTCCCCACCAACAAATAGGACTGGGTCGCACTATATTATTACATGTACAAATTATCATATAAGGTGGGCAGAAGCACCGCCTATAAAGGATTACATGGAAACTATTGTAGTAAGGTTATTATGGGAAAACATTATCAACAGGTATGGATGTCCTATGAGCTTAACAAGTGATAGGGACACACACTTTTTGAATGATACTATCATAATATTATTAGTACAATTTATAGTGGCACATCATAATACAACATATCATTACCTACAGGCCAATGGGATTGTTGAGGCTTTCAACAAAATATTGGGACATATATTGACAAATATTTGTGATGTTGGAAGAAACGATTGGAATGATAAAGTCTTTGTTGAACTTTGGGCATATAGGACAACTTACAAAAGATTGAACAAGGCCACACCCTTTCAGTTGGTGTTTGGCACAGAGATTGTCTTACTAGTAGAATTTATGTTACCCTCCCTACGTATTGCGTGCACAAGAGGGTTGGATGATGAACAAACACTTAAAGACTGTATAGATAAAGTGATGTAGTTGGATGAGAGGCACACCAATGCACGTTGGAGCCAGAAAATTAAAAAAGGCCAAGCATAAGGCATGGCATGATAGGCACATTAAGAATAAGCAATTTGAAGTTGGATAGATGGTTATTCTTTATGACTCCAAGTTTGTGTGCCACCCTAGGAAATTAAAGGTGCATTGGTTGGGACCATATGTGGTGAAATATATACTTGATTCAGGAGCTTGTCAGTTGCAAGCATTGGATAGAACACAGTTTCCTGGTTATTTCAATGGGAGTAGGATGAAGCCCTATTATAAATAAGTCTTCCTGGTGTTTGTAATAAGGTAGTGGTGCCACTTAGATTAGATTTCCTTTAATGCATTTCTTTTATATGTGTTTCCTTTCTTCCTTGTTATGATTTGTGAATTTAGTTCATTGTTTTGTTTTAATAAAGCGTGATTGTGCGCTAGTAGCTGACTATTATCTAGTGAATTCATGCGCAGAGGACCATGCATACTTTTAGTGTGGGGTGGAGCAAATACATGATAAATGGGCCATGACTAAATGATCTCTGGAGGATGGGTATGTATAGAAGAAATATGGTGTAGGTGTTTCAGGTAAAGGTGAGGATCAAGAAAAATTGTTCATAGATGAAGACCATGCGTAGATGGATATACGTACAGTGTAACGCGAGGTAGGTAGTAGCATAGTAAACTACTTGGTGTGAGGCGCAGTGGATAGGTACTTTGGCGCATGAATGTGCACAAGAGGAGGTCTATGGCCAAGAAGTAGGGGGAAAGTCAAAAGATAATGACTGGGGCATGTAAAAATTAGTGAAATGTGTGAAAAAGGAAAAGAGGCGTAATTAATGTTGAGTACAGTGGTTGGTGAAGAGCAATCAATGCGGGAAAATTTGAAATTTTAATATAAGGAGGGGTTGCGATATCATTTTTACCTTACATTGTGAAGTGAAGTGTTTGAGCAAGTTGAAGAATGAGATGAAGAGTGAGTTGTGAACGGGAGTGTGTGAAAGAGTGAATAAAGACATCGAACCAAGGAGATTTGTGCATGGAATTATGTGGAGCTCCATCAGAGAGGCTATTTGAGAGAGGAAAAGGTGTGCAAGGAGAAAATTTTCAAGTTAGCATTTGAGGAGAAGTTAGGGCACACGTGTTTAAAGTTACAGCACTCAAATTTACTACAAGAACACATTTTTATTATCACAATGGCATCTAAACGAGTACTTAGAGTAACCGCAAGGGCAGGAAGAAAAAGGAAGTGGAATTAGAAGTGGAGGGTACCCCCAAAAGTAGGCTTTCAAAAATATAGTATCCATAAGGGGTTATAATTGGATTGGATTGGGAGTCGTACATCATAAGAAGTAAGGTAAGCGACTATAGTCATCAAACCAAGGACAACAGGGATGAGTTAGACATACAGTTGGTGGTGAAAACATATTTGAGAATAGAGAATGACATGGTCATCTATGACAACATAGGTCAGACGTTTTTGGTGGGTGTTGGAGTCATGTAGTTGTAGGAGTTATCATACTTTGGGAAACCTGAGAAATTATATCAATGGTTGATGTTCCGTGTCCATGAGGACTTCTTCTATTTTATAGGGCGGTGAATGCAACTTACCACACCCTTGATTGGGAAATTAACAGGGTTGAGGATTTCGAGCATGGAGATTAGCAGTTGATGCAGCCTAGAATTGTTAGTTAACACCTAGTCGTGCTAGCACATCACTCAGCCTAAGCTGAGCACTCACCCAAAGTGCACAAAGGTACCAGGTCCCTCTTAAAGGTTGCAAATAGAATGGTAGCATGACAAAGTAGTAAACATATATTTTAGAAACTAATCTATCTATTCAGCATTATACTTAACCAGATCTATAAGTGCTTAAAGGTAAATCATCATGAAAATAATAATATGCATTGATAAAACACATCAAACATTATTTGTTTGGCCAATTTCTTTATCTATTCATCGTACCAACAATACAGAAGCTTCATACAATACCAGGCATGCGCGCATGGATCTGTTACAATTATCCAGTCACATGTACTCATGTTTTTCTCATTCTTCGAAGCATGTGTCTCTATCTATCTCCTAAGTAATTCATTACATATATATAGGGTGGGGAACTATCCCTTTACCACTTAACTCTACCAGAAATAGTTTGCATGCTAATAACCGCCACATGCCTTTTTACAACTATAGCCATACATGCAAGTATGCTATCTATAGATCACTGATAGTTAACTATAGTGGTGGATCTATTCTTAGCTTATGCCCAAGCAAGAGTGAGTTGTCATGCTCTTCAAAGAATCTCCACAAAGAGTGGCACGTAAGTCTTGGCATCACTTTGTGTGCTCCGCACGCCAATCTCTAAGAATAGACCTAGTCTCCAAAATTGGCTAAGTCCTTGAGAGTCTGACTCTATACCTCTCCGCGTGATGCCTTCCTATACCTTCGCGCTTTTACTCCTATGTTGTTCTTCCGCACGGACTCTGTGTGCAAGTTCAACTAAGTGTTTTCTCTGATCAACATTACCCCACACTAATCTCATTGTCACCCCAACAATGGCGATGTCCAAAACTTATACAAAGAATGGATAAATAAAGAATGGTTGAATAAAGAATTTTGAATAAGGAATTTTAAATAAGGTATACATAGCTAAAAAAATTGTTTAAGCCTCAGGCCCCTCCATCTCATCCTAAAGTAGCAACTTTGGATATTCTTCTTTGATATTCACTTTGAGGTTCTCCCACTCCATTAGCACCACTCCTGTTATCTCAGGCATGTCTGCAATGATGGACTACAGCTCTTCCATGGTGAGTTTTCCTTGATCATTATGTATCACAAGCATTACACTTGACATAGAGGTTTTCACCCCCTCCAATACATCCATCTTCTGAGAAATGAGCTTCCCAAGCTCCTCTAACCTCTCCCTATGCGGTGCATGTGTCGTAGCCAGTGTCTCACACTTCTACTTCACCAAGAGTAATCATGGAGCATGGCCTAGGGAAGCATCCTTCATCGCCTTGTGTACTTTATTTTCTTCCTCCAAGGTTTTTATCTTGATCAGCACATCTGGGGTTGTGCATATTGTTAGCGCATGATAAGCTTTCTCTAATTCGTCGTGGGTGACTTGCAATAGGCCTTCATAAGTAGCAATCTTCCTGGCTACTACAGCCTACACTTTTTCTACCTTTTCCCTGGAGTCCTTAGGCTATGAGGATACACGCACCTTTTCATCTTCCAACACTAATGTTATTATTGTCTTTACATAATGCATTACAGAAGGAAATTATTTTGGCACTTGGGATTCCAAATGTGGGCGTACTTTAAGGACATCATCCCCAATTTCCTCTGCCATATTAACAAAAGTGTCGTATTTCCTCTTAATCAAATCATTTTCCTGTACAACGTGCATTATCTCCACATCCATAGCTTTCAATTTCTCCGTCAGTGCCTTGATGGTAGTAGATTTATCTATGTTTCTTCTTGCTACTTTGGAGGATACCTTTACCAAAGCATTGCTCACCTGCTCATCTATCATCATTGTTGGCTTAATCATCATGTGGCATGTTTCAGGGGCCTTCTTTAATCATCTTGACGCACATGATTCTTCACCGATATCAAAATTGGGCTCGTCCATATGGGTGTGCATCAACCATGAAAGTTACTTCCTTATGTGTAGAGTTGCCTTGTCCTCATCCATGAGCACCCAACCGAATAAATCCTTCTACTAGATGGTGCTCTAGAACCGAGCACGAATACTCAACTTTGGGTCTTCTGCATACCCCATGGTATGTGTCTTGGCATCCTCCCCTATTCTACGGGATCTGGGACCCTCTTGGAATGGCTACATCAAGGTTAGGAATACCAGAGGTATCCCCACCCTTGTCCTGTGTAGCCTCTGATTGATCCCCTTCTTCTCCTTCCATCTTCTCCTCCTTGTGTTGAGGCTCTTCTTCAGCTGGAGATGAAGGTGCCTTCTCCTCAGATTCTTCTGTCTCCTCACTCAGCCTGAGTTTTCTTCATTTCTTCTCCTCTGGCTCCTTCACCTGTGGGGTTTCTCCTTACACCCTTATGCACTTAAACACCTTCTTAAATCTTTATGCACCCTGCTCCTCCCCTATAACTCCTTCTCCCTAGGGATTTGTCGCACACTCCTCCTCCTGGCCAGATGGCTACTTCCTCCTTTGCACCAGGCCGCCACTATCTTTGTGTTCTTCATCCTCTTCCTCATCATCTTGTTTGGGTGCAAAGGGCCTAGGTTCAAGATTTTTCTTCATAGTATGCTTTCCCTTCGGTAGCCCTGGAAGCAAAAATTCATTCTCCACATACTTGTTATTCTCCATTTTGGGCTTCATTTGGAGGTATATTAGTGCGGCCCCGATATCCACAATGGCCAGTGTTTCTAGCTTAATGCTCAAGATCTCTAAGATGTTATTCTCGTTGTATGCATTCCTCCCTGGATATCCATAAGTCTTCTGTAGGGTGTGATATTCACAATCCACCTTGTCTGCATTAAACACCAACCTCCGTGTGTTGGTGAACCGATGAACTACAGCTTGGAAGTATTGTGCGGGAAATGCGTATGGAAGTTTGCACCAGGGGCTCCACGACCCATCTATCATTGGAAAGCGCGTAATACATAAGTGCTGGTAGACTATAAACTGTACATGTTTCCCTAGGACCGAAGGCAAGTCCTTGGGTATATGTCATTCTTCTCCAAACACCGCGTGGAGCCTATCATACCACATCTCTGCTCACTCCTTCACCTCTTCCATCATCAACCCCTTGCAGAGATACTTGCTGAATCGCTCAGCTGGAGACTTGTAATTTATGGGGTATTCCCATATATTCTCTTTTGGGCCATCTGGTACCCCAATCTCCATGAAGACCAAACTTAGTAGGACACAGCCAAAACTTATCTTATTCCCTTCACGTGCTTCCTCTACTATCTACTCTGCAATGAAGCTGGAAATGTTATAAGTGGCTCCTTCTGACATGAACTTTTCCACATGCAGCCACATAGAGTTAACTTGTGACCAACATTCTTGGTCATTCAATTTTGTGGTTAGATGTGTTGTTGCCTGTACTACTGGACAATTTTTTAATTTGTCAATGTCCATTCCGCGCGGTCCTTTTTGATAGCCCAACACCTTCTGTGTCTCCAAGATGGTGCTTTTGTCAGCTAATTCAGTCTTAATACTTCACCATTGCCCGTAATCCAGTAACTATGGTAATAAGAATGGGTGTCGATCTTACCCTCTGTCCTGCAAAGTAGAAGAAGTCCTCATGGACTCGGCTCATCAGCCATCTATACAAGGGTGCATACTTTCCAAAGTATGGAAGCTCATAAATATGGTAGACACCATTTCCTTTTAGTAGCTTTTCCCCAGCATCATCATATATCAGCATGTCATCCTCAGTGCACCTGTTCATTCGAGAAGTGAGAGGTCATCTAATTTCTTCTGGTTTTCATTGGTCTGGTGATTGTATTCACTTATCTTACTCTGTCTTATGTGGGTATTCCATTCCTACCCCATAATAACTTCCTCAGGGTACTGCATTTTAGAAAAATTACTCTCTGGGGCCATCTCCTCCTCTTCTTCCACCACCACCTTCTTCTTTTCCTTTACCGGAGTTGCTTTCTTCTTTGTGCCATTCTTCTTTTAGGGTTTTTTTTCTAGATTTTTATGCTGTAAGTTTTTTGTGGTTTACTTCGAACCCTACTTGATCCAACCGTGCCCTAATTTGCAATCACAAACTTGTGTACCCTAGCTCTGTTTTGTTACTCTACTTTGTCAAACCCTTTTCCTAGGGGATTCAAGCCCTTCTAATAACAAATCTCTCTTCTACGCCTGGTTCGCTTGCTTCGTACCTTAAATCTCTTTACTTATCTCTTCATGTGTAGTTCTTTGTCAAATTTTCATAGTTGCAAGGGTAAAAATGAAATCACATCCCCTCCTTATATAAATTTCCACTTTTCACTACATTAATTAGTCCTCCACCTACCAAATTATCCTCATTTATTACCCATTTTTATCATTTCCGTGCGGTATATCTTTGTGCCAAAATATATAACCTTCTAGTGCGCCTTTTTACCCTTTGTCACAGACTTCTCTTCAGCGCGCACCCTAGCACCCGAGTACCTCGTCACTACATGATCTCCTGGTAATTACCATGGCCACCGCTTACCTCATGTTATACATTTTGTCATCCATCTTCATCCTTTCTTATCTTGAGAAGCAATCTTTTGTCAATTACCCTTAGCAACCTTCTTTATCAACACCCACAACATGACATCTTCACAACATATACCTGAGAGTCACCAACAATCCACCCAACATGAAAAGGATGTGCAGTCCTCTATGCATCAACATGCTTCATATTGTAGTTAGCTTCATGCGTGTAAGCATGCTTATTACACAAACAAGAGCTAAATTGACAAAGCATAATGACGATGAAAGAAATATGTTAAGGAAATGCATAAAGGGAAACCTAATTTATCTGGCAATACTGCCTTATTACAAACACCAAGAAGACTTATTTATAGTAGGGCTTCAACCTACTCCCGTTATAAGTAACCAGGAAACCTTGTGCCATCAATTTTTTCCAACTGGCAAGCACCTGAACTCAAGTATATGAGTGATAACATATGGCCCCAACCAATGCACCTTGAGCTTTCCTGGATGGCGCATAAACTTGGAGTCATATAGAAGTACCATTTGTCCCACCGTAAGTTTCTTACCCTGATGTGTCGATCATGCCATGCCTTTTGGCATGCTTTCTCCTATCTCTGACTCTAGCGTGTGATGGTTTGGTGCTCATCTAGTTGAACCATCATAACAATCTGTTCTTCCAAGGCTTGCTCATCAGCTAGACCTCCAGCACGTGCAATGCACAAAGAAGGTAACATAAATTCTAGAGGAAGAACAGCTTCTGCACCAAACACTAATTGAAAAGGTGTGGCTTTGTTCAATCTTTTGTATGTTGTCTTATAAGCCCAAAGAACAGTAGATACTTTATCATCCCAATCTTTCCTTCCAACACCACAAATCTTGGTCAATGTGTGGCTCAAAATCTTGTTAAAAGCCTCAGTAGTCCCATTTTCCTAAGGGTGATAGGGTGTAGTTTTATGGTGGGCAACCATAAACTCGTCTAAAAGAATTCTTATTGTCTCATTTAAAAAATGTGTGCCCCTATCACTTGTTAAACTTAAAGGACATCCATACCTTGTAAGAACATTCTCCCATAAGAACCTTGCTACTGTAACCATTGTATAGTCCTTGGTAGGTGTTGCTTCTTCCCATCGGGTAAGATAATATGTACAAGTGATGATATAGCGCAATCCAGTCTGGCGTGCGGCTAGTGAAATAGGCCCAAAAAAGTTAATTTCCCATTTCTCAAAGGGTTCTACACTTGTTATTGGTCATAGGGGCATCTCATCCCTTTGTCCTAGTTGACCGAGACGTTGACAATTTCACATGTCTTACAATACTCTTTACAATCCTTGTACAATGTTTCCCACCACAAACCAGCAAGTATGATCTTGCACGCTGTTGCATCACCTGCATAGTGGCCACCTACAATACCACCATGTGCTTCTTCCATTATGTCCTTTCGTTCATGCTCCAAGACACAACGGTGTAACACCTCATCTCTGCCTAACTTGTACAAATCACCACTAATTAACATGAATGGTGCCACGTGAATAGCAAGTTGTTTCTTCTCGAAATCCTGCATGCCTTTTAGTGTCATATCAGTCCTTAGAAAGACAAAAATGTCCTCCAATTCTGATGGCACGCATTGTAACCTATACAGATGTACATCAAGCATGGTCTCTTCTATTGTTTGTGCCTCTTCTCCTAATTGAATTCTAGACAAGTGATCCAGTCCACAATTGCTTTTGCCTAGTTTTACCACAACCATAAAGTCAAACTCTTGAAATAAGAGTATCCATCAGCATATGCACCCCTGTAAGATAGGCTTGTTCACCAAATATTTTAATGTCATGTGATCTGTATAAAACACAAATGGTGTAGCCAATAAATACTAATGAAATTTTTGCAAGGCATAGATCATGGACAAGGCCTCGCGCTCTGTAGTGGTATAATTCTGTTCTGCAAGGGTCAACTTCCTACTAGCAAAGAAAATGGGATGATCAACGATACCTTCTCTTGGTTGAGATAAGACAGCATCAATGGCTGTGCCAGAGGCATCCACATGAACATGAAAAGGTTTATCCCATGAAGGAAAACACAAGATAGGTGCGGTAGTAAGTTTCTTCTTCAATATCTCAAACGCGCGCTATTGTGACTCCCCAGTAGAATGTACCTTTTCCCTGGAGCAATTATTCCAAGGGCTCGGAAACTTTTGCATACCCTTTTATAAACTTCCTGTAATACCCTGTATGACCCAAAAATCTACGCACCTCGTACTGACTGGCTAGTGCTTTCAAGCCTATGATAACTACAACTTTAGCTGGATCAACCAGCAACCCTTCCTTGCAGATAATATGTCCTAAAGTGTGCCAAAGGGAGTAGCAAATATGCACTTCTTGATGTTCAATGAGATACTCAACCATCAACATCTTTCAAACATTAAGCGCAGATTGTCACAATGATCCTTAATTAGCCCATAAATGGTCCAATCATCAAGATAGACTTGTAAGAAGTTATGAATAAAATCCTTGAAGGCTTGTACCACTATCCTTGAAAATACAACAGGTGCATTCTTCAATCCAAAGGGCATCACAGTATAGGCAAACCTTCCCCATTCAGTAGTGAAGGTGGTCTTCTCTTGATCTTTCGGGGAAATCCTAACCTGATGATACCCTAAAAATCCATCTGTAAATGAATATATTTTACACCCAGCCACTCCTAATATTTCCTCCGTGAATGGCGTAGGAAAGGGATCTATAACACATGCTACATTCAACTCCCTATAATCAACGCAAATTCAAATCCTACCATCCTTTTTTATGCTTATCACCATAGGACTGACCCATTCTAATTCATCCAATGGTGGAATGATCCCAAATTTCAACATCTTGTCAATCTCCTCCTTTACTTTCTCGCACAAATTGGGATTCATCTGATGAGGTTGCTTCCTAACAGGGCGCACACCTTCCTTGAGCTTGATCTTCATTTCTCCAAGTGATATATGCACACCTTTAAGTTCATGGTATCCTCTTGGGAATAAGTCCTCATAGTCTTGAAGTAACTCTATGATCTTTGCTACCTCTGATTCTGACCAGTAATCCCCAATTATCACCTCCTTAGGTTTAGCTTCTGTGCCTATATTTACTTTTTTGTCTTTATAGGTTCATGATATGCATGCACATCTACATCCGCACTGGCCAACACTTCACGTGTTCCATGTGAATGATCCCAATCCAAGTGCTCAACTTCCTCCTCATCAATTATGTAAACCATCTTCCCCTTATCTTTTTCCAGAGAAGCGTGCTCAAGTAATATGATATCATCTTCTTCATCCGCAAAACGCACCCCTGTCTCTGTCTCACCAAATAATTCCTAAATAAGTTCTTCCACTTTCCCACAGTCTCCCATGGTTAAGCACTTGATAAACCTTAAAGTTGTGTTCACTAGTGGTGTAGATGAAAAGAAGTCAAATGTTTGGATCATCCCTATATTCAAAGTTTTTCAATTTCCAGTGTCGCGATGTAATTCAGCATAGACATACCAAGCATGTGCATAACCTTGTAGAGTAGAATAAAACTGATGCACCCAAAGTGAGGGTGGTAATGCTTCCTTTCCTACTATCTAGAGTCTCTCACACTGTTGGATATGATGTTAAGCAGGTTGATCACCATGATAAGGGCTTAGTTTTTTAGGTGCATTACTTCTTGAAAACCTAGTTGATAAGGTGGTCCCAATTGTTCCCCATTTTAAGATATTATCCTTGTGGACTACCCACTAGCGCGCAGCCTTCCCGCCCAAAGTATATGACAGCGTATCTCATCATTTAAGCTGGTCAACCTAGTTTGTTTCCATGACCTGTAAAAATCCAGCCAAATCTTCAGATCCAGTATAGCAGGGTACTGCGCGACCTATACATCGAACAGAGTGAAAACCTATTTTACAAGTAACCATGTGATTAACTTTGCACCCCACCAGTTCATAAGTGCCATGAGCCCAACTATCACAAGCAATACTAGTAGTATCATTGATTGACTGAGAATCTTCCCAATGAAGGATTCCTTAGATGGATCATTGACCTCTGGGTCCCGAATAGTGCATATATAGATTCTGTTCAAGTCCTCTTCAATTAAAGGTTCCACATATGGTACAGATTTCCCATCTGTCAATGGTATTATGACCCTTTTCTCCTTGATCTTGAAGCTGATATACCCCTTGTTAAACCTCAAATCAGCATTGTTCACATAACACCAAGGGCGCCCAAGCAAAGCTAGGAAGTTATTTGCTTCCACAAGTGCTAGCACTTCGAAGTCTCATGTGAACTTGGACCCTTGTATAGTGATAGATGCATCCTTCAAAACTCCTATGGGAGTAGCTTTCATTCTGTTTGCCATGAACAATACATTAGATGATGGCTGCAATGGGGGTCTCCCCATTTGTTCCCATGCATATAATGTAAGTACATTTACTTTTGCACCTGTGTCAATCAGAATATTGCTCAGAAGCCACATGTCCACAACAGCATTCAAAGTGATCTCCTTGTCATAATCAATGCTATCGGGGGGAAGATTCACATGAAGTATTTTTCTTCTAGTCTCAGTTCCCACGCACGGAGTATTCCCTTTCAACCAATTTCCTAATAAAGGAATAATATTCTCCTGGCACAACGTTCTACATACCTCTCTAATGTCATCAATATCCAACGGGGCTTGTTCTGTATCCTTGTGCTCCAATTTCCAAGACTACTCTTTCAAACCTTGTATCTCACCTTAAAGGCTCCTAAGGACCTCCATTGTTACCTGATAGACTTCTTTCTGATGATCTAGATCTGGATATTTAGCATGTAAAAACCTCCTCCCTAGTGATTTTTGGCTTCTGTTGCAACACCTCTCTTACGTGTGCCGCCTCTGCTCGTGTGGTTATCTTGACTGTCATTGCCTTAGGTTCTAGTGTTAACTTGGGCATCCACTGATTCTCTATGCAAGCGCTAGATTCTAACCATCCCCGCACCCTTGTTTTCTTGTTTGTGCTACTTACTGAGATGCTCATACAAGTCTGGACACTCTTCATAACTATGCCCCTTTCCACAAAATGAACAGGAAATATTATGTGGGCATTCGCACCTATAATGGTCAGGTGAACCACATGTATAGCAAGTTCCTTGAGGGAATTCACTCCTTCCTCCACCTCAGCCTCGTCCTCCATATCCACCTTAATATCCTCGTCCCCTTTCACGAACCCCTTCAAACCTTCTGTCATTCCTGTTATAGCTCGTTTTATTATAACCCATATCCTGATGCCCATTCTTCCCTTTAGAATTATCATCCACACTCACCTTTCTTACCCCAATATCAATGGCATCATGGATCTAGCCAATCAATCTACAGTCCTCAGTATCATGGGTCGTGGACCTACAAATTTTACAAAAGGAGGATACATTCTTCCTGATCGCGCATTGTAGTAGGGGGCAGTGACTAGCATCATGATTCAAATGGCAAATCTCACAGTCTAATAACAATAAATGTATAGTTCTGTGAGGGTAACTATCCTCGGTATGCCCTTTCACTTCACAATCTGTACGCTAGATTCCTGAGTGTGTTTCATGAGCTGAGTTTACCGATAATTTCTCTACCTATTTTGCCATAGCTACTATCTGAGCTTCCAAAAATGGACTAACTCTAGTGTCAATACTCTGAACTAGTTCAGCATGTAAAGTGGCTTCTAATGCTTCGCACAGATCGGTATAAGTCTTATGCGACAGTGCTCTTCAAAATGAGGTAATCAATCCCTCGACAAACCATTGTGCATGCTGACTTGCATGAATGTCATAAGAGAGTTTTGATAGAAGTGTTTTAAAACACGCATCATACTCACGTACACTTTTAGTAGTGCCTTTCCTTATATCCTTGAGTGCGCTTATACTCTTCTACTCAAACTCTGGGATGTGGAACTCTTTTAAGAAAGAATATTTCAATGTTGCATAGGCAATACAAGTTTGATTGGGATCAAAGTTCCTATACCAACATTGTGCCCGCGCCTGCAATGTAGTAGCAAATTGACTTGCCTTGCACTCAGAGGCCATAATACCTTTTACGCGCCACAATATTTCACACATATGAACATGCTCAGTAGCATCCTCAATACCTTTGTATTCTGGGAGATGAAGGGACATCTCCATATAAATGTTTTGGGGTTGCTTCAATACCACCCAAACCACCAGAACTAGAACTGCCCATACTACATGATCCTCCTCCAAGATTTGGAATAGGTCCCATGGATGCACTCCCTTGTTCCCCAACAGTGGTACTATACTGGACCCCTATATACTAGGAAGTATTCCCAGCTCCAGAGGTGATTCCCACACTCGGCGTGCTCATATTCTATACAAATGATGAGCCTGAAAACGTACCCCCAAAGAATAATGAAGCTATCTGTGCTGCCATTGATGTACTTTCTGTCTGACCTGTTTCTGTGCTTTCACTTCCTAAATTAAAACTATTTTTACCTGTTGTACTAGATAATGGAAAACCAAGTGCAAGGGCTAGGTCAATAAGTTGCTTAGATGCGCGCCCGTGGCCCAAGTCATATCTACTGGAATGCTTCCATGTGAGGCCAAAGAGGGTTCTCTGTCATGCTTTCCTAGATGGGGGAGTTCCTGATGCTCTTACCCTTCTTCCTCCTCATGAGCCTCAAATCCTTCATGACCCATCTCTCTCCATAGCACCATCCATTCTATAATTTCTTATCTCTTGCATAACTCCCTCTCGCGCACCTCATCATACTTCAGCTACCTCTCTTCCCTTTTTCGTGCTGCTACAAGGTCTGCCATCTTTTGCCAATCATGTTCCTGCCCCCATGTGTGGAGATTTTTTTAGCTTTCCATGGGTTTAGCTTCCAAGTTCAATGTTACCATTAGTATTTTTATTTCCAATGGAATACCTTGCAAATACGTCCCTCTAGGATATCGTAGGAACTGGAACTCTGCTACCTCCAGGCACGAATAAGTTGAAATTGAATACTCCAAAATATAGCTATTTAGGACACCGTGAAACTAGGTATCTATCACGCAAGTCCAACTCAAGTCAGCATCATATAGTGTTTGAAATTCCTCCTATGTCTAAACAAGTGTGTGATACCTCCAATTCCGCTTAGATGCATATGCAATCAACCATTCATATAATTCTACTGGAAAGATAACAAAGAAGCTTTCGTACAAATTTTCATATAGATTCTGCTCTACCCAAGTGCGTGCACTAAATCTAGATCCAGTGTCAAACCTCCATGCATATTCTTCCTCTAGATCATGAATCCATTCTTCAACACTCGCCAAAGTTAGCCAGTATGTCTTCATTGCGAACCATTCTAAAAAACAACTGAAAAAGAGGTCACAGCAACGGAACCAATGATGCAACCTAGAATTGTTAGTTAACACCTAGTCGCGCTGCCACATCACTCAGCCTAGGCTGAGTGCTCACCCAAAGTGCACAAAGGTACCGGGTCCCTCTTAAAGGTTGCAAACAGAATGGTAGCATGACAAAGTAGTAAACATATATTTTAGAAACTAATCTATATATTCAGCATTATACTTAACCAGATCTATAAGTTCTTAAAGGTAAATCATCATGAAAATAATAATATGCATTGATAAAACACATCAAACACTATTTGTTCGGTCAATCTTCTTTATCTATTCATCGTACCAGCAGTACAGAAGCTTCATACAATACCAAGCATGCACGCATGGATCTTTTACAATTATCTAGTCGCATGTAATCATGTTTTTCTCATTCTTCAAAGCATGTGTCTCTATCTATCTCCTAAGTAATTCACTACATAATATATATAGGGTGGGGAACTAGCCCTTCACCACTTAACTCTACTAGAAATAGGTGGCATGCTAATAACAGCCACGTGCCTTTTTACAACTATAGCCATAAATGCAACGATGCTATCTATAGATCACTGATAGTTAACTATAGTGGTGGATCTATTCTTAGCTTATGCCCATACAAGAGTGATTTTTCATGCTCTTCAAAGAATCTCCACGAAGAGTCGTGCGCAAGTCTCAGCATCGCTTTGTGTGCTCTGCACGCCAATCTCTAAGAATAGACCTAGTCTCCAAAATCGGCTAAGTCCTTGAGAGTCTAACTCTACACCTCTGCATGTGATGCCTTCCTATACCTTCACACTTTTTCTCATGTTTTATTCTTCCACGCAGACTCTGTGTGCAAGTTCAACTAAGTTTTTTCTCTGATCAATAGCAGTAATCTCAAGGATGATGAGGTTGTAGAAGAAAATTTTGTTGCACTAGCTTATGCAAGAGGAGGGCCCACGATGGACATAGTCAAGTTAGAAAAATACCCTATAATTCAATCAGTTACACACCTCCTCACCAAGTTGAATAACCAAGAGCGTTGGAGCCAGGTAAACAAAAGATGGCTCCATATCACCAAAGAACTGACATAAGGAGTCATATATAATTTGTCATTTTTCATTGCTAAGACCATCATTGAAGAAGTGCACCATGGGGATAAGATAAGTTTTGGTGTTATTTTATTTTCCCTTGTGTTTGTGGAAATTGGGGTGCTCGATGGGCTGATGGAGAATATTAGGAAGTTTCCTAAAGAGAAAAAGTCCCTTGCAGACAGGTTTTCAAAATATACATGTGAGGGATCCATGAGTGGTCCTTATAAGAAAAGGCTTGAACTTTGGTACAAGCACCTATATGAGGATTTTGAACATGAATGGATAACACCCAAGGATCTCCCTTTAGTATTAGATAAGAAGGTACAGTTCATTGTATATCAACATTTTTGTATAGGAAGATTTGGGATGAAGGATGGAAAGTGGAGCCCCTGGTACAAACTACCTTTTGCATTCACCGTGTGTTACTTCTAGGCATCGATGCACATATTTTCAAACACACGCAGATTGGTGTTTTATGTAGATAAGGTAGACTCAGATTATCATACGAAAGAAATATGTATACCCATGTATGTCTACTTACATAGAGAAGATGATCTTGGATGATATAAGCATTAACTCAATGAGTTTGGCAGTTGGAAATCTTGGTGTAGCTGAGGTATACCTCTACCTTAAGCCCAAGTTAGAAAATAAAAGATATACTGAAAATGAGTTCAGGCTTCCTGAACTTCCAAAGGGAAAACACATGGTGGGTATGTTGCAAGATGAAGAGCCCATAGTATCAAAAGAAGAAGAATAATTAAAGGAAGACAGTTGTGGATTGGGTAAAGAGAACACACGAGGAAACTCCTCCCATGTAGAAATAATAGCAAGTAGGAGAGGAAACATGTGTTAAGGAGATAGGGATGGATGTTGCAGGTGCTAAGGAGAAACAATTCAAGAGGGTGCTGAGAAGAACAAGGACCCCAGGAACAAGCGCAAGCACATGCACTTCACATCCCAAGGAGCTTAAGACCTCTCCTACTAAGCATGTGCCAGAGAAGAAGAAACGATGGAAGTATATACCAAGACAAAGTGAGGAGGAGTTGGATGAAATCGTGCACACAAAAATAGAACCACCTGTCATTGAGCTAGATGTAGAAGAGCCTTGGCATGAAGAGGTAAATTATGATAAAGAAATTTTAAAGGAGCACGAAGATGTGGGTAAAGATGAAGAGAAAGATAATAGCGTACCTTCTGGTGAGCTAATGAATGAACAAACAAGCACTGCATGGGAAGGCTTGACCTTGGGAAAAGGGGTGCATGTTCCTAAAGGTAGGCACTTGGGGAGAGATAAGGAGGAGATGTATCAAATTTCCATGGGTGGGTATGTTAATGATTCCACAAAGATAATTTACTCCAGGTTTCAAAGTAATTTGGAGCCTGAAGAGTTTTATGGATGGGAGTTGATGGAACCTGAAGCAACCAACTTGCTTACCAAGAAACAAATCTTTTGGAGCATGCAAACTCATATTGATGAGCCTTTGATATAAAATAATATGCATGCATGATGAGTAGGTGAGTAATGCATTGAATAAAATGGCAGAAGAGGTAGCGTGCAGGGATATACATAAATAATTTGTGATAAGAGCTCTTTTGGAAGAGAATAAGAGCATGAAAGAACAAGTGGAATGACTATCTGAGGGGTGGAAGAAGGATAAAGAGAAACAAAATAACATTCTAGATTGTGTGGCAAAGTTGGGGAAGGAGATCATAGATGTGCATCTAGATGTTGATGAACACATCAAACAAACTTATCAGTCTTATTTGCACTTCTTACAAGATTGTGTGCAATTAGTGATCAAAAAGTAGTTGGGCGCGCTATGAGAGACCATGGAGATAGCTACATAGAAAGACAATAATATTGCAGCTTAGAAGGAAAAATCCAGGATACAATAGCGCACAGAATAGTTGGGTACGAATCTCTACTTCATACCTTGAAAGATGAAATGAAGGGGGAAAACTCAGCATTAAATATGTGTACAGACCCAGAGGAAACCATTAAGACAAGAAATTTGGTAGAGGAAATTGAGGTTCTTGCTACAAAGAATGATGATACTCTTGGGCACAAGGAGAGGTTTTCATTATTAATAGAAAAGCATGAGGTGCTCACAGCATCCTGAGACCCTCACAAGGAAAGATAAAGGAAATTGGGAAACTTATAGCTTGACGCATGCATATAATGTATGAGATGATCTCTAGTTTAGCAAATGTTCTTAGGGTGCTACAAAATGAGGGCAAGAATATGACCTTGGATGAGATGGATGGAGTACTTGCAGACATCCTTGAAAAGATAAAGAAGGTTCTCAGTGATTGGAATGAGTTAGAGATAGAAATTAAGAGTGAGTACCCTGAGTTACTTCTAAATTTAGAGGGATATAATGCATTGTCTCTTTTGGTATATCTTCATTCATTATGTACAGACACTATTTTATTCTTGGAGAGACAAGGCATGATTACCCATTTCTGAGAGTGGAAATGAAGCTAGTGTGGGGTAATGTTGGCTCGACAGATTTATGCCTAAGTGCAAGATACACATGAGATCAAAGTGCGTAGGAAGTGGACATTTAGGTGCAAGTAGAAGATCAATGGATATAGGGTGCACCATGGAAATTTGGAGTTTGGGACTTAACCATTTTTCATGCACGAGCTGAGAATAGATTGAGTGTTGGACACATTTTGGACAAGAATACTTGGAGACTACGCCCAGGTATTTATAGAATAAGAAAGAGATCAAGATTCATGTGGAGTTTGAGCTAATAATAGGATTAGATCTAGATTTAATTATAGGTAATATATTATTAGGAAAAATTTGCATGCCTCCTTAATTGCCTTTTTAGTGGGGCATGGCTATTATTGGCATACAACCTATTTTGAGAGTGCATGAGTAGTGAAGGGAAAGTCCCCACTACCTATATATATGTATTTATTTGCACGGTTTGAAGAGGATCATGCATGACTGGATGTAACAGAGTTATGTCCCTGGTGTATTTGTGTGCATGACTGTGTGATGGTAACTATGATGTATTCAGCTATTATATTTTGATGGATTAATATAATTGATCTTTATGAATGGATAATGGTTTTTGATGTATTTGTTACTGGTTATTGCATGGTAAATCTAATCTTGATCTTTGCTTGATCCATCATGCACTTTGATTGTGATCTGATTCTTGCTATGGATTACCATTAATTACTTGTTCTGGATATGGAATATTTGTATGACCGTGTTAACACCTTGACAAAGCTAGTATAAAAATAGGGACCTGGTACCTTTCTGCGCTTTGGGTGAGTGCTCAGATCTATCTAAGTAATGGGCCAGCACATATAGGGTTTTATTATGAAATTTAGACCTCATCGTTCAAGGAAGGAATATCATTAGATATATTATAGTGTTGTGTTGTCTCTTTTTGAGAAGCGGTATTAATAGGCATGAAATGGGAAAATATTTTTTTATGAAATTTGTTATCAAACAAATCAAGAAAAGAAGTTTTTATTAACATTATTAATTAGGAAATGTGAGAAAAAGAAAATGTGGATAACGAGGGTTCCTAATATATGGTCGTTTGAGGATGGTTTGAAGTTGTTATGGTTGTGGATTCCATGATATACCTGAAGGTACATGAGGCCCATGTCTGTACAAGATTTATAACGTGGCTAGAACACTGTGATGGCTTTCTTATTGGGTGATTAAATCCCAATTAGGTCCACCTGATATGGGATTATTTTGATGTGTAAATTTAATGACTGTGTTTGGATGTGTTTGAAGAAATGTAAAATTCAACCAATTAAACCCCTACTTGCACTAAATTTGCAAGAAAGAAAGAAAGAGGTTCATTTTAAGCCCAAAACCAAATGTGGAGGTTTGATGAGAACAAACACACAAGGGAAAATGTGATGCAAGAAGGAGAAACTAAGATAAAAAGAGGAATACCTGATTTTCAATTTTCCTTTTTATATGATATTCAAGATGAAGCAAGCGAAGAGCAAAATCCAAGCAATCCAAAATCCCAACAAGAATAAGTAAAAGCAAAGCCTCTACCTGTGATGTTAGTGGACTAGATATTAAAGAAAACTAAATAACTTCAATATGCAAGGGTTCAAGGTACCTTGATGTATGATGGATGCAAATGGATGGGCGCAAAGTAGATGACCTCGTTGTAAATATGATGAATCTACAAAACAAAGGTAACTAAGAGGAAAATG
This sequence comes from Taxus chinensis, assembly GCA_019776745.2. NCBI lineage: Eukaryota > Viridiplantae > Streptophyta > Pinopsida > Cupressales > Taxaceae > Taxus > Taxus chinensis. The sequence continues at coordinate 525,202,079 of CM034152.1, forward strand.
GATTAGATGGTAGATGGGGGGTTGCCCAAAAAAATTGGTTCCAAGAAGCGTTAACTTCCTTAGTAGATGTTAACCCACTTGTTTGATAAAAGATGATAAAATAAATAATAATGAACAAGATAGTATATAGAATCTGAGGCACACAAAAACTGAAAATTCATAAATGTAAGGCTCATACAAATATAATTTAAATTGATATAAAATAAATTATACCTAGCTGGGTTAAGAACGACCCATGTTTTAAAGGGTAGGTTGACATCAAACTAAGTGGATGGACCTAGACAACAACCCGGAAATATAGATTTGGAGGGATTTGAGTGCAGATCAGATGATAACATAGGTCTGAAAACACTAACAGACACCTGTAGAGGGAGGTCTGAGACAGAGAAACAAACAGGATGCAAGAAAATGGGATTTTGGATGGGTTGGGTGACTAGTAGAACAGGGTTTGAAGGTGACTTGGCTCAGTTGGTGGTGACTGTAGACAGACAGAACATATTTGCACTAATAGATAAGCAGAGTGGCAGATCTGAGAACTAGAAATAGTAATGGAATAGAGAAGCACATTAATGAAGATCTAAAGGGAAAAATAGGAAATATAATAGGGTTGGGTTGACGGCGACCTGATAAAAGTGACGACGACCTGGGCAGTGTTGAACAAGGCTGAGGATGGATGGGTTGGACAAACAACCTATAAATAGAATGAATGAGAGAAGAAGCTAGATCTAAATCTTTGATGGTAGTTGGACCTGCAAAATATTAGTGACTAGAAAATAATGGTAATGATAAGCAATGATAGCATAAACCAATACAATATTAATATAAACTCCCAAAGTATCCACAAATGATGTAAATTATCTCTAAGGGACTCCAAGAAGACAATAGCAGCTACAAGAAATCTCAGGCTCAAAGATAAGATCAAAAAAATGTAAGGAAATTATTATTATGCCTCCCCTTGGGAAAAAAGGAAAATCTTTCCTTATAGGGTCAACGGCGACCTGGGTGGGTCACTGCCAACTGCAGGGAGCTTTCCATTCAGGCAGTAAAAGGATGATCTATTCAAGGGATGGGGATTTTATGGATTGGGATAAATGCTTTAAAGCATTTAGATGGGTTAGGGTTTCCTAGGGAAGTGATATGGGTAAGTGGGGGATGAAAATGGATTAAATAAAAGTTAGGGATAGCCTAGGGATAAACAACTAGGTAGTTAGAGACGATGAACAACCTAGAGAAGGGAAAATAGGAATAATTAGGATTAAATAGATAATGAGGTGAGGATTAGGGGATAATTGATGAAGATTAATAATTAATTAAAATGGATACGATAGTGGATGGGAAATATGGGAATGTTAGTAAGAACATAAACTAATTAAGAAGGAGCGGTCTAGATAGGTTATTGTTGTAAAGGAAGTGAATGCATGTGATACGGGTAGCTAAACCAAATTTCAGTGTCTACACCTCCTAAGCTTCCTTTGGCAACACATAATCAATCTCATACATCACTGATCTTAGAGCATGGTCACACACATTTATCTCTTCAAGCATCGGATGGTCCCTTACCCTTCACCGTCATCAAATAGCTTTCTCATCATCACACACTTAGGGGGAATAATGTTTATTTCTCTCCCCCCTAACATCATCAGTTGTCTATAGTTTCTATTATTATGCTTCCTACTTCACAATTCATATTTATAAGCAATCTCGTCCTAAGGTTCACACTTGACTGTTGAGGGCATACTACATCCATGAACCTCGCCTCTTCTACACTTTATGCTTTGTGCTTCGTTATCTATCTTTCTAGCATCTATTTGCAAACCATTTCCCGATGACACACTCTTGTTCTATGGTTAATTATTGACTGTTTAGGGGTCTTTTATAAATGAAACTCATCTCATACTCATCCACATCCACTTGGGGGCACAATGTTCTTATCACATTCACATTGCATACCATTCCATCACACACATACACAACATATTGCATATCTTGGTTGCACTTATTATTACTTCTTTATACTTACATGTACACTTTGTTTCCCATGTTAGACAGATACTTAGTATGTCAATATCTTTTCTTTATACACATGTGTGTTCACTTGGTCTTTAGTTGTGGATGCAGACTTCCTAAAAATATTTATATGCAGTAATGATGCTTGGCATTGTACCTCTTACCAGTCCCATCGAGGCTCCTGGGGGCATCTACACTTACTACTCTTACATATCACAGGTGTAATTGTTTCATTATTTTCTACTTCTTCTTATTATCACATTACTTTCCATAGATCTATACACACTTTGACATACTTTTTATCTGTCTAACATGCTAATGGGTGCTTCATGTGTAGGATTTGATTTGCAAGACTATTTGCCACCATGGTTGTCTGTTACACTTTACTTGCGATTGTTTTCCATTGAATGCCATTGTTTACGAGCTTTGCCCTATGTCTTGTTTAAGAATTGTTTGTATGCTTTTGGTCACTTCGGCCCTAATTGTCTTGTGACATTTTGAGTGATGTGTCTTGTGACATTTTGAGTGATGTCCCATGTGTGAAACCCACTTTTGGCGGTGTATCTTATATGCATACTTGTTTGTTACATTATTTTTCTATGGCATGCTTGCTATTTTTGCTACTAACACATCTATCTAGCCATTTTTTTTGCATGTGCCTTGGTTTCTACCATGCACATCCCCTACCCCCCTGAAGGTATCAGTTCTAGATCATCATCAAGTCCTCTCCTTTTTGTTGCATTCTCTTAGCGACATCGCATGTGCCCCAAATGAGGGGGCATACATTGGGTGAATCACTTACCCCATATGGAAGCTCAGAGCTACAACACAACATAGTTCAACATAGGAACAAAACATGCTACAGTTGTAAAAAAAGCCCAGAATCTGACTTGGGTCCTCAAATTAGCATAGACTCCAGCACCCAGATACATACACTAACGCCTAGGGCTACTAACCTATTCTAGGTGCCTATGTCTTGGGGGAAGATATAGCTAATTTCTCATATTAAAACAATTCACAGATCACTTTCACAGTATAGGAACAATCCTCCAGTAAGAAGAATACATTCTATCTAGATTTCTATTCAGAACTAAATATGATACATCTCGGAACAAAACAAGATCACACCATTTGTAGCGGTGTATAATTCAAGAAGCAGTCATAAAAGGAGAGTAACACTAGACCTCTCTCCCCAACACTCTTCTAACTTGGCATGAGATCACCTAAAAAACTCACACTTGGCATGAGATCGCCCAAAAAACTCACTCTTGGCATGATATTGCCTGAAAAAATTCCTCTTCACAACATGTTCAGGACATCTTTCTATCCTTTTACACTCATGTTCATCAAGTACGCACTTTCCTTTTAATACTTTTTCACTTTTACATACTTTTACAAAGTTTTCATAATACATGAGTTTGATTACTCTTTCACTCTTCTTTTGCGGGTTCGTCCTTAATACGTAACGAGAAGCATCCCTACACTAGGCACAAAAATAGGTATAACACAATACGCTTCAACCCTATGGTCACTTCCTATTTCTTAGCTTCCACGCTTCATTTTTATCACTCCACACTTTCACTTGTCTCTTTGATACGTTATCGCCATCACATTCTGCATGGTTATTAGGTACGCATCTCTTATCTACTTTATGTTATCGGGTGTAGTCTTATTTTTACCCACAACAGCCCAAGGATTGTTGGCACATCGCCCAGGTAGAACTTGAGCACTCGCCCAAAGTGCGTAAGGGTACCAAGTCCCTATTTTATGGCAGATTTGTTAAGAAGTTAACATGATCATACAAATATTATGGATCCATAACAGACAATCAAGAATATTGCATAACATAAACTAGATCTAAATCTTAACCATGTGCAAGATTTACTCATATAAGAATCAATATCAACTTTACCATGCATGAACTACTAACATATGTATCAACAATCAATATCTAACCACAAAGATCCATCATAGTAATTGTTTTAAAACATAGAAGCTTCATACATACATAATATCATCCAAATAATTCATGTACACCCATAAATCACTAGTATAACTCTTACAAAACATGGATCATCTAAACCGTGCAAATCAATACATATATATAGGTAGTGGGGACTTGCCCTTCACTACCTATGCATCCTTCAAATAGGCTACATGTTAAGAATAGCCATGCTCCCTTACATGATAAATACAAAAGCATGTAAGCTTTCTAATAATAAATTATCTAATAATATAACTGCAGTTTAATCCTATTAATAGCTCCAAAACTATGCATGTCGATTGATCTTCCACTTGTCCAAAATAGCCTTTGTGTGCTTTCCAAGTCTTCTACAAAACGTGCTCTACACTCCACACATGTATTTAGCCTTATTCTAGAAAACAGCTAAGTCTTGAATCCTCTATTTCCTCGACGTGCACCATGTTTCCACTATCATTTTGCATGCATACCTATGCATGCCACTGAATCCACTCGCTTAATCCTTATGCACCTTCAGTACTTAATGCTGTAATTCATAAGCCCAATATTACCCCACACTAATTTCATTGTCATCCCTCGGAAATGGGTAATCCTGATCGTATCTCTCAATGAATAAATAAGTAAAGAATGAAAGAACATATCTACACAAAAAGAATGAAGGAATACTTGGGCTCCCTTTACTTCTGCAGACATAATCAACTCTGGATATTTTGCTTTAATCTCTACTTCTAAGTCATTCCAATCGTTGAGTACCTTATTTTTTTTTTCCAGGATGTCTATAAGTACTACTTCCATTTCATCAAGATTCATGTTCTCACCTTCATTCTACATTACTCTGAGAACATTAGCCAAGATTGAGACCGTCCCATCTATGACATCCATCCGCCGCGCTATCAATTTTCCAATGTCCTTGATATTCTCCTTGTGAAGGTCCTGGGACTATTCCAAGCACATCATGCAATTCTCTATGCTATCAAAGTGAGCCTCTCCTCACACCCAAGTGTCTCATTCTTTACTGGCTTTCAGGACCTCATCCTCTTTTTCCATAGTTCGTGTCTTTATTATCACATCAGGGGCCACACACATATTCAATGCCAAATATGCCTTCTTCAGTTCCTCCTTCATGGTCTGCATGGTATAGATTCATAATTTTTAATTTTACATGCAATAGTTGTCCTTGGCCTTCTCTACCTATGTTGCAGTCGTCATTTAGTTTTGGCATGTGCACAGGTCCCTCATCCAATACCATATGGACTAATGTGCATAAATAATGTAAAGAAGATGGAAATTTCTAGTGTGAATTTCTCCTCCAAATCTAGCCTCTTTCTCAAAATCGCGTCACCAATTTGTTCTGCCATACTGAGTACCAAACGCGTCGTCACCTCAGCTATCTCCTTTTCCTCTGTTAGGTTCATTTGATCTTCAGTATCTTTTTCATTCATATCCTCTGACAACACGTGCTCGAATAGTTGTCCACTTTATCTATGTTTCTTCACATAAGTTCTATACAGATACCTTTGTTAATATATTTCTCACTTGTTTGTCTGTCATCACAGAGGGCTTGATAGTCACATGGTGACAAATGTGGCACTTTCTTCATTCTACGTGAGACACATAACTCTTCACATACGTCGAATTTAGGCTCACCCATATGAGTTTGCATGCTCAAGGATAACTACTTCTATGTGTGTAATGTCACCATCTCTAAATCCATTAGCTCCCAGTCGTAAAGGTCCTTGGGTTTAAAAGTGATTTAGAACCTCACGCGTATGATTTTGGTTGGGTCATCAACATACCCAAATACTGGAGTCTCATATGTATCTCCCTCATTCTCTTTCTTAGAGTACTTCCCTTTATGGATGTGTATGCCCAAATCCAACATGGTTCCTTTACTTATATGTGTAGTATGAGGTGTGCACTTGATGGCTCGCCCTTACCTCTATCTGCCCTATGTATCCATGGTGCCACTATTTCTATCTCCCTCTCCTTAAACTCCTCTGCATGTCAATTTTCAATTCCTCTTCTTAAGGCTCTTCTACATCCTAACTGTGCACTACCTCTATTGGCACGTTGTCCTCTGATTGCTCAGCCTTCATCATCATTCTATGGGGGATGTATGTGTGTCCTTTCTTCTTTTCCGAGTTATGTTTTAACAGGAAAATTCCTAGGTGACCTCCTAAGGGGTTGTGATGGCCTCGTGCCTTGAGTCCTTGTTTTCCTTAGCACTCTTTTACATTGTCTGCTCCATCAGCACCCTGTTCTATGTCTATGTCCACAACGTTAGTTCCCACTACTGCCTTCCTTCTCAGGGGGGTAGGCTCACACACTCTTTTCTCACCTAAAGTCAGTTGTTTCCTTCTATGCTCCAAGCCACTATTGTATTATTTCTCTTGTTCCTCCTCCTCTAGTCTTCTTATTCAAGGGGACAAAGTGTCCTCTTCATCTTTTAGAGTGCCCATGTTATATGTTTCCCCTTGGGTGGTCCAAGGAGCTTGAACTCATTTTCAACATACTTCCCATTTTCCAACTTGGGATTTAGGTTATATGTATACAAGTGCTTGCCCCAGACTTCCTAATGGCCAAACTCATAGCTTTAATGTTAATATCATCTTAAATCAGTTTCTCAATGTATACAGACTGACTTGGGTAAACGTACATTTTCTTGAGTGTGTGGTAGTCACAATCTACCTTGTTTGCATTGAACATAAGCCTTCACGTGTTAGAGAACCTATTCACTGATGCCTTAAAGTAGTGCGCAGTGAAAGCATAGGGGATCTTACACCAAGGGATCCACTTTACATCTTTCCAAAAAAAATGCACTATGTAAAAGTGTTGGTATACTGCAAATTGTACCTGTTTACCCAATACCGAAGGAAGATCCTTAGGTATTCTCCATTCCTCCTCAAACATAGCATGTAGGTGCTCATACCACAATTCTTCTCTCTACTTAAAGGGTCCACTCATGGATCCATCACATGTATACTTAGAAAATCTCTCTACAAGATATTTCTTCTCCTCAAGGTATTGCCATATTTTATCCTTTGGCCCATAGGGCACTCCAATTTCTACAAATACAAGAGACAAACGGATCACGCCAAAACTTATTTTCTCACCTTGGCACACCTCCTCAATAATGGTTTCAACAATGAAACTAGCCAAATTTTAAACTACCCCTTCAATCATCTTCTTTGCTATAAGCAATCATGCCTTGTTCACCTGCAACCAATGCTCTTGATTATTTAACTTAGTTAAGAGGTGTGATGCCACTTGAATAATTGGATACTTTTGCAACTTATGGATATCCATCTCGCACCCTCCTTTCATGTATCCAAGCGCTTTATTTTTTGTTTCTATCGCCTCCTTGTTAATGAGGTCACTGTTAAGTTTCTATACCCAAACTCCTTAAACATGTCAGTCTCCCAATCAGGGGAACAGTAAGCCTCATTCAACACCCAACAAAGTAGAAAAAGTCCTCATGGACTCTGCTCATCAACCATTAGTATTTTTATTTTTTTTTCCAAAGTAAGGGAGTTCATACAGCTGTAAAACTCCCATATTGGTCAACAAATTTTCTCCAGCATCATCATATACCACCATATCATTTTTGTTCTCAATGTTGTCTTTACTACCAGTAACTTATCCAATTCATCTTTGTTATCTATGGTTTTATAGTTATAATCACTTACTTTACAGTGACGAACATGTGATTCCTAGTCGTGACCCATAAAAAACTCCTAGATATTACATCTCTAAAAAATAGCTTTCGGGGGCATCTTCTACTTCAACCCTGACTTCCTTCTACTTGCTTCCCCTTGTGGCCACTCCAGGTGCTCGCTTAGGTGCCATAGAAATAATAAAGGTGTGTTCTTGTAACTAATTCAAGCTCTGCAACTCAAACCCATGTGCCCTAGCTCAAATTTGCATTCCCTAGCTCAAACTCAAACCCTAACTATCGATTCCTCCCCACACCTTCTCCAATGGATTTCCAAAAAATCATGTACGTAGCTTCGACAAAATCCATCTAGTTCAGCTTAGTATCACCATTCTTTGTACGTCACAACTCCTTATTTAGCTCATTCTTCAACTCACTCAAATTCTCTCAATCACAAAGGTAAAAATGATTTCACAACACCGCCTTATATAGATTTTGAAAATTTTCTTGCATTTATTGCTCTCCACCTACCACCATACTCAACATTAAATTGGTGTTTCTTTCCTTTTTCTGCACTAATTTTTCTGTGCCACAGTCATAACCTTTTGGCGCACCTACTACTCCTTGGCCACAAACCTCCTTTCGTGCACCTTCATGCACCAAAGTACCTATCCACTGCGCCTTTCACTAAGTAGTTTCCATTGATGCGACATACCTCACATTACATTATGTGTCCATTCATCCATATGTGGTCTTCATTCATGAGAAATCTTTTTGTATCTGCACCTTTACTTCAAGCACCTGCACAATATCTCTCTATGCATATCCTTCTTCTAGAAAACATTCAAACTTGACCCATTTATCATGTATACACTCCACCCCACACTAAAAGTATGTGCAGTCCTCTGTGCATGAATTCAATATATAGTAATTAGCTTCTGGCGTGCAAGTGTGCTTATTACACAAAACACTGAACTAAATTGACAAAGCATAGCAACGATGAAAGAAAACACATATAAAGGAAATGCATTAAATAAATCTAATCTAATGGAAATACTACCTTATTACAAACACCAAGAAGACTTATTTATAGTAGGGCTTCAACCTACTCCTGTTGAAATAATCGGGCAACTGTGTCCCATCTAGTGCCTCTAACTCACAAGCACCTGAATCAAGTATGTAAGTCACAACATATTGTCCAAACCAATGCACTTTAAGCTTTCCATGGTGGTGCAAGAACTTTTAATCATATAAAAGAACCATATGTCCAACCCCAAGCTTCTTATCCTTAATAAGTCTAGCATGTCATGCCTTCTTCCTGGCCTTTTCTGTCCTCTGAATCCATCATTTTATAGCACACCTTTCATCCAACTGCATCAATTTATCAATACACTCTTCAAGTTCTTACTCATCAGCTAAACCTCCTGTGTGTGTAATATGTAAAGAAGGTAACATGAATTCCACTAGTAAAACAACCTCCATGCCAAACACCAACTGAAAGGGTGTGGCTTTGTTAAATATTTTATAAGTTGCCATGTACACCCAAAGTATAGCAGAGACTTTATCATCCTAGTCATTCCTTCCAACATCACAAATCTTATTCAATGTGTGGCTCAATATCTTGTTGAAAGCCTCAGCAGTTCCATTAGCCTGAGGGTGATAGGGTGTTGTTTTATGGTGTGCCACCATAAATTCTGCCAATAGTATCTTGATGGTCTCATTAAGGAAATGAGTACCCCTATCACTTGTCAAACTCAATGGGCATCCATACCTACTGATAATTTTCTCCCACAAAAACCTTGTTGTCATAGATTCCATGTAATCATTTGTAGGTGTCACTTTTGTCCACCTTGTAAAATAATTTATGCAAGTTATAATGTAGTGCGATCCAGTCTTGTGCGCGAGTAGAGAAACAAAGCCCACAAAGTCAATTGCCCACTTTTGAAAAGGTTATACACTCGTAATATGCCTCAAAGGCATTTCATCTCTATGCCCAAGATTCCTAAGGTGCTAACAATGGTCACATGCCTTACAATATTCTTTGCAATCCTTATACAATGTTTCCCACCACAAACCAACTAATAAAATCTTGTGTGCAGTACCATCTCCTACATAATGGCCACTTGCAATACCTCCATGATCATCCTCTATAATAGCTTCACGCTCGTGCTCAATCACACACCGATGCAAAACTTCATCTCGACTTAGTTTGTATAAGTCACCACTAATCAACATGTAAAGTGCGGTGCGTATGACAAGTTGCTTCTTCTCTAAACTCTTCATCCCTTTAGGGGACACACCAGTATAGAAAAAGACAACAACATCTTCTAAGTCAGAGGGTACATGGTTAAATTAGAATAATTTTACATCTGACATTGTGTCCTCAATGCTCTGTGTGTCCTCTCCTGAGTTAATTCTAGATAAATGATCTGGTCCATAATTACTCTTGCCTGGTATAACCACCACCGTGAAATCAAATTCTTGAAACAAAAGAATCCAATGGCATATGCGCCCTTGCAAAATGGTCTTGTTTACCAATTACTTCAATGCCATATGATCTATATAGAATATAAATGGGGTTTCCAGCAAGTATTGTCTAAACTTATGTAGTGCGTAAATCATGGACAAGGCTTCACACTCTGTAGTTGTATAATTTTGTTCAGCTGGTGTCAATTTCCTACTTGCAAAACAAATAGGATGATCAACAATACCTTCTCTAGGTTCGGCTAATATTGCACCAATGGCCATGCCAGAAGTGTCCACATGCACATGAAAAGGTTTGGTCTATGAAGAAAAGTGCATAATATGTGTTGTATTAAGTCTTTCCTTCAATGTCTCAAATGTGCGCAGTTGTGCTTCACCGCAATGGAACTTTCCTCTATTCTTTAATAATTCTTCTAAAGGTGCGGCAATATTAGCATAATCTTTGATAAAATTCCTGTAATATCTTTTGTGCCCTAAAAATATTCACACCTCGCTCTATTTAGTAGGTTCCTCTAATCCCAAAATAACAGCAACATTAGCAAGATCTACTAACAAGCCTTCTTTATAGATAGTGTGTCCCAGCAAAGTCTAGAAAGGTGTAGAAAAAATGCACTTATTAATGTTTAAGGAGATGCTTGACTGTCGCCACCTCTCAAACATAAGTCTTAAGTTATCACAATGATTTTTCACTAGCCCATAAACAATCCAATCATCCAAGTAAACGTGTAAGAATTTATGAATAAAGTGTTACAATGCTTGCACAACAATGCGCGAAAAGACTGTAGGAGCATTCTTCAATTCAAAGGGCATAATTGTGTCTGCAAAACTTCCCCATTCAATTGTAAAAGTTGACTTCTCTTGATCCTCTTTAGCAATCCTTACCTGATGATATCCATAAAATTCATCAGTGTAGGAGATCTCGCACCCTACAATGCCTTCCAATATTTCTTCAGTAAAACGTGTGGGAAAGGGATCTATCATATAGGCAGTATTCAACTCCCTATAATCCACACAAATTCTTATTCTTCCATCTTTCTTTATACTTATCACCATATGGATAACCCAATCTGACTCCTCAATGGGATCAATGATTCTAGAATTTAGGATCTTATCAATTTCCTACTTTACCTTGATGCACAGGTTAGGATTCATCCTGTAAGGCCTCTTCCTAACCGAGCGCGCACCTTCCTTTAGGTTGATCCTCATCTCACCCAAATAGTGATGTACCCCTTTTAATTGATGATAGCCTCTTGGAAATAAGTCCTGGAAGTCATGCAATAACTAAAATATTCAATCAGATAGACTTAATCAATGACCTCGCATCTGTGTTGACCTTCCCATAGGCTCAGTATGATGCCTTCTCATATGCACTGTCTTGAGACCTCACGACTCTCAGTATGCTCAACATCTAGATGTTCCACTTCTTCATCGTCAATGACATAGACCATCTTATCTTTTTTTTCTAAGAAAGCATGCCCAAGTTGTTCTACATTTGTCTCTTCTTTTTCAAAATGCGCCTCCATATCTAACTCACCAAGTAACTCCTGAATAAGTTCCTCAACCTTTTCACTATCTCCCAACACCAAGCACTTCATAACCTATAATTCCTCATTCACTGGAGCTTTAGTGGAAAACTAGTCAAAGGTTTGAATCATACCTATAGTCAGTTCTTTCTATTTCCATGTTTCTTTGTTTAACTTTGCATAAACATACCATGCACGTGTACATCCTCACAATGTGTAGTAGAACTTGTGTGCCCACGATGAAGGTGGTAAGGCCTCCTGCCCCTCTGTTCAGAGTCTCTCACACTTCCGAACATGGTGTTGAGCATCCTTCCCATGAAATTCGCATGTCTTGGTAGGTGCATTACTCCAAAGAAATCTTACAAATAAGGTGATTCTCACTTCTCGCCACTTTAAAAAACCATCTCTATGAACCATCCACTAGCATGTTGTTGTCCCATGCAAGGTATACACAAGCATATTCCTTATTTCAACTTGATCTATCCACTGAACTTCCATAGCGAACAAAAACACTTCAGGATTCCCCTCACCAATGTACCTTGGTACCTGGTTACTACCCAAATGCCTAACACAGCACAGCTAACTAACACATGTAACTACACTTGTCATCTCACGGCCAACCACTTAATAAGTTTCATGTGCCCAGTTATCACATGCAACACTTGTAGTATCACTCATAGACTGTGCATCATCCCACTGAATAACTCCTTCCTTTGATGGCTCAATTACTTCAAGATCTCTAATGGTGTGCGCATAAAAAAAATTTAACTCCTCTTCACTCAAAGGTTCTACATAAGGTGAAACTTTCCCATCCGTTAAAGAAATGATGGTATGCTCTTCCTTGTTCTCAAAACTGATGTATCCTTTATTAAAGCATAGATAAGCATTATTCACATAACACCAAGGATGTCCAAGTAATGCTAGAAAATTGTCTACCTCTACAAGTGCCAAGACCTCAAATTCCCCAACAAGTGTTCTAAACCCCCAATTTCTCTTTGATGCATAAGCTACTAGCCTCTTATACAACTCTATGGAAAACCAGGCAAACAACGTCTCATAGAGCTGACGATACAAATTTTGTTCAACCCACACACGTGCATCAAAATCAGGTCCAGTGTTAAATCTATGAGGATACTCTTCCTTTAAATTTCCTAACCACTCTTCAATACTAGCCAAATTCAACCGGCATGTCTTCATCATGCAACATCTTGACAAACAATTGAAAAGAGGTCCCGCGGGACCAAAATGTAGTCTTATTTTTACCCACAACAACCCAAAGCGCGCTGACACGTCACCCAAGCAAAGCCTGAGTGATCACCCGAAGCACAAAAGGGTACCAGGTTCATCTTTTATGGAAGCCTTGTCAAGAAGTTTACATGACCATACAAAGATTCCAGATCCATGACAGATAATCAAGTATAATGAATAACATAAACTAGATCTAGATCTTAACCATGTGCAAGATTTACTTATACAAGAAAGAAAATCAGCTTTACCATGCATGAACTAGAAATAGATGTGTCAACAATCAATATCCAACCACAAAGATCCATCATATTAATTGTTGTAAAACACAGAAGCTTCATACATACATAATATTGTCACCATAAATCATGCATGCCCATAAATCAACAGCATAACTCTAACAAAACATAGATCATCTAAACCATACAAATCAATATATATAGGTAGTGGGGACTTTCCCTTCACCACCTATGCATCCTCAAAATAGGATGCATGCTAAGAATAACCATGCGCCCTTACATGATAAATACAAAAGCATGCAAGCTTGCTAATAATAGATTATATAATAATATAATTGAAGTCTAATCTTATTAATAGCTCCAAAATTATGCATGTCGATTGATCTTCCACTTGTCTAAAATAGCCTTTGCATGATTTCCAAGTCTTTTACAAAACGTTCTCCGCACTCCACATATATATTTAGCCTTATTCTAGAAAATGGCTAAATCTTGAATCCTCACTTTCTCGTGCCCGCCTTGTTTCACTATCCTTTCATGTGTACCTACACGCCCTATGTCTGCGTGCCTAATCCTTATGTGCCTTTAGTGCTTAGGTTGTAATTCATTAGCCCAACATCGGATATTCACACAACAACATAAAGTGGGGGTAAATGTAGACACAAAATCATGCACTTGGGTATAATTACAGGTTCTATAAGAATATTTACATTCATATTATTCCTAAGTGAGAAAACTAGTAATTGACAGCTACTTTAGGCCTCTTTGCTTTTGTTTCTTGTTTTCACTCTAGTCTTACACACCTTACAATCCAGTCAAAACTTTACTTTCTTATCTTTTATAGCTTCGGACACCAGTTCCTAGCTAGGACGCAAACACCCAAGTGCCCTCGTCCCCTCTAGGCGCCGTTGACCCTTTTCTATCTTACTCATTTTTTGGGGGTCTCTTTTACCTTTTGGGCATCTTATTTTCCTCTAGGTCAGCCTTCTAGTTTTTTATTATGAAATTCAACCAAGGGAATCTTATAAATACAAAGCTATATGACCAAAATAAATTACCAAGCTCTAAGCATATAATCTATCACCTAAGATTGCATCCAAAGGAACCTAAAGAACTTCAAGGTTTCTATTTTACATCCATTATAAGGGACAAGGGACTGAATTTTCTACATACATGCATAGGAGGGGGAAGTTCATTATTCCATCCACACATCTACTTACATTGGTACATCTAGCTATCGCATGTTATCAAGCGCACTTACACAAGGGCTTCCTAGGGTATGACTCTTTCACACACGCACAAGAAATACATGGAGTCTGAGATGTAGTGCAGTGATCATTCATAACTTCACTCAGTCAAGTGACCACTGGGGTCAATCTGACTCCCCATATTGCATCTTTATTTTTTGGGATTTGATGTAGTTTGAGGGTTTTGTAGGTGAACATTTCTTTACATGTTATAGGTACATTTTACGAACAAGGTGTAACATACAGGCAACAAACGACACTTGTGTGACACCAGAAAAATAAGATTTTGAGCTCCTGCATAGTCATGGGTGTCCAGTAGCAAACTCTTGAGCCCGAGCATGCCTAACCCAATCTAAGCGCCTAGTCCAAGCTTATCTGATAATTCCATATTTTACATAGCACATTTTTGATGGTTTGTCCTTCGTGTTCATCATTTTTCTAGTCCATATCAGTTCTAGGAGTAGTGTGAATCGGCCAAGTCCTTTTCTCTTTATCTTGCACTTAGGGTTTTGTATTTTACTAGCTTATTGCATGTGTCAAATCTATACTTTAGCATTTATTTATCATACGTGACTCTTTAATTAGGGTTTAACATAAACTCTATTTTTTTTAAATCAATTAGAGAGCATGGGGCTTTGTATTATTTTAAAAATTATTAAGCCCTATAAGATCATCTCTTTTGGTGGAGGGATTTAGATCATAATATGTGGTTTTTGTTGTCCAATTTCTAGGTTGGTGACGATCGGGTCCTCAAATGCCTTTATCATGTCATGATCTCTTAGAAACAAATGTTCTCTTTTAACCTTTCTAACGGGTAGCCAATCTTTGTTCACCCAAATAATTTCATATTTGATCATAGTCCCCACTTTCTAGTTGGAATGGGGATTTGTCCTTCGTAAATCTCCCCATAAGCATATTTTTATGAATGCATCACTCCTCAAATAAGAAGGAAATATTTGACTCATTGTTAGAGTGTGAAGTTTGAGTCGACACCTTCCCTATGTTAACAACTGGAATAGGTGGTGGAATGACTTGATCAATCACACTTTCTTTCCTCCGGTAAAATGGAAAACAAGTGGTGTTGATCAGAAAGTGGGTCGATAACACTCTTGCTAAATAATAACAGAGAGTTTCAACATAGTTGGAGTATAATCCCTTCAATCTCCATTTACAATCTACAATCACTCATATTAAACTAAAAATCAAGTTTATGGAACTTCATATTACTAATGAGACTTAAATCCTAGCTTATATGCATTGCTTAAATTTAGAGATTGTGCCTCTAAATATTTTTTTCAAATCCTTTTGACTCATGTAGGCCAAGGAGAAACTATGGTCATCCAAATTGTTTATACTCAAACTTTCAATTACATTGTCTTCATATGGACTAATATTCCCCCTTGGTCAACCTTTCATGACATTTTGACCTTCATAATCATATGTAAGCAATTAAATCATACCTCATTTGGTAACCTGGCACATTAAGAACTTTTCATGTAAAAGTAAACATAAAAGGCATGCCAAGCTCCCAAAACTATAAAATAAATCATGCACATTCATTAGAGAAACACTCTCTTACAAGTTTGAAGTTTGCTTCTAGGTTTAGGAATCTCCATCTTCTGTCTGCAAGCAAGCAAAGCGACCCTTCCCAAGTATTTGAGAAAGTGTGAAACTCAAGTTGAGGCATTGTCAAAGCACAATTGTCAAGTCTGATTGTACTATAGTATATATCACATACTAGGAGAATGACGTGTATTTTGAGCCCTCTTTAGAGTAGTGCTAATGTTAATGGTGCATACGGGTGCTCATAACTCACCTAGCTTTGCTTTGTACGAACTCCTTCTTGCACTACAAGGTTTCTAGGGTTTGACAGAGTTTACAGAGCCATTCTGAGGGTGAGTGAAGAATCCCGACACATAGTGACACTCAATTCTAGGTAGTAAAAGCATCATGAATTTGTAGACCTAAATTCCAAGTAGGTCCAAGACCGCATAAAAGGGTCGGAATCATACAGACGGTTTGGACCTAGCTGTACGGTTTTGACTAGTGCAGTTTCAAGTGCCAGTTTTTGTAACGAAGCATTTCTAGTCTCAAATCAACATGTTACTGCATTTAGATCACTCAAAATATCCCATATCCACATAAAAACAGCTAAGTGCAATTCTTCTTTGTATTTTTTATAGTTACTAGATGAATACCCACATATAAAAGCATTATTCTAATTTGTGTTATTATTATTAGAAGTTAATCAAATCAGAATATCCACTTGTTGCATTATTTCATCCTTTTTATGTATGTTAATTAGAAACAAACATTAAAACTTAAAGGGGAATGAAATAGGAATTCACAAAGAAGTGAAATAATTTGGTGAACCCGATCTCTAATCAAACAGTGTAGTCCTAACCCTAGTTTCCCTAAGGTTTCTTTTTATAAGCATCAATTGTTGTTTTATTTCATTATTTTCATCACTTTTTAGTTTCTATATGCTTTCCTTATATGCCCTATCGGCATAGTGCTCATTTTTTTAATCAATCTATTGAACATTTTGAGCTTTCACTTCGCACTCACAAGTGTCGTGGCTTCTTTTATTCCTACTTCTAGTTCTCTTCTTGATCCACCTGAACACCAAGTTCCCTTTGCTGACATTGAGAACCATAGTGAACACACATATTATTATGACTATAATGAGGACACTAATGTTGATCAAAACCAAGTGGAACTACTATCTCATTTTTGTTCTCAACTTCATGTTAATCCACATCATATTGATGTAATTTGGTATAGATTTATACATAGAAAAATACTTCATTATTTTCCATTATAATTCAAGATATCAAAATATATAAAAATAGGAAGCCTATTAAGGATCCTATAAGTAATCACTAAATCTATATCAATTGTTTTCAACAACTCATAACCAAACATATTCCTAACAATATAAGATATGACGAGTTTTTATATGCAACTCGTCATTTACATAACATTATAACGTTCACATTAATATTTCCTAACAATTGAGCCTATTATCAAGATCCTACTTGCTTCCAAATTTGCTCGTAATCAACAATCCAATGACACATATTTTACAAATAGATCTCATCCCACATATACTATCCCAACATTTGTTATGCATACCTCTTTGGGAGAACTTAACATTCCTATGTAAAAAATGTCTATTCTTATTCCTGCAACCACAATTACTGCTACATATCCTATCTATCATCATAATGACTCACATACATCTTCATCTAGTACACAGGCTCTTGATTCCCTCGTGCACTCTTTATAAGCATAAATTTTACAATTACAACGAGGTGTCTCTCACAATTCTAATGTTGTGTACTCTTCTAAATCATTACATAATCCACTTGCACACAAATTTGTCTCATATCCCTTTCCTATTGGTTTTGTTGCACATATATGCATGTTAAACTTAAACTAAGTTAATTAAACAAACCTAATAACAAGTAGATCCTAACTCAGTTAAATTCAAGCAAATACATTGTGATAAAGAAAAAAAGGAAGCTAGTTAAATCACAAAATATGAATCTATACTAAGTACAAACCTCTCTTTGATCTTTGGATGTGCTTCGGATGTAGGCACTTCCTTAGTGAGTTGAATGTATACCACACATGATAAAGGATTTCTCAAGCAAAGAGGAACATATCTCATCAAGCATGGTTTAATTTCCATTTTGATTCTTCTCTTACTACTCTTTAGCATGTAGAAAGGGGATGATTTAACAAGCCTTCTAATGACATGAAATGCTCTTCTCAATTATAATTTATGTCAAGGACATGGTGTAAATTGGACAAAGTGTACTAGGCTCCTTACATAGCTTTCTGTTTTGGGAGAAGCTTACAAACCTAATGAATGTGGGATAAAGTGATTTTATAATTATAAAGGGATAAGTATGATTATAAAATATTTATTAGATATTAGCAACTCATACAAGTTTGGGAAGGTTTAATTAATCAAATAGGATTAATTAATAGGCCAAGTTAAGCTTATAAAATCCATTTAGAGATGATTTGGAGATAAATTAATAGAATTTGAGGAGTTTGAGATGGGCATTTAACCAATAAGAGGGTTTACTAATTATATACGAGATTGAAATCTTAATTAACTAATAATGGTTAATTAATTAAGTAAAATGGGATTTTAACTAATAAAACAATGTTAATTGTCATCCAAGATGAGGGGCGAGGGTAGTTAATTAACAAAATGTCATTAATTGAATGAGAGGAAGGGGAATGTTATCTAATTAGCGAAAAATCACTCATTCTAATGAAATGATGTTAAACAAGAAAATTAGTGCAATTTTATTATTAAAGTTGTATGTTCGAAATTAGGTGTCTACATTTTCCCCTCTTTGATGTGGTGTAGCACAAACGGGGCCACTTCAAAGATACTAAACAAGTTTATTTTTTATGGGAAAAAGAAAAATTAGTAGGATGGGCAATGCCCCCTCGAGTGTTGATGGTGTGATATAAGAGGGTAATTGAAGCTTGAAAAGAAGATGAGAAATGACCACGGCGGAAGAAAAAACTCATTGCTTCAGCCAAGATTCAAACTTAGCATGGTTGGTCATTGTTCGATTTGATAGATTTTTTGGGCTCTTGCACAATGAGGGTTATATAAGGGAGTGAGGGAGGGGGAGAAACATGTCATTAAGAGAATTGTGTCTTATTAGGTTAGAAGAAATAGAAAATTTTAGTGAGAAGGAATGTTAGGTAGAAGGGGGGATTAGTTAGATTGGGAAAGACGAGAGATGGTGGATGGAAAGATTGTAGTGTAACTTAGTCCATCCTAGCTCAAAAGTACCTTTTTATTTGATGTAAGCATACAAAAAAAGGGTAAATGACATAAAAAATCATAACACCATTTTTTGTGTAATGCAAAAGAACTAAATCAAAGTAAAATACATAAGCAATGCAATACAAGAAAGTAAACAAACAAGAAAGCAAACAAACAAACAAACACAATCAAATACACTTAAACAAGCATTGTTTAAGAAAATTGTACTAAAGTTTTTATTATTCAACTTCAGTACCCAAATGTTCAAGTTATACAAAAAGAAATAAAATGGTGCCCCAAGCAAAGATAAAAGCAAGGGATTATATGGAGGACATAGAAGTCCTACGAAAAGAAAACATGCACTATGAAGTTCCCCGAGAAATGATATACTTCGGGAAGATAAACGTAGCAAGCAAACAAAATTTGTTGATGAAAGAAGATCACAAGATGATCCACATGTCATGCACCAGAAATAGTAAGCACTGAAGTAGGATGTTTGGTGGTATAGTTCCCAATGTTTAGTGTTTTTGAGTTTTACACTTTTTTGGGTTTTGATATTTTGTGAATGTTTTTTATTTTTCTAGATTTTTGAAGTGCTTAGGATTTTCTAGGATTTTACCAATGTTTTTGGATTTTGGAAGATTTTACGAAACTATGTACAGGACGAACCAAGCGTCAAGATGCCCCTGATGAGAGATGAGAATATACAAGGGAAAATTATTACACACATATATAAGAATAGGATAATTCGAATCAAGGCCAAGAAGGATAGGTTCAACAAGATTACAAAGACAAGCCAAGGACAAAACTAGGAAGAAGCGAGCACGCCCCAAGTGTGAGATTCTTGTGAACAATAGAATCCTCTTAAGGCACCAGAAACCAATTTTCACCAAAGGACCTATCCAAAGTGCTAAAATTGCATGGTTTTCACATTTGAACAAATGTATTTCCCTTTACTATTTGTTTTTTGGATTTTATGATTTTTTTTATGTTTATGAAAATGCCTCTAAGCTCAGGTATAGAAATGCTTGAGATACCTAATTCTTATGGGATTTCAGAGCTCTGAACCATTAGGATAAACAAATTTATAGGGCCCTGAAAAAAAATTTGTGACCACAATGTATGGTCCTAACTAGTTAGGCTCAAATTTTTCTCTGTTTTCACACTCTTTAGTGGTATTAAACTAGTTTTCTTTAAGAACAAGATCTCCAACCTCAAATTCATGAGAGATAATGCACTTGTTGTAGCTAGCATAATTTTTATTTTGATATACTTTGAGGCGATCTAAGGCATAGAGGTGTTTTTCATAAGTTCAAGCTCAACTAGTCTAGCCACTTTGTAGTCCTCTTTATTGTCTAGGTAATATTTCAAGGATATTCGTAAAGAGGTAAGATTGATCTCTAAGGGGATGACAACTTTAGTGCCAAACATAAGGGAATATGGGGTTGCACTTGTGGGTGTGTGGATGGAAGTTTAGTAGGCTCATAAGGCAGGATAGATTTAGAGATGCTAGTTACGACTTGTCTTACTAACCAGTTTCTTCATAATCTAAATGAGGGTTTTGTTTGTGGCCTTAGTTTTCTAATAACCTTAAGGGTAATAAGGAGTAGAACACTTTTGGATTATTTTAAAGCATTGGCACATTGCCTTCATTTGTTTTTTTAAAATGATTTTCCATTATTAGATACAATATCATAAGGGATTTCATAACGACAAATGATGTGGTTCATGATAAATTTTGATATTTGAGCACCAGTAACATAGGTGAAAGGAACAACCTCCACCTATTTGGTAAAGTGCTTAGTTGTAGTAATGATATGTTTATGGTAATCAGATGAAGTAGGTTTAAGTTTCCCTATGAGATTGATCCCCCATTTGGAAAATGACCAAGGTGTAGTGATAGGTTGCAAAGACTGAGACGGTGCATGGATCAAATTTTTCTTTTGGCACATGACACATTTCTTCATGTATTGACAACAATTCATCTCCATAATAGGATAGTAATAGCTGTTAGCATAATTTACAATAGGCATATTTATTGCATTTTATTGCATTGTCTTTTATTTAATAATGTGCAACATGTGCACTCTAGTCTAGTGACTTGCATTCAATATTGTTATGTTGGATAACATTCAATATTGGTATTAGTAGTAATTACATGTGCATGTGAGATGGGTCTTATCATCTCGTAGTTGGTTCCTGATAGGGTGTCATGTTTATCCATATGAGGTTGTCTAATATCTATAAATATTACAGCTCTTGCATTGTTATGTAATCTGATTTCATGATCAATAATATTTGTGAGGCTTCCGTCCCTCTTTGGTCATTGCAATATTATTCTATTCTATCATTTGGTATCAAAGTTATACCATTATTATCAATAGCTGATGCATAAAATTTTCTTTGTGGGAACCATGCCACTAATGTTAGCACCAAAAATTCCTTCATGCACCTCTTTGGTGGCTTGGATATCTTCTTCAGAATTAATATAATGTAACAAATTCTCATCATATGCTCGACGATAGAGAGTGCCCCCAAGGAGGGTGTAACGTGTTATGCATTGGATAAGGGTTCTCTTTTATAGAGGGGAAATTTCAGGTGGAAAGGTACCATCTTGTAAGTAATTTTATATATCTACGTACCAGGGAGATAAGGAACCAACAACTTCACATACCAAACATGACTCTGGCATGTCGTAAGCAGAAATAGTTACATGATTAATAAGGAACTAGAAATATATGGTATTTGGTGATAATCGTAGCAATGATCCAATGGTATCCATAGCATCTACTAACCTATTATGTGTTTGAGGGAGTTTTTAGAAGGTAATTTGAACAAAACTTTCTTTCAGGTTGTCCACCATGCATTTATATGCATGTTTCTCATCTTTGAATTTGTATTTTTCATCCACTTGTTTGATGATGAGTTGTGAGTCACTTATAACCTGACCTTGTTTGATATTTCATTTTATAACAACCTTTAGACCTACAATGAGAGCTTTATACTAACCAATGTTGTTTGTACATGGAAATTCAAGCCCGAAATATTGTGGAATAAGATCACTTGTAGGGGTGATAAGAACAACTCTTGCCCCTGAGAAATTAAATGTGAATGACCCGTCAAAGTATATTTTCCAGGTAGAATATTCTTCAATGTATAAAATGGAAAAATCTAGAAGATCTATAATTTTTGGTTTTGTACCTGTAAGGGTGCTTCTACCAATTGGTTGGCAAACACTTATCCTTTTACTCCTATTTGGTGGACATATTCAATATCGAACTCACTTAGTAAAATGATCTAGTTGGTCATCCTCTTGGTGCGCGTAGGTTCAGATAATGGGTATTTGAGTGCACCAACTTAAGATATGAGCTTTGTTTTGTTATTTAAGAAGTAATGGCGAAGCTTCTGGAAAGAAAAAACAATGACCAAACATACTTTTTTAATTTTTGGATAGTTTATCTCATAGGAGATCAAGGTACGACTGAGGTAATAGATGGATCTTTCTGTGTATTGTTCATCATATCATGCCAATAACACGCTATAGAAAATTGACTAGCAGATATATACAACAGTAGGGGTTCACCTAGAGTAGGTGATACTATAATAGGTCAGTTAGCTGAGTATTGTTTTAGTTGGGAAAAGGCTTATTGGAAATCGGGACCCTAGTGGAAATTAATGTCCTTTTTAAGTAGATGGGTGAATGAATGATATTCATCTGCAAGTTGGGAGATGAGTATGTGAATAGCCTAAATTTTTCCTTATAAGCTACACAGTTGTTTGAGGCTCTTGAGAGGAGGTATTTCATTAATAACAATGACCTTTTTTGGGTCCACTTCAATTCCTCATCTAAAGACGATGAAGCCTAATAGTTTTGTTGAGATGACACCAAACACACACTACTTGGGGTTAAATTTAACCTTATAATCCCATAATTGTTCAAAGATACAATGAAGGGTCACCGAGTGATCTACTATGGTATTGGACTTGCCAAGGATATCATCCACATAGTCCTCTACAATATCATGCAACATATCATGAAATATGATAGTCATGGCACAATGATGTGTGGCACTGACATTCTTGAGGCCAAAAGGCATGACCTGATTAAAAAAAGTGACCCAAAGAGTAGTAAAAATGGTTTTATGTTGATCTTCTTCCACAATTTTGAATTGGTTATAGCCAAATAATCCATCCATGAGGGGAAACATTTCATGGCCGACTGTAGAATTAACAATCATGTCGATATTTGGAAGAGGAAAATCATCTTTATGAAAATCTTTATTGATGTCCCTGAAGTATGTGCAAAGTTGGATACCAATTGGTTTCTTACAAACATACATGATATTAGAGATCCATTCTGAATAATCAATGGGTCTGATAAAAGAAATTGCTACTAACTTCTCTGGCTCTTCTTTCACTAAAAGAGCTAGATGGGATGCATTTTTTGTAATTTGTGTTTGATTGGCTTTGCTAATTCATGCACAATGAGCTTATGCACAACTTGTTGGTGGTGAATCACAGTAGCCCTGGGTGTCTGCAACCTGATGGGTTGAGACTCTCAGTGCGATTGCATAACATGGAGCTTTTCCCAAGTGTGGGACCTTGCGAAATCGGAAAAGCTCTCTGCATGAAGGTCGGTTCCTATTCCTCTGTTTAGATGCACACGTAAAAAATGTAGAGGGTTTACTCAGAAACCTAAACTAACTTACCAAGGAGACAGGGTAAGAAGATGCATAAAATAAAACCTAAACTACAAAGGTGATGCACCGAGGAATGAAGAACACCTGTCTTGCCAATAAACACAAACCATTAAAATGCAATGCAAGATCATGCACAGATAACCAAATTTGTAGTGAAAGATCAGGAGGATGCATATGAATACAAAGAGGGTTGAGAATCATCCACAGGCATGCATTATTTGCTCCAAAGATTAATACAATACACTACAAAATTCCAAGAGGCAAAGTTGCATTACAGTTTTTAGATGGGAGGTTTGAACTCCACAAATTCACCTGCCAAAGAGAAGAAGGGAGGGGCAAAACAAGAATGTCCAGCCTTTAGAAAGAAGCCCCTCCTTACAATTTATAGGAAGAATGAGAGAGGGAAGAGAGAGGAAATCCAAATCTACCCCAACCACCTCTAGGTTGCATTTAATTCATCTCATTATGGTGGTAGGTGAGAACCCTAGCAAACCCAAAAAGTGGTGAACTGTATTTTGCATTTTTAAGAATTTGTTCCCACCCAATTAAAGATATCCAGTCGTAGTTGGACAGAGGACCTTGTAAGCTTTCCGAAAAGTCCAACCTTGTGTTAATCCAAGCTCCCTATGAAAAGTTATGGCCATATGAATATCTGGGTCAGGGTCTGCTTCCTCTCAGCGCTCAAAATGTTGCGCCTCTTGAAGGTGCGCCAGGGCACATCCATCTTTGTGTCGACATCCTCTTACCTATGCCATAAATGCATCCATATTTGTGTCGACATCCTCTGATGTGCGCCCTTTACCTGTGCCAGGGCACATCCATGTTTGTGTCGACATCCTCTTATGTGCGCCCTTTACCTGCGCCAGGGCGCATCCATGTTTGTGTCGACATCCTCTTATGTGTGCCCTTTACCTGCGCCAGGGTGCATCCATGTTTGTGTCAACATCCTCTTATGTACGCCCTTCTGGTTGGAAACGCAATAAATGTCAGGGTTTGAGTTTCTTTGATTTCCATATTCTTCTGCTTGTCTATATCTACCCGGGGGGGAGATACTTACAACACAACCAAAGAGGGATCCAAGCCTAACATGTCCGCATGGGACCAAGAAAATACATCCATGAACTCTCTAAGGATCATAGTAAAGGAATTGTGTTCATGTGTGGAAAGAGAAGCTCCTAGTTTAACAATTTTAGGCTCATCCTCTATGCCAATGTTGTCATTGATAGTCTCTTTAACCAACAATTTTGAACCATCCTCCATACAGGTAGGATCAGAAGGGAGATTGATTTCTTCCTCTATTGGCATCTCAATGACATTTTCATTAATAAAATGATCACGTATACTATCCATTTTGATATTTCATTTTATTTGTCCGCAAGTACCTTAAAGAGGGTTTCACTAAAGGATCTAGATTTTTTGTTATATGCATGTGTATGTCATACTTATGTTAAGCTTATAAAATCTATTAAGAGAATATGATTTAGAGATAAATTCATAGAATTTGTGGAGTTTGAGGGGGGGGGTTAACCAATAAGAGGGTTTATTAATTAAATATGAGATTGAAATCTTAATTAACCAATAATGGTTAATTAATTAAGTAAAAGGGGATTTTAACTAACAAAGCAACGTTAATTGTCATCCAAGATGAGGGACAAGGCTAGTTAATTAACAAAGTGTCATTAATTGATTGAGATGAAGGGGAATGTTAGCTAATTAGCATAAAATCACTAATTATAACAAAATGATAGTAAAGAAGACAATTAGTGTAATTTTAATATTAAAATTTTAAGGTCAAAATTAAGTGTCTACAACGCCTAAGTTTCCTATCTATGATGCCAGGGGTGATCCACAAGAGCATCTTAGATCATTCCATGTTTCTTGCTTTGACTATGCATCTCATGATATATTTCTTATCAAGCTATTACCTGGGAGCTTTAAGGACTTTCCATTACAATGGTTTTATGATCTCCCAACACACTCTATGTGCTTTTTTCCTACATTGGAAAATCAATTTTTAGCACAATTCTCGATCAAAATTGAGGATAAGATATATTATGAAAAAATTTCCAAATTCAAACAAGGATATGATGATAATATCAACAATAATGTCTTATGTTATCAAAAAATTCTTACTAAGATGAAAAACATCTTAATGGGTAGTGAATTGCAAGACCTTTTTGTGCAAATTTTACTTCCTCTATTGCAAGAATTGGTCGTGTTTGATAAGTTTCAATCTTTTGACCATTAATGTCATACACTTAAAGAGAGTGAAGCTAAGTTATTGCACAATGATAAACATAAGTATGTTGTTAGCTCACCTAATCCATCCAATATCAAGTTCCAAAGCAAACCTTATTTCAAAGAAAAATCTAATGACCCTAAGGTTGCTTCTAAAGACATTGTCAATGTTTTCACTTAACCTATCAAGCTACAATTACAACTTATAAGATGAAAATTTACATGGTTACCTTTTCCCCCCACACATAGTCTTAAAGCAATTACTTGAGCGTAATCTCCTATCTCTCCCTCCATCATTTAAGGTTGATATGAGTAAGCCCCAAAGTAAGAGCTTCAATGATAATACTTCTTACAATTATCGTAGATGTATCGGTCACTCTATGGATAGATGTCTTAAGTTACAACACATCATTTGAGATCTTATTGACTCTAATACAATTAAATGACATGATCCCACTAAATATTATCAGCCTACCAATAACAATTCTAAGTTGAAAATATTCAGTGATCCACTTCTTAATCACACTAATGACACGCCTAATTCGGAAATTCATAATACTCATCGTGTGGTGGCACTAACACCCTCTTATGATCATTTGTTTGATGTTATGATTGAAACTATTTCTTGCAAACCATCTTCTACACCAATCATTTATTTTGATGATTCTGATATATATGACTCACTTATCTCAGCCACATTATCCATTCCAGTCTCTATCAATCAGATTTTCATTCAAGGTATCTTGGTTACCCCACATTGCATAGAAAATGTTTGTGTGTGGGCATTACTTCAATATCTTTGCATTCCTTCTAAGAGTATCACACTTGATTCTGATCCACATTTTCAATGCATTACCCTACCAATCACAATTAGATCCATCACCACACCAATTTCATTCTTAGTTGCTAAATATATCCCTACTAGAGTATTGCACATAGGCTAAATATATCCCTAGTGGAGTATTACATATAGGTATCCCTTGGCTACAAGCTCTTTGGGATGTCTCATCCATTGTTCATCAGTGTATCAAGTTTATTAGTCAACAACAAGTTTCCACTATTTGAGTTATTCCTTTTTAGGATTTTTTTCCTCGATATGTCGTCCTCCTACAAGTTTTAATGAATCTACAAACATGTCTATTATTTCACATACCACCCCACATAGCACTATTCCTCCTAGGTATCCTAATAGGCCTTTGGTTGCACATACGAATTCAAAAAATGTTCGGTCTCATGACAGAATTTTAGTTGCACATGTTACATCACATAGTTCTAAGACCTCTAGGTCTCCTCCCAACCCTTCTTTTGTGCACAATGTCTCTAGTGGCTCACACTCTCACAAAACTTTATACATATCTTCTAGTTTTTTGGATTACTCCATAGTTTCTTATAGTTCTTCTAGATGCTATAAATCTTCTAGTCCATCAAGTAGTCATCAAGCATCACCTTCTACCTAGTGCCCTATTATTCTAGTTCCCCTTGTAGGAATACTCTACACATATCACAACTATGGTTCCACTTGCACTTCAATCACATTCTATGACACATTAAATGCTTGACCCTTCATCGTCTTCAATAGTTGTTTTAATTCCTCATAAGGTTCTCTTAGGATAGAGCTCATGTTATTCCCCCCTCATTTCCTGATGGGACTTTATTTCTAGGTTCAATTTGATTGTTGAGGGAGTGGTTCTACACCTGAACCTCACTTTGTACAAACACACACACTGGGGGAAATCTTCTTCCCATATTTTGTTGCATAATATTTATATATTCCCCTCCATGGGGGAAATTCTTGGATCACCCTCCCTTCTCTTCGAAGAACAATTTTTCATTTATGCCCTCATAGAGGCCATAAAACATAAAAACATTAAAATATTTAAAACAAAAAATTAGGACATGTTTATATAGACTGCATTACTTGCACTTTACATTATACATATTGTTTACTCCTTTGGTTTAATAGACAAAGTTTCTTCTTTACACACTTGCGTTCACATGGCATATTGAGCATGATGCAAAATATACATAGAGTAGTACATGATGATAGGTGTTAGCCCTCCTTCTTACTATCAGACGAGCTGATCCATATAGTTGCATTTACTTTTGCAAAGCTACATCCAAGTGTTTTGTGTTATAAGTGATACGTTTGATTTATATATGAGGATATCAATTCTTAAAAGTGTATGTTTCACACATCACATTTAGATAGAGATAGTACTTGAAATATTTCTTGAGGAAAAGGACTTGCATCTTTATGTCTTGTGTATATACATATAAAGTTAAAATTTTAACTAGCTAATTAGAAAGATCATGATCTTACTCATTTGTTTTCGTGATACACTTGATTAATGTAAATTACATGTCTTACTGGATTATGTGTGTCTGCGTCTGAATGATTTATATTTCCTCTGATTAATATTGTAAACGTATAGAATACCCTTGTATTATTTTTCAAGAGTATGGATGTCTGCCTACTGTTGTGTTGTATACTATAACTTGTAATGAATGGTTAGGAAGAATCTCTTGTTTGCAACCTTACTTGAGAGTAAATAGAGCTTGTTTAGAAAACAATGGGGTGTCTGATTGATTGGAATTGACCAAGTTTGGATTTAAACTGTCATTGTGTTGAATGCAAGTAAAAATTTAATACATAGATATTGTTTCTATGTCTTGGTCTGC
The DNA here is from genome assembly GCA_019776745.2 of Taxus chinensis. Classification (NCBI taxonomy): domain Eukaryota; kingdom Viridiplantae; phylum Streptophyta; class Pinopsida; order Cupressales; family Taxaceae; genus Taxus; species Taxus chinensis. The sequence continues at coordinate 525,230,869 of CM034152.1, forward strand.
ATAACACACCAAATTTATCTGAGATAAGATTATTGATCATTATTAAATGATACATTAAAATTGCCTTACTAGAGTTATCATGCTTCTAATAATTGTTGTTATGATCATGATGTTACAGTTTCTACCACACGCATCCCCCTTTTTAGGTATACATATTTACTTCTATGTGGTATCACTTCATTTGCTATGCAAAGGTTTAATAAACAGTTTATTAGCATCTAAGACATGAGTACACCTCTCCTTTTGAGATAACTTTACTTATATTTTTTATTTGACATATAATGTAACATGAATATGGAATGGATAATTCATACGAGGTTTTATGTTGAACTAACCAGTAGACATATAGCATCTTTCTAGGCTCCTACCAGCATGTAAGGGTAGGAAGTAGTCACTTATGAAGTGGACTCAAGCACATTGATTATTATGCATGATTTCACCATAAGGCCATTGATTGTATATTATCTGGCATTCAGGAATCATTGTATTTAACTAGTAGTGACAAATGTAAATGGAACGATAACCAGATCGTACCAAGCCAAGAACACAAATGCTAATCAAACACCATGATCAATAAGATGAAAGTAATTCACCAGAATAAATTTAAATAAACCTTTGCAAACAAATGAGTAGCAATATCATATATTATTATGGAACTCAATGAAATATAATGAGAATGGGCCTTGCTTATAGAGGCAAGGAATAACAATCTAAGAACTAGTCAAGAGTCATAGATCAAGCCATAAATCATGGAAAGAACTAGTCACGTCCATATATTTAGTGAGAGAACTAGACATCAAGGATCTAGTCAGATACCATATATCTAGGAAAGAACTAGTCAATACCATAGATCAAGGAAAGAACTATACCTAATAACTAGATAATATCCTCCTCATATCTAAATAAATAAAAAGAAATATCCACACATATAAGTGGGTGAGGATAAATACAATAAAGGTAAATAATGTACCTAGGTGAACATGAGATAAGGTAAATACCTACTCTAACACCCCCCCTCAAGTGAAGCTATGGGCAAAAATAAAAGTGGCATGTCTACATTATGAGTTTAGGGTTGTGATGAGGTAATCATGTACAATATATCCAAAATAAATCTCGAACCAAAAGAAGGAAAGAATCCTACTCAAAGGAAAGAGAAAGAAGAAGAAGAAGAAGAAGGAAGATGTTCTCACAAACACCCCTCAAGAACAAATTTCCAAAACCCCAAGCATTCCATAGAACTCAAGGTAGCGAGGTGATGTAAAAGGCTTCGTAAAGATATATGTAACCTGCTGCTGAGTCAGAATGTACTCCAAGCAAAGAACTCCATCCTGAGTGTGCTGATGAATGAAGTTGATGTGTATCTCAATATGCTTGGTCCCCTAGTGCTCAATTGGGTTGCGAGAAATGTGAATTGCACTTTGGTTATCACACCAAAGTAAATTCAATGAATCCTTTGGGAATACAAACTCTGTTAATAATTGTTTAAGCCAAAGAATCTGTTGACTCGCTGTACACTACTACCTTTTACTCTACCTGTGAAGATGAAAGTGTAATAGACTATTACATTTGTACATGACCTAAGCAACTGGAGAAGAACCAAGACAGAAAGGCTAGCCAGAAGTGGAATGCACCTGTCATTAATAGAACCTACCCAATCTAAATTTGTATACCCAACCAACTGAGTAGAGCCCCTAGTGTAGTGTGGGCCAAAGTTGGAAAGTGCCATGCAAATAACACAAAATCCTTCTAGCATCTTGTCAGTGATTACTATGAGGAGAATGTACAAACCGAGATACAAGCCCTACTACAAATTAAAATATCAAGGCGAGTATGGGTCAAGTACATGAGACTCCCAACCAAACTAACTATACAACATAGGATCACAAAGTGGTGTGGTACATGTGGATAGTAACAGTAATTCCAGACTGAAAAGGAGATGGACTTGGCTTGCAAGCAGCCATATCAAAGTGCCTAATAATATCATGGGTGTACTTTTGCTAACTCAAATGAATCCCTGAATCCATCTGAGAAATCTGCATAAACCAAAGAAATAATACAATAGCCCAAGATCTGTCATGTCAAACTGTGTAGAAAGAGCCCTCTTAATACTTTAAATGTAGGAAGAAGAGTTGTCAGTAAGTAATAGATCATCAACATATAAGACAAGTATCACAATATCCTCATCAACATGCTAGAGATACATTGTATGATCTAGAGTGGCAACAAAAAAAAATCAGTAGTTAGAAGAAAAGAATCCATCTTCTCATACCAAGCCCAAGGGGCTTGTTTGAGACAATAGAGAGACCTTCGAAGCCTGACAAACAAGAGAAGAATTCTGAACAAATCTAACAGGTTGCTCCATATATATTTCCTCTTGTAAATCTCCATGTAATAAGGCACTCTTCAAATCCATCTGGTATACGGGCCACCCCTATGATGCATTAATAGTAAGTGCAAGGCATATAGAATCCATCTTCAAAATGGGTGCAAAAGTCTCAGAGTAATCAATACCTTCAACTTATGAAAAACCCTTTGCAATAAGACGAGCCTTATACTTTTCAATGGACCCATCAGCTATGTATTTGATTCGGTATACCCACTTACACCTAACCATATTTCTACCTTTAGGAAGAGATACCAAATCCCAAGTATGATTCTACATCAAAGAAGAATACTCAGCTGCCATCGCATCATCCCACTCTTGTATCCCATGATCCTTTGAAAAAGACCATAGATTCTCAGAAACTACCTGACACAAAAGTCCATAACCTATATAATATATGTGATGATGCCTAGGGGGTGGAAGATCCTGTATGAAAGGTTTTGCCTCAAAAACTACACTACGAGCCCACTTAGGCATAGTGACAACATCAATGGGAATAGGATCCTCAAAGGCATCTCCAACCTCCTCATCAACCTCCTCAAAGAAAGTACCCTCCTTCCATGTATGGCTCATCGGAGGCCTCCAAAAGGTGTGACAAGACCTACACAAATGGGAAAATTCTTAGGAAATAAATCTTGGTGTTGTTTCCCTAATGCATAGCCAGAGAAAACTCCCTCGAGACAAGAAACTCTAGGAAGACTATCTACCATACCATGAGTGCTCAACTCCTTCAAATATTTGTAATTAAGATGTCCAAATCTTTCATGACAAAGCTTACTCTCTGAATTGACATGAGAAAGAAATCATGTCCCTATAGAAGAAGTGTCATCAAAACCCTCAAAGTGATAAAGTCTAGAACTATGATCAACAATACCCTGAGCAACAAGTGAATAAGACTCCAACAAATTTTGTACTTTTTCCCCATGTGATGTAAAAGTCACTATTTTTCATTGACCAGAATGACAAATTTGATATACATAAAGTAAATTTTTGGTAATGTTAGGAACATACAGTGTATCTTGGATACTGCCACCATCAAGGTGTATAGCACCTTTTCCCTCAATAAAAAGAAAAGAAGAATCTCTAACCTCAATTTTGGAAGTAGAACTCAAACCTAGAGAAATAAAAGACTCGTTGGAAGAAGTCATGTGCTGAGAAGCACCAGAATCTATAACCCAACTGTCTGCAAGTGGTGACTGAGATCTCCCAACAACATTAAGTGTGTTTTCATGTTGATTAGAAGGAGGTGGAGTGGAGATAGAAATTTTGTGTTTCTTGACTGCATCCTTTAAGGATTGCATTCACTTATAACACCTTTGTTCTTCATGACCACTAACCCCACAAAAAGAGCATGAAAGGTTGGACTTATTCTTGGATTTAAAAGACTCCTTGGGTTTATAGTTGTTTTCTTTAGGTTTAGGATCACTTTGAGATAGATAAGGGGTGGATTTGGTTTTACTTTTTGGTTTTCCCTTGCGCTTAGGATTAGATGCAACTAATGCCTTTTGAGAGGTGGAAGACTCAAGGTGAGATAATTTGCATTCTTCCCTAGTAAGTCTTTCACAAAATGTTTCTAAGTCAGGTATTTTGAATGTGTCACCTAAGGCATCCATGCTAGAGAAAAAGGTAGAAGAAAATATTTGAAATGGTCCTCTCAACTTGGATAGAATCAAGTAAACACACTCTTCATATTTCTTATCTCTTCCACCCACCTTCAAATGTGTCAAAAATGCTTGAACTTGGCAAGATAGTCTATAATTATTGGAAAATCTTTAGGATTAAGAGAGGTGATCATAATTTCAAGTTGCATGGCTCTCATATGGTCCACCTTACTAAATAAATCCTCCAATTTCTCCCATATTTTGAAAGGAGAGTCACATTTTTTCAAATGAAACAAAATACTATCACTTACATAAGTTCCTATCAAACCCATACACTCATCAAATTTGCACTGGTACTGAAATTTCTCATATTCTCTAGTGAACAGTGGTTGTTCTGAAGAAGTTAAAGCCCATAATCCTTTCTAATTAATTATTGTTTCCATTCTTGGTTTCCATGTGTGGTAATTATGTGTTTTTAATGACTCAACATGATCTAATGTAGAAGTAGATAAAGACACTGTTGACCAATTTTTCCCCTTAGGCAAAATTGATCAAACACACCCCTGCATAGGAGAAAAATCAAACGATTAGTCCAGTCCTGGGAACTCATGTTTCGAATCCAACAATCAGGTTACATGTAGACTCGAAAATGGAGAAACCAGTGGCTCAAAGGAGGAAAACAATGTCAAGGGGGGCAGAGGGTCTCAAGAGAGAAATGGGGAAAGGCTCAACGTCTTCAGGCTTCACAAATGATTCAAATTCGGCCCAAATTGGCTAAGTATGGAAGAGATGGCGGAAGCTGCCAAGTGCCTCTACGGTACACCTTCAAGGATCTAAGCCAAGGGCAGTTCCCCAAACACGCGCAAAGCTTCCACATGCCCCAAGCTCGAAAAGGGACAGATTCAGCTGTTGAAAAGTCCAAACGAGTGGAAAGAACCACATGTCAACTCGGCATAATTTCAAAAGTAATAGCCCAAGGCAGAGAGTCGAACTAGCACCAACTCTCCATGTGGTCAGGCTCCAACAAAAATCAAAAGTCAGTGGACCCAAATCGACTAAGTATAAGAGTGTCGGCGGAAGCTGCCAAATGTCTCAACGGCGCATCTTTAAGGATCAAGCCCAAAAGGCAGTCCCTAAACAAGAGCCAAGCCTCCACATGTCTAAAGCCCCCCAAAAGTCACACTGGCCGTTGAAAATTCTTCAAGTCAGCGAAAGGTGCCACGCATCAACTCGATGTAACTTAAAAGATAAATCCAAAGAGCAGAGACTCAAACATGCACCATCTCGCCACGTATTTAGGGTTCGAGAAAAGCAGTGGGATGAATCAGCTAAGTATCGTAGACTCGTGGAAGGCACCACGTGTCTCTTCAGCACATCTTCAAAGGTAAATCTAAAAGTGGGTCTCCCAGACAAGCGCTAGCCTTCCATGTGTCCCACGTCTGAAAAGGGATAGAGTTGACAGTTGAAAATTCAAGATGGGGCAGTGTCAGCAGAGGGTGTCAAGTGTCTCAATGGCACAAATTCAAAAGGGGTGGCCCAAGGGCCAATCTCAAGCGAGCGCAGAGCTTCCACGTGTCCAAAAGTCAAAAAAGGGGACAGAGTCAGATGTTTAAATTGACCAAGTATGGAAGGGATGGTAGAGGCCTCCATGTGTCATCTCTGTGTAAATTCAAAAGGTGGAATCAGGAAGCAGGTCACAAATGTGTGTCAGGCCTCCACGTGTCCAGGGTCAGACATATGGCCCTGCCAAACAAAAGAGACTTAGCCAAAACACGACGAAACAAAACAGGCTAGCAGAAGGTGCCATGTGCCCCAAGCGCACAAATTAAAAAGGCACGGCCCAAAGACCAATCTCAAACAAGCGCCAAGCCTCCACGTGTCCCAGGTGTGAAAAAAGAAACACCCACCATTGAAAAGTCCAAGCTCGTGATAGACTTGCGGAGGCCTCCACATGTCATGGCCACGTAACTTTAAAGGGACGATCAAAAGTGAAAACCCAAACATGTGTCGGTTCTCCACATGTCTCAGGTTAGGTATAGTGTCTCCACCAACAAGGGAGCTTGGGTAGAATATAAAGGAAATAGAGCAGGCCCGTGGAAGTCACCACGTGTCTCTTCGGCGTGACTTCAAAAGTGTAAGGGAGGGGGTAAAACTTTGAGATGTGTGAGGCCACCATGTGGACATGCGTGAAAAAACTCTAGATCCAAAGTCCCTTCAGGTAGCCATATCTTTCGATCAGAAGCTCCAAATCAAGTGAGAGAGGACGTTTCAGAGAGCTCTCAACACCTGCTACCCACCTGTCACCATTAATATTTTGACTAGCCATTACTAAGGCCATTCTGTCTCTTACTTTCCACCATGATGAAGAATGGGTTTCCCTTCTTGTCCAGCAAGGAATAGCGACAGGGGGCATGGGTGTTACAGCTAGACCCATCATTGTGGCAGGGGAATTCAATGCCCCTTCAGGGGTGGTTGGAACAGGGTTGGATTTTCCCTCAATTTCTCTCTCTCATTCTTCCTATATATTGTACAAGAGGGACAATTTCAAGAGGTTGGACATTCTTGTTTTGTGCCCTCCCTTTTCTCTATTCTGCAGGTGAATTCATGGACTCTTGAACCCCTCCATCCAAATTGTAATGTAATTTCTACCTCTTTCCTGTTGTAATGCACTATATTGGTTCTTGGAGCAATAGAATAAGTTTATGGATGATTTCAACCCCCTTTTATGCTTTATTTTTTCTTCCTGATCCCTCATTGCAATCTTGGTCATCTATGCATGGATATTATTTTACATTTTAATGGTTTGTGTTTAAAAGCAATGTAGGTGTTCAACATTCCTTTGGTGCATCACCTATGTTAGATTAGGTTTATTTCTTTTATCTCCTTAACCCTGTCTCCTTGGTAAGTTAGAGTAGGATTTAGAATGACCCTCTGCAATTTGAACCTATGCACCTGAACAGAGGAATAGGAGTCAGCCTTCATCCAGAGATCTCTCTCGACTCGCAAATTCCCACACTTTGAGAGATGCTCCATGTTGTGCAATCACACTGAGGATCTTAACCCATTAGGTTACTGATTCCAGGGGTGTTGTGATTCTGTAACAACAGTTTTGGCATGCCCGGTGGGACAAGAAGTCTTCATTTTACTACAACAAGGTTGATGTGCACTTGTTGTAAGTCCCCAACTTTTAAGAAGCTCTAAAACTACACATCTTGTGACTCAAAAAGAGGCAGAACCAACTGGTTTCAGTAGTCCAAGCTTGGCAAGTTCATGAGAAGAATACAAACAAGGTCAAGAACTAGAGAGGAGGGACTATTTTTCTATCTACATTTATTTTCGGAAAGAGTAAAGAGAGGAAGAAGAACCCAAAGGTCTCCATCTCCACCAAATAGGACATTGTCAACACCTCCACCTGGTAGGCCTTTCATTCAACTGACTAGAGTCCTTCGACCCATAAGGATAGTGAAGCCTAACCCCTACATCAATTTCACTGGCAGCAGCCCGCTGGCTCTCAATGCACAAAATCCAGTTCCAGTTGCAACATTGAAGAGCATTCCATATTTCACTGGAGAGAACTAGACTACTCCTGGTGATCACATTCAAGACATCACAAATGTCTATGTAATTCATGAGATTGTTGAAATGGACATTGTTGTTAAGTTATTGGCATCCTCCTTTAAAGGTAAAGCTTTACAGTGGTTCAGGAGTCTAACCGCGGGATCCATCCATAACTGGGACCATTTGTGCACAGCCCTTCATAACCAATTTGGAGAAAAGGGGGACAATCTATCCTTGTTGGAACATTTGACAACCATCAAGAGGGCCCCTAATGAGTAGTTGATTGATTTCAACTTCAGATTCCAGTATACATCGGACAGGGTTCTGGTGGCCATGAGACCAACAGATGAAGGTGCTTTTCTATATTTCCATAGGGCTTTAAATTCTGATATTGCCATGATGATTCAGTCGATGGGAGGTAGAAATTTACCAGCCTCATATAACATTTCTATTAGAGCTGAAAATTTATTAATTCAGGCTGGTAAACTTGCACCTAGGCCACCCATGCCTCTATATCCAGAACTAGGAGCTCCAAGCACTAGTCAAACACCCACATTAGCTCCCATACCCGCTCCAAGGAATCAGAGTTCAGCTGAAGCCTCCACCTCATCTTCTAGCACTTCAAAAGAGCTACAAGAGGTTATGAAACAACTGTAGAACCTAGGAAATGAGCTAGTGACTATCAAGAGATAGCAAGCTCAGAGTTCTAGGCTGTATCAACCTCAAACCCAATATCAAGATAGACCCCCATATCAAAAAAATAGACCACCAGCTCAGGCTGTAAATCAAAACCAAAACCAAGGACAACCTCAAGCAGCTAGGTCTTTTCGACCATATGATCCAAACATAGCTTCGAAATTCAAGGGCCTTGGTTCCAACACAAAACAACATGGCTCAAGAATATGATTGGTGTTTCCCATGCAATCTAGCCCCCATAACTAGTCAACGTGTTTCAATGGTGCACTAAATTAGGCCTTGATGGTACAGACCATTGGTGTGTCCCAAGAAGCCTACTTCAAGAGGAAAATCAGAAGCAAGAAACCCAGAAAGAGGCACCTCCAAGTGAGACCATGCTTGTCAATTGGCAGGCTGAAGATTTCTGTGGTATGAATCAAGCACCTCCTCATAGTGTGGCAGCAAATACACGGTCCAAGAAGAGGAATATTGGAGAGGGGAAATCCTCTAATTCAAACGGTCCAAATCCCTCTATTTCCCAAGGTAATGGCAAAGTGTAACTCCCAATGTGCAGAGTTAGCCCCAAGCCACCTTCCAGACCTGCTCAGGCACCAGTTGTAACAACCCATGTGCAAGAGAAGAGTGTGCAAGGAAAGGGGCAAAAAAAAGATAGCTCATCCCCATTTAACATCATTGAATAGATGAAGAAAACAAATGTAAACATCTCAATGTGGGAGTCATTGGCTATCTCAGGACAGAGAGACCTGTTACAGGATGTTATGGCCAATTGGTCAACTTCAAATCATCCCCCCAATCAACAAGAGAAAGTGCTTACCAATGTGACTCAGCCTAAAGGAAATCATGGAGGACAACAAGGTAAGAATCTGAAGCCTCCTCCCTTCTATGTCTCATTGATCATTGGAGACAAGCTAGTGCATAATTGCATGATTGATTTGGGAGCAAGTAGATCAGTCATGCCAAAGCAAATAGCTGATCAGCTGGGTCTTCAATACGAAGTCATCTCCAAGGGTGTAGTGCAATTGGATGGGACAACAGTAACAACGGTTGGAGTCTTCAAGGATTTGAGCCTCACACTGCATGCATGCCTCAATGTGACTGTATTGCAGAATGTTTCAGTCATAGACTTGCCACCACACTTTGCATTGTGTTTTTCAAGAGACTTCACTGCTAAAATTGGAGGCTATTTGTTCTGTTGATTGGTCACACATGCTTTTTAGAACAAGGTATGGAGCTAAGGCTACAATTAGATCTGAGCCCATTACAGATTTCCATATTGAGCCTCATGTACCCAGTCCCAATCAATGTGAATTGTTCAGACTTTGATCGGGAAGACCTCCCATGCACTTATGAGGCAGATACTAAGGTTGGGTGTATTCCAGACTTGACCCTCGATGAATGGGTGAACAAGAGGCATGCTTTTGACCCTTACAAGGAAATGGAGGAATCTGAGCTAGGATTCTATTGTTTGCATGAGGATAATCATCCTCTTCCTAACATCACTAAGCTAGACCACAAGGATGATAATGAGGTATGGCAGTTATTCTTTGATGGCTCAAGAAGTAGACAAGGAGCCGAGGAGGAGCTATGCTTGTTTCACCCCAAGGTATAAAATATTATTCAACCTTCCATTTCCAATTTCCTTGCTCAAACAACACAACATAGTATGAGACCTTGATCCATGGACTACATTGGGCAAGAAAAAGAGGGATTAAAAACTTGCAAGTGTTTGGCTGATAGTGAGCTGGTTGTGAATCAAGTCCGAGGAAAAAATGCTACCAAGAATGATATGTTAAAGAACTACAAGAATCGAGTATGGGATCTCATCAAATATTTTGAAGCATTTGACATCAATTCCATCCCAATAAGAAGAATGAAGCAGCAGAAAGATTGGCAGCAATCAGGGCGGCATTTGATGTAGTAGAGAGTATCAAAAGTGATAAATCTCAGCCTCATATCAAGGTGGTTGTGAGGCCAGTTGTCCAAGATAATAACACAAGTTGGCAGGTCTTCGAGAATGATCAGCAAATTGTCAATTTTCTACAAGAATAAATTGATTTCTCCTCTAGAAACCAAGACAAGTTGGAACAACGTTATGGTGACCAAGTGGTGCAACTGAGAACCAATAAATTACCAAAGGGTCTTGTAACTTTGGAGTCAATCTTCAGCCCAAATGATCAATTCCGGAAGGAGAAAGAAAATATTCAGGTAAAGGGTGAAGATTCAGAGCCCATTTCCATAGAAGAAGGTAAAACGTTGTGAATTGGCAAGGTGAGTACTCAACAAGAAAAATCTGAATTCATTCAACTTTGTCAAGAATTCCCAGATGTCTTTTCTTGGACTTACAAGGATTTAAGAGGTTTCAACCCAAGGTTGGCACAACACACTATCAAGTTGGATCTGGGATCTAAGCCTTTCAAACAGAAGCAAAGGCCAGTAAACCCTCACATTGAACCTCTCATGAGGAAAGAATTGAACAAGCTAATTGAGGCCAACATCATCTTCCCCATCAAGCATTCAAGTTGGGTTGCAAACTTGGTGCCTGTGAGGAAAAGAAATGGAGAAATTAGACTGTGTGTGGACTTTCATGATCTGAATAGAGCATCACTCAAGGATCATTATCTGCTTCCATCAATGGAACAAATCTTTCAGGTTGTAGCTGGCTCCGAAAGGTTTTCATTGCTAGATGGATACTCAGGCTATAATCAGATAATGGTGAAAGAGGAAGATCAGTATAAGATGGCCTTCACCAAAAAATGGGGCACATATGCTTACAACAATATGCCATTTGGATTGTCTAATGTCAAAGCAACATTTCAGCAAGCTATGGATATGGTGTTCAAAGGCTTGATCAACAAGATGGTGCTAGTGTATCTAGATGATATCACTGTCTTCTTAAAGAATGCAGTAGACCACCTCTTTCACCTCAAGAAAGTGTTTCAAAGGTGTAGAAGGTTTGGAGTGTCACTGAAACCAAATAAGTGTGTATTTCTGGCACATGAGGGCAAGTTGTTGGGCCACATTGTCTCAAGAGAAGGGTTGATAATTAACCTTGAAAGAGTTGAAGCCATTAGAACACTACCACTGCCACATCACAAGAAATCCCTCCAAAGCTTCTTAGGGAGGATAAAATTTGTCTGCAGGTTTGTGCCTGATTTTGCCACTCTTGTAAAGCCTTTAACGATGATGCTAAAGAAGGGTCTTGCATTCAAATGGATAACAGAAGGAAAAGAGAGTTTTGAGGCCATCAAACTTGCAATATCACAGGCCCCAACTCTCATTAACCCAAATTTTCAAAGGACTTCATGTTGTATGCTTTTGGAGGGTCAGACACAATCTCAACTATCTTAGTTCAGCCTAACAAGGAAGGTTCAGAATAGCCCATAGCCTTCTTCAGTCAGAGCTTGAAGGATTACAAGGTAAAGTATTCTTTGATTGAAAAGCATGTCCTTGTTGTCATTAGGATTTTGAAGAAGTTCAGACACTTGGTCTCAAACAATAAAGATTCATTTGTGTCTCATGCTGGTGTAAGGACTTTCTCCTAAACAAGGAATTGAATGAGAAGAGAGAAGGTTGGATCACTCTTGGAGTATGATATGAAATCAAACTGACCAAGCTAGTTTGTGGTAAGGGTCTATGTGAACATCTCACTTCAAACTAAATCAGTAGATGAAGAAGAGGCTTGTCTTATTCCAAGCATAATGATGCACCTATTCTATGTTGGACTCAAGATTTGGTGCATTATCTCCAAACGGGTTCATGTCCTCCAAAAATGAGCAGAACAAAGAGAAGGTACTTTAGATTACAAGCCATCTCGTATGCACTTTTTGATGGTGTTTTGTTCAAAAGGGACATCAATGGTGTCCTATTAAGGTGCATTGGGATAATCCAAATTGAGAAAGTGTTACATGAGTTCCACGATGGAGAAGCTAGAGGCCACTTCACTCTACGGGTAACAACGCTCAAAATTATGAGGCTAGTTACTATTGGCCTATAATGTTTACGGATTACTACTCATGGATCAAGAAGTGCAAGAAGTGTGATTCTTCACAGGGAAGGAAAGGTTAGCAGCCCTACCTCTTCACCCAATTTCCGTAAATAAGCCATTCATGTAATGGGGATTGGACTTCATTGGAGTGATCAACCCAAATTCAAGCCAAAGCCACAAGTGGATACTCACAACGATTGACTATTTCACCAAGTGAACTAAAGCAGTGGCACTTAAGGAGGAAAATGAATCCAGCATCTTGGATTTCTATGAAGGGATAATCACAAGGTTTGGTGCCCCTGCTACTATTATATCAGAAAATGCATTGGCATTCCTTGGTGCAAAGATCACTGAATGGTCTGTCAATAATGAGGTATATCTTAGCACCTCTTCAAATTATTACCCTTAAGGTAATGGCCAAGCAGAGTCCATGAACAAGAACTTACTGAGAATTATCAGTAGGACTCTTGATAAGAATAAGAGAACTTGGCACACAAAACTCAAATCGGCTCTTTAGGCAAATAGAGTCACCGCTAAGAGTTCAACAAGTAATTCTCTCAACAAATTAAACTATGGGAAAGAGGCAGTGTTGCCCATATCTTTAGAATTGTCTGTATTAGAGCTCATGAAGTAGTTGGAGTTGCCTGAGTTTGAGCCGATGGAGGCTAGGTATGTAGAGTTGATGGAGTTAGAAGAGGCAATAGAACATGTAGTATAGACAATGGAGAAGAATCAAGCTTCAATTAAGAGATGCTTTGACAAGGGAGCTAGAACCAGGACTTTTCAAGTTGGAGACTTAGTACTAAAGTGGGATGCAGATTGGGTAAAACCAGGAAGGCATTCCAAATTTGATGCCATTTGGAGTGGCCCCTACATGATCACCAAGTGTAAAAGTATCAATGCCTTCTAATTGTCTTCATTGGAATGAGAGGAACTTCCAATTCCGATCAACGGGATCCATTTTAAACATTTCTACTAAAAAGGAAGGTTCCACCCTTGTAAATATTAGCATAGGATTTTTAATTTCTCTAAGTGTGTGTGCACATTGTCTTGTTGTAGCATAGGTTTTATTTCCCTAAGTGCTCTGGCACAGGTTTTGTTGCTCCAGGTTTGTGTCATCGTACAGTTCGATGTGCCTCCAGGTGAAGACTAGTATCAAGACCTTCAACATTTACAACATGGAGACCCATAGTAGCTATGATAGTTGCTAATTTTAAAACAAAACAAATACAGAGAAACTAAAATTGAGTGAGAGAGGATGTTTTAGAGAGCTCTCGGCACCTGCTACCCACCTGCCACCATTAATATTTTAACCTGCCATTACTGAAGCCATCAAGTCTCTTACCTGCCACCATGATGAAGAATGAGTTTCCCTTCTTATCCAGCAAGGAACAAGGACATAGGCATGGGTGTTGCAGCAAGACCCATCATTGTGGTAGGGGAATTCAATGCCCCTTCAGGGGCAGTTGGAACAGGGTTGGATTTTCCCTCATTTCTCTCTCATTCTTCCTATATATTGTACAAGAGGGACAATTTCAAGAGGTTGGACATTATTGCTTTATGCCCTCCCTTTTATCTATTCTGCAGGTGAATTCGTGGAGTCTCAAACCCCTCCATCCAAATTGTAATGCAATTTCTGCCTCTTGGCTGTTGTAATGCACTATATTGGTTCTTGGAGTAATAGAATAAGTCTATGGATGATATAAACCCCCTCTTATGCTTTATTGTTTCTTCCTGACCTTCATTGAAATCTTGGTCATTTGTGCATGGATATTGTTTTACATTTTAATGGTTTGTGTTTAAAATAAATGCAAGTGTTCATCATTCCTTTGGTGCATCACCTTTGTTAGATTAGGTTTATTTCTTATATCTCCTTAACCCTGTCTCCTTGGTAAGTTAGAGTAGGATTTATAACAACCCTCTGTAATTTGAACGTATGCACCTGAATAGAGGAATAGGAGCCAACCTTCATCTGGAGAGCTCTCTCTACTCGCAAAGTCCCACACTTTGAGAGATGATCCATGTTGTGCAATCACACTGAGGATCTTAACCAATCAGGTTACTGATTCCAGGGGTGTTTTGATTCTACAACAATAGACACCATCCTCAAAAAATCACCAAAAGAAATGTAAGAACCAAGCAATGCAACAAGAGCCCCAAGCAATGCAACAAGAGCCCCCCCAAATTTTGGCACTTATAATGAGTGTGTTACAATATGGCACTTTATAATTATAGTTCAATTCTCAAAATAAATATTTCCAATGGAAAGAGCATGGAAAACAAGTACTTTTACAAAAAAATGGCACCTAAAACTGAGTTATCAATCAAAAGATACAAGCTTTTCAATATTATGCTCTATCACAAGCTTAAGCCCTCATATGACCATACCATATGACCAAGGACTAAGGATTTCAATGGATGTGTAATGAGTTTTCTGATTTTTTAGTGACTCAAGGCATTATTCACCAGCATTTTGTTCCTTGTACTCCACAACAGAATGGCTTAGCAGAATGTAAGAATAGAACTTTGAAGGAAATGGCTAATTGTATGATGCATTCTAGAGATTTACATCCTATCTACTGGGAAAAAGTAGTTAATTTCACTAACTACATTCATAATCACACACCACACAAAGTACTTGAGCATTTGACTATAGAGGAAGCTTGGTCCAACAGTAAGCCAAATGTCTCATTTTTTCGAGTCTTTGGGAGCCATGCTTGGGCCTTTATGCCACAGAAGAAAAGGAAATCTTTGGATAAGAAGAGAAAACCCTTGATCTTTGTAGGGCATTTTGAGGACATGAGAGCTTATCAACTTCTAGCTATAATACCATAAAAGGAATGATAACCAAATTATACCAAGCCAAGAACTTGGATGTTAATCAAACACCATGATCAATAAGATGAAAGTAATTCACCAAAATAACTTTACATAAACCTTTACAAACAAATGAGCAACAACATCATATATTATTATGGAACTCAATGAAATACAAGTAGAAAGGGCCTTGCTTATATAGGCAAGGAATAATAATCTAAGAACCAGTCAAGGTCATGGATCAAGCCATAAATCAAGGAAAGAACTAGTCATCAAAAAACTAGTCAAGACCATAGATTTAAGAGAGAACTAGACATCAAGGATCTAGTCAATACCATAGATCAAGGAAAGAACTAGTCAATACCATAGATCAAGGAAATAACTATACCTAACAACTAGATAATATCCCCTTAATATCTAAATAAATAAAAATAAATATCCACACACATAAGTGGGTGAGGATAAATACAATAAAGGTAAATAAAGTACCTAGGTGAACGTGAGCTAAGGTAAATACCTACTCTAATAGTGACCCTATCATACAGTTTTTCCTAGGGGTATTTTATTCAAATTTGTCACTATTATTAGGTTTTTCATCACTGTTAATCATTTTTATATGGTTTGGCATAGATTTAGGGAGCATCAAGTTTTTCATTCTCTCTTTCTCTGTGGTACTCGGTTTCAGTTATGGTTTTGGACAAATTAGGGGCATGGGTCTCCTTTCTCCGCTCAAATTTGAGCATGGTACCAGTTCTACTCAGTTTCTACTTAGTTATACGACACGTGGGAAGAGTATGGGGCACTTATTTCTCTTTTCTATTGTGTCTTAAGTTACAAATTTGGGCTTATAATTTCCTATAACAATATGGTCTGTGGGGTTATGGTAGGTAGTGAATCAACTAAGTTCTTTGTGGGCAAAATTTCCTATCCTCTTTATACTTAAGGGGAAGATATAAAAGTTATTGAATGCATTTGATACATGGTCCTCCTCCTTTACAAAGGTATTTGGCTCTTCTTTTTGGTTTTTCTCTTCGAAATTCATGTTTTGGATTGGTACACCTAGCACATTGACCTCTCCTTAACAATAATTGGGGACTAATCACCCTCAATTCTTCATCAAATTTTGACAAAATCTAGAATCTTCAAAGCACAAGAACGGGGGCACATTCCCCTCTGCAAAACAAACATGTGTATGCCTTCCATGCTTTGCATATATTTTAGCATCTCTTCTTGCACATCTATTTATAATACTTTTATTACATTTTGAGTTAAATTTTAGTTTACTATCTTTGACATTGAATACACTTTGTGTTGCAAGTTTCATTTTGGTACATGGCAACACTAACATAACGAAATACTGCAAAAATAAAATTATTGCAAACAAAGACAAAGTATGTCTACGCACTTAGGTATCTTTTCCTTTAAGCATGTAATTTTAATTTCATACTTAAAGGGGGGAAAATTTAAACACTCAAATTTAGAAATCTATCCTTTGACACTGTTGATCTTGACATTACACACCTACATGTAAAAATACACTCTCCTCACTCTTTCTTAGCACACCCTGATAGCTCTTTGATTACTTGTTTATCATTTCACACACATATGTCGTCAATTTATGTGGTTTAACAACATAAAAAAAATATAGAATAATCTATTCTCCAACCCATAAATTAAAGATTATCTTTTCTCCCAAGAGTCTAAAAACGTTGGTTTCAGTCGGGATGTAAATCTATATCTTAACCACACCGTAAAGTTTTGGAGAAACACATTGTGCACTCAAAATTTCAATTCCATCATCTTCATATGGACTAATATTCCACCTTGGTCAGGCTTTCATGACATTTTAATCTTCAAAATCATATATAAGAAAGTAAATCATACCTCATTTGGTAACCTAACACTTTAATAACTCCTCATGTAAAAGAAAGAACATAAGGCACTCCAAGCTCCCAAAAGTGTGAAATAACTTGTCCACATCCATTAGGTTAGTACTCTCTACATGTATAGAGTCTCCTTATAAGTTTAGGAGTCTCTATCTTCTCCCTATAAGCAATAAAAGTGACCCTTCCCAAGTATTTGAGCAAGCGTAAAACTCAAGTTGTGGCATTGTTAAAGCATGATTGTCAAGTCTGATTACACTATGGTAGATATCACATGCTAGGATAATGATGTCTAGTTTGAGCCCTCTTAGGAGTAGTGAAAACCTTGACGGTGCACATGAGTGCCCACAACCCACCTAACTTTGTTTTACATGAACTCCTTCTTGCATTATAAGGGTTTTAAGGTTTGAGTAGAGTTTACAAATCCGTTTCAAGGGTGAGAGAAGAAGACCGACACATAACGAAACTTAGTTCTAAATAAGCAAAACACTCAAGAAGTTGCAGATTCTAAGCAAGTCTAAGATCATACATAAGGGTCATGACCACACTGACACTTTAGACCTAGTTGTATGATTTTGACTTGTGTAATGTCAAGTGTCAACTTCTATAACGAAGCATTTCAAGTCCTAGATGAACCTATTCTTGCATTTATATCACTCAGAATATCCCAGATCCACATAGAATTAGCTAAGTGTAATTCTTCCTTGTGTTTTTGATAGTTGTTAGATCAATATTCACTTTAAAAAGTGTTATTCTAATTTGTGTAATTAATGTTGGAAGTTAATTAAATCATAAAATCCATCGGTTGCATTATTTCATGATTTTCATGTATGTTAATTAGAAACATATATTAGAAATTAAAAGGGAATGTAATATGAATTCACAAAAAATTGAAATCCCATATGATTGTTTATTCATATTGTTCTCAAAACCATTTAGTTTGGGGATAATATCATTCGCAATCCATACCCTCTTTTAAAGACTATGACCTATTTGTTGATCAATGGAAACAAGTATAAGAAATTTTAGATCTTTCATTTTATCCAACAGAGGTGCCCTCTCACTCATGTCTTGTGTGTTCTTACAGTAGAATCCCTTGGATACTTATTTACGTATCTACTATGAGGAGACATGTTATAGGTATTTTGTTCTTTGATTGAACTTCATAATTGATCAATGCCCATTTTCATAATGATTATCCTATCACCTTTTTGGAATAAGAATCCTCTTTAAATGAAGCTCTACATTGATTATATATGTTTTCCAAAGCGTCTGGTTCAAGTCTATAATAGATCAAGATGCAATGTTTTAGGAAAAGTATGATGCCTATGCCAGACTAGCTTAAAGGATTTCAATGGAAATGGATTAAAAGAGGGGAGTCTTTTAAGTTACTGAGTATCCCTTTTGTTATTTACTGTTATTCCTTTTTTTTGGCAATATGTGGTTGATCACATGGAAAAAAATCCTTAAAAAACATTCTTCCTTTACAAGAAAGTTTTAGGTTTGCACCAAAATTATTGTTGCCACCCATGTTTATTTCATATCTTATTGGGCTTCCTCTAAGGCTTTATATGATAAACTATTTAAATTGTTAAGAAAACTTTTATGGGCTAATTCCAAATAAGCCCAAGGTTCTCATAGAGTTGTGTGGGATATTTCTTGCCTCTAGCTAGAAAATAACGCATGGGAATCATTGACATCCATTGCTAAAATATTTCTCTTTGTGCTAAGTGGGAAATGAGTGTTGTGAAGGAACACGAAACTTGGAAAATTTTGTAGAGGTGTTATATTTTGATGAGTTCTCCTTATCGAGACCATACTAGAAAAAAATAGGATTTCACACTTTTGATCACCACATCCTTAGTTAAAAGCAAAGGATTTTTTAGGGCCTAAATCATCTAAAAGAACTTTGAATTAGTCAAACCCCATCTAAAGCGAGCAGGGCATGGTTTTAGAAATGGGTTATTCTTCCTATCATGACAAATTCTAGTATTCCTCTTACTGAAATCTTGGTATAAAAGCTATTATATTTTTTAAAGAAGGCATCATCTCTATATAGGATATAATCTCTTTTAGAGATTGTGTCTCTTGAACTTACCCATAAAGGAAGTTTCATCTCTTAGCCTTAAACTTAACATTTTTATTCATATCAAAGAACTTCTGTCAAATGTCATGCTACATAAACTTGGACTACACCAACCTTTGGCATGGTGGAAGGATTGATGATGAAATTACAACACTACCTAAAAAAGTTACCCTATTGGGTTTGTATTAGATTATGAGTCAATCATCCTCAACTTTGGAAAATCTCAATAGGAGATGGAATTTAAATTCTTCTCCTCACACTTGGCTTACCAGCGTCCATAGAATTTGGAATGCCAAGATATAACCCAAATCAACTCACTTTCTTTGATGTTTGTTCAACTAAGGATTGCCTCTGGAGAAAGGCTCAAACATATCAACTGTAGACACAAAATCATGCACTTTCGGTAATTATTTAGTCTCGATCACATACTACTATTCATGTGGTTCTTAAGTACAAAAATTAATAATTAACCCATGTCTTTGACCATTTTTTTTGCTTTCTATTGCTACTTTTGGTCTTACACCTTTATTGGCCCAATTTGTCTTCTCATACTTCAGTTTTATTTTTTCTGGAATGGAGTGCCCAGCCAGGATGCTAGCGCCAAGCGCCCTCATCCCCTCTGGGTGCCTCTACCCTCTTTACAGTTTACTCTCACTTTTTGGGCATTTTATAGCCATTTTAGCATTCTATCTTTTTGGTATCCGGCCTTTTTGGGGTTGTTTACGAAATTCAAGCAAAGGAAACATAGAAACATAAAGTTATGTGATCATAATAAGGGACCAAGCAGTAAGCACTAGCTATCACTACCTAAGGTTGCATCCATCAAAGCTTTTATTACTCCATTTAGCTCCATTTAGCTCCATCACAAGGGACAAAGGTTGGTTTTTTGCATCACATTTCATAGGAAGGGGAATTTATTCTATTCCACGCACACATTATTTACATTTTGCATCTAGTTATTACTCGTTATTCACAAAGTGCGACACGCATAAGAGCACCTAGGGCAATATTCTACACACACACACACATATAATTACATTGGGTCTGAGCTATAGTGCAACGCTCAGTGATAAGTCTGTCATTTTGGTGGTTGAGGACAATATGAGCCCTTCATATGCATCTTTGTTTTTTTAAGGTTTCGATGCTTTATCTGGGGTTTTACAAGTGATTCTTCATTGTAGGTTTACGGTGACATCAGTGAACTAGGTGCGACATACACACAATAAGCAATAAAGGCTTCACATCATTTAGCAACATTGTAAGGTTGGCTTCCAGACCTCTCGCATAGACCAGGGCACCCCAGGTTCCCTAATCCCTTTTCTTGGTGCCCCAGTCCATCCATATAGCTCAGATATGGATTTTATCAGGCTCTTATATGAAGGTTTCCTCCTCCTGTTACATAGTCCTGTGACATATCTGAATCAACTAAGGCTCTTCCAACTCTCTTTTGCACATTAGGGTTTCATATTTTTATTTCTTAGTTTTCTTGAGTTATTTCCTTCATTTATTTATTCATTAATTACGACAAACTTGCATTAGATTAGGCTATAATATATCACATTTTAGTTTAATAATTTTGGTGAACCCAATCGATCTAACCCTTTCTTCTGAATATGTCTTATCCCTATCAAGCCACGGTTTAATTGGCGTATCCTTATTTTGCACCCACTAAGTTTTCAGGAATAGCTACCACCATTGTTGATTTCATGCGAGTTCATACTCAACATCCTCCTCACTTTATTATGCCTTAGGTTGATCCTTCTATCAATGTAGTAACTACTTGTTGCACTCGTCCTCCTATGGCTTCACCCATTGCTATTCCACCACCTATCACTTCTTCGGCTCCTCCTATTGTCTCTAAAGGCTATGATATGATTAAACAACTCAAGAATATGCTAGCTAAAATATCTCTCTATGACTTATTGCGCAATACGCCAGATTACATTAGAAGTCACCCTTCAATCTATTCATATTGAAAGTGATAATTATGTGGTAGCCTTTACACATCTCATTTAGTCTCTTAAAAAAATTCCACGCTCTATCCCATTTACCAATGATGACATATCTCCATTTTCTAAAGATAATCCATGTGCACCTCTACTTATTACAGTACTCATCAACACCATTTACATTAAACATGTGCTTATGGATAATGGGTTGGCTGTCAACCTATGTGCCCATTCCCTTCTCAAACAATTGGGTATTAATGATAAACTAATTTCTAAGAACTCCACTCTTACTCGGGGTTATGACTCTACTAGTCACACATGTTTAGGGACTATTTCACTACATATTCGGGTCAGGCCTAAGACTGTTCTCACCAACTTTTATGTTATAGATACATCATTAGAAATTAACCTCTTACTAGGTAGACCTTGGATTCGGGAGATGCAAGCAGTTCCATTTATTGTACATTAGTGTGTCAAATTCTTGCATGATGGATATGAGTATACAATTACTACAGACCCTGAACCCTTCAAATTTTTCCACATAGATACTATTACCACTATGCCAATACCTCATACGCAACGCTATCCATATAGTATTATTGATACATATGACATTGATCAGCCTAATGCTTCACAACCCTCTTCCACCACTCAAAGCACTCCAATTGTTTCTACTCACACTACTGCCATCATTTCACCCACATTACATGCTTCTACACGAGATACTATTCAGCACGTTGACGATCCTATTACATCTAGTACATAGCCTACCAACATACTTGATACTACGATATAACAAGATAATGTAAACACAGATGATTCAGACAATGACGTCGATCATGTTAAACTCACTGATGAAGCATTAGGAAAACTCAACTTCACTCCTACTGGGCTAGATGACTCCTATTTCCATGACACCTTCATTGTCGATGGCCCTGGTGAGTACAAATTCAAGACCCCTCCCTCTATTAATGTTATGGTACTCTATTAGGGGTCTGTCCATACTTTAGATGTTGTTTCACCCTCTTGTGAGCAATCAACACCTACACCACCACCTTTCACATGCACACTTTTCATCAATAAATCTTATTGGCATCATCATTATGATAGGATCGTACTTGCTCTTGATACTATTTGCACATCTGATGTCTTATCTAGGCTTGGACTAACACTTAATGATATCTTACCATCTCCTCACTCACCCCATCTTTATCACAGTTATTTTCACATCACAACCTGCCTATGGTCTTCATGTCTTCAATTTAGCAAGTCTTTGTTGCATGTAGTTCTCACGCTCTTCTCCATAGACATTTGGCCAATCTTAGCTTGACTATATTGGAGGCACTCTAGATTCTAGTCATACTTCTTTTACTTTTTCCATGTCATTTGGAAATTTTTCTATCTATAGTGATTCATCTCCTAGATATTCCCAAAATCTTACTCGTTGGTACGCACATGGGTGTCCACCATCACCATTCACTGATGAGGAATATGCAATGACCATCTACACCTTGTGTCTCAATGGATTTTTATATGAGCCTCCTCATAGTATTGATTATCAAGTCTCCAATGTTGCCCTAGTCAACTTCGATCCTGATGATGATGATCTTCTAGACAATGACACTTGATCTTCCTTATCAATTTGCACTTGGGAGGCATTACATTTATCTCCCCCTGACTAACATTAACACACATTTGACATTCACCTTATCACACATTCTAACATCGACATTTCTCAATGACACACTCTTGTCCTTTGGTTCACACTTGACTGTTGAGGGAATCCTATACAAATGAACCTCACACACTGCACGGTAGACACTACACACTACGCATTACACATCCTCACACATCCTACATCTTTTATACACATCATATTACATCTTACATACTACATCTATTATGCATCATACATCTTCTACACCTATATCATCTACACACCATGGATTGCATCCTATACATCGCACATTACACTATACTTACTACACATCTTACGCATTTTACACATCTACTTTTACGCGTTGCGCTCACTACCCTATGACGCACTGTAGTCTCACATTCTATACTGGACTATTGAGGGTATACATCACAAATGGACCACATTTCACTCGCACATTCAACCAATTAATCTTTTATGCATGCGACATTCTTAGGTTAGTGATACAAGCCATATGATACGTCATCACTTCCCCTAGCATCATTTAGTGGTATATGCTTTAGGCAAGATCACCACCCCTTCTGGTCATCTTGTAGTAATAAACATCATATGCTACATTATCACTTACTCTAGCATCATCATCATCACCTATTCTGATAATCATTTAGTGATATATGTTTTAGGCTAAATCATCACTCCTTTGATCATTTTATCGTGTTATACACTTAGGCTACATCGTCACACATGCTTTGTCTCTATGTCGCATATCATCACTCCACATTCACCACAACATGCTACACACAACACATAGTTCGACCATTTCCCGATGACACACTCTCGTTTAAGGTTCATTCTTTACTACTAAGGGGGCATAAAAAAATGAACCTCATTGCATACAACTCTATTCACTCGGGGGGGCATATTGCTCCTATCATCCACTATGCATTCCATTCCATACATCCACACTATGTTGCATATATTGGTTACATCTACTCTTGTTTACATTTACTTATACATGTTTATCTTATTAAACATGTTAGATAGATATCTTGTATGTCATTATGTTTATCATACACACATGCAACTTTACTTGTTTTCTAGTCGTGATCACAGACTCTATAGATCATTACATGTAGCATGTATGCTTGGCATAGTACCTAGTACCAGTCCCATAGCGGCTCTTGGAGGCATCCACTTTCATACACTACATGTGATATTGTTTCATTTTGTACTTAGCACTTTACTTTATCATATTATACATGTTTTGACATACATTTTACCTTTCTAACATGCTAATGGGTACTTCATGTGCAACATTTTTTTTGTAGGATTACTTGTCAACATGGTTGTCTGTTACTTTTCTTATACGTGTTTATCCTTGTATGCCATTATTTGTAAGTTTTTCCCTTTGTCTTGTATACACAATTGTTTGTTTGCGGCCACTCTAGCCTTGAGTGTCTTGTGACATCGTGAATGGTGTCCCATGTTTGCAACCTAATTTTCATGGTCTACATTGTCTTCTTGTGTGTTTACATTTTCGTCTTGTGTCTTAGCTTCTACTTTTCCTATATAGCTTACATTTTATCTTATACATGCATGTTCGTATTTTCTTGTACTAACACTTGTCTCCTAACCACTTGTTTGCACGTGCCTTGTTTTTTACCAAGCACATACCCTACCCCATATATGACACAGTTTCAGTGGTTGGTACTATTTTGGTCTACATCCTCCTATAGCGACATCGCATGTGCCTCTAAATAGGGGGGCATCATTTGGGTAAACCAGTCACCCCATACATAGTATACACAACACAACACAGTACCGATACAGTAAAAAAATTTATATTTCAGGGCTCAGAATAAACTTGGGTCCATGACACAGTAACCTTACCTGGATTACCTAAGACCAGGGGGCATATCACACAACAAGTGGGTTCAACATAGTCCATAAAACTCCATACACAACAGATTTTACAGGGTAGATTGTCCTTAGCATTTCGGGGAACAGTTACAGGTTGGAGGATAAATCAGACTTTCCTCCTACACTTCTTCAACAAATGGCGTGAGATCACCCAAAAAACTCGCACTTCAATGACAGGATCCTTTCTACACCTTTTTCTCATCAGGGATCAGGTACACATGTTCCTTTTTCATTTTTCGTACTTTCATTACACACTTTATATATATATATATATATATATATATATATATATATATATATATATATATATATGCATCTTTACACACATGTTTATTCATATACATGTATATTTGACTACTTGATCGTCTTCTATTTTACAGGTCCATCTCTATGTGAAGTAAGAAGTCAACATCAACATCAATAACGACATTACTCGACATCACACACATTGACACTAGCATGTAGGTACATCACATACATCGACATCTACACACACACTTCCACCCTAGGTTCACTCTCATCATATTTTTACACTTTTACATATTTAGTCTCCACGCTCCATCTTTTTATCACTCCACACTTTGTCTAGGCCCTCGACACATTTTCTACATCAATCTCATGGATATCAAGTACACATCTCTATCTACTTTATGTTATCGAGCATTCTACTCACCAACATAAAGTAGGGGCAAATGTAGACACAAAATCACACACTTTGGGTAATTATTTAGTCTCGATCACATATTACTATTCGTGTGGTTCCTAAGTATGAAAATTAATAAGTTTCCATGTCTTTGGCCATATTTTGATGCTTTATGTTGCTACTTTTGGTCTTGCACCTTTATTGGCCTAGTTTATCTTCTCATACTTTAGTTTTACCTTTTCTAGACTGGAGCCCCTAGCCAGAACACCAACACCAAGTGCCCTCATCCCCTTTGGGCACCCCTATCCTCTTTACACTTTACTTTCAGTTTTTGGGTCTTTTTTAGTCATTTGAGCATTATATATTTTTGGTAGTTTTCCTTTTCAAGGTTAATTATGAAATTCAAGCAAAGGAATCATATAAATATAAATTTATGTGATCATAATAAGGGACCAAGCACTAAGCACTAGCAATTACCACCTAAGATTGCATCCATTAAAGCTTCTATTTCTCCATTTGCATCCATCTAGCTCCATCACAAGGGACAAAGGCTAGTTTTCTACATCACACTTCATAGGAGGGGAGTTTATTCTATTCCATGCACACATTATTTACATTTTGCATCTAGCTATTTCTCATTGTTCACAAAGTGTGACACACACAAGAGCACCTAGGGCACAATTCTGCACACACACATAACTACATTGGGTTTGAGATGTAGTGCAATGCTCAGTGATAAGTCCACCATTGTGGCAGCTGAGGACAGTCTGACCCCTTCATATGCATCTTAATTTTTTTAAGGTTTTGACGTTTTGTCTAGGGTTTTGTAGGTGATTCTTCATTGCACATTTACAGCGACATCAAGGAACTAGGTGCGATATACACATGACAAGCAACAAAGGCTTCACATTATCTGGTGACACTGTAAAGTTGGCTTCTAGACCTCCCACACAGACCAGGGCACCCAGAATATAAACCAGGGTGCCTTAGGTGCCCTAATCCCTTTTCCAAGCACCCCAATCCAGCTAGATAGCTCGGATCTGCATTTTATCAGGTCTTGTGCGATAGTTTCCTCCTCATGTTCAACTAGTTTCCTCTATGACACAATTATGTGACATGTCTAAATCAACTAAGGCTCTTCTAACCCTCTTTGCACATTAATGTTTCATATTTTTATTGCTTAGTTTATTTGATTTATTTC
Source organism: Taxus chinensis (assembly GCA_019776745.2). Lineage (NCBI taxonomy): Eukaryota > Viridiplantae > Streptophyta > Pinopsida > Cupressales > Taxaceae > Taxus > Taxus chinensis. Next base: position 525,257,248 of record CM034152.1, read on the forward strand.
CTTCATTTATTTCTTCATTAATTATTGATAACTTGCATTAGATTAGGCTAGAATATATCACATTTTAGTTTAATCATCAACATCCTTAATAATGGGTGTTTGACATGATCTCACCCCGAAACTTATAAGCATTTGTTCTAGTTTTAACCTAGAGCTCAGTCTACTTTGATCTTAATTCAAGGATATTTTCAACCCTTCCATCGAGAGCCTTTCAACTAGCATATGAATTCCATAGGGGATTGTGGTAACTGACCTATACATATGACTTTTCTTTGGATTTTGTTATATCAATTATTTCATTTTAGTTATGGAAATATAAAAAATATAGCGGTTTTTCAGTAAATATGAAATTATTCATGACTTTGTTTTAAATGAAAAAGTTATAGTGATATCTTCGAGTTGTATTTATATCTAACATCAGGCTGAGAAGATGGTGATTGAATTTCAACACCTATAGGAGTTGCTTTGTCATTGGGGGAGAATTCATTGCGCTATGAGTCATGTACATATAGATTAACCTTCGCAAGGGTATTCACCATTGATTCCCATGTGTTAATGTAGACACTCAAATTTGGCAATTTACCTTTTGACCCTATTGGTTTTGACAATGCACTCTTGCTACGCTAAACACACTCTTTCTACCATTGCTTACTACATCCCGTGGTCTCTTGTCTAACTTGCTTAGTCATACACACTTATATGCTAACAAATTGTGAGGGTCAAATGTATAAAATACATAGACAAACTCCAATTGACAAGATACAAACTTTAGTTTTCATGTTTCTCATCCCTGTGCAAAGCCATCTAGTTTGGTTACAAATTATTATCCGTCTTGATCAACTTGTATGGTTTTGAACCAAAATATTTGTTAATGAAGGTTATTATTTATCATTTTATTTATTTATCGGGATAATTCTTATACTTATGTTATCCCTATACTTATTGAGTTAGCTTGCTTAGGTGTACTAGTTGTGTGGAGTTAGTTTGTTAGTCTTGTGGAGTTAGCTTAACGGCTAGTATCAGTTAGTGAGATTTATCACCACTGATCTAGGAGGCAGTTTTACTTCCCTCATCCTATATGTACATTTTTATTATTGAGCTAATGTAAAAGTGTAATTCATTGTATGTGATGTTCTATTAGCATATGAGATCTCATGGCTTGAACAATCTTCATTTTGTTCCTTTCATGGTATTAGAGCAGTAGATGTTGTTGACATCCATACTGTGTATTTCTGTGTGAAATGGAGGGCATCATCAGATATGGAAGGTGTGAAAACCCCTTGATCGACTATAAACTCGACCACTGATGACAACAAACAATTTTGAAGTTGTTTGTTTTTTGCAGAGCTAATGACAGGTACAATTTCTAGTGGGTGCTTAAGTGTAGCCCCCTCTACATTTCTTTTGTTGGTAAAAAATACAAAAAAACTTGCTTCACTTTAAATGGTCCACAACAAATTGATTTTTTTATTTATTTGTATTTTTAAAAACAATGCATTATTTAAATGGACCATTACTAATGGGAAACTAAATCTATCACAACATTTGACTGGTAACTTGGAATTAAGTGTCATTTTTTACAAAAGTGTATCATTTTTTATGCTCTTTCCATTGGTGTCATTTAATTTTTAAAACACACTACTTTTATCATCACACACGAATGCATTTTCGGCTGAGTATGATGTCCTAATTTTTTTGAGTGTTGCATTCTTGCATCTATCGTGGCTTCTGAGAATGAGATGTTTTTCTTTGAAGTGTGTGGACTTCATGAGGACATAGTAAAATTTGTAGAAGAAAAAATATCGCTTAAGAAGAAAAACTCACTTCTACATAACCTCATTCAAAATAAAGATGACCTCGTTTACTCCCTAAAGCAAAAACCACTTGCAGTTGCTGCTCCCACACTCACTGACCTTGATTTGTGAATTTTTGAGCCTACTTGTGCTTCTGATGCTCCTGAGCCTATTGCACTCGATATTGCATGTACTATTTCCACATATATGCCTATTACAGTACCACACTCGGTGTATCCCACTTCTGTTTCCCTTATTCATCCTGTTAAGTGGCATTCTCACCATGACATTGGTTTTTGAGCAGGTTTTCATTGGGATCACACATTGATAGAGATCCTATTTTTGTTCGCTTGACTCTTTCTAAGGATTGAGAACAACACACGAGTTTTGCACCTTCACTCAGGTCTGAGAGAGTTGAGATTTCAATTATCAGGGATGATCAACCTGACACATATTTTGATGTTCCTTTACATGAATCTGTTGTGCATTTCACACTGAATCATATGCAACATCTTCATTTTCCATCTGTGTTGATTTGAGGTATATTTCTGATCACTCATGGTAGTGATATAAGCATTCATTGAGAGTTATTTATAGGCGTGACTCCTCCACCATTCGACTTCTTGCTCCACTTTCTATACCATTTGCATTGAAATGCTCCTTGTTTTGAGGAATTTTATTTAGCAGGTGTAGTATATCTCTCTTATTTGTTGAGAGATTTTGTATATGTATTTTTGACAATTTTAGGCATGTTGTCAGTCTCTCTTAAGGGGGAGCTATTCTAGTGAAGCCTAGTGTTAGTTTGTCAATGTTCGAGTAGTTGTTTTGACAACCCATACAAATGTGTAGCATCATGATGCAGGAGCACCACTCCATCATGTAAATATGTCATGTTATATTCCAATTTTGGCTTGTTGATGTGTTAATATGTTAATGAGGTTATAGGAATCATCTAGACTTGTTAGTTTTTGCTTAAGTCCTCACGAGTTTGAAATTTGCATTTTCCCTCCAAAAGATCAAAATTTGAATTTCGAGGGCATTTTTGGCTTGTATTTGGTGTTAAGAGGTGGTCTTGGAGCAACCAAGCATGTGTGAGATCAAGGGAGGTCCTATTAATTTTTATAAGTTCTAGTCAACTCACATTTATGACCTAGTTCTTAGATCTCAAGTCCTAAGTCATGATTAGGCTTATAATGGGACGATAAAGGTTAAACATGGATGTTTATAAGGGCATAAAAAGGCTTTCATTCTGTTGGAAACCACCCAAAAGTGGTATAAAGGCTTGCATGTAACTTTTTGAGACCATCATTCGAATGGTCATCAAGGAAATATTGGAGCTCTGAGGAGATTAGGAGATTAGTTTGCAAAATAATGGTGTAACTGTAATACTTTGTAATTTTTGTGATTGTAGCTTTGTAATGTTTGTGTGTAGTTGTGAATCTAGTTGATAAAGGTCTATAATGGTGGTAAGAAGACTATAACTATGTCATAGTCCTTTATACACATGTATTTGTAAGTTTTGTTATTGTTTGTGTGAGCATTTCTTTGGAAACCATGACAATGTGTATATAATCAGAGCTTAAATGGCCAATGAGAACAAGTTTGTAGGTGGAATTTCAAGTGCAATAAGTTTGAATGGTTTTGGTAATGTGATCAAGATTTGAATAACCTTAAGAGACCGTGACAAAGGTGAAAAGAGATCATACTTAGACTATGAGATTCTAAAAGCTGAGAAACCATGTTTTCAAAGGCAAAGCAGTGGAGTTTGCCACTATTTTTTATGTTGGGAGATACTTTAGGCATTACTAGTAATAAATAAATGTGAGAAAGGTTCAGACCAAGCTTTGAGAAAAGTTTCAAGTCTTGAAGAAGAGGAGCAGTCATTTGGTAACAAAATTACACCTTCCCGTGTTATGAGGAAATACTCATTAGGGTTTAAAGGAAAATAGTGATGTGAAGGGTTAGAGAGTGAGAAAGACCTTAGAATCTTCAACAGTTTTTGGTGAATCCCTTATGAGATGGATTATAGTGATTATAAGATTTAAAACTTCTTGAGTTGAGTGTAAAATGTGATAGTTATGAAGGTAACTTGTAGGTGGTTGTTTGAGAAGCCAATAATGAATTGGTCAAGAACATAATAAGACCTTACAGTGGAAATAAAGGTTGAAACCCTTAGGGAGTTTATGAGATTACTTAACAAATGTGCATTGAATGCTTTAAAGGGTTAATGACTCCATTTGCTTGAGTTATTGATGATAGTGACTACCTTAGGAAGACTGAGATAATACAAATTTGCCTAGGAACGGTCAAGACAATGAATTAGAGGTTTAAGAGTTGAACCAAGGGATGAAAATTTGTACTTATCATATTGAAACCCTAATTTTAGATAACTTGAAGGTTTTTTGTCTTAAAACATTATATATATTTTAGATTCCTTGACAGTTTGGATCCCAGTGAAAACACAGTCCTTAAGCCCTAATTTGAAATCCAAGAAGGTGATTTTTAGTGAATTGTTGTAAAGAAGGACATGGTGAAACTTTGTACCAAAGAAGTAGAGCCAAATGGTACCCTGAATGATGAGTGATTTTTCAGTTGAGTCATTAGAACAAAATTTAAGTGAGAAAAATGTAGTAGATAGGGCTAGTAGAGACAACTCGAGTTAGAAAGGAGAAAGTGAAGGAAAATGGCTTAAATCAAAGTTTTGAGAAACAAAACTTGGACCGCGCCTCAAAGGGCAAAAAGGGTACTCGAATCAAGTCTTAGTTTGTTGTGGAACATTATAACCATTTTGAAGGTTGATTGAGTCTAGTTCAAGGTTTAGAGACATGATGAAATGAATGGTTAAGTGCAATAAGGTGATATATAAATAATTGCATGATCCAGAGGTGAGTGAAATTAAAGCAAAAGAGTTAGTTTGGAAGGCCTAAAGGGATATTTTTGAATTTTTTAGTATTATAATTTTGGGGGTTGTGTTAGTAATATAGGCTCTACATCACGTCACTCCACCCATTCAGCAGTATGGGAGGGTGTGGTGTTGATCCTGCTTCTTCAGGTCTTGTGCCCTTGCCTTGTTGCCTTGGTAGTTCTTGGAGCATGGAACTCTTATTAATTTGGATCTCATGTCCTTGCCTTGTTGTCTCCGTTGTTGTTCTTTGATTGTGGCACACCTAATTGTAGTAGTTGATTGAATTATGTTTTATGTTTTTTTACACTTTTGACATCGCTCCATTGACAGTGAAAGGAACGATAACCAGATCGTACCAAGCCAAGAACACAGATGCCAATCAAACACTACGATCAATAAGATGAAAGCAATTCACCAAAATATTTTTACATAAAACCTTTGTAAACAAATGAGCAGCAATATCATATATTATTATGGAATTCAATACAATACATTGAGAGTGGGCCTTGCTTAAATAGGCAAGGAATAACAATCTAAGAACTAGTCAAAGTCGTAGATCAAGCCATGAATAAAGGAAATAACTAGTCATCAAAGAACTAGTCAAGACCATAGATTTAGGAGAGAACTAGACATCAAGGATCTAGTCAATACCATAGATCAAGGAAAGAACTATACGTAACAACTAGATAATATCTCCTAATATCTAAATAAGATAAAAGAAATATCCACACACATAAGTGGGGTGAGGATAAATACAATAAAGGTAAATAAAGTACCTAGGTGAACATGAGCTAAGGTAAATGCCTACTCTAACACCCCCCCTCAAGTGAAGCTAGGGGCCAAAATAGAAGTGGCATGTCCACAGGATGAGTCCCGACAACTAGGCTTGATGAGGTACTCATGTACAATAACTGGGAAAAAAGGGACATCACAAGGTACCCAAAACCAATAACAACAAAGTAAAGAGAGTAAAGACCCGCTCCAAGGCATTCCAAGAAGCTCATCTCAAAAAAATCATATAATGCTGAAGAAGTTTGGTGTGCACTATGGTCTGAATCCATTGCTCGATCACAAAACTCAAAAACAACTGACACTGGGTTTCACCAAAATAGCTCCATACAAGGAGACTGTCAATGGAGTGATGTCGAAAGTGCAAAAAAAACACCAAACATAATTTGATCAACTGCTGCAAATAGGTGTGCCACGATCCAAGAATAATAACCAAAACAACAAGCCAAAGACACAAACTTCAGAGTGTCACAATCCAAAAAAGCCAAGGTAACAAGGCAAGGAAACAAACTCCAGAGTGTCACGATCCAAGAAAATCCAAGGTAACAAGGCAAGGACACAAAACCTAAAGAAGCAGGATCAACACCACACCCTCTCGTACTGCTGAATGGGTGTAGTGACGCTACAAATTTGTATGAGTTATCAAAACAACTACTCGAATACTGACAAACTAACACTGTAATGCACCAAAATAGATCCCCCCTAAGAGATACTATCAACATGCCAAAAGTGTCAAAAATACAAATAAAAAATCTCTCAACAAACAAGAGAGATACACTACATCTGCTAAAGAAAAATGCTCAAAACAAGAAGCATCACAATGCATAAGGTATAGAAAAGTGGAGTAAGAGGCCAAAGGTGGAGGAGCCATGCCTGTAGAGTCCTCTCAATGAATGCCTATGTCACCTCCACGAGTGATCAGATATCCACCCCAAATCAACACGGATGGATGAAGAAGATGCCTGCATATGACTTGGTGCAAAATGCATAATGGGTGCATGCAAAAAAACATCAGAATGTGTGTCAGGTTGATCATGTCTGACAGCTGAAATCTCAGGTTTCTCAAGCCTGAGTGAAGGTGTAGAACTCATGTGTTGCTCATGATCCTCAGAAAGGGTCGAGCAAACAAAAAAAGGAGTTCTGTCAATGTGTGATCCCAATGAAGTATTTGCTCGAAAACCAATGTCATGGCGAGAATTTCACTTAACATGTGGAATAGAGGAAACAATACCTTGTGAATGTCTGCTAATGACTCTGCTAGTGAGACCCATAGTACGAAGCATGTGAGATCTGAATGCAGTGGTATGCTCTGATACCATGAAAGGAACGATAACCAGATCGTACCAAGCCAAGAACACAGATGCTAATCAAACACCACGATCAATAAGATGAAAGCAATTCACCAAAATATTTTTACATAAAACCTTTGCAAACAAATGAGCACCAATATCATATATTATTATGGAACTCAATGCAATACATTGAGAATGAGCCTCGCTTAAATAGGCAAGGAATAACAATCTAAGAACCAGTCGAGGTCGTAGATCAAGCCATGAATAAAGGAAATAACTAGTCATCAAAGAACTAGTCAAGACCATAGATTTAGGAGATAACTAGACATCAAGGATCTAGTCAATACCATAGATCAAGGAAAGAACTATACGTAACAACTAGATAATATCTCCTAATATCTAAATAAGATAAAAGAAATATCCACACACATAAGTGGGTGAGGATAAATATAATAAAGGTAAATAAATTACCGAGGTGAACATGAGCTAAGGTAAATACCTACTCTAACAGACAATCTCCTTGTATGGAACTATTCTGGTGTAGCCCAATTATAATTTTTTTTGAGTTTTGTGATCGAGCAACGGATTCAGACCACAGAGCACACCAAACTTCTTCAGCATTGTACGTGTTTTGTTTGAGTTGAGCTTTTTGGAAGGCCTTGCAATAGGTTTTTGCTCTCTACTTTGTTGTTATTGATTTTGGGTACCTTGCGGTGATTTTTTTCATCCATAGTAACTCCTTTTTTCACAATTATTATACGTGGGTACCTCATTAGACCTTATTATAGGGACCGACCTTCTTTTTTGCCCACCTAAGCTATGCTTACGGGGGGTGTTAGTGTGGGTTATTATTTATCCTTTTATTTGTTTATTAGGATAATTCTTATACTTGTGTTATCCATACACTTGTTGAGTTAGCTTTCTTAGGTGTGTTAGTCTCGTGGAGTTAGCTTAACGACTAGTATAAATTAGTGAGAGTTCTCACTGATGATCTAGGTGGTAGTTGCACTTCCCTCCTCCTATATGTACATTTTGATTATTGAGCTAATGTAAGAGAATGTAATTCATTATATGTGATGTTCTATTAACATATGGGATCTTATGGCTTGGAACAATATTCTTTTTGTTCCTTTTAATATCCTTCATTTTTGCTTTTAGTTTCATGGTCTTCGCTGGATCCTTTACTCCCTCTAAGTTGGCCTTTCTTGGATAATTTGTCTCCAGAACCCTATATAAGCAAGTATAAAGTCTCTCATTTGGAGACCTGGAAATCACATGACACTACATAGACATATTTTTTTGCAACACTCACAAAAGGTACCTAAGGCTCCCTAAATCTCGCCAAATCTTGTGTACATTTAGTAGGGAAACAATCACGACATGTTTGAAGCATCATATCAGATGAAGAAGTCCGGTTATCTCATTTGCAAGCACTCTAACATCCCTTCTCCAAGTATTTCAGTAAGAGCCAAACTCAATTTCAAGTATTGTTAAAGAGGTTCCAATTGCCAAACCATTGTTGCATTCATTCAAATATCACACACAAGGTGGAGAATGAGATGCAGTTTGAGGCCTTTTTGGTGTAGTGCCAATGTCGGTGGTGCATGGGGATGCCTACAACCCAGCTAATGTTTGTTTTACAGGATCTCTAACATGTGACTAGGGTTTTGAGATCTTACTCATAATGTTTAGAAGGCTTCACAACATGATTGACAATTAGGATTTGATAGTAACAAACATTTTCAGGCAGACAACACTCCTAGAAAGTAACAGAGCCAAATTCATAGTAGGTCCATAATTGTATAGTAGGTGCAAAACCACACATACGGTCTTGATAGAGTTGTAAGGTCCTGTACCAACTTAGTTTCCAACTACAATTTCAGTGTCGAGGCAGTATCAAGTCCAAATTCCCGAGTTTCAACTATATGCACATCTAGAACTTCCTAGAATCATCTGTAATCAGCTAAGTACACTTATTCTCTTATATTTTTAGGACTTGTAGCATATCGTATAAACATGAATGATATTATATAATTAATGTTGGAAGTTAATAAATCTGAATAACCCCCTATATCTACCCTTTACATCCCTAGTGTACTTAAACCCCTAGTCTTATTATATTCAACAATAAAAAAGGTGTAAAATAATCAACGTAGTCGATCTCACAACCGCTTCTTCACTCCCCATTCTCAGTGGAGGGGTTAAAGCCCACTACCACTCAATAAGTCTTTAGTTGGCCCCTCTTAGTGGTCCTTTGTAGCGTAGGGCAGCGGTTGAATGGTCGTGCCCTTGTCGACTAAGTGTCCTTAGCTCTTGTCGGTGACACTCTTGACAAAAATGGGTAGGTGACACTGGACCCACTTTTAGAAGAACCTCTTATTCAGGGCGTGCCTCCTAAGGATGATCCACCACCTCCACCTCTGATATTACTAGTACTAGTGCTTACACATGAGATCAGTTGTAATTAACATTATTAGTCCATTTAATTTTAACTCATTGTAAACTAATAATATTCTTTAGAAATAATATAATATAATTAATTACGCTGAAGGCGTCCCCCCTATGGGAAAGGCCTTTACGGACGTTTCTATGACTATGTTAAATTTGACGGTTTGATGGCCGTCTAGATGTTTTCGTGTTTCCTGGGTGGAATTCCAATAGTTTTTCAGAAAAAAATGTATGAGATGGGCTTGCTCGGCTCAAAGTCTCGGCTCTGAAGACACTCGACTAAGCGGTATGAATTCTATTCCTTTTTTCTCCCTGACAAATACCATTTTTCCTGACTGTCAAGAGGAAGTAGCTATGGCAGAAGATTCCTTCCTCGGATCGAGATCATTCTCTAGCTACAGTCTTGGATTGAATTCTGACAATTTCCCAAACAGAGATAATACCATCCGACTGTGGGATATTGAGGTCGGTAAATGTCGTCATGATAATAATCTCAATGATACTAGAGCAGTTTTGTCAGGCACTAATCGATTTCAAAAGAGCCCCCAAGTGTTTATGTTTCTGCTACCTGATACTGTATCGATAAGAGAAGAGAAAACTTTGTTGTATGTGTGGGATCCTAGGAATTTTAGAAGGTCTCTGAGTTTCTCGTTAGTAAACGAGTTCAATACATTACACATTACAGTAAAATTTAATGATAAGAAGATTTATGTTTGTGACGATTTGAAGGAGAGAGTTTTTGATTTGAGGATGGGTGGGGCACCGCTAGATAAAGTAAAGATGAATCATTTTAGGGAAGAAGAAAGTGCCTTGCTAAATGGGAAGGTAGTTGGAAGATTGTTTATCCGATGGAGAGATCCTGCAAATTGTGGAGTCTGGAAAAAGCTGTGCATCTTCTTGGTTTCTAACAATTAGTTGGAGCCCATCCATATTATATGTGGATGGCAAATCAATTATGTTGTCTGATCAATTTCACAAATCCATGGGAAGCGAAAATGGTTGTTGCCCTTTTAACTTGGATGACAGCTGAAGGAGAGAGCCCTGAGCAGATAACTGTCCTTATAGCATATAATGGATGGGTATGCTTCCTTTATTTACCTCTGGAATTTCATGTTTGTCATGAAAGACCTTAGCTTTTGCAGTTGGATTGAAGTTTACAACTTACAAGCATTGTACAAGGGAATAGAGGACAATTGGTGGAAGGTCGAGTAGCTGGGTAGGAAGACTGTGAGCTCAGCAGGGACCTCACTTGCATAATAAATCTGGTGGGATATTACTAACTTCTTCTAGGGTTAAATATCTTATAAAATTTAGATGCTTGAATTTTACTTATTTTCGCTAGGTACTTGCAATATTTTTGTCCCCCCAAGCTAAAAATGGGCACACATTCGTAAGCAAAGTCCTGGTGAAGATCATCTTCCCCAATGGAGAATCTCGTAATTTCTACACACCCATCACAAATATGTACTTTTTTTTCAATATCCCCACCAATATTACATTCGCGAGGGGCTTGAGTCTCTCCATCGACAATGAGTTCCAGGGCGGCGACACCTACCTGTTGTTGCCGCTGCCTAACCACATCATTCCCATCAACTACCTGGCCTCCGACTTGTGACAGTCAAAGGGGATTAATCCAAGTTTAAAGCATGCCAGGTGGTGGTTGCACGCAATAGTAGAAAACAATAGTCTTGAGCAACATCACAAACCCAAAACGGAGAAAAATCTCGTCAAATTGATTCCAATAAAACCCAAATATGGTACGTTTAGTCACAACGCAGGGTATGAATTTTTTATTTTTGTTTTGTTTTGTTTTGTTTTTTTTATCACATGGAAATCAATTGTATACTTATTGACCTTCGGTTTAATTATTTTGTGGGCAGGGATGCATAAAGGACAATGAACATGTCATATCTAGTACCCACTACCTTTATATTCTATGGGATCCTAATTGGAGATAATGAGATGTAAAAATCTATATCATGGTTTGGTGGAGGGTCTAAGGCGTTGCCCACTCATTTTTTTAGATGATTTGAATGTATTCCACATTTAATATTTGCATATTGAGAGACATTTATGTCTGAGAAAATTGTGTGGGGTTGGTGCGTAAAATTCTAAGGTTTATGTATGGAGTAGGTGTGGAGAATTCTCTCACTTAACAATTAGGGATTGAGAGTTTCCATTCCATCAAATTTTCCTCGAACTCATCCTTCATTACTTGTTATCCTCTTGGGATTTCAACTTTAGTGTATGCCTAGGCAACACCTTTTACACTATCATACACATGGCTAGACTACAACCCATTTGATAAACTATCATTTTTATATTAACTTATTCTACTATTAAGTTTCTTCTATACCTTTAACATGAAGTGCATATGAAAGGATTTTTGGTGGTTTTTGTCATATACGCTTTTGTTTCTTACAAATATAAATCAAGCCACAAAATTCTCAAGCCTTTCACTAATAAAAATTTCACCAACTATTGGGGAATTCTTTAATAAGCTTTCACTTGTTTTTTCATCAAATTTGGCATAATTACCTAATGTTGAAGATGAGTTTGATAAATCTTGGTGCTCTGACAGAATTGAAGAAGTCAGTGAAGCGTTCATGTTGTTGAAATTATTTACCAATAATGTTGTTGTGAGAAAAATCATGTCATGCAATGTGAGGTCCTACTTTGGAATGGCGGCTCAATACAATTTCATATCCCCTACTAAAAACATGAAGAACTGTAAATTAGCATGGAATTTTGGGTATACATGCAGACTCTCGGGACTAAGCCACCCAAAATGACACCCTTGTTGGGTTGTTTCCTACAAGAAAATTAGGTGATAGTGGTGTACAAACTAATCTAGAATGGGAGCCTATAGGAGTGGTTAGTGGCTACATGTGTTGTCCCACGTGTTGCAACTTTGGCTCGATCTTGAAATTACTACTATTTAACTTCGGATTTCATATTATATCTCTCTTTAACAATATATTAATCATAATTATCAGTGTATATGGTATTATAATTTTATCTTTATGAATAATATTGCATAAGTATATTCTATGTAAGATTTGTATTTATTTTGGGGTTATTTCCAAGTTTGGGATTAATGAATGAATGTAGTATACACATGATTGACTATTGTATATACCCTTGGCATGCAAATGCTTGCTTTAAACAATGTATGTCTTTGGTTTTGTTTTTACTTGGTCAACCACTTTTTTGTAGAAATAATTTTATTTACATTTCTTAAATGTTTTTTATTGTGCCCATATATTTTATCCATCACAACATAGAAATTGATTATGAATTCATACAACATGTTCCCATTATAACGATCCTTCAATTTAAGGTATGTTTTACAATGATAAAAAATAAAAATTGTAGGTTGTAGTCGTAACACTTTCGAAGTAAAACTTAACACTAATAGTGCTTGTGGATAATGACATTTAAATATTTGTGCTCTTTTCACCATTTGTAAATCTCATTAGTGATTGTCCAATAAGGTTTCACTTGTTTCTTCGTCTAATTTGGCACAAATACCTAATGTTGAATATGAATTTGACACATTGTGGTCCTTTGACGTAACTGAAGAAGTTGGTGAAGCGTCCATGTTATCGAAATTATCTACCAATAATGTTATTGTGAGAAAAAACATGTCGTATTATTCGAGGCCCTTCTTTGGAATGACATCTCCATACAATTTCATATCCCATATTAAAAACATATCGACAAGATTTCAATTCAATTCTTGAAATAATATAATTGTAGTAATCCCAAATATTTGCTATGCCACTAAAAGGTAAGGCTTTATAGGGTTGCATCTATTAACAATTTAAATACTAAAACATTGCATAAAATAAGATGATCATTTTTATAAATACTTAATATCTACGTTTGTAATGTTGTAATTAGGAATTAATTGGTGTACCCCCATCGGGTCCAACCATGTTGTGCTCGCCTCATACCGCACATGAGAGGGTTCATCAACGATATAATAGTATCCACAAATTGTCAATCCTTTCACCAACAAATTTGTCTCCATCTTCTAAGGAATGCTTTGATAATTTTTCATTTCTTTATTCATTAAATTCAACATAGTTAAGTGATGTCAATGACTTGGACAAAACTTGAGGAACAAAAGTAACGTGAACTTGAAGAAATTTGTAAACATTTATTATAGATCTAATTTTTCTTTTATTTCGCATGAAAAACAAATAGTCTGTCGTGTTTTATGTTCCCAGAAAAAAGTTGGAGTTGGAGGATGGTTGAAAATGCTATGAGTTCCATTGAAACATGATAAAATAATAAAAACAATCCCAACTCGTGATTTAATGTTAGTATTAGCGGGCCGATACTAACGAAAAATTCAACTTCAACACTAAGAGCATTTATGAAACAAAGAATGTGATCGTTTATTTTCCGTCTAGATTTCCTTTCCCTTGTATTGTTTGTCCCTCTATCTCTTTCTTTGTTACCTTGGTTTCTCTTGTAATTTTTCTCCTTTTATCCTTCGTATTAGCGTGTCCATATCACTGATCTCATCCATGCCATAATATGCTTTCCAGAATTTCAATAAATTCTTAACCATATCTTCCAACACATATTACCATTCACAAAATGCTTACTAAGAGTGTTGTTGAGCACAACTTTAGTGCTAAATCAATGTCACAAATACATGAAACAACTCTGTTCCCTGACACCTATTAGGAACAATAGTTATGTATCCACAATATTTACTTTCCTACACATTCCTATCAAAGAACTTAAACTCTTTCGACCAATAATTTAGAAATGGGTTGTGGCATGCAAAAATTCTACAGTTTCACGCAATATGTATACACAAACTTCACTATATAATTTCTTTGCATGAATGATGCATTATATATTTTATTGGTTTAATCCCATTCTCCCCCTACTCTAAGATATTTTTTATCATTTTTTTGGTAACAAAGTTCATGTCTTTACATTGAACCCTTTATGTCTCCATCACTTTTCATTCCTCCATCCGCTCCCTTTCCGCGTTCACATTGCACTACTTATGTGAGATTGCTAGTGATAAATTCCAATAAAAAATTAAATTTAATACACACACATATATAACGTAAAAAAATCGTCATCATTATTTTCTCAAGATAACATCCACATGAAAGGTGTCGCTTCGTAACCATGTCGTGTTGATGAGACATAACCTAATCATTCCCTTGATCCCGGGTAATGGTGTGATTGGTGTGCATTAAATAAAATAAAATAAAAGTAAAGGCAACAAAAGCAAGCTATAAAACGGTTGGTACCTCCAATTTCTAAGTGCCCCAAATAACTTCAGTCTTAATCAAAAGTCTCTTTCCCAGCTTAAATTGATAACCAGCTTTTCATTACCCTTCCACACTCCATTAAATTTTCTCATTGTTTCACACCTCCACTCCGACAGAATAAAATTAAAAACAGTTAATAAATATATCTACCGCACTATAAGTTAACTTTTGACTTTGGGAATTTTTTTGGAAGATTTGAACCAGAGATTTACCCTTCCCTTGTTATTAATAAAAGCCCATTTGGGCTGTGTTTTTAAATACTCAGAAAGCCCGGTACATGCACAGTTCGAGACACAAGGAAGAAACTAAGTAGGTAGGTATCGGATGAGCGCTGCATAGAATTAATCGAAGAAAAAAGTGATGGATTCGCTGCAGAAACCTCTGCAGCTTTCTAGGATGTCTCTTCTGGCATTTTTCTTTGCGCTCCAGGTCAGTTACTCGTTTCCTTCTTCCAATTCGCTGTATTGTGGCCCGCCCCTTATCATCGTTCTGTTTATCTGACTGTTTTTACTGGAATTCAATTATATTTGCAGTAATTGTTTTTTATGAGCCGAAATTGCTAATTTTCTGTAAAATTAATTGAAAAAACCTGCAAATCGCAAATCGCACATCAAAATATTTATAACCTACGAATTATCCCTCATTCCTTCCCAAGTTTGTTCTCATCACGCAGATATCCAGAAAATCAACTGCAAAAACTTATATATCAATATATTGGATAATTTTTTATTTAAAATAAATTTGCATAACTTTACATAGTAAATCCAATGTTTAGCATATTGTACAAATTATTAGTTATTTGTTTGTTTTTCCGCTAAAGTTGTAAACCCTAACATTTCGATCATAGTCTTGAACTAGGGACAATCAGCTATCCATTTATAAAACTTAAAAAACTTACTTATTTACTTATATTAAAAAATATACATCTTACATCAACATATCGATAACGTTACAATGTTTTTTGATTCCTCATCTAGCTGTTCACTGATAACACGCTTGAAATGTTAGACACAAACAATCACGGAAATATCCTGAAATTCATCTCTTTAAAGCTGTTTACCAAATAACAAAATTGGCTATACTAATGAACTTGTTAAGATAATATTGCGCAAGTTTAATGATTTATAAAAAATTACAAGTTAATTTTTGCCCTCAGATACAAGTCTGCAATACAAAATATTATTTATTTTTTGATACTTAAAAAATTTGTCTATTGTACTAAATTAGCAAAAACTTTCCATAGCTTATAATTATCCTGGTTTAATTGTATAATTGTATTGCTATTGAAACGGTTTTGGCCTTCGAGAAGTAGTTCTGCGCTGATCTTTACGCAAGAATCGTCAATTGGCTATTTTTTTCCGAATTTTCTCCAAAGATAATTTCCATTCGGAATAAAGATTTGCCTCCGAACATATTTGCCATTTGAAATTAAGATTTGCTTCAATTTCTACAAAACAATTATTAGCTCCTTTAAATATCTTGCTGGTTTTGTCTAAGAAATATTTAGTTTCTTTAAACAGTTGCTGGATTTTTCTAAACAATATTTAGTTTCTTAAAATATTTGCCAAATTTTTCTACGGAACACCTAATCTTAAGAAAAATATTTTAAAATTATGACCAAATCAAAATTGAAAAGGTTTGCTAGGTTTTCTAAATTTGTGCTCTTTCTTAAATTTTTCTTTAACCGATTTTTTTGATTTCTGGCGAAAACAATATATTCTACCATCCTTTATTAGCTGTGAAAAAATTATGGGGATATTTAATCTGCAAAATGCAAGAGCATGGGCTTTAACTGTTTTTTTTGATTTCTGGAGAAAACAACATATTCTGCCATCCTTTATTAACAGTGAAAAATCGATGGGGATATTTAATCTGCAAAATGCAAGCGGATTGGCAATTTTAACTTTTGCGAATCCTTTGAGTGATCTGTGTCCCTTAGACAGAATGACTGACTTGACACTATCTGAAAATTAGTATCAAATTCTGCAAACATTAACAAAATTGTTTTTGCATGATTTTCTGCTAAGAGTGATGCATTGTAAATTTGTTTCAAAATATTTAAATCGGGTAATATTCTGCAATCGGGTAATATTCTGCAACTGGTTGTTGCAGTGGATTAGCGAATGTTAAGTATCTTTGACAAGAGTTAATGCTTTGGAATTCTTGGTTGTGCTGAGAGGTGCATTCTACATGTCACATCAACTTGGAATTTTGGTGGGTGTGGGTGTATGTGGGGGATGGGAGGTGGGAGAGGATGGGCTGGTTGATAGGTGGGGAACATTGACAGCCATTTTTTTTATACAAATAGAAATATATCATATGCAGCCAACTTTATAAATCAAAATTTTCCAAGAAGGTAGTGTAACGTATTGAAGACTTAAAAGGTAACTGCAAGTCACTTGTCTCTATGGACTACGACAATAAAGGAGCTAGAAGAAGCCTATTCTAGCACAAATTCATCTTAATATGGATCTCATATGTGCCAAGGGGTATCCAAAAGAGACTAGCCAATTTCACCACAATGTAAGTGTAAGAACTTATGGGGAGAGGATGGGCAGGTTGATAGGTGGGGAACATTGATGGGTAGAATTTTATAGATACAGAAATATATCATATGCAGCCAACTATATAAATCAAAGTTTTCCAAGAAGGTAGTATATTGAAGACTCCAGAGTTTATTGCAAGTCACTAGTCTCTATGGACTATGACAGTAAAGGAGCTAGGAGAAGCATATGACTACCACAAATCCATCTTAATATGGCTTTCATATGTGCCAAGGGGTATTTAAAAGATTCAAGGTGCGAATCCCACCATAATGTAAGTGTAAGGACTTATGGACTAGTACCTTGACACTTTTGGATACCTCTCGGCACATATCAGATCCATTTTAAGATGGATCTGTAAATTTAAACAATAATAAAAAAGAGACATCTAGCACATGCATCCAACAATATAAATCAAGCTTTTCCAAGAAGTAGCACATTGAAGACTCAAAAAATTAGTTAACCTCTATGGACTACGGCAATGAAGGAGTCTTTGAAATCTGTAATCATTCACTTTGGTCATGGCTAACATTAGTGTGTCTGTTTCACATTTTGTAATTGGCCGAAGGGTCCATCTCATAGTTACCTTAGTCTTAGGGACGGGAGGACAGCGGGACAGATGGACGGGGTTTCTAGGATTTTATTTAATGAAACTTAGGGGTTTAAAGTGTATTAAATTTCTTTAAGGATACTTTCGAGATTAGAAATCATTGTTTTTGGTAAAAACAACAGCTCTTTAAAACTAAAGCACCAGAATTTTTTTAAAATTAAAATATATTCGCGGACATCCCCTCCAAGTCCTCCAGTCCCCAAAATGTTTGGGATGTCTAAGATGTCACCAAAATCAAGGGGAAGTATCCCCACGTAACATTGGGACTCCATCTTCACTTTACGAAGAGATGCATTTATTAATTTAATTGACTGTTATCGGGATTCATGCCAATATATATTGACAGGTATAAATACTTCCACTCACACATCATTTGGCAATTAAGCGAGTTGTAGTTATTTCTATCTTTAGTGAAGTATTTTGTTGTCTAAGGACACCTCATCATATCTTTTGTGTTTTCTTTGCTATATCTGAGCTGTTTTGTTGTTTGTGAGTCTGGGTAATGTGTTGTTTCCATTTGATTCTCTTTTGTTATGGTTGTGAAATTCTTTAGGAGCCAAGAGAAGACTATGGTAAGAACAGATCCATCTTAATATGGGTCTCATATGTATCAAGGGGGCTCCAAATGATCTCAAATGTATCACATGGATCTCATACGTATCAAGGGGTCTCCAAAAGACTAAAGGTGCCAATCCCACTACAACATAAGTGTAAGAACATATGGATATGGACAAGCACCTTGAGAATTTCAGATACCTCTCAGCGCATATTAGACCCATTTTAAGATGGATCTGTGCTAGCAGTAGAGGTTTTGAAAACCTAGCCAATTTACTTGAAAACCAATATAAATTGATTGGCCCTTATCTGAACAGAGGCATAAATTTGTGTAGTAGCTGCTCCTTTTTCTTTAAAATTTACTAGTTTATGTATAACCGAGGTAGTTAGTATTTTAGTCTTGATCACATAAGCTTAACCCTTTAATGAATCTGAGCTACTGATGAGGTTTTGATTGTTGTAAGGTACCATATGCTTCATTCAAGCAATGCTGTTTGATTATCAGGTTGTATGGAGTGGCCCGTAATGGATTCTGAGAAATTAAGTTACAGTATAAATAAATTAAATAAAGAGAAAATTTATGCTTCTTCTCTCTATTCCCAAATTAATATCTACAATATTTTTATAAATAGGGCTACTCTAGCTGGACAATATTAATAATTAATTACAACTTATTAACTTTTACAGAATAATTCAAATAAATTGGAAATAAATTTGTTAAAACAATCTTCGGAGCACATTAAGAGCTCTAAAATCTCTCTCATGTAGTCAATCTGAGTTGGCTTTAGCCGTTACAGATCTGATTCAGAATCTCAGTTTATTCCTTCTTTTGACAAATTTTGAATACAGACAGGCATTTCTTTCTTTCAAGGTTAGGGATTTCTTTTGGATCCTTGAAGAGATTCTCAAGGGGAAGGGTAACAGTCTCTGTAATATGTTCATATTTTCTAGCACAGACTCATCCTATGGTTTTAACTTCAAATTTCCAGTTGTGTTTCTTCTTGCTCTTGTTATTCCATTTAAAAAAGTTGGTGTTGCAATCCCTTCTTTTATTCAATCTATTTTAAGTTTTAGTGAATCTTTACCTGTAACATGGCAGAATGAAAAGGACACGAGAAAGCAAATACCTGACAGAGATGAAGTTACTTTTGTGTTTATAAAAGCAGTAAAGAGTTTAGGGAGTTTGGTTGACGAATACAAATCATTTTATGTGCCTGCAAGGCATCTGTACTATAATATTAAGCATGAATTTTGAATTTCCCCCATTATTGCCCATGTTAATCTTACTTATTTTTTGTATATATTTAAACACTTGACATTTTTTAAAGACCTACTTCTAAATATAACTGTCTACGTAAAACCTCGATACCTTTATCATGAGTTCTACCCTTCTATTGTTTAAATTCGGATCTATGTTACCTTATGTTCTGAAAATTCTTTAATCAGTGTGATTTTTCCTTGTGTTTTATAAGGCTTTAACTTGCTTTAAATCATTAACAATAACCATCTCTAGGTTCCATGTTAATTTTTTTTTCTTTTGAATGAATTTTGTTAAATAGTTGTTAAAAATCTTTGAATCTGCCTTCTCTTAGCTCTTTAGCACCATATTTAACTCTCTCCTCACAATCCAATTTCATTTAGTGTCACTGCTCAATCTATTCCAATTTCTTTACAACATTTTCCTTGATCATAAGCTTTCCTTTTCCAAAGTATGATAATCTATTACGAATTTGTATCTAACAATGATCATATTAGCCGATATAATTATAGTAAATAATTAGTCACAATGGAGATATACTATTTCTCGATGTGTATGAATATGAAAACAAGTGTAACAATAACTCATTGGCTCTCTGTTTTTTAGTTTGTTGTATTATTTCATCCAAGATTGACTAAATTGAGGAGTGCACCAATCTAATTGGTATCTGGGAACTATCTTGTGGTTTCGTACTTTGTGTCCGATTTTATTCTTGACAGATCAATCTTCCTGATCATGTTTGTGCCTTCTATGTGTGCATCACCATCTCATTGCATATTTTTCCTGTGCCAAGTTCCCACTCCATTGCACGCAGAAGTATTTAGCTTCTCCCTGGGGGAAAAATCCACTGCCTATCTGCACTATTTTTTTTCAATCGTTCTCTCTGTCCAAGCTGAATATCACCCACTCTATTTTCTATTTGCTTCTCACTTTTCTCTCCTGTCCCATTCTGTTGATTTGCTTTTGAATCGTTTTTGCTATCAATTTTTCCACTTTTCTACGTTCCCTTCTGCCACCTACCTTTCATCCCGTCACATGGTCAAAAGCTTATTTCAAATGCAATATATAGCTGAATACAGCTGAATACAAACTTGCTTTTCATAGATCATATTAAATAAAACTTCTTGCAGGGTTTCTTTCTTGGATTAATACCTTCTTTCTAAATAGCGTTTATTGATTAGCAGGAGGTAGAAAGATTTACATAGCGTTGCTTATGCTAGTATATTTCTTATTTTGCATTCTACGCTTAGGAAAAAATTGATCTGATGTCTATGTTGTGCAGGCAATAATTTTGACCTGTAATGTAAATGGAAATTCGTTACACTCACAACTACTCAAAGCATCAAATTCGTCAACTTCGTAAGATATCTATTTCATTTCCATTGCAATTGTAGCTGATTTTTAATTGTGGATGACTTCCAACTATAATTCAATCGATTCTAAAATTATATACGTTTATTGTTAAGATGTCTATGGAAGTTAAATCAGCAGTTCAAATTGTTAAGAAATTATCTGATTATTCAATTCTGCAAAACTATTGTATTTAATATTTTGTTGTAATATTTTTTCGTATTATGCACTTGTCAATACAGCACCAAGTAATTATTTATAAATTAGTTGGGTAGTAGCTAACTAGCAAATAACATCCTATGTTTTGGAGCTATTATAGGAGTATTTACCTTGAGTGCATCTAGTATTGAATTTGTTTTTCGAGAGTTTCAAAGGGGAGCTGTGGGGATCATATCGTGCTTAGTTTCTTTTCTTCAATCATTTATTTTCATTTCTTCCTATAAATGACTCCAGCTATAACTGGAGGTCTAGCCGATTACAGCAATTACATGAAAATAGGCTCTGCTCAATTTTTTTCTTACTAAAAATCCAAAAATTGAGTTTCAGTAATACTAGGTTTATATGAAATACCGGCCTATATAAAATCCTAAGAGAAGTACTTCAGATGTCAATTCCATGATCCTGTTCATGTGGCAACAAAAATGCTGACGAGAACACCAAGATGACCTCATACTGAGAAGTGCCTTTGAAATGTGGAGTTAGTTTGTTTCATTTGAAAGAGCTGCCAAAATAAGTTCTCGGAGTTTGATATTTCTAGCTTCTAAGGGTTGAGCCATTCAAATATTAACGTCATTCTTGATTAAAGAAAATCTAAATTTATTTGATAAGTCATGGAACTAATCGAAGCCCCTTGAGACACTGAATTATAATCTTGTCTTTAAGAGAGATTATGGCTTCCCCTTTTGGTTGGGTTTCCCCACCCTTAACAGTTTCATCTGCCTAAGAATTGAAGGATCTATCCACATGAATGAAGGTGAGGTTGGAGAAATGTTTTATGCTCATTGCCCACGATCAATGCAAAATGAAGAACCCAATATTGTGCTTTGTTAATTTTTTTCTCTTAAGCTAAAAGCCTAAAACCAATTTTTTCCTTCACTGTTCGACCTGGGCAAAGTTACCCTACTCCATCACCAGTCTGTCCCAAATTGTTTCCTACTGTCCCTAGGGGCACTTGAATCTGTATACTAAATTAATCTTGTAAAGTTTTAGGAAATAATAATTGATGGTATTTTTAACTCTTTATCTCAAAACCTACAAGTGATGGGAAATTATGGTGCACACAAGGTTCTCTATTCTTTATGCTTATGAAACAATGCATCTATGACAACATTGTCCTTATCTTTTTTATAGGTAATCTCATAATCATAGCCCATCAATTTTGCTACCCATTTCTATTTTTCGAGAGAAGAGACTTGTTGTTCCAAGAAGTAGTTCAGACTGTGATGATTGCTTTTTATGCAGAAATGTCTCCCGGTAAGATATGGGTGCCATTTGGTCACTGCATATAGGATGGCTAGCATTTCTTTCTCATATGCAGAGTGGGTAAAGTTTCTCCCAATAAGTGACTTGTTGGTGAATGCTAGGGGTCTGCCTTCTTGCATTAGCACTGCCCCAAATCCAACTCCCAAAACATCACTTTAAATGAAAAAGGGCTTGGAGAAGAAAAGCATAGCAAGAACAGCCATAGTACACATGGCGTGCTTCAGAAGTTCAAAGGCTGTTTCTGCCACCTCTGTCCAATGAAATGCATCCTTTTTTAACACGGTTGTCAGTGAGGCTGTAATTTTCCCATTGACCTTGACAAATTTATGGTAATATCTCAGGAGGTCCAAAAATTCACGAAGATACTTGTGTGTTTTAGGTTTAGGCCAAGTTTTTTCATAGCCTCAATTATTTCAGGATCTGCCTTGACTTCTTCCTTATAGACAATGTGTCCTACATACTCGATTTCTTTTTGTCCAAAGGAGCACTTGGACCGTTAGGCACATAACTGGTTATCTATAAGGATTTGGAAGGTTTGTTCCAGGTGCATTAGATGTTTCTCCCATGTCCGACTATAAAAAAGGATGTCATTAAAGAAGATCAATATGAACTTTTTGAGAAACGGTCGGAAGATCTTGTTCATTAAGCCCCAAAATGTTGACAACATTAGTGAGGCTGAATGGCATGACCAAAATTTTGTAGCAATCTTCACGAGTGCAGAAGATTGTTTAGGAATGTCTTCCTATTTTATGTGGATCTGATGATAACCTGAGCTAAGGCCGAGCTTTGAGAAGAAGCGAGCTCCATGTAGTTAGTCCAAGAGTTCATCGATTGCAGGAATAGGGAATTTGTCCTCAATGGTGATTTTATTTAGTTTTCAAAAATCAATATAGAGTCATTAGGTCCCATCCTTTTGCTTGACCAATAATATTGGGATAGAGAATGGGCACATGCTTGGTTAAATGATTCTTGCTTGCAACAATTCCAACAACATTTTTTCTATTTCCTTATTTTGTAGAAAGGGGTATTGGTAAGGACAAATTTTAGGAGGTACACTTCTGGAACAAGCCAAATGGCATGATCTTCTAGTCGTCGTGGAAGTAACCCTATAGGTTCCTCAAAGATTGTTGCATGCTTAGACAAAAGTTCTTGCTATTCCAATTGATGGTTGGGATCAAATGATAGTGGATCTAGGAGTCAGTCCTTTTACGATGGATTTGGGAGTCGGTCTCTCTATGGTTTGTTGATGGCCTTGATTAGTGAATTGCATCCATAGTTCATAAAAAACCCAAAAGATAGGCCCCAATTCTCGTAGCCATTGCGAGCCCAATAGTACATCATAACGTCCTAGAGGTAGAACAAGCATGTCTAGTTCGAGTTTATAATTGAAAGATCCCCAATAACTTCTTTCTTCCAAAACAGATTTTTAATGGATTGTAATTGACAAACTAGGGCTGTTTGAAACCCTTGGCGATCGAACTAGGGCAAAGTGAATTAAATACAGCCAAAGCGACTAGGGTTTGGAATAAAACTTAATGCAAACAACTTAAAAAATTTATACTTTCCATCCCAGTTGATTGCTAGTATTTTTAAAAGCCAAAATATGCTAGAAATCATATTTAATTGCTGGTAAATTACTTTGACAAACAGGTCTGAAATCTGAATAAAAACTGGCTGGAAACTCCTTAAAAATTGCTCAGAAAAAGATAAATTTGCAGCCCTCAGATTTATAAAAATATAGGGATGTCTGACAATAATTTTCAAAGGAAAATACCTTTGGAATATGCCCCAAACAGCCCCTAAACCGGGTCGATCCACTGCTGCAAATTGATTACTAAAAGAACACCAAACACTGCTGGAAACTTGACTGAAAAATCTGAATTAGCTTGCTGGAAATTCTTGAGTGAAATCTCCTCCCAATCCCTTGGGGTTTTCGTCTGTAAGAGATAAATTCTCAAGGGTTTTTGTCCTTGGAATTTTTACAAAGTTGGAAGCTCTTTGCAATGAAAATTTGATAATAAAAATCCGGATAATGGAAGAGACAAGTCGACTTCCCTTTTAAAGGAAAGTGTCAACAACCAACCTCCAAACCAACCAATGAGCTCACATGATTTTCCCTATGCAAAGCATTTAATATTTTCCCATATTAAATGCTTTTCCCAACCACTTTTTCCCTCTAATGCAAGACGCATTTTCCTAGAGGAAATACATTAATTAATTATATTTTTATCCTTCCTGAACTTTCTTATTCCCCATTTGGGCCAAGTCACCATTATCCTCTCTAGGAAGAATAAAATATAATAAATCCCTTTACAATGATATTTGCCCCTCATATTGACCATAGGGATGATTATTTATTTTTATTAAGCCAAATAAATTTATATAAGTGATTTAATAATTTTATTATTTTTTTATAGCACTTTATAATAATTTATTATGGCTTAAGTCACCCTTATATTTTTCTTTTGGCCGTCGGGTTGACAAAATAGGCCAAAGGTCTTCGATTGGGAAAAGGGGACATTACAGTCCTCCCTTCCCAAAAATTGCTTGCCTTCAAGCAATCCTGATCATGTTTTGTCCAAGTGTCATGCACAAGAGACAAAACATGCTGAAATGATTGACAAGCTTGACACTTGTACCTGTCAAGTGAAACAAATCTTGCCACAAAATATAGATCTCTTGATGCTCATAAAGATGAGTATGGACCAATGGTTCAACATACTCCATAATGTAAACTTCGTCCTCTAATTTGTCATGTTTCTCATGAGGGAAAGAAATCTGAATGCACAACAACAAATTAGACATATTATCATTCACTGCATACCTTGGAGTATCATCATTCTCTATTTCTATGATGACTTGGCTTCGCTGCATCAAATTTTGAGCATTCGTGTCTACAATGGGCTGAATATTATGAGTCAACTGCTGCAATATTCTCCCCCTTTCTTCTTGTTGATCTATGCAGTAAACTTGTTCTTTGACGTGTTGCAGATGCTGGTTTGCAAGGGCAGCCACTAGCTTAGCCTCCTTGGCCCTTTGTGACCATATATCAGACAAAATTTGTGTCTTCTCCACATCCTCCCAAGTCTGATATAAAAAATCAGAATTCTCATGACTTGAATTCTTCACACAAAACTCATTTTTAACACCCAATTCTTGAATGCCACCTATAGAAGGCCCCATGGCATTGTCATCCTAATGTAAAATGAGCATCCTCTCATGATAGAGTAAAGAAACATGACTGCTGTCATAAAAATCAGAATACCTGTCATCCTTTTTTGCCATGTCTTCAAGCTTCACAAATGCACCATCAGTGGAATTTTCATATCCCACACTTTTACTTTGAATGCCAATGCTTGTAGACTCTTTTTCATTCGTTTCTCCAGGTGTAAGGGCTGCCATATGATAAATCGGCGACATAACCAAAGATGAGTTATGGATGTCTGCAACACCCATCAAAGACAACTCATGAGTGGCTGGTCCACTATGAATGTCATCCACAAAATCATCAACTCCATGAAGGACATGATCATCAACTGAAAATTCTGAATTATCTTCATGTGAAAGACCCAATGAATCCATGCCATTGCTATCCACAACACTAACATGCTTTATGCTAGCCTCTAGTGAAACTTCTTGCAAGGATGATGTAGATAAAACATTTCCCATGTCTTCCTGAGTCAAATCAACATGTCTATCAAATGCATCATATAAATTTTTGCATACCTCATTGGAACTTGAAGACACCAAAACACTCTCATGAAGAGTTGTATCATCCATACGTGAAGATTCTCTATTCTTTCCACGTATCAACCATTTAGAAGCTATAATGTGATATTCCTTCCTTGTTTGCTCAGTCTTGTGGCCAATCTTCGGGTGCATGTCCATGTAGTACATGAAAGGAAAATTCTCCTTAACATCTTGAGGAAGAATGCTATATTCCTCAAATATGATAATCACTTCCGCTTCTTTGCCCTGTGGTGTTGGACCTTTGTGAATAGAAAGTGATGATGACCTAGGCCTCCAATCCTGTCTGACCCTCAAACAGTCTCTCCTATCTCTTGGCCTATCCAATGCCAACCTGTCAAGAGTGGAGCCCATCCATTTCATGGACTGAATCAACCGTTGCTGGGTGTCCCACCATTTCCCTAAGAAGATCTCTATCTAGATCCCATGGAAAGCTTTTGTCTACCTCCCATGATTTCAGCTCTATCACCATCCTCTCGTGGCTGCATCAAATCAAAACCCTCCAAGTGGGAGGAACATTGCTCTGATACCACTGAAAGATCCCCAATAATTTCTTTCTTTCAAAATAGATTTTTAGTGGATTGTAATTGACAAACTAGGGCTGTTTGAAACCCTTGGGGATTGAACTGGGACAAAGTGAATTAAATACAACCAAAGCGATTAGGATTTGGAATAAAACTTAATGCAAACAACTTAAAAAATTCATACTTTCTATCCTAGTCGATTGCTAGTATTTTTGAAAGCCAAAATATGCTAGAAATCAGATTTAATTGTTGGTAAATTTCTCCGAAAAACAAGTTTGAAATCTGAATAAAAACCGACTGGAAACTCCTTAAAAATTGCTCAGAAAAATATAAATTTGCAGCCCTCAGCTTTATAAAAATATAGGGATGTTTGACAATAATTTTCAAAGGAAAATACCTCTGGAATATGCCCCAAACAGCCCCTAAACTGGGTCGATTCACTGCTGCAAATTGATTACCAAAAGAACACCAAACACTGCTGGAAACTTGACTGAAAAATCTAAATTAGCTCGCTGGAAATTCCTGAGTGAAATCTCCTCTCAATCCCTTGGGCTTTTCATCCGCAAGAGATAAATTCTCAAGGGTTTTCGTCCTTGGAATTTATACAAAAGCTGGAAGCTCTTTGCAATGAAAATTTGATAATAAAAATCTGGATAATGGATGAGGCAAGTCGACTTCTCTTTTAAAGGAAAAGTGTCAACAACCAACCTCCAAACCAACCAATGAGCTTACATGATTTTCCCTATGCAAAGCATTTAATATTTTCCCATAATGCAAGTCGCATTTTCCTAGAGGAAATACATTAATCAATTATATTTTTATCCTTTCTAAACTTTATTATTCCCCTTTGGGCCAAGTCGCCATTATCCTCTAGGAAGAATAAAACATAATAAATCCCTTTACAATGATATTTGCCCCTCGTATTGACCATAGGGATTATTATTTATTTTTATTAAGCCAAATAAAGTAATATAAGTGCTTAATAATTTTATTATTTTTTTATAGCACTTTATAATAATTTATTATGACTTAAGTCACCCTTATAGTTTTCCTTTGGCCGTCGGGTTGACAAAATAGACCAAAGGTCTTCCATTGGGAAAATGGGACATTACAATAATCCCTGACTGCAATTCAAACATTTCGACACTTCCCCTTACAAGGTAATGTGTCTCTGTTTGCTATCATGACCTAACTGGAACATGGATATACACAACAATCAACTTGCTTAGCTATTCGAGGGTCGATCGACTTATGTGTGCTGCTTGAATCAATGAGGATGGTGAGGGGTTGTTTTTTAAAGTACCCTTTGATCTTCATTGTATGCAGGGTAGTGATGCTGGTTAATGCATGCATTGAAATTTCAGGCCCTCAGTCCTCGCTTATTTCCTATTCTTCTTTTATATCCTCATCATATGATTCCTTAGCATCTTCTTATTCTTCGGGCTTGGAAGGTAATTCCACATTTAATAAGTGCAATTTCTATTCTACATGGTGGTGACCCAGTGTAAACTTGTCATTACAGTTGTAACATAACCCTTTTCCTGAGTTTTTCTTGACAGGGTTGCATCTTTGTCATAATGAGGTGTTTGATTGGTGTTGATCGAGGGTTTGGCACCATTACTACTTGCCTTGGGGTTAAATGAATGAAAGGGGGTGATTTGGAAGAGCGGCATTGAGCTGTGAACTTGTCTTATGCCATCTTGGCCAACCTAATGGCTGCCAATGTATCCTTTGGTTTCAACATTTTTATCGTGGCTGTAATATCTTCTTGTAAGCCATTTGTGAAACAATTTTTTAAGAATTCATGTGTCAACCCTTTTGTTTTATCGGCTAGTTTTTCAATTTCTGTTTGATATTCACAAATAGAACCAATGTGTTGTAACTTGGTTTATGGCCCCCATGAAATCTTCTCAGTCACTTGGGCCAAATCAAACCAATAGGATTTCAGAGAATTTTGTCCACATTAGCCCGCCATGAGTTTTTTGATACCATCGGTACCCATCAAAGATTTCCTTTCTCCATATTGACAGAGACTATTAGTTCCATGTCTCCGTATGGGGTCTTTTGCAATTGGAAATTCTGTTTTGCTCTGTTTAGCTGATTAGTGGGATTTTTACCGTCAAATTTTGGTAAATCCAATTTTGGGCCACTGTTAGGAAATAATTGTTCATTGTGTGAACATATGACTTGAATATTTATACTATTTAATATTTAAATAATACATGATGAAATGAAAGATTTTAGTGACGTCCACAAGACTAAAGAGTCTATGGGACCAAAATAAACTGAAACATTAAGTTGAGTTCAGACTCTTTACAATATCAACTCTCTTACTGTGAATCTTGAGCATAAAACCAACAATCTTTTGAAGTTTTGTTTATTCAAATAACTCATTTAATTCGTTTTTGTACTGGATATGAATATCGTCATATGTTGAACACTCCATAATGAAAGGCCATTTCGTTTCAACAACTCCTTTGCTGTAGAAAAGACACGTTCTCCTTTCCCAATCCTCTTTGGGAATAGTGCATCTACCGGTTTCACAACGAAGATGATGTGATCCGGTCCTCAACTGAGCCTCTAGAATCCTTGCCTTACCTTTGATAACTGCCCCTAAGTAAGCTTTTTCATCATGCTCCCAAGTGGGGTTAAATTCTTTGATATATTGTGCTTTTTTATGACCAATCTTTTCTGTCCACATAATTTTTTATTTCCCTGTTAGGACACTCTTGAAAATTGATGCCCCATTTATTCATCCATTTGTTGTTCTGGTTTCATTTAAGTTTTCTTTCTGCGCTCTAGATTATCCTTTGTAACCATTTTCAGCCAACGAAGATTGTCCATGCTTTCAACCTTTTTTCAAATAGCTTATCAGCCGAGTTATTGCCGATGCTTCCATCGGGAAGGTACCTGCTTCAGCCAACAAGATCTCATAAGGGACTTGTTGGTGCTCAATTTAATCTCGCCCCGTTTACTCTAAAAATTTCCCAATCTGCCTGGTTCGTCGTATTTTCTATCTCCCCGAATGGATGCGTACAAGTTTTATCTTTACCAAGATGTTATTGTAAATCCTTCTCTATGGTCGTGGATTGCTGTCAAGCCATGAATTATTTGCAAATTCTTTGTTTTTGAAGAAAGATTCAATTTTGGACGCAAATGGTGAAGTTCCCCTGCATCTTACGGTTTGACGGGCGTGTTTTCCCCGTTAAATTATATCTCGGCATCTTCAGCTACGTGGTCTCTTTTGATTGGATGAGGCACGTGGGGTCTATTTTATAACTTGTAACTTTTTGCTGTGTTTGCAAAAAGATCAATTTGGCCCCGCGGCCCCGTTGAGTTCTGATTGGCCGGTCAAATTTATAAAGGCGGAGCGAATTTCTCTTTTTTGCCCCGAAGGTGTATATGTGTTCATTTTTATTTGGTTGCGGCCCGACAGGTCTTTTTGGTGAAATTTGCCACTTTTGTCTCATTTGTAAAAAATACCAAATTGGCCCCGCAACCCCGATAGTCTCTGATTGGCTATTCAACAAATATGAAGTGGCAGGGAAAAAGTCTTACTTTGACCCCGAAGAAGGACACATGGCAGTTTTTTATGTTATAAGCGGTAAAGCGGGTCGGCGGAACATTTTGAAGTTTTTTGCCTCTTTGTACGAAGGAGCAAAGTTATAAATTAACCCGCAACTCTGCTGGGGCCCACATCAAAAGTTAGAAGCGGGAAGGTGGGTCGTCGGAGTGCTTTGAAGTTTTTTGGCTCAGCATTGAAAAGTCAAAGCAGAGAGGCAGGTTGGCGGAGGAAATTTCGTCTTTTTGTTAAAAAGGGTAAAATTGCAGAAATGAGCCGCGACTCCATCAAAGGCCCAGAGTAAGCCACGTGTCGAGCTTGTATTTCAAAGGCGGAGGGGCGGGGCAAAATGTGAAAATTGCGCATTTTCTCCAAAAGTCATAAAATGCAAAAGGCAACCCTAGGCCCGCTTCGAATCAGATTTTTCCACGTGAACGACTCTAATCAAAAGTTGAGAAAGGACAAAATCAACGGTTGCTGTGCATTGCATCTGATTTTGCCGCTGTTTTTCCTCCAAGACTCCTGGAGATGCGAATACGCATTGTTTTTCATCGTTTTTTGATGAAATTCCTTGTCGTTTTTGTCTGCAAAGTGTAATTGAATGGATTTAGAGCTTAATTTGTGAGTCCAAGAAATGTAAAGGTTGATATTTTGAAGTTGGAATTGCTCGGGCACTTGCAAAAACGCGAATTACCAAAGAAGCTGGATGCAGAGCAAAGTTGCAGAGGAAAGAATGGGAAAAGGATGAAATGATGGAGGTTGCATGCACTAAGGATGAAAACATGCTCCCAATTAAAACAATGATGGAGATATTTGTAATGATTCACCTTTTTGAACAACTGACAACTTTTTGTTGCAAACTTGTTAAACATCATTTTCTGGAAATCATGATCAAATATGTAACAAACAAAGGTTCCTCGAATATTCTTTGTTTGGGGGGAAAGCTTTAATGTAAATGAGTGCTATAAAGGGCATGGGTTAGTCATGCAAATGGTCGGGGGTTGAATTCTTACGAGAAAATTTGAGAAAGGCCATCTTCCTGAGAGACCATCCGAGAAACCTGTTAATCTCATGTGTTTTAGATTTGATTGCGTCAAGATGGTTGCGAGTGTACAACCATTGACAAGCTCTGAGACCGTTCAAGAAACTTTCCCCTGCTGATAAATCTAATATATCTCAAATTAATCTGTGTTGATCTTGGGAAAAATTGTGTTTGCTTTTATTTAAGAATGTTTTCAAATGGTTTTGATGTTTCTGTGGCAATCTTGTGTTAAAATCCCTCTGAATCACACAGGATCTCGTCCCTGTGATAGTTTAGTGGCATTTGCAATTTCATTACGAGAAGAGCCTTCATCCTGTAATGAAATAAACAATTTAAAATCACTTTACTGTCATTTTGTTGATAAAGATTGTCTGTAAGCCTTTGAGTGTATCTTAGGCGTGAGGAACCAGGGGTCTTTAATGTTTAATTGAGTCTTTACCTCGATCCTTCGTGTTGAATTCTCAAAGATTGTGTGAAACCGTGCAAATTTGGGCCTCCATTGATGCACACCTTCTAGTTGAAGGAATATTTTAGCTATTCTGAAGCATTCTGTCATTTAGTTTTCCAATTGTTGTGAAGGTTCTCAAAGATCTGGCAAAATCAAGTTTATCTTGCTTAATCTCCCACCAAAAATTATTCAAGAACAATGAATCCTACCTGAACTACCCCTGTTTGTCCTGTATGTCGACAAATGAATAAATTCTACTGCCAAAATATGCAGAAGCAATCAAAATTCCATAATGTCTTTAGTAACCTTAACCTTGTTTAGAAAATATCACCATTCTTTAGAAGTGATAACTCGTGAGAGTTAAATTGTGGTGCATTGATCATATTTTCTCAAGGTTTCCTTTCAAATTTGTGCAAAGAAGGATATCTTCATTCTCCTTCACCAACAGAGGTTACAAAATGGGTCATCTCACCCTGGTTGAAAGGCACAACCTAAACTAGTGAGGATAAATCAAATCCTTTTGAAGGTGCTATCCATTTCTCCAACATCGGAGTGACAAAGAGCCAGCTGAATCGCCTCCCCAGCTACAAAACAACATATATGATGATTTATCCGTCTCTAGGCTTCTTGTTAAATCTCTCAAGCTGCTGTTATAAATCTCTGTAATTAGTGATGATTTCTCACTAATTACAAGCTGCTGTTATAAAAACGAGACTGCTTATTTACAACTGTCTTAAAAAACCAGTTGGCTGATATAAAATCTGAGTTTAATCATTTGGGGTTTGTGTGATTTCCTCCCTTTTCAGTTTCAGCCCTAGAAAGGGACATTACAAAGAAATAAGATTGTACTGAATCACAAAATTATATTGCAAAATATTACAGGCCCCTTCAAGGGGGCAACCTCCTTTGAGCAATGCTCAAATCAAAATATTCAATGGATGGTTTTCCTCTTTCAAGCTCTTTATTTATACTATTTTATTCAAAACACATGTTACTTTTTCATACACGTGGAATAATTATAGTTTAGTGATGGGACGACTTACAAAACATATGCGTCCAAGCCTTTAATAATAACACCTAACACAGACAATAGCTAGGACAAAGGGGACATAACATATGAAGAATATGATTATTCTTGTTCAAAGTCTTGAAGGTTCTGAAGCAGTCACATTGAATAGAAACAAGATGATAATAATGGTGATTGTAGTGAAAAAGAATAGAGTGATCGTAGGGTCTATTTCTTGAACTTCACTAGTTGGAAAGAAAACATTTCTAGGTGGTCTCTACAATGTTACCGTTGGATCAAAAAGATAATAAGTACCAATAGCTAAGAGTAATTTTAAAAGTCAATACCGGCAGTAGAGATCTAGACATTTAACTTCGAAAGTTTTACAATTTTTTAAAACTTGATATAGCTCACAGTTTTCCTACAATTTGGTAGAAGAGTTTACTTTGAAGCTTGCGTATATGAAGGAACTCCGATTAAAATTTATAGAGGTTTATGTAGTGTTATCCTTGAGATGAGTCTCCTATATGCTGTACGCGAACTTTTTGGCTTGAATGAATACAACATATAAACAAAGTTAAAGTGGTTAGTGGACTCTTGGACCAAGCAGTTGATGGATTTGTAGGCTTAAGAATGTTTGTGTATTGATGTAACCACGTGCTCCAAAGCGATTTTAATGAGCCATTATTTCAGCAATGGTATAAGTAGATGACAGGATGTAATGTCCTGTTTTAGTGTTTTACTGCACCCTACATACTTATTTGGTTCCTAACTAGGCTAGGGTCTGGAACTTGCTACTTTCTGATCACCATGATCCGGCGAGGGCGAGGTGAGAGCATACGGTGAACAAGCCATGGGATTACTCACTTTGAATTTACTGGATATAATGGAAACTATTGTCAACCAGAAGTTGCACCCTGATAGAGAATGGTGTGTGTACTCTCTCTCCTGTTGACAAAATTGGAACACCCTAAGGCTGTGGGTAATCTATATCTGAGATTCTGAGGTGAACCTCGAGAGAGGGCTGGTTACCTTGTGAATCACCTAAAAAACGAGAACTTTGACAAGGAAAAGGGAAAAGGAATGCGGAAAAAGGGAAATAAAGGTGATACACCAATAATTAAACACATGCATGTACTTCCGCACACAGGGAAATCAAAGATCCACACACCTGCACAACTTTAAGCTATTTTGCATAATAAATTCAAGGGTTTAGGAGATAGGACAACGATAGAGGGAGTAAATTCCACACTAGATAAGATAATTATATTAATGTAACGAATGACCACAAAAGTAGGTTAATGGGACTGCACTGTACAATGCCAAAAGAACCAGCAGGGAGACCCAAAAGGGTCCTCCGAACAACAAGAGAGGAGAGAAGTGAAAGGAAAGAAGAAGGAGAAGCAAGGGCCACAATCAGAATCAAGCAGGGAGGGCCCCCAAACCTCAGAGCCATCGAGGACTGTGGGCCTCACAAGAGAATCCGAGAGAGACATCTTAGACAAGATGTCTTGGAAGTGGTGGTGGAAGCACTGTCTCTCCAAGATTGCCAAAGAGCCATACCCCTTGTTGACGTGGGGTTGAAGAGTAGGCCGAAGACTGAACCGGGGACTGTAAATAAAACTCCCAGGTAAGGGTAGGAGCTGGTGATCTCAATCTCTTCCCCTCCATAGAAGAAATGGAAGTCAAAAGTCTTCAGACCATTGAAGATCATGACCATGATTTTACCAAGGTTAACTATCAGCTGTTTGTGGTCGCAAAAGAGGGCTAAGTCGTCTAGCTGTCCTTGAAGTCCATTTGCGGAAGAGGCAAGGAGGACTACATCATCCGCGAAAAGGAGAATGTAGATCAACACCTTGTGAAGAAGGCAACCATCCCCGACCTGGATATGCTCCTTGAGAAATTCCTCCAATTCATCAAAATAAATAGCAAACAAGGTAGGCGAGAGGGGGAAGCCCTATTTAACCCCGATGGTGCTCTTGATGAAATCAGAAAAACTGGCAGCAGTGTGAAGGCGCCCCAAAACCTCCTCGTAATGGTGGCAAGAAGAGTTTTAGAAATAACGATGTCTCTAAGTCTATAGAAAAGAGCTTCTTGAGGCATTGAGTCAAGGGCTTTCCGAAAATCTACAAAGCAATAGAAAACCTTGGAGGAGCGGTGGCATGCCTCCTCAATAATGGCTCGAAGGGTGAGGATGTGGTCGACGGTCTACTAAGCAGGTCGGAACCCTGGCTGCCCCTTGGCTCTGTAATGGTACTGCTCCAAAAACTCAGAAAGCCGCATGTGGAGAACTCTGGCATAGAGCTTGGAGAACGTGTGGCCCACCATGATCGTCTTGTACTTGTTTGGCTCAGAAGTGGGACCCGACTTGTGGATGGGGTGAATGATATGGTGGGACCACTACTTCGGAAAACCTATACAAACCACCTGATTGAAGAGGTCCACAAGATAATTGTTTAGAGTGTCCAAACCGTGCTTGAAGAATTCCGCCTGGAAGCCCTCCTCATCTGCAGCCCTGCTGCTATTCATGGCTGAAATGGCTTTCTTCACATTCGTGTGAGTAAAAATATGACAGGTAGAGGGAGGGGACACAACCTGGATCTAGGGCTGGCCAAGAATGTCGTAAAGGGTGGAAGTATGAGTAAACATGGAGCCGGGATGTAAGTCTTGGGGTAAAGAGGAATGATGTGGAAGAATGGTATGCCATAAACGTTTAGGGGAGTGTATAAGGGATGCACGGAGCAACACAATATTCCTTTGAAACACAATGAAAAATCCGAAAAACAACAATATGAGAGGGCAAAAATGGATTTTATTACTCAGAGGTGCAAGTACAAAGCTCTAAAATCAGAGCCAAAAAACTGCAAATGTCTAATCTTTTTTATAATGCAAAAATCCTTCTATCAAACTCAAATGCTACTGCCAATAATAGACTGTTGCCTATTTTGATTTTATTTAATTCCCTCCCATGCTGCTGTGCCAAACTCAGTCTGTGACTGCTGTTGATAAATTTATTAACTTTAACCTCTGCATGCTGCTGCGCTAAAACACAACTGTAACTAGCAGTTGATTTATTAATAAATTTCTCCTTGGAGAGACTTAGAACAACAATTGCATTGATTTAATATTTATTTCCTCTACCTTTTCATGGCGCCAACAGTCTGTTGGAAAAGCTGCATGCTTATTTAATTTATTCTTTTCCTTTTATCCCTAAAAGGACTGCAGTTTTGTCCTATGCACCTTATCTTCACTTTTGTCATTTTTCCTATGCTCCGTATCTCCGCGTTTGTCTTTGTCGTATTTGTCTCTCTTTCCATTTTTGTCCTTTCTATCTTTGTCTTTGGCGCCACACTTTGGCTGACTGCTGTATGTTTATTTATTTTATTTCCCAACCCTCTTAATGGCGCATGGGACTCTTTGGGACAGCAGTTGATAAATTTAGTTAAAAGCCGTCTCCTTTTAGCACCATGCATTATTTTAGAACCACCAATTACTTAATTTAGCTAATTCCATCCACGCATTTCTCCTTTGGCGCCAAGGGTTATTTCAAGCAGCAGCAGTTGCTAAAATTAATAGAAGCATGAAGCTGATATATTTAGCCAAGTGCTATTTTTAGCGCCAACTACTTTTAGCAAATGCTATTTTTAGCGAATACTAATTTAGCCAATCTTCCACTTCAATTGCTTATTTTAGCAAACTTCTATTTTTAGCCAAATGCTTTTTTTTAGCCATGTTAAAAATAGTCAATCTTCCAAAAATAGCCAATCCTTTGTATGAAAAATATGGTAACAGAAACACTATATTTTCCAATGTAAACAACAATGGTTATTAACACCCAAAACCGTCACTTAATGTATGCAACTGCTGTTTTATGCCTTAGGAGATCAAACATACATGCAAGAATGTTTACTCATAAAACCCTAACACCAAAACTTAACTCCTCACGACAGTCACAGTTCTATGATTGCGCTACACATAAGAACGCAAAGTAATGACTGAAACCCTAACACATAGTGCTTTATACATTCATTGCTGTTATAATGTTATGACTGCACCTCAAATGACAGTATTTTATTGAAAATCTCAACACACATTTGACTGATATCTGAAATAGCAATACATAGAATTATAGGACAGAGAACTCCTTTCTAGATATCAATCAATGAGTGGCTGCACACACAAATTCTGAATGCTCACACTGACAATCTTTCACTGCAAACCAAGCTACAATGATACTGACCTGAAATAAATACTTATCATAATGTCGGGGTACTGTAGCGTCACTGTACCAGTAGCACTGCAGAGGTGGGTACTGTAGTGTACTGTAGTAACTTGAAACTGGAATACACTGCAATCTTTCGGTACAAATGTGATCCCTGGATGGAACCACTGCAATGGACAAGAAGGTTTTCGTTCTCCAATTCGGCATACAAAAGGGTTTTCGTCCTCGGGTGAGAAGATGAACACAAGTGCTCACACTTTGAGAATAGGTTTTGATTTCAATAGACAATGGATGTCTTCTTTTGAACCCCACTCCTATAATAATTCCAATTTCCTTTTCCTGCTTGATTTCCCTTTAGAAATGTCTAAAAACTCTTTTTTATAAA
Organism: Taxus chinensis; assembly: GCA_019776745.2. NCBI lineage: Eukaryota > Viridiplantae > Streptophyta > Pinopsida > Cupressales > Taxaceae > Taxus > Taxus chinensis. Next base: position 525,294,512 of record CM034152.1, read on the forward strand.
ATATTACATTAGGCCCACTTTAAAATAACAACAATACATAAGTCGTCCCTTTACATTGTTGTGAAAATAAAGTTACTTGGACAACTTAAATTATTATTATTAAATTATTTATTTAATTAAAAATATTTAGAAAAGGGGACATGACACAGGAAGGTGTATGCCAATTTTTGTGTTCCTCTATGTGGTGGCGTCACGTGATCTATTTCAAGCCCTTCTTTTCTGTATAGAGATATTACATGAGTATTTATTTGCATTCATGTCCTTGTACATGTATTTCTTTGCACATGGTAATATAAATATTAAATATCATTAAAGACATTTTTTGTTTTATGAGGCTGTCTCATGCATAGGATTTTGTGTTGAGCCCTGTATGGGACTTCACCTTCACATGTGGCTCTCTTGGCCTTAACCTTATTTGTTAATAAAAGATCAGGGATGAAAGGCTTGTTTTGCTGCGGGTGTCTCTGGATTCAAGGGTTACACAATAGCATGTACACATTGCAAGACTTAAATTGCTCAAAATCTTAGCAGCGCAGACATACCAGGCTTTCATTAGCTTTGTATAATCATAATGATTCCTGGAAGCTGTTGTTTCAAGTTTCAACGTGAAGGATCAAGTCTTTACTAGAAAGGGTGGAAGTGGAGTAACAGTCTTTTTTGTAAGCATGATATATTTCGAGGCATACTTCTCTTACTCCAAAGCATGATATATATTGAGGCATACTTCTCTTGCTCCATGGTTGAAGAAGCAATGGGTGGTGCATGTAATCAAGTACTTTTCTTAAACAATCTTGTGAGGTTATTGCTTCAGCAAGGCTTGGCAGACAAATTAAGACTCAAGTTGGATTCTTTACCATGTTGGAGAGAAATCAGTTGGACATGTTTTCTAAAAATGTTTGGCTGCTACGACCTTTTGGCATGGTTACAGGACAACTTTAGCTATTTATGAATTGCACCATTTTATTGGTGAGACCCGCTTTTATGATATACCTGGATGATCAGAGATAGCTACAAAAAGCTTGAGCATGCAATACACTTGACTTTTATTTTTTTCCATTGGAAGGCAAGTTGCATGCAAGGCATCCTTGCATGAGGATGGTTCCCTGCTCAACTTAGGAGTGTTGAAGAATTTTAAGAAGGATTTGGCCATGCATGTTCATGCCAAAATTGTTTTTTTCTTGCAGACTTAGATTCTCTCTTGCAGCAAGGGTGCAGATGTCTTTCCTTTCTACGAGATGGAAAGTATTGCATTTAATACAAAAGGCTCGCGATTCTCTGAAATCCACTTAAACGCTTTTTGGGTAGTTTGTTTGTGGAGTCTATCTGGAGGTCTTCTGGTCAACCAAGGAGATTGATAAGGGTTATGTGATGGCAATATACCTATGACCTCAAGCTTTGTTGTATATCTAAGAAACCCTTTGGTTGGGATTTCTCGATGCCAAGAAACAGAGGAAATTAACTTTATACAAGTCGTTCATGCTTATCAAAAATTTACTGTGTCAATTTTCAATCCAAAAAAATAAATTTACTCTGTCAAAAGTCTTTTGTTGATTGATGATTACACCCAGAGATTGATTAACCCAACTCAAGTGTAAAATTCATTGGAAGGTGCAGCAAACACAAACAGAAAAGTATTGCACAAGGGACCTGTTCCCTTACCTAAATGTATGATCAGAATTTAATTATTAGTCGTAGAAAGTAGGACTTAACCCAAGATGTCCTTATCAATACCTATTTACTCAGAATGTTTACTCTGCAGACTACTGAATGGAGAAACAAAAGAAGTATTATATTCAAAGAGCATCACAAAGTATGTCTACATCAAAAGCATATGTAAAAATGGTGTAATGCTGATGTGATGTACAATGAAGGGTAGTATATATATAGCTTGAGCAAGAGCAAGATTCCCTTTCCTTATTGGCCACATAATAGGAAAATGTGATTGGCCTATGAAGAGGTGGTGTCTTATTGCATAGCATAAAGGCCAGTACTTATCCTATTCTAGGCCTAGGAAATTGCGCATTACGGTGCATTTATCTAACTTTAGAATAGTAAACTATCCTAAGTTCACTTAATAAAAGGTGCATGATATATTGCACTGACTTTAATAACATAATTTGAGATACAAAAGTAAGAAAAGCTGAATCATTTGCCCAATCAGGATATATGTTCAAATAAAGTGACAAATTTGATTTGAAGGCATAAGCATTTAAGAACATGGAAGTTTGAAGAAAGATATGTACAAGGAAACAAGCACACAAATGGTTAGGCATTCTTTACTCACACCTTTTCCGCACTCATCAACAAGTGATTTCACACATCAAGAGATGCTTTTGCAGTACTAAAATAGACAGCCAAGTTGGTTTGGATGAATTGTTGAAGCCATTTAGGATTGCCAAGATGTCACATGTTAATATGGGGAAATTGTTAAGCTGGCTCCTAGACGGATTAAGAGATGATACAAAGTGTATCCTGTTTGCATGTCAATGACTGGATTCAATTTTCATTTACAGTTGAGCCTTGTGTCACAAACTTATATCCCACTCCTTAGCTTCAGTAATTTAACTCAATGAACAAAACAAATGGGTAAAGACATCAACTTGAGTGTAAGAAACTGAACTTTGGGCCACTCTTAAGTGTTTAGTTATCTGAAGCTCCTAACAGAAAATAAAATTGGGTTGTTAAAAAAAATAGTCATTTCTAGATTATAGTATGTCTATTTGTCCTGCTGTGATGTTGAAAGTAAACAAATGGTGCTTTGACAGTTGCCAATTCAAAATTTTGAGATACAGTCTCTATGAACTAAATTTGCTTGGAATTAAATGGACAAGTTAAAAAACATAGGAGACTAAACACAGCTGGATAATGGCTGGGTTCACATAAGGTCAACACAAAGTAATGCTTATCATTGGCTGTATGTTGACAGTTCAGAGGGAAATGGGTAATATGCTTGAGGATTTGCAACACGGTAGAGGTATCCTGTCAAAATATGTGCGATCTTGCCTATCACTTCTGTTTAGCCATTTTAACTTTTAAATCAACTCGATACTCATGTTTGTATATTAAACTTGTACCATTTACAAATATGTATTGTGGGAAGTTACTAATTTATGCACGTATATTTATGGGAATGTCAGTCAGAGTTTATAATGTTTTCTTGTTGACTAGTCATATAGATTAAACCCTAGTATTTAGCTTTGTATTGTCTATGTATTTGTAATTTATTTTGCATTTGTAAATTATTTTTTGCAAGCATTTCTCATATTACCAGCATAATTCTGGGTTAACAAAGCATTGTTAATTATTGCAAGCATTTTTAGATCACGTTCTTAATTCTGCTGTGTTAAACTTACCAGGGGAAATCACAGCAAAGATTATTGTGCCATGTATGACATTTGTGGAAAACGCAAGGATGGAAAAGTTCTAAATTGCCCGTATCCTGTACCCGCTGTGAAGGTTCTTATCTTTCTCAATTCTTGAATGGTTGCGTGTCATGATATGTTCGTAATTTGGCATATAGAAATTCTCAAAAGACAAGTTCAAAAATAATATAAAATTTAGAATAGTATCGGACTTTCATAATGGAAAGAAGCACAAATTTATGATATACAAACAGGAGTCAGAATGTCTTAATAAAATAAAATAGTAGCCATTAGAATGTCAGAAGTTATAAATGTTTTTTTCTCTCTCTTAGTCTTCTGATTTTGCCTGTAAAATGGAGGCTTCTATTGTTTTGTACCATAGTAACAAGATGTGGACTCAGCAAAAACTTGGCAAGCCAATTTTTGACTCAGACTCGGACTCGGCAACAAAACTTGGCCAAGGGTTGGCAAGACGGAAAATTTAAAAACCATTAAAAAATAGAGGATTTTAGGCAAAACAAATATTAAAATGCATTCTGTATAAAAGCAACTTAAAATACACTTGAAACTAATCAATTACATCTAACATACACATGTATACACAAAGAAGTAAATATTGTGATATTGGTTGTTTTAAGTTGAACAGTTGAACAGTTGAACGTGAAACATAAGAGCTGTATGAAATAAGAGTTTACATTATATTCAGAAAATTGTTTCCTCGTACACAAATTATGGATTTAGAAATCCATGACGATGGCATCAACAAAAAACATAATGTACAAGAGCGAAATAACATCCAGAATAACCAGGGTCCAACACTTAAATGGCAAAATAGCATGTCGTATTTGTTGAGTACTCTTGCACACGACAATGATGAGCTGGAGTATATGGAGATTGCAGTAAATCCCTGACAGAATAGTATACCAAAATTATACTTGTAGCCTGTTTTCGAGACAAAACTTCTTGAGCAAGAAGGGAAGAGGTCGTAGATGAGCACACAAAACATTTAATTATGCATTCATATCTCAAGTGTTGACTGCAGAGGAGCCTTCCAATTTTGAGGAGGCAAGTGAGTTGCAAAGGGGAGACTTGCAAATGGATTAAGACGTCAAACCAATTCATAGGAATATATGTGGACCGTGACATAATTATCCGAAGGAAAGGAAGCTATTAGGTATCTAAAAGACTAAGTGTGAATCAGAAGGACAACCTGCCATTGATGCTAGATGAGTGGTTGAAGTACACAAGCGAAAGGAAGCATTGATTATGCAGAAACCGTAACACATGTGGCCAAAGCAACCACCCTCTGATGTGTCCTTGCTTTGATTTCCTGGTTTAAGTAAAATGTCCATCATTTGTATGTCAAGAATGCTTTGGTTAATGATGAATTGACTTGGGAACTCCACTCAAGCGAAAAGAAGCATTGATTATGTAGAAATCTTAACACGTGTGGCCAAAGCGATCACCCTGTGATGTGTCCTTGCTTTGTTTTCCTGGTTTATGTAAAATGTCCATCATTTGTATGTCAAGAATGCTTTGGTTAATGAAGTCTATATGGAGTAGCCATGTGGATATGCAAAAGACAACAGAAAGCATCTACCGTGCTGCCTCAAAGAGATGTTGTATGGATTGAAGTGTGCTCCTAGAGCCTAGTATGCTATGATTGATGACGATTTCTTGCAGAAAGGGTTTCAGTCTTCAGAAGTCTTCAAAAAATTCAAATCTGTGTTTTTTTTAAATTTATGTTAAAAAAATAATGATAAACAGCAGGCCTTGTCGAGGCTAGATGCGGGACTTGCGAGTCTTGACACAAGACTTGCCAAGTCTGCCAAATTTTCCCCAAGCACTCGAACAATGTTTCATAAAGTTTGTGGATGCGAAATTGAGGACATGTATTTCTGGATACCTGAAGAAGTTTCCACCACCACCTCAAATTTCAGGTGATGGTGCAGGTGATGCATATCAAATTACATAAAAACATTGTTTTTTATACAGATTAATTTTAAACATGATAAATCCCAGACTCGAAATAAACTATAAGCAATTACCATGCAACGTGTAGTCATCTACTGTTTGACGGAAACTATTATTTTATAGAATAGAAATTTTAAACCTAGTCGAATTGGGTCTCCAATTCAACATCATATACATGAAGTAAGATTTGAAGAGCGTGTGCATCAAGTTCATTGAAATAGTTTTTTTTGACATTTAATTATCAAATATACTCAGAGGCTTGACTCTACCCTACATTTTATCCTATTAAAAGTAATCATTTTCCATTGTATGTCTAAGCAAAATATTTTGATAGAAAACACCCACATCAACATGCAATATTCTAGCATGTTATAAAATATAAGAGTGTGAATTGCAAATCATTAAAAAAATCAAGGACCTCATAAGGAAAGCGTAATACTGGAAAATATAGAAAATACAAAAAGCGGAGTATTAATTATTTTGGCTGGATGCTGGGGAAATGTCCCTTGAATTTCTCTGGGATGACCCATTGCAGGTGATTGTGTTCCCATGCTTTCCTTCCTGGGAAGCCTTTGTCATTGGGATACCTTGGGGTGTTTCTGATACATCCTTGCATCCCTGAGAGATAGGAATGCAGGGGATGTGCTACTGGCCTAGCATATTCAGGAATCCCGGAATACATGACAGACTATATATTCTGTGACCACGAGGACAACATCACCACAGATTTCCTCTCAATTATGAGGGGCTTGTGCTGACTGCTTTTTTTGGGGTGTCCAACAGTATTTTTGAACTGCTATTCCATGGTTATCTTGTGGTCTCTCGGGACTGCCTTGTCTGTTTCTGTTTGTATATTTTTTCCCGCTGGCAAGATTTTTAGGGCAGGACAACCTATATATCAGTGCTTGAGCCAGGGAATCGAGAGATGTTCCCTTTAAATTTCAGTTCCTATATTTCAGCTTTTACTGTTGAAACACTTTCAATAAATCTTTGCTCTGTTTCCATCAGTGATATTTTTCATGATGAAAATCCTCTCAAGATCCCTACTGGATATGTACTAAACTCTTTTTATTAAATATAATGCTCTGCCTTATAGCAAAATATGCTCTCTCTTGGCTATTTCCGACTGGCTTACAAATGATGGTAAACACAATCTTACAAATAATGAAAAACTGAATTAAGATGATAATTGCTGCACATGTCAGCTTAAATGTTGATACAAAAGATTTCTTTTAACAATTCTATTTAGGGAACTGCAAATGTAAGCTGTGGAACTTTGACATTTTTTTAGATTATGAAATATCGCTTGTGGGATACCACTCAAAAGCACACAAATTATAGATAAATTGCAGCGAATAGAAAATCTGATTTTTGCCGTAAATGCTCAGCTAGGGCAGAAAACTGATTTTTATTTATTTTTTCTCAAAATATTTGCCCAAAACACATGAAAATTTGTAGGAAACTTGCTATGATAATAAAGAACCCTAGAACAATATTTTTGCAGGAAACTTGCTATGATAGTTATGGCCGTTTGAAGTTCTGTAACTTCTCCTTACCTGCGGGAATCCAACCCCCTATTACTGCCTTTTCCATCACACTTTTCCAACTGCTTTACTTTTCTTATTTTTAGAAAAGTAAAGTAGTTCATGTTCACCGCATTACTCTACTTTTCATTTTCCTCTCTTTGCGTTGATTTAAGGTTGCTTTACTTCATTTTGCTTTTCTAGTTTTGTGGCCTTTTGACATTACTTTACTTTTCTTACTTTAAGAGAAGTAAAGTAGTTTTACTTAGCCGCATAACTCTCTTTGCATTAGCCTTCATTGCGGTGAATTAGAGGTGCACTACTTGCATTGGGGAATGGGCCAGCTCGCTCTTTAATTCGACGTTTAGCACGCCCCTGGACTCGCTTTCGAGCTTGGCTGAGCTCCTTTGGCAATGCGATGGTTGACTGGAAGTGTGCTTGGGCGTGCAGCAGAAGAAATGCCATTTTCGACTGCCTTCCCTTCACCAAATTTGACATCTGAATTCTCTGGTGCGTAGAGGCCTCCAAGACCTTTCCGAAAAGTCCAAGAACGTACGAGACGGAGCTCCGAGTGGGAATTTATGGCCGTTTGAATTTTTGCAACTTTTCCTATTCATTGCGGCGATTTCAATGTGCTTTACTGCTTTTACTCAAAAATAAGTAAAGTAGTTTTAATTTTCCGCATTACTTTACTTTCTATTTCCTTTGTTAAGTGGTGATTTCAACCTGCTTTACTACTTTTCTCCATTTCCTTTGTTAGGCAACATTCTCAATGTGTTTTATTGATTTTACTCAAAAAAAAGTAAAGTAGTTTCAATTCACCACTTTACTCTATTATCCATTTCCTTTGTTAAGGGGTGATTTCACTTTACTTTACTGTTTTCCTCCAAAAAAAAATTAAGCAATTTCAATTCACCACTTTACTCTATTTTCCATTTACTTTGTTAAGTGGTGATTTCACTTTACTGCTTTTCTCCAAAAAAAATAAAGCAGTTTCAATTCACCACTTTACTCTATTTTCCATTTCCTTTGTTAAGTGGTGATTTCATTGTGCTTTATTGACTTTCCCATTCCTTTGTATTGCGGCGATTTCAATGTGCTTTACTGCTTTTACAAAAGAGTTAAGTAAAACAGTCCCAATTCAACACAATATACTGCTTTTCCATTCCTTTGTATTGCGGCTTTTACAAAAGACTTAAGTAAAGCAGTTCCAATTTAACACTTTGCAAAGGAAAGCAGTAATGGGCCATAACTTTTGACCAGATGCTCCGTTTTTCGAGATCTTGGACTTTTTGGAAAGTTCTCGACCTCCTCTTCACGTTGAAATCGTGAAAACTAAATTTTGAGGGGTTTAAATGGTGAAAACACTTACAAGGATAGGGGCTTAAATTTTTTTTGCAGTAAAGTGCCCCCAAGTCCATTTTTCTCAAGTTGTCCATTTTTATCAAGGGGTAAAAATGGATAACCGTAAACCATTGAAAAGGGGTTCTTCTTTTCTCACAGCCCTAAGAGGGTGTGCTTGCTGCAACATTGTGTGCTATATGTATTTTTCCATAAATTGTTAATGGAGATTAAGTGGTTGTATGAGATCTAGTGCTTTATGGGTATTTGATATCTTTCATTAATGAAATGTGTTTTGCCATTCATGAACTGATTACTGTGTTGAATTCCCCTATTTTCTTGATTATGTGTTAACCCTTGGCTTTGAGAAACTTTACTGTGTGACTCCCTGTCGATGGACTTTGTGCTAAAACACATAATATTGTTCGAGAGGAGACTTTGTGCTTCTAGGAAACCATCTTCTTGCATTCCTTTTACTGCTGATTTTTCCATTTCCACGTGAGAGGAAAGATTTCCCTTTTGTTAAAGTTTACTTTGAGTTATCCAAGCAGTCTTTTGTGTTCATTCTGTAGTGAGTTTCTCTAGGCAACCATCTTCCTTCATTCCTTGTACTGTGGATATTTCCATTTCCAGGTGAGAGGAAGATTTTCCATTTGTTAAAATCTACTCCGAGTTATCCAAGCGGTCTTGTGTTTATTCTGTTGTGGGTTTCTCCCTCGTCTCTCTTTCCTCTTGCTCCCTTCTTTCTATCATTCTCTTTCTTTCCCTTTTGTTTCCTTTGTACTTTCTGGTGAAATGAAGAGAAAAATCACCTATCCCATGGCAATTTCTCCAATGTGTTAGTGTAAATAATTATTTACGTTAGTAAATAATCTCATATATACACCTAGGTAAACTCATCTAGTGAGTTGTTATTTATTTGGTTTAACTTGATTTATATCACAACCAAATTTGTTATTTGTTCAACAAATTTGATTCCCTGTGAAAGTTGGTTCAAACAGATTTTTGTTTGATCATTAGTTTGTAAAGCCTATTTAATAGGCATCCATGTAATGGTTTTATTATCGGGAATTGTGGAAATAAAATTATTTTGCTCTCTCAGGTGTGTTATTCTCAGATTGAAGGCTTACATCCATTCAACCGGATTCCTGCTCTATTTGATCCTAGGTTGTAAACTCTTCATATGGTATCAGAGCAAGGTTGGCAGAAGAAGCCCAATCTGTGATTTATTTGCTGCAGTGGACATCCTCCTATAAAGCATCTGTGATTTGTTTGAGTTGCTCTCGGCCTGTATTATTGTTGGTGGAAGAGTGATCACAGATTCACCACGATTCTAGCTTTGGGCGTTTCTCCAGGCTCTAGCTCAGTCCATACTCTCCCAGAATTTCTACGCATTCCAGATATCTTGTAAAATTGAATAAGGCATTGCTGCGCCGAGTTTTCTTGATTGACCTTCCTGTCAACACGGCCACGTTTCTTCCACCACCACTCTCAGTTCTGCGAGTTCCTTCTTGCAGCCAGCGTAAAGATAAAAGGAAAACATCCACGCTACGCCATTGGTTAGTGCTGGTTTTGTTTTGTTTTTTTGAGACAAAACATTGTTTTTAACTGTGCAGTCCCTTTGGCATACACAGCCAGCACAAAACTCCAACCCGCGTGCTCAAACAAGGCCGATTTTCCACCAGACCTGCCGCATCCCTCCATTGCATCAACACACACTTCTGTACCTTTGTACTGTGTGCCACCTCTGCCCCATCCTGAGCACCTTCAGCATAACTTTGCCACTGCTTTTTTTCCCATTTGTGGTTTTGCAAATACCACTACTTGCCCAACAAATTCTTGTGGTGAAAAGTGGCATAATTTGAGGGGGCATATTTTTTTGTTTATTTTTTAATAGGAGGCAATTTTTTTAAAAAAAGGGGCAATCATATTCTAGGTGAGCAATTCATATTTGATAGCCTTTATTTTTTTGGAGGAACAATTTAATTTGTGGTGGAAAAATTGTGAAAGCACGAAGATTTTCTTTGAAAATGGCGAAATCTTTTCTCTATGGTGCCCACTTCCACCTCCGCTCGTTGATCAAAGGATTTTTCGAACCATCGAATACGACAAACTATCATGCATGGAAGCCGAAAATGCAGCAGTTGCTCCAGTCGAGAGGTTTGTGGCGTGTATTTCAACACAGTGTACCCACATTCATCTCAGAGGACAAGTATGCTTACGCATGCGAACAAGATGAAGCTCTCGGCCTGATCGGTCTGAATGTGTCCGGCAACCTGCAGTTCCATATCATTGACGCGAAGAGTCCAAAAGAGGTATGGGAAAAATTTGATAGTTTGTTCGGTTAAATCAATGAATTTAGGGTACTGCAGTTAGATGCCGAAATGACTTCATGCTCTCCAGTAGACTCTTCGTCAATTGAGAAATTTTTGGCAAGATTTAAGTTGATTAGAGCTCAGTTAAAAGTAGGTGGAAAAGAAAAAGCAGATAAAGAGTGCATTTTTTTGATTCTGTCTAAGCTAAAAGGTCCATATGATGTATTTGCTTCTGCTTTCTACTCTACTATGGATGCCCTAGGAGATGAGTTTAAAATGCCATCTTTTTGAGCTTTTTTGTCAAAGCTTATCTTGTGAACAAACAAAATTGGATTCGCTTGATGCCTTACCTAGCTCAAGTCATGCCTTGGTGGCAAACACTCCTAAGGGTAAGTGGAAACCGAAGCCAAAGTCTGGGCCTCGTAATAAACCAACAAAATCAAATAAGCCTCTTGCCACCATTGAGTCCAACAATTCCCGTAATTGTGGTAAATCAAAAAAGTTCTTAAAAAAACCTGTGTATGGTTCCTGTCCATATTGTAGCAAGACCAACCACCCTGAATTCAAATGTTTTTTGAGAATTGAGGCATTGGAAAAGGCCTTAAAGCAAGCGTAAGATTTCAGTACCATCTCCACCACCTCCTTCTAATACAGGGAAGGGGAAAGCACTTTCTGCCAGGGCCTGTTCTTCCATATCTGATAGATTGGATTTTTGATTCTGGTGCATCTCATCATCTAACTCATTCTCGTGGTCTGTTGAGTTCTCTTTCTGATTGCAATACCTCCCAGATTGTGATGGGCAACTCTTCATCAGTTGAAGTTTTGGGATCCGATACAGTTGATATGCAAGATGGGTGTATTAATGATTTACTTTTTGTTCCTAAGATTACTTCAAATTTGTTGTCCATTTACCAAATTTGTAATTCAGGAAATGGGAAAACAGTGGAGTGTACTCCACATAATGTTGTAATCGAAGAGTTGTGCGATCCACAAGATGTAGTAGCGACAGGTGTGGTGGACCATAGTTCACACTTATATGTATTTGACAAATTTGAATCGAATACAGGTGCCTCTCTCATTGCTCATGCTGACACAGTGAGCAAATTGTGGCGCGAGCATTTTGGTCACTTGAATTACAGGTATTTGCAATAGTTACATTCTCAACAAATGGTGACAAGGTTACCCAAAGTCTCCAATAATGATGGTGTTTGTCCAGGATGCATGCTCGAGAAGCAACATTAGGATCCTTTTCCAAAGGGATAAGCTACAAGAGCTAAGACTCCACTAGAGTTAGTACACAATGATATAATGACTTTTCCAACTAGGTCATTTTCAAGTGCAAAATATGTACTAACATTTATTGATGATTTTTCTCGGAGAACATGGGTATATTTTCTGCAGTACAAAAGTGGTGTCCTGGATAAATTCAAGGTTTTTAAAGCCTTTGTTGAAAAACAATCAGAACATTCTATCAAAAAGCTCCACAGGGATAATGGGGGGAATATATTAGTGCATTTGGTGATTTTTGTACTGATCATGGTATTTTGCAACAATATACAATGCCTTACACCCCTAAATTGCATGTTCCAGTCCAAGAACTTAGCACCTGAGTTTTGGGTTGAAGCATTGTACTGTGCAAACTATATTCAAAACAGGATTCCACATAAAGTAGTTTAGGGGGTTACTCCTGATGAAGCATGGTCAGGTAAGAAACTTGATGTACCAGATTTTTGAGTGTTCAGAAGCAAAGCGTGGGCTTTTGTTCTTGATGACACGAGGAAATCCATGGAGAAGAAAAGCAGAGAGCTCATATTTGTTGGACACTGTGAGCATGTGAAGGCATATCGTCTTCTTGACCCTACTACCAACGATGTACTATTTCAAAGTGATGTTTGAGTCAAAGAGACAAAAACTCCAATGGATCAAACTATTGTTACTTCTCCAACTCCTATTTTACCTACAAGGGAGGATATTATTATTGATGTTGATGAAACTCCTGTTGTGGATCCTACTCCTACTCCACAACCCATACCTAAATGGGTCAAATCCACTTTGCAAGCAATTGGTGATTTGGCTGATGATCCAAGTGATCTTCTATGCACTAGAGCAGAGACTTCTAGTGTTGCAGATCATCATCCTTATTTTGGTATGACTCTTATGAGTCAAGCTATTTCTTGTGATCCTGTGACTTTTTCTGATGCCTCAAGAAAACTAGAATGGGATATCACTATGCAAGAGGAATATTCCTCTCCGGAAGAATGACACGTGGGAGTTAGTGCCTCTTCCCAAGGGAAGAAAACTTGTCCGTTGTAAATGGGTCTATAAGACCAAATATGCAGTAGATAAGTACAAGGCACGCCTTGTAGCTATGGGGTTCTCACAAATGGAAGGGGTGGATCACTTCGAGACTTTTGTTCCTGTAGCAAAGATGGATTCAATACGAATTGTTCTCTCCCTTGCTGCAACACATCGATGGCTAGTTTACCAGATGGATGTGAAGAGTGCATTTTTGCATGGTGATCTCTAAGAGGAGATCTATATGGAGCAGCCACAAAGTTTTGTGCATGACTCTTCATTAGTTTGCAGACTTCATCATTCTCTCTATGGCTGAAAACAAGCTCTTCTAGCTTGGTACGAGAAGATGGATAGTTTTTTGCTAAGTTCTGGCTTCTATTGATGCGAGTCTGATCACAATGTTTACATCCTAAAACAAGGCGATGATATTTTGATCTTGGTTCTATATGTTAATGATGTAATCCTCAGGGGAAGCTCAGATTCTATGGTTCAGGATATCAAACACAAGTTGAAGGCCAAATTTTAAATCAGAGATTTGGGACTATTACATTACTTTCTAGGCTTCTAGGTTCACTAGACTCCTAAGGGAATTTCTATTGGACAACAAAAGTATGCCACAAATCTGCTTCACAGGTTTTCCATAGCGAATTGCAAGCCTTCTCCCTCACCATATCAATTAGGTATTGAGTTGACTGCTGCTTGTAAGTCTCCATGGGTTGATCCCACCTTGTATATACAGATGGTATGTTGTCTTCTTTATCCTACATATACTCGTCTGGACATCACTTTTGTTGTGAACCTTGTCTCTTGGTTTTCACATGAGCCACATGAGAGTCATTGGCAAGCAAACCAACATATCTTGCGCTATATTCGGGGCACATTGGACTTTGGTATTCAGTACACACCACAGGGTTCCACAGACATTGAGGGAATCACAGACTTAGATTGGGGCAGATGTAAGGATACTCATCACTCTACCTCTGGTTTTGTTTTTCATCTTGGCTCAGGTCGTGTTGCATGGGCATGCAAGAAGCAAACAATTGTTGCATTGTCATCTACTGAGGCAGAATATAGAGGTGCTGTTAAGGCTGGACAGGAGGCTCTTTGGCTTCGACAGTTACTTGGTGAGTTTGGATTTCCTCAGAATAAGCCTACCTTGATTTGGTGTGATAACCAGAGTGTTGTTGAGATAGCACACAATCCCATAGAGCATCAACGCACCAAGCACATAAAGATTCACATGCACTTCATTTGACAGTTGGTCTAAGATGGAGTTGTTCGATTGGAATTTGTACCTACAACTGAGCAGGTTGTTGATATATTCACTAAGCCCTTGGCTTCTCCTTGTTATCTTCAGTTGTGAGAGTTGCTTGGGGTGAAGGAAGTTGTACTTGGGGGGATTATGGTCGAGTCCTTTCTTTTTTCATGTTTTTATTGGGTACCTTATCAGGCCTAGAAGGGAACCTTCCTTTTCTTTCCTTCTTTGCCTCTTCTCCCTAATATTCGTTTAAGGGAGGGTGTTAGTGCAAAAAATTATTTATGTTAGTAAATAATCTCATATTTACACCTAGGTAAAGTCATCTAGTGAGTTGTTATTTATTTGGTTTAATTTGTTTTATATCACAACCAAATTTGTTATTTGTTCAACAAAATTGATTGTCTCGTGAATGTTGGTTGAAACAAACTTTTGTTTGAACATTACATTGTAAAGCCTATTTCAATAGGTATTTTTGTAATGAGTTTTAATATCACAAAGTTTTGCTCAAATAAAATTATTTTGCTCTTGCAGGTGTGTTATTCTCAGATTGAAGGCTTACTCCATTCATCTGGTTCCTGTCTAGATCCTAGTAGCAGCTCTTTTACAATGTTGCAAGTTTATGCTGCTGCTTGTTGGCAAAGTTAATGAAATAATGAAAAAAAATGTAGCGACATAAAATCTTTTCAACACATTTTGGTGACTCCACTGGAGATCGAAGTGGCTTGTACATTTGATTTCTAGAAATTTCAAGGACCCCCCTTTGGAATGGAGGTTGGCAACTCTACAAAAGAAAAGTACCTAGTCCTCTTATCTATTTGATTCACGCTATGGCTTTGGGTTTCACCCACTCCATGAGGAAACCGTTTCAGACCTTTTGCTTTGGCCTGATTCAATGATTTGCCTTTGGGTTCGAAAAATAACTTTTTGAAGTTTTCTGGAGAAGACCCTCAAGATGCGGATGATCACGTCTGGGTTTTCACCATTGCATTTGGCATTCTTGGGGTTGGTGAAGAAGATGTCTCTCTGACTCTTTGTTGGAACCCTCATTGAACCTACTGCTGATTGGTTTTGACACTTGAAAGTTGGATGCATCGTGGATCAGAACACCCTGAAGAACAATTGCCTAGATAGGTTCAAACCAACTATGGATGTATGTGCATTGTTGTTCTAGTTTGTCGTAGTCTGTAAGAAAGAAGAAGAAAATATGAAAGAATTTGTGTCGCTTTTCAAAAAATTGTTGATATTGATTTCTCATACTTATCAGCCAAGTCCCAACAATCAACTTTGCCTCTTCACTATTGCTGTACATACAGATATCAATTTCAGGAAGTCGAAGTTGAAGATGACATTATACAGTCAATTATGCTGAAGAACAATACTCAGAATTATATTCCAAATTCTTCAAAAGATGGACACGGGATAGATCCTGTCATAAAGAGACAAAAAAAGCATCTAAGAATTCTTAACAAGCAGAACAAAATTTCAAGAAAGAAAAAGAAGAAAAGGCGCTGTCTGTTCCCCATACCTGTTTCAAGTTCACGGTCTTGGGAGAGAAGGAATCAATAGAAGGATAACTAGTTATGCCATAGATGAGGAAAAGTGATGAATTGTTTCATAGGCATTATGAAGACAAGAAACGGGAACCTGACATCTCTATGAGTGAAGAAGAGATTTGGTGTTTGTCAATATTCCCATCAAATTAATGATCCTTGCTGTATGAAATTGGAAGGCACAACAGTTGGATGTGAAGCTTTTCTTGGTTCTCCCCTTGTATATGTCACTTTGGAAGAATAATTAGCAAAGCTTGAAGTCAAGGCAATGAAACAACACATGTATTTTGAGGATAATAATCTCAAGGGCAACAAAATTTCGGAAATAAAAGAAGACATCGATGCGACATAAAGGATGGTGCCCAATACTTAGTGCGTGTGAAGATGTTCAAGTACATGAGAAATAAAAGTGTGTTGAAAGCCCTAGGTGAAGTTGATTTTAAAGATATTTTGTGCTGTTTCTTCGGCTCAAAAGGGATCCAATGCACATGTCTTTTTAATTTGGAATCTCATCTGGATGCAATCAAAATCAAGAAGGAATGAGTTGTTAAGATTCAAGGCTATCTGGAATTATGCACCGTGCGAAGATGTTCAAGTACACGAGAAATAAAAGTGTGTTGAAAGCCCTAGGTGAAGCTGATTTTGAAGATATTTTGTGTTGTTTCTTCAACTCAAAAGGGATCCATGACACATGTCTTCCTAATTTGGAATCTCATCTGGATGCAATCAAAATCAAGAAGGAATGAGTTGTTAAGATTCAAGGCTATCTGGAATTACGCACCAAAGAATAGATAATTCGCAGCAACAAGTTAATTTGGAGGTATACATGTCTTGAGAACTCCAAGTTTTTCTGAAGTACGATGAGAAAGAAATTTTTCGAAGTCCTTCAAGTTATCACTGTGGTTTTGATCTTAGTATTTTTTCTCCATGATCACTTTCACGCGCGTGGTCATTCTCTTTGAGTCACTCTTCCCATTTGTGAGCTGATTCTTTAATCCCACAAGAACCCTTCAAGTTTAGTCCCTTGTTCATCAATGGCATATACTTCGCTGAACCCATCAATGGATTTGCATGCCTCCCATCATGTTTTGTTTTCCTTTGTACATAGTCTTCGTTTCCTTTTGCTTATTGCTTTCATAATTTTTGTGTGTTTTAAATAAACGCAACAATTTGAGAGCAACCTAGATTCCATACAAAGCATAAGTTGGGATTTCACTTGCAATCACCATTTTAAGAGCCTCAAAAAATAATCTGTTGGCCCAATTGTTGTACACAAAAATTTCACATTTCCAAATCCCTCTAAAATTATATTCAATGTGTTTGACTTGGAAAAATACTCATTTTTGTCTAAAGGATCATGTGTCAAAAGTCATCTTTTGGCCGTCAAAAGTGGAGGCGTGTTTGTGGAGAGTAATTGGAAGCAAGTTTGCATACTCAGGCTTGGCAGACAAATTTTTTTTCGACTCAGGAAAAACTTGCAACTTAAAACATACTTAAGTTAATAAACATAATGTTTCTGAGTTGACAAAACTCGGTTGAAATTCTAAAAACTTGTCTAGGAAAGACTCCTTGGTTAAAAATGTAAAATCCCACCTAGTGATGAATTCTACAAGTACTCAATAACTCGTGGTTGAATATGCTTGGAAGTGTGGAAAAGGAAGCAAGCACAATTGGAATCAACGGGTGCAGACGAAACCCTTATATGGTCAAGAAAGAAGTTCCTCCTGAAAATAAAATCTGCCCTTGACCTCGACTAGATTTGCGCGCTTTCGCGGTCACAATGGAAGTTCCAAAGGAGACAGAGAAGCATGCATCCTTCAGGAATTAATCCAAAGACTCAAAATTTTTGAATCCTCCAAGAGGGCCCTTAGGACGGAAGTCTTCGAGCTCACAACCCGGATGGAAAAAGTTGAAGCAGAAAACATATCATTGTGGAGAATGCAAGTTGATACCACATTGCAAACCACTCCCAACACAGTCAATGACTAGCTGCAAGCTGAAATCTTAGTTTTAAAAAACAAACAAGAGGAAATCTGTATCAACAGGATACTCTTAAACAACAGACAGATTCTTGGGCCCAAGTTGTGAAAGGGAAGGACAAAACCTCTCATCATTTGGCTGCGGTTGAAGAGGTTGTACAGGCTAAATTGGTTGAGGAAAGGACCAGATACGTTAGAGAATTTAACCTTAAGGTGAGAGGGTTGTCCACACCCCTTCCTTCTTTGGATTCGATGGCCATGGGTATAAATTTTCTCACAGAAAATTTAGGACTTTCGGATTTACTGTTGGACAAAGCATGGATTGGGTTGGACTCTACCCTCTTCTTCATATTCAAATTGGTGGAGGACAGGCTTAGGGCCCTCAGAGCCAACGTAAGTTGTTTTCCCTCCCTAGCAAAGTGTTCTTAGATGAAGACCTCACAAGAGCCCAAGTTGCAAAACTTAAGCAATCACGGGGAGTGATGATGGTAGCAAGAAAAGCAGGTAAATGGGCTGTAATTCGTAACCTCAGACCCATTGTTCAAGATTCCTTCCCCTTGGGTTGGGAGCCTCGGGTCGGAGCCTCAAAACGACGGTTCCATTGGGAAAGATGGAGCAGGGGCATCTCCATCACCTGTTGGAGTAGTAGTGGGTCCCTCTGGTCAGCTCTAGGCTTACTGTATGACGCTCCTGGGCTTTCAGATCTCCTCCTTGTCACGGAAACCCATGCGAGCCATGTCCTTTCTCTCCCACATATTAGAGGATACCACTGGCTCTGAGTTTGCAAGCAAGAGACAAGGAGTTCAGGTGGAGTCAGAGGTTATGGTGGAGTTGCTTGCCTCCTCAGGGAGTCTCTCTGGAGCAGGATCTTTGTGGTTGGTGAGGATGAGTTCACCCGATTCTTATGGATTCGGATCAAAGGCACTGCACTCCTCCCTAGGGACATCTTCATCGTGGTATGCTACTTCACTCCAGTTTCTTCATCCTATGCCATACACAATGGCTCGGAAGGAGACCCCTTCTTTGATCTATATACATGCATGTCCTAGCTCTCAGCAGTTGGTGAGGTTATCCTCCAAAGGGACTTCAATGCCCGTACCAAGAATCTTCAGATTCCCTTCATGACAGGATAGGTGACGTGCTCCGCGCCCATGAGGTGGACCCAGACTCAGTAGGGCTTCGGAGAGAGTCAGCGGATATTTGGGGACCACTGACAATGTATGGCCAACATCTTATACAGTTGGGGGAATCACATGAGTTGCTGATCTTGAATGGGATCTTGTGCTTTCCAGATTCTCGCTTCTTTACCTATAGGCCCCATTGCGGTGGGGCAAGCGTGGTGGATTACGTCATGTCTACTCCCAACTTGCGCCCTTTTATATGCCATTTGGTGGTCTCCCCCATCACCCTTGCTGATCACTCCATCCTCTCCTATTCCTTGCACGATAGTCCCCCTCCTATTACTCCCCCCACCCACTTTCCACCTAGCACTATACTTAAGTTTGATGAAGGCGACCTCAAAACCTTCTCTTCACACCTTCATCAAGTTCTTCCACCCAAACTCCCTTTTCATCTCACTTGCTAATACCTACACCAAGTACAACTTCCTCTCCTCCACTATCCATGAAGCAACCCTTGCCTCTTATCCCCATTACACTCTTACTCCCCCAAGTAAGAGGACATACCCCATGAACCAATGGTATGACGAGGAATGCAAGGCCCTTCACTGGCAACTTTGTATCGCCTTCACCCATGCTCACCCCACTTACCCCTCACTCTAAACCTCCTATCGCCGCCTCCGCCACAAGAAACGTAACTGCATTTCTATGCGGAGACATGAGATTCATTCCCCTAAACGTTTCTAGCGTACCATCCTCCCTCGCCACTCCCCTCTCCCACAGGACTAAGACCCTAACTCTATGTATGCCCATACTTCCAATCTTTATGAATCCTTGGGCAGTTTCAGATTCAGGTTGTGGCTCCACCGTTGTCTTGCCACCTCTTCACTTACACGAATGTCAAAGATGTTATTTCAGCTATGAACAACAACAAAGTAGAGGATGAGGAAGGCTTCCAAATAAAGTTCTTCAAGCATGGTCTTCACGTCCTGACTAGCTACTTAGTGGATCTTTTTAACCAGGTGGTTTGGACAGGCTTTCTAAGTACTTGGTCTCATCATATTATTCACCCGATCCATAAGTTGGCGCCCACCTCAGATCCTAATAACTACAGATCGATTATGGTGGGTCACACATTTTCTAAGCTATATGTGACAGTGCTTCATGTGCGGCTTTATGAGTTTTTGGACAACAGGCACCTTAGAGCGACGGGACAAGTAGGTTTTTGTTTGTTGTACTAGACCACTGATAAGATCTTCACCCTTTGGGCCATCATTGAGGAAACACGCCACCGCTCTTCCAAAGTCTTCGGCTGCTTTGTTGATTTTTGGAAAGCCTTTGACTCTGTTTTGCGGGATGCCCTTTTCCATAGGATTAGAGACATTGACATTTCTGAAATCCTTCTTGTTGCCATTATGCGCCTTTATGAGAAGGTCCTTGGCCACCTCCACAGTTCCAATGGGTTGTCAGACTTCATCAAGAGCACCATTGGGGTCAAACAGGGTTGCCCCTTGTCCTTGACTTTATTTGGGATTTACATTGATGAGTTGGAGAATTTTCTCCGAGATCATATCCAGGAGGGTGACGATTGTCTTCTTCACCAGGTTCTGATATCCAGTCTCCTCTTTTCTGACGGTGTGGTGCTCACCTCTTCCCTGGAAGGATTACAAAGACAACTGGATGCTTTAGCTCCTTTTTGTGACCATAAGTAGTTGACGGTCAACCTTGGCAAGACCAAGGTTATACTCTCCAATGGGTTGAAGACATTTGATTTCCATTTCTTCTTCAGAGGGGAGGAGCTCGAGATCACCAACACATACACCTTCTTGGGAGTGCTATTCTCTGGACCTCACTTTAGTATGCGGCTAACTCTTCAACCCCGGGTCAGTAAAGGGTATGGATCTTTAGCTCTCTTGGAAAGACAGTGCTTCAGACACCACTTTTAGGACACCTTGTCTAAGATGTCCCTCATGGACTCCCTCATTAGGCCCACGGTCCTTTATGGCTCCGAGATCTAGGGGCCGTCCTTACTTGAGTCTGATTGGGCTACTGTTGAGAGAATTCAAATTCTTTTGCTCCGGCGCATCATTAGATGCAAAGAGACCATAACCCACAATATCACCTAGCTGAGTTTGGTGCTTGTCCATTTCGACTGGAAGCAATCTTTGGCCTCGTCTCGCTCCTGCATTGCGTCCGAAGAGTTGTTGATTCTGTCGTGGGTAGAGATAGGTACCCATATTTAGTATACTGCTCCTCGGAGGCCATAGCCTTATCGGACCACCCTGGTCGCTCTCGTTGTTGGTATGCCAGAGTCTTGAGCCTATTGGGATCTGATGGCATTCAAATGCACCACCTTCCACCATTCAATGACTCCTTGGACGCTCCAGCGTATTTCTTACTGAGCAAGCACACATTGAAAAAAATCATCCGAGATGACATTTATAGACAGTTTATCAAGATCACATGGACTAACCCTCAGGGAGGGCTATGTCCTAAGATGGCTTTTGATGCTATGCACTTCCTAGTGGTAAACAATGGTCTTATCGCTTGACCCCAATACATCTCTTGTCACTAGATACACGCCCTCTGCGCTCCTCTTGGCTAGTTCAGAGTAGAATCCCATAGGCTTCAAGTTGAAAACGAACATCAAATGCCACGTTCTGATAGGATCTGCCAACTTTGCTCCCTTCAAGAGGTCAAGACAAAGGATCATTTCATTTTCCGGTGTCCCATCCATTACGAGATCAGAGGGAGATTCCATTGTCTTTTTAGAGAGCACCCGACCCTTACTAGTTTCTTCAGATTTTATGACAAGAGGTGCCTAACTTTATATATGCAGGAGAGTCTTAGACTTCGTTGTGAGACCCTTCCGCCCCTGTCTAGACAATTGACTACTTAATAGATCACCTCCTTCACAGTGATCCCTTCAGGGAGGGGCACCAAGTGGCAATATGACACTAGTATAGGCCCCCAGACCAGATTGGTGAGGAACCGGGTCACCTTCCTCTAGTCCAGGAGCTTCTAGACACATACGAGGCCGAGATCATCCCATCACAGATGTCCGCGGAGATCCACCAGATCTGCTCGGAGAGCTTCTCACTCCGGACATTTGCGTTCCATACCTTCCATTACGTCCTCCACTGAACATCAGCGCATTACTAGCTTCTTTTAGCCAGCCTTGGATGCTAGATGAGAGAGTTCTTGTTCGGATTCTCTCCCTTCCTTCTGGCTCTTCTCTCTCTTGTGCACTGTATTCCCCATGTCCCTCGGCTCTGGGGTCGTGCACGCTTCTGTGGTGGCACTTCTTGGCCATTGGCCCTCGCTTCTTTTCTCTCTTCTCTTTCTGTCTTTCTGTTTTTGCTTTCTTGTGGAAACCCATCTTGGTTTCCCGGCTAGCGTTTGGTCCCTTTGTATGGTGTAGTCCCTTTGACTGATTTTTGTGGTCATCTATTGGACATTTAATATATTTATGTTATGTTATCTTATCTTATCCTATGCTTTCTTTGATGGAGGTATTATTGGTGATGACTTTAGTAAAGCAAATGTGCCATTTTGCCTATCTTCAAATTTTTTTATGAAGAACTTATAAACAAAGGAGAAACGCTTCCACCTCAAGACCTACACAAAGAAGATCATATTCGAGAGGAGGTCTTAAAGTATTGAGCTTGACAACTCTGTGTCTATCATAGAGGAAAATGATCTAGCTTTAAAAGAATTATTGTTCACCCAAGGCTTGAGAGAACATTCTTATGACTCGGCGCAAAAGGAGGGGATCTTTGTAGAATATGGCTCACCAAAGAACATGATTGGTTTCAAGGGGAAGTTGATAACTAGGTTGGCACTAAACACATCGTATTGGTTGAAGATTCACGTCTACTTTAGGATCTTTAAATTGATAAGATTCAAGAGGGAGAGGGGTTAAACATCATGCATAAGGATGGTGAATTGGTTCTATTAAAGGCTTTGACACCTACAAACAAATTAAAGGCTCTGACACCTACAAAGAAATTAAAGTTTAAGGTTACAAAATTACAATTAAAGTAAATAGCAAAAACCCTTATTAAAGGCTCCGACGCCTACAAACAAATTAAACTTTAAGGTTACAAAATTACAATTAAAGTAAATAGCAACAAATTCAAAAAATGAAGATAAAGGAATCAAATTGAAATTTAAATCGAAATTTGAAGTTACCTTGATGATCTTTGTAGCTTTCTTCGCAAAGACATCATTATAAGCTATCTTTGTGGTCCTCTCTCCATTTGCTTTCTTTGAATATGGCGAGTCTACCAATGCTTGACCCATAGACATTTGCTTCAACGGTGTCAACAAACTACAAATACTTTACAATGTTAGTTGTAAACCTCGTGACACCTGCTCACACAATATGTTTTCCTTTGGTGTGTTCTCTCATTAAGCTAAGACCCCAAGGGTGATTACATATGTATTTCGTTATATTTCTTGTATGTTTTACAATCGGTCTCACCCAATCAATTTTGCCTATGTTCTCCAAAAGAAGGTCATGGCAATGGGTCACACAAGGGGTCAAAAAGAGTGATGGGTGCCTCTCTTGAAGTCGTCTCCCAGTCGACTCACCACATATGCTGGTGCATTGTTAGTGACAACTTGCACAACATTCTCGATGCCCACCTCTAAGACAACCTCCTCAAACATATGGCTCAAATATTCTGCCTTCTTTACTATGTTAGAGGGGCATCAATTGACTTCAAAAAAACCATCCCACCATTTGAAGCCGCCAAAAAATTGATGAGGGTGCAGTTCCTTCCATCCGTCCACCCATTCGAAAGCTTGGTGCATCCAAACTTCTGCCACTGCTTGTTTTGATTTTCCAAAATTGACTTTGCATTTGCAAGTACACCTTGAAGTATTGTCCCAGTTAAGTCTCTTGGAGAGGGGGCCTTGTACCCTTTCCCTGCAATTGTCAATGTTGTCACCAAATACTCCCCATAAGGATTCTTCGCCCCATTGAAGGGAAGATTTTTGCAATACAAAAAATTTGCACACACCTTATATGCTTTCTTGTGCATATCCTTGTTTTAGCTTGTACCTTGCAACGAAAGTTGTGCCCTAGGTATGTTTCTAGGTACAAAAAAATGTATCTAGCCGCATCTCCCTCTGTTTTTGATGTCATTTCAGATCTAATGGTTGTTTTCACTCTTGTCCTCTTTAGTTTCTTCTCATCCAATAAGCTTTGTTCTCATCTCTCGTTGTGCCGCTCCGATGTTGCGGAAAACAATGCATGCAAGATGGTACTTGAGGTGATTGATGCTTACAAAATTCTTCTTCTTGTAGAAATTACAAATCATTGTCCCTTGGGCCGCTCCAATTACAACATACATCCAAGCGACGGTATGGGGATTAGCAGGAACACTTCCTATTGCTGATGTTGAGCTTGAAACTGAATTTGATGCGGAGATGGATGCCATTGTATGCTAAGTTCTAACTTGTAACATGTTAAAATACAAAAAAAAAAAACAACATTAAAAAACCGTAAATTTTTTAATCGTCAAACTCAACCCTAAGTACAAGAAAACCCATTGTAATTGTAATTATAAACCCTACAAATAAGAATAAAGACAATAATATAAAAAAACATTTAAAAATAAATTCCAGAATCTTCATTCATTAATGATGGAAGACTAGCATAAATCACAATTAAAATTAATCGGAATTGAATGAAATCTATTTAAATTTGAAATCATGTTTGGAAACCTAATTTTATCAAAATAGAAAGAATTCACATGCTTGAAAGAAGAGGGAAAAAAAGAACTAACCTCCAATTGAAATTCTTCAAATCTGCCTTTCAAATTTGTTAAAAACTCCCTTCAATTCCGTGAAAGGATGCTCAATTGCTATGTGATTACAAGTTGTGGGGGTGTGGGGCTTGTAAAAGAGAAGTTTTTTCCAGCATTTAATCTGTGTTTGTACCCTGTTCCGTGTGTCTACCACGTGTGTTGAGTTCGCTTGTAAAACGTGCACCATTAACCATCCAACACTCGCTGCGAGTTTTCTTGGCGATTACTCTCCTAGCAAAAACCAGTTGAGTACTTGCCGAATCTGCAAATTATATGGTTTAATCCCATTGATGTGATTTTACAATAGTTTTCATATTCTTACCTGGACATCAAATGGTTAAGATATACAAAGGAACAACATTTATGCCTTCATTTTCTCTTGGACATTTTACCTATCACATTAGTTGTGCATAAATAAGGTGTATCAAAGGGAAATAGTAGACTCTAATTTTCTGGTACGATTGTCTTGTCAGTAATTTGGTTACTTGGTAATTTGTTTTCTAGATAGATAAATTGGGGTCAGTATTTGGGCCCCTGCCCTAAAACAAACTACCACGAGGCCAACCTCAGAAATTAAACATGTTTCTGTTCATAAAAACCAAAATAGCACCTGTCTGGGAAGAGGGAACAATTCACCAAGACATGGGTTACCATCGAATACATAGTGTACTGAATTAAAACAGTATAGACTGCTCTCATTGGACCCAACATTTTACCATAACATAATAACTAAAATACTATAGCCTGAGTCCATTAACAAACTTAACCTACTATTATCAGCAACATAGTGAAGCTATTAAAAGCTATGAGTAAGGGATTCACATTTATGCCTTTTTTCTGCCAGGCACATATCCTTCTTCATTAGCTCTCCCAGCTCCTGCTCCGAGAGGGATTCATCAACTCTTCCAATGTGGCTGCTGCCTATGCCTTCCTTGTGATCTGAATCTGCCTTAATGGGGCAACTGTGTTTGGTGCCTTATAGGTTCTGAAACGACCTCTGACAGTGGGGGATGCTTTATGTGTTCTCTAGGCAGGAGAGACATCTGTCTATAAAACTGTCTGGAAGAATGTCAAGCTTCTTCGTATAATCACGAATACCTGCTATGGTTTCCTTCCACTCGTCGAAATTCTCTTCCACGCCTGCAAGTTAATGATTACCAGCTAATTATTATGTTAATATATATTTACTATTTAAATTAAAAATTCCAATTATGGTCAAGTACTCCTCTTAAGGACATCTGTATTACAAGTGTCTATATGCTTCTTCATTATCTGTGGTTAGATTCAATGTCATTGATAACTATTGAATTGGTCTCTTGAAAGATCTTTCTGAGATTATTCTATTTATGGTATAAATCTATGTTTAACTGATATTGAGTCTTGACCCTCTGGGTCTATTTCTTTTGTGGATGAGACTTGATTCTTCCATTGAAACCTGATAGGGAATTGTCACTTTCGTCTGGAGTAAAAGCTCTGTATGAACGGGTGGTCATATTATTATTTATTTGAATTGAATAAGTTTCATTGTTGATGGAAAAGTGGAACAAAATAACCTGGTTTTAGTGTGATAATCATACGTTTGTTATGCATACGATGTTTCATTATTTGGTGGGGAAAGATTGAATCATCTCTGTCCAGATCCATAGAGAACCCAACCGCTCGGACAGCATATAGATATAGGGGCATCACACTCGAGATCTATCAATATATGGGTAGGCCGTCAGAAGATTTGACTATAGATGGTATTTGGTTCCAACTGTATATGGTTTTAAAGGATTTATCCAATTGTCTCGATCATTGAATATTGTCAAAATACCAGTGTTATTAAACAATTCCATATATTTTTTTCATTATCGAATAAGTGGATAATGATTTATTTTCTCTTTTCTTCAGCGTTATTTAATGTTTTTCAAAAGTTGGAAGTGATTTTAGTTCTCCTTCAGCGTATGCTTTTCCCTTGTAAGGGTGAATTTTGATGTGGACAATGAAAGAAAATTTCACAATTCCTTTCATAGATTTCTGTATTGGCAGTGTTAACAAAGACCTCCTCCAAATGTTTATACAAGTTCAATGTATTACAAAAATGAAAATTCTCTGATTTTCATTATATGCAACTTGAAACAAGATGATAGAAGCTATATGTAAATGATAAACTCACGCATAGGGAATCAGCATTTAAAAGTAGGCTGCATTTATGATTTGGTATCTCACAACTCTTGTGAGGGACACATTAGTTTTTGACATCATCAATATCATCAGGATACTCCAGGTCTGGCACACTTGTAGATAGTTTGTCTGATTCTAATTAATACAAAGGAGGAAAAAGTGCTGGAATAGAATCTATAATTGCGGATGTATAAAATGTGCTCTGAATATCATACCTAAATGTATATTTACTATGCATTCGTCTCTTTTAGGGGATGTCTATTAAGTCAATAAGATCTTGCAGCCATTTTCAATTAATCACGGTCTTTCATGTGTTTCAAGTTTATCATTGACGCATGCTATGTATTACTTAAAAGTATCAAGTAATAGAAGATATTATGAAATTCATGCCACTAATTGATATAAATGTGCTTTCTTCAGCCCAGTAAGTTACTCTCTTCAAAGATTCAGAGTCTCTGCCCAACTATCACGGGTAATATTTGTTGCACAGCTGATCAATTTGATACTTTACGCGGACAAGTCCAGCAGGTGCACCTATCCTCCATTGATATCAATTGATGTTCCTTTAAATATTGATGTTCTTTTTGTTATCGGGTTTTATCTGATATATGATGAATCTCATTATCAAATCAAGAAAAGGGCGTTGGGCATTATATATTTTGAATCTTCATTTTCTCTTTAGTTTCCTCTCGTGGTCGCTCCTTCGTAGATTTATATAATGCTGAAGCTCACACCTTAATAGCTGCGATCTCTTCAACATTTACATAGATCTCTATTCTAAAATTCACAATACACAAAAACATCAAGGTAAGAGAGAGATGTTATGACAAACTAAATTATTCTCTGTTAAAACAATGGCCTTGTTGAATGAAAAGTTAAACATATGAAGAAAATGGTTGGCTTTAGGTTTCAGAAAAAATGATATAAGCGAAGACTTTATCCATCACTTGATTTCTGTCCATTCTTGAATAGTAGCTTTGCTACTAGATTAGAAGGCGCTTCATTTTGTAGAAGGCCTGAAGCTTTATTGTAAGCGGGCAACAATTTCACCCTACCTATAGCTGAAAGTAGTTGTTAGGCATGCATTACAAGTAGAGGTGGCAACTGAAGTAAAGGATCACAAATTTAAAGTCCATTCATGAAAAGGTAAAAACTTTAAAAGGCCATTTAAAACATAAAACAAGTCTTAATTCATGAAGATTGCCTTCTGAAATGTCCATTTTAGGATAGATAAATTAAAGAGAAACAACACTAGATTGGTGACAAAAAGAGGTCAGATATAATTCTATCATCATGAAGAGAGTAAATGGAATGCTATTAGAAGAGATCATAGAAAAAATGCTGCAAATGTAGATAAAAAATAATGGAGGCATGAGCACACCCAAAATTGATTGCATATGCAAGCCCTGTTGTTCAACAGAAGTGGAATAAATGGGACAAGAAGTTTTCTTTAGAATGATAGAAGTGCAAAATGGATACAAAAAACATAGGTTTTCCTTAAATTTACATACAAATACCATAGGTTTACCCTAAATTTATACTCAAGGGAGAGACGCCCCAATTATTTATAGAAATAACTACTTAACTTGTACTAGTTAGTCAAATCTCAAATAAAATATTAATAAATCCTAAGATTAACATCACAGGGTTTGGTACAAAAGGTCCATAAAAACAACGTGAGAATTAAGTGTAGGGTCCCATGAGTGATAAAAAAGAAAACTCCTCACAAGCAATAGATCAAATTAATGTTACACAATAATAGAAAAAAAACGAATGTGATGTACAATGACAATTGGATATAGGTGCACATAGCCCATTATTTATCAACCTATTCCTAAGATGATGTAGGCAGAGTCAACACTCTATGGCTATAACTGACAAGTATCCCAAAAGTATACCATGTGATTGGTAACTGAATGGTCCCAATAAGATATGTTTTATTTACCTATCAACCCCCTTGAAGACATTTTAGAGGGCCCAAGGAAGGTGGCATTTACTGGCCAAGCCTTTCCGAAAGAGACACATTTACTTGCCATCCTCCCCTAATGAGAGCTCTCCAAAGCCCGAGCACGTCTCTTAATTTGAGGAATTTTGTCTTAATAAGTGGCTTCTTGAAGATGTCTACTATACAATCACTATTCCTACAAAATTGGAAATCCAAAATCTCCTCTTGAGTGCACTGTTGAAATTAATATGTTTCATTTCGGCATGCGAATTTGGGTTATGAGCAATTTGAATAACACCCAATCTGTCATTGAAGAGTATGGCTGGCCGCTCATGTGGAAGACTAAGCTCAATCGAAATTTCTTGGACCCATGCTGCCTCAATAGTGAACAATGCAATCACCTTCTGCTTCTTACATGACCAAGTACTTGGATTTCATCCAAGATGAGACACAAAGCCAAAAGTAGCCTTTTGTGTGTCAGCATTCCCTGCCCAATTTGGGTGTGTATACCCACTAAGCATCCATCACCCCCTTTGGACTATGTGGTTTTTAAATGAGAAGTACCATGAATATGCCTCAATGTCCACTTGGCCACCTTCTAATGACTCTCCTTCGACTCCCATTAACCTGCACACAAGCCTGGTTGCAAAGGCAAAATCTAGTAGGATGTGAGTCAAGTATAAATGATTCCGCAAAAGTTTCCTGTACAAAATAGCATCAGTTTGAGGTGAAGTACACTGAGAACTTGACATCTGAGTTTCTGACTGATACGGGGTGGATGAAGGTTTTTGCTTTTCAATGCCGAACTTCTTCAACAAGTCAGGGGCACAGGCTGTGAGATAAATATAAATATTCAATACACCAAATGTAATATTTGAATCCCAAGAAAATAATGCAATAAGCCTTAGTCAATCATTTCAAGTGTCTTTTTCAATTCACTTTTCTAATATTGCTCAAAGCAATGCAATCCCCAGTAATAAGTGAACCATCCACATAAAGCACCAGAACCATGATACGGCCATCGGCATACCTCACATTCACACGATGGTCAGTCTCACATCTTGTGAAGCCACAAAAGAGAGAACTTTTCTATCTTCCCGTACCATGCTCGAGGAGCCTCTTTGAACCTGTAGAGTGACTTCTTAAGTCTGCAAACAAGCCTAGAATTACCAAGAAAATAATGCAACGAGCGTAAGCCAATCATTTCAACTGTTTTCTTTGATTCATCCTTCAAACCATCAATCAAAGCAATGCAATCTCCAGTCATAAACAAATCATCCATGTAAAGCACCACGATTAAAATATGACTATCAACATGCCTCACATAGACATTATGGCCAGCCTTGCATTTTGTGAAGCCACAAGATAGAAAGAACCTGTCTGTCGTCTCATACCATGCTTGAGGAGCCTGCTTCAAAGTTCAACACACAGAACGACTTCTTAAGTCAGCAAATAAGTCAAGAATCATCATGCTGCTCAGAAATTGGTGGCTGCTTTATTTTAGTCTCCTTTTTAAGACCTCCATTGAGAAATGTACACTTCACATCCATTTGATGCATCTTCCATTGAAATTCGGTTGCTAGTGAAAGAACAGTATGGATGGAGTCTATCTTGGAAATTGGAGCGTAAGCCTCTTTACAATCAATGTCCATCTTTTGAGTGTGTCTCTTGGCTCTAAATTTTGCTTTACACCTCAATCAACCATTCAGAGAGAACTTTGTCTCAAAGATCCACTTGCGTTTGGCATGGTTCTTCCCCTTTGGATATGGTACGAGTATCCAAATTGGATTCTTCATAAAAAAGTCATACTCATCCTCCATTGCATCCTCCCATTCAATTCTACCCTTGGCCTCCACCCAAGATTGAGGATCAGAAACATCTGTCGTCCTAGTCCTGGGAGCAAAATTGCTCCCTTTTTATGGCATCCTCCATGAGGTAGAATCATCCCTCTATTCTCATTTTCTCCTCGAGGTTTTAATAGCCCACTTGGGACGATTAACCTCCTCCATAGAAGTAGGAGCCACATGTGTGGGGCCATCCTCACTTGGAATCTCACCACCTGAATTTGTGTTAGCAATTGGAGCTGGAACCTCATCGAATTCATCATTACATGAAGCTGCTTCTTTATCCAATGTTGTCACAACCAAAGGTGCTGCATCATCTTCGATAGGAGCTTCATCATAATCTTATGGAATTGCCTCATCAAAGACAACATCTTGCCGAATGATAACGGCTTGCTAATTTGGCTCCTATAACTTATAGGCTTCAGCCTCTAGTCCACCGTAATTCATTACGAGTCTTGGGATCAAGCTTCAATCATTTCTCATATGTTATGTGAACCCATGCAACACTTTTAAAGAACCTATATTGTATGAAAAATGAAAATCCTCTTCCTACCACATCACTCATCATGTGGTGTCACGTCCCTCGTGGCATTGGTAAGAACCATACCAAAAATATAGTAATCATAACAAACAACCTCAACCCAAAATCTGTGGTGTATACGTCATCATCTCAACCAAAATCCCATTCCTTCGTTTGGCCACACCATCATGCACAGGGTATAAGTTGCAGTCCTTTGCCATATAATACCATGCTTTGCACAAGAATCCTCCAAAGCATGAATCACATACTCACCACTGCAACTGATCTCAAACACTGATTAGGTTGCCCAAACTGATTCTTGATTAGTACCTTCCCCTCAACAAAATTTTCCAAAACAAGACTTATTTTATACACAGTAAAATTGTGTTGTCTTAGAAAAATCATCAACAAAGGTCAAGATATACTTGGCTCTTGAAAGATATGAATGACTCATGTGTAGAAAAAATCAGAATGCATCAGCTTAAGATTTCCCTTAGTATGCCATACGTTACGCTTCACGAAGTATTCCTAACATTCCTTCTTGAGTACACACCCCTCACAGATACCCTTGGAGGGAAAAATGGAAGGAAGACCTTGGACTATATTTAGTTGGACCAACAATTCATACTTCTGAAATCTAAGTGCCTTAATCACTCCTTCATCAGGTGCCTTGGCCACTATAGTATATGTCCCTTGAACCCTAGAAATATTGTCAAACCTTCCAAAGCATGATTCACATACTTGCCACTCAAACTGATATTAAACACTTTACAGGATGCTTAAACTGATTCTTGACCAATGCCTTCAACCTAATTATTTTATTTCAACATAAATGACTTATTATGTAATGTCCCCTCTTTAACACGAGTTCACCATGAAACCCTTTCTGCCCTAGATGATTTCTCGGGGGCTTAAAGGGAAATGCAAGGAAGTAGTTTATCGTTATATTTTAAAGTTGCTTTATTAAGACTTGTAATATTTATAGAAAAAGCAACTTTAAGTCATAATGATTAATTAAAAGGGGTACTTTCTATTATTAAATTGACTTTATGATAAAGTGTATCCATAAAGATAAAATAGAAATAAGGAAGTCACTTTATAAATTGAAAATCACTTTGAGTCCCACATGGAGCACCCAACATGGAAAACGCAAGGAAAGGTTATAAAATGAGGTTTGAGTATTTATTTGAAATCATCTTTTACCAATCTATTTTCTATCATTGCATGTTAAGCTATTTGATTGGATCAAATCTTCTAAGGACGAAAACCCTTAAGGAGAAGGAGCTTTGGTACGAAAACCTCCAAGGTTTGAATGTTGGGGAACGAATAATTCTTGACTTTGTGAGGTGGATCCACCCGGGAAACACTATTGTGTTATAGTTCAGAATTTCAGTTATTGGAAGGTTGTTTTTCATATCTAGGGCAGTTTTGGGGTTGTTTTCAGATTTATTACAGCTAGGGCATCATCTGCAGGTCTGGTTTTCAGGTTTTTTTTTTTGTGTTGGGTCAGCCAACAATTAGTTGAGATTCACTTGTGACAGTTTTGGGCTGTATTTGGCAATCATTTTCATGGCTTTCACATCCATTTCCAGTTTGATCTCACATTTGGAGATTTTGGGATCATTTTTGGGCGTCTTCTTGTGGGTGGAAAAATCTAAGGTTTGCATTAATTGATAGTTCCTATTGTTTGTGATCATTTTGAGCTATCCTTTGCATTGTCACTCCAAGTATTCCGGGAGATCTGAAATTTTAAAGTTTCAACTATTTCCAGGTCAGAAATAAATTAAAATAAATTCATATCCTTGTTAGAAAAATTAATTTCTTCCATGTTGATGTTACTAGAGGTCTCCTAAATGTTTTAAGCCTTCTACGTATTGTGGGTCATGGGTATTTTGATAAATAAAGTGAAATTTGAGATTGCTGTATTTTTTTATAAGGGTTCTCTAAGAAATCCAGATTTCTTTATTTTATGCCCTAAGGGGCTAGTACATATTATTCACAAAATATACCCAAGCTCTCCTAGAAATGTTATCAATAAAGGTTAGGATATTCTTAGCTCTTGAAAGAGATGGATGGTTCATGTAGCACAAATCGAAATAAATCAGCACTAGATGTCCCTTAAGATCCCATGCCTTGCTCTTCTCAAACTATTTTTGGTGATCCCTCTCGAAAACACACTCCTCACACATACCCGTAGGGGGAGAAATCGAAGGAAGATTATGTACCATATTTAGTTGGACCATCAATTGCATGCTTTTGTAATTCAAATTCCCCAATCACTCATGCTAGAGACAACTCTCATCATCTTCCTTGGCCACTACAACATATGGCCCTAAACCCTTAGCAGCATTGCCAAATCCAAAAATCTTGTAAGCCTTGGCCCTCTTATCAAGTGTACTACTTGCCATTAATTTAAAATGTCTTTCACAACAAATCTATCAGGTCAAAATTGATTTTTCTCCTTTGTTGAGTGATTTGGAAAATATAAAGAATATTAGTACTCAAATGAGGTAGACATCATGAATAACACCAAGCACAACATCACCATGACTCAAAACAAAAACTATTGAATCATTTGCAATAAAGGTCTTCTCATCTTCAACTGTACCAAGAAATGTAAACAAAGTATTATCCTTGGCCATATGACGAGTACATCCAAATTTCACAATGCATTCACATTTGGAAATGTGCATGCAAAGGTTTAGATGTATGGACTGCAAGGGCACAAACCTTGCCATTACCTTTCTTTGTGATGCAGGAGCATCTTTGGATCTCATCATTATCTTACATTTGAGGATTCATTGTATATCATTTCAAGGAGTTAAGGCTTAGTTGAGTTCTACCTGCCTAGCTAAGTAGTGTTATTGCAATGCCCATTCTTAAGGATTGTACCAAGTGTTGTTTTGATCAAGGGTCTGTGGTATTCCCGAACCACACCTAGAGGTTCGTGGTATTCCCAGGATCATCAATTCTCCTTCATTTAAAACTGCACACACCTTCGTGGCTTAATGCATTTGTGCAGTTTGGACATGCCGATAATCTTGGTGTGTGCCAAACCTTACGCGGTATGGTCCAAGGCTTTGTCAGGGTTCCTGACACCTGCAAGCTATGGCACAAGGGTCAACTCCCCTTGAATCGCCTATGATACATATCGGAAACGGATACGATACGGATATGTACGGGATACATTAAGATACGTCACGGATACGTACAGACGTATTCGTGATGTATCCTGATGTATCCCGTACATATCAGGCACATATCCTGCAATAAATACGTCTTTTTTAAGTTTTATTTCATTTTTTTTATTTTTAACTTTTCTACTCCCTAAAACCGAACCCTAAACACTAAATTTCAAGTTTTGTTCGTATTCATGTTGACTTTTCTACTCCCTAGTATGTTTTTCAAATTTCAAGTTTTGTTTGTATTCATGTTGACATGATATTCATATATCATATGTATGGCAGCCACATGATCAATAAAAATGCAAAGTCTTAAGTATATTGAATGTTTTGAACATTGATTCAAGTTTTGTATTACTATTTCAGTTTTTTATGGACTAAAAAATGAGTAAAATAGTAGATGTACATAAAAAATAAAATAAAATAAAAAATATATATATATATTTTAGTTTTTTAATATGTATGTACGGACGTATCCAAGACGTATCGTATCCAAGGGTTTTTTAAAATTGACGTATCCGTGTATCGTATCCGTATCCAAACCGATACTTGTATCCGTATCCTGGGAACGTAGCTGCCAGTTGACGACATCATCTTTATCTCCATTCTAAAGGGGTATGTCAACTCATACCTCACAATGCTACTAGGTGCTGACATTAACTCTATTTCCATTCTAAGTGGGTGGAGTTCTATACAAAGCCAAGAGTCCGCACTAAGCATATCCTTGTAGGAAGGTGTTGCCTTCATCTTGGGCACAAGAGGAAGAAATGTCACCCGTTGCTTCTTAGATACGTTCCCTACAAGAAGAGATAGATGGTTGTTAGTAGCGTTAGACTTGTAATTGCAGAGCATATCAAAACCTTCAGAAACAATAGGAATATACTGCCATGCAATGTAATATCCCCTTCCCATTCGAAGCCCTTTGGCCTATTTTGTCTACCTGACGGCCAAAAGAAACATATAAGGGTGACTTAAGTTATTTTTCATTTATTATAAGTGCCCATAGCAAAGGGAAAACTGCCCGTAGCAAAGGGAAAAATACTTGTAGCAAAGGGAAAATATGTAAACACTTACTAGAATTTAAATAACTTAATATTATGACAAGTCTAAGTTAGAAAAAGGTCCAAATATAATTTTCATTCTCCCTAGGGAGAAATGGTGACTTGCCTTGAGGAGGAGCAATGGAAACTTAGAAAGGAAAAAGGCCACATTATTTTTGTATCCTTTCTATGGAGAAATGGTGACTTGCATTAAGGGCAATATAAATGGTTAGAAAAGGTAAAAGCTCATATGTCAGTTTATCCTCCCTAGGAAATGCGACTTGGTCTAGAGAAGAGAGGAGTAAAGAAAATATTTAATGAAGGAGAATAGTGATTGGTTGTGTAGAAGGTCACTATGGGTCACTTCTTCCTTTAAAAAGGACAAGTTGACCTGGGTTTGGGCATTCTATGATCATTATCAAATTTTCTGATTTGTGTTGAAGCTTGAAGCTTTTACTAAAAATATTCTAAGGATGAAAACCCTTAGTATTTGGCTTTAGATGATGAAAACCCTTAGTATTTGGCTCTAGAGGACGAAAACTCTCTTAGAGCTTAGGAGGAATTTCTACACTGGATCTTCCATAGAGCTTGCAAAGAATTTTAGTCATTTTTTGCAGTTGTGTAAAAGGATTTGCAGATTTTGTATCAAGTGTATGAAGAATAATATTGCAGCAGTGTTATATTATTTTTCTCTAGTGGAGCGACCCATCTTTGGCTGGTTCAGTGTTTTGGAGCCATTTTAATGAAGGAGAATAGTGATTGGTTGTCTAGAAGGTCACTATGGGTCACTTCTTCCTTTAAAAAAGACAAGTTGACTTGGGTTTGGGCATTCTATGATCATTATCTATTTTTCTGATTTATGTTGAAGTTTGAAGCTTTTACCAAAAATATTCTAAGGACAAAAACCCTTAGTATTTGGCTCTAGAGGACGAAAACCCTCTTAGAGAATGTGATGGATCTCTACTCAGGAGATTCTATTGTGCTTGCAAGGATTATTTCAGTTTATTTGCAGCTGAGAATAAAGTTCTACAGATTTCTACAAGGGTTTGGAGAAGGAAAATTGCTGTTGTATTTCTCCTTCATTTCCAGCAGGAGCGACTCACCTAGAGATCTAATGCATGAGGTTTTGGAGTTGTAAAGAAGCTGATTTTTATTACTGTTCACAGATCTGAGTTGTAATGATAAAATCAGCCACTTTTCAGAATTATTGGTGTTAAAAAAGGTACCATTTCCATCTAATTTTAAGGGCAGCGTATCTGCAGATTTTATTTAATCTAAAAATCTGGACTGTTCATCTTTGGCATCATAAATTCAAGGGATCACATTGGTATAGAGAAACCATAATTTACTTGCTGATTTTTCTGTATTTTCTCTCACACCCTAGTCACCATTTACGGAATATAAATCAGATCTGCAGTGGTTAGTTTTGATAAATATTTTATAAAATTCCATTTGGATGTTGGGGTTTGCCTAAAATCCATTTAGGGCAAAATATGTCCATTTGGGGACATTACATGCAATGTGGTTCACCGTAATTGATTGAGTGCTCCTGAATTGTTCTTGTAATGTGAGCTTAAAATGTTTGAGTGGCAATTTGGACGCCATGACATGACAATTTCTTGTAACGCCTCTTGGCCAATAGAAGGCATGGGCAAGATCATGTAAAGGAGTTCTCGAATAAAGATAGTCCCAAATGTGAAATGTAGGTTTCTCACCACTGCAGAGAGGAATTGGGCTATTAGAGTTTTTGAGTAACATTGCTGGTTCTAGTAGAGTTAGGGTAGCTAGAATAAGAGCATCATGACTCGTAATGAGTAGGGGATGGATGTTAATGTGCATAGAAGTGCATACAAAACAAGGCCGAGCCGACTAAATGAGTAGCACGTCTACCCGTTGGTGCAAGCAAATTAATACAATGTCTCCATATTTTGAGTCACCATTGTGAGCTGATTACTTTGATACAACTATGAAATGTCTGTTCATTCGATCCACAATTCACGTTGCGATCATTTGGTATCAGAGGGTTGTGTCCAATGCAATTGAGCGTGCGAGGCTCAAGTTGAATTTGTTCCATGTTAGAAATCCCATAGTGGAAGTAATGGAAGTACGAAATGGTACATCAAGGAAAACCTCTTTACAAAGGAGGAAAAACATCATGAAATATCCCTTGTTGGGATCTTACAAAAAATTGACAAAATACAGAAATTTGCAGCAAATAACAATCTGATTTTTAGACAGCAGTATATAGAGAAATATGACAGCAAAGTACAGTTACGGAAGCAAGGTATAAAATCAGAAAATAACCAATATTTTCACTTTTATTGCAATTAAACCAACATGCAACAACATGCAAGTAACATGCATCAACATGCAATGACATGCAAGTAACATGCATCAACATGCAATGACATGCATGTAACATGCAATGACATGCAATATCAAAAAGTTTCACTGATAAAATAAATGATCTCTCTTACTGAATATGGTTGTCTTCTCTTTCTGGACTTGAAACTGGATCAGCAAGCCTCTGAAACTCTGAATCTGACAACCCGATCTAAATAAACTCCACAATAGCAAACTAGGGCTGGATCTTTCACCACCGAAGAGTGCTCTACTAGCTAGGGATAGATCTTTCACTACCGAAGCTAGGGTTCCTGCGGAATTTCACCTCCACAAGCAAGGAAAGCAAGCTGAAAGCTCCAACATAAGATGGCAAAATGAACCAAGATCCTTTTTCCTCCCCAAACACCACCTTTTATAACTTTTTCCATCATAAAAGTGGGCATAAAACCCTAATTCGACCCCCCTTGGAGATATGTCATATTTTAATCGTCACTTAAAGTGACTTTATTTCTCCTAGGCCAAAAAGTCCACTTAAGTGACCCCAATGAAGAAATAGAACATTACCCCACCTTTTTCACTTAAGTCATCATAAAGTACATGCATAATGCCAAAACATAACATATAAGTGAAATGTAGGTGAAAACCATACCCAACAACTCTCTATGCCGCTAGCCCCTTGGGTATGACCAAGGCTAAGACAGAAAACCAGTCGCTAGACCGTGGAGGTAGGAATGGGGACATTACACATCGAGAGTTGGAGACCGGGTAGAATTGTAGAAACATTAAGAAGAATGCAAGCCATAATGCATGCAATGGAGACTGTGCAACAATGCAACATAGAGGAGTTGCTTCTGTCATAAGCAAAGATGAAGAAGCTCATGAAGTTCATCTAGAAGAGTTCAACGATGAACCGGAGGATAGATTCTCGAAACCTATTGCTAGGATGGGATGCATTTCAAGGCTGAACATCCCTAGCTACATTGGAAGTTTGAACCTTGAGGATTTTATTGATTGGATTACAGAGCTAGAAATGTACTTTAGTATGAAGGAATTGAGAATTCCAAGAGGGTGAAGTTTTCTTGGACAAAGTTCAAGGGACATGCGGCCTTAAGGTGGGATCATGTACAGCTGAAAATATTAAGAAGAGGTAAAGATAAAATCAAGTCTTGGGATAGAATGATTATTAAGTCGAAAAGTTATTTTTTTACCTTCTGATTATCAACTTAGTTTTCTTAAGAATCTACAAAATCTGTGACAAATAGATATGTGTGTAAAAGGTTTACATGAAAGAGTTCTAGTTGCTAACAACCTTGGCAGATTATGTAGAAGATGATGAAGAAAGATCTCAAGGTATGTAAATGGTCTCTGTCTTTCCATTCAAGATGAGTTTGGAATGATAAGATTGCATTTACATAGACGAAGACTATCTATGTGCTTAGAAGGCTTATGAGAAGCTGTCCAGAAAACAGCAGCAAGGAAAAAGTAGAGGATGTGGAAGACAATCTTATGGAAGAGACCAGAGTTGTACAAAGAGGGAAGATGATGAAGCTAATTCTTCACAACAAAACCAGAGACGTGGTTATAATTTCTATCGAGGAAGAGGATATGGAAATAAAGGATGCACACATGTTTCAGATGTGACCAGCACAGGCATAAAGCTGTTGGATTCTGTGAAGCAAACAAAGAAAACAAAAGAAGTGACAAGAGAGTGGGTGGAGTACAATTAGAGGAGATAAAAATGGAAGAGAATGACTGTTAAATTGAAAAGCATGCTTTTACTTTTTGATTATCAATTAAGTTTGTTAAAAAAGCTACATGATTTGAGACAAAAACATATGAGTGTAGAATATTACACAGAAGAGTTCTAGAAGCTGACAATCCGAGCAGATTATGTAGCAAAGGATGAAGAAAAGATCTCAAGGTATGTAAATGGTCTCCATCTTTCCATTCAAGATGAGTTTGGAATGGTAAAATTATGTTATGTAGAAGAAGCCTATCAAGAAGGGAAGCTGTCCAGAAAATAACAGCAAGGAAAAAGTCGAGGACATGGAAGACAATCTTATGGAAAAGGCCAAAGTTGTGCAAAGAAGGAAGATGATGAAGCTAATTTCTCACAGTGAAACCAAAGAAGTGGTAATAATTTCTATAGAGGAAAAGAATATGGAAATAGAATGCTAGAGGATTTCATGGCACATGTTTCAAATGTGACCAGCATGGGTATAAAGGAAGAGGATATGGAATTAGAAGACGCTCTAGAGGATTTTATTGCACATGTTTCAGATGTGACCAGCACAGACATAAAGCATATGAATTCTGTGAAGCAAGCAAAGAAAACAAAAGAAGTGACAAGAGAGTGGATGTAGCATGAGTAGAGGAGACAAGAATAGAAGAGAATGCTCTTGTAGAACTTCAGCAAGGGGAGAACCTAATGCTGCGTAGAATCTTGTTGAAGCCAAACAAGCAAGAGAATGAACCTTGGTGGAGGACAATCATTTTCTGAATGAAGTGCAAAGCCGGAGGTAAGTTGATATAGGATGTAGAGGGTAGTATTATATCCTAAATTCATTAGTTATCCTATGTGTCTCCTCCCTTTGTAAGAAAAGTGTACAATGACGTTTACACCTAGTTAGTAGTTAGACAAGATGAGATTATAGACTAGGTGGATATTTTATAGGACTTTGCCTATTCATTTGGGATGTATTATCCCACTTAGCTTTCTCACGTTGGAATTCCCTACAAAGTCATAAGTGGGAATTCTTAGTTTATAGGATAGTTATGTAAATGCCTATTTAAAGGCATCCATTGGTGAATATAACTTAGTTGGAACATTGTACATTCTATTTCGTATACAAGCCTGTAGCATTTATTTTCAGGGATTCGTGGTCGCACATACCATGTAGACACCTTGACATCTATACAGCTTCTCCCTAAGAGGATTGATTGCTCATTCAAGTTCTCGATCCTTATCATTGGTATCAAAGCAGTTCTTCTCCATGGGATTTACAAAGCTTGGGTGCTTTCCTGATGCAAGAGCATTCTTGGACTAAGGCAATCCTACACAATTTTGCTAAAGTATGGATGTGCGCAAGTTTTGGAAGGCGCATGAGAATGGGAGACGACACAAGGGGTGTGCGTGACAAAAAAAGGGGGAAGAGGAGCATGAGAGCAAAGGGCGTGAAAGTTTGGTGCATAGCTTGGAAGGTGTGGCATGCAAAAAAGTGGATAGGCGCACGAGAGAATGTGAAGTGCTAGGGGGAGTTGGCACGAGAAGAGAGTGGCGTGCAGAGGACGCAGAAGGCGGGGGCTCACCGAAGGAGTGTAGGAGAATGAAGGCACGAGATGATATGAGAAGTGCTCAAAGATTTTGGAGAAGCCCAAAACGGAAGAAAGGGGCGCATTAGAAGCATAGAGGGAAAAACCCAAGGCGAAAAGACGCGAAAAAGCTAGAAGAAGGATGACAAGTGTCGGACTTGTTTGGTCACTTGGCTAATAGTGACTAGCCGATTGAAACGTCGATCAGAGAATCCACCCACTGGATGACGTGGTACAAGAAGAGTGTCCAGATGAAGATAAGGTGGATAAGGGCATTTATGAGCCCAAGTTCAAATTTGAATTTAAATGGGAGAACTCGGAGGACTCAACGCAAAGGAGAGAGGTGGGAAAAGGCTATACGCGCGTGGATATAAAAGAAGTTCAGTGTTTTGGGGTTGTTGGAGCATAGAGGTTGGAGAGTTGGTTGAATGTGCTTGTGAGCACACAATCCAGTCTAGGGTAGGTCTTAGGGAGACACCAGAAGCTAGTAAAGCCCCATGTAAATGAGTTGTAAGCTCCAAGGAGAGCAATCTTTGTAGATGCCGTATGGCACTTTTCACTAATATAAGTCTGCAACTTTAGTGCAGCCCATTGTGTGGACTTTATAGGCGGTTTGGGGAGCACCTACCCACCGTCATTTCCAATGTTTCAATTAGAGAGTTGTAGTTCTTTACCACGACTCTTTTGAGTTTTTGTTTACTAGTGCATTTGATCCAATTCAAGCTAGGCTCAGTTTTTCGTTTTGGTTGGATTCAAATAAAGGAGTTTCAATTTGAAAACATATGTTAGAAGCCTTCTTGTTAAATTTTGACGCCTCCAATGTGTTGATTAAGTGGGGGTAACCTTTGAAAATTTCCATGTTTGCCCATTTATACAAGTTTTTTGCATGTTATACGAATGTTTTAAAGAAATGTGATTTTATAAGCTTTAATAAAGTTCATAAAATTTTACTTAAAGATGCTTCTAGGGGCCAAGGGTGTCTTGACAATCTTGATAGTGGCTCGACATAGTGGCTGACCAAACTTCTTCACCTCTCTAAACAGAGGACAAACCCTGTATCAGTTGGTCTGCATAGGATTTTTGAGGATACAAATGGCCCTTTCACAGCTTATGGTCGGTTCCTCCTCCAGCTCAGGGAGTCACAGGTGTTGGTGATCTTCAACGGGATCGAGTGCTTCCTGGATTCACACTTCTTCACATGTCGTCTCCATGGCGGGGGCACTAGTGTGGTGGACTATGTCCTCGCCAGCCTAGATATCTCACCCCTCTTCTGCTCCTTCTGTGTTTCCCCCATTCCCCTTGCCGACCATGCAGTCCTATCTTTCTCTTTAGTCGTCAGTCCTCCTACCACCACCCCTCCTCCCCCTCCCCACTACCCCCCTCGCATCTCCTTTCAGTTTGATAAAGGGGACTACGGGTCTTACTCATCCCACCTCCGCGACCTTCTCCCCTCTGAGCCCCACTTCTCTAACTTGCTTAGTGTGGAGGCCAAGTACACATGCCTTTCCTTTGCCATGTGGGAGGCTGCCTTGAGATCCTTCCCCAGCTCCACCACCCATCCCTCGGCCACTAGTATTATTAAATCTTGCCCCATGAACCAATGGTATGATGTAGAGTGCAAATCCCTTCACCAGCGCCTTCGCCAGGATTTTACCCATGCCCTACCCTCTTTCCCCACTCTCAAGGTTGCCTATCGGTGCCTTCTCCATCGTAAGAAGCGATCCTTCATTTCCCACCGCAGATATATGCTTTCCACCTCCTTTAGGACTAACCCTCGGTCCTTTTGGCAAACTGTCTTTCCCCGCCACTCCCCCTCCACAACGATCGATCCTAACTCCATTTTTTCCCACACCTCTACCCTTTACAATGATCCAAGGCAGCAGTCCACCCAGATTGGCATCCCGCCACCTGGTCATCCCTTCACTCACCGTAATATCAAAGAGGCAATAAGGATTTTGAACTGTAGCAAGGAAAAGTTGATGTGGACGGTTTCTAGGCCGAGTTCTTCAAGCAGGGTTTTGAGGTTTTTGTTACCTATTTGACAGAGCTTTTCAATCAGGTGGTTAGCGTGGGCTTCCCTCATACCTGGTCTCATCATATCATTCACCCGATCCACAAAGTTGGGTTCATTTCTGATCCAAACAACTACAGGACTATCATGGTGGGCCATTCTTTCTCCAAACTCTATGCTATAGTCCTCCACAGGTTGTTTTCCGAGATTTTGGAGCAAAAGCAGCTCAAAGCCAAAGGTCAGGCCGGTTTTCGCCCTGGTTACCACACCATTGACCACATCTTCACCCTTTAGGCTATTATTGAGGAGGCTCGTCACCACTCTGCGAAAGTCTATTGTTGTTTTGTAGACTTTCAAAAAGCTTTCGACTCCGTACCTCACATGGCCCTCTTCCAATGACTCCGATACATCGATATTTCTAAGACTCTTGTTATTGCCATCATGCGCCTCTATGAGTCCATCCTTGGTCGTCTTCGTACAGCACACAGATTGTCTGATCTCATCAGGAACACCATTGGGGTTAAACAAGGGTGCCCCTTGTCTCCTACCCTCTTTGGCA
Source organism: Taxus chinensis (assembly GCA_019776745.2). Taxonomy (NCBI): domain Eukaryota; kingdom Viridiplantae; phylum Streptophyta; class Pinopsida; order Cupressales; family Taxaceae; genus Taxus; species Taxus chinensis. The sequence continues at coordinate 525,337,962 of CM034152.1, forward strand.
TTTACATTGATGAGCTAGAATCTTTCCTTCAGGATCACATTCAGGAAGGGGATGGTTGCCTTCTTCACCACGTCTTGATTTCCATTCTCCTATTTGCGGACGATATTGATTTACTCGCCTCTTCTCCTGAGGGGCTTCAGAGACAGCGTGATGCACTTGCTTTATTTTGCGATCTTTGGCATTTGACGGTCAATCTGGGTAAGACCAAGCTCTTGGTCTTCAACAGGTTTTGGACATCACACCTCCATTTCTTCTTTCAGGGGCAGGAGGTTGAAATTACTAATACATACACCTACCTGGGAGATCCGGTTCTCAGGGCCTAGATTCAGTATGAGGCACGCTCTTCAACCGAGGGTGAATAAAGGGTATTGGTCTCTTGCCATTCTCGAGAGACTGTGTTTTCGGCACCACTTCCAGGACGTCTCCTCCAAGATGTTTCTTATGAACTCCCTCATCCGCCCCATTGTTCTCTGTGGGTCTGTTGTCTAGGGGCTCTCCCTTTTGGACATAGATTGGGCTTCCGTTGAGAGGATCCATACTCTCCTCCTTCACCGTTTCATCAAATGCAAACAAACGGTCCCCCAGCATATTATTTTGGCAGAGTTCGGAGCCCGACCTTTCCGTCTGGAGACTATATTTGACATATCATCCTTTCTTCATCGTATCAAGAGGTTTGGTGATCTCTCCGATGAGCAGGACAAGTATTCATATCTCGCCTATTGTTCCTCTGTGAGTATTGCCTAGACTATGGGCGGCTGTTGGTTTGCCGAGACTTCTGCCTTGTTGGACTCATTTGGTTTCCAGATTGATCATCTCCCCCCCTTTCAGATCCCAAACCCCTTTTTGTTTGAATACTTTTTTTTTTAAAATAACACCAGGTGCAGAGTTGAACTAATAACATCAAGCAAATTCATGGATATCAACATTCTCATACTGCATAAACAAATTAAATAAAGTAAAACCCCGCAAACCGGGTGAATTTGCGCCATAAAGGCGCCTAGGGTTTTAATGGTAGATTTCTTCATAAATAACGCAGCCATATATTCAATATTGATTTCTGATGATAAATGATTAGAGTAAAACACATACAGAAATCTGCGGAAGAAATGATAACGAGTATTGTTTAAATCCTCTGTAAATAATCAAACCCCAGTCGATTTGATATATATTCATGGCTGAAATATACAATAATAAAATGACATGAAAAATACCTCAAACACTGCATAAACCAACTGCAGAATAAGTCGCCCCACTCTTGAAGTTGTACAAATGCCCACTGCTGCAATTTATTCTTTTCTCTGAAACTGCTGGAATGATGAATAACCTATGTAAACAATGAAGATCCCTGGATGGAAGCTTCTCTCGCTGCTCCTGGGGTTTCTGTCCACAAGGGGAATAATCCAGAGGGTTTCATCCTTGGATTTTGTCTGCAAAAGCTCAGTGCTAACTGCCGGGTAAAAATAATAATCTTCTGAATGCCTTTCCCCAAGTCGCATTTTTTCCCTTATAGCCAAAAAGCCCTCCAAAGATGCAAGTCGCACTTTTTGGATAAAACAATATAATTAATATTTAATTAATTATTTTTCTTCACTAAGCAAATCACATTTTTGGGTTTATTTGACCATTAGCCAAACAAGTCGCATTTTTGGCTAGGAAGGCACTTTAAATAATTTATTAATTTATTTAAATGCACTTTCCTAAGTCAAAGTCACTTAAACAGTCTATTAATTCTTTATATGTGCTTTAATGATATTTTACTTTATTTTGAGCACCATATAATAAAAATAATAAACCGAAGTCACCCTTGAAGACACCCTTTGGCCGTCGGGTAGAAAAAACTGGCCAAAGGTCTTCGACCGAACTATTTGAGAAAGAGGGACATTACAGTCCTCCCTTCCCGAGATTGTTTATCCCCAAACAACTGTAGAGATGGATGCTGTAATATAGTCTCGCCCTCCCATGTAGCATCCTCCTCAGGTAATTCTTTCCACCTCACTAGGAACTCCCGAATAACTCTATTCCTCAGTCTCCTCTCTCGGCTGTCCAAGATCTCCTCTGGCACCAAGTCCAATCTCCCTTCCTCATCCAGGGGTGGTAACTCTGTAGAAGAAGTAATGTGCTGCCCCAAAGCCTTTTTCAAGCAAGAGACATGAAAGACATTGTGTATCTTACTCTCAGAAGGCAACTCTAGCTCATATGCCACTTCACCAACTCTCCTCAACACTCTGTATGGCCCATAGAATCACGGCTTGAGCTTTTCAGCCCCACTCTTCTCGAGATTACTCTGCCTGTAAGGCTGAAGACGTAGAAAAGACCATGTCTCCTACCTCAAATGATCTCTCCACTTTGTGCCTATCTGCATACATCTTCTGCTGATTCTAGGCTCGCTGAATATTTTTCTTAAGTACCTTAAGGATTTCCTGACTATCATGTAAACTCTCCTGAGCCTTGGGAGCTCTACTGTCCCCAAACACCAAATCAACAAAATATCTCGCATCATATCCATACAGTGCTCGGAATGGAGTCATACCAATAGACATATGGTAAGTGGTGTTATAGCAATACTCACATAAATATACCAACTTTACCCATGCTTTCTGTTGCCCTGTAACATAGTTACGAAGATAACCGTCTATCCATTTGTTCACAATCTCTGTCTGCCCATTCGTCTGAGGGTGATAACTAGTGCTAGGAGTCAACTCAGTGTGAACCAAACAGAAAAGCTCCTGCCAAAATATGCTCATAAACCTGCTATCCCGGTGACTAACTATGTTCAACCGATCAACTACTGCATAAATGCGATCATTCCCTTGCACCACGGGAAGACCTGTAATGAAATCCATCAAAATACTTTCCCACTTCTGCTCCAGAATCGGCAATGGCTGTAGTAAACCTGCTGGGAAAGTATGCTCTGACTTGTTCTGCTGACAAGTCATACACTCGCGGACATGGCGCAAGACATCATCCTTGAGACCCTTCCAAGAGAATCTCTCTCTAAGCTGCCTGTATGTTTTAAAATATGCTGGATGTCCTGCAAGCGGTGCATCATGGAAAACATGCATAATCTTCTCCTTAAGCTCAGATTCAAGAACTAGGTAAATTCTGCCCTTATACAAAATCAAATCAGCTATCACCTTATACCAGCCATCCTGAATTTTCCCATCCATAATGTCACATACCCAAGTGTTTTTGGAATACTCAACTAACAATTGAGATTTCCAATCTGCTGAAATCTTGCTCAAAGAACATAGGACAGCGAGATGGGGTTTCCTGGAAAGTGCATCAGCCACTACATTCTTCGTCCCCTTGACATACTCAATGTCAAAATCATATGCCTGGATTCTGCTGACCCATTTTTGTTGCCTCTCATTGAGTTCATTTTGTTCCAGGAAATATTTAAAGCTGTTGTGGTCAGTTCTCACCACAAATTTTCCACCCACCAAATACTGTCTGAACTTTGCCAAAGCATGCATAATGGCAAACATCTCCTTATCATAGGTGGAATACAATCTCTCATTAGTTCTCAACTTCCGGCTCTCGAAGGCAATATGATGGCGATCCTGCATAAGAACTGCACCAATCCCCAATCCCGAAGCATCACACTCTAAAATGAAGGGCCGTGAGAAATCTGGAAGAGCCAAAACTAGACAGGTGCTCATAATTACCTTGAGCCCCTCAAATACCACCTGTGCCTCATCTAACCAACTGAATGCACCCTTCTGTGTAAGATCTGTCAATGGAGCTACCAACTGAGAATAACCCTTCACAAACCTCCTGTAGTAACCACATAACCCCAAGAATCCTCGCAAGTCAGAGATATTCCTGGGTGGTGGCCAATCCTGCATTGCCTGTATCTTCTCCTGATGGACCTTGACCCCATTGGCCCCAATGACATGCCCAAGATACAATATCCCTGTAAGTCCAAATTCACACTTGGACATCTTAGCAAATAAAGTCCGAGTCTCCATTATGCTAAGTACCTCATCAAGATGCCTCAAATGATCATCCCATGTCCTACAATAAATTCAGAATATCATCAAAAAATACCAACACAAACTGCCTCAACTCCCTGTTGAAGAGATGGTTCATACATGACTGAAATGTAGCAGGGGCATTAGTGAGTCCAAATGGCATCACCAAGAACTCATAGTGCCCGTAGTGACACCTGAAGGCTGTCTTGTGAATATCCTCATTCCGAACTTGAATCTGGTGGTACCTGATCGAAGATCAATCTTCGAAAAGTAAATAGATCCATGCAACTCATCCAACAACTCATCAATGCGAGGAATGGGATACCTGTTCTTGATGGTTTTCTTGTTCAGTGCCCGATAATCAATGCACATCCTCATGGTCCCATCCTTCTTCACCAAAACAACGGAAGAAGCAAAGGGACTAGAACTAGGACGGATGTGTCTCATCGCCAAGAACTCTCTAATGGCCTTTTCTATCTCATCCTTATATGTCTTAGGATGGCGATAAGGCGTAGTCATCACGGGTTTAGCACCCTCCTCAAGCTCTATAACATGCTCAAACCCTCTATCTGGTGGTCCACCTGGAGGAATGTCACCAAACACTGGGCCGTACTTATCTAGTATGGACTGGACGTCAATGTGAAACGGCTGCTCACTGTTTGAAGAAGATTTGGATGAAATGAAACACTGGGCTGCCCATGCAACCTCTCCATGTCTGGCTATAGACTCCATCCTGCGTGCTAAAACAACTCTAGGCCCACCGTCAGAAAGAGCCTGAAGCACAATCTTCTTCTTATCCACCATAAACTCCAACTCCATCCTCCGGAAATCTTGCACATATTCGTCAAGGGACTGTAACCACTGAATACCCAATACTGTATCAATCTCACCAAGTCCAATAACATAGAAGTCATCGGCCAATGTGTAGTCCATTTGAATACTAAGTCATGGAATCCTCTTAGTGCAGCTAATAGCAAATCCATCTGCTACCCGCACACTAAACCCCTCAAATTCCTCAACCTGTAATCCTCGCTTTGCAGCGAACCCCTCATTAATGAAGTTGTGCGTAGCTCCACTGTCAACCAGACAAACAATCCGCTGTCCCTTAAGCACTCCCTTTAGCCGAAAGGGATGGTACCTAGGAATGCTTAAGAGTGTAGCAATAGTAACATCAGATGAATCCAATGCCTCACTCTTGCCAAGCTCTATCTAGGGCTGCTCCCCCTGGTGCATCATGGTCACCGCCCTCATCCTTTGCATCTGTATCTGGCGAGTGATCATTCTCCCCGTCTGAACTCACCTCAATGAGATGTACCTTGCCTTCACCAAGGCAACGATGTCCAGGCTCCCAATGATCTTTGCAATGAAAGCAAAGCTTCTTCCTCAACTCATTACGAGTCTCCTGATCCACCTTAGGAGGTGGTGCACTCTTCTGCGGAGCGGTAGAGCGCTAAAATGGCCTAGAGTTCGTGGGAAACTTCTTATTGGGCTGATAAGAAGTGTGCTGATATGAAGTGGGGGATGTGTCCAAATCTAATGCCATCTGGATGGCATCATGCAATGTCCTAGGCTTAAGAGCCTTGACCAATCCTCTCATCCTGTCATGAAGGCCCTCTATAAATAACATCACCACCCTCTTCTCAATCATCTCTGGAACCATAATTGCTATCCGTTGAAATTCGTTGATGTATGAATCAACGTGTCCACTTTGTCGGAGCTGTGCCAAGTCCCTGTAATACAACACCACATCCTTGCGATCAAACCTTGCAATCAACCTCTCACTGAAATCCCTGTATGACCGTAGAAGCTCATGACCCTGTGTAACTAACCCATGGTGCCACCAATCATAAGCCACCCCCTCAAGGTGTAATGTAGCGAACTGTATGGCCTCATGCTCCCTCATGGGTTTGAAGGTAAGATAGGTGTCGAGCTTGTGAATCCAAGCCCTGACACTGATCTTGCCACTACCATCAAAAGTGGAGAGGGCTACCTTATTGGTAACTTGCTGCAAATCATTGTTCTGCTGTGTTCTAGGCCTCCTGTTCTGTTTAGCCCTCATGTTGTCTCTCCTCTGAGCACAATACTGTGGGAGGGGAAATACATCCCTCACATGCTGTAGCAAACTCCACTCATCGATGACTACCATAATAGTATCTGGAAAAGCTACTTCTTCCTGTCATCCCTCCGTCTCTGGTGGGTCACCTCTAGGTAGGAAGTTAGGTTGCATAGGCCTATCTGTAGTCCATGTAGGTATCCTCTCATCTGTATGAGTATGCCTCCACTCACAGTGTGGCGATCCCCTAACACTCCTAAGCTCTGAAGGTGATCTGCTATGATTCTTGTAACCACTGGCAAGTGATACAGATCTATACCTCCTGTCGTACCTGTCCCGCGGCCTATCTAGTGCCAATCTATCCAAGGTAGTGCCCATGTGCTCCATGGTCTGTAACAACTATCTCTGTGTGGCTGCCGTATCCCGAATGAAATCCCTAGCTGGATTTGCATGTTCCTCTCGAGGAGGACTCTTAGGTCTCTCACCCAAATATTCCATTTTGTCACCACCTGTAATACCAACTTCGAGTCGTGCTCATCTGCGGGTGTAGTATCTGTGTGGACCGTCCTCTTTGTGCTGCATTCAAAGCTGATTTCTGTTTTAATACCCTCTCTGATTCCTTCCCACACAGGCTGAGAGGATACACTGCTCTGATACCACTGAAAGATCCCAAACCCCCACTTTTTTTTTTTAAATAACACTGTGCAGAGCTGAACTGAATACTTTTTTACTTTAAATAACACTCGGGTGCAGAGCTGAATTCTCAAACACTGCATAAACCAACTGCAAAATAAGTCTGCCCACTTTGGAAGTTGTACAAATGCCCACTGTTGCAATTTATTCTTTTCTCTGAAACTATTAGAATGATGAATAATCTGTGTAAACAATGAAGATCCCTGGATGGAAGCTTCTCTCATTGCTCCTGGGGTTTCCGTCCGCAAGAGGAATAATCCAGAGGGTTTCCGTCCTTGGATTTTGTCTGTAAAAGCCCAGTGCTAACTGTCGGGTAAAAATAATAATCTTCTGAATGCCTTTCCCTAAGTCGCATTTTTTCCCTTATAGCCAAAAAGCCCTCCAAAGATGCAAGTCGCACTTTTTGGATAAAGCAATATAATTAATATTTAATTAATTATTTTTCTTCACGAAGCAAGTCGCATTTTTGGGTTTATTTGACCATTACCCAAACAAGTCGCATTTTTGGCTAGGAAGGCACTTTAAATAATTTATTAATTTATTTAAATGCACTTTCCTAAGTCAAAGTCACTTAAACAGTCTATTAATTCTTTTATATGTGCTTTAATGATATTTTGCTTTATTTTGAGCACCATATAATAAAAATAATAAACTGAAGTCACCCTTGAAAACACCCTTTGGCCGTCGGGTAGACAAAACAGGCCAAAGGTCTTCGACCGAACTATTCGAGAAAGAGGGGACATTAGAGCACTTTCTTGAGATGAGAGATGGACTCATCATCCGCCCTCAGTACACCTCTCATCATTGGGTGCATGCCCTCCGTATACCTCTGGGTCAGTTTCGAGTCGGCTCCCATAGACTTCGATGCGAGACTGATCACCACATTGATCGAGAGGACAAACTTTGTAGGCTCTGAAGCTTTCAAGAGGTGGAGACCGAGACTCATTTCATCTTCCGCTGCCCCATATATTATGGGATCAGAGGACGATTTCACTGTCTCTTCAGAGGGATCCAGACTCTCTCAGTCTTCTTCAGATATATTGACCAGCGGTGTCTTGTCCTCTACATCTGCGAATCTTTGCTGCTCCGCGACCAGATTCTTCATCCCCCTCCGAGAGTCATCCCCACGAGACGAATTACAACCTTCTTTCCAGTTCTACCCACAGGTGGAGGAACTAAACGACAGAGCCTTTTTGAATTAGATACAGTGTATAGATCAATTTGTCCCCGGTTGGACCTTCACACCTCCCTCGATCACCGCCAGCAAAATCGAATGCACACACGTACCAGAGGGCAGCCTAGCTCCATTTGTCCCCCTGGTCGTCGCGTCAGTCTCAGATCTCAGCAGGGGAGGAGGTTTTCGCCCCCCTCTTCGGGTTGCCAGTCCATCAGGAGCTTCTTTTCGTCGGCCTCTAATGTTAGGAGGGGTGTGGCTACCATTCCTGAGTAGTCCATTGGTCCTTCATTCCCTTGATTGCTTCTCTCGTCTTTCTCCCCTGCTTGCTCCATTGCCCCTGCCTCTGGGGGTTTTTTGGCTTCAGGTTTCCTTTCTGCTTTGTCTTTTCTCATTTTTTCTATTTTTTGGGAACTCGTTTTGAGTTGCCCCCGCTCGCACTTTGTATATTGTTTGGGCTGCAGTCCCATTGACGTACTTTTGTGGTCATTCGTTGGACATTAATATATTAATCTTATGTTATCTTATCTAGTGACCTGCACCCTTATCAGCACGAAGGCCAACTAATTAGACACCATAGCTTGACTTTTTGGCATTAGGGCTCGCTGATACCAGAGAGTGCATCCATCAAAATATTGAAGATTTACAATATGCTTTTGAGGAGACAACACAATTGTCTGCCTGCCACATTCACACTATGTAATCCTTGTACTTGCGGCGGCAATAACTTACCCATCTTTAGGGATTGTGCCTTCAAACTCCTTTGCTTTGCTCCATGCACAATTTTTCTACATGCCATCGGACAAATCTTGGTGACACTTTTTGTTTCCTGTTGACTTGTAGTCGATTATTGCCATGACCCAGGCATGTTGTTCATTGCCGCCATGAACTTTCCATTCATGTCGCCCCTTCCAAGCCTGTAACATTTTGTGTGTTTGTACTTTGTTGTGGATCTACTTTCCTAACATGTGTTTATACACTGTCTATAACACCCCACATGCACTACCAATCCCAAAGCAAAGTTTCCCCTCACGTGCACACTATAACTTATGCTCGGTCCTATTTTTCTCCCATATCATTGCTCGCAACATATTCTGCACCTTCCACTCCAAATTGTCTCGTTTGGCATATGCTATTGCTATTGCTTAGCTAGTGCGGGTTGGACTCAACTTTTGTATTGCCACTTTACGGTCAACATCTTTCTGACAATTGGCAGAATTCCCATTGTTCTAGATAATAGGAATATCTCTCCACCAACTGGAATATTCCTCACTTCAGGTTATAATCAATTATAAGGTTTTTTTTTTGTTTAAAACTCTATAATTTTTTTTATTAAAAAGTTAATGTAATGTTTAAACTACAATAGTTCTTATTATAATTGTTAGTAATTATAATTATGAAATATCCCTTGTAGGATAATACTTTAAAATATGCAAAATACAGACAAATTGCAGCCAAACAAAAATCTGATTTTTGTAGAAAATTAAATCTAGGGCAGCGAACAAAAAATAATAACTCCAAAAATACTTGCTCAAATCTCTTGAAATTTTAATTGGAGCTTGCTAATACAATAACAAATATTATAGAACTGTTTTTGGAATTTTTTGAATAACAGAATGTTGCCAGAAAATTACAGCGTACCCTAAACAGCTGAAAACTTCTAAAATTAATATCTTCCGGAATATAGATGCAAAAACTATGAAACCTTGGAAATATTATCTATAAATATAGGAGATGATATCCCAACCTTCAAATTAGAATTTGAGGAAGTGGAAACCCTCCAAAACAGACCTGCAATCTTCAAAACAAGTCGCCCCACCTGGGAGATGGCTGGAAACCCTTGCAAAGGCCTTTAAACTGATGCTAGACCTTGCCAAAGAGGATGCTATAGATCTGCCCTGAAAAACCTAGAAATCTCTCCTCAAAAAATGCCCAAAAACCTCCAAAACCCTTCATTGAAACCCTATGAAAATATCTCTAAAGAACAGCCCTGATTTCAGCTCCAAAATGACAAACTAGGGTGGATCTTTCACCACCGAAGAGTGCCCTACTAGCTAGGGATGGATCTTTCACCACCGAAGCTAGGGTTTCCGTGGGATCTTACTCCACAAGTTGGATATTTGCAAACAACAGTTGCACATGAAAGAAAATATAAGTGTATGCATGAATGATCTTCCTTTCACCCCTCTTCTCCTTTTATAACTTTTCCCATGCCAAGGAACCCTAAAAAGCCCAAGTCGCATTTTCCCCTAGGGAAGACCAAAATAATAAAGTAACTTAAAGTTACTTTTTCCTTTTCAAGTCGCCATGGTCCAAAAAGGTGACCCCAACGCAAAATTAGAACATTAGGAGTTAAGTGGCCCCTTCCAACGATAAAACATAACATCTAGTCCCTTCGAAAGCACTTTATAACCCTGTAAATGGAAAATTATAACAACTGGACTAGATATTCATACCCAATAGCTCATAGTGTCCGTAACCCCTTGGGCATGACTAGGGTTAGGACCTGTATTGGCCCTCAGGCCTGTGGCAAGGGAAAGGGGACATTACAAATTATTATTTAAAAAAAGAATATTTTGAATCCAATTTTTTTTTTTTGAGGTGTTGCCTTGAGCCACCATCGCACAAGGGATGAAATGCGGTGTGCTTTGGCCAACCTATAACATTCAAAAGCTCATTATGATGATCCTCTTCTATAGGTAACCTTCACAGACAAAGCATACTTATTCTTTCATGATGTTGATTACCATGGCTATGCCAATCAAACGCTATCCATCCGCATGGCCTTTTCGTATTCTTTTGAAATCCCAATGTACGACTATCCATCCACATGACTTTTTCGTAGTCGTCTAGAATGTTGGGCCCATATTAGGGTTTTTGTTCAGAGCCGATGGAATTTGGGATTTTTGGCGATTTTTGGGTGCTTCCTTATTAAGAGTTGTAGTGTTTCTTACACAACTAATGTTAGATTCTAGACGACCTTTCCATTTCCGATTTCATGACCTTTGTTGGGGGATCTTGCCTAGGTGTGACATTCTTGGATGGACATCAGTTTGGATTGTTCATTCTCTTTTATTGCTCTTTCTGTGACTATTGGCAACACGATTGAACTCTAGCTTTTCCGCACTTAATTCATTATTTATGGCAACTCCTTGCAGAGTTTTTCTTGTTGCCCAACACTGTGTAAACCTCTGATTGCTGTCTTCTTGATTATGTGATTTTTGGTGACATATCTTTTACTTCACTATTTCCATTAGTAGATCGGCTTTTCACTGACATTGTTGTTGTTGCCTTTTGTTACTACTCATTATTTTCTTGTTCTTCTCCTATTGTATGCGTTGGAAGCCAAAGCTAATATTGTGGGGAAGAATGATATGGGATGTATAGGGTAGGTTTATGCCTAAGTTCACTAGTTACCCTATGTGTTTCACCCCTTTCTAAAAACGTGTACAATTACGTTTACACATAGTCAGATGTTGCTTAAGATGAGATTTGCTGGATATTTTATAGGAGTTTCCCTATTTGTTTGGGATGTATTATTCCACTTCCCTTTTTCATGTTGGAATGCCATACAAAAGGGATAAAGTGAGAATCCCTAGTCCATTGGATAGTTATCATGTAAATATCTATTTAAAGGCATCCATTTCTGAGTACAACTCAGTTGGAATGTTGCACATTCTAGTCTGCTTACAAGCTTGTAACGCTTATTTGCAAGGATTTGTGGTCGCACATTCTGTGCAGACACCCTGATTGCTACACAACTTCTCCCCAAGAAGATTGAGTGCTCATTCACATTTTCAATCCACATCACAAGTATTTTCAGATTGATCATAGATAATGGTAGCACCAATAATCTAGGCACATGTTTTGGAGATAGTGAATACTATGCAGGGCAGTTATAATAAGTATTTGGTTAAGTTGAAAGGATTACATTAGGAAGATAACACTTGGATTTCAAAAATGGGAATTGAAGAAGCTTGACAAGGACATGATTAAAGTTTAATAAAAAACCCACAGGAGCTGAGATCATTTCAACCAGAGGAGAATGATGTAGGAGCTTATCTTGTAGAGGCCATCTTATCTTGTAGAGGCCATAACTTTGATTTGGGAAACTGATTGAGCCCCTCTTTGTAAAATGAATGTCTCAAAGAGTTATATGGAATGTTAATCGCCACTTGATTAGGTGCATTTTTGACAAATATTTTGGGGGCCAAAATTGACCATCAAAGAGGTGAAAATTGCATTTTAATATTTTTTGTGCTATTTTTCGGATTTAATTGTCTTATATTTGGGCGTGAACTTGAGTTACAAGTCACCCTCAATCTTTATTTAGACATGTAGAAGATAAGGAACAATTATTAGCTCTTTTCGAGATTGCTTGCAAAAGTTACAAAAAAGAAGTTTCTAAAAATGGCAAATTCGGTCAACTCTAGTTTTTTTTTGCTTTGATAGCTTTTTGCCTTTATTAGGATTTTTAGTTGTGCCTGACCACTTGACCTTTGAGTTGTGGTTTTATTTCAAGAGTCTTATGTACTGCTTATGGCATAATAAAAGATAGAATTGATTAGTTTTTGCTCACTAATCTTTTTTATAGTTTATTGCTTGTGTTTTCAAATTGCTGCACTTTTGGATTCATCATTTACACACCTACTAATTCCTACCAAGCAGCCTAAATACATTGAATATGAACACATTAACCAAAAAGGGGTGGGTTGGTGGACCCACAACCTTATTATGGTGGGTTGGTCCATTAGCCTCAGAAGTGGTGTGTGTTTGCCATTTTATCAATACTGCTGGGAAAAGAAAACAACTATAGTAGGGAAAATGAATTTCACTGTACATACAAATGAGAGACCAATCCTAGAAGGTATGGACGTCAAATCAGGTCCAAGTATCCAAAGCAGCGTGGATCCTGACGTTGGCCCCAACATAGCATAACATCCATCTGCAACGTTAGCCTATTTCTAAGCTTTAAGGCCCAAGGGCATATTTAATTTCCCCTCTTTTTGGCACGTGAAAATATTACTTTTAGTATTTATATAGCTACCAATTCCTACCAAGTAGCCTAAATACATTGATTATGAACACACTGATCAAAAAGAGGTGTGTTGGTGAACCCACTACCTAACATGGTGGGTTTGTTCATTAATCTCAAAAGTGGTGTTTCTGTTTACCACACTATTAGTCAGATATGCTGGACCATCACATGGTTTGAGGACCTTCATAACAACTAGCTATTTTTTCTCAGAAGCTCTGGACAGAGATGGATATTCATCTGCCTACCAATCATCAAACATGTGACTTAGAAGATCATTTCATCTTTAGGTTTACGGTCTATTTTGCAATCCAGCTTTGGTACATCATAAGCAGACATTCATTGTTTTCTTCATTGAAGTGTGGACTGTAGACATGAGAGTTCTCCTCAATGGAGGATCTTTTTGAACCATAATATTCTCTGATTATCAAGAGCCAGAAGTGTCCTCATGATCACATTTTTGCAGTCAGTCAAATCTGGTGGTAGATCATGCAGTGACAATGTTATAACATGTAAGCAACTTCCATTACTAGATTCTTCTTTGGCTTGGAAGATACCTTTAGCTTCCCGGTCTATTTTGTGATGCAGATTTGGTACATCATAAGCAGACATGCATCGTTTTCTTCATCAAGTGTGGACTGAAGACAGGAGAGTCCTCCTCAATGGAGGATCCACGTACTGATCTTGTGATTTTTGAACCATAATATTCTTTGTTCGTCAAGAGCCACACGTGTTCTCATGATCACATTATTGCAGTCGGTCAAATCTGGTGCTAGATCATGTCATGACAATGTTATATAACATGTCAGCAACTGCCATTACTAGATTCTTCTTTGGCTCGGACGATAGGTTTGAGTGGTACTCACCACTTCTCTCTACGTTGATGTGACCATCTTCTATTTAGGGTACTAGAGAGCTTCTATGGCTACTTATTTGTTGCATTTCTTTGTGCCTGTTGTATCAATACTTCATAAGTGTTCCTATGCTATTGCTAACTATGTCACAGACCTATAATCCAATACATCCTTTATTGGTCAATATTGGACATGCTAAACATTTCATTCATCTCCACTAGTTAATTTGAGATTTAACTAGCACTCTTATTGGTTATGCTCTAGATGCTTGCTAATCTGGGGATCCATGTGATTTTATCAGCAATAGTTGCTAGTTATGCAATTTCTCCTCTTTTATGAATTTTCTAATCCAATCTTGTTTTAAGACTTTTCTTTTAATGTTTTTTTTCTCAATGTTAAAAATTGATGCTTATGCAACCATTGTCCTCTTTTTGGTTGAACTCTTAAAATTTCTAACTTTTATGACGAAATATGTAATAGAGAAATGTCTGCATTTTTGAATTTAGGCTAGGTATGATTCTATTTAGTTTTATAATCAGTGGTTATGAAAATTTCTAATTGTTAGTCTGAGAGTTTTAATGGATTTGTATAAAATGTCTGCAGGCTATTCCATTTCTCGTTGGTTGTCCTGCTTGCCTACGTAATTTTTTAAACCTTTTTTGTGAGCTTTCATGTTCACCAAATCAAAGTCTTTTTATCAACGTGACATCCACTTCTCAGGTATGCAATTCAAAGGAAATATCTAAGTTGCTTATAATTATAATAAACATGTTTGAATATTGAAAAATCTGAAGGGATACAATGATTTTTTATTAAATTTGGAAGTCTTTCCTTTATTAGTAAAATCAAAATGGATGGCTTCCCCTTGAGCGGTACCTTTTAAATACCCCCATATATGAGAAAAAATGGTGCTTTTATTTTTTGCATAATAAAATAGATGTGAGTCTTTATAAGATAATAAATAGCAAAAACCACAGGGTTGAACCATTTTGGTCTTCTTGAGGTGTATGTATTTTTCCCATTTTGCTTTTGGATGGATGAAACCTACTAATATAATTTGAGGCTGTTTAGCATGATCACATGATTGTAACTACATCATATTTATTAATGGCATCATAATCGTGTCTAAATTTTTGATATATTCGGTTTCATGGTGTGAGCATAGAATTTGTTCTCACCAGCAGAGAGTTGAAGATGAACGTGACATTCCATTAGATTAATGGATGTACACATCTTATTTTTTGGAAGTTGATACAATGGAATGTTACATTTGTTGGTTGTCCAGTTTCCTTGAGGTCACATCGAAATACTCATGTCTCTTTCTAGATGTAAGAGGTTGTGTTTGTGAGAGCTGTTTTCACAGACATACTTGCTAATGAATGACTCAAGAATTTATACTCTCTTACCTTTATCCTCTTGTATATGGCATAAAAACAAAAAGGGCTTTTGTGGACTGTAGTACAGACCACTTGTTCATACAGTGTAGGACTGAGAGGGACTGCAGGAATATGGGCTTGGATATAGTATTCAATGCCTGCAAGTCTGCTTATTGGAAGGAGACCTTTTATATAATTTGGCCAACAGTGCACTCAGGATACTCACTCCATGGCTTTGAGAAAATGAGGACATGGTTTTGGCAGAAGAAAATGATTGTGATGCTCCAAGATATTAGGGAAAGTTAAGGGAATTTGGGGTGTCCATCGTTTTGGTTGGCTGGGCATATATCGGTCACATGTCTCTGATTAATATATTGGTTCGTATCCCATGATAGGCCATACTTTTGAAATGCCATTACACTATAAGGAGAACCTAGGATGGCCCATGTATGATGGTCCTTCAGTGAGGCTATTCAAAGAAGAGTTTCAAGAAAATTTGGTTAAACTTACAAGATTTGACCAATGATATTCTTATAGGGGGATTGATCAAGGACAAGTACCTAAGGGTCAAATATATGTTGTATTCCTTGTATGTCAACAACGTTACATGGGTAGGGAAAACAATAAATGAACGAAAATGTTCTATAGCTAAATTGTTAACCATGCAGCATCTATGTGAATAGACAATAAATTTGCCACTTTGCAACATCTTTGATGTGTAGAGAAAAGGTTTGCTTCCTCTTTTTACTATGTTGCAAGGTCAAAAAGTGTGGTAACTTGTTAAGTCAATTACAATGATCATATATTTTGTTGAGCGGCAAAGTGAAAGGTTTCATGTTTTGATGATGGTAAATAGGTTTAGGACCTTGTCATTGGTCACTTAATATTGACCATGATAAGTCCTATTATTGATACCGTTCACACTATTGACCATGATAGAATGCATTTAGGGATGCGCTTGAGTTTTATGATATCAGATTATGCTATATTAACGTTGAATCTTGACAGTGCAACCAGGGATGTTGCATAGGATTATATTCTCACTAGATAAGTTGCTTCAGAATCCTCTCGATTCAGTTTATTTTGGTCAATCAATTTTTTTGTATAGATACCAAAAGAAGATGAAGAGTTGTTGGAAATAAGAATAACTAAATCGATAGGTGTTGGAAACAAGAATAACTAAATCGATAGGTGTTGGAAACAAGAATAACTAAATCGATAAGTGTTGCAATTGTGATGGTTGCACTCCCTTATAGATTGAGTTGGGAAAATATTTGAGATGAAAGGGCCATCTTTTAGATCAGAACATTCTTGAATGTTTTGGCCTTAAATAATTCATACGATGTTGAAATGAGCAATTTTGAACTTGAGAAATTAGATGCTTCAATCTACCTAGGCATTAAAACTCAAACCAAAGTCCATCCATTTAGTCCCGCGGAACATAAAATAAGAGTTGCAGGCCTGAAGATGTCTTTTTTTGTCCTGTATTACGTGTGCAAGGCTATGAGATGTTAAAACAGGCCCAAGAACAAAGGAATCTTAAGGGGAGACTAATCATCGGAATTTGGATCATGAAGAGTACAGAAATCAGCACCAAACTCATTAAATACATCCACACCCTGAACATAAGGGGTGGAGGTGAGCATGTTGTAGGATTTGGAAAGGAGTCACAGTACCATGTGAGAGACAGAGCATTATTCTGTTGCATCCTTCCCATAGTTGAGAGGACGAGCAAATTATCATCCATGGACAGATAGGAGGACATTGTTGCAGTTTCCATAGATTAAATGAGTTGTAGACAGCTTCAAGGAGAGCCTCTTCTATGTATTACCATTTGTGAATAAAGCATAGCTTTTTTCCTAAGTATCTGATCCTGGTACTGGCACTAGCAGGGGTATGGGGTTCAGGTAATGCTGGTACACGGATTTTTTAATGCCTGGGGTATGGATGTATAACAATTATTTAAATTATTAAAAGAATAAAAAAGCCAAATCAACCACATAATATGCATACACTACACAAAATAAGTTAAATAACCACAAAACATATTGCTAACTCAATTCCAAATTTCATGATTATAAGTGGTCAAACTTAGAACAAGTACATGGTGCAAACGTTACAATGTATACACAAAAATCAAGATAAATCAGAATATTCGTTATATTCATATTGCTCTTCACTGTCTTCATGGAGAGCATCAACACCATCATGTGGTTCAGCGTAGTAGCAGAGCTACTCCCACTAGTTCCGCCATGTAGATTGTGTGAAGAACCCTCTAGTCTGTGTAGAACATTGAATGGTGGGCAATGGAGGCATCCAAGTTGGGAGTCTCTGGCACGTCCCGACACTTTATTGCTGCTTTCTTGTACTCATCCTGCTTGTGTGCTACAAGCTCCTTAAATTCCTTGGCACCAAATGGGCAGTTTTAGTGGTGTAGGATTAGCAAAAGGATGAAATTTCAGCCCTAAGCAATTGATTAAAGAAAGTGAGTGAGAAAATAAGAAATGGGAGGTAAATGTGTAATGAGAGGTAAGTATGCTATAAGAGGTAAATGTTTTTTTGTTTGCTTTTAATAAAATCAATGTGAGAGTGGCTTTTAGGTTTTCCCCGTGATTTCTTTTGTTTATTATTATTTGTGGTTTTTAGGGTTAAATCTGAGACCTTTTATATTTAAATTATTGAATGTTTTACGACCTACATTTGTGGCATGTTTTGTGACATTCTACACCTAATATAGCCAAAAAAACAGAAGGTCATGTATCCTAAACGACTCCACACGATATAGCCAAAAAAGTTTTATTTTGCCACAAATAGGGTGTACAAATACATCACAAGGTCAGACTGATGAATTGGATGTGGACTTATCAATTGCTAAGGATGCAAGGGTGATGTTAACCTCCAATCTATGGCTTGAAGCAAGACTGGTAGATGGAGCTCTAGGATATATTTGAAGTATAATAAACAATTGAAGTACCCCACCAGCCCCATTGACATATTATGGTGGAATTCAATAGGTACTCCAGAATTCCATTTGAAGATGCAACTCCATGTACAATTCCAATTACACCAATACAAAGAGGACACACATGCCAATTACCCTTAATATTGGCTTGGGGATTCACAATACACAAACCACAAGGGTTGACTCTTTCTAAAGCAACAATTTCAGGCAAAAAGAAATAACAAGGTTGACATTTGTGGCTATATTTTGTGTAAGCTTTTTGAAAGGTCTCAAAATTTTATCTCCATTTTCATACGATCGCTATGAAAAGATGAAAGCACATAGATCGTGATAGCATGTGTTTTTGACAAGAAGATAATTGATATTTGGTACAATGGAAAAGATTTCAGCTAGAAGGTAACACTTGGATTTCAGAATGGGAATTGAAGAAGCTTGACAAAGACAAATGACAAAAGTTTAAAGAACAAATCGTAGGAGCTGAGTTCTATTCAACTAGATGAGAATGATGCGGGAGCCTATCTTGCAGAGGCCATAACTTTTGATTTGGGAAGCCAATTGAACTCTTTGTTAAAAACGAAGATCTTGAAATTTATGGAATGCTAATCACCTATTGATTAGGATTGTTTTGGCACTTTTCTACGGCCAAAATCGACCATTTAAGAGCCGAAAATTGCATTTTAATATTTTTGTGCTATTTTTAGTATTTAATATTTTTGTATTAGGGCGTGAAATTGAGTTGCAAGTCACCCTTGAGCTTCATTTAGACATGTAGAAGATAAGGGACAATTATTAGGTCTATCCGAGATTGCATTTAAAAGTTGCAAAAAAATACAACTACTAAAAATAACAAGTTTGGTTAATCCTAGGATAGCTGTATTGTTTTGTTGCTTTGATAGCTTTTTGCTTTTATTAGATTTTTTAGTTGTGCTTGACATCTCGACCTTTGAATTTTGGTTTTATTTAAAGAGTCTTATGTACTTCCTATGGGATAACAAAGAATAGAGTTGGTTCTTTTTTGCTCATTGATCATTTGTATAGTTTATTGCTTGTTTTTTCAAATTGTTGCACTTTTGGATTCATCATTTACAACCTATTAATTCCTACCAGGCAGCCTAAATACATCGAATACGAACACATTAATAAAAAAGAGGTGGGTTGGTGGACCCCCGACCCACTACCTAAACATGGTGGTTTGGTCCATTGACCTCAGAAGTGGTGTGTCCATTT
Organism: Taxus chinensis; assembly: GCA_019776745.2. Classification (NCBI taxonomy): domain Eukaryota; kingdom Viridiplantae; phylum Streptophyta; class Pinopsida; order Cupressales; family Taxaceae; genus Taxus; species Taxus chinensis. The sequence goes on from CM034152.1 coordinate 525,357,307, forward strand.
ACCATTTTATCAATACTCCTGGAAAAAGAAAACAATTGTAGTCCCCCTACTAACAAATGCTTACGGTGCTTGTGTGGTAGGTGGGTCCCCTTGCCTTATGATTATTACAAAATATACACGAGGAAACAATGTCATTATGTTATTGATGACTCTTGGTGGCTATCTTCAGATGACTTAAAAACACACAAGTAAAAATCCCATAAAAATTATCAATCTAATTAAATTGCTTGTGAGAACCTTCAAGTTAACATAAATACATGATTGGGTTGTAATTGGGTTAATTCTTCATTGGTAATAATTGTGATACAATGGTGATCAATAGGGCAATATACTCTCCAAGAGCTTTTTTAATGGGGAAAGAGGCTAGTGGGTGAGAAGCCCAAATTAGGGGATGCATTCATTGTTCCACACCCATACCAAATGCTTAATGTGCTTGTGTTGAAAAGTGGTCCTCTATCTTTTAGATTATTACAAAAAATACAAGAGAAAACAATGTTATTAAGTTAATGAATACTCATGGTGGTCATCTTGAGATGACTAAAACACACACGAATAAAAAATCGAACAAAAATTAATAATCTAGTTGAATTGCTTGTGAAAGCCTTCAATTTAACATAAATACATGATTGGATTCCAATTGGGTTAATCTCACATTGGTAATAATTGTGAGTCAAAGGTGAAAATTGGTGGATTACATTCCCTGTTCCTTTTGCTGACAAATGCTTAAGGTGCTTGTGTGTTAAGTGGGCCCCCTTTCTTTGTGATTATCATAAAAAATATGAGGAGACAATGTTATTATATTTATGACTATTCATCGTGGTCATTTTGAGATGAATTTAACTTAAACGAGTAAAAATCCCGCAAAAAAATAATAATCTAATAAAATTGCTTGCGGAATCCTTCAACTTATCATAAATACATGATTGGTTGTAAATGGGTTAATCCCACAATGGTAGTAATGTGAGGCAAGGTTAATTTATAAGTCACCACACTGTCCAAAAGATTTGCCAATGGGGAAAGAGGTTAGTGGATGAGAAGCCCAAATCGGTGGATTACCTTCACCGTTTCTATTTCTCACCCATACTAACAAATGCTTACAGTGCATATTATGCTAAGTGGGCCTCTTGTGTTGTTATTATTACCAAAAATACATGAGAAAACAATGTCATTCTGTTAATGACCACTCATGGGGGTCAGCTTGAGATGAATTAAATGCACACACACGAGTAAAAATCCCAAAAATGTTAATAAGCTAACTAAATTGCATGTGAACTTAAGATCGCAAATCTTATGAGATATTTTAAATTTGGCTGTTTACATATGTTAACCTATAATATGTTTCTCCTATGAAATCATTCATATTCTATATTCTGCAGGAAAGTGATAATTCAACTGTTGCTGGCATTACTTTTTTTGTAACGGATACTTTTGGTAAGGAGTTATATAACTCCTGCAAAGACGTCAAGTTTGGTGCAATGAATACTAGAGCGATTGACTTCGTAGGAGGTGGTGCAAGGGACTATAAAGGTGAATGCTTGCATTTGTTTTGGCAAGCAAGCCTGGATAACATTTAGCTTTTCCAAGTTATATTTTTTTCATTTTGTTTTTTCAGTCAAAGTATTAATAAAAATCTTTCTGGTTAAGTTAATGTTCTAGCTTTGTATCATGATAGGAATTTTGTAAGATTCAAGTCAATATTTAGTGAATTTGATTATGCAAAAGCAATATTTACTGAATTTGATTATGCAAAAGCTAGCAACTACGTTATTGATACTCCATATCACATATCTTAACCTGCAAAGCATATAGATAATTTAGATCTTAAGGGATTGGATCCTAATAGAATAGAACAATTCACAAGCATTTTGAAGTTTTGTTTAATATGGAACCAAGGGAATCACATATAGGTCACGAAATTTGACTATTACAGCCAAGGAAGTGGGATAAAATATAGAAGCATTCAATATTTTTATTGGAAAGTTTTCTTTATAGTTTGCTATCATCACAGGATTAAATTGGGTTCTTCCATAGTTTTTAACTGGTAGAACAATGGAACCAATTTTACTCGGTAGCTTCCCATGCAAGTTTTAAAAGATGGAAGTGCAGATCAAAGCTTCATTGTCTAGGCATTAGTGATTGGTTCTAATGCTATACTAGGTATAGTAAAATAATGAGGGATTGTGAATAGGGAAGTTTAAACTTTTTGATCATTATTTATAGTTTTATATCCCTGTGATGCACTATTATGTGCTTGTTTTACCTTTCTTTTCTAGATGTTCCTCTTTTGTTATTTGCTCGATTTATTCTGTTTACTATACATGGCGATCATCGTAATATACGATTGTTAGAATATTCAAATTTGAAAATGTGAGACACGCTAAGTAAATGCATCTTAAAAGTTCTCTGCAATGTTAAATGACATGTAATATGTCACTCACTATTTTGGCCTTTAGCGACCTAAGCACATTTTCCTTCCCAATATGGTTACAAATATTTTAATCTTGTCATTCTCAGTTTTTCGTTAGAAGAATGGGTCAATCAGTAACATCCTTGTGTTTGGCACAGAATGGTTTGAATTCATTGGCAGGCAAGCAGGAGTTTATGAACCAGGGTCTCCATATTCAATCGATTTCAGAACAACAGTTCCAGGATCTTCTCCCATGGAACCAATGAACATAAGCGTTTTTTCGTGTGGAGATACATCATTAGGATGTTCATGTGGGGATTGCCCCTCCTCAAACATCTGTTCTGATACATTGCCTCCTACGCCACATCGCAATGGTTCCTGCTCTATTCATCTAGGTTCTGTTAAGGTGATTCCTTCGAATGCCACATGTTTAACCTTAAGAGAAGCATTTGTATTCTAGTAAATTAAATGTTTCATTTAAACTGATGTTAGGGAGTGTAGGCAGAAGTTTACTTTCACCATTTGTATTAGCAAGTCATGAAATTCTAGAAATATGATGTTTAAGTTTTGAGTTTGGTATGATCGTTATTGGATAATTGCTCCTTCTCGATAATTAAGAAGGATGAATAAAATTATGCCGTATGATTATAATTTGCATAGTTTCTGAGTTTTGATGGATTTTGCAATGCAGTGCATCTGGTGTTTTAATTTTAGAAGTCATTCTTACTTCTTAATTCTTAATGGGATTTTTTAATTTTCTGTGTGCAGGTGAAATGTGTAGATTTTGCAGTGGCCATTGTGTACATTGTACTTGTTTCTGTAATTTTTGGCTGGGGTTTTTTATTTAAAATTCCAACATCCAATAGGGCGACGTTGAAGCCCCTTTTGCACCCTGAGGAAGAAAGTGAACTTCGTTCTGTAAATAAAAATGAAGATGTGACACTTGCTGTACAAGTATGTGTCTATTTTTAGCTGGAAAGTGCCTTCTGATTCTTAAGCTATAAGCATTGAGTCAGTGTACGGTGTAATCTTAAAGCGTGCATTTATAGCTTGCACAGAAACTATGTTTTGGATATGGTTGAATTGCTCAAATGCCTATTGGGAGTTAGCATATGTCTCGATTGAGAAAATGTGATAACCTTTTGGGTTTTGTGAACTTTATTTCTTTGCCAAAATTTTGCTGATAATGTAACATTGACAACAGCATGTCATTGCTTTTACTCAGGGACATGAACGGGTTCCTATTTCAAAAAGAGGATTCCGCTTGCCATTTATCCAAGCTTATATATCGAAATTCTATAGGTTTTGCTCTTAACTTATGCAATCTTACTTTTGTACCTCTTAGAACTTGGTGATAAAAAAATAACACCTCTCATTTTGTCTTGTTGTGTGCAGGAGGCATGGAATATGGGTTGCTAGACATCCAAGCCTTGTGTTGGTGGTGTCAATTGGAATTGTTCTCCTGTTGTGCATTGGGCTGGTCCGCTTGAAAGTGGAGACAAGACCTGAAAAGGTTTGTGTTAAATATCAGAACCCTTACTGTTATGCTTCCCGCGGACAGTAGGTGGTTGGTCTTGTGGTAAGAGTCGAGACACTTATAAGGCAGGTGCATAAATGTGAACTAGGATGCCATTTTAATTAGTAAACTTGAGGTCTCCTATTGGTCTCTTAGACAAAATGGCTATTGGGTCATGCCTGGTAGTTGCTAGCTAATATGATGAGTTCAAATTTCTTATCGTTTGTGCATACCTCAGTGCCATGAGTAAAATCAGATAATCTAGGGTTCAATCGCCTTATGAAGCCAAAGCTCACTGTGATGTTTCTTATATGGCTTACTGATCCTCGTAGAATTCAATAGTTTGAAGAAAGAATAGGGACATTTATTATATAAAATAAATGAAAGAACGAGAATATTTCACTTATAACATTTCATTGCTCTAATATGGAACTTTGTTTTAGCACATCATTAATATCATGTATATTATATGTTTTCTTGGTTTTGCAGCTTTGGGTTGGCCCAGGAAGTAAGGCAGCAGAAGAGAAGAAATTCTTTGACACTCACCTGGCTCCTTTCTACAGAGTACAACAGGTATTTAAAAAAGAATGTTAAATTATTTAGTCAGAAGCATTAGAACACGCTGAAAACAGCATATCATCAATTTCAAAGCAAGTCCTTCATATGTGTTAAGTGCCAGTGGTATTTTTAAAATAAGCCTAGTAATTTCATCCTCTATTTGGGTGCCTTGTCATATCTCTAAATATGCGGGATTCTGAAAATGTGGATTAAGCTTTAGCACCTGATTATCAGTTTTGGAGGCCATCTTGAGATGAACCATTCTCTTGTGATTTCTGTAGCTTTTTGGGAGACTGTTAGAATCTAACAAACGATTCTCACAAAAAATGATAAGAAAAAGATTTATTGTTTTAGTTTAGGATACGACATACACCTTACAAGTCATGTTAACTATAACTAACCCTATAGTGTTTGCTTCTCTCTTTCTCTATCCTCGGGAAGGCTAGGAGAATGTAAGAATGGATAAATACTAATATTCTAGAGGTTGGACTCTCTTAAACTGTGTAGCATTAAATGCTGTAGCGCAAGACTTATGAACCTTATGGAGTAGTCACAAGGAAAACTTTGAAAGGTCTATGCTAAGAGGTTTTCCTTTTGTTTGATTGAATTTATGGATGGAGTTTAGTTGGGCCCCCAATCTATCATTCAATGCCTACTGCCCCTACCCCTACCCCTCGCCCCTAAGAATCAGCAGATACTGTTTGATTGAGTTCTGTTTTTTTTAATCTTTTTTGATTACAAGATGAGGTAGGACAAAGTTTAAATATGCCTTATTTTTCCATGCATTTCTTGCATTTGAAGTGCTTGAAGAGGAAACTTTATTTCAATTTCCCAAGTTTTTGTACCAGGTTTTCTTATGTTGATATTGCATTTCTTTCTACTATGTGTCTCGAACAGAGATACAAATGTAAACATTCAAATACAGCATCGGTGAATAGGTTGCAAAATACAGCTTTTCAGTTTGGGAGATGAGCAACAAGAGAGAGTATGTGGGAGAATATTTTGTTCTACCTTCTTTCCCACTCTTACATGCCCAGAAATAAAGACAAATCAACAAACACACTTGCACTTAAACTGCAAAATCCAGGCTTGAAGTTTAACACATATAACACTCTCGCTGTAACCTTTTTCATTGGCTTGTAGCCAGTCCACAACCTCCATGTGATTGAACTAGGCCTTATGTGCCTTTTATGAACCAATTCTTGAGTCCTACTATTTCTTTATTTGCTAGAAATGAATGGTTGTGAAGGGAAGCATTAGGTAACGACCATCATGGTACCAAATAAATAGTATGTGGTACTGAGCAATGAACTAGAATTCCAGTTGGGGACTGGAGAGGATCCTTGTATTCTTCCAATACTTAGTTCGCATGTCTCTGCTTTGTTGAGGGAGCCAGTGTGCATTTTTGGACTGCGAGTTTCTCCATCTTTGAGGTATTACTCAAAATTACAATAATTTTTGTGTGCCTAACCAACATTTTACATTGCTTAGAGGTGATGAGTGAAAACTTGGGAACTACTTTCAGTGTTCTATAGCTCTGTTCTCCAATGTTTATGATAACACTTATGGGGATGGACTGATAGATTCTGTAACCTTGGTAAAAATAACAAGGCCTTATGTGTCCTTTACTAACCGATTCTTGAATTTAATGTTTGATTCCTCTATTCTATAGAATTGAACATCTGTAAAGGAACTGAACATCAGGTGAAAAGCATGGTATGTGCACTACTGGACAATGAATTGGAACTCCAGTTGGGGACTGGAAAGGATACTTGTATTCTTCCAATACTTCGTCAATTTGTCTCTGCTTTATTGTGGGAGCAAGTTTGCAGTTTCGGACTGTGAGTGTGTTCTCTCTTTTAGATCGAACTTTCAAAAGTACAATTTTTGTCTTTGAGGCTAACCAACTTTTTACATTGCTTAGTGTTGATGAGTGAAAACTTTGGATCTACTCTCAATATTCTATACCTCTGTTCTCCAACATTTGTGATACAATAATGAGGGTGTACTGATATATTCTATGACGTTGGTAAAAATAGGGTTATGCAAGTAGGACATTACATACCTCCTACGTGTCTGCATCATATAATATTTTATCTTGAAACAGTTTGATTGTACGCAAATGGATGTGACAAGTGAGGTGTTTTTCCAAATCCACACTTAACCATCCAAGTGTGGATTACCAAGTTGAGGTTTAGGAGTTATTGGCAGGTTTATAGTGAAATTGAGGTTTATCTAAATTCCATTGTCAACGATGGAATAAAAACGTTTACCCGAATTTGTGAATATTACAATTTGTTGGCTTCCTCTAGATTAGAATTGGAAGATTAATAAGTGGTTGCTAACGCAGCACTAGGCTTAGAATATGGGCTTCAAGTTCAACATAAATATCGCTGTGTGCATGCACATCTATCTCTTAGTAAACTTGGGATCTACTCTCAATATTCTATGCCTCTGTTCTCCAGCATCTATTATACACTAATGAGGGTATGCTAATAGATTCTATGATGTTGGTAAAAATAAGGTTATGCAAGTAAAACATTACATACCTCCTATGTTTCTGCATTGCATCGTATAATATTTTATCTTGAAACAGTTTGATTGTACGCAAAATGTGACAAGTGTTCAACATAAATATCGCTGTATGCATGCACATCTATCTCTTAGTAAACTTGGGATTGTACGCAAAATGTGACTATGCCTGAGGTGTTTTCAGCATCTATTCCGCACTTAACCATGCAAGTGTGGATTACCAAGTGGAGGGTTTAGGAGTGAGTGGCTAATAGGTTCTATGGTGAAATTGGTTTAAAAATAAGGTTATGCAAGTAAAACATTACATACCTCCTATGTTTCTGCAGTTTGCATCGTATATTTCCATTGGTCAGTGATTGAATAAATAGGTTAAAACCTTCATACGCAAATTTGTGGAATTCAAAGAATTTGCTGGCTTCCTCTAGATTAGAACTGGAAGATTGCTAGAGTGGTTGCTACCATAGCACTAGGCTTAGAATATGGGCTTCAAATTCAACATATATAACGATGTGTGCATGTGCATTTCTCTCTCACCATAATCTTATTTAATGGCCTGTAACCAATCTTCAACCTCCATGTGTCATTTGTGCGCAACTGCACAACTGCATACACTTCTTTGCTCAAAATCCGCACTTAACCATGCAAGTGTGGATTACCAAGTGGAGGTTTAGGAGTGAGTGGCAGGTTTATGGTGAAATTGAAGTTTATCTAATTTCCATTGTCAGTGATGGAATAAATAGGTTAAAACCTTCATCCAAATTTGTGAATTCAAGAATTTGCTGGCTTCCTCTAGATTAGAACTGGAAGATTGCTAGAGTGGTTGCTACCATAGCACTAGGCTTAGAATATGGGCTTCAAATTCAACATATATAACGATGTGTGCATGTGCATTTCTCTCTCACCATAATCTTATTTAATGGCCTGTAACCAATCTTCAACCTCCATGTGTCATTTGTGCGCAACTGCACAACTGCATACACTTCTTTGCACGTTTGCGCAGCCTGTGCTCTCCTCAACTTGGAGTCCTCTTCTTGTGCCATGCACCTCCGAGCATGCACACGCATGCGTAAACAAGTCTCATGTCGCTTCTGCGTAGCATCACATTACCGTGCAACACTTCCCCTCTGTGCAGAGCCACCTGAGCCTTGTTGAGTCCATACGACATCTTGTGCTTGGAGAGCTTGCCTCAATCAGCACCCACACATCACCTTTGCAACACTCTTGTGCAGGACCCACATTGTGTGTAGCAATATCTCACAACAGCCACTTGGAAACTCCTTGCTTTTGCGTGGCTTGCTAAGTGGCACTCTACAATTCTGTGGTGCGTCAAAGAATCTCTCAGAACCACTCAACGAGACGATCAACCGCCACGCATTTAGAAGTTCTTCAACAGTCACACAGTTGGAAGTTGAAACAACTTGTAACCGTTTCTTTGTAATAGTCGCCAATTGTAATTGCCTTCTTGTATTTTTAATATAAATATGTAACATTCTCAACTTCCCAAGGGTCAACATCCTTGAGATCCGAACCAGATAGTAGTGATTATTGGCATGCCCTGAGTGTTCAGTATTTCTGATTTGCATCTGCACATGCACGTTCAGTCTAGGCAATCAAAGGAAGTGTTTTGCCTTTTGATAACAGTAGTTTGCTCTCCTAGCCTTGCTGTAACATTTTATATCTCTGCACTTATTCTCTATTCTTCCATACTGAATAGAAGTTGCAATTTTGAAAATCAGATTTCCACTTATTCATTATGTGTTTGGTTTACTACTGTAAGTTACCTATTGTGGACTCTTTATAATCTTCGCAGCTTATCTCTAACCACAACGTTGCCCTTTGCACATGGTCTTGGGCCCTGTGGTAAGGATCATTGATATCAGAGCATAGCTCTTTCTTATGCAAGTAATCATGTAAAAGCAACTTGAGAAAGAAGGACAACAAGTCAGTTTTGTTTCTAACTACCTTGAAGAAAGCCGTAGCAAGAGCAAGATGATTGACACCTAGAAGCAACTTGAGGCAGCCCCAAATGTCCAAAAGCTTAGCAAGGACATACTGGCAGCACAAAGCATTGAACTCTTTGATCAATTCCGTGAATTGATGTTTCAGCCCAACCTGACAAACACACCCTCTTTCTCACGGCCATCTCACACGTGGTTTCAGAATCAGACCACTTTCAATGTTCAAGTGAATCTCGACATTCTAGTGTTTGAAGTCAAGTGTGACATTGCAACATTTGGTTGGTGTGTTTGCCAGCTTGAGGCCTACTTCTCCGTTAATAGCTTCATTGATGATGAAAAGATTATCTTCGGAGCCTTGATGATGGTTATTTCACTATCCCACTAGTGGGAGACATTCACTACAAAATGCGAGAAAAAATTCCAGCCCATACAGCCTTGGGGTGACTTTATTAGTGCTATGTAGAAGGAATACTACCCCCTCAAACACTATGAGGATGAATACATAAAGTTTCAACAGTTGTGATGACTCAAGGAGTGGTTACTGGAAGACTACAACAATGAGTTCCATGACTATGTTATGTGGTTGTGCAAAGACCTCATGGAGAAACATAAGGTGTTGAACTACATCAGTGGTGGCCTCACACATTTTCTACGTTCCAAGATGGAGTTCTTGACGTGCCACTCTCTGGGGAAACCATATCGCAACACAACCAAGATCAAAGCCAAGGTAAAGATGAATCAAAAGTTTCCCTGTTTATCCAACGTTTTGCACAAGAGTTTTCCTGCGCCCAACATCCCATCTCATCCTCCTGCATAGAAGAAGCAAAACATGCCACATAGAGTAGAGTAGCTTCAGAAGTTTGTGTAACACCAAGGAGCTCCAACCCCTTCTAACTGAGACAAAGACAAGGAGAAATCAGGTGACAATTGGGGGCATCGACATTTATCCAACACCCACGACGATTCTGAGCGTTGTGTGCAACAATCTTTGCTTGTGCGGTCTACATTAGGGCCTGCACAAATGGATGCCACTGATCCAAACATTTCCTGGATGAGCACAAATGCCATTGCCATAAACACATTTGAGGAACATGAATGCCTCTTCTGCACCAAGTTTTTGGTGAAGTGGTAGCCTCTTCATGTTATCATCACTAGTTGGAGTTTGAAGAGCATCATTCCGCAAGCAACAACCCAACACCTAGACCTTGCCATTGATGTGCATCTCGAATCATACTCTTTGGGGTGGCTTCAACAATGGAAGGATATACAGGTTAGGTGGCAATGCGCTTTCTAGTGCAAAGTCAAGCCTTTGGAGGACACCGTCACTTGTGACATCACACCTCTAGAAGTCTACAGCATCTTGTTAGGAAGACCATATTGTATGACTAAGAGGGTACATATCAAGCTAAACCAAAGTGTTGAACCATCCGTGCAATAGATCACTTCAACCTCTTGGAGTTGGCTTCAATGACCAAAATCACTTTAGTCTCTGCTAAACAATGCCACAAGCTTGTGTTGCACTCGTAGAAGATTGTGTTGCTCATGGTCTTCCTTGTGACACCTACACGGAAGAGGAAGCAGGTATTGGCAGTGCGCACATCACAATCATTGTTGCACCAACAATAGTTTGATAAGTTATTAAATCAACACAACGAAGTCTTTGCAGATTTCTTAGGTCTCCCAACAAACTGTGCAATAAAGCACCACATAGATTTGGTTCTTGGACCCCCTCTTTCAAACAACCCAGATCCATTTGGGAGAATGATAAATTCCGGTGTTAAATACAAAGCTTCTAGATCAGGGAAAGATCAGGCCTAGCTCTTCTCCTTGTGGGAGTCCAATAATCCTTGCTCCTAGAAAAGATGGGACATTGTGCATTTGCATAAACTATCCGCACTCAACAACATCACAGTGAATAATCGGTATCCATTTATGTGCATTGATGACCACCTAAACCAACTCTGAGATGCACAATACTTCACCAAAATCGACTTGAAGTAAGGTTGCCATCAGGGTCTAGTCCATCCTGAAGGTGTTTGGAAAACAACTTTGAAGACATAGGAAGGATTATTCAAATGGTCGGCTATACCTTTCTATTTGACCAATATATCGACAATATTCATGCGCTTGATGGACGATCTACTTAAGCCCTTCCTAAAGTCCTTCATTATCGGTTACTTTGGTGATATCTTCATCTTTAACAAGACTTGGGAGGAGTATGTGGAGCACATCTCGTACATCTTAGATAGCCTACACAAACACAAGTTGTAATCCATCTCAGTGAAGTGTACATTTGATGATGCATGATGCAAAGATCTAGTACTTGGGCTACATAATTGATGGCATAGAGATTCATGTAGATCCAAAGAAGATCAAAGTGATCTAGGATTGGCCAACTCTGTGCAATCTCACAAAATCAAGGAGTTTTCTTGGATTTGCAAATGCCTACGCAAGTTCATCCTTGGTTTCTCGCAAATCATGCCCTCTCAGCTTGATAACACATGCCAAAGCCATGTTTGGTTAGACTCATGTGTAATAGCTGCTTTTGAGGCTTTCAAACAATGTCTTTACGGAGAGCCTATTCTCGCAATTCTAGACATCGTATATTCCTTTAAACTTCACAACAATGCATCTAACTATGCGCTAGGTGAGGTACTCATGCGACATAGACATCTGGCCGCATGCCACTTAGAGACATTTAACAAGGTTCAAAGTTATGCCATCTATGGAAAAAAGTTGTATTTTATTTTAAAAGTTAAGCAATGGCACCACTACATCTTGGGTAAGGAGTCAATCATTCATTTTGATAACAGGCCACTTCTATTCTTGCAAACGCAAAGGAAACTAGAGAATGTATGCCACATGAAGTGGATGACTTACTTCTAGTAGTTCCATCTTGTGATAAAGCAGAAGAAAGAAAAGGATAATAAGGTTGCCTTAGCAGAATGACAACTCACACACTCATCACAGTGTTGGACACACATGGCCACAACTTTGCATACTGGGTATCCCTTTACCTAGTTGACAAGGAATTCGCAGATGCATACACCAGTTTTGTGCAATGCGAATAGATTCAGGTGTTCTACTTGGGTGGTAAGCTTCTCTACTATCTTGGCCATGTCTGTGTGCTTGATGACACCTTGCTAAAGACTCATTTGGGAGGTGTGCTACGCTAAGATATCAGGACTTCCTAATGTTACAAAGACTCTAGTTGCACAAACTTGGAGTGTCACATTAAGTCTTGCATCCCATGTTGCTTTGCAAAGCCCAAGAACACGAAGTTGGGACTTTACACACTGCTACCAGTTCCATCCAAACCATGGGAACCCATTAGCATAGATTACATGACTGGGCTGCCTATGACAAAACGCCAAAACAACGTGGTGTTTGTTCTAGTGGATAGGTTTTCGAAGATGGCCATCATGGTTCCTTCCAAGAAAGGCATCAACGTAATTGTCATTGCTTGTGTGTTCTTCAACCATGTTTGGATTCACTTTGGACTCCCAACATCCATTGCATATGATTGAGATCCTTGTTTTGTTGGTTATTTTTTGGCAAACGCTATGGGAATTGATGGATATGCAGTTGGATCAATTGACGACATTTCATCCTCGGACAAATGGACAAACAAGTGGTTCCTTTGGTCTTTTTGATGTCCTTGCTGATCCTACAAATTTTCAGATTGTCGGGTCTTTTGTTTTGAAAACTATCTGGATACCCTGGCAAAAAATTGCAGGCATAGTCACATGGAGAGTTTCTGGTAGTCGAACTGGGTGGGATCTAGCGAATAAAACTATATGGATTTAGAAGCTGCAGGATATGCCTCTTGCCACTATCCCACTTTTCCAAGCTCGTGGATTAAGGAAAAAAGACATTTCTTAACACCACAAGTGCTGGTTAGTGCCAAGGTCAGTAACACCACCCTCTTTAGATGTAAATCACAAAAAGGCTTTCGCCCATAAGAAAATACTAGTTCAAGTTTGAAAGTGTGCTCAAGTCATTTAAGATTCTCCTCCGATATGGGCCGATGGTTGAATAATGATGATATCATAGGGGCCCATGAGATGTATAAATTGTTGGGAGAATAAAACCATCTCAAACTTGACATGAAGACATGGAACAAACATATTTTTTGCAATATATTTACACAATCAACTAATACACCTGAACAACTCATTCAAGTGCAAAAACAATTCAGGGAAGTCAGGTTTGCAATTGAAATGGCTGCCAGAGAACAAGAACTGATCCATGAGTTGGTAGTTATACAGCTAAGAGAGGAACACTATTGGAGGCAAACATCTAGGGAAACATGGGTGATGGTGGGGGAAGCAAACACAGGTTTCTTTTGTAAATCCGTCCTAAATGGGCAAAGTATAAATCATGAGCTATGCAATGGGTTTTTTTTGAAATCTTCTAAAGGAGATCCAGTACAACAAAAACAGGAAAAGGACTCATAAATCTATCATCAAAAGAATTCCAAGGTTGATTAAGAAGGCAAACAGTGCAAATGTTTTGCCTCAAAGGAGGAAATCAAAAATATTGAAGACAAATCTCCTGGCTCTGATGGCTCCCTGGCTTTGTTCTTTCATACCTACTGAGACATAATAAAGGAGGAACTAATTGCGGTCAGAGAGGAACCCAGAAGCAATAGGCATATGCTAATACAGATGAATGCCACAAAACTGTTACCCTTCCCAAAATTTATCAAGTTGAACATACAGATCAATATCAACCGATTGTCTTATGCAACTCAATATACAAAATTCTATCAAAGCTAACGGAACATAGATTGGAACCATTTCTGCCTGGACTTATGTTTGACACTCAATTGGCCTTTGTATCATGGAGACAAATAACAAATAACATAATGACAACCCAGAGAATCATACACTCATTTAGAACACATAGCAGTCGAGGAGTACTTATCAAACTAGATATGTCAAAAGCATTTAATAACTGCAATTGAAACCTTATAGAACAAATATTGAATGCTTTATGGATCAACAAATAATTGACAGAATGGATAAACAGCCATATTACCACACCTGCATTTTTTCTTTCCCTTAACGGTGACATGGGAGACCTGTTTCAATCAATGCACAGATTGCTACAGAGAGACCCATTGAGCCTGTATATTTTCATACTCATGGGGAAACCCTTAATAGGCTTATTGAAAAGGAAAAATCGGCTAGGAAAATTCATATTCCTTGCAATAAAGAAAGGTTGCAAATACTTAGGCTTCCAATTTGTCGATTGTATATTGTTGTTTTACCCTCATTCAAGCAGAGTCAAACAGAGTGATAAAATCCTATCTACTCATAAACTGGCCTCAGGGAAGCAAATTAATTAGCATAAATCCAACGTGATTTTTGCCAATACACCTCCACAAGGAAGAAGATAAATTCTTAATGAAACTCTTCCTCTCATACCTTGGTTTTCTCCTTCACTGGAAGCTTAAAAAAGAAATACGGGAAACCACTATTAGTAATTTGAAGCTGAACTTGCCAAAATGGACTCATGGATGGCTTTTACTTTTTGATGCCAACCTCAGCTTACTCAAGCAGTTTTGCAGGTCATTCTGATTTACTTGCTCAAACTCTTACTCATACCAAGTCAGTTGAAAAAGGAAATAATAACGATCCAGAGAATTTTGTTATGGTAATGTGTGGAAGATACTTCTAAACACCCATTAGTAGTGTGATCTGTGATTAAAAACCCAAAAATTGAAGATGGCCTCAACATCAAAAACATCAAGGCACCAAACAATGCCCTGGCAATTGGTGTGATTTTTTTTTTCATTTTTCCGGCTCCCCTTGGGAAAGCATAATCAAAGGTGAGTACATTCCACATCAGCCAGAAAATCTCCTTAATGCTCACTGGAGATTTCTGCTTTCTCTGACATAAAATACATCAGAAAAGGAATGGATTTGTTGAAGGAAAAAGTAATATGGAAAGTTGGCAACAGGAAAAGGGTGCATTTTTTGAGAAGAGCTGGAATGCCGGACAGCCAGTGACCGAGTTAAACCTTTTGGATTTGCAAAAACTTCTTCTAGACAAGGACTTCATTGTCTAGCAGATTATATACATTTGAAAAAATAAACAAGACCTTAGATGGAATAATGAGATAATACCACATATAGGGCCAATATTGCAAAATGGGGTTAGCATTTTGTTGATCGAGCTGAAAAATAGTGTGGCTAGATAATAACACAAGGGAATGAACAATGGCCAGTGCATATAAAATCATTCTCACAAAAATCAGCCTGCTGATTAAAAATTGCCCAAGCTTTGGCGAATCAAAACTTTGCTAATATCAATAATTCATGATGCTCATCCTTCATGGTAAGGTCCTCACAACTGATGCTCTGCAGAGGAAATAATGGATTGAACCCATGTGGTGCCCAATTTTCTTGAAAGCCTCCAAATCTATTGTCCCCTTTTTTAGCCAATGTTCATTTGCTAGTATTGTTTGTGAAAAATTGTCTCCTTTCTTGAACTCCGATATGGTGTCCATTGAAGACAGTATGTTTAGATGGACCAAGCTGAATTATTGCATGGAAATGATAAATGAGCTGCACCATTTTACTTTGGGATTCATTTAATTAAATATATGCTAAGAACGAAACAATCCAATATGTGAAAATATTCAGAGGGACCCACAAATGATCATCAGTTTAATTCAAGCCCAAGTTAGAGGGACAGCAATGGTATACATTAAACACAACCATGACAGGTTTGACTCAACAAGAACAACAGATCTTTAGATAGCTTGTACTTGGAACATTCCATGCTACTATAGGATGCCTAGATTGTGGTCAAAGGATAAACTTCCTGGTTCCCACCTCCTCAGGGGTAATTAGACCTCAAGTTTAATGCCGCCGAAGAATGCAATCCCAGAAAGGCTGGAAGAGGTCTCATTAGAGAGCACAATTGTGAGGTTGTATTATGCTACTACCAAGGCATTGGGAAACAAAAAAATAATATAGCGGAATTACATGCTTTGTTCAAAGGATTGCAATTGGCCGGGGAGGACAGCCTAATTCATTTGCAAATAAAGGATGATTAGAATAAATCTCTTTTTAAGGATCAAACAATTTAAAAAAGGACTATTTGGACCAATCAATTGATCATTTCAAATAAACTGGAAGATGGAGCACTCCCTACAACAAGGTTTTGAAATAAGGCTTTGGCTAGACCACATTCAGCCCAAAACAAGACACTTTAATAAGGTGGTTGTTGCAATTAAGTCAATCAACTGTGATTACAACAATGAAATAAAAACCTCCAAAAGGCACAAAATCGTTCCATTGTAGTTCAACGCTTAGTGGTCTTGGAGAAATCAGCCCACCCTCCTAACGATGACTATGATTAAGCTATCTTAGATATAATGTAGGACTCAAACCCTTAACTAAAGCTCCAAAGCCCTTATTACAGAAAAGTCAAATTGTACATACTTCATGAAGTATGGTCCAATAAATATCCTCCTAGTTGTAAATAAGCCTTCCCGTACTTGTCCTCTCCTAGCACTTTCTAGTGTATTATGATGTATTCTCGAGTCCCATTGGCCTACTTTTGGTCGTTCGCAGACATTAATATAATTTATTTATCTGTTTCTTTCTCCCTTAGCTTTTCCACCTACTAACTTTTATACCTAACAGGGTAGCACAAGCAATAAAACGTTGAAGGTCCATGTTTTAGTTAATCCCCACAATATAGTCGTTAGTGTTCATTACAGCCACTATAGTCGTTTCCATGTTTTCATGCTCACTAGGAGTGTGCACCTGCTTAATCTTGACACTCAATCCACTTTGTTCTTCTTTAAGTATGCTAGCTTTTGTCCCCTCAATGTAAATAAAAATACCCGTTGAATAGGTATATGTCCATAACTAACACCCACATCCCCTTTATTCAAGCTGAATTGAGACCCATTCCTTTGTGGCTGTATAAAAGTCAAAGAAAAAATGCCTCACTAACCCAAGTTGGATATGCCTCTTTAGTGCATTTTGGAATTGCTTCTACCGTTCTACGACTCTAAAATCCTCATTCATTCAAAAAATCAATCCCGCATTCGTTGGAAGGCTTAGTCCACCACAATATATAAACTCAATACATCATGATCGTTATGCCAATGGGGGTGATGCCACAATGAAAGTAGCTATTCTACTAACATAATGGATGATTGGTTGCGGGATGAGTATGTTTGCTTGCTCGTCTTTCCCACTGTCCTTTGGGGCTTTGTAAAAACCGAGAAAATTCCATTTAGATATCTCTAAAGACATGGCTTACTACCTCAAGTCAGATATGTCTCTTTAGTGCATCTTGGAATTGCTTCTTTGACTCTCAAATGCTCAAATCATTCATTCTCTCGCTATATACTCCCGTCAGTGTCTTTTTCCTTTTCATTCATAACCACAGACTTGCTAATTAGCTTCTATCCCCCAAAGTTATGGTCATGACCCCTTACTTTTTCCCTCTACAGGAATAAAACTTGAAGGTTTTGGAGTTGTCGGATACACCAAAGACGGACATGGAGAAAGATGGGGTTGTAAAGCACTAGGAGTGCACCAGAAACACCAAAATCTGCTCCACATCATCTATTCTAGTTGATTATTTCTCACTGGCATCACCTTTTTCAACCCAAGCAGCATTAAGCTGAGCATAAGTATTATAGATACTCTTTTGTCTTTTTTTGTTACTCTCAAAGGCTTTCATATCATGGAACAAACATCTCCATTAATAATAGCTATTGGTCCTCCTTGTAGCCTCGGGGTACGTCTTGGGACCATTTTTGTGATCTGTGCAGAGGCACTCGAGTGAAAGTTGTGTGCTTAGATCTGAACATTTACTTGCAACGAGTGCAAATCTCTTGATTAAGATTAGAATGAACGCTGAGCGACTTTGATTTTGTATCTCTTACCTAGCCATGAAGAGGCTTTGACATCAGGGGTAAGGGACCTTGGACACTAATTGACCGGACGATGAGTGCTTTTTGAGAATACAAACCTCTTTAAAGGCTGCCATGTGGATTTAGTATGAAAAGATCCCCTTCTTCAGCATTGACTGGGACCCAGTCAGTCTTAAATGTATCTGTAAATTCCCATAAAAAACAGCAACTAATTATAACTTGTCTTCGAAATTCAATTGGTATGCCAGATTAATGGTGAAAGTGATGTAAATCTTTCTAGTAGGCTGATGAATTAAACCAGTGGTTGCTCCATTTAGTGTCATCAACCCTCAAAAACCATGAAGTCTTGCACTGACAGATATTTTCCATGAATGGCAAGGTAAATGGTAGACAGGTGGTGAATCTATAAAATGTGGCATTCAATGGTTTAATATGGGCTTGATGTTTTTTTCCCTGTATTACAAAGTGGTAAGGAGTTAGGGGGGATTAGGTTGTCTAGGGTGAGCCTTAATGGAAAAATTGGCAACAAGAAGTAGTATGTTGAGCTTTATGTTAATAGCTAAGTTACCGAAACGTTTTGGATACGGGAGCGGCAACGGGGTATCCGATACGCGGAAACGGCAAATTTTTTTTTGACCCCGGATACGGCGTAGGATACGGCAGTACAAAAACTATATAAAAATTAAAAAATATATAAATTTCAGCCTTCTAAATAGGAATTTAATTATTAACCACATATTATGCATATGAAAGACAAGATAAAAGACAAGTTATAAGCTAAATAAGTGAATAACCACAACAAACAAGCTAGGATACCGATAAAACTTAGAAACATAAAAACTTAAAAGTTAAATTAAAATTTAAAATACTTAAATCAAACACAATGTGAATGTCATGAATCCCATGATATATTAAATTCAATCATAGATCAATATTCAAAGCTCAAACTATCTTTCATTGTCAATATTCATCATATTCCTCTTCATCAAGAGGATCAAAACCAGCTACATCATTATCATTATGTGGTTCATTAGAACCACATGGGCTCGAACCACTCGCACTAGGGCCACTGCCAGTTGCACCCCCTTGTGCATGTAGGTCTCGTGGTGCCACATAACTCGTCTCATCATCATATGCTCCATGGTGGGAAATGGAAGCATCCAAGTCAACTATCTCTGGATCAATGTCCCAATGTTTTGTTGACCCTTCCTTGTACTCTGGCTGCTTGTGGGATAAAAGACGCAAGTTGAAATGTATGTATACCAAATTTTCAGCCCTTTTAGCCCCCAATCTGTTGCGCTTTTGTGAGTGGATGAAATTATACGTACTCCAGTTGCGCTTAGAGGAAGATGAACTTGCAACCTATTAAGGCAACCCAAACTTCAAAGTCAATGCAAAGTTCAACTTCAGATTTAAACACTCAAACTTAAATTTTAAAAAACTAAAAGAAAAGAGAATAAAAAAATTAAAAACTTACCTATGCCAAGACCTTGATTGCAAGAGGTTGCAAGTAAGCCGATGAAGTACCATGGAGGTACCACCACATATGTGCATCCATCTTGTATTTGCTCCGAAGAGCGAGAAGGCTATGACCCATTTCTGCTATGAAATTGCCAAACTCTACCATAACCTGGTCTTGGGCCTCAGGATCAGGGAAGAGCCTAGCCAATGCCGCCATATATCCCTCACTGACTTCCGCATCCCTGTATGGTGCTACCCTCCCTGGCAAGGAAAGGATCTCTGTGCTATAAAATCTAGGAGTCAATGCAAAAGCTAGTAGATGTAATGGAGTGGTCATTTTGTTCCACCGCTCAATGAGGATTGACTTCACTTGTTTGAAAAATATTTCCTCGGGATCTTGTTCTTTTGCATTTATGACGGCTTTTATCTTCTCAATCATTGAGTTGATGCCATCATATATCTCTCCTAGACATGGTTGATCCGTGTCAGTAAACCAGATCATGCTCATAATGGGCTCCGTAAAACTCAACAGATAACCCACTCTATCCCACCAAGAGTCCTCTAAGATCAAGTTCTTCACTTTTTGAGCCCCTTGAGTGTTTGATTGCCTCCATACAGACCAAAGATTGGATGTTACCATCCTCATGAGTGCCTCTCGCACCTTCACTAGTCGTTTCAAGACGATTGTGTGTGATGCAAACTGAGTCTCAGCAACCTAATAAGAACGAGGAACAAAAATTAAAAATAAAATTTAAATTATAAAATTGAAAGCTAAAAGAATACTAAAAAACTTATATTAAATTTTAAATTAAAAAGAAAGAAAGAAATAAAGCTTGTCCTTACCTTTAGTAGCTCCAACTACGAGAATGATCTAAAAATGCCCTGTGACATGTGGTGGTTGGTGACAAACATTAGGATTTCTTCAGCTTCTGCATACACTTGCTGGATCCACGCTATTTTGTTTGCCATTTTCTTTAGCATTAAATTCAATGAATGCACAACACAAGGTGTCCAAAAAATATGCCCATACTATGCCTCAACTAGCATCCCCGCAGCTTTGCAATTTTTGGCGTTGTCTGTTATCACTTGGACAACATTTTCAGGCCCCACTGCCTCAATGGACTCAAAGAGAATGTTGGCTATGAATTGAGCATCCTTCACTTGCCCCTCACAATCAACCGCTTTCAAAAACATTGCCCCCTTAGGGCATACTGCAATCACATTGATTAAAGGGCGGTTTCTTGCATCTTTCCATCCATCAGAAACAATGGACACCAGTTTTGGTCCATGAGTCCCTAATTGGTTGCAAGGAGGTTTCCACATATTTTTTTTGTCTATCCAAAAGGGTGGTGCAGATCTTCTCATATCCTGGTGGTTTATACCCTTTTGGTGCCTCATTGATGGCTTTCACCATCTCATGCCAATAAGGTGATCCACAACATTAAAAGAAAGACCATTAGCATATACACACCTTGCAATGCATTCATCTGTAATCTCCCTGTTCTCATTCTTCAAGGCCTTTTCCAATGGCCCTTTTGTCTTACTTGTCTTTCGTGCAAGGGAAACATCCTCATCTTTGGAGATAGGAGCCACAAATGGATGTGGCATGGCCACAATTGGTGATCCACTAGGTGATGGAGCAACTGGAGGCCTTGCTGAACGAGATGAACCTCCTCTTTTGGCCAATGGATGACCCACTCTCATAGCCACTTTAGCCTCTGCATCCTCCTGCTCTTTGATATATGCCAAAACATTTGCTTTTAGCACCCAACATTATTCCTCCCCCTACATACTCTTATACAATTACCCGTTATGGCACACAAATGGCTTTTCACCCTACTGTAAGAGCCTTTGAATAGTCCATCACACTCATTGCATTTCCATTCAAAACAACCACCACCTGCAAGTTGTTGAACTATTGTTACGTGCCTCCATAACGGTGAATTTGGGTCAAAGTCTTTGGCCAAAGATTGCCCAAAAGAAGCATAACTTGTTGCCATTGTAGAAATACCTACAAGGTTTTAAAAAAAAATTAAGCAAAGAAAACAATGGCATGCAATTGCATTGTGATTGAACAATGAAAATTAAATAAATTAAATGGAAAGAGCAAAATAAAAATGAACATAAGCAAAAAAATGTAATGTGTGAAAGATTAAATAATAAAAAAAAAAATAGAGGAACAAGGCTAGAAATTAAAAAAAAAACTTACCTTCACTTAGTAAACCACAAATCAAATCCTTCACAAATCGTCCTTTGCAGCTCCCCACACTCCTACAAGCTTAGCAATAGCTCCTCACACTCCTACAAGCTTAGCAATAGCTCCTCAAACCCTAGACAAGCACAATGCAATTTTGGAGAGCCACAATGTGAGTTTGTTTGCTTTATGTTTTGTTTGTGTGTTGTTCTTTTGTTTTATTGTTTAGAGGTAGCTTTTAGGTTTTAGATTAGAAGAATTTATAATTTTTTATTGTTGTGCGCCTTTAAAAACATTAAAAAAATTAAAAAAAATTAAAAAAAAAAACGTTTTTTCCTAGGCGGGAGCGGGCAGGGGCTGCGGAAATGCCCGGGTACGGCACAGGCCGTACCCGTGCGTTTCCACAGCCCTTGGCCACTCCCTGGCCGCTCCCATAGGCGCTCCTGCACCCGCTCCCGCTCCCAGACGCTCCCGCTCCCGCTCCCGCTGCCTGTATAGGCGTTTCCGGTAACCTAGGTTAATAGGTCAAAAATCTCAAATTTTAAGGGGTCTTGACCATAACTTTAGGGGATAGAAGATAATTAGCAAGCATGTGATTATGAATGAAAAGGCAAAAACACTTAAGGGAGTATATAGCATGAGAACGAATGATTTGAGTATTTTAGAGTCGTAGAAGCAATTCCAAGTTGCACTAAAGAATGAAAGAAAGAACAATATTTTATTAATGTCTAATAATGATCGAAAGTAGGTCAACGGGACTCGAGGATACAACAGTTAACAGTAGAAAGTTCTAGTAAGAGAGAATCCTAGAAGCAAAATAAAGGACTGAAAGTACATAAGACAAAATAAAGCAGTGGGCCACTAACATTGGAGGCAATGAAACTGATACAGCTCGCAATGAAGGGCGAACAAGAGCCCCAAAAGCATGCACCAATGAAGACTAAAGAGACATATCCGACTTGGGGTAGTAAGGTATGCATTTAGAGGCATTTGAACAGACTTTGTTTTGTTTTTTTATGAAGCCACAAAGGAGGAGAGGGGGAAGGCTGAACAAGCAAACATACTCATCCTGCAACGAATCAACTATTATGTTAGTAGAAGGGCCACTTACATTGTGACATCACCGCCATTGACATAAGGATATCTTCTTTACCCAAAACTGCTTGGTAAGCTTTATTCCTTGGTTGATTTCCAGGTGCCTAAATTTTTGCAGCTCCAACATACCCATCCCACCACCACAAGAATTGACAATTTTCCATCACATCCCCAATCTCCCAGCAACATTTGCCTCCTCCCACAGGCTGCTGTCATTTTAGGGTTGCACAAACAAAAGTCAGTGAAATAGGGTTCCTCCAATGCAGCATCATCCAAATCCACACAGTGATTTCCATGTGGGCCCTCCTGGTTCTAAGTTCTAACTACATGTAAGATAAGATTAGAGTTCAAGTGGATTTATTCAAGGCTGTCAATGGCCTGGAGGGAAGTATTCCTTTCCTTGGAAGTGATATTGGAGAGCATGGGATTAGTTTCACTCAGCTTGAGAATTGTATAGTTCACCTTCTCCCCTGTATCCAAAACCAAGACAATTCCATTCAGAACCAAGATGATAAACTATTGAACATGTCACGCAGAATAAACACTATCAGCAGCCCTGAATTCAATCTATTGAGAAAACTCTCTTGTATGATGCCGTAAAGAAAAGATTGGATGAGTTTATTCAGGAAGGTACGGAGTCTCAGTTTGCAGCCAAAAACGTGCCACTCAGGATGAAAGCTCTAGTGTTGTGGTGACACAGGCCTCTCATTGGAATGTTCCTCTTGATAGGCCTAGAGCTTGGATTCCTGATTTCTCATGGACTCATGCCGAGCCAACGGAAGAGGGAGTTTATGCTGTGGTTCTAAGTGAAACCTTTGGGTTATGGATGATTTTGCACTCCATTATCATACTCATCTGTTCAATCAATTGCCCTTACATTGATTAAAAAGTGTAGGTGGTTACAAGTACTGCTGCAATTATGTCTTTCTGTCATGTTTGTATCTATTGTGGGCTGTAATCAGTCTCAATTTAGGAAAGGAGGGTCTTGGCTTGTATATGCAAATTTCACTTCTAAACATACTGGTGCTATCAAAGTGTAGTAGGAAGAATTTTGAGTGGTTGAAAATTTGAAGGTAATGAATATGCTTTTTCTTTTGAAGATTCTAGTTCCATCTTGATATTACAGAAGGGATTCTGAAAGAGATGTAATTCTCCTCTTTTTTGTTAATATACATACTTGACTTTTATAAGAAAAGGGAATCTGACTAGAGCGTAGCTACCCGTTGTTTGTGAATATTAGACTCTTCTAACTTATTTTTGAATTTAGTGCAAAAGATCTTTGAGCTGATTGATATTTTTTTTTGTTGCAGCTGATCCTGGCGACTATTCCTCTTTCAAAACAGGAGCCAGCTTCAAGCATTGTGACAGATAAGAATATCCAGTTATTGTTTGAAATGCAGAAAAAGGTTAGGTTTCACATTTAAAGAATGTAAACGTTACTGGTAGTTTTTTTTGGGTATGGGTAGACAGCATTGAAACTTTTTCTCGGAAGTTGACTAATAGATATATACTGGATAAATAAGTCTTATGGTAGTCTGAAATGCTATTTGGGTGTTTCTGGTAAAAGCGTTATTGATGACTCAATTATTAACAATAATTTACCAGATTACGAGTTGGAAACCTTATTGTTCTTACATGGCTAAAGAAGCTAACATTTTCTCAGTTAAGTTACTGGCTAATTTCTTGCTGTTTTTTTGGAGCATCAGGTTGATGGAATGCGTGGAAACTATTCTGGAACACTAGTATCTCTTAAGGATATTTGCTTGAAGCCCGTGGGTTCTGACTGTGCCAGTGAGACTATTTTACAAGTATGTTTTTTTCCTGGAAATTATCTGTAGAAAAACAAAAGCATTATTGCAATATCCGTTGGAAAATAAGCTGTTTTATTGAATATTAGTTTTTGCTTTGTTGTTTTCAGAAATATCCACAATTAAACATTGAAGCATGTTTCAAACTAGCTGCTCTCCATTATAGTGCTTGCAAGTTGAATGATCTTAAGTGTGCAGGCAGCAGGCACATGCCTGTGTGGGTGCATGCATATGTGGGCAGCGCATGTGTGCATGTGTCGAAATTTGTGTGCATCATCTTTAGACCATCCACGCTTAATACTTCAAACTTTTTTAAGCATCTACTCATACGACAATCATCATCGGCATGCATTTTCATAAAGATCTGTGCATGCATGCACCTGTTATGTAATATTCCTATTATAAATTTGTTCAATATTCTTATTTTTTGTAATTTTTCTGAGTATCAATGCTGATATAAACCCTAAATAATAATAAATCACTGATATATGCAAAACTGAAAATACCCAACTGCAATATTTATATATATATGTTGAATATGATTTTATGACATCAAACCCTAATCTGAAACTGAATAGAAAGCATGAAAATTGAAATTTCTGTGAAATCCTAGCTGAAAAAGGATTTCTAGAAGTATGGCACCCTGTTGGAAGGTACAGCAGACCCCCAACACAAATAATAAATCCCTGTGAGTGTGATGTCAGCAGAATTTTCCCTGAAAAGAATGACGCCAAGGTTGGAAGTGTACTGTAGGTGGTACAACGGACTATAATTGCAGGTACAACAGTGAATAATGATGTGAATATTGATGCCGTGTATAGTGACGTGAAGCTGAAATGTCACTTATAGAGAACATTTTATTATTTTTTTTGAACTATTGCAGCCCCATACACAACCATAAATCAGCCTATCTATACCTGTGTGATGGATTTTCTCTGACTCTGAAAGCTCTAATGTAATCCCTTGATGAAATTACCAAATGGGTGTGAGGGTTTTCGTCCCCAAGCCCCGACACATGAGGGTTTTCGTCCTTTGCATTAAAAATGGAAGTTGCTGCCCCAAACTTGCAAAACAAGTGATTGTGAAATTGTTCGAATGATTGAATCATTCAATTTTTCCAATCAATTTTTTTAATAAGATCTTTTTCATCCAAAATCCTAAGAGTATTTAAAATTACTTGCAATTAGATATTCACCTTTTTTTCATCCTCATAATTATTAATTGCTTTTGGCCATTTAATTAATATTTTCGTTTTGGTCTCTTTTAATAATAATACACTAAGTGTCCTTTTTCCAAGTTATAACTTAAAGTCCCTTTTTGGACAACTTAATGAATTATTATTATATTATTTCCCTTCTTAATCCCCTGCTTAGCCTACGGGGAATAAAAATAGGCTTTAGGTCTTCCAATTTAATTAATTTGAGAAAGGGGACATTCCAGTCTGTGCTTCCCAAATTGCTTGCCCTCAAGTAATGCTTGAACCATCGTGCAAAAACCAGGTTCCCAAACTAACCTTTCTCTCTCTTCCAGTCCTCCATGTGAGGTAGTTAGCTTTTGCTACGCTACTCTGATGTAATGATGAAATGGAAGCCCTGTACCCAATGATGCTTCTCCAACAACCTCCATGAGTGAACCCATGATAGCTGAATCATGAATCAGCTGTGATCTATTGAGAGTACTACCAAATGCAACACTCTCCACCCTGAAGTACTACCTTCTCCCCATCTGATTGGAATTTCAGCTCCATAGTTCGGTAATTCTGTGTGAATTCCCCAAGGGAATATAACCACTGCACACCTAAGACCATCATAGGCTGTTTTACGCCCACCACATAGAAATTATCATGCATCATGTGACTGCCAAGTGTTACCTCTAACTGCTGAATTCTCCCGGTGCAAGGAATAGTAGAGCCATCAACTACCATAACATTGAACCCATCAAAGTTCTCCGTTTTCAATCCTCTTCTGGCTACTAATCCCTCTATGAAATTGTGGGTTGCCCCACTGTCAATCAACACTGTGATCTTGTGCCCATGCAACACTCTACAAACTTTGAAAGGATAATATTGTGTACCCGAAAGTGATCTTAGTAATAAGAGTGGCTAGGGTGCCTCTTGAGCTACCTCCTTTTTTTTCCAGTTTAGGTTCCTTTGCTTCTGTCTCATCATTTAATATCACCTCTATGGAGTGTACCTGACCTCACCCAAGACATCTATGACCCGGTTCCCATGGATCCTTGCAAGTAAAACAAAGTTTCTTCCTTTTAAGCTCGTTTTTGGTCTCGATATCATTCCCTAAACCTAGGGGCAACTCTTTCTGTGAATTCCCTGTTTGCTGGAATAGCTTTCTTTGCTGCCCATTTGGAGGTGTTCTTTGTTGCTCTATAGCTGATATCTCTTGGTGTTCATTAGGTACTGATTTTGGCCGCCCAATAAATGCTACCTTTTGCTGTCCTAAGGGCAAAAACTTCACTTTTGGGGCTGATATTTCCAGATCCAAATCCTTTTTAATGGCTTCTTGAAGACAAGTAAGATTGAAAGCTTTCACTAATCCTCTAAGTGGTTCAACTAAACCCTCAACAAACAATACCACGAGCTTCCTTTTTGTCACATATGGTACCATTATTTATAACTTTTGAAAATTAGCCACATAGTCATCTACTGAATTGATTTGTTTGAGTTGAGCTAACTCCTGAAAATGAATGTCCGGATCATTTCCATCGAATCTCTTTATTACCCTGGTACTAAACTCACCATATGAGTAGATGTGATTTTGTTCTTGTGTTATTAGCCCATGGTACCACCACTCATGTGCTATGCCTTCAAGATGAAGGGTGACCAATTTGATGGCTTCATCTTCCATCATTGTCCTGAGTGATAGGGAAGTGTCCAACTTCTGTATCCAAGAGCGGGCTTTACACTTACTGTGTCCAAATTCGCGAGTCCATTTGTTGGAACAATGTGTCAGTTGTGTTGTCATTGATGTCAAATCCATTGATCTAGGCATGCTGGCTAGGTGATTTAGGCATGCTGGCTAGGTGACCTAGGAGTCTCTGTGATGCAAATAAGAAGCAAAGGGAGAGTGCAATAGCAGGCTTCTCACCTCAAGGAGTTAGTTTTGTATGTTGGTCAGAAATGGACTTGATAATTGACAATGTTCTTGGCTGCAAATGAGATTGGTCTGGGCTCTACAGGAAAACCCATGGCTAAATACCACTTGGGATAGGTAGAGGTATGTCTTGTTATGCTTCATGCCAAATTTAATCAGATTCTGAAATGGGAATTTTGAGATATTGAAGTTTTTCTAAAACAACTGTTTTGGAAAATGCATTTTGAGGCTCCTGGCTTCTTAGCGTTCAAACAAAATTTTATAGTCTCCTTCAAATAAATCATAGAAGGACTTTTTGGAGTAAATTGGCATAAAAATCTTGTGCAAAAAGAATTTTCTCAAAAGGAGGTGTGGTTGAAAAGTTATGAGCGTTTTGGTGGAGCAGTTTTTCTCTCTCCTGGGATGTGCACCAAATTGATAAGAGCAAAAAGGTGTAGTTGGACTCCTAGTCTTGTTTAATCATTTCCAGAGTATCTCCACAGTCCATTCATGGTGTTTCTTATGCTCAGAAAGTAATTGAAGGTTTTGGTTCTTGAAGGTACATGTTGTTGCCTATGTCATTGTTCTTGGTGTGAATGCTCCAGGTATGTAAAGGTTCTAACTGCTGTCATTGGAGTTATTGCTCAAATAGGTGTCAGACTTCATCTACAGGCACTTGTCAATGAGTTTGAGCATCTACAAGCCCTTTTGGTGTGGTTAGTGGTATGATATCTGATAGCTAATACTGTCCTGAAGAGCCTTGATTAAATGCAACTTAATCTCTGCCCCAAGAGTCTTAACTTCAGATTCAATGCATTGATCCGTTAATGACATGGATATAGGAGCAAATATAAAACAATGGACAAGTTTATGGGTGTGAGTTCATTTGTTTGGAGAGGATAAGCTTGAAGGTTTAGTCTTCCTAGACTCAGGGATGTAAAATGAAGGTTCCCACTGTCTTAATGGAAGGCCATGCCAAACCAAGATCTTTGTCAGTCCTTGTGAGACCTGTACCACCTAAAATTGAAGAGTTTCAAGGTCTACATCACTCATATTGAAGGCATCTACTTGTTTGGAGAAGTGACCAGTTCTTCATCAAGTATTCTTGTTCTAAGTCACATGTACAGTCTGATTTTCAACATTGGCATGCAAACAATGCTTCAGATTATGAAAGCCCTGTCAATTTTATGACTCTCATCTTGTTGTCAAGAAGGAAATATGTTATTAGAACCTCCTGAAGCTTTCACACTCAAATTTTGTATACAAATTTGATAAAGAAATGGATCTATTCGTCCTATTGAGTAGAAAACTGTGCACAAACCCTCTCCTAGGGTTTCCATGGAGGTTTTTAGACGTGGTAAACATTATATCCATCAAAAAGCAACAAAGTTTGGACAGTATCTCTGTATTACCGATATAAACCTATTACAAAAAGCTTTGGATCAAAAGATAACGTTTTGGATGAGATCTTCTTCACAGTTGTTTGGATCCTTCATGCTCAGTTTACAGAATTAGTTCATTTGTGCATTCTCAGGAGTTCTTGAAGATCTTGATTGAAATTTTTTCGAAGGGCAGTCTAATAAGAGGTTATATGAAGGTTGAAAATGATCTCTTAACCGTGCCTGAGCTCGAAAATCTTCATGTTAGAAGCTTGAATTCATCAAAGTCTGCAACAATGTCAGTGAACTGTGAAAAACAATGTCTTCTCCATGTCCTGAACCTTGGTCAATTTCAATGCTTTAGATATTGGTTGCTTGGGATAATATAGGAGTTTCAGAGCTCTGCAAACATTCATGTAAGTATGGATAAGCTTTTTTGTTTTGAAAATTCTCCAAGACTCAGCTCAGTCTGTGACTTAAAGGATGTAAAACAGGCTATATGACTTGATACTCTTGTATTGAACCACAAAGCCAAATCTTCATGGTTGCATAAGGGAGTTGAAAAGCATTGAATGGTTTCAAATGCTTGAGATAACTTAGGAGTACGAAGGAGAAGACTGAGAGTCACATCTTTCTCTTATTCACAAGTTGCAAAATCTTTTGGTTTGGTTTGATGTTAGTGAAAAGAGGAAGTCAAAAGGAAAGCGGGGGTTACAAGAAGATGAAGCAAATGATACATAAAAAGAGAATTGGCTGGAACTTCAAAAAAAAATTGTAAAGTGAGAAAGAGAAGAGGAATGGTCAGAAATTTTGTCAACAAACAAAGGGTCAGACTAAATGAGTGAAGTCAAAGAAGTTGAAAAGTTTGCGAAACATGGAAAGCCAATTGAATGGGGTACAAAAGGAAGATGAGTTTGTCTTGCAAGATGTTGATGAAAACCCCCTTTTTTTTCTTCTATTGAAGAACTCTTTGCTGCAAAGCAAAACCTCTTGGGCATAACCCAAAACCCCTAGAAGATTCTTCTAGGTCTGTAGCTGGTTATAATGGATTGTAGGAGATGAAGTTCTTGTAATGACAAATTGTTGAAAAAGAACAGTCTTACTGTTTTGTAGTGAATGTCATGTTGACGAGCTCTTGTTTTGTGTTTTGTAAATTGTTGATAAGGATCAATTCATTGTACTGTATTCTCAATATTAATAAAGAAAAGCTCTGAGTTTGTTCTATGTTCTTGTCATGTATGCATATCAAATTGTGATCAAGCACTGGTATAAGTTATTCATAAATTGTATATTCATTGTTTGAAGTAGAAAAGAAAAAGTTTTATTCAAGGACTGATTCACACCCCCCTCCCAGTCCCTGTCAATTCTAACACATCAGACGTAGGAAGTGTCAACTTCCATAAAGCCTGTTGCAGGTCTCTTTGATTTGTTTATGGCCTTGGTCCACCTCTGTTTTTTTTCAAATTCATGAAATTAGTAAGAGATACAGCTTCCCTGATTTCACTTGAAAGGACCTTGTATTCCTCATAATTGGCTGCAATGTCTTCAGCTACGGAGAGTTGAATTTCCACTTTTGCAATTGCTTCTTCCCTATAGAGGAAGCTAGGTTGGAAGGGCCTGGCAATATAGCCAATGGTTTTCCTTTGAGTGCGTTGATTATTTTTCACCCCTAAAGAACTCTCCTCACCATTGTGAGCTCTTTCCATATTTGTATTCTGCATGGTGTGGACTAATTGAGCCATCATGTCAGCGAACCATTCCTAGCCTTGCACAAGCCTAATTGTACAAGCCTCAAATGGATCATTGTTACTGTTACCCATAGCTTCTTTTTCTTTTCTGGAAACTGCAGGAACTTGCTGCCCCAACTTGCCCTCAAGCTGATCTAGGCCCTTTCTCCTCTCTCTCTTGTAATACCGGAATTCTCAGTCAGTTCCATGTATGAAGTTGACTCAGAATTTTTTTATTATCTACAAGGTGGCAAGAAAACTGGCTTTGATATCACTCTAATATCTCTATTATAATTTTTTTCAATATTCTGATTTTTTTTCTTCTGAGTATTTTGTTTGATGATTAAACGCTTTTGACTGGAGCTATGTACCAGGGGGTTGAGGGCCCCAACCATACAAAATAAAAGAAGAGGAAAGAGGAGGAAAGGAAATAGAAAGCAAAGGGACGAAAGAGGACCATGGAATGGAAGAAGAGCTGATAATAAAAGACCAACTGAGTAGAAAGAAAGCAAGATGTTTTCCTCTTGAGTATTAATGATGATATAAACCCTAAATAATAATAAATCATAGAAATATGCAAAATTGAAAATATCCAACTGCAATATCTATTCAAATATACTAATATGAATTTATTGCATCAAATCCTAACTTGAAGCTGGATAGAAAGCATGAAAATTGTTTTTTTTCTTTAGCCGTAGTTGAAAGAGCACTTCTGGAAGTATGACACCCTGCTGGAAGGTACGACAAACTCGTGGCAGCAATAATAAATCCCTGTGGGTGTGATGTCAGCAAAATTTTCCTTGAAAAGAATGACGCCAAGGTTGGAAGTGTATTGCAGGTGCTACAACAGGCCATAATTGCAGGTACAATAATGAATACTGACACTGTGAATAGTGACATCAAGCTGAAATGTTACTTCTGGAGATTATTTTATTATTTTTTTAAACTATTGCAGCCCCATACATAGCCATAAATCAGTCTGTCTGTACTTGTTTGATGGATTCCCTCTGAATCTAAAAAATCTGGTCTAATCCCTGGATGGAATTACCAAATGGGTGCGAGGGTTTTGTCTTCAAGCCTTGGCACATTAGGGTTTTCATCCTGTGCGTTAAAAATGGAAGTTGTTGCCCCAAACTTGCAAAACAAGTGTTTGTGAAATTTTTCGAATGATTCAATCATTCGATTTTTCCAATCAATTCTTTTAATACACTCTTTATCATCAAAAACCCTAAAAGTAATTAAAATTAATTTTAATTAGATATTCACCTTTTTTCCATCCTCATTATTAATTACTTTTGGCCATGTAATTAATATTTTCTTTTTGGCCCCTTTTAATAATAATACACTAAGTGTCCTTTTTCCACGTTATAACTTAAAGTACCTATTTGGACAACTTATACTATATTATTTCTCTTTTTAATCCCCGTGTCCCATCCGACAGGGAATAAACATAGGCTTTGGGTCCTCTAATTTAATTGATTTGAAAAAGGGAACATTACATGTTGCAACTTGCAGCAGGCAGGCGCACATGTTCAATACCTCTATAGTATCCCTGTTTAATGGTTTAAACTCTTTCAAGCTTATACTCCTACAACAATCATCATTGTGTATTTTCCGAAAGATGTGTTCGTTATCCTTATACTATCCTTGTTTAATGGTTCAACCCTTTTAAGCTTATAAACCTACAACAATCATTGCCAATGTGTATTTGTGTAAAGATGCTATAGGGCTTTGGCAAGGTATGAAAGATTTGAGAAATTATATCTTTGTAGTTGTCAACATTACGAACAGAATTATGAGAAGGTCATTGCTTTACTCTTTTGAATATTTTTAGAAACACTATTACCAAGATTTGAACTAGTCAACAATTTTTTTTGTTACAAAGCAACGGCCTTTGTTTCTTGTGCATATAAATTCTTTTCTATATCCCAAGTTTCTTTTGTTTGTATGTTTGTGTCTATGTGCATATTTGCATGCACGTGCATGTGTGGACATGCTTGTGAGTATGTGTGCGCACTCATGTGCGTGGGTGTGCGTGAGAGATAATCTTTGCATTGTACGTCAAGTTCTTTTGAGCTTCTACATCTACAACACTCATCATCAATGTGTATTTGCATAAAGATGCTATAGGAGATGGCCATCGTGCGAATAGTTTGAGAAATTATATCCTTACAGTTCACTTTATCACCATAATTAGAAATCGGTAACTATCAATTCTAAAATTCTCATCAACAATATCAATAAGATTGTAATTAGTCAATTGTGAATTTATTGTCAAGAAAGAGCCTTTGTTTCTTGTGAATTGAAATTCTTTATGCTATCCCAATTTTACTTGGGAGAGGTTAAACCATCTAAATTGTTTGTCAATTCATCAATCGTCGACCATCTAAAAACTTAGAGGTGTTTATTAGTAAGTATTATCCATTTCCTTTTCACTCTTCTTTGTGAACTAGCCGTGGCCTTTTGAGCTTGAGAACAAAATTTTGTCCAGGTTTCACATCTTTTTCTCATCATCTTTATCCTTCCAAAGTTTTTAGATCTAGAGTGCATAACTTTTTTAAAAGCTATTTTTCTTCGAGTTTTGAGGGAGGGGGATAAGATTTGTGGACTACGAAAGTTTTCTCAAATTTTGAGGATGGTATGGGGATGACGAATAACATCTATGTAATTTAAAAATACAAGATACATTAAAAAATGCATATTTATAGCTATTTTATGACATTATTTAATTTATATACATCATTAAACATTCTAAAGAGCTGAAATTCAAATAACATCCATGCTGTGGAACAATGAAAATTGAGCATTGAAATAAAAAATTGAGTTTTTCTAGTATGAATGCGAAATTGCAAAAAAGAATATCTAAATGTTATTTTATAAATGTTCTTCGAACTAATTACAAGTCTAGATTCTATAACAAATACAATTATCAACTAGAAGAGTCTCATATAACAATGAAAGTTAGAAAATTGAAATATAGCAAATTGTATTCATATTTTCAGCCATGACATGTCACAAAATGCTTAAGCTGTAAGCTCAATAATTATAGTCATCCTTAGATGCATATCCCATGATCCCTGGTAGCGTGCTTCATCACTGTTGGACTGTAAATAAGTCGGCTTCTCAAACAAGACCTTAACCAACCAATCCTAGCTCCACTTCCTAGTCCTCAACCTACCTTGGCTTCGCAGACCCCACATACTGTCCTTGTACTCAAGCATCTTGCGATCCATGAGGCACAATGCATTTTTTACGAACAGCTTCTCTTCTCTCCTAGAGGTGAGCATATTCTCCTTGATAGAATAGATATAGTTGTAAGTGAACCAATTCCTTTCAATAGCAGAGGAACTAACAACTGGAGAAAATAAGCAAATAACATGTGTCTGTACCATTGTTGAACCTTTAAGTATCCTAGAAGAAGAGGCAAGAGTACTAGGTGCAGTGGGTTAAGAATGGTTCACACCAAACAAATTCTAAATTTCAGCCTATGCAAATAAAATGTTCTCGCAAGAAGCAACATCATGACCTAGTATATGCAATAATGCTAGTGATGTCCCTTCCAATCAGCATTCCAAGTATTGCTTTTTTAATGGCAAATCCTTGAATTATTGGCCTTGTTTGTGTCAAATACCTGCATATTTCGGCCATCTACAAAAAGTCTCAGAATTCCTCCTTTGGCTGTAGAGGGTAGGGGACTTGTCTCCATATAACATTGGTTAAAAATTCAATGGGAGTGAAGCATGTTTGCTTTCACTCATTGGCTGTAGTGGTATCAAAATATGCAAGCTTGAGAACTTTCTTAGAGCAAACACTTATGTTGAGGATTTGATACCATCTGAAGGTAAGTCTGTGGAACTCAAAATACATGGAGAATATGATTGCAATGGTCGTTTTGATTGAAAATCATACCTGAAAAGATTTTCATCTTCACCAAAATAAACATTCCTATGAAATATCCCTTGTGGGATACAACTCAAAAATGCACAAAACATATATAAATTGCAGCAAAATAAATTCTGATTTATGCATGAAATAACCAACTACGGCAGCAAACTAGTTTAAATTGATATTTCACAAAATACTTGCTCAAAACACATGAAATTTTATAGAGAACTTGCAACAATGATAATAAACGCTAGAAAAATATTTTTAGAATTTTTTGAATAATATATAACTGCCAGAAAATTTCAGAAAGCCCTAGACAACTGGGAATCTTCAAAATTCATCTTTTCAAATACAAGTTATAAAATTCTGAAAATCTGGAAATAACATCTACAAAATATATAGAAATGATCTCAACCTCCAGATAACCTCCAAATTTGAAACTGGACACATGGAAGCCCTAAAAAACACTGCTGCAAATCTGGAACTGAGTAGATAAAACCCTAGAAAATAGATAAAAATTTGAATTTATGTAAATAACATCTACCAATGATATAGAAGAGAGCCCAACCTCCAGATCTAGAAACAAACACTTGGAGACCTCCAAAAAATTGTTTCGGAACCCAAGGACTGTTGTCACCTTAAGGGAAGGGTTGAAAACCCACAATAATGTCTCCAAAATCTGCGACAAAGTCTGTTCTGAATGCTGCAACCAATCTGATCTGCAACCCTTCAAGTTTTCTCCACAAAAATCCTCTGAAACCCCCAAAAACTCCTCCCTAGAATCTCTGAAAAATATCCTAAATATCAGCCCTGAATCAGCTCGAAAATGACAAACTAGGGTCGATCTTTCACCACCGAAGCGTGCCCTACTAGCTAGGAATGAATCTCTCACCACCGAAGCTAGGGTTCCTGCGGGATTTCACTCCACAAGCAATAATAATGCAAACAACAGTTGCTCAGTATCCAAAATGTGTGAGTGTGTAAGAATCAACTCTATCACTCCCCAAACCTCCTTTTATAACTTTTCATTACCTTTTTCCAAGTTGTGAGCTCCATGTGGGACTAAAAGTGACTTAAGTGACCCCAACGAAGATATAAAACAATAAAGTACCATAAGTCATCCCAACGAAGAAATATTATAATAAAGTATTATGAGTCACCCCGCAACAACAAAATATAACAATTATTACCACCAATTCGCCCAACTTAATGTCAACGACAAAATATAACAAAAAGTACCTTAGGGGAGCATCATGCAACCTTTTTTCATGTAAGTCACCTCAAAATACGTGTCCAATGTCAAAACATAATATATAAGTGAAATGAAGGTGCAAACCATACCCAATAACCATCAACCTCACTAGCCCCTTGGGCATGACCAAGGCTAAGACAGATGAAAAGCCTCCTAGGCCATCTGCTCGAAATTGGGGACATTACACCCTATTGGTAGTTACCTTTCTAGAAGACATTTCTACAAGTCTGTATGCTTTTGATTGCTAGCTATAGCCTAATTACTTGGACTTTTGATCCAATTTTCCAATAAATTTATTTGGAACTTGAATATTTATAGTAAACCTAAAGTTATAAAGAAATATACTTTTGATTTCTTTCATGACCAATTCTCTTGTGATGTGATGTCCTGCAACGCCTTGGATGGGTGTTTATTTAGAATGTAGGCATACTATTGCCCCTTGGCATACATTGTCATTTGTATCGCCTCTTGATTCCTTCCCCAGAACTTCAAAATTTCAAAATTTCCACATTATTAGTACATAAAAACATTTTTAAAAGCTAGATTAAACCTGTAAAACTTTAAAAGCTGCTCGGCCTTTGCAAACACCTTACTCTTGTTTGAAAAAAACATGCCTAGATCCTCCTACTATATTCATCAACCAAAAGTAGGAGGTATAGGGTATTTTCATTGGAATGCAAACATCTGCATTTGTATGTCAGAGACAAGTGTCCCACCATGCTTTTCGCTTTGAGAATGCTTTGTTGTCCCATTTCCTCTCCAAATCAGCAAGTTATTGCTCATCTGAAATGAAGGAAAACCAACAACCATATTATTATTAACAAAATGTGATGGATTCTGTTGAGGTTTCCATACCTTTGGTGCCTAGCCCCAAACTCCAAATTAGATGCAGCGGAAAGTTACAGTTATGATGCATTAAAAGCCTCAAACTTGTCAAGACTACACTGTTAGGACATGTGACGATGAAAAGATTGCTTCACTAATCTGAATCATACACCTTACCATGATCAAGTCTCTTTAATTGATGATTCATCCTACAATTTCTGAGGTCTAGGTGATGTTTTCTTGCCAGGCGGCAAACATTTGTGTAGAACTAATGAAGTTCTTTATTTACGAGTTTAACAAAGAACTTACTGTCCATCAATCAATTGCTTGATCACAACCTTAAGGTTGAAGTTAATCGCAATAATGGCAAAAAGTTTTGTCTCATTTGAGACAAATCTAGGATCTCGAAGATTGTTGCATGTGCTTCCGGATTCGGCGAGATGTTTGAGATTGTTTCCATTCACAAAGACAATCAAGCTTTGGCAGCTAATGTACAAGATTCTACAAATCTTTGGCATTGGACATATGGCTGCCTCAACATTGACTTCTTGCTTGTGCTGAACAAGTATAATTTTCCCCGCTCCCCCCGACTTGGGCTTAAGTTTTTTAGCTGGAAAACAAGATAGAGCCAGTTTTGATACTAGTACATATTGGGCAACTGTCCATTGGATATGGTGCACACTGAGCTATGCGGACACACGACTTCTAGAGTTAATGGATTCAAATATTTTCAGCTATTTATTTTTGATTACTCGCGAACGATGTGGGTATACAACTTGAAGTCTAGGGATCAAGCCTTTAAAGTCTTCAAATAGTTCAAAGCTAGTGTAGAAAGACAGTTTGGTCGTCACATTCATGTCGCTTGCTTTGATTGAGGGTGGGAATGCACCGGTAATGAGTTCTCTACATTTTTGATGGCTCAAGGCATTCACCAACAATTGAGTTCTCCTTATACGCTGCAACAAAATGCTGTTGGAAAGAGGTGTGATCGTACCATTATGGAAATGGTTTACAAATATGTTGTACGATTTAAACTTGGACTATCCATATTGGGTAGAGGCTGTTTGCATAGTGGCTTAGTTGCTGAAATGTGCAGCCACAAAGTTTCTCAATGGTATCATTCCACAAGATGCATTGTCAAGGTATTAGCCTTATGTTTCTCATCTTTGTGTTTTTTGTTGCAAAACACATGCATGTTCCTAGGAAGAAGAGAAAAAACTAGACAATAAATACTTGGAATGTATATTTCTTGGGTACAATGAAGAGTTGAAGGCCTATGTAATGTCCCCAATCCTGAGCAGATAGCCTAGGAGTTTTTTCATTCGTCTTAGCCTTGGACATACTTGAGGGGCTAACGACGCTGGAGGCTATTGGGTATAGATGACTTATTACCACATTGCTTTTTTGTTCTATTTTGTCGTTGACATTAAGTTGGGCGACTTGGTGGTAATAATTGTTATATTTTGTCGTTGATGCGGGGCTCATAGTACTTTATTATTTTATTTCTTTGTTGGGGTGACTTATGGTACTTTATTATTCTATTTCTTTGTTGGGGTCACTTAAGTCACTTTTATTCCCACATGGAGCTCCCAACTTGGAAAAAGGTAATGAAAAATTATAAAAGGAGGTTTGGGGGAGTGATAGAGGATTTTGACACTCACATATTTTTTTATTGAGCAACTGCTGTTTGCAATCTTCTTGCTTGTGGAGTAAGATCCCACGGGAACCCTAGTTTTGGTGGTGAGAGATTCATTCCTAGCTAGTAGGGCACTCTTCGGTGGTGAAAGATCCACCATAGTTTTTCATTTTGGAGTTGATTCAGGGCTGTTATTCAGAGATATTTTTCAACGATACTAGAGAAGGGTCTTGGAGGGTTTCTGAGGCTTTTGTGGAGAAAAAATAAAGGTTTTCAGATCAGATTTATTGCAGCATTCAGAGCAGAGTTTGGTGCATATTTTTGAAGACATTTTCATAGGTTTTCAGCCCTTCCCTTAGGGTGACGTTAGCCCTAGGGTTTTGCAGCAACTATTTTTGGAGGTCTCCAAGTGTTTGTTTCTAGATGTGGAGGTTGGACTCTCTTCTATATCATTGGTAGATGTTATTTCCAGAAATTTAGATTTTTATATATTTTTTAGGGTTTTATCTACTTAGTTCTAGATTTGCAACAATGTTTTTTAAGGCTTCTAGGTTTCCATTTTTAGATCTGGAGGTTGGGATCATTTCTATATATTTAGTAGATGTTTCCAGATTTTCAGAATTTATCACTTGTATTTGCGAAGTTATGAATTTTTGAAGATTTCTAGCTGTCTAGGGCTTTCTGAAATTTTCTGGCAGTTATATATTATTCAAAAAATTCCAAAAATATTTTTCTAGTGTTTGTTATCGTTGTTGCAAGCTCTCTGTAGAATTTCATGTGCTTTTAGCAAGTATTTTGTGAGATATCACTTAAAATAATTTCACTGCCCTACCTAGTTATTTCCTGCAAAAATCAGAAAATTTTCTTTGCTGCAATCTCTATATATTTTGTGCATTTTTGAGTGGTATCCCACAATGGATATTTCAGCCTATTGACTCATGGATATTTACACCAAGAAGCTATACGTCAGTACTGCTGAGAAAGGTGAGTCTAGTCCACCTTCCACACCGTCACATGTTTTAGACATTGTTCCCATGTCTCCTTCTGATGATGATAAAGACAATGTTGATGATGATCGTATTAATGATGAGGATGATGGTGACAATGATGATCAACCAAGTCCTTCAGCTCTAACATCCACAAGTATTACACAACTGATGCTCAAGTGGTATATCAATACTCTACGACATACAAAGTTGGATGGAGTCTTAGGCACATCCACTTTAGGGCCAAGAACTCGTAGCATCTCTTGTCGTGAGCACAGTGGCAGATTCTTTTGAGCTCTCAATGGTTTGAGAATTTCAAGAGTCAAAACCTTAGATAGATGCCATGGATCTTGAATATTAGGCAGTGATGAAGAACAATACATGGCAAGTTGTTGATCTTCCAACAGGGAAGTAGCTTATCGATTGTAAGTGGGTGTTTGAGACCATGTACATGGCAGATGGAAGTATTGACAAGTTCAATGCAAGTTTTGTAGCAAAGGGCCACACACAAAAGGAAGACATTGGCTACGAGAATTTTTTTGCTCGCACAACCAAAAGTTATAGACTACCAAAATGGTATCTGTAAAGGCTTCTCAGTTTTAATCAAAGTCCTGTCAAATGGACATAAAGAGTGTTTTCTTGAATGTAGATCTAGAAGAGGAGGTCTATATGACTCAACTAGAGGGATTTTGAACACTTGGCGAAGAACATGAGGTGTGCAGACTCATCAAGTCTCTATATGGTCTCAAGAAGGGTCCTGGAGCCTGGTATATCAAGATCAATAAGCATCTCGTTATGCTATTATT
This sequence comes from Taxus chinensis, assembly GCA_019776745.2. Taxonomy (NCBI): domain Eukaryota; kingdom Viridiplantae; phylum Streptophyta; class Pinopsida; order Cupressales; family Taxaceae; genus Taxus; species Taxus chinensis. Next base: position 525,397,323 of record CM034152.1, read on the forward strand.
GTTTAATTTGTTGTTGGCATATTTTATAACAGCTTGTTTATAACAAACTTGGTTATATGTAAAAAAGTATTGCTACATATGAACTTATATAGATATGTAATTACACATCGGCATTCTACAATGGCAGCTGGGGATGGTGGTGGTGTGCTATGATTTCTACAACATAATAATTGATTTCAACCTTAAATTTGACATCCATTTGACTGTCATTTAGAATATTTTCTTGTCTTGTTGGAGAAATTAATCGAGAAATTGTAATATCTTGGCCATATGGTGGAGTTTAGAGGCCTTTTTTTGGTTGGGAATATTTTTTCAAGCCTGACAGATTGGTGTAGCTAGATTTACAACATTTGTCACCAGTTAGTGGGAATTTGTGAAGAAGGTAATAAATTTATTAATAATTGTGGTATGTGAAAAATCCAAGATAAGGGCCTTGAGATTGTTTTCCCTCAGCATTTTTCAGATCGAAGTATTTAAGATATCTGTAGTACTATTCTTAAATGAAATAAATGAAAATTTTGACTCCATGAAACTTCCAACTCCAATTTGCTTCAAGCAACATTTATGAAACTGTCATAGGTAATCTTTTCTTGACTGTGGGGATTCAACTGCGTCAGTTCTTTCTTATTAAATATGTTTGTAGCCTTATAAATATTTTGACACCTGAACAACCATCATCCTTAGGCTATTGAACCGCATTAATTTTGCCAAGGCAAAATGGGGGATTTATGTCCTAAATATCTCTAGTTGTATACCAATACCTATTTTCCCATCTCCTATCTCTTAGAATGGGCACTCTGAACTTTGAGCATCACAAAGCTGGCTGTAAATGGGTTTAATGAGTTTGCCAATGTTTGGCCACGGTTCTTGGGCCTCCAGCTTTGCCAATTATTTGGCTCTTAACCTGTTCCATAAGTCCTTTCACTGATAAAGCCTTGCAAAAGAGGATGTTGACTCAACTGTCCTTTAAGCAACGCAAAAGTCCAAATGCGTTTCTTCCAAGTTTGAAGAATCATGCCAATCTCCATACTGCCAAAGCAATTGACTACGAACAAACTGCAATGTTTTCCAAATTTGCTTGAGCAGCATGTAGACATGGGTTCTAAACATTCTTCCTCTGCCAAGAACATTACAAAGCATGAAAGGGCCTTGGTTATCTGCTATGCTTGAGGCTATCAAAATTTGTTGCCAAAAAAGGATCTGTGTTAGAAAGCTAGTTCAAACCATCCATTTTCCATTTATTTGACTGATGATGGTTTTGGTTGTTGCCACTAACTGAACCATTACACTCTTGTTCGAGTTTTGGGCCGTATTAAATTGCATACATGCTCACCTATATGATGTTCTGTATTTGATTAGGAGGAGATCATATGATTAGTTGGCTGGTAGACTGGTAGTTAGGCCCAACATTCAGGAGCAGTTCTCAGCTATGTTGCACGGAAATGGAAACAAAAACGAATACGAAACGCGGAAATGGCAATTTTCAAAAAACCTTGGATATGAAATGTTACCGGAAACGTCCGTACAATATATATATATACACTCATTTTATAATTGTAGACCATAAGAGATAATTGATAAAGCACTCATAATATTTTGTATTCATTGAAATTTGAACTTTAGTGAAAACTGAATTTAGCAAGAGAGAAAATGAGAGTGTGATTTAGAATGGACCCAAGAGGTCATTATATAGCTTTTAGGAAGAGTCTTTAGCAAGTCTAGGTAGGTAGATTAGGGTTAGGTTTTTTAAATGCCTTTATTTTTTATTTTTAAAAAAATTTTGATGCTTGAAACTTAAAAACACCGGTGGAAACATGCCAGACGTTTCCGAAAATGCCTGGGACGTTTCCGGAAACGTCTGGCATGTTTTGAAGGCGTTTCGGATCTGTTTTGTGTTTCCGAAACATTTCTACCATGAAACGGGACCCCTTGGGGTGTTTCCATGCTTCTGAGGTTCTCAGAGTAAGACAGTAAAGAAGCCTCCTTTTCTTATACACGCTTGTACAGACAAACCGGTCCTTATGCTCAGCTTTGCATGGCCATTCTTTAGGCTTTCTGTGAACTTGGTCGGGAGTTATTTATAAGAATGATATCAATGGTATCCTATGCTACAATGTTCTTATTTTAGGTTGCTGAGTACTTGTAAATGTGTTCACACACCCTCTGTCTCACATGATTCTGCTCTTGTAATGCCAATGCTTAAAGCTATTACTTTGGGGTTGCTTAAATATCTTAACAGATATAATTTTGAAGAGTTGTTTCTGTTTTATTTGTTTCTCAATCTTTTATTTTTTTGTAAGAACCTAAACGTAAGGAAAACACTTAACAGAATTTACTACTTCTAGTTCCTTTGCTATGGAACTTATGGATGTTTGATGATTCTCCTTTTTCTCACAATGTTATATTGATCGCTTGTGATGTATCACAATTGTTCTATTCTTTGCAAGAACAAATACTTGTGTTATTTAATTTTTTTTTAACAAATGGGTAAACATCTAGTTGCCATTCTTGACTGCTTCTGTATAAGAATTTCTCTATTGTTATATTGAAGTTCTAGGTTCAGCATGAAATTATACGATGATGTATTTCTTATAATATATATGCTTCAATAAATGTGATATATGAACATGGATCATTGTGCAGTATTATAAAATGAAGACAGACCTGTTTGATCAGTATGGCGGTTCTTCACATGCAAAGTTTTGTTTTGAGGTATGTGTCATATGGAAATCGTAGTATCAACTAAATCTTGTGAATTTAGTGGTGCATTTAAGATGGAAATCGATAATTTCATCTGAAAATTGGCATGTTTCTTGCTAAATTGCTTCTAATGATGACAGTGACTTTTCTATATGATGGTCTATTTTACATAGTTATAATCTGAAGTGACTGTAAGGTCTTGATGTTGAGTGTTGGTCAAAACAGGAAATGTCTGTATAAAACAAAAGATCATAGCAGAAGATTGATTTTTGTTTTTGTTGTACATGCTTGTTCACTCTGCAAGCAGTTGAATAATTGAAAGGAATTCATTCATTTGTGCATTTTTCCTTACTCAGCACTATACATCTTCAGAACCATGCTTGAGTGCATTCCAGGCTCCAGTTGATCCAAGTACAATATTAGGGGGTTATACAGGAAACAACTACTCAAAGGTTTATTAACAGTAGCTGCTGTTCCGAAGGATGTTCAATTGTTATTTCAGTTTTATGGTTTAACTCCTTTTGTTAGCATATATTTTAATGTATGAAGTGCAATTGTCTCAGCTCAGTAATAATTTTGGACAGGCAACTGCATTTGTGATCACTTATCCTGTGAATAATGCCGTTGAAGAGACAGGACATGAAAATGGAAAGGCTGTAGCCTGGGAGAAGTCATTCATTCGTTTAGCTAAGGTGTGTTTGCATTCCTTTTGCAAATATTTCTTGATTCTGGGAGACTTCAAAAAGTTTTCTTTTTGTGAGATGTATTATAATGCCAAATATAAACAAGTTTGATGATATTATAAGAAGCATAAGATACTTTCAACAATATTGCTGAAAGTGCATGGGAGATGAAGCCTAAATATGAGATCGAGGAAAGCTCAAAATACATGTGCCTATATATATATATATATATATGGCACAGGAACAAGCTCTCAGAGTAAACTTACAGAAAATATATAACTGTCATTCTCCGCTACCAATGAAATCAACTATTTTTCATCACATATGACAGGTTCCATAAATGGTGGGCTATGACCCACTTGATTGGTTTTTGGTGCTTTCAATGGTAAGGATTGCTGTTGAGGGTTTCACATTAAACCAAACATTTTTCATAATTTTTGTGGATGTTTCTAGGTCAATTTAACTATGTTTTATTGACATGTGACATATTCCTGTTAGGAATACTTTGATTAGTGCTCACATTATTATTACTTGTGTGAGTTTAATGTTTGTAATGTTAGTAATTATGAGTTACAAAAAGTAATTACTAATACGTTTGTTATATGAGTTGTTAAATACAACTCATATAATGTAATAGTTAGTATATTATATTTGGTGAGTTAGTATTTGATTGTTGTTTTGTGAGATTCTGGTTGTTAAACCAAACTCACGAATGTAGGAAATATGGAGAGTTTTGTTGTTGAGATAAAATAGGGATTTGTTACAATTACAATTCCTATATATTTGTAATCTCTCCTCGTGTTTAATATTCCGTATGAATAAAAAGTTGACTGTGTATTTTTTAATGTTCAAATTTATAATTTTGAGTGTGTAAATCTGAACCAAATACGAAATTTGGTATCGGAGCAGGTTAAATGAGGGAAATTTCATTGTTTTCTTTATTGCCTGTTATGCCTGCAGCTGTAGTTGATCAAATCCGTCTGAAGAATGGCTTGTAACTTTCGTTTTTGGATTTGGGTTTTTCTAAAATTTGATGGGTTGAACAATATATTTGTAAGCAAACTACATTAGAAATAGCAGCTGAATCCAGTTTGTAGTTTTGGTGAAAAACCTGATTCACTGCGCAGCTGTTGAATTCAGCACAACAATTCTTAGAGTGAACCTGTCAAATTCTTCTGCTGGAATTTGTCTCCAATTTCCAATAATGCAGAATTGTTAATACATGGAATTGGTCAGTCTCATCCTGGTTGGAGGTTCAAAGGTAGAGATCATTCATCCTTTGCCACCATGGATGCAATTATGATTTATTTTATTCCTTGAGAGCATTTGGCATTGGGAATTTTCAGCATTGCAATTCCTTCCACATTAGAATTTTAGCTACTAATTTGTCACCAGATGTCTTTTTGTTAATATTGTGAAAGTTTTGTTAGTATCCTTGATTTTTTTTGTAGTTGAAATTTAATGTCATTTGTTCATGTGAGTAAGTAATTTAGTGTTGTCTATAGTTCATAGAGACATTAGTAGTAGAGTTCATTTAAAAAAAAAATTATTCCATTGTTGTCAAAATTAAGAGTCTTATTGTGAATATAATATCCTGTCTAAATAATGTCTTGAGTCAATGTCATTTTGTTTAATGTCGTCACCAATTATATAGAATTGTCAACAAAATAGTCTTGTTATCATTACCAATTATGTCTATTCGGTTATTGTATTGTCAATGTTAAATTTGTTAAAAAATGTCAAAATTGTGTCGTTGCAAAAGTCACAAAAAAATTGTATCGTCTTTACATTGCGTCGAGTCAATAGTTGTCATGTTCAAAAACTAATTTTTTTTTTGCCCGCATTGTAATTGGACGTATTATCAGTGGAAGCTGACATCCAAGTCAAAATTGCGGGGGGGATTGTAACATTGAGCTCAATGGTCAAATCCGGCTGAGTTAACAACAATGTTACTGGAAGACAAAGGCATATGAGGTTGGAGGTCGAACAACAACCTCTCGTCAGTAGCCAACGACAGGGCCGCATAACAACATTGGTGGCAGTCTGTTTTTTCAGTTTCAAAGTTTCTATTTTGTGTGCTAGAAAATAAGAACAAATCAATCATACCTGTTCAAATTTGTAATATATAGGCAACAATTCCTATATTTTCCCTTGATGTACGATACTGATGAGAGCTAAGGGAGTACTACAACATCAAGAGAATATTTTTTGGTTGTTGGTAAACCACTGACAAAACCATCATTTTTGGTCCTTGGTAAACAACATGCAAAACCATCCTCTTTTGGTTGTTGGTAAACCATATGTAAAACCATTATTAAGGTTTGTGGCTGTCCTGAGAAAACCATTAGATCATGAGCACATGTGTAGGTACGAGATTGATGTTTTCCTCATTTTCACACTAGGGGGGGGGGGGGGGGGGGGGGAATACTTTGAATAATGCTCGCATTATTATTACTTGTGTGAGTTTAATATTTGTAATGTTAGTAATTACAGAGTTATAAAAAGTAATTACTAATATGTTTGTTATATGAGTTGTTAAATACAACTCATATAATGTAATAATTCGTATATTATATTTGGTGAGTTAGTATTTGACTATTGTTTTGTGAGATTTTTGTTGTTAAACCCAACTCACGTAATTAGGCAATATGGAGAGTTTTGTAGTTGATATAAAATAGGGATTTGCTATGGTTACAATTCCTATATGTTTGTAATATCTCCTCATGTTTAATATTCCGTATGAATAAAAAGTTGATTGTGTATTTTTTAATGTTGTACAAAGTTATAAGTATGTAAATATGAACCAAATACAATAATTTCCATTGTGAAGATCATTCTTTTGAAAGAGGATTGCTTTATTAACAAGATTATTGATTCTCACAAAATAATGTCAACTGATTATTTCAAAGATGCATCAGATATTTTCCTTAGCTTCTTCATTATCCCGCTTTTCCTGTACCACTAGTACCAAGGAGTCTACCTAGTAGTTATAAAATTCGTATTTGGCAATAACTCGGCTGCCCAAAAATTTGACTCTCCTTCAAGACTTTCCAATTACTTGGAAAATTTATTACTACACACACACAAATATATTCTATATTAATTTTCGACGAAAAACAATACAAAGCTTGGGTTTAGACTAAAAAGAGTACAAAATACAGAGCACAAACTAAAAATCTCTCAAGGCTGCACTCAACTCGCCCGAGTAGATTTACAAGCCCAAGTACGACTCCCTTTGGACCTCATGTGTGAAGACTCTTATGTGTGCAACACCTAGACTGCCCGGAAATTCCAAGCACCCCCCCCCCCCCCGTACCAGGCATGATACGTACTGGGTATGGGTATGGTTTGGGCACGCTATGGGTACGTACCCATAGGCCTTGGGTACGTCTCGGGTACGGAAATCCGTACTCAGGGCCGGTGGTTCCCACACCGTGCCCACATGGCTTTTTTTAAAGTGTAAAAAAAATAAAACTTGAGGGCTTTGACTGGAATTGAACCTTGGAAAGTTTGTGTGAGATTCAACACTGCCAATAGGCTCCAAAGGGTCAAGAAAGATGAAAAGGACTTCATTTGGTTGACTTACTATTTGGGTGCTATCTTATAGCTCCTCATAGGTCCTTTATTCTTCAGTCAACATGGGAACAAGTGAAGCACTTGGTGGTTGGGCAGCCTATCTTCTCTTCCTTTGACACTAGGTGCCAAGTCTACAAATTGATTTTGTCGAATCTGAATTATAATGACAAGATCCTTTGCCTTGACAAGAGGCTGCTCTGTCCTCCTTTGGTTTGAGAAAGAAATTAAAATATTTCATGACTTGTAGAGATTTGGAAAGTGGATGGAATGGACAGACCTTAAAGCTTTCTATAAGCTTCCTCAATCTCAGTTCAGAATGTATACAATGCTCAAAAATGCTTTCACAATTCCCTCTACTGGATTAATTATGGAGGATGAGAATGAATTTCGGGATACTATGAGGTGGCTCGAAGGGCCCCTTCTCCAAGAGGCTACCTCCAAACAATTCTATGAAAAGATTGCCTTCTCCCCAAACCTTTTCTTGGGCCTTAACAATAAGTGGAATGTTTGTGAGCCCATTAGTAGATGGACTCATAAATTTAATGATTTGTGGTCTTCTCTTAGTCAGTCAATGAAATATTGCTTTAGATGGCTTTTAATTCATAATAAGCTTATTCTTGGCTTCTAATATTTTATAGGTTGTTAAGACTATAAGCTTGTTGTTTTCTTTAAATTTTTATATATATTTACACTTTGTACTTTTTAAAAATATTTTTTACAAACGTACCTAGAGCGTACCGTACCCGAGGTTTTAAAAAATTTCCGTTTCAGCATACTGTATCTGTATCTGTACCAAAATAGTATAGTGCAACACATTTATTTCCCTTACATGATTATATGGTTCTACGTAACTATTTACTGAAAAAATATTTGGAGCACAACTCACTTATTTGAGTGTAAGCAAATGACTTTAAGGAAATTACTGAAAGCGCTTGTTATAGTACTTAACCAAACATATGATGACAACCATGCAACACTTGTATGAACCATACGCTTCACACCATTGTTAGAAGCACAATAATTGACAAGGGGGGTGAATCACTATTTTAAAACTTTTACTTATCTTAAAATTTTATACACCATGTAATGCATCCATTTAACATTCATCAACCGATGTGAGCTTATTAATCATGAAACAATTATCCACAAGAACATGAAGCAAGAGAGAACAATATATAAAGTGGGAAACCCTCAAGGGGAAGAAAACCCACTGAACCTTTGCATATATTACTCAACACAAATGAATCAAGTGAATATTACACATCACATGAGATTTCTTTAGTGAGGCACCAACCCCACAAGGAGCACCAACCCCTATTTAGTAAGGCACCAACCCTGCAAGGAGGCTACAACCCCCTAAGATGACCAAGAACCCCCTAAGATGACCAAGAACCACCTCAACTAACTGAATATGAAGATCACCTGATGTCCTTCTTGCTCAACCAACTAATTGTGATCACTTTTTCAGCTCTCTTCACTCAAAACCTCTCAAACAACTCACTCTCCTTTGGTCATAAATGCACCATATAGTGCTGATTAGGTCAAGTGACCTTGTAGCTTCTTCTCCTCTTCCCTTCTCAGCTTTTCATACTTCTTCCTTACTTTGCTCCAGAGCCCTTTTGCCTCTTCACACCTTTCCTCTTACTCGCTCAAACCTCCCATCCTCTACACTTTCTCAAATTATCAAATACAACTTACTTTATATACTTTACTCAAGCCACAAAACCATATAGGTCAGCACAAGATCGTATGACCATGCAAGGTCGGTCATAAACACATAATAAGACACATTATAAACATAATTACATGACATGAGAAGACCATATAGGTCGGTATAAGCCTTATCGTATAAACTTGCAAAACTAGGCCTATAACTATTTCTTCATCTCCAATGGTCAAAACTTGAATTTGTAAGGCACAAGGCAGCATCACCAAGACTCCACAAGCTTTGAACACATCAGCTACATCCACTCACAACCATCAACAAGCTCAAGCAACTTTGCACCCTTCATTTTCATCAAGCACCACTCCATTTGGCAAGCAACACCTATTAGGTCTCAAGCACCTAATTTTCAGTCTTCAAGAACGAGCAACTTCACATATCCAATCACCTCTTCATGACTCATCTAGCACATCACTGGAAAGGTCCTGATGTCAGGTAACTCACAAGACTCATTGCATTCTTCAATTCAAGGCACAAGTCTCCAAGACACCTCCTTCACTGAAACTGCTTAGTCCTACTTGTAGGTCTCAAGAACCAGTTTTGAGCTAATAAACCTCCAACATCTCAAACTTCACTTCCAAGCACTACAATCACTTGGAACACTTCAAGGGCATGCTAACACACCTTCTCAAGCACTAACATCCATATCTCACATGAAGAAAATTGTACTTGTATACTTGTTCCAACCAATCTTCTTATCAAGCCTGATAGGTTAGTTTAGGCCATTAGGACTTTAACATGAAAACACCTCATCTGATCAAACCAATGTCACAAACACATCATATCAGACTTCAACAAACTATTCATGCCCATAAAACACTGTTAGACCATGCAAATAATCACACACTCCTTTAGACCTCCATGCCTGGTTTTTGACCTCATAGACCATTAGCGGTAGGCTACATTGCGAGTAAGGTTTCACTCATTTTCTCCATAGAACCTATCCAAAATTTTTCATGAGCACTTAGCTCACATCCTAAGCTTGCTCACACAATTTGCTTGACTTCATGAAACCTGCAATACATGACTGTACCTGCAATTTTTCTCAAAATAGAGGTTTTTCTGTACCTTCTCAGCACACCTGGAACATGCAAATGCCATCAAACTGAGCTCTGGAGAATTGTCTACAACCATGGACCTTCACATTAGCTTTCCCAAGTCATTCCATGGTCAAACTCTTCATATTTTGCCCATCGCTTTGAAACTAGGGTTTTGCAAGGGTTTTAACCTACTTGGCTTCTTAGCAATCATTCATAAAAGATAGGACATCATTTTACTTCATTCCAATTGCAAAATACTCTTAACTCCATGCCTCAACAATGATGAATGGTTTAGGTCCCCATGCAAAGATTTCATGTGTGAATGAGCACTTCAAAATCACCCTCGAGCTGGGAAAAGATAGTTTTAAGAGCTCGATAGAGCTCAAAACAAGTTTTCATTCTTTCTTCTTTGACTCTTGACCTGAAACTTCACATACACACTTGGGATGACCTTCTTCATGATCTCCAATGCTCATCTATGCGCTACACTTTGAAACTCATCATGCACCTTGATTCGCCCATGCCTTCTAGCATTGTCTTTTTGCACTAGGTTCAATAGGACCTTGAACATGCATTATACATTTGAACTATGGCCTAGTACACCTTCTACACCTGTTATTTAATGTCGCAACACTCTTTTCATGCTCAAACAAGCATGCACTGCTTCATCTCTCAAGCTACCATACCACCTGCTTACACTTGGTCTAGGACTAGGCCTAGAATGACTTGTACCAACACATGCTATACTGAAACTGACATGTTCTTCATCTTATGGACACATTAACACCTTTGACACATCTCTTTGAACATGGTAGAGATCATGAAACCTTCATACAACCATTCAAGCTCATACACAACACTTACTTACTTGAACTATGCCCTAAACCATGCATACACACCTAGACACCATGCTACTTTACCACACTACTAATCAACCTTCATTCTTTTTGATGAATGACACCTCATGTTGAGTCACCTATGCCACGTGGACACCCTTTTCCATCAATGCAACTAGACATCAATGACAACAACACTGACATATGTCCAACAATTTCTCCCTTTGTCATTGATGGCAACCATCTTCAGAAACATTGATCGCAACCAAACATGCAAACACCTTCATGGATCTCTTTTCCTGTTTCTGAGTACGCTCTCCCCCTTTGACATCTATGACAAAAACTCCTATAACAACTTGACAACACAAACAATGTCAACAATGCATAAACAATACTTACAAGTTGCCCTTGAGATTGTGTTCACCTTTTTGATTTCAACTGCTGTAGATGATCCATGGACTTGTCTTCAACCATTCTCAATGCTCCCCTTGAACAAATACACACCACTTTGGCCTTTATGTTTGCTGTAGACCTTCTGGATCTGAATCACTAAGAAGCATGCCCCTTGTTTCCTTCACTTTGGACTAGCTTAACATAGATGACTTTAATGTCCCCTTTTTGGGACACTAATTAATTAAAAATATGGGAAAACCCTTAATCCACTCGTCCCATGGATTAAAGGATAAAAATAGGGAGAACTGTCATTACTCCTTTTATTTAAAATCAAATATTTAATTCTCCTCATGTGTTTTATTTTTAAATATTAAAAGAGGGAATTAATATTCTTTTTGGAGTTTGACTTTTTAGGAAAAGAGACCCATATTAAAAAATGACCCTTCTACATGAGAAAATGCGCCAAAGGAAGGAGGGAAGATTTCAAATGCAAAAGCTATATAAGGAGGAACGACGACTCCTTGGGGTCATGTTGAGAATTTTACCAAAAATATTTTCATGCTTGAAGAGGGATGTATGCCCATATGTGATCATAAAAAAAGTGTTCTTAAACACCACCATTATTGTGGAGAATGTGAGACCTTCTATAAGCTTGCATTGAGTGAATATCATATCATATATTCATCCTATATTTGATGCCATCATTTGAGAAGAAAAATCTGCATTTTGTTGATGATCTTTGGAGAGTTTAAGAGTGTTTTATGATCTGTTGTTAATGCTGCAATTTATTCCAGCCATAACGACTTGCATAAGTGATTATTCGACATGTTTTGGTGAATTTTGAAGTAGTTATTTAATCTGATCTGTGTTGGCTTATCTTTTTGAGTTTGAGCAATTATTTGGGGTGCATTGGAGGGTTATAAAGTGCTGGAAATAATTTATGAAATTTATCCTAACCTTAGCGATTGGATTTATGATTTTGGGGTCTCTTTTGAAAGGGTTTCAGTGGTCCAAAAATTTAGATTTATAGCTCTTTGGAAGGTCTTGAATTATAGATTAATCTTCATTTTATTGGAGGGCAAAATATGGAATATTGAGCAAGTTATGAATTTTCTAAGTTTCAGCTGTTCTGGAGCTTTCTAATTAAATTCACAGCTGCAATTAATTTTAGTTTTGAATAAGATTGATTTTCCTAACTAGTTCTCCCATCTAACCCACTACCTTGGCGTACTCCAACCCCATTTGGGTTGTATTAGTGTTGACATTGGGTTATTTGAGGTCGAGCTAGGAGGGTTTAATCCTTCTAGAGTCGATTTGATAAATTAATTTGCAGATTTGAATAATATCCCAAAAGGGGATATTACAATGGTATTAGAGCATCTTTCCTTTACTCTTGTGGGGAGATGCAAAGAGGAGATAAGGAGCCACTATTTTACAAAAGGAGAAACAAGGATTCAATGGAGGACAGGGCTTTCACTTCGGATCAAATGAAGTTCCTTCAAGAGTTGATGCAAAGTTGTGGGTTGGAGCTTCAAAAAACCGTGAGTGAACAAATGACCAAGCTCATCAAGGAAGCTTTGGGTAGTGGCAAAACACCAATTTCCAATGGAGAGGGAAGCTCACATAGTGTGGAAAGGGTCTCTACACAACCCCCTCCCAAGTTCTTCAAAAACACTTTTCTACCTAAAGATACCCATAGAGAGGTGGAAGAGCCATTAATGGTAGAGGCCATTGAGGTATGCAACATTGAGTATGATACTTTACATCCAGCCACTAGGGCCATATTGTCCTTTGACGAGTTTTGCGCATTGAAGATGGGCAACAAGACTAAGGAGGCCCATAAGCAAGTCCCTAAGGACCTCCAACAAAGATTGGGGAAGGTTTCACTTCCAAGTTTTGATGGATCTAGCAAGATTTCGGTGAGGGCTTGGCTGCAAAAGATGGAGACATACTTCTCTCTTAACCCCATGCACGAAGAAGAGGCCCTCAACTTTGTTACACTTCATTTGGAGGGTATGGCACACGAATGGTGGTTCCATGGGATGCACACCCAAGGGCATGATTCAATTCACACTATGGAAGAGTTTAGCCAAAGGATTATGGAGAGATTTGATAGGAAGGATCCGGAGTTACACTTTCGTGAGTTGGCACAACTCAAACAAATGCATAGCGTCGAGGAGTATGTGGCAGATTTTCAGAGGATTGCAGTCACGATTACAGATGTTGGTGAGAAGAGATTAGTTGTTCTCTTCACGGAAGGTTTAATGGAGCCCTTGAAGGGTTTGGTAAGAGCTTTTAATCTTATGTCTTTGCAAGATTTTATTACTAAAGCTTTAGATTTGGAATGTGCAGCCTATAGGAGTGATTTTGGGTCTAAAGGACAGCATACTAATATCCCACATTTGCTGTCCAAAAGTGGATTTAGAGGACAGCCAGGGTCTGACTTGCAGCAGCCCATGAAAGTGTAAGGGGGACAGCCCCTTGGGTCATCAAAAGAGGCCCCTGAAAGGCCAAATCAGCCCTATGTGCCACCGCATAGGAATCAACCCCAAAACAACATGCAAAGGGATGAATTGAGAAGGAAAGGTTTATATTTCGATTGTAAGACCCCTTGGGTAAGAGGCCACAATTGCAAAGGTAAAGGGAAAATCCATTTTATTGAAGTCATTGATTCAGATTTTGAATTAGATTCAGATTTTTGTGATACTAATGATGTGGGTGATGAGAATGTTGTTGAGCAAGCACATGAGGAAGAAGAAAAGGAAGTGGAAGGTTCATTTCCAACTCTTTCCGACTCTCCTAAATATCTTCCTTTCCGGGTGGAAGGTAGACTTCACAAGCATAAAGTAATCATTTTAATTGATAGTGGGTCATCGCATAATTTCATCATTGAGAAGTTGTTAACAAGGCTTGGTTTGTGTGATGAAGTTTTCCAAGGATTTAATGTTACCATAGCTGATGGGTTTATTTTATCATGCACTAGAAGAGTTTCCAAGCTTTTCATTTCCATAGGAGACTATGAGCTTATTGATGATTTTTATATGATTGACATGAAAGATATGGATCTTGTGTTAGGAGTGCAATGGTTGCATTCTTTGGGGGATTTCAGTGTTCACCCTTAATTATAAGAACGTGTTGCTTAAATTCATGGTTATGGATGTTAGTGAGAAGAGATTTTCAGAGGATTGTAGTCATGGTTACGGATGGGCACTTTGGACAGCAAGGCAGGGCTTCGACCCTTGCCTTTGCATGTTTTCTTTTATTTAAAATACATCCGTAACTTTTAGTTTGGTTTAAGGCACTTTAGACGGCAAGGCAGGTCTTCAACTCTTGCCTTTGCATGCTTTCTTTTATTTAAAATACATCTGCAACTTTTAGTTTAGGTTTAACTTTTATTTTATTTTAAAAGTTTAGCTTTATGTTTTTTAATTTTAATTTTAGTATTAGTTTCAATTAGTATGACATCATATATTTTAATATTACTTTTAAGTTTTAAGTTTTTAACTTTTTATTATTAAAAGTTTTAAATTTTAACTTTTTATTATTTAAGTTTTTACTTTTAACTTTTTATTATTTAAGTTTAATGTTTTAACTTTTAAGTTTAATTTTTAAGTTTTAATATTTTAGTTGTGTAAATTATAAAATTAGATTTAGATTATATTGTTTAGAAGTTTTATTATTTTAATGTTTAAAGTTTAAACTTCAATTATATAACTATGATATTTATTTTGTATTTTTAAATTTTAATTTTTTTAAATTATTTTAATAATAAAATAATAAATTTATATTACTAAATTTCAAAATAATTTGAAGTTTATTTTTTAATTTAGAATATCATTTATATTTGATTTGCATTTTAAATTTTTTTCTTTGATAGTTATTTTAATAATAAATTAATAAATTGATATATTTAATTTTAAAATAATTTAAAGTTTTATTTTTTAAATTTAAAATATCATTTCAATTTGACTTCTAATTTTTTAATTTTGTTTTCGTTCAGGATGTTAGGGGGAGGAAAAGGACTAAAACCACTTTTGGAATTATTGCAACCGCGTTCGTAAAGGGAATGGTGGTACTGCAGATATCACCTGTAACATTTGTGGGAAGTGCTTTCAAGGCACTTACACAAGGGTGAAGGTCCATTTTTTCCATATACTAGGGAAAGGGGTTGAAGCTTGTATGAATGAGGTAGAGCGATATGAAGCTATGAGGGCACAAGAACGTGTTGAAAGAAAAGTGACTTCCTTACGTTGTCATGCTTCGACCACAGATCACACACAAAGTCATCTTATCAGAAGTTCCGAGACATCAACAAAATCAGAGAGGGTGAGGGTGAGTCTTTTGGACATGTCATAAAGGGTGAGGGCTCTCTTCGCATAAGAGACCACACGTGGGCGGTTCAAACCCCATTGGAAACATGTTCAATGTGCATGGATGAGATGCAGTTGATGCAACAATTGCATGCTTTTTCTATGCGAATGGAATGCCATTCAATGTTGCTCGCTCACCCTATTATGAGGAGATGGTTCGTGCAATCAACAAAGGGCCAACATGGTATAAACAACCTGGATATGAGAAGCTTTGCACGACTCTTATTGACAAAGAGAAAACAAGGATAGAGCAACAAACCACACCAGTCAAAAGACTAGTCTACAGAAGGATGCAACATAGTGATGGACGGTTGGACTGATACTAGATTCCATCCACTTTTGAACATTATGCTAACTTGCTCTAAAGGCCCTTATTTTTTGAAGGCAAACGATTGTTTGGGTCAAGAGATAAATGCTAAGTTCCTTGAGAAACAACTATGTGATGCTATCGAGGAGGTGGGGGCATCACATGTTGTCTAGGTTATTAGAGACACTGCCCTAGTTTGCAAAGCAATTGGCTTGTTGGTACAAAAAAAATACAAACATGTATTTTGGACACCATGTTGTGTGCATGCATTGAACAATGCGCTCAAAGACATTGGCAGGTTTTAGTGGATATCTGAGCTTATTGAAAAGGGTAGAAAAATATAAATGTTCATTTGCAATAATCACTAAATGCAAACTATTTATTGGAGATATGCGAAGGTTGAGCTTCTGAAACCCACAGACACTATTTGCATCTTTCTTCATACTTCTTGATCGTCATTATGCTATCAAAGGGGCCTTATGTTCCACTGTTGTTAGTGATGCATGGGCAGCTTGGAGACAGGCTATATCAGAGACTGTGGTTGAGGTGAGGAAGATGGTCCTTGATGACTTTTTTTCAGCTGATGTGAAATTTGTTGTTGGCTTCATTCAACCCATTTGTGAGGTAATCCGCTTTGCCGATTCAGACAAGCTATGTTAAGGCGAAGTTTATGAAAGAATTGACTCTATGTGTGAAAGAATAAGAAAAATCACAGATTCAAAGGGTCCTTCTTTATATCCTTTGATTAAGGAAAAGGTCCATGAAAGATGGAATAAACTTAACATACCTCTACATTTTGCTTCTTATGCCTTAAATCCAAAGTGGTATGATATAGAAGTGACCAATAAAAGGGCTCCATATGATGACATGGAAGCGATGAAAGAATTTTGGGTTGCAGAGAAAAAGATTTATGGTCGAGGAGAGGAAGCTTCTACTATCAGGCTCAGTGGAATATGTTTTCATGTGGCCATAGTCAATTTTCTACAGATGAAGCTCTTTATGATATGCGTGTGAAGGACCCAATAGAGTGGTGGTGGAACCATGACAATAAAGCACCTGAATTGCAATCATTTGTAATAAGATTACTCTCAAAGGCATCTAGTTCTTCATCTTGTGAGGGGAATTGGATTACTTACTATTTCATTCATTCATTGAAGAGGAACTAACTAGGGTCAAAGAAGGCAGAGAACCTAGTCTACATTCATAGCGCACTTCGTCTTCATACTTGTGTAGGCCTAGAGTATAAAGAAGGTCCTTTAGCAAAATGGGACCAAATTCCACTTGATGCAACAACAAACGTAGAGGATGATGTGCTCGAGGCGAACGACCTCAATGATTTGCCCCTTGTTATATTGCATGCAAAGGAGCCACAACTTTAGAGTGAGGAGTATCTTGAGAGCATCGTAGCAGAGGATCTAGAGGACATAATTAATGTAACAGTTGACCCCTTTGTATTAGATGAGATATGATTCCGGTTCACATTAGTGATTTTTGTTTTTAGTCTCTGTTTGTCGGCATTTTGGTGTTGCAATGTACTATTCCCTCAATATGTGAGATATCAAATATCAATATAATATCTCATCTTTTGTCGACATTTGATTTCCTTACTACAAAAAGTATAGTTATTTTTAAATTTATCTATTTTGATTTGAAATAAATTAATAATGTATAACAATATTTTTGTATATATATATATTGCCGTCTCCCCGTACCCGTATCTAAATTTATGAAAAATGGCGTACCACTACCCATCTCCACGTACCCGTACCCGTCTCCTGGCAACTATTTTGTTTTATCTAAATCTGATTTTTTTGTCTGAGCCTAAAACTTTTACAAAATATTTCTAAGGACGAAAACCTTTAGAAATAATCTCTCGAGGATAAAAACCCTCTAAGAGATTTAGTGGAAGAACGAAAACCCTTCTCCTAGTTGATAGGATTCTCTACACAAGAGTTTCCATTGAGCATAAAGGAGTTAGCTGATTTTTCCAGTAGTTTTCCAGCGTACCTGAGGACTGAAGTTTGCAGATTTTTATGAGGGTTTGAAGAGGGAAGTTGTGGGTGCGTTCTTCTTTGTTTCCAGCCTTTTTCTGGGTGGTGTGACTTGCCTAGTGGTCTGTTTGAAGGGGTTTGTGCCTGCTAAAATCCAGATTTGGATTTGCTGTTATCATTGCATATTTTTAGTGATCTGAATCATCCTTTGTGGAGGGGATTTTGGCTCCAAATTATCATATTTACAACTGTTTTTGAGGGCAAGTATCTACAAAATTTTAATAAATTATTTCAGCCACTTCTTGGGTCTCAAATCTGGAATTATCTGTGTTTTGGCTATATAAATTCAGTGGATTAGTTTATGAGGAAAATGTCATGATTTGTCTTCTACTTTTGGTGAGTTTCATATCCATACCTAGTCGCCATTTCCAGATAGAATTCAAATCTGCATCATAACTTTTAGCTATATTTTCAATAATCTGTATTTGGCGTTTGGGATTTGCCATAAATCCGGTTGGAGATAAAAATAGTCCATTCAAGTTTTCAATGCTTCCTGACATGCCCAACAAAAAGAAATGGTGCTTCTTTTAGAGCTTCCAAGGCTTTTACCAACTTCCACTCAGAGATAAAGAAAAATAATGATATCTCACACTTCTTTACTCATAAATGGTGCCTGACAAACTCTCTAAAATTCACTCTGAAATATGTAGGCAAAAATAAAATAAAATATCCAAAAAACATCACTTAGGGCAAACAACTTCTACTTATCTCATTCATGGCTCTTCTATGGCATCCTCAATGATCCATTGCCATTCTCTGATACCAATGTTTTGAAATTAAACACATGATAGGTGGAGACAAAGCTACATAAACATTCGTTATGATCTCTCGTTAATTTCTTGTCTCACTCAAGTTTTTAATAAGATTGATTGCATGGTTTGCATACCAGACCCAATGGTCCAACCTAACAACTACACACCCGTACAATTATACAAGCAAATTAATGACTAACATTAATTTACTAACATAACACTACATTAACCTATTTATTGAAGGGGTGTCTCATTGGGAGATGCATGGCCGACAAACTACAACCATATTAACAAAATATATTTGGATCACAAAACCCATCATCTTCGACATCCTTCCTTTGCTTGATCTACGCAGTCAATGTTGACTATTTTTTGCACTCCACTCCACTAGTTTTTTCCATGGTTGCTGTAGTTTACTCTTGCCTACTATCTTAACCATTCTCTCACCTAATTCCATAGCTACTTGAGTGGTTTCAACTTTCTGTAACTTTCTAGATTGGGCATCCCTTTGTTTCCATGCAATCCATAGCTTGCATGCCTGTTTGTTCAATTTCCCTTTTCAGGGCGACCATATTCATCACTTCTCCAAAATCTAGCCTTCTTTTTTCCTTGACCAAAAGAGTATGTGGATCTAAGGCAACTATTTTCACCGCAATCTCCATATTTAGCCATGGTTCTTCCTTCATTGTGCTGCATGTTCTCTTCTTTTCCCAATGCATTACTCTATTTTTGTTGACCAATCCCGTTTACTAACTTTACCACCCGGGAATCCATCTGTGCGGTTGTCCCACAAAGTGTTTCACACCCTACTTCCTACTAGATTTTCTTGCGCGCTCTGTTGAACTCTTGGTATATCCCTGGCTAATAATATCATATGATTCCATATTCAGCCATGGTTCTTCCTTCATTGTGCTGCATGTTCCCTTCTTTTCCCAGTGCATTACTCAATTTTTGTTCACCAACCCCGTTTACAAACTTTACTACCTTGGGAATCCATCTTTGTGTTGGTCCCACAAAGTGTTTCACAACTTTCTTCCTACTGGATTTTCTTGCGTGCTCCATTGAACTCTTGCATATCGTTGACTCGTAATATTATATGATTTTTGTAACTACCTTGTGTAAACCAACTTGGATGAATCAACCTCCTCTTGATCCCAATTTATCTTTCCTTCCTGTAAGGGTATAACAAACTCTTCTTATGCGATCAAACTTGTAAAGATTAATCTCCTCTTCATCTTCCTCCACATTTTCCATTTAGATCAGACTGAATTTTGCATCCAACGCTGTAATTACTCTTTGTTTTCCATTCTCAAAGCTCATATACCTTTATTTAAATCTCATATTTACTTTAATATCATGATGCCAAGGCCTACCTAATACCATTGGATAACAATCCTTCCCAACTATCTCTATTACTTGAAAATCCCTTGTAAACAAAAAACCCATAATCTTTATCTTTGCATCGTTCAAGATTCTCATGGGTTTGGATTTGGTCTTGTTCGCCATATATAACAGGGTAGCCCTAGAATGTAGCGTAGGTTTTCCCATCTAGACCCACACATATTATTTCAACAAGTTTACATCAACCTCTGTATCAATCAAGATCTTCTTCAACTCAAACCCATTCAATTGCGCGTCAATTGACAACTCTTGATCATAAGGAACATTTTGTGTGCTACATGAATTTTGTGGTAACAATGCTTCTAGAATCTTTTTTGTTTCTATGTGGGTCCCCATACTTTACTTAAACCACTTTTTAAGCAAAGTAACCATTTTAAGCATCATAACCACTCGCCCTGCCTTCAACAAATACAAGAATTACGACCAATTTCTCAATTTCTTCTAGGCTTGGTCTTGTGCGGTTCTCTTGCCTTCTTGCTTCACCCATTTCATGCATAGATCTTAACTCGTTCCACATGCATTACAATTCTTCTAGAGCTTTAGCAATATTCTCCTTCTGCTTCGCAACATTGGAATAATCACCTTGTCTCCCAATTTGCAAATACTATGGTTAGCTTTTTCCTTTTGTGCATAACTTGGATTTGTATGTCTTTGATATCCACCACCCCTTGTGGTTGTGTACACTTTTTATCCTCTTCCTTGATACCTTTGATGCCCACGAGGATGCTGTTGTTGATCTTGTGCCATGGTCACCATACTTGCACCTTTTTGTGTGGTTTCATTTTGTAGTATCTTATTACGCAGCTTTGGGCAATCACTGGTCTCATGCTCTTCACCACAACTTGTACATGTGGGAAATTTTAGACACTACCTTTGATAATGGTTGATCACCCCACACTTAAAACAAGTGCACTGCGTGTGTCCACCACTTATTCTTTGTCCGTGTCTTCCATAAACCTTCCTCCTCGCTTGAATCCTTTCCCTTGCTTCAACTATATTGTAGCTTGTCTCGGTCCTTTTGCCTTCATTTACTGCATCGCTTAAATCAATCAAAATCTACAATGTCATGGGTATTAGCCTTGAAAATATGACGCCATAATACCATTTTAGTTTTATTTTCTCTCCTTAATGATGAACAATTCCTCATTTCACGAGGAACTGAACACATCACATCCCAAACTTGGCGAACGAACTCTCTTCTTTGAGTAGTTTTTTCTCGTATGGTCCTTTGTCTTTCAATCAATACACTACAATCCTTTCTATGTATCTTGCAAAAACTCAGTTGTTATCAGCTTCTGAAGTTGCGTTGCCATCGATGAACGTAGCGCCCTCGAAAATGGGTTGATCCATATCTCAAAATTTCTTACGAGCTCCGTTCAAAGGGCAACATCCAATGCCTCCCTTGGCTCTGTGAAACTCTTCATTACCAATTCTCTTCTTAAAAGAGGTGGCAAACCCTTAACAAACCATTGAGCATGTTGTATTGGATGTATGTCATAGGAGATCTTAGATAATAGATTTTTGAAACATGTGTCATACACACACACACACTCTTAAATTTATCTCTTGTTTATCTCTTTTAACACAAAAATGCTCTCTTTTTCAAATTTTGGCATGTGAAACCCTTTCAAGATTTCCACCTTTAGCCCATCAAAGTTCACCACTATCTAATTTATATACAACGTCATGCACCACATGCGTGCATGATCAAGTAGAGTACTAAAAAGCAAACTTTCTTGCATCTCTGAAGAAGTCACACACTTCGCTTTCCATTGCAAATCACATTTATTCTCATGATTTTCCGTATCCTCTAAACTTCTATACTCTAGCAATTTCAAAGTCACTAGATAGAACACCTGTTGTTGAAATGCATTTGATGCATTATGTCCACTTGTTTGTGCGGTATTCCTAGGTGTAGTTCAAACACTTGATACTATCAGCATTGCCAATGTACTTCCCGTATGTTGTGCACCTTGCTCCACTAGAGCAGGCACTCCTTTGTAGCTAGCGCAATATTTGTTTTTTGTGGCACTCTTGCAACTTGTATTGGATTGCTAGATTGTCCAACCTTTGAAACTCTAACTCCATCATTACTCAAAGGTGCCATTAATGCCTTCTGTGTTAACACTGTAACCAACTAGGTAGAAACATTCTTTCTTTCTACGGGCACAAAGATCCTTTTCTCAGGCTCAAACCCTAATATATGCTCCAACATAAAATTTGATTAACTAGCAAAAAATTTCTCAATCCCACTCACATTCAAACATTCTTCCCTTAGTAGAATAATGTTGTGCATAGGGATCAATTGGTTGTTTTCTCCATATAGAATCATCCTCCAAATATTCATACTCCTCATCTTCCACAAGTCTTCATCACCACCTTGGTCTTGCACATCATTGGACTCGAAGAAATTCTGGTTGTGTGATCCTCTTTCCATTATGGAGTGTTCCTCCCATCAAAAGTCGTATGGGTGCCCTGCCTGACCAACAAAGGTTCTAGTGGCATCCACTTGATCTGACATTCCCATTCTTCTAGGGTCCTTTAGTTCGACTTCTGCTTGTCGGATTTCATCATACCTCTGCAACCTCAATTCTCTTTTCATCATACTATCCATTACTTTTCTATCCCAATTTCACATATAAAAACCCTAACATTCACCTTCACCTTCACCTTCATAGCCACCGCACAATAGGAGTTTAGCTCTCCATGCTCACCGACTCAAACCCAAGGCCAACAAGGAGCATCTGTATCAACACATAAATCTTAGTAAGAAACGATCTTCTAGGTTCTTGCAAGAACTCAAAATCCACTTGCTCAGGATTTGAATAGGCCGTCAATACAAACTCTAACACGTAGTTGTTCAACGCTCCTATCCACCAAATGTCAATGGATCGAATTCAAACCTCGTTTTTTGTCTCAACATCTCCAATCTTGCATCCATCCAGCCTTGCGGTCATGCAAGATTTCGAGTCTTACCAATAATATATGCGGAAATCTACATATGTAAATGTCCAAGGAAATCTACAAAGAACACTTGATACAAATCATTAAGCAATTCATCCTCTAGCCTTGCCCTGGGTCTGCGGTTGTCACGACCTTTCACTTTTGCCTCAAATTCTACAGTCTTTCCTTGAAATCAATCCTCAATCCGCTCTAACATGATTTGATCCATAGGTGGGCATGCTATACACTTGTGCACTCCTCATGACATAATGGAATGATGTTGTGGCAGTGAAACCATTGTGTAGTCAAGTTTGTATGCCCTTTTGTGCATTCTTAGGATAACTACTTAAATAAAATCCTAACATACATAAAAAATAAGAACTTTATCTACATTGGCATTTTCACTCACACTTGCGCATGAGTGTCTAACCCAAAATGTAGTAAAGCAATTTGAGATTTCTCGTGACATGAAAACTAGACAAACATTTGGACATTTAGATAAGAAAACATCATATCATGCCCCATCTTCAACAATTACGCATAATACCTACACAAATATCATCACAACCACTAAATAACACGTAAATTGTGTACAATTCACTTAATGATCCTTTTGATCTATAGAGAAACTGCATCTTCCATTGATAATAACAAAGGATGTTACAAATTATATCAATATTTGCACCTTGCACCATAGATCTATAATACATTATCGAATTACAACGTATATGCATGAAATATATGTGATTTACATCTAACAATCTGAGAAATCCTAAGATCTTGATATATATTTTTTGTTCAACCCTCTTAGAAAATCATCCTAGGCTCTGAAATGCTTATAAGTAAATTCATTCATCCAACCACTCTTGCTACATGTTAGAAGAAAGGGGGTATTTACATTATTCAAATGACAACATGGCCTAGCCAGTTGTCATGGAAATATTCCTTTGAGTCTCCTATGGATTCCTCAAGTCTACATGGTTGTTGCTTAGCTGGGATGCACCTTTTAGTCTCCAAAACTATTCCTCTATTCCTAGGTAGTGGGTGCGGGGATCTGGTATGTTGGTACGACAATTTTTTTGGGGGGCCAAGGTACGTCACTTGGGTATGGCCGTACTATATATATATTATATATTTATAATATAAAATATAAAAAATATTAAAAAAAAACCAAATAATTAAAATTCCAGCCTTACACATGCATAGAGTAAACAAATTATTAAATAAGTGAAATATCCACAAATCATAAGTGAAATAGCTGCAAAACGTATTGATAACTCAATACATTTTGTCATGATATTCATTGTTCGAACTTACAAGCATTACATTGTTCAAATGTTACAATTTAAACACAAAAATGAGGATACATCAACATTCTAATAGTCTAATTATAATCATAATCAAATGGCTTTGCCTCTTCTCCAATGTCATCAACGAGAGCATCATCACCATCACGCGGTTCATTAAAATCACAAGCATCAGGAATAGAACCGGAACCATCAGTAGTGCTGCTCCCACTAGCCCCACTATGCAGGTCACACAAAGTACCCTCTAGGTTTGGGTCTAGCAATGCAAGTTGGGCAATGGAAGCATCCAAGTTTGGAGTCTCTAGGTATATAGTCCAACACTTTGTTGGCCCTTGCTTGTACTTATCCTTCTTATGTGATTGAAGGTGCAAGTTAGAATGCACGACGACCAAATCCTCCGTCTTTTTTAACTCCCAACTTGTTGCGGTTAACCAAATAGATAAATGAGTATGTATCCCAATTCCTCTCAGCTGAAGAAGAACTCGCAACCTATTGAGGCAAGCCACAAAATCCATGCAAAATTAAAATATTAAATTTATAAAAATAAAAAAGAAAGAGTTAAGAAATTAATAAAACTAAAACATTACTTGTGATAAAGCTTTTATTGCAAGTGGCATGAAGTAGGTGTATGCTTGTCCATGGAGGTACCACCACGAATAAGCATCCATCTTGTATTTGTCACGAAGAGTGCTAATGGAGTGATCCCTGGAGGATATGAAATTCACAAACTATGCTCTAACCATGTCTTCTACTTTTGGATCTGGGAAGAGTCTAGCAAATGCCGCCTTATACTCCTCAGTAACTTCAACATCCTTATATGGTGGGACCCTCTTGGGAAAAGAAAGGATCCCCATGTTGTAGTATTTTGGACTTAAGGCAAAAGCAAGAAGATGTAATGGAGTGGTCATTTTATTCTACCTTTCAATGAGATGCACTACACTTCCTTGAAGAAAGTCTCTACAGGATGTCGCTCTTTGGCATTTATGATGGTCTTAATTGAAACAATCTTTGAGTCATTTCCATCATAAATCTCACCCATACATGGATGATCCATATCAACAAATCTCAGCATACTCCTGATGTGCTTGGTAAAACTGAGCAAGTACTCCACACAGTCCCGCCATGCGTCATCAAGGATCAACAATTTCACATTTTGACCCTCTCACTATTTGCTTACGTCCATACACTCCAAAGGTCACTAATAACCATGCCACTCAATGTCGCTCGCACCTTCACATGTCGTCTCAAGACGAGTGTGTGCGAGGTAAATCCAGTCTCAACAACCTAATCGGCAATTAAATCAAATAAAATTAAGGCAAGTAAATTTAAAACATTCAAAAATCAAAATTCTACAAATTACAAACTTATAAAAATAAAATGTAAAAATTAATAATTATTTAAATAAAATGAATGTTACGTGTTACCTTTAATAGTTGCAATGTTGAGAATCTCCGGAAGATGTCTTGGGACATATGATGGTTGTTGACAAACATTTGAATCTCACTTGCCTCCTCATAAACTTGTTTGATGCAAGCAAATTTTGAGTCCAATTTTTGTAACATTGCTTGGATCAAACAAGTCTATGAGGAGGCAAGTGAGATTGGATTGACCTATGGCCTGTTCAAGACCAGTGTTCAATATCTTCCAAATGCCATGTGAATAAGAAAAATAAATTTATTATTTGAATGTGTAAGTTGGATGGATTGTCCACTATGGCTTGTTGTTTTGTTCTTAGTTGTTGTGTAAGACTGTGCCATAAGTTCTTTCGTAATCTTATTCATTGCATGTTTTGCAGGACGAGCTCAAACCGATGGCAGAATCACACAATCTTACTCTTTCATTCTCAGCAGAAAGTTCTATTCAAGAAGAACTTAAGAGAGAGAGTACTGCTGATCTTGTAACTATACTGGTTAGTAGTTTTGTAAATGCTTGATATATATTATTATTATCAGAAGTAATAGGCCGGTGAGGATTTGCTTTTATTACTTCAGTCTAATTATTTGTAATGGAACTTCATAATGTCTTGGCATTGATACAGATCAGCTACGTTGTCATGTTTGCATATGTTTCTGTGACACTTGGTGATGTCTCACCACATATATCACCTTTCTATGTTTCCTCTAAGGTAAGTTATGAACATTACAATGCTTTTTTTTTTCACAACAAATATAATGCAACCGTGTATTCCTTTTGTGAGCCTATCCATACATATTTCTTTGGAGATGCATGCCACTCTTTTCTGCTGGATTGGTTAAGCACTTTTCTAAGACGCATTCATGCTATGGAAAGAATAAGAAATGATTGTTTGAAAAGTTCTGTAATCACAAATTTGCATTTCATTATGTTTGTTATACTCACCATCGGTTGTTGAAATATTTGGTCAGTAGCTTGCTTTGGAAAGGAATTTTTAACGTACATATTGTAAGTTTAAGATCATACTATTTCCAATTTCTAAAGAAAAGTATCATCTAAGTTGGGCATTAGTGTCCCAATGAATTATTTTCATTAGTTGCAATATCCATGGCCAGCATGCGGAGAAAATCCTCTGAATAAAATGTTGAAATCAAGGCATGGTGATTATACTGCTTTCTTATGAGACACATTCAAATTTTTAGGTTTACTGCCCTGAAGATAAAAGAAGGAAAAACACAGCAATTAATTTGTGTAAAGCCATATGGTCTTGAGTTGTGTTTTCCAGGATTTATTTTTATGCATGACGCCCAAATACATAGGTCACATTGTTTTATGCATAGCTCCATTTTCCATGTAATGTCACTTGTTTTGTATGTTTATCATCTTTTAATGTGGAAAACCTAACGATGTACTGATGAGGAGTTTTTTTACTGACATTGTTGCTTGTTATATTTGTAGGTAGTACTTGGTTTGTCAGGGGTTCTTGTTGTTGTCCTTTCAGTTCTTGGATCTGTTGGGCTATTTAGTGCAGTTGGTGTGAAATCAACTCTAATTATTGCTGAAGTAATCCCATTTCTAGTGTTGGCGGTGTGTGTTTTCTACCCATACATCATTTCAACATTATTGTGTGATACATGTTTTAAAATCTTATATGTTTTGGATATGTGAATTACAATTTGATGCTAGGATCACTATCTCCTTGTTCTGGAAGTAAACTAAGTTTTTATTCTCATCTTGTTCTGTAATTTACATCTTGAGCATATTGCATGGTCGTTTTAGGGATGGCTCTTGATCTCAAGGTTAGTTGTGGAGAATAGATGTCCCATGGTTTTCTTGATGTCTTTTTAAAATATTTAGCATATCCATATAAAAGAGATGCCACCTTTCTATAAAAAAGATTTGATTCGCTGACACTTTTATACCATGCAGCTTAATAAGTTTGATCTAAATGTTTCTAAGGGAAGAGAGTGCAAAAACAATAGAAAATCAAAGAAGGATATCAACTTCCATTAACTATAAAGAATATTGCTATTCTGGAGGAGTTTGTCTTTAGTTACTGACTATTGAACCAGTCTATTATCAATAGATTTCCCGTTAGTTAATGATCTTAGGTGTGTTAGAAGATGGGAAAAGAGAAATAATGAAGAGGAATCGAAATGCACACTTGTTAGAGTGTGTCCATTAGTTTATCATGCAAGAGATAGTTACAACCGAACATTAGGTAATACATAACTAGTAGTGACTTAATCACAAAAGTAAGCCTTATATTCTAACAACCCCTCTTAAGGCTTACTTTATAGAAAGCTAAAAACAAACACACTGACATAAAATAAAATTAACAGAACCAAACAAAACCACACATTCTTTGGAAGCTCTCTTTGAAAATAATTCTTGGACCAGATATAACTTCAAACTGCCTTGTAATCTTTGTAAAGATGTAGTTTTTGAGATGAATTCCCATGTTCCTGGATTTATTCTCTCCAAACCCCCAAATTACAAACCCCCAAATAACTGGACAATTATTCATGTTGAGCTACATCCAAAGTGCTCCATCAAGTTGTCTCATGACCCATGTAAGGGTATAATTCCCAAGATCCACAAAATCTTGAATTGACTGGGTAACCATACATGGTGAGCTTCTTGAACATGTTGGCTTCTTCAAATATGTATTCTTCATCAGCGAATTCTTCACCACTTTCAGCATCTAACAGACTTTCAACAATGACTATATTAACTTTTTTTGGTTTGTCTTTAAGCTTTCCCTTCTCGAACTCTACAGTTCCACGCTGTGTGACCTCTTTTCTTGCAGTAATAACATTCAATCTCCCCATTGTCTTTATTTAACCTATGATAATTTCTTGAGCATAATGCACTATCATGTTGAGAATCATCTTCCATATCTCATGTAGTTCTCTTTTCTTCATCTAAGAGAGCTGAAATCATATCTTATAGAGTTAGAGAATGTATATGACTGAGAGTAAAACCAGTGTTCCATGGGCCAATTTGAAATTTGAATGTAATCATCATTTTGAATAAAAATTATGATGTAAATATTATTATATTGATATTTAGCATTTTCATTGTTCAAGGCAATGTGTTTAGTATTTCAAAGTTTCATTTATTATTCCTCGTACATATTTTTATAACTAATTTTTCAAGTACTATATATATTTGCACCATCATCCCCTTGCCATCCCAAAACCTAGGCCCTTGGTCCCCTCGTCCTCGAGACCTGTCCCCTTGTTTTGAGACTCCATGGAACTACGAGTAAAATAGATCGTTGTATTTAGAAGTTAGATTGTTTAACAAAATGACCTTGGCATCCTCATCTACTATAGCATTGACTTATACTAGTTGACCATCATCCATCTTGAATTTGAGTAGCTGAAGCTTTAGAGAAAACTTTGAATTAACTGCTTATGCTCCAAACAATTAATTCAGATTATTTGAGATATCCTTGGATGATTTTTCTAGATTTACATGATGTACCTCAGAATAGGAGAGAGCAAGACCAATAATGGATTTGGCTTTATCATCTTTGCTCTGCCAATTCAAGAATTCATTTGTGTCTATGGGTGCTTTCTCATTCCCATTTACTATTCCCCACAAATTCTTGTTCATCAGTTACATATATATTTTTACTTTCTATGTGTGAATTGCCACTTTTACGGACAAACATACATGAAAGATACAATATTCGAAACAAAATAACATCAAGCAGACTCGGGGCCAATGAAAATCCATGCACATTTGTTGTGGAATGAAAATCTCACACTTATGAATGAGTACGAGACAACAACATGTTTGAACCTCATACTTATGAAGGTAAATGTAGTAAATTAATGTTTTATCCAGCCATTATGCACATTGAAACAAGGCTAAACTAATTGTCTCCATTGATCTAATTTTGGCTAAAGTGTGTTGACTTCCAATTTGAAGTCAAGAAGGATAGCGGTTTAAAATTTATGGTGCATTGCTTTTTATTTATTAATCAAAATTCCATTGGGTTGAATTGTTTTAAATTTGTTACGATTGAAATTATCAACTAACTATTGTGTTGTTATTAATAATCTTTCCCTAAATTTGGGGATATGAAAAAATGGAACATGTAGAGAGCATCTTGAATTAAATAAATTAGAAGTATGAGGACTTAAATTAAACTGTTTATTTATGTTATGAGATACGGTCATCATCAAAATGATCAAATATCATTTCTTGCCTTTCATAATTCATTTGGGTTTTTAACACGCTAGTTCTTGGCTTAAACAAATATTACCAAAATTTGCCATCTTTAAAATTATATTTTCAATTCCACGATTTCCGTCTATAGGCACATGCTGGACTAGGGATTTAATTTAGTAGAAAGGATGCTAAAATGTTCCCATAGTGGATAAGATTCACCTTGACAATGAAACTGTTTAATATATTTAATACGACTCTTACCATGGGATAGATTTACCCTAGTATTGTCCCCTTTCAACATATATGATACAATTCTCACTAGATGATAAGACCCACCTTAGTATGGGCCTCTTTTAGCATGTATGATAGCGTCCTCCTCACTTTATTCTAGTATAAATTCCATTTAATTTTATATGATATGGTCCTATCTTATTTTTAAACCAAAGCCTGTTTAGTATTTATAGATCATTCCTCCTCATAAGGGGATAGAATGCGTTTTTCTTTTTTATTGATGTCTATGGGCCGTATAATGTAATGTCCCAATTTCCGAGTAGATGGCCTAGGAGGCTTTTCATCCGTCTTAGTCTTGGTTATGCCCAAGGGTCTAGTGATGTTGATGGATATTGGGTGTGGTTTGTACCTTCATTTCACTTATATGTTATGTTTTGGAGTTCGACATGTACTTTGAGGTGACTTAAGTGAAATAAGGTTGTGAGATGTTCTCCTAAGGTACTTTATGTTATATTTAGTAGATGACTTAAGTGATGGGTGAATATATGGTACTTTATATTCTATTTCTTTGTTGGGGTGACTTAAGTGTATTTTTTTGGCATTTGCAGAATAAAGTATCTTAAGTTATATTATTTCACTTGAGAAAATACCCAAAGGGGACGATTAGGGTTTTGTTGGGGGAAAAAGTTATATATTTTCCCCTTGTGGTCATTTGGGCATTCATTCAGACATTTAGACTTTTGGAGCTATTGCTATTTGCAACCATTTTGCTTGTGGAGGTCAAATTGTATAGGAACCCTAGCTTCGGTGGTGAGAGATCCATCGCTAGTTGGTAGAGCATTCTTTGGTGAGGGTTTCCACCCATATCCCCAGCTTGTTATTCAAATTTTTGGATCAGATTTGGAGAGTAATCATAAATTCAGATGTAGAGAAAGAGGACAAACATTCTTCATCAAGGGCTTCAGTTCAGACTTGGAACAACTATTTTTTAGGGTTTTATGATTTATCTACTTAGTTCCAGATTTGAGGAGCAGTTTTGGAGGGGTTTTTGTGGTCCGATTTCAGAGATTTCGGAGTTGGTGATTGTTATCGTCATTTTGATGCCCTAGAATTCATTTCCATCATTTTTCCATTGTTATTCTAGAAATTACGGTCAGTTGTATTTTTCTCCCATTTTCTGCTCTAAAATAAAATTAGATCTTTGTAATAAAAATTATTTATCTATTGTGCATTGTTCTCCATATTTATCCACTCCCTTTGAAGCTTCTGGGTATTGTTGGAAGTGAGTATTTTTGATGATATAAATTTTTCTGTACCTTGCTGTCCTGAAAAACCAGAATTACAGTTTGCTTGAATTTTATAAATTTGTGAGTTTTAAGTGATATCCTAAAAGGGATATTTCAATGGTATCAGAGTTGTCCCTCTAGCCTGTTTGGGTTAAAAATAGGTAACAATGAAGATCTTAATGTGGATTTATTGAAGAAATTATTCACCAATATGGTTAAGTAGCAGAAGACTACAAACCTCTTTTTCAGCCAACTCATAAAGAGACTATCACAGGGTAGATCTGGGCCTTAGGCAGATGGACGAGAAAATAGTAATATAGGGCATCAGACTCAAAAAGGGTGAAGGTAGTAATTCAGGGCAGCACACTTCCCCTTCCCATAATACACATTCGAGCATGCATGAGTCATCATTTTTGAAGGATCTAGAAATTACACAAGTGGGACAACACTCAGAAATTTATGAGGAGACTTGTTTGTTGAAATATGAATCATTGAGTGAAGGGTTTAAAGCTAACATGCCTTTTACCGAGTACTGCAAGATGAAGATTGGTAGTAGGCCTAAGAGGGATCACTTTGTAATGTCCCCTTTTAGGACAATTTAGAAAATGGGGTAATATTTGTTGAAATCAAGCAAAGAATGGATAAACCCTTTTGCTCTAACCTAAAAGATCCCAATGTCAGCTATTTTGAACACAAATGGAGTTGGAACTAGCCAAGGTGGTGGGATAGATTGGAAGAAAACAATTGGAATTCAAATCAGATTTTTAACAATTGAAAATAATTAATAATTACACCCCAACTGCTGCAATCTTCCAAAATTATTTCCCGGTTAACCATTTAAGCAAAATCTTTCAAACTTTGGATTTTGGGCCACAAAAATAAGAGCAATGTCCCAAAATCAGTTTTTGCATAGCCAACATAAAACCCTCATTTTGCCCTAAAACTTAGGTCGCCCAACACATTTAGGGCATCCAATTAGCTCCAAAAATTATAAAATCAATTTCTCCTTATTTTTCTTAGTTTCTACAACCAAATCCATTATTAAACCTACCCCAAACACCAGATCTGAAATTAATATTAATTGTTAGCAACCAATAGCTGACAAACAAATGAATCTTCTAAAATTCATAACTCCTTCAATACTTCGTGTTTTTCCATGAAACAAGATGCAAAATAAACTAGAAATTTAGGGCTTACCACTGCATTAAGAATATGAATTTTTGGAGCATTAAAACCTTGCCATAACAACCCTAGAAAACTGATTTCAAATCGCTAGGGTTAGATAAAATTATATAAAATAATTCCAGGTCTTTCTAACCATCCAACACACCCAAAATATCTACCCTTGCACTGAAATAATTAATAACACACAACAGATTTTAGATCAAGGTCATATGGCATCAAAATATAATGAAACAAGCTCCAATCCAAGTCGATTTGGTAAAATAAATTGCAGCAACAATAACAATCACAAAAGCACTTCAAACCCTTCACATACAATGCTTAGAATGGAGGAACAATGCATAGATTCATCAACAACGATTGCAAGAAGGCTTCAAAGCTAGGGCATACATCCCTTGGGCATGCATCCCATTTATCCAAGCATGGAGTAATTTCAAAAGTTCAATCAACATAACCCTCTAAAGGAAATGCGACCCCTCTTTTATATAATTAAGAGGTGCAATCTCCAATGACCGAACATTTAATGTTTTCTCATTAAAATAAATTATTTAATGACTACTACCACGTGCACTTTGTTATTTTAATTAAATAATAAAAGTGACTAGCCTATGTGCACATTGAGGGTAACAAATATGAGGAGTTAGAGATCCATGGGGTGGATGATGGACATGGAGTTGTGTTGGATAATACTGATGTGGAGTAGGAGGATGATAATTTTCCTCATGAATTTATAGATACATTGTCTAGTACCCAAAGGTACAAGGAATTCATGATCAGAGGAGTTATACAAGGTCATCGTGTGATGGAACACATTGATAGTGGGGCTACCCACAACTTCATTGATGAATCCTTGGTTGAGAGGCAAGGTCTATAGACAAAAAACTTTGAGGGATTTAAAGTTTTTTCAGCCAATGGAGAGTCTATGAGATGCACACAGAGAGTTCCACAGTTGATAATCACTATGGGTAACTACATAGTTACTAATAATTTGCCATCATAGTTGGTATTAGAGAGACCAATATTGCTCATTGGGAGTGTAGTGGGCATCACTGGTCTTGGTGAGTATCAAGGGCACATAAATTTTAGATGATGGAGTTGAAGTTAAAGTCTAAGGGCATAAAGATAATCTTGAGTAGGTTTGATCTACAAGAGCATCCTGCAGAGTGGTTACAACCATAGGGAATGGAGAGGATTTTATGGCATGACATGATCGTGTTTTACAAATACATTGGTATATGTGGAGATTCAATCGAATATGGGTGTGACCATTATGTGTCACACGATGAGATTGAGTTACAAATATTGGGATTGTAGGTTTAGATCAACCAATTTTATCATTATGTAGGGTTATGTTTAGGTTTTTGAGAGATTGAATATTCATTTGCTTGTTGAGTACTCCAAGAACCGACACACTTGTGAGATTCTAGATGGTCACACATAAGATGACAACTAGAAATTAGAGGTTTCCAGAGTCGATCTTCTATCATGATAGGTTGTACCTCCATGTAAGATTCATAGTTGAGTATGGATATACTAGCAGACATGTGCATTACTCTTCCACCTGAGGTAGACACATGAGCCTCGATGATACCTACATGTTCATATCCCGTAGAGGTTTAGATGGCATGGTTTGAGGGAGGAGAAACTATGTTTCAACTTGCCGTATAGCTAGGGCTCCAGGGTATAGTTTTTCATTAGGGAAAGGATAAGAGCCCAATACTTTGAGGCCTTTCATCATTTTTTGAGCTGACTGTGGGATAACACTCCTATGCACTTTATTGCTTCTACACACATGTGAGCACTATAACTCATGTGTTATTCAATCGAGATATGGAGCTGAATTAGTTAATTGGACTATTTAGTAGGTTCACATTCAACACATGAGTTGGATGTGAGTTACTGAAGACTTGGTATTTTTGTTCTCTTGGGGTTCACATTGATGATATAATGATGAGGAATACACATGCTATCACACGAGTGTGGATCATGTGGGATTCTAGTTATAGCACGCTCCAGTGCTTGGATAGGAGTCATAATGTTGACTTAGCAGGTAGAATCTGAGGAGGTTGACATATGGGTAGGTTTAGAGTTGACTTTCGTACCCATGGGTTGACCGAAGAAGTAGTGATTATGAGTGATCACATGTTGACAAGCTTCACATTAGTCAGGGATTGGACAATTTGGTAGTTTTAGTGTGGGTATTAATGGAGATTTGGTGTGGGAATCATACTACTTCAGAGGTAGACATTGCTATCTCTACTTGGCATGGAGAGCATGATGATTACATAGGGTGTCTTTTTTACTTCGGATCCCATCAATTCATTCAGTGAATATAGAGTGAGGTGGAGAGAATTTCCTTGTGGTAATCAGTTTGCCATAAGTATTTTGATTGACTGCAGGATGAGGTGGAGAAACATTAATTTGTGGGATTCAGACTTCTGCAGCATGACAAGATAATGCTTGGGGTAAAGAATTTATTTGCGAAGAGAGGGACTATACTGTCCCCATTTCCAAGCAGATGGTCCTATGAGGATTTTCATCCGTCTTGGCCTTAGTTATGCCCAAGGAGATAGTGACGTTGATGGTTATTGGGTGTGGTTTGTACCTTCATTTCAATTATATGTTATGTTTTGGAGTTGGACACGTACTTTGAAGATGACTTAAGTGAAATAAAGGTTCTAAGATAATTTCTCTAAGGTACTTTATGTTATATTTAGGTGATGAATTAAGTGATGGGTGAATATATGTTACTTTATATTCTATTTCTTCGTTGGGGTGACTTAAATGTACTTTTTTGGCATGTGCATAGTATAATTATCTTAAGTTATATTTTCTCACATGAGAAAACTCCCAAAGGGGGTGATTAGGGTTTGTTGGAGGAAAATTTTATATATTTTCCCCTTGTGGTCATTTGGGCATTCATTCAGACATTCAAACTTTTGGAGTTATTGCTATTTGCAACCAGTTTTGCTTATGGAGGTAAAATTCTACATGAACCCTAGCTTCAGTGGTGAGAGATCCATCCCTAGCTGGTAGAGCATTATCTCGGTGAGTGTTTATAGCCCAAATCCCTAGCTTGTTGTTGGCACCATTCAGATTTTAGATTCAGACTTGCAAACATAGAGAATAGATCATAGATATATTCACCTTTTGATATTAAGTTTAGGTATAGATGAGAGGACAACCAACCATCATCTAGGTATCCATTTATTTTCAGTTTTGGGACAAGTATGTGTGTCTCACACAAGTGGGGTGACTCTACCTAGTGCCAAATTCAGGAAGCAGTTTTGGAGGGGTTTTCTAGTGGCTCCTTTTCCAAAGATTTTGGAGTTGGAGATTTTTATCATCATGAAGATGCCCTAGAATTCATTTCCATCATTTTTCCATTGTTATTTTGGAAATTACGGCCAGTTGTATTTTTCTCCCATTTTTTGCCCTAAAATAAATAAAATAAAATCAGATCTTTGCAATAAAAAATATTTCTATATTGTGCATTGTTCTCCATATTTTTCCACTTCCTTTGAAGCTTATTAGTATTGTTGGAAGTGAGTACTTTTAAAGATATAATTTTTTGTTTATTTCTTTACCTTGCTGTCCTGAAAAATCAGAATTACAGTTTGCCTGAATTTTATAAATCTGTGAGTTTTAAGTGATATCCTAAAAGGGATATTTCATAAAAATTGTTCTTCCAAATAAGAAGTCTCGCTGTTGAAAAAGACAATTCTGCGTGGACATCGTTTGTAGTGGTAGTTTGTGAGTCTTTTAGATCTCAAAATACACAGAGTTTTAGAGGTTAGTAGATAAAGTAGAGGTAAGCCCCTTTTAGATAAAAACATACAACCAAAACACGAAAGCTTTGCTGTTATTTTTTAATAACTAAGAGACAGAAATATCAACAAAATGATCAGAGTCTGGTCATGGGAGTGCAAAGTACTAGTTTATTTAACACAAGCAAGAGGGGTCTAAAAAGATATAAATCCCAAAAAGAGATGGGCAGTAATACACAATTATGCCGCTGAACCTAAAGAAGAAAAAATCCAATTATCATAAAGTTTCGGAGCTCAGAAAATACAAAAAAAGAGCTACAAAAACCACCCAAGAGCATAAAATAGACGACTAGCTATGATTTTCTATAGTGAAAAAGTAATCAGGATCATTGTTCAGTAGGATGTCCCCGACACAAGAACTCGCAATGAGTTTAAGGATGGGCTTGGGATAGGAGGGTCGACAATGGTGGTCATGGGTTGGCCTATCTATCCAAGCCCGAAGATCTACTAGAGACAATGTTGTGTACCTAGGCACGACATTTTAATAAGATGTTTGTCCCTATATTTTTCCTTAGCTTTAGCATTATTATTATATCATATTTTGGGCGCCTAGATCAAGTTCTAAGTTAAGTAAGGTTTCTTGTGATTTTGATATAGATGGTGGAGAAAAATCCTTAAAAACATGTCTTACACCATTTCAAATTTGAATGAAAACATAGAGTCACCAATTTGTGATAATTCCCGCGTTATAGACTGCAATTATAGACTGATTTGCAGTTGCAATTCACTATGGTGTAAGCAAATGTCCCCATTTCCCTCATTTTATCACTCAATCTACTTTATAGTTGTAATTTGTTTTTGTGATTTGGATCTCAACAAGAGGTATTAGAGCTTTAGTTGATTTTCACAATTGCTGCTAATATTCCGAGGGGAGTTTACTCAAAAAACATCTAGCTGTTCATGACCGTGGATGAAATGAAGGGGATATTTGTGAATTCGACAGTGAAGCTCGAATGGAGATTTGTTCCTTTGAATAGAAATAGTAGCAACAAATACCTAAAACATTAAAAGGTAAGATGACAAGCTAAATGTATCCCTAAAACATGTGGATGACATTGCCCATACATTGGGAGAGAGATGGGTTGTTACAAATCTCCTTAGGGACTTCTTTGATTTTTGTAGCACTTTGACAAAGAGAGCATATTGTAATTGGGATGAGCCATATAATACCCAGTTGATGCACTTTTTAAAGAAAAATATGTTCATTTAGAAGTTCATGGAAGAATTTTGAGTTTTGGAGTCC
This sequence comes from Taxus chinensis, assembly GCA_019776745.2. Lineage (NCBI taxonomy): Eukaryota > Viridiplantae > Streptophyta > Pinopsida > Cupressales > Taxaceae > Taxus > Taxus chinensis. The sequence continues at coordinate 525,434,769 of CM034152.1, forward strand.
GAGGCCAATCTTGAAATTTGGTGTAGAGGTTCCATATTTCCAACTTTTTTTTATAGAGGTAAGAATGTTTGAACCAGAATCTTTTTAAAGGGCTATTATTGTATTTAGAAGAGCAAAAACGATATTGATGCCCCCCCTCCCCGCCCCCCCCCCCCCCAAAAAAAAAGAAAAAGGTAGGATCTGTTATTCCAAAGTGTTTACTTTTTATAGGAAAATCACAGTCTTCACTACTTAAAAACCCTATTCATCAATTTGTCCTTATGTCCATTATTGTTACCATCATCATAAGTGTTCTCGAGTCTCACCCATGAAGTAAGGGTCATTTATGGTACACAAAAGTTTTATATGGTCGAAGTTGTGTGTCCATAACTATAAGAGCTAGTGTTAGAGTTTGATAATGAGGATATTGTAATGTCCCCATGCAATATCCCTTATAGGATATCACTTTAAAATATGCAAAATACAGACAAATTGCAGCCAAACAGAAATATGATTTTTGCAGAAAATTAAATCTAGGGCAGCGAACAGAAAATAATGAATAACTCCGAAAATACTTGCTCAAATCTCTTGAAATTTTGAATGGAGCTTGCTAGTACAATAAAAAATATTATAGAACTATTTTTGGAATTTTTCGAATAACAGAATGCTGCCAGAAAATTACAGCGTGCCCTAAACAGCTGAAAACTTCTAAAATTAATATCTTCCGAATATAGATGCAAAAATTATGAAACTTTGGAATATTATCTATAAATATAGGAGAATGATATTCCAACCTTCAAATCAGAATTTGAGGACAGTGGAAACCCTCCAAAATAATGGCTGCAATCTCCAAAACAAGTCGCCCCACCTAGGAGATGGCTGGAAACCCTTGCAAATGCCTTCAAACTGATGCTAGACCTTGCCAAAGAGGTTGCCATAGATTTGCCTTGAAAAACCCTAAAATCTCTCCTCCAAAAATACCCAAAATCCTCTGAAACCCTTCACCGAAACCCTCTGGAAATATCTCTAAAGAACATCCCTGATTTCAGCTCCAAAAATGACAAAGCTAGGGTAGATCTCTCACCACCGAAGATTGCCCTGCTAGCTAGGAAGTGGATCTCTCACCACCGAAGCTAGGGTTCCCGTGGGATCTTACTCCACAAGCTGGATATTTGCAAACAACAGTTGCACATGAAAGGAAATATAATTATGTATGCATGAATGACCATCTACTTCACCCCTCCACTCCTTATATACCTTTTCCCATGCAAAAGGAACCCCAAAAAGCCCAAGTCGCATTTTCCCCTAGGGAAGACCAAATTAATAAAAGTAACTTAAAGTTACTTTTTCCTTTTCAAGTCGCCATGGTCCAAAAGGTGACCCCAATGCAAAATTAGAACACTAGGAGTTAAGTGGCCCCTTCCAACGATAAAACATAACATCTAGTCCCTTCGAAAGCACTTTATATTCATGTCAACGGAAAATTATAACTGGACTAGATATTCATACCCAATAGCTCATAGCGTCCGTAACCCCTTGGGCATGACTAGGGTTAGGACTCGTATTGGCCCTCAGGCCTGTGGTGAGGGAAAGGGGACATTACAGTCCTTCCTTGACAAAATTTGCTTGTCCTTAAGCAAATGCAAACTAGGATTCTGCAGAATCTGCTCTCCCTCCCAAGTAGCATCCTCAAGAGGCAAACCCTTCCACCTTATCAAGTATTCTGTAATCTCTCTGCTCCTGAGCTTCCTCTGTCTGACCTCAACAATAGATTCTGTTTCTAAAACCAGTTTCCCCTCCTTGTCTAGTGGTGGCAACTCCGTAAGAAGGTACAATATGCTGTTCAAGTGGCCCCGTCTTAAGGCAAGTGACACATGGAAGACATTATGTATCTTACTGTGCTCCGGAAGATCCAACTCATATGACTGCACCCACTCAGCTGAACTACCCTGTATGGACCATAAAACCGTGGTTTTAGCTTTTCTGCCCCCTTTTGCTTGAGTGACGAATGCCAAAGTATGGCTGCAAAAGTACGAATACCAAATCTCCTACCTCAAAGGACCTCTCTATCTTGTAGCCTATCCGCATAAACCTTCGTGCTCCTTTTGCGCCTTTTAGAGGTTCTCCTTAAGAGCTCGCAGGATATCCTGGTTCTTCTGTAACCAATCTTCGAGCATTTGGGAGCCCGACTGTCATGTTAATACCAAATCAACAAATGACATGGCATCGTATTCCATATAAAGCTCTGAAAGGAGTCATGCCGATGCTCATTTAATAGGGGGTATTGTAGCAATACTCGCCCATGTGCAACCAACTAATACCATGCCTGCTGATGTCCCGTGACATAGACTCCGCAACATTAGCCCTCTATCTCATTTGTTAACAATCTCCGTCTGCCAATTAGTCTGAGGGTGACAGCTTGTGTTGGGAGTTAACTCAGTACCTGCAAGTCTGAATATCTCTTGCCAAAAAGTGCTCATGAAAATCTTATCCTTGTCACTGACAATTTTTTAGGCAAACCATGAAGCCTAAAAACCCCTGTATAAAATACCTGAGCCACGTCATTGCCTCATGCTTCTTAGGTAGAGAAAAGAAATGGGCATAATTGGTCAATCGATCAACTACCACATAAATGCAAATTGTGCCCATGCACCATATGCTGGAGTCCTGTGATAAAATCCATGGATATACTCTCCCACTTTTGCTCGGGGATGGGGAGAGTCTGGAGTAACCTTGCAGGAAAAGAATGCTCTGATTTGGTTTGCTGGCAAACAATACACTCTTTGACGTGATTAAGGACATCGTCCTTCATTCCCTTCCAAGTGAATCTCTCTCTGATGTACCTGTATGTTTTGAAATATTGTAGGATGTCCAGCTAATGGCGTATCCCATGTATTGCACGAAGGATCTTGTCCTTCATCTTAGCACCCCAGTACAAGCCAAGTTGGATCCTTGTAGAATCCAATGTGGATCATCTAACACCATGTATCAGTCATCCTTGGTAATTCCATCCATGATCTCAATGCAAACTGATTTTTACCCAATTAATCACATAAGTATGTGAGCCTTGGAATCTGGTGAAATCTAAGACATAGTACTCTCCAAAGCCGTCCAGGTGAGTGCCTCGACTAAATACAAGCATGATCAACACATTGATTCTTACCTCTAGATGCCTCTATGTCACCAACTCATGCACCTTTGTACATAGGTTCACCCATCTCTGCTGGCAGTACGAATTTCATGATTTGTTATGCACTCCTCTCTTAAACCACACTCCCATCATTGTGGGCTGTACAGACCTCAAATTTGCTGGCCCCTAGCTACTATTAAAACTCCATTACATGCAAAGGAATAACAATGTTCTGATACCAAATGAAATGGTATGAGTAGATTTACACAGTAAAAACTCAATTTTCGACTCTCTAATCAATGGGATGCCAATCCTGAACATTACACACTGATCCAATGTCCCCTCTTTTGATGACATCACATGAAATAAAGAATATTGGCCGACCTTTAATCTACTAATCCCATGGACGGGACATGAAATTTATTGAGGGATCAAATCGACCCTCTTGTGCTGCATCTGTCCAAGCGAAAGCCCCCTTCCTTGTCAAATCTGAATTAATGAGGGTAGTCAAATCGATGAGAAGTTCTATGAGCTAATTACCTTATGTATTTGAGGTGTACAATCCGATTTATTTGGGCAGATGTGTTAATGTCCTATGTGGTTTTTAATTAATATTTAATTCCTCTTTTGCATTTAATTCAAGCATATTTTTGGAGGGAATTGACATTTGAATTGGAATTTGACTTTTCAGGCCATGAAGACTATTTTAAATTTAAATCTCTCCCATCTAGAGATTGACGCCAAAAATTCTCCTAAGTGCCTCAAAAATGGCCTTTTGCAAAACTGTCTGATTAGGCCTGAAGCACAATTCACAGACCTGTGTGTATACAAATTCAAATGAGCCTATATATAGGCTAAGCGACCCCTCATGGCGTGGTGGTGAATGCTTATTTTAGTAAAGGGGTGGTTAGGGGTTCGAATCTCCCCAACCACCCTCCATCGCTTTGCATTATATGTGGGGTTATATCCCACATTGATTGGGGTTCAATGTTGGGTGGTGTTTTTAATAGGAGCGGCCATCCTATGTACTCATGTTATGGGCCACACAGATACTCCTTTTGCTGCCACGTACTGGCTTGGGCAATTTGTTTGCCACACATGCTAGCTGGTAGGTGGGGTTGTCGGTACCCACGTGGACGTTTGCTTGCGCGCTATGTTTGGGGGCCCAAGCGGTAAGGTTGAGTCGCTAGGCCATGAGGATAGACCGAGTTGGTTCGACTATTGACTCGCCGAGATGTAGCTCACTGAGTTAGATAGTGAGCTCGCTCGAGTTGGAGGATAGCTCGGTCTAGTGCAATGTGATATGTCGCATAGTGGTGGCGGCAAAGACACCCCTCTGTCAAGAAAGTGTGTAGATCTTGGCTGAGGGCCTCCAACCGGCAAATAGCGGGGCCCACCCATCTGAACACGAGTGTCAAAGACCGGTGTCGCAAAACCAATTTTTTACGTTTTGCCCAAACTTCACTTTTGCCACGTGTCACGTCTAGATTGGCCAGTTGACTTTGTCGAGTCTGAACGTTGACCAAACTTTGATCAGCGGTATGTTGAGTATACAACCTCCGTTTCTAGCATTCCTAGTACCGTCGGAAAGCTCTCTGGATGTTCTTCCATACTATCATGGTTTGGGGAGATTTAGGGAACTCCCGAAGTCCCAAATTGTCCCCCGGATCAACAATCAACAGAAGATAGGTGAACATCTTTTACTAATAAGAAATCTTTACCTTGCATGACATCTTTGGATCTACATTTGATGGTTCACTCGAAGCAAGTTCCTCATTAGTCAAATATGGTCTCAATTTCTCTTTATATGGATCTATCATACTTCTCGCCAGAGCTTTTGCTGTTGGTGACATTTTCTACTCCTTTCTCATATAGGAAAATAAAATTGTTAGAAGTGGCATCAAAATCTCATCCTCATTCAAAATCGAAGACATGGTTGTTTGCATCGAGGAAACAACAATTTCTGCATGATCCTTATGAATAGTAGTAAATAAATTATCAAACATTTGGAAAATGAGTTCATAACACTCCAGATATACCACTAGTACCCAAGATCTAACGTTTGCCATAATTTCTAGAATAGTGACCCTCTTAGCAAAAGGACTTGTGATGACACCAAGACCCTTAAAACTTTCCACCATGAACTGAAATATTTTCTTCATGTTGTCACTGTATGGTAGTTCAAGAGCTTTTATCATCATAATTTCACTGATACAAGTGACAATTACAAGTCTCACATTTGAATCTGAATGTCTCAAAAGTTTCGGTCTAGCCAAATGAACCACTAAAGGACTCATTGCTAAAAACATAGACTTATAATTTGATTGTTCCACCATGGACAAACAGTTTGTCGCTTCCTCCAAAATATTGAGAAAAACATTTTTCGAATGATGTGGATGGTCAAGCCCTTTCCCCAATCTGCAAAGCTTTGTTCTCAATTTGCCGTCACTTGTTAACTCCATGATTCATAGACTATATATCCAAATATGCAAACACAAACTCTCACAGGTGTAGAAGATCGGTGTTCTGATACCACTGTAATGTCCCTTTGTAAGGCACATTGGGAAATGATGCAATCACTATAAATCTAATCACACACAACTGTAAATCACAAATATTAGAGCATAAAAATGATCTTGCAACAACCACAAACCAACCAACAAATCCTCCTAAGAATGGCAAATCAACCTATATCGATACGAGGGCTTTAACCTTCATAAACCCTACCCCAAATATGAATTTCACAATCTGAAAATGACAGTCATAAACAAGCAAGTGAAGATTGATTTTAGACTTCCCTTAATCACTACCAAGCAACGCCTTATACAACACAAGTTTCCTCCCAATGGAGTGGCTGGTTTTGGGAATTCGAACCCTTGAAACTAGGGTTAATTCAACCTCAAAAATTGCATAAGTGTGCCCAAAAATCTTAAATAAATACGAGGAACAACTTAACGTAGGAAAACTGAATTTTCATGCCCTAGATTTGGATACGATTTTATGTCAAACCCTTGTCTGCAGAAAATTCTGGAAACTTCAAAAATTTATAACTCACTCAATAATGCTCCGATCCACACAAATAAACTATGCACTGACTCACAAAAATAAGGAGAACAAGAATATGAATGTTAATCATGAGAAATCCCCTTTAAGGTACCCAAAACTACACTTTTACTAATTCGCCCAACATAAAAAACCCTCCAAAACAGGCCTGCAATTTCCCAAACAAGCCGCCCCACTTTGGTAAATGGCTGGAAACCCTTGTGAAATGCCTCTGTAGACTGATGCCGAGATCCTTGCCTCTCTGGCTGCCATAGGTCTGATCCTTGAAAAACCAGCTGAAAATCTCTACAAAAACTACTCAAAAACCTCTCAAACCCTTAATTCTGTAAACCCTCTGAAAATACCTCTGTAAGAACAGCCCTGAAATCCAGCTGCAAAAATGACAAGCTAGGGTAGATCTTTCACTACCGAAGAATGCCCTGCTAGCTAGGAGTTGGATCTTTCACCACTGAAGCTAGGGTTCCCGTGGGATCTTACTCCACAAGCTAAATAGTTACAAACAGCAGTTGCACATGAAAAGTGAAATATAAGTGTATGCATGAATGACTATCCTATTCACCCCTCTTCTCCTTTTATATACCTTTTCCCATGTCAAAGAAACCCGAAAACCCCCAAGGCGCACTTTTCCCATAGGGAAGGGACCAAATTAAAAATAACTTAAAGTTGCTTTTTCCCTTCCTAGGCGCCTTGGCCCATAAAGGTGACCCCAATGAAGAAATATAACATTAAATGCAATACATATCCCCTCAAGTCGCCAAAAGGTACTTTAAATGGCCCCAACGAATGATAACATTACATTAAATGCCAAAAGTGTCCACTTAAGTGATCCCAACGACAAAATAGAACACAAAGGGCCCATTATAACCCTCCCAATGGACCAAAATATAACAAAAACATAGTAGGAAATCAGACAACCATCCCCAATAACCTCCAAAGTCGTTAGTAACCCTTTGGGAATGACCAGGGCTAAGACCAAAATACTGGCTCGTTAGGCCAACTGCTGAGGGAATTGGGGACATTACACCCCAATTCTGAGCAGATGGCCTTGGAGGCTTTTCATTCGTCTTAGCCTTGGTCATACCGAAGGGGCTAACGATGCTGGAGGTTATTGGGTATGGATGTCGGACATGCAACTCTTGCTTTCGTGTCAAGACCTCTTTGTCGTTTGACGATTAGGGTTGGATCGACTTGTTGTCCTCGAAATAAGTCATGCCATCATATTCTTGCACGTTGACTTACAATCACATGGTACTTCCTCAACCTCTTCATATCTCTTCAACATTTTGTGGACTCTGTATTGGTGGCTTTCGCGACCATAGCTCATGTGGAAAAGCTCAACGTAAGTTGCATCGACAATTTTTTTGAAGTTCTCCCAAGACGAGGAGTTTTGAAACACCTCCAGGGTCTTTTTGGGCAGCTGATGTATAACCTGGACTGAAATGTATAAAAGGGACAACATTGGGGATTCAATACAGCTCACTTCTTGACCTCCATCTCAACACAGTTTATTTTCATTGTTGGTACCTCCAACTAATGAAAGTAAGCTTCCGGGTTATGGAGTAACATCCAAAAGAAACCTTAATCGCTTCAGTGGTGATTATATTTCCCTTACTTGACCCTAGTAAGAAAAAATTTCAAAAAGAAAAAGCCTATGGTAGTTTGTCATTTTGGACTTGATTCACTGCTGATATCTCCAGAGATTTAAAACAGAGCATTCCAAACAAGTGCAGATCTGGAGGCTTCAAAGAGACTCTTAAGTGAAGATAATAGAACAGATCACAGTGACATCAGATATCACTCTTGCTTACATGCGGATACTCAGATGAAGGTTTGGAATGCCCAACAAATGCCAGGGACTTTCGAGGGTTTACAAAGTATGAACTTAAAATAACATTGACCCTTAGGGTTCTACTCCAAGAAACCATGAGATCGGGAGGGTTCCAAGCAGAAACAAGTACTCAGGCATCTGGAGGTTGTGCTCTAAGCAAGGATTTGTAGCTGTTAGCACCAGAATTTCAGATTTGTATCCTTTGTAAACCCATACAAGTATGGATCTTGCACCCTCACTAGTCATTTCCAGTTGGGGAATGGCTGTATGAAATTTTATGGTAGTTCCACGATTATTCAGAAAATTGCAATTTGTTTTATCAACATGTATATATTACGCCTTGTTGCAAGCTCTCTATAAAATTTGATGCAGATATGAGTAGAGTCAGCTCCTCACATATTGTCACCTAGTCACTCTAGTCTCAAAACCCAATCTTGAAGTGAAGACCTTTGGCCCATACTCTATCAAATCGACCTAAGGGTGAAAAAAGGGGGTCTGAGGTTCATGCATTTAGGAATTACATCGTATGCAAAAGCTATTACAGAATATAAAATGTCTGAAATAGAGATTCAATAAAATAATAGAGAGCTGACATAAAAAGATAGAACATGGACACAACCCTCAAAAAGATCATTGACCAATTCAGCTGGAAGTGGCATCTACTGACCTAAAATGTGACTTGCCCAATTCAGATTTGAAGCCATGTAGGCATGTCTCACCTGCAATATTGCCTCACATGTAAAACGACTTGGCCTAGGAATAGTCATGCTAAATATTTTAGTGGATGAAGGCTTGGGAGGTCACAAGTTTTTGGTCAAAATCCTTTAAAATGAAAGTCAGACTTGCCTCTTTGAAAAACCAACAGGCCACTCTACAAAATGACATATTTGTCACGCATTGGACTTTACAGCTTTTGAGATTGATGCCTAGGATGACAACACCTTGATCCAAAAACTACGTCTCTGTCCCACGCAAACCCCAAGAGTTTGAGCAGTGTATTGGAACTCAGAAGATTCCCATGGATTGTACATCTGATTAAACAAGTCAGATACAAAACGCTGAAATTTGTTCAGAAGGTATTATCCTGAATAACATTGCAACAGTATTTCTATGCCATGTGGATAATCCCAATAATGGGCAGATCTACTGGCATATGTTACGAGGTATTTAGATGGCTAACATCTATTGTCAAATCATGCCACATACTTTTTGTGAAGACATATTAAAGGATGACTTGGATAGCACTACCTAGCAAAGTTTTTCAAATGAGTCTGTTAGGCAGTTTTATATCCCCTAGAGGGTCAGAACAGATTTCTGAAGACATTCTGGCAAATCATAACTCATGATTAGTAATGGATTTGAAGAGCTTATACGGATATTGTCAATCATCTGTGATCTAAAGGACATTTTTTGAGAGCTATTAGCACTGGATGGCAATTCCAAACACTAGTCGCATTTCCTAGAACTTAATTCAGAATTGCCCTAGGATTCTTGTCAAAGCTGATCTAAAAATTAGTGGTCATTGATTATTTCCAAGATGAATAAAAAATGGTTCGTAGTAGGCAATAGAGATCCAGATTGGGGATCTTTCAATATATCAATTTTAAAATTAGTTCACATGCTCTAGAAGGTTATTTGGATGCAATACCATCCCAATATCTCTTTGCTAGCAGGGTCTAGCGAGATTCTATCCAGGTGCAGTTGCACGACTGGCTTAAGCCTCTTTTGCCCATAATTGATATCCCAGATATCCCCAATTAGCTTGATTGTCCGCAGCTGTGAAAATCGCAGATAAATCTAACTCCTCGCTACAGTAGATGTAGGGCAACTAATGGTGTCACTCTCTGCCAAAATACAGCAAAGGCTGGGCATACTTCCAGACAGCTTGCCATGTTCTAAGGCTCATATCATTAAAGCTTGCAGTTCTGGGCATTGTTGATCCTAACACCTAAGGCACTTTGATATTCAGCATTGGAATGCAAGTGGCTATGGATGCTATAGCTCCATACAAACACCCATCCTTCTCAGAGCTATATAAGTGGCAGATTCTTGGGCCACTGATTCATCCTAATGTTTAGAGGGCTAGTGCACAAGGTGACTCTCTTAGGACCATAATGCTGATTTCATGGTTTTGGGGGAGAGGAGGTTATTTTAGGGGTATAATGGTTATACTCTCTTGGAATAGACTTCACCAATCATTATGAGAGATTCATTACATTCAAGTAAGGGAACTATGAGTATCCTATCAAGTCCTTGCCCTTGAGTCAAATCATAATTGTTGAATAGAATTATTTGAACAAAATTTTGAAGAAGCAACATTACGGATTTAGGGGAGAGACACCAATAGTTGAGCGGGGTCTAATTGTGGATATAGTGTCTTGAATACACAATACCCAATAGTTGTCACGAAAGTACTTGGTGATTAGTCATTTTTGACATGACAACACCCAATCATATCATGCCATATAAGATTTGCCTTTTTAAAATTTTAAATGTTCAACCATTATCACCCATGATCAAATATGGGTCCCAATCAAAATGTAGTATACCTAAAATTTACTATTTTAAATAAATTCAAAATATATCTTTCCCTCCAATTCAACACTCAAAAAAATATTTGTAATTTAAAAAACCTTGAACTATGTGCTGGTGAAAAAATTAGGTTCCCACATTTTATAGAATTTATTTTATGGGCCCCTTAACTTAGGGTGCACCAGTATTGGTGTCTCTCCCCTATGGCACACCTTCATTGAATGGATGTAGAATCTCATGTCCGACAAGAAGAGATTTTGGAGTGGATGTTGTTTTAGGGATAGAATATTTTATACTCGCTGTGAACAAACTCTACCAAGCATTATGAGAGATTTATTATATTCAAGCGATGGAATTTTGAGTATACTATCAAGTCGTTGCCCTTGAGTGGAATAAAAATTGTTGACAACGAATCACTTAAATATAATTTTGAAGGTATATTTTGTGTTTATGGCATATCTTCATTATATGGATGTAGAAACTTATGTTCCACATGAATAGGCTTCAAGGATTTTGGAGCTACTCTACAAATTTAAGGTAGTTTTTTGAGTTCTACCAAAGGCCCTCACCAGGTTGGGAATTGGAACATATTATTGAGCTTGAACCTACTAAGGGTCGAACTATGGTACACCCTTACAAACATGGTCATCATTTTCGGAAGTTTGAGATAGAAAATTTGGTAAGAAAACTTGTGGAAGTTGGTATCATCATCACTAGTAAGTGCTTGAATGTCGCTTTGGTATTTATGGACAAGAAGGATGAGTCATATAGACTTTGTATTGATTACAGTGCCATGAATAAAATTGCAAGAAAAAAAATTCCTATGCCAAAAATCGATGACATGCTTAATGAATTGCATGGGGCGAAGTATTTCTCAAAGATAGATCCCATATCTAAATACAGATTTGAATTCAAGACTACGAAAAGGCTGCATTTAAAACTCATGAAGACAAGTGCCAATTTAGGGTCATGGCTTTTGGGCTCAACAATGCTTCAACTGCTTTGGGGCATTGATGAACAAGACATTGGGTAAATTCTTATGTGAAATTGTTCCTGTATTTTTTGATTATATCCTTTCTTACACTAATTCATCGACATCTCATATTTAGCATTTGGAAATTGTGTTGAATACCCTGACCAAGGAGATATTGTATACCAAGGCATCTAAGTGTGAATTTGCTAAGGTATCTTTGGAATACCTTGGTCACAATATTTTTATGGGTACACACTATCCCTACAAAAATCAAGGCCATGTGTGATTGCATTATTTTCAAGGTTCCAAAGATGCCTTAAGTTTCTTTGGCTTAGTAGGAATCTATAGAAGGTTTTTGATGATCATATCCACAAGAAGTTGTCTTTTGACCGATCTTAGCGAGATTGTGTAATGCCCCCTTTCCTATGCCATAGGCCTAGGGGCCAACTCGAGTCCAGGTCTTGGTCATACCCAAGGTCGACGCTATGAGCTATTGGGTATGATTATTTAGTCCAGTTATAATTTTTCGTTGACATGAGTTTAAAGTGCTTTCGAAGGGACTAGATGTTACGTTTTATCGTTGGAAGGGGCCACTTAACTCCTAGTGTTTTAATTTTGTGTTGGGGGTCACCTTTTGGACCATGGCGACTTGAAAGGGAAAAAGTAACTTTAAGTTACTTTATTGATTTGGTCTTCCCTAGGGGAAAATGCGACTTGGGCTTTTTAGGGTTTCCTTGGCATGGGAAAAGTTATATAAGGAGTGGAAGGGTGAAAAGGTGGTCATTCATGCATACACTTATATTTCCTTTCATGTGCAACTGCTGTTTGCAACTATTTAGCTTGTGGAGTATGATCCCACAGGAACCCTAGCTTCGGTGGTGAGAGATCCATCTCCTAGCTAGCAAGGCATTCTTCGGTAGTGAGAGATCTACCCTAGCTTGTCATTTTTGGAGCTGAATTTCAGGGCTGTCCTTTACAGAGGTATTTTTCAGAGGTTTTCAGAATTAAGGGTTTTAGAGGGTTATGTGTAGTTTTGGAGGAGAGATTTTCAAGCTGGTTTTCAGGATCAGACCTACGACAGCCTATTAGAGGAAGGGTTTGGCATCAGTCTGACAGAGCAGTTTGCACAAGATTTTTGGCCATCTACCAAAGTGGGGCGACTTGTCTTGGGAGATTGCAGCCCTAATTTCTGGAGGGTTTCCAGTTGGCCGTTTTCAGATCTAAAGGTTGGGAAAGTCATCTTCTATATTTATATATGTTATTTCACAAGGTTTCATAATTTTTGCACTCTGTATTCGGGAAGATATTAATTTTCGAAGTTTCCCAGCTGTTTTAGGGCACGCTATAATTTTCTGGCAGCGATATATGTAACTCGAAAATTTCCAAAAACTATTTCCCTATAATGTTCTGTTATATGTATTATCTAGTTCCATTTAAAATTTCAAGTGATTTTAACGGAGTATTGTCGAGAGTTATTCATTATTTTACTGTTTGCTGCCCTAGCTGTAATTTTCTGCATAAAAAATCAGAAAAAAATCAGATTTAGTATTTGTCTGCAAATTGTCTGTATTTTGTCCATTTTGTTGTAAAATCCCAGCAAGGGATATTTCAGATTGTTGCATCCAAGTGGTCAACTGAGACAAGAAATGGTTAGAGGATCTCAAGAGAACCCTTGTCTCTACTCTAAATTTATCTACTCATGGTTTCTCCTATTTATCCATCATTAAATGTGATTATCCATTCATAAGTTTCAGGGATCATTGCTCACAACCTCTAGCACCTCACAAGAACATTATGATTCGGCATACATTTTCTAAACCGTAACCCTAGTCATGGTGTCTAGGCATTCCACTTTTAGAGCAAGTTGTGTTGATCAGGTAATTGGAACAGTACTATGACAAGCCGACTTTAGGAGATGCACATCCTTGTTGTATTGACCGCATCTTTGCACTTTGGGCTAATACACATTTAGGAATCTAATCATCATTAATGTAGTAAAACTATTTGTTGACATTAAATACCCGTAGTTATGAAGACTTTGGACTTGGTTTTGTGCATCCATCATATTATCCATAAGTTGCGTGTACCCCTATTCTTGGATTCTGAAATTAATTTGCCACTTTGATCCGATATATGAATGGGCTTAGTTATGCGGAATTTCATACTTCACGGGGTCTTTCTAGCTTTCGAAGAGGACCATTGGGGTTAAGCAGAGATGCCCTCTCTCATTGACCCCCTTCAACATTTGCATTGGTGAGCTAACGACCACTATTACTTTTGGACTATATTAGCCCCTCCCTTCAGGCAATGATGGTTGTGATTTTACATTATGTGGTGATCTCCATTACTTGCCTTTTTGTAATGATGTATACTCACCACATCTATCCTATGTACAATGAGATAAATTGCTCAGAGCACAACATTTATGAAAGCTCTGATTCAGGCTCTTGAAATGCCTCACTTTAGAGCCTAGTGGGCAACCTTAGCACAACTATATGTCGAGGATATTTGGTACTTCCAATTATTAACTCTTTCTTGACTTGGGATATGGAATCACATTCTGCCCTACACTTATTTGAAGATCGACTCATCCGGACACATTCGTGAGGATGAAGGCATCCTCTCAGTCAAGCCTGGTGCAAGGATTTGCCTCATCCTAGCTGCTACATTGGAGTACATAATGATTAATTCAGATCAACTTATGAGAGCTAAGTACCCCTTTGATTTAGCCATTGTGTATTTTCGATCACGATCATCATGCTTATTGCCTGTATTTATGGGTCCAAGGACTCGTGGGTATTGCCTGTCTATGTGATATATGTAATGCCATATGGAGCTCTTATTTTAGAGAAAGATTAACGGGCTCCTACAATTCAGCTTTTGGTACATTATATTAACGGAATATTAATAATGCCTGCATTTTTGCCATCAATTCTAATATTTTCAACCATACCTTTGCGCGTTCCCCATTTACTAATCATTTTGGGGAGTTCAGTTCCCTAACATCCATAGATTCATAGAACATTGGAGGTACCCATCCCCCATTTCAATGTCACTTATGAACTCTTTGGAGATTTCCCACCATTTTTTTTGAGGAATGTACTGCAAACTCTATAGCTTTATATTTTATTTATCTTTCAATTAGTTGGCACTTTGGGCCCCCTTATTTGGAGGCCCTGTTTGACTTCAAAATGTTCAAGATCCGAAACTTCAGAAATAGTACCATCATGTCCAATATTGCCATCTTTTGAGGGTGAATATGTTTCTTAGAGTTTGAAAATTATGCTATTGGGTCTTTGAAATAACAATATCATGGAGGATCAAACATATCTTTTAGAGCACTTTACGAGTGCAACAACATATTTAGCCCTATCTTCTCCTAGGAGGATTGCATCATTGTCCCCAAATGAAGACCTCCCTTTGCTACATGGTATCTCCGAGACTCAGTCGGTCACTCAATTGCATGACTATTGGAAAGTGGCAATAGCATAGTATATCTCAAAATTGACAATCCTTGGTTGCCCAACATAGCAACTTTTGCAGGATTACAAGTGGGATGTCATCCCACGTGCTCAGGGGGAGCATATCCCTGGAGGCTAGGGGATGGATCCCATGGAGAGTGTCTTGAATATGTCCTAGAATCATTCAGGTGCTGAGCTGGGGCAAGCTGGGGCAACAAGGGATGAGCATTCCCTGCAGGTGGTGTATGGGGTCATCCGTTGTCCCTCGGTTATCTCTAGCGAACATTAGGCCAATCAATGGCTTAAGGGCCCAACAATCGAATAGGTATGAAATTGGCTGCTTTAATCCTCAAGTTTTTATAGAAACAAACTCAGAAAAGTATAAAATACTTATAAAATCTGAAAATTGTCGTCTTGGATTACTCTAGGATAGCCAAGAGCACTTCAAATTCAACATTCGGGCTGCAAAACGATATCTATGAGAAATGAGAGACATGTTTTCATTGTCTTGAATGACAAAGAGTTGGGAATTCTACCTATACCTCAGACCAATGGTGCATGGCCCTTTATGCATAAGGAAGTGGGAGCTTCTTATCCATTCCAAACGCTAATCTTTTGTTCAAGTCAGTGCCCTAAAGCCCCTGCACAATGAATCACCAATATCTTACAATACTCTAAACATGTGAAGGTAGAAATAAGGCATCAATCGACCATTGGCATGATGATGATATGAAAGACGCGATACCAGCAAGAATTAATCAACTCGAGGCTTTTAAAGCCAATCTCTACACATCACTACTACTAAGGTTCCCCAACACACTAGGTGTGAGTCAATGTTGATCTCTACACGTTACTACTATTAAGTTTCCCCAACACCCTAGCTCTTGGCAACTGGGATTTGCCCATTCTTAACATCATGGATGTTCTCCTTGGTGTTGGGAATGTACTCCTTTGTGACAGCTTCCCAGGATGTGTGAACAAGCACACATGAGTTTCTTTGCTGTCACAAGACTTTCTTCTGCCTTGGATGCTAGGAGGGAATATAGAATTAGTGTTCTGCTTCCTCCCAGGACTATCCAATGCGGCCCCTTTGTCTTAAACCCTCCTTTATGAGCATTATCGGATCTTGCATTGGCCCCTTTATAGTGATAGATGATGACCCAGATGACTCAGCCTTGGGAACAGTTAGATATGTTTAATGGGAATACCAGCCAATCTTGCCGACTTTCATCAGGAGTCGCTCTTTGGGGGTTCTTGCTTCCTGCACATGGCTATTTGTATTGGTACCGTAACCACATGGGTTGGGGACTTTACCACATTGGATTTACCCCTTTAATTTTTAGTGTTTTTTTCGTCTTTTATTTAGTTAGTTGTTGATCGTAGGGTCCTTTTACCTTATCACTTTTTATTGTAATTTGATGTATTTATGAGTCTAAATGATCTATTTTTGGTCATTTGTGGACATTAATATGATTGCTTTCGTTCTCTATCTAGACTCAGTGTAGCAGTTTCTTTGGATGACCATCCCATTCCATTTGAAAGCAAGAAATTGAATGAAAGAGAGCAATGGATGTCAGTGTGTGGCATCAGTTGCTTTTGGGGAGAAGGTTTTTTAATTAAGACTTATCATCTCAGCTATAAACAATTGTTGACTCATGGAAATTAAAAGAGGAACAATAAAAGTGGATTGATCACCTCTTAATCTATAAATTTTAAATTGGGGACAGGTATTTGTTTGGCGACAGCCATATAAAAAGGTTATGTTGAAGCATGCAGGTAAGCGAAAGTTGTAGTGAAATTATTATGGCTCATACGAGGGGACAGCCAAGGCAGGGGAAGTTGCATATGCACTGGACATACCAAGCAAGGGAAGGCTGTATAATTTTTTTCATGTATCATGTTTGAAGAAAAAGATAGAATTGTATGTTGTGCCACAAAAAGAACATCCTATCACAGATGGTGGCAAAGTTTGTGTTAAAAGCCAAGGGCATTGTGAGGGAGGAGGTCAGAATGTTCACGATCAATTGGAAGGGGCTACCAGCAAAGGATGAAACTTTGAAAGCAGAGGATTTTCTAGGCAAGCATCCAAGCTTGTTACATTTCTGAAAATATGTGGCTAAAATGTAATGGAGGCTTGGGGAGTTAAAAAAAAACACCCATTCTCATTCATGTGTTTGGCTAAGTAGTAATACAGGGTGTGTTGTTTAAAACTTTTCTTATGATGTACTGGCCTTGGTTTCCATTCTCTGTGCATTCTCTGCATGTATCAAAATTCAAAGGTCCTCCTGCTAAAGGTCAAAATTGTTGGCGAAGAAAGGCACAATCTCTACATGTGGGATGTTCTTAGAAAAAGAAATCAGAACTGCCAAAATCAGATGAACAAGCATTTCCAGGCTCGCTGGACAACTCCTAAAAACCCTTCGTTTAAACTGAAATTTTGACTAGGCTTCTAAAGACAATCCTTGTATATCTGGAGCAGGTGGTGTTATTAGATATCAGAATGTGGAATTTTTGTTGTTGCTTTGCTTTGAACATCCCTTCAGCCCTCATCCATAGTCTTAAAATGGCCATCAACTTGCATATCATTCAGTTGGAGGTGGAAGGATATTCTCTCCGGGCTATAAACTTATAAATGCTGCTAGAAAGAAAGGTCTCATTAGTTGGAGGCTTCAAAGCCTCATCAATGAGGTTCAGAGGCTACAATCACACTTCAATTCCATTACTTTTAATCACCTGTAGGGAGATTAATGGTCCTGCTGATCCTTTAGCCAATTTTGGAGTGAACTTGATCATTAATGGAGAGACCATCACTTCCTCCAACCTGATTACGTAGGAAGGCTTAAACAATCTTCAAAATAAAGATTTGAGTGGAGCAGAATTTTATTGAAATGAAGCATAATCTTTTCCATGATTTTGCATTGATTAATTGGAGATGATTGTCCTTAGTTTCAGTGCAACTTTGTGTGATGGGGGTTCACCATAAGCTTAAACTTGCTTGTCAAAACGAAGGGGTCTGCATTGATAAGCGTGGTGAGGCTCCTTGAGGCAGCATGGGCTGAGTTTATCATTCTATCTTCTCCATGTCTGTGTTGTGGCTTTGTCTCTCTCCCTTTGTGATACCACCCCTGTTGTTATGGTAAGAGAACAAAAGAAATTCAACAAGCGGAATAAATGAAAGAAAATGTAAGCGAATGAGAATGGAAAGAAAAAGCGTAGGAAGGGAAGGGATAAGGTTCCGATGGATTCTGATTTCAACGGGTTGATTGATAATGATGTCATTCAGGAACTGTTTAACACTTCCTCCCTTCTTGTTTGTTTATATGTCAAGCTAATGCTGGGGAAGGCTGTTCTCAGTGACGGAAATTGTTGGAATGTTGAGTAACTCAGGTCGCAATTTTGGCTGAATCTAGGGGAAAATTATGATGACCCAACTAAAAGTTTTGAGGGAAAACCAGACAAGTACTGATTTTGGTATTTAAGGACTCATCTGCCCCTAGTGGGTTGGGAACTGGTCCTCCTGTGAAATTGGTTGTTGATATATATATATATATATATATATATATTATGTGACGAAGTTGCTGTTCAGCAACCTCCTGTTGATACTCCCTCTGTTGCTCTCTTGTCGGGTGTCATTCCTAATTGTTCAGATAGGATTGAGGGTATGCAGGATTTTGCAAACCCTGAAAAATTCAAAATGCCCATTCTGAAATGGGCTGTGTTAAAAATCTTTGTGTTGGAAGAAATAAAGGTGAATGAGCATAAACTGGTAAAGGGCACCCCTGTGGTCTTCATGCCTATTGACATTGACAACAGGGTGGAGTTCAGGGTGGCAAACCTGTTAGGATTGTTGGTTGACTTTCTTCAGAAGGGGGCCACTCTCTTTGCCTTTTACTAAATGCATTTTGAAGGCATATGTTTGGTTGCAATGCTTTTGTGAAGCTCCCTAGATCTATATTTTCTGCTGCTTTTAGTTACTTGTTCCCTGGTGTTTTTAGCTCTTCTCTAGCAAGGTTTTATGGTTTATTTGGTATTTGTTGTATAGGCCTTGTATGGCCAGTGATCTTGTTGCTGGATGGGTTTATTAACAACTTTTTGGGTTGTAGTGATTGGGCTGGCTGTTGGTTAAGCCATGTGCTCTTCTTCTCTATAGTTTCCCCTGATGTTCCATATGGGTGAGGGCCCTTTCCCTCAATTCTCTCATAAAAAATAAAATAAAATCCATGGTGCAAAATTTTGTGTCGGAAAGTTTTGAGGAGGTCACCCATCCAATATTACTCTAAGGTTAGTGCACTCAACTTCTGAGTTTTTACAAGATGTGAACAAAGAAATAATGAAGAGAAACCAGAATGCACACTTTGGAGTTTGTGTCTGTGATTTCATCATGCCAGAAGTAGTTACAATATAGTTGAGGTTAACAACCGAACATTAGTTAGTAGCCTCAATCTGGTGAGGGAGGCAGGCCGGTTCCCTTCTCCGGTCATCTATCTACATAAGGGGTAGCATAGCCCATCTATTTGCTCGCCTGACCCGACAACTAGAGATATAGGGCTATTCTTCGAAGTTACCACACGCCATTTGTTTTCAAGGACTAGCGAAATTGGAAAAGTGCGATTGTTGGGTCATCTTAAATTCTTGATTGGTTCCGACACCACAGGTTTCTCCAGATCATCGCATAACTAATATTTAGTTAAGTATTAACTAATATACCTAATATATTTTAATACCTCCCCTTAATGAGTAAACTAGAGACAACATGTTTGTCCCAAAACTTTACAAATAAAATAAAACCAAGGAGTTTAGTCATTAAAACTGTAGGCTGCTCCTTAGATATCACTCTAAAATCTGCAGCAGTCATCTGATGTTTTGCTACTATCAAATTGTGTAGACATAAGATATGACAAGTGATCCACCAATTTTTTGTAGAATGATTCATTGACTGGTGATGACTCATCAATGGCTGATAATTTCATCCCGACCTCCATAGATCTGAAATCAGAATCCTGGAGACACTGATCATAGAGAATGTATCGGGCTCATGGAGCCTCCTCAATTCCGCCCAGGGACTCAATCAATCTGCAATCCAAATGAGCATGTCCAGGTACCCAAAAATCTTCAAGTAGCACCATATAGACCTCCTCATAACTAATACACCTAACATATTTTAATAGGACAAAGCTCTTTAAAGGAGAGGGCAACCCATGCAACTAAGCACAACATATGTTGTGTGATGTTTGTCCCGATATTTTTGCTTAAATTTAGCAATATTATTTTGTTATATTTCACATGCCTAAGGTTGGTGAAAGGTTAAGTCACAAGTTAAGTAGGGTTTCTTGTGGTTTTGTTATAGGTGGGAAAATCATACAGAGTGTATCTTTTACCATTTCAACATCTATTGCAAACTGAGAGCTGCCTTTGTGTGAGAACTCGTGTTATAGACAGATTTCTAGGTGCAATCCACTCTTGGGTTGGATGGTGCCCCAAAGTTTCCCATTTTATTAGTCATTCCACTTTATATTTGTAGTTTTGTTTTCCGTTGTTATTTGCAATGCAATGAAAGGTTACAAAATTGGTAATGTTTAGTTTCTCTACAAGATCTAGGTTGGGTGCAATCAGAGGTGGGATGTGGGGTTCCAGACCCTAAAGAGTACTACAAGTAGCTGTAAGAGAGGAGATGATCAAAATAATTATTTAAAAAGGTGAATTTGTAAGGGATCATCATGTTAGAGGATTAGGAAGCAACATGCTCCAAAGAGCGTATGGCTAAGAACTGAATCCCATGAAGAAGGGAATTAAAAATCTCTCTAGGTGAAGTGGTTCCACAAAAATTGTACATAGGAAAATTAATTTGAGGGACAATGTACTTGTACTAGATTATATCCAATAGTGTAATAGTTTGACCTCTCATTCCTATTCCGATCAACTATTCTGAGAGTATGCACCCAAGCCTCAGCCATATAGTATTGTGGGTTTAATAATAGTATTATAAAGGCACATTTTGGATGGGATAACCTATATGGAGCCAAAAGAAATAGTGTTTGATTATGTTCTGGAAAGTATACCCCATACATAATCAAGATTTGTTGGTAGGATTCAAATATAGGAATCATTACTATGTCTTGTCAATTATGTGTGATTTGTAGCATTATCAATCACTTCCCAGTGATTGGTTAAGGGAAGCTTGGATTGTGCAGCCTTAGAGATACTAAAGAGCGTAACTTTTGTCTTGTTTATAGACAAGATCAAGAAACCTATGTAAATAACCCAATTGTGTCAGCAAGCTATTGGTAAAGAGGCTAAAAGGGCAATATCATCTACAAAAATAATTAAGGAAATCAAAACATGATGCCAAAGACAAGTAGCACTTTGCGGTATTGTTTCTTTTAAGGATTTCTCCAGCTCTTCTATATGATAAAGCTAGGAGGTGTGGTACCCCTTCTTAACCCCAATGGTGGACTTGATAAATTAAAAAAGTCTAATGTTTTGTGGTAGTGGCATACTGCGATTAGTCCATTTGGAAACCCATTATCACATGCCTTGTCAAAGAACCTGTCTTTGGATTCTTGAAGGATTTTTTTAAAAATCCACCATAAAAATTTACGTTCATCGTTCTCATCTTAGCTTCTACTCTTATATTTGTCTAGTGTTTATTTTCCTCTATATTGCTCTTAGGCACCAGATCAAAAAAGTATGGGATAAAGAAGGGGAAGAAGTTTTTTGTTGCGTTGTTGACTTAAAGTAAACATTCAACAAGATGCTTAGAAGAAAGCTCTGGATTAGGATGGAGGAACTTGGAATTTTGAACGAGTATAGAGTGGTAGTCCACAGGATTTATGACAAAGTTTGAGCCAAAATCTGAACAGGTAAAGGATTATTGGAATGCTTTGGAGACAGCATCAATGCAAAACAAGGTTGTTTGTTATCCACTACTTTGTTTGAGCTATCTATCTATAGACAATTTATAGAGGAGTAGATAAACAAAGTTGGAGGTGGGGGTTTTCACTCAACAAGTTTTGTGGTAAAGCTACACTCGTATGCGGACGACCTTATTTTAATGGCTAAAACAAAGCAGGGTTTACAGGAGCATTTGAAAATTTTAGAACTATTCTGCAAAGAGGTGGGAATGTAGGTGAACATTGGTAAAACCAAAATCGTGATCTTTACCTTAAAAAAGAAAAAGGAACAAGTAAGCTTTGAGTTTGACGGAGGACTCTTTGCAAGTTGTTAAGGAATACAAATACCTGGGACTAGACTTTCACTCTAATCTTAGCTAGGAAACTTGTAGAGCTAAGAGGATTCAGGGAGGGTGGAAAGCTCTATATATGCTTCAAAGCAGATGTAGGACATCAGAATTATGGGATTGGAATACCAGATTGAACCTTTTTGGGGTCACTGGTAATTCCAGTAGTCTTATACGGATGTGAGATTTGGGGCCGCAGTACGTCCGTGGGGAAATGGAATCAAATAAAAAGAATTCAAAAGCATCTAATTACAAGCAGTTTCAAAATAAAAACCACGATTTCATATGCAATCATCCTTGCTGAAGCCGAAGCCTTTTCAATGGAAGCGGTGGGCAATGACCCGACTATTAGGATACTTCAAAAAAAGTGGAAAACATGGAGAATTCCCAGTGGCCTAAAATAGTAATAAAGGAACATTTAAATATGAGGAAGAAAACTTGGATGAAGCAAAATGGTGAGTGGATGAATAAATGGGGCATTTGCATACAAGAGTGTCCTAGCACGAATGAAGAAATAAAAAATTATGTGAGAGAGAAATTCAGAAATATCATGTGGAATAAGCAGCTTGGTCGAAAAAAAGAATACTATGTCAAGAATTTTAATCCCACCTGTGACCATGGGCAAAAGCACTACATTGGAGCGATGATAAAGTGGAAGGCTAAAATGTTAATTGTGCAACTAAAAACTAGTTCACATCATCTTAGGTGTGAAACTGGGAGATGGAAAATGCCCAAAGAGAAGTGGTCAGAAAGGATTTGTCAGTTCTGCATGTCGGGCGCGGTGGAATCCGAATGGCATTTTGTCATGCAATGTGTTGCTTACGGGGACATTTAGAGCAAGTACGCGGATATTTTAACCGTCGCTGATCTTACAACCTTGTTTGAAGAGGGAAAGGGTGACAAAAACAATAGATTTCTTGATCAAAATTCACAATAGCAGAAGAAGCAAGCTTAGGAACGCGCTGGAAGAAAGGCAAAAGTAGAGGGCATCAATTGGTGATTGCACTTCGGGTCCCATAGGCTGCTCGGTCTCGTAGAAGTCATTAAAAACTTTCATTTCATTTCAATTATTGCAATCTACAATTTCAATTTGAAGTCAGGAACTCGCCACTTGGCAGCGCTTGTTTAAATTGTACTCTTTTTTGACAATCTTAAATATTATTCAGAACATAAAATGAAAGGCGTACATATGGCAGGCCGTCACATATTTTCCTTCTGGTAACCGTTAAATTCCAGTCCCAGCGCTGTACAGTGTTCCTTCGCCTCACAAAGTTGAAATGCAGGAGAGAAGTGAGGTGGACTCAGAATGATTCCGATTCCGATTCCGATAGGTCACTTCGGAATGACCTCTCTCCGTCGGGGAAGGAGTGAGGCCATTCCGAGCTATAAATTTGACTGCATCGTGTGTTTCCGTTACTGCTATGGATTTGACTGCATCGTGTGTTTCCCCACCTGCTATAATTTTTTTTTGTTCGACGATTACCACCTTCAGAGTCGATTGAAGTATTTTGGTGGAGGGAAGAAATAAGGCCCGAATCAGCTGAATATTTCGGAAGAAGAGGCTAGCGAATATGGTTGTGTTACATTGCTACATCTGTGAGTATGAGTTTTCCGAAAGGGATTTCATCGAAAGACTGGCGTGCCCTATTTGCCACGGGGATTTTATCGAAGAGATAAGGCACGAAGGTGGGGATGAAGGGGACGATTTCTTCTAATCCAGGGCCATGGTCACATGGAGGATTACTGCCATGGTGGGGATGATGGTGGGGATGAAGGTGGAGAAGCCAGGGCAATGGTCACTTGGAGGATTACTGCCATGGTCAGCTGATTCCGCACATGGACAGCGGTAGCCAGAATGACATGACCAGGTACAGAACTCCTGCTGCATACAGTGCCGTTGTGCCCACTGTGAAAATCACTCAGGTACTGTTTGCAAGCCATTCATAATTTCACAATTATTGATTTATAAACCTTCTATGTCTTACAATCTTTATCATTGCTTACCAAGTAGTGCCTTATCTCATTGCTTACAAGTAGTGCCCAGCCTTTCCCGACTTACGATTTTTTCATCACCCATTTTTTAAGCCTACCTTGTCTTGCAATTGATTTAGAAACCTTCTCTTTGAACAATCATCCTTCTCTGTGTAACTAGTTTTATCTTATAGTGCCGTGTCATTACCTTATCCCCCTTCTCTGTTTTCTGTGGTTTGGAGCATTCTCCGGTAAACTGAAATGGCTTGCAAGGTTAGATTGTACGCAGTGCAATAGTAAGAGAATGTTTTGGTAAAAAAAAAGGTTTCCACACACCTTGTGGTGGTTGGCTGGGACTGTGGTAGAACCTAGATCATTTTTACGGTAGCCAGGCTTTGAACCTGGTGAAGGTAATACGCTTCAAGAAAGTCCTGAGCCTCACCAGCTCAAAATAAAAAATCCACCTTTGGCTCACATTATAGTCATCAGGGCCTAACTTCTATTTGAATCTTCAAACAATTATAAGATAGAAAGAGACATATCGAGTACACTTTTACTTCTTTTTTCAATCTTGCAAGTTATGGCCAATGTGATAAAATCACATATCGACACACTTTTACTTCTTTTTTCTTCTTGCAAGTTATCAAGTGATTTGTATCAGAGTTTAGTTAGAGATATTGACAGATATGATGAGTGAGGTAATCCCTCTCGAATCATTAGACAAAAAAAATGGAGCAAAATATATGCAGAAATAACTTGCAAAAAGGAAATTCAGAAATCCTGTTTTTTTTTTTCATTTTTCTTCAGACCTTAGTTGTTTTTTAATATTACTATGAAATAGAATCCTTTACAAGGGGATTAATGTGGACTGAAATCCTACCATTTTCAGAGGCACCTGAGCAATATATGTGTGATATGCTTTGATCTGTTTATGTTTGGAGAAGAAGCAAAGGAGATGCCATGTAAGCATATGTTCCATTCTGACTGCATTCTCCCGTGGCTTGCACAGAACAATTCTTGCCCTGTTTGTCCCCACGAATTTCCAGAAGAGGGGGCATATGGCTGAGGGGAATAGTGCAAAGTGTCCAACTTTCCTCATCTTCTGAGCATACATGGGGATCTGATGATAAGAAGTCCCGGCCGTGACAGTTTTAATTGCCTCATCTTCTGAAGCTCATATCTGATATTCGGCCTCCCCCGTGTTTTGCCAGCAGCCCCCGTGGCGCACCGCTCGAACAATGCAAGCACCTCCAGAAATCCCTCTGTAGTAATCAGAGGAGGTGGATTTGTTTCAGATTTGCGTATCAGAGCAGAGAATCAAGGTCAAAGGAAGCGGACTAGTCCTCTGTCTTTTCTGTGACCATTCCGCTCATACAATTCCAATTTGGAGTCCTCTTCTAGCAGCAGTGACCCCTCATCCTCTTCTAGCAACAGTGGTAACATCGCTTCTAGCAGCGGTGGTTCCTCTAGATGGTGATCCAGATAATTGCTGATAAGTTTAGTTTAAAGCATTTACATTTACATGTTGTTTATGGTGTCATTTGAATGTTTAGGGCATCACATTAGGTGTTAGGGTGTTCCTAAATTCTATCATTTTCACACTGATTGAGCTTCTTGGAAAGAACAGACATTTAACATGGTAGTTTATGCAGCTTCTCATGGGAAATTTCATTATTTGGTTTCTTTGAGGGCAAATCAGACCAGTGTTGATCCTGTGATATCAAGACATCATCAATTGTAGAAACAAGAAGTAGATGTGATGCATTATCTACATATTTCCTAGGACCATTTCATTGAAATTTGGTTTCGTTTGAAGGAAAAAATGCACGACCATAGACAAATTGAAATTATGATACTGCTTAAGGGTCTTCTGTAATTTTTTACCTTTTTGGCAATTCACAATGATGTTATGGGGACCCTGATCCATCCAGGGTTGCTTTCTTTGGATTTTATTCAGTTCACTCTTTTCCAAATAAAGCCCTATGTGGTAGTTTAAGTGTAGTGGTACTTGGGTTCTTGTCGCTTAGATCTTTAAATTTTACATTCTTCCTGCAAGGAACTAGTATATTATTTTATTCATGTATATAAATTTCAATGTTTCTTTTATCATAGGACAATCTGCCGAAACTGTTGAAGTACTTGAAATTGTGCAATCCTTGGGACATAATCAAATTTTATATACCAGCTCTTAGAAGAAGTTGCAAAATGCTTGGTATCTTCTACAGGTATCTGAAGATCTTCTTGGATGTCATACTAGTTTCTTCTACAAAGAATTGATTTATTTAGGGAGGGATGTGTAGGGGGGTTCTTTTCTTATTTGAAGATCTTCTTGGATGTCATACTAGTTTCTTAAACCAAAGAATTGATTTATTTAGGGAGGGATTTAGGGGGTTCTTTTCTTATTTTTCCTATTTGGTTTGAGTTTTTAGAATGTTGATTTTCAACTTTATTCCAGATACATGCCTTGTGTTTTTTCAGTTGAGTGGTAAAATCAATATCCTTTTTTAATGTTGGGTGGATTAGTGAGGAGTTAATCAAGATGTTCTGTTCCATAATATAACAACACCGTGAAGCCCCGAGGATTTTAATGATTTCGCATGATTAATATAGTATGTCTTGATTTATTCCATCTATAGAAATATAACAATGGGCTGCTGCTGCTGCTATGTTTTTGTTTTTCGTTATGTTTTTATGTAAGAGAGATTTGGAAATGAAATTATTGTAGGCTTGCATTCGAAGTTACTAGCATTTATTTTCAAAAGTGTGCCTTCATATAAATTATTTGCAGTTTATATGATACAACCCCTTGTAGAAAGTATGCGGTAATCTAGACTGTTTGACTACGGGTAATCTATGCAATGACACTGGCAAATATTTAAATAAGAACTTACGGGTAAACATGCCTAGACGTTTTGGTACGGGTACGGTATGCTGACATGGCAAATTTTTAAGAATCGGGTACAGTATGGGTACGTTCATACAATATATTTTTAAAAAGTAACAAATATAAATATATATATAAATTTAACAAAAACAACAAGCTTTTAGTCTCAACAACCTATAAAATATTAGAAGCCAACAACTAGCTTATTATGAATCAGAAGCTATCTAAAGCAAGATTTCTTTGACTGAATACAAGAAGACCATAAAACATTAAATCTATGAGCCCATCTACTAATGGGCTCACAAACATTCCACTTATTGTTAAGGCCCAGGGAAAGGTTTGGGGAGAAGGCAATCTTTTCATAGAGTTGTTTGGAGTTAGCCTCTCGGAGAAGGGGCCCTTTGAGCCACCTCATAGTATTCCAAAAGTTATTCTCATCCTTCATAATTAGTCCAGTAGAGGGAGCTGTGAAAGCATATCTGAGCATTGTATACATTCTGAACTGAGATTTAGGAAGATTATAGAAAGGGTTAAGGTCTTTCCATTCCATCTACTTCCCAAATCTGTACAAGTCATGAAATATTTTAATTACTTTCTCAAACCAAAGGAGGGCAGAGCAACCTCTTGTCAAGGCAAGGATCTTGTCATTATATTTCAGATTCGACAAAATTGATTTGTAGGCTTGGCACCTAGTGTTAAAGGAAGTGAAAGCACCGAGGAATAAAGGATCCATGAGAAGCAACAAGAAAGCACTCAAATAGTAAGTCAACCAAATGAAGTTTTTTTTCATCTCTTTGACCCTTTGGAGCCTATTGGCAATATTGAATCTCACACGAACTTTCCAAGGTTCAATTCCAGTCAAAGCCCTCACATTTTATTTATTTTTTTGCAGTTAAAAAACAACCATGTTGGTATGCTGTGGATCATAGTTACCAGGTTCGAAAATCCGATTAAATTTGGAAGGGCAAAAAAATCCGAAAATCCAGAGTTCTCAAAAAAATGCAGAAAAATCTGGTTCGAAATATATATACTTATAATATTATATATTTATATTATTGTATACTTATATTATTATATATAGACAAATCATACAAAAAAGTATCCATCTACCATCATCATCATAAAAACATAAAATTAAAGTTTGTAGAATTGAGAAATGCAAAAGAGTTTGAAATTTGATTAAAAGAGTGGCATGGTTTCGAGCCTAAGCTCCACACTGAAATGAAACTTAAAAGTTTCAAACATTTGCAACATCAAAACCTGCTTCAACATCAAAGCCTTCTTCAAAATCAAAATTAGCAATAGCACTATCATCTAATCCATGTTCATTATCACTATCAATGATTTCTTGAATTTCGTCAAAGGATGATGCTTCAAAGTGAGACTCGCCATCTTCTTTTGCAAGATTGTTCTCAAGTAAACGCAAATTGCTCTGGACAAACACAAGATCTGAGAGTTTTTTAGCTCCCAGTTGATTCCTCTTGTTGGTGTGGATCAAATTATGTGTACTCCAATTTCTTTCGCATGCTAAAACATTGACACACTGGCTGTGAATACGCACGACAAGCTTTTGAAGCTTTGAAGTAGAAGAACCACAAGTTTGCCACCATAAATGGGGATCCATGCAGTGGATGTCTTCTAATGCCTCCTTATGAGAAAACATGCCCTCTTGGTTCTTGAATATAGTGAGTTACCTTCTCAGCTTAGCCTTCTCATCATCACCACGAACCAACCTGTTTATAGTTTCCAATACACCGTTCTTTACTTCCTCATCTGCATCATGATCCACCTCTATAAGCTTAGGATTTAAATAACACCCCGCTGCATGGATAGGGCGATGTAGTATGTCCCAACGTATGTCCACAATGTCCCATATTTGCCGATCTTAAGAATAATCTGCAAGTACTTTTTTTTTTGTTCCTTTGCTTGCTCCATGCCCTCATACAGAAAGTTAATGCAAGGTTTCATGCTATCAACCAATCTCAATAGTTGGACAAGTGGCTCAAACACCTTTAAGGCCTTCTCAACATTCTCCCAAAATGAACTTCCTAAGATGATTCTCTCAACATCTTTTGCAAGGCTTTCCTTAGAAAGCTTAGATTGTGCCCATTCTTCACTCAACACAACTTTTCTCAGAGCTGTCCTCTCCTCCACCTCTTTCTGCAAAGTGATAAAATTGGATGCAAATCTTGTTTCAGCCGGGGAAAGAAGTACCGCTTTGCAAATAACCAATACAAACTCAAGGTCAAGCGGTGATTAAGTATGAATTTGGAAATCTGTTCCCCTTCTTTAACAACATTATTTACCTACTCTAACTTTGCTAGATCTTCAAACAAAAGATCTAAATCAATAACTATATAATAATATATTAATTCTTGAAATAAATCAAACTAAACAACTAATTAAAAAACAATAAAACTAATCTATTTACTTGAAATAAATAATGATTAAAATTAAATCATAGATTAACTTATTATAAATTATATCATTATGTATGTGATATTTATTTTATTTAATTTATTTATTTTTAAAATAATAAATAATAAATAAATTTAAAAATAATACATACATAAATTAATAAATTTAAAAATAATAAATAATAAATAAATTTAAAAATAATAAATAATAAATAGATTTGAAAATAATAAATACATAAATTACTAATAAAATAAAATAATAATAATATCACCAGAGAGAAAATAATAAATTACTAATAGATTTAACATTTCTCTGATGGTTAGCCTCTGTGTCGTTGGAATCAGAGAGAAAAGTTTTGTAATTTTGCAGTAATGCAGTCAAAACTATCACCAAATTTGGCTTGTACGACTCATTTTTCTCATTAGATTGTGATACATTGTGTACTGCTCTTAGTTCCATTGTTAATTTGGTACCCATCATATATCCTCTGACATATTGAGTAACTAATAATGTAAACTCGCTAACATACTGCTTTATTAATTTTGCAGGTGGGAGTTGACAATATGTGCATATTAGTTCATGCATTAAAACGGCAGTCTTTGGAATTGCCCTTAGAGGAACGGGTGGGCAATGCACTTTCTGAAGTTGGCCCTTCCATAACTCTTGCAAGCCTTTCAGAGGTTTTGGCATTTGCAGTTGGAAGTTTCATCCCTATGCCTGCATGTAGAGTCTTCTCAATGTTTGCAGGTAAAAAGTGTTTTCCATGTGTTTTATTTCAGAGTTTTGTATCCTAAATATGTTAAAACTTAAATGTTTTCTGATTACATTTTTCACTTGTCCCTTGTCTCTGCAGCTCTTGCCGTGTTACTAGATTTCTTACTGCAAGTGACTGCTTTTGTTGCTCTTATGACATTTGATTTCATAAGAACAGAAGAAAACAGAGTTGATTGCTTTCCCTGCATAACAGTGCGCCCAACAGCATCCGGGCTTGAACATGGTATGCACAACACATTGGCTCACCAGGGT
Source organism: Taxus chinensis (assembly GCA_019776745.2). Classification (NCBI taxonomy): domain Eukaryota; kingdom Viridiplantae; phylum Streptophyta; class Pinopsida; order Cupressales; family Taxaceae; genus Taxus; species Taxus chinensis. Next base: position 525,465,271 of record CM034152.1, read on the forward strand.
GTTCCTTGTATTGATGACTGAACTAATATCGAATATGGGAATCATTTATACTTGTTGGGTTTGTAATATCACACAAGACTCTTATGTTCTGTGTTTTAGAGATACTTAGTGCTTTAGGATATTTTCTGGTCAAGTAAGCATTTTAGAAAATAATTCATGGTTTCAGAACCAGGCACATATATTTTCTCCAGAAGGAAAAAGTCAATATAAATTTGAGAGTTCTTATTTGTAGGTAATCTGGTCAGGAGGCACCAAGAACCTGGCTTTTTGGTACGCTATATGAAGGTGATTTTTTCCCCTCTGTCAGCACTTCTTTTTTCCTCTGTTGGTACTTCTTATATCTCTATCCAGGCATGTTTGATGGCTTTTGATATGTTACCTGTATGTTTTATACTGTAGTTTCTAATCTTAAAAGTTAGATTTTGTGAAAATGAGTAAATAGAACAAATGTAGTTTAGAACTTAGAAGTGATATAATTATAAGAGAGATACAATTCAGTTTGGATGTGGAAGCTGTTCAATTGCTGACCATGACTCACGTGAATAGGATATTGTCTGAATCAGTTAAAGCTAACTCCTTTATTTATAGGAGTAGCTTGACCTATAAATACAGTAATATTCGAATTTCATATGAATATCAACTGTGAAGTATATTGTTTTATTGGTTATGGTTGATACTCTCGTGCCAAATGTTAAGATGAAGTTAATATTTGAGAGTTTTCGATCCTACATACAAGATATGTTTGGACTAGTTGTGAAGCAAAGCTAAAGTTTGATGATGCTGTGTTGCAAATCTGTAGGGAAATTTTTGGAGATGACTGATCTGAGTTTTATGATGGGCTCCTTTGGACCCTAGACTTCAAAGTCAGTTATTCATCTTATTGGGGTTAGGATTCATTTTCAACCACCTGAGCTCCTAATGGTTAGGAAATTTGGGTGGCTTAGATGTGGACATATAAGCAGTTAAATCCTAATTTCTTTAGGAAGGCTGCAGTGTCAATCTATAGAAGTCAAGTCTATAATGGCTTTGGTTCGATAGTCTTATTAAGGATCTCAACATAGATAATATTCAAAAATAATGGAAGAAAACACTCAATTCAATGTCAAATGGTAGAACATTTGTATTCATTTATAGCTATGACACATCAGCTACACCAAAGATGAGTTCAACCACAAAGATCTGCTAGTCAGACCATCATCTTAAATCCCTGATTTTTCCCTGCCCTAGAATCAGTCTGCTACAGCCACAATTGTATCGGTGCTCAACACACTCCTAGAGAGATAATTCTCCAGCTCTGGATATTTTTTGACGGACATTTGTTTTCAAGGATAAACATCACACAATAACCTGATATGTTTTCATGCCTTATGGTTTTTTAGATGCCACAAGTTATCCAGCAATGAAGGCCTGTTATATAGAATGTTTAGGGTTTCTAGATATTTTGTAACAGATCAGTCATAAGTCATCATGAGGTTGTGTAAAGAAGAGCTAGACACACTGTATGATGCTAAAAAGATTCCAGAGGACAAGTAAGGCAACCATAAAGTTTCAGAGGAATTGATTCCTAATGTCTAATCTATTCAACAACTACCTCATAGAGCCCTGGATCCTGAAACGGTACAGAATCCTACCTAGACTGTACCTACAATTTTGTATGGTCCTCAAACTTACATGTTTTCTAGTTCCAGAGTCTTGGATTGTGTGATGAATCCAGATTGTTGCTTCAGATTCTCCTCTATGCTACTTGCGTGAGCACATCTAGATCATTACCAAAATATTAATGAACAAGCTAAGTTTCTCTCTCTCTCTCTGATCTCTCTCTCTCTCTGCTCTCTCTCTCCTCTTGTATTTTAAACAATGGTCACACATGGATTTGCTTCAGATCGTCTAGTTTATTTCAAGTTGGAATACATTATTTTGGTCATATCTAATTGATGCTTGGAATTTAACTAGATCAGAATAGTCCACTTATTGATAGATCCTTAGACCCTTTTTAGTTATTTTGACCCATACCACCTCATAGAAATATAATTAGGGTGAATAAACATGTTGAAGAGTTTTTTTGTGGATTCTTAAGATTCTCCAATGAGTCCAGTTATTGGGTATAAGGTGTGAAGTAATGCAGAGGTCACATTCATAGTAAGTGAGTGGAGGATTGGAGGGTACAAGATTGAATGCCATGTAGGATGAGTCATCAAAAACCAAGGATTGATGAGAGGATTGAGGATTCTAGCCAGAATGGCGAATTGTAGACTATGCAATCCTATTTGGATGGCCATAGAAAATCACCCAATTCCATCGATATTATTTTGTAAAATTTAATGGAAGGAGAAGGTTAGAGAGGCTTCTAGATTTAGAAGCCTCTAGATTTAGAGGTGTGACGATGCAAATAGATTAGGATTAGATTAGGTTTATTAATAATGATTAGGGGTGTGATTTGATGGAAAGGCTAGGTGTAGGGATGTGTAGGGTAGGTGGTAGGTGAGATATAGGAATATTAAATTCCTATAAAATGTTAATGAAAGATTATAATAAGATATTTTGAGCATGAAGATATTGAAGGATCACATGAAATTTAAATAATTTCTGGATAAAACGTTAAATGTGTTCATATGGATCTCTTTGGTGGGACCATATGATAGACAATAACAAAGTGCATTTAGAGGTAAATGATGAAATATCAAGACATAAAGGGATATGTTGGTTGTAAAGTTGAAGGAAAAATTATTCCCTACTGATTAATTATTAGCTATGGATTTAGTTGAAGTAGTTGTAGAAGCTACAGATAAAGAGAGCTCAATTGCATCAGGAATCGACAATGAAGATGTCTTTACTGACAATCAGCCATCACTTGAGTGGGACATGTTCACAGGATGACATGGAGAAGATATGGTAGGGTATATGAAATGATCTCGGCCAATGGCTGAATTCAAGATGAGTTTAAAATTATCCAAGTATGGAGCATTTGAGGAGTTTCGTAGTTGATAATGTTTTCTGAAGGTCTGAAGAGAATTTGCCCTAGATAATGGTAAGAAACTTAACAATTTGCTCGTTGTGGAAAGGGCTTTTCAAAACTTCCATCCAAAAATTTGCTGGGCAAGGATGGTGAGTTGTTGGAAGCATACCAATGTTTATGCAGGATTTCAGATTTAGGTTTGTCAGTGGTTACACACCCACGACATGAGTTTACTATCTTGGGATATACGCCTAAGTCCTTTATAAATTGAAAGCTTATGTTTCATTTAGAAAACCTGTAAAAATAGCGGGAACCAACTAATTGAGGATGTGTTGGGCCCGTATTATGTGAATCAGTATGAGACCATTCACAGAGGAGAAACATTTGCAATACCTACAATTTAGATTCCAATAGGTCTTTTCTATCATCTTGCAAGTGTTTGATAAAAAGTCATCTATATCAAGCTATCTTGTTTAGTGAAATAAGTGAGCTAAGAGAATGCTCCTGTAACAAAGGTTCTAGTTTCTCTAAGTTTAGTAACATTAGATAGTGCTTTTGTGTATGGAATTTTTCGGACCTTAATAGGTTTTCCCCGCGTACATTTGAGTATTATGAGTTTATTGTATGCAACTTGCATAATTCAAATGTTGGTGAAATAATAATTTCGTGTGCAAATTATGTGTTTCCACCATATCACTCATGGGGCTACGCCCCTCCTGGATTGTGATATGGGGAGCAGCTCCCATTATTGAATGTAAACTATCCTGAATTCTATCTAATATCAGTTGATGGGGTGGCCAAATAGGTCAGGGATCACACAAGAACACTTCAGATTTGAACATAAGGCAAAGTGCTTGTACGAGGTATTAAGGATTGAGGAAATTATAGTGATGAGAGATGCAAGGAGAGAAATTCTTGACAAGAGGGGGTTATCCAAATTGATGAGTAAGAAAACCTAGCATTTAGTTCATTGTACACAGATAACCCTAGAGTAGTTCAACATTCAATTACAACCAAATGTTTATTTGAATACAATGGTTAGGCAACTAAGCAAGACATATGCAAACCACAGACACACAGTTCTTTAGATTCATGGTAAATCAAGGACACCAAGTTCTTTTCTTGGTTATTCAAGATTATTGTGCTTTCAAAGTTGCAGAATATGTATTTGAAATTTTCCTTTGGAAAGGGCCCCACACGTCTTGTTGTGATCCCAGGGACGAAATGTAGTTTTTATTTCTTTTGTTGTGAGTGAGGAAAATAGCTATCACATATCTACAACATATCCACAATTTCTACATAAAATATGTGTACTGTATCAAGTATCCTTTGGAGTGGACGAAGCACATCCCACATTTATAGCATTGGCAAATTGACCATCTCAAGGTCTACCCTGTACCTTCGGTTGGATACACCCTATGTGCAAGTTCTCATGCCCACTTGTCCTCTTTACATCTTCACTAGGAAGTGAGCTTTCAATCAAGTTCTCCTTCATGCCCTTAATTCCAAAGGGAATTTTACAAGACCAAATTTATAAATTCACTTAGGGTGAATGAGAAAACGACATACCATGATTCATGTACAATTAGGACATTTTAGAAAGGGGGAAAGGATATGAGAAGGGGAAAGGGATTGATTGACCCATTGTTGATGAAGATCTTGTTAATTTGAGGCATGGTAATACTCAATTATATCTCTTCTACAATATGCACAAACACGCTCATACTGTCGATTTGAGTGTTTAGAAACTACTATTGAGAGATTCCCCTAATTGACCCACTTGAGTTGACCATGGGCATTACTCACGATGAGTCCTCTATTGATCCATGGTGAGAGTGAGGAATACTTTCTTTAACACATTCTTTAGTCACTTGCTTATAGTTATTACGCACTTTGGAATATTAGTTCCTTATATCTTTCGATGGGTAAAATGTTTCATAACACTTTGAATAGATATCTGAAGGATTGATCATGCTATCTGATGTTTGATTGAATGTAGTGTGGAATGAACACTATTTTATGCCAATGATGGGTCAAATAAAGCCTGGATGGTTTCTCATTATCACGTACATAGGGATTCCCCAAGTGAATATCACTTATGATAAATTTCTTAACACAAGAGTATCCTTTAGAATGAAATCATATTTATGGATGTTTACATACCTCATACATGAAAGGGTGAGCTCTTGATCCTTCACGTTAGAGTGAATTGAATACTTAGATGCTATTGATTGGTTCAATTAGGTCGCTTAGCTTAGATATTGTTTCAGGATATTCATTCACCGTTTTTGAGCAAACCTGCAGTGAAAGCCACAGTCCTTGTGGTATTCAGTGGAATGCTCACCTGCAAGCATAGCTCACCCAATCACTTGTGCTTCAACCAACTCGCTATTAACCAAACTCATTTTTTGAACTCAGTTTTATATCAAGTTTAGATCACTAGTGGCTCAACCTTTATTCTTCACCTTGTTGAGACTAAATGATGGATTCAAGACACATTGAATTGCAATGAACATGATGAAATCCTTTGATGAATTCAATGGATTTCTTGTACATCACTTTCAAATCCTTGGATTAGCTGCACAATGCCTCTGACTTTCATTTTAAAATGCCTAAAACGCTATGTATCCACCTTGAGTCTATGGTTGTATAGGGATTTCGATGCTTGATTCCAATTGTTGGAGACTATGGTTGTAGAAGGATTTCACAATGTGTTAAGCATAAGATAATACTAAGAGCGGGGGGGGGGGGTGAATCAGTATTATGATATTTTTAAATTTAATAGAACTGTAATCACAATTAATCAATTTCACAGTGAATATATCAAAACAATCAATAAATGCAAAGCAAACCAACACAATGCAAATAGACACAGATTTACAAACCCTTTCGGGAGAAAACCACGGAGAAAATCTTCTTTATTATATTTCTCAAATGTTTGTAGGCACCAACCTACAGGAGACACTAATCCCCAAATTACAATTTTGTAGGCACCAACCTATAGGAGCACCAACCCCTTCGAATTCGTGAGCACCCACTCACAGGAGCACCAACCCCTTATCAAAAATTCCTCTTACCACCGTGGACTTGTTGCTTATTCAACAAGTGATGGTTTTCTTATTTGGATCTGCACTTCACACTTTTATTTTCGGGATCTGCTGTACTTTATTACAAAACTGCTACTCAGAATACTCAGTCTAATTATCCCAGCACCTTCACATATATAAGTCGCTGCAATTTTTCATCTTTACACCTTTGAATCTGCTCTTCTTCTTATTACTCTTCTCTCTTCACTCAAAATATTCAATGTGTGTGCTTGTCTAAAACAAATGATTCTATCTCCTTATATATTCTTCTTACATCCTTTCGAAAAGACACATCATTCCAACCAACACAACCTTAACATTATTTAATTAACATAACATAATTAAGTGCATTAATTGACTAAAACCAAAAGTAATTAATGCAGCCCATAACAATTATTAAATGCGCATTAAACAATGCAATTAACCCCTTCATAGGAGCGCTGCCCCTCCTTAGACAAATTGCTGTCAAAATTAAATTGTTGCCAGCCATCATTAAATCTTCTTTTTCACCATAAAACATGGCATATGAACACCTTAAAATTCTGATATCTCTCTGCTATGTACAGCTGTGTATATCTCGCTTATACCATGATAATCCTTATGCAAAAACGCTTATTTTCATGTATTTGAACTTTTGTTTTCTACCCTTCTATACTGCTGGTTATTTCCGTTACTTTCTACCATTTCCGTCAACATCTGTTAGTAGTTCCGTCAGCTTCTGTTACACGATTCTGTTAACCAAATACATCAATGATTAAGCCTTTGACATCAATGACAATATTTCCAACAATCTCCCCCTTTGTCATTGATGGCAACCTTCCAAAAAAAAATTCTTTTTTGCAACTCCCCCTTGCTGTAACTCCCCCTTACTGTTATTCTCCCCTTTTGACATCAATGGTAAAGGGTCAATCTAGGAGCTGAATATTGCAATGTTTAGCTCCCCCTCAACCGATTCTTCTCTTGGTTTTTCAATGGGAAGAAGCAAAGGATATTACTCCCAACTTCTACCGTAGATATTCAAATGTCTCCTTTGGAAGTGGCTTGGTGAAGATATCTGCTATCTGTTCGGATGTAGCAACAAATTCCAACTTTACTTGCTTTTTTGCCACTTGCTCTCTTAAGAAGTGATATCTTATGGGAATATGCTTTGTTCTGGAATGCATAACCGGATTCTTTGAAATACTTATTGTATTGGTATTATCACATAATATGGAGATAGGATGATCATACTCTAATTTGATATCTTTCAAGGTTTGCTTCATCCATAGAATTTGAGTACAACATAACACTGGTGCTGAATACTCTGCTTCTGCTGTTGATAAGGATACAAAGTTCTGCTTTTTACTTAACTAAGATACTAGGCTGTCTTCGAGGAAGAATGCTCCTCCACTTGTACTTTTTCTATCATCCACACATCCTGCCCAATCTGAATCTGTATAAAGCTACCAATGTGAAGTCTTTACCCCTTGGGTACCATAACCCATGATCCATAGTTCCCTTTAGATATTTAAATATGCGTTTTACAGCTTGCACATGTGTTTCTTTCGGACTTGCTTGAAAACGTGCAAACATACCCACTGCTTGCATGATGTCTGGTCTGGATGCCGTCACATATAGTAAACACCCAATCATTGATCTATACAGAGTTTGATCAACATTCGGAGACTCATCTTTGCTTAACTTTGTCCCGGTAGCCATAGGTCTGCTAATAGGTGGACACTCCTCCATGCCAATTTTTTTCAACATTTCCTTCACATACTTGGTTTGGGATATAAATATTCATTTATCAGATTGAGAAATTTGCAATCCAAGGAAAAATTATAACTCTCCTAACATGGACATCTCAAACTCCTTTTGCATGTCTTCGGCAAATTCTTAGACATTTCCTCATTGTCTCCTCCAAAAATTATGTCATCTACATACACAACAACAATTAGTTGGTGCTCACCTTCAATTTTAATGTAAATATTGCTATCAGCAAGTCCTCTTTTGAACCCTTGGTCTTGTAGATACTTATCAAGCCTAGAGTACCATGTCCTGGGGTCTTGTTTTAATCCGTACAAGGCCTTCTTCAACTTACACACATAATCTTCATTTTTTCATAGGAGGAACCCTTCAGGTTGTTCTATGTATACTTCCTCTTCGAACTTCCCATTTAGAAATGCTGATTTGACATCCATTTGATAGACTTTGAAGTTCTTGAATATCGAAAAAACAAGAAACATTCTAATTGCTTCTAATCTAGCAACAGGAGAAAAAGTTTCTTCAAAATCAATACCTTCTACTTGAGCATACCCTTTACATACTAACCTTGCCTTGTTTCGAGTGACTTGTCCATTTTCATTCAATTTATTTTTGAATACCCACTTAGTGCCAATCACATTATGATCCTTTGGCCTAGGTACACGTTCCCATGTTTCATTCTTCTCAATTTGATCTAACTCTTCCTTCATTGCCTTTATCCAATGTTTATCATGGTTGGCTTCTGCAAAGTTCTTCGGCTCTATTTTGGATAATAAGGAGAAATTTACTAGTTTAGATGCACTTACAATTCTTCTTCTTGTCTGTACTCCATCATCAAGGTTTCCAGTGATCTGACTTTCAACATGATTCTTCTTAACAGAGCGTGATGGTGTTTTGGTGTCCTGCCTTTCATATTTGCTTAATTTTTGAACATCTTCTTCCTCTTCCTTTTCTTCTACTACCTTGGGTATTTCTAAGGGCTCTTCTACAGGTTCTTTGGTTTTTTGATTCACGATTTCATCCACTCTCACATTTGCACTTTCTACTATAGTTTGTAGTATTTTGTTATAGCATCTGTAGGCTTTGCTTTTAATAGAGTAGCTAAGAAAAATTCCTTCATCTGCTCTTGAATCAAATTTGCCCAAGTTCTCTTCCTTTATTTTAAAAAAGCATCTACTCCCAAACATTTTGAAATATTTTATAGTAGCTGATCTTCCTTTCCACAATTCATAAGGAGTTTTGTCCTGATTAACTCTGATTTGCCCTCTATTCAAGATATGAGTAGTCATATTTACCGCTTCTCTCCAAAATTTATCTGATAGCTTAGATTCATTTAACATGGTTCTAGCCATCTCTTGGACGGTTCGATTCTTTCTTTCTGTCACTCCATTTTGTTGTGGAGTCCTTGCAGCTGAGTACTGTCTTTTGATTCCACAATCTTCACAATATTCAATGAATTCATTTGAGGTGAGCTCACCTCCACGATCTGACCTCAGGCACTTTATTTTCAACCCGATTTCATTTTCCACTAAAGCCTTGAAAGCTTTGAACTTTTCAAATGCTTTTGACTTTTCTTTTAGAAAGGCTAACTAAGTCATTCTAGTGTAGTCATCAATGAATAACATGAAATAACTCTCACCTTGTATGCTTTCTGTTCTGGTAGGTCCACACAAATCCGTATGAATCAGCTCCAGTGGTTTGGTGGCGAATACTCCTTCATTCTAAACCTTGCTCTGGTCTGCTTTCCATGCTGGCATTGCTTGCATAGAGTACTTGTAGGTTTCGTTACCTTAGGCATATCCCACACAACCTGCTTATTGTTGATTTTCACAAGATTATCAAAATTTATATACCCCATCCTTCTATGCCATAGCCAAACTCTCTTCAACTTGACTTAGAAAACATTTCTCTCCTTTTATTTCTCCGAGCATGTATAGGCTATTTGTGGTTCTATGTGCATCTGCAACTAACTCTCCTGTGTCTGCTTTCCTTATCTCACACCCTTCACCATAAAACTTAAGTGTGTCCTTGATCACACATTTGGCTTACACTTCAGAGATTATGCTTTAATCCTTCAACATATAAAACATTCTCCGTTTTTGTTTTACCATTATTAAGACTCAATGTACCTTTTCCAGCGATCTTTGCGTTAGCGTTATCACCGAATTTCACCGTACCTTCATTTACTTTCTTCATTGAGATGAACTTACTTTTATCTCTGGTCATATGTCTTGAACATCCGCTATCAATGTATCACAACTGCCCTTCATCCTGTGCATGGAATGCTGTTTGAAGAAGCATAGATTTCTCTTTATCTTGCCCATCATCCTCGTTCTTCTGTTTCCAAAATTTTGTAGCTTCTTTCTTCTTTATTTCTGGAGCATTTACCTTCTTGTTCAATTTGGATGGTTCTACAAAACCACTTCTACAAAAGCTTGCCATATGTCCATAGTTATTGCAGTTATAACAAACAATATCTTCAACATAGTTGGATAAAGGAGCAAAGGAGTTGTAATTTCTATTTGAAAATCCATACACACCTTTGTTCTTTATATTGTTGTCTCTCATCCGTATTCTACAATCTATTGCTTTATTACCAAAATGATTACAATAGAAGAAATAGCCATAGAAAGAATTTTCAAACCTGGACATGTGAGTATATCTTGGAGGATTTGGTCTTCTAAACTTGTTCTCATCTTTGCTTTCCTTGTAATAAGTGTTGATCTTCATAAAGCTCTTCTCCCTTTTCAACTCTTCATTCTTCATAGGTTCCTTGAGTGTCTTTGCATAGGTCTTTGACTTCTCTGCTTTTGTCTCTTTCGACGACTCTATACCTTTTGTGTTAGCGGTGTCTTGTCTTTCCTTATATCCAAGACCAGTCTTGTCGGATGTTGACATCTGTCGGTTCAGAATTTCATCTAGTATCTCGGTACTTTTCTCGAATTTTAGATTACTTGTAAGTTTGGCATTTGCTTTTTCCAAGTCCTTTCTCAAAGCAACGATCTGTGACTCACGCTTTTCACAATCTTCTTCCTTAGTCCTTAGTTGATTTCTTAATTCTTCTTCAACTCGTTTTGCTTCTTTAATTTGGGTTTTTAGATCCATGATTATCTTTCCTGATTCTTCAAGAGATTGTGATATCTTAGCTTCAAAGTTACGATCTTCTTCTTCATACTTTAGGAGTTGTAACTTTTGTTTCTGATTTTTCTTCTTAAGAGCTTTCAACTCTCCCAAGGCACAAATAAGTTCCTCTTCAAGATTCACTTCACCTTTTTCTTCCATGTCTTCATCTCTTTCTAAGTCATCTTTTATAGCCATGAATAATATTTCTTCATTAACGCTATCTGAGTCACTTATCCCACTTTCTTCGGATGATCTACTACTTCCTTTTGAATAAAGCTTTTCTTTTGCTTTCCAAATCTTTTCTTGCCTTTGCTTTGTTTGAATTCCCTTTTGAATTTAGGTTTGCTTTCCTCATCATCGTTATCTTCTTTCTCTGGACACTTAGCTGCGAAATGACCAATTTTACCATAGTTAAAACCTCTGATTCAAAAATCGGGATTTATTGGCGATAAATCGCGATAAATCGTGTTCCTTCATCAAAAAAATTAAACTTTTGAAAAATCGCAATTTTTGTAATCCGATAAATCACTGATTAATCGCGATAAAATACCCTGCAAAATCGTTGAAAATCGTGGCTAAAATCGGCGAAAATCATGGGGAAAAACACGGCCTAGGGTTTAACACGAAAATAGACCAAATCGATTTGTTTTTTTATCTTGTTTTCTCTTTCCACGAACTCGTTTTTTATGCTTCGACTTGCATTTACTCAATCCGTGTTCATTCGACGTCTGTAGGAGGGCATTCGATGTGGGAGGACGCGCAAATTCAGTTCGCGGTAGGTTTGTGGCAGGTTTGTGGCCATTTCGTGCCCATTTTCCAACAGTTCGTGGCGATTCCATGCCCATTTTGTGCTCATTTCCAGCAGTTCGTGGCATCGTGCCCTAGTAGGTATTAATCTTAAATACTAAATACAATAATAGTAATACTAAAAATACAGTAATATTAAATTATTACAGTAAAAATAAAAATATTGTATATTAAGTATTAATATTAATACTGTATATTAATATTAATACTGTATATTAATGTATATTAATATTAATACTGTATAATATATATTATAAATAGTAAATATTGTAAGTGTATACTGTACAGTGTATAGTGTATACTGTACAGTGTATAGTGTATACTGTATATTAATATTAATAAATACTATAAGTATTAATATTAATATTACGTATTATACTATTAACTATCAAGCATAAATACTGTATATTATGTATATTAAATTATTAATAATAGTATATTCAAGAATCAATATTGTATAACGATTTTAAAAATATTATCTATGAAATTATCATGATTCATAATTTACTAACGTCTTCATTTTCAATATAGTTTTTTCGTAATTTTTTCTTCATGCAATAGCAATTTTATTCTTAATTTCGTCACGGTCATACAATTTAATTTCTCCAAGGCTTGTAAATCTAAGACAATTGTTTTTTGTTTTGTTTTGTAGAATGGCATCGGGATCTTGTTCTAGTTCAGCTTCTCGTAGTAAGCCTAAATCAAATGACCCCTCTTGGAAGCATTGTGAACCAACGGAGGGCACTTGTGTTATATGCAATTATTGTGGCATGAAGATGAGTGGAGGTGTTTATCGCCTTAAGTTCCACATTGCACGGATACCAGGGAATGAAGTGACTGTGCAATCAAGCACCGTCTGAGGCTCAACGAGAGTTGTCTGCTTACCTTGCAACTTATGCAGAGAAAAAAGAAGAAAAGAAGAGGAAAGCTGATGCACTTGCAGCCCTAGCAAATAAAAGGGAAGCAAGAGAAGGTTTTGACGTTGAGGCATCTTCTAATGCCGTAACTCCACGAGGTCAAACACTGGGAGGTCATATGTTTGCAGATGACAATGTTGGTGTTGCAAAGGAGGAATATTTACCTTCTACTTCCACGAGGTAGCCACTAGTGCAACAGACTTATTTTAGGTGTGCATAATGAAATAGAATATTATTGATATTTGATAGTGATACTTAAAAAGTCACATGTGACATGACTCTATGAGCATTTTTGTTTGCAAACTTTGTACTCTCTTTTTTGGTCAAAACTTAATCGACAATATGCATATGGGCCTATGACATTCTATAGAGTCACTTATCGCATCATTTAACATTGTTTTTACATTTAATTTAAGTATATTTTATGAATTTAAATGTTTTTAAAAGTAGCGATAAAGTTGCCGATTAATGCCGATTTTTTGCCGATTCCTGATTTTCGATTCAAAATTTGGCTTGCCGATTAATCCTGTTTGACGATTTTTTGAACTATGGTTAAAACATTTAAATGGTAACGTACCTTTGTACTTTCCAAATCCTTTCTTTAAGTTCGAATGAACAAGGCTTCTTTCTCATCTTCTTCGCTGCTTGAGTTCTCATTCGACTTAGGTTATTTGATTTTCTCTTTCTTTGAGACTTTGAATGCAACTTCCTTCTTTGATGGTCTATTTGACTCAATCCTCATTTCATACGCGGTCAGTATTCCATGTAGTTCGTCCATGCTCAACTTATCAAGATCCTTCATTTCTTCAATGGAAGACACCTTAACATCAAATCTTGATGGTAGAGATCTTAGAGTCTTTTGAACAATCATGGATCCTTCAATATTTTCGCCTAACTCTCTTATGGCGTTGACAACCTCATTCAGGCGACGAAGATAGGCTGCAACATTCTCCTCATCCTTCATTTTTAGGCTCTCAAATTGTCTCCTATGGGTTTGAAGCTTAGCCCTTTTAACCTTGTCATCACCTTCGTAGATAGTTCGAAGTTTGTCCCATATCTCCTTCTCCGTGTCACATTGCATTTTTTCAACAAACTCAGATTCTGACAAGCCACATAGGATTGCATTCATTGCCTTGGCATTGTTTTCAAAAGCCTTCTTTCCGGCTTGATCTATCAGTGGAACTGATGGGATTGCATATCTAACTGTTACTGATTGCCAAATATCAAACCCTAGTGCCATTAGATATGTTTTCATTCTTAGGCTCCAAAATGCATAATTTGTTCCATCAAACAATGAAACCTTGTTCGAAGAAAAACCTTCTTGTACTTGATGAGTAGCCATATGTGCTTCTTAGATCTACCTTCCAATTGTTAGATTGTTCCTGAAGGCACCCTCTCTAATACCAATTGTTAAGCATAAGATAATACTGAGAGGGGGGTGAATCAGTATTATGATATTTTTAAATTTAATACTTAATCTCAGAACCGTAATCACAATTAATCAATTTCACAGTGAATATATCAAAGCAATCAATAAATGCAAACCAAACCAACACAATACAAATAGACACTGATTTACGTGGAAACCCTTTCGGGAGAAAACCATAGAAAAAATCTTTTTTATTATATTTCTCAAATGTTTGTAGGCACCAACCTATAGGAGACACCAATACTCAAATTACAATTTTGTAGGCACCAACCCCTTCGAATTCGTGAGCACCCACCCACAGGAGCACCAACCACTTATCAAAAATTCCTCTTTCCACCGTGGACTTGTTGCTTATTCAACGAGTGAAGGTTTTCTTATTTGGATCCTCACTCCACACTTTTATTTTCGGGATCTGCTGTACTTAATTACAGAACTGCTGCTCAAAATGCTCAGTCTAATTATCCCAACACCTTCACATATATAAGTCGCTGCAATTTTTCATCTTTACACCTTTGAATCTGCTCTTCTTCTTATTACTCTTCTCTCTTCACTCAAAATATTCAATGTTTGTGCTTGTCTAAAACAAATGATTCTATCTCTTTATATATCCTTCTTACTTCCTTTCGAAAAGACACATCATTCTAACCAACACAACCTTTCCATTATTTAATTAACACAACATAATTAAGTGCATTAGTCGGATAAAACCAAAAGTAGTTAATGCTGCCCATAACTATTATTAAATGCACATTAAACAATGCAATTAACCCCCTGATAGGAGCGCTGCCCCTCCTTAGACAAATCGCTGTCAACATTAAATCGCTGCCAGCCATCATTAAATCTTTTTTTTCACCATAAAACATGACATATGAACACCTTAAAATGCTGATATCTCTCTCCTATGTACGACTGTGTATATCTCGCTTATACCATGATAATCCTTATGCAAAAACGCTTATTTTCATGTATTTAAACTTTCGTTTTCTACTCTTCTATACTGCTGGTTATTTCCGTTACTTTATACCATTTCTGTCAGCTTCCGTTACACGATTCCGTTAACCAAATACATCAATGATTAAGCGTTTGACATCAATGACAGTATTCCCAACACAATGTATTGTTGATTTCCATCATTTTTCTTGAATCTATTTTTTTTTAGCCTTCAAAAACAAATGTTGGTGTATCGTATGGCCACTATTGTAAAATTTCAGTAGCTAGCTCCTGATAGCCGTGTCTTGAAGAAGATACTGCTCAGATAGGAGATTTCTTTAAGAAGCATTTGCATAGGAGACATGTTTATTAGCTGGTCAAGAGATTTTCATTTTACTTCTTGTGATGAACTATATATACTTTTGTGATTTATGATAAAGAAAATATATGTTTAGATCTTCAATCATAGGAAGTGGGTAACAATTTTTCATAGTAATCTTGTCCGATGCTTGATTGTCAGTGCACAATCTCCATTCATTTGTCTCTTTCTTGGGCATAATCAAGATAGGAGAACCAGAAGGAGAAGAGATAGGACGGTCCTTACCATCATCAAGGAGTTTGCGTAGCTGCTTTGTAACTTGTTATTTCTGCAGTCTAAATAGGAGCTATACAAAATGCAAGAAAGTTTGGCAGTGAAGAAAATGTGACTCAAATCAATGATGTGGTGAATGGTTCAAAAAGGAAACAGTCGTTGAGGAGGTTCTTGAAAACCATCAGAATATGCATCAAACCTTAATATTTGAAGTAGGAAGCATTCTTACGTTATTAGCTTTAGGTTGTTTGACAACACACTTATTTAAGAACTTCTGCTTTCTAGAACTTAATGAGGACTGGTGAAAGAAGAGGAGGAGAGCTTGTATATTTTCTCATTCTTCTAAATTTTATGTGTTGTGTTGCCTATCACGAATGTCATGTCAATCAATTGGGTAACGATGCCCAGGTAGTAGTTGAGAACATTCAAGTGGAGTGATATCAGATTGGTCTGTATCTGTACAGGGTGCAATGGAAAAGGTGACTACACTTTTCTGTTATACAAAGGTTAGATTCACAAAATCGTTACTCCAACCGAAAGTATAGGGCCCAGGGTGGGTTGTAATGAGAAGATGTAGATCTGCAACCAATATCTACGACACTAGGTTTTTTCTGACTATCAATTTTAATAATAGGTGAAACCAAATGATATTTTACCTGGCAATTTTGGGTGAAGATTGCTGTATGTGGGCTTGATGAATAATCTCCTATCATCAAGGTAAGCTGCTGATATGCAGAGACTGGATTGTCAATTGCAATCTCTTCATTGTTTGTTTCAAGTTCTTATTTGTGAGGAGAGCCTCAAACTCCTTGGCCTGGACGACACTTCCTTCTTCAGTAGAACGTCCATACTTCTTATGGTACTTGCAATTAAATCACAAAGTTCATTCAATTTCAAAGAAAGAATTTGAAATTTCCTGAATTAAAACCCAAACCCTGAAAATTTGTTCAACTTTGTTGAATAAAATTTGTATAGTTGAAATCAGATGCATTTTTCTGTTTTATGTTTAAATAAATTACCATTTTCAGAAAGTCTTTGACTCATTGCCATGTGAGGCACTTTTTCAGCGGCTCCGTGACATTGGCATTTCCGAGACCCTTCTCACGACCATCATGCGCCTATACGAGATTGTTTTGGGACACCTCCGCATCTCCCAGGGAGAGCCAAAGTTCATCAAGAGTACCATTGGGGTAACGCAGGGGTGCCCCCTATCCCCAACTCTATTTGGGATATACATTGACGAACTAGAGTCTTTTCTCCATGAGTATATTCAGGAAAGTGATGGGTGCCTCTGCACCAGGTTTTGATATCCATTCTTTTGTTTGAAGATGATGTGGTTCTCATAGCTTCTTCTCCTAAGGGCTTACAGACACATCTAGACGCATTGGCCTTGGTTTTGTGATCTTCGGCAGTATGACAGTTAACCTAGGTAAAACCAAGGTTATTGTCTTCAATGGTTTGAAGACATCACATCTCCACTTCTTCTTCAGGGGTGAGGAGATTGAGATCACCAACTCTTATACCTACTTGGGAATTTTGTTTTATGGCCGTCGTTTCAGTTTGAGAAAGGCTCTCCAGCCTCGTGTCAACTAAGGGCTATGGGTCCTTAGTTCTTCTAGAGAGACAGTGTTTTCACCATCACTTTGAAGACATCTCTCCAAAATGTTCCTCATGGACTCCCTCATCAGACCCACTGTTCTTTACGGTTCTATTGCTTGGGGACCCTCTTTGTTAGGTACTGACTAGGCCTCCGTCGAGAGGGTCCAAAAATTTCTCCTTACGCCGTTTCATCATGTAGTAAGCAAACTGTACCCTAGCATATTTTGGCGGAGTTTGGAGCCCATCCTTACAGGTTGGAGACCATATTTGGCTTGGTTTCTTTCTTGCACCACGTTCAGGGCTTCGCGGACATTGCCAAGGGGCGTGACAAGTACCTGTACTTGGCATATTGTTCATCAAAGGCTATCGCTCTTTCAGACTCCCCATGTAGGGGTCGCGGTTGGTATGTTGAGGTTTCCGAACTTTTGGGGGCAGTTGGTATTCAAGTAGACAATCGTCCACCTTTTTAATACTCCTTAGATGCATCGAGCCACCTTCTGCCTACTGAAACAGGAGATGAACAAGATCATCAAAGAGGATATTTACAGGCAATTCATCCGTACCACTTGGGTAAATCCTCAAGGGAGGTTTACGTCCCAAGATCGCCTTTTACACTGAGCATTTCTTTAGAGTTGAGGGACGGTCTCCTTATCTGTCCTCAGTACACCCTTCGACACTAGATGTATGCCCTTCACATTCCCCTTGGTTAGTTCAGGGTTGGTTCTCATAGACTCCGTTGTGAGACGGATCACCACCTTGATCGTTCAGACAGGATTTGTCAGTTGTGTAGCCTCCAATAGATCGAGACGGAAACACACTTCATCATTCAGTGCCCCATTTACTACGAGATCAGAGGGAGCTTCCATTGTTTATTTAGGAGGACATAGGATCTTTCTGACTTCTTCAAATTTGAGGATCAGAGGTGCCTAGCTTTATACTTACAAGAGTCTTTGAAGCTTCGTGAACACACTCTTCAACCGCATCCTAGACCGGACTCTACCCAGCGGATCATTTCCTTCTTCACAGTGTTACTTTCGGAGAGAGGCACTAAGCGCCCTTGTGAAACTGACACCGCTTCTTCCTCCGAATTGGTTCGGCCCAAGGAAACCATCGATGGTTCCCCGAGCCATCACAGGCAAGCCTGTATTAGGTCTGGGCTCAGGACACAAACTAGATCCACCAGGCATCAGAGGGATAATACTATGTCCAGACAATGGCATAGTAGGCAGATTCTCTCTACGGCGGGTCGCCATTCTATCCTCAGCTTTTTCCAATCGGCCTCGGATGTTAGGTGAGATGGATCTACCATTCCTTGATGGGCTTTCCTCTTTTCTTCTCCTTGGTCGTCTTTCCCCCTTTCTTCTCACTTATTTCACCTTAAAGCCAAACCCTCGTTGAAAATAGACCTTATCCACCTCTTTGAAGCACTTGGAACAATTAATTGAAGAGTTTTCATTCTCCAATAATCAAGGAAGGGTTTCGACTTCCTTGAGAAGCCACACCAAAGGATTTCCGCCTGTAGTGGAATGAAAATAGAATAATCAACCCCAAAACCAAGTAATGTAAAATTATAATAAAGATGATTTGCCCTCTAAATATGACTATCATGACGGATTTTCCCCACAGGAAATGAGCCTAAGCGACCCCTTTTCTATCATTTAGGTGATGCCAAACCCCATGAGGGAGTTTCCCCCATGACAGACCTCATAAAGAAGCTTGCTTTATCTTTTAATTTGCCATTAAATTCTTCCAACCCAGCTGACGTGCCTCACAAAGGAAAACACTAAAAGAAAATGTAAATGCTCACGGAAAAAGACTAAAAATATTAACAAATACTTTTATTGTTCACCTACTTCTAACCCATGAGAAGTGGAATGAGCTAGAAGTCTTTTAAATGAATCAATCTCGAAAAAGGGAACATTACAACTAGTCTTCAATAATGGTGGCTACTAAACCACAATGTTGGACTTTTCTGGAGGCTGCTAGGCTCGAAATATTGAACTTTTTCTAGCAGCAGCAATTTTCTGCAGTAACTTGAACATGATAGCAATTTTCTGACTTGCATTTATTGTATTTTGTTTATTTACCAGAAGTCTTGTGCAACTAGGGTTTTTAAAACAAATATATAAAAAATGCAAATTCTTTGTCAACCGCAGCAAGTTTCTAATTTTCCGCATTTGAGCTATGTATGTATGGAATAACATCAAAAGCAGTGCACAATCACATAGCAATGTTCAAAACGTCCCGAGGGTTTTTAAAACTTTTTGAATACCACCCACTGAACTTGGATTTTTAGAAAACGGAGACAACATATACAAGTATATGCTTTGTGTGTGTGCGCGTGCACGCACACATAACACTACACGACAGATCAGATGCTTAGTTACAACTGTACGAGATTAATGTTGAACGGATAGACATCAGAGGGGGAATGTCAAGAGACAGCCCTGCATAATGGATCTCAGTTTAGGTTCAATGACTTCAATTATAACATTACACAATGGAATGCAGCAGAAAGGATTGACGAATTAATACTCTAATGAAGGAAACATAAAGTCTTCAAAAAGTTGCATGGATGCGGGGGAATGTGTGATACGGAAGCAGTATCGAAAGATACGGATACAGTAGCCAGCTTTTAACACCTGATATGAATGGTATGGTTGGGTAGGGCATATGTATTACGTACAGTACTCAATTTTTTTATTATAAACATAAATTATACGAACATTAGATTAAAATTACAGACAAATTACATACTCCCAGTCCATGGGAAAGGCAGGAAATGGGGTATTCAAAGCGGGGGGGGGGGAATAGCAGCTTGTGTAGGCTGCATGGAAAATAATGAAACGAAAGAAAATAAGCAGAGTCGGCCCAAGGAAACAAATGAAAAGAATTGGTAGGTTGAGCAAAGCCAATATGAAAGTTTGAAGTAAAAGAGAAAATCAACACTCTCACCTCCATGTTCTCTATTCTTGCTGCTAAAATGCATTATAGAAGGTCATTTGCAGTTTTTAGCAACCTTTTAGCCTTTTGAGGAGACTTTTTTGTTAACTTTTTCAACTTTTCAATCACTTACACGGCTATAGTTGGCATGCATATCGTATCCAGTTCTATCTGATACGGCCCAGTTATAGGTTAGTATTAAGATATAGAATCTAACACCACGTTGTACCTATATCTGTATCTGGCACACGGATATGCACACCCTAGCAATAGGGGTGTCATATCCTACAACACTGCATAAAATTTGCTAGCTAGGGATGGTGTCTGGATGCATGCACTTCAGCCCTAGTTAAATTAACTGGCATGAATTTGACATTATTTTACCTACAGCTTATAATATGCTCACAATTTTAATTTCAGGTTTCTCTCTATTGTTTTTTAAAGTTAGTTGGAAGTATGCATTTCAGTACATAATTGATGCAAATTTACATGGATGTTGGCTTCATGTTTAAAAAAAAAAACCTGTACTAAATGGAAATGTAGAGGCAGATTCAGCAGGCGCAATCAATGGCAGAAAATCAATGACCGATTATGCTTTTAACCTACGGTCAGATGTGATTTCTTAGATAAGTAACAAGCAAATTTAAGTTGCACTTCAATAAACCGAAGCACGAAGCAAAGCAGTACCAAATACAACTTTTGAGGCAGTTTGGTTGGACAGGATTTTGAATGTCTTGCTCATTCGGAAAATAACATCCAACACCTTTGCATTGTCATAGTCAAATTAAAGTTTTTAAGTAAAAAGATTCCAGCTTTAAATTCTAAAAAAAACGGCACAGAATAAACAGACGGAACTGATTTACTGCAGCAAACAGGATCAAATTGTCAACATTTTCACCACGGCACTCAAAAAGGCTAACTTTGAAAAGTTCAGAAGTCAATTAGGAATCATTAATTACAAAAAAAATATGAAGATGAAGGTTTTAAAAACTTTATCTTGTAAATTTTATTTTGTATGAATTAATAAAGGGGAATTAGGATACGAATCAAACTTATAATGTAATTAATTAAAGTTGTTAGGTCATCAAAAAAATAAAATGTATTGTTGTATTTTGGACATTCACATACATGCATGTAAGAAGAGATAAGATAAGATAAGATAAGATAATTATATTAATGTCCAACAAGTGACCACAGAAGTAGGTCAATGGGACTACATAGTACAATGCCAAAAGAACCAGCGGGGAGACCCAAAAGGGTCATCCGAACAACAAGAGAGGAGAGAAGAGATAAGATAAGTATATTAATGTCCAACAAATGACCACAAAAGTAGGTCAAAGGGACTGCAGACAATAGTGAGCACCGATGCTTTTCTCTTGTTGGCTCTTTCTACATTTATTTTATTAAGTCCATTATTTTATTATAAGTGCTTTTTATAATATCTATTTTATATATATTTTTTAGCACTTTATAATAAAGTAATTAAACTTAAGTCTCCCTTTTTAATTCTCCTTAGCCGCCGGGAAGACATAATAGGTGAAGGGTCTTTGATTGGGGAGGGGATATTACATCTGATACCATATTGGAGAAGTCAATACTTCTTACGTAGTCAGGATCTCTCCAGTACACCATTATCACAACGCTAATAAATACATTGCACACACACAACAATATCAGTCATGCACAAATGAAGTCTCATTATTGACTCCTAAGTCACAAGGTTCATGTTCGACAAGGATAAAATTCGGATTAGGTTCGGCGAGGATAAGATTCACCAAAAGATTTCGTGATTAAATTCGATTAATATAAATTAACAAATATAATTAGTTAAGCTAATTTAAGTTTTGATATTTGATATTTAAAAATATATATCATTTATTAAATTAATTTAAAATAGTTTGAACTTTGTAAAAGTTAAAGCTAATGTTTTAAATATTAAAAAGTTAAGACTAAATAATAAAATACATAACATTTAAATAAAGCAATGAAAACATAAAAATTTCAAAGAGAACTGACCCAAAATAAATAAATAAAAGACTTTCAAAAAACTAAACGTAAACCTAAAAACTTGAACCTATGCTCAACTTGACCCAAATATCTAATGGATTATGGCGGCGACTGCATAGAATGCCCTCCTCCCGCAAGGCAACGGTTCGTAGCTTACACAGACCAAATGCAGTTCATAGTTTATAGTGCCACTCTTGCAAAGCAACGGTTCACAGTTTACAGTGTAACTCTTGTATTCCCTTGTGCACAAAATAGGCGAAGCCCCTCGTAATTACCTCATGCAGTTTCGAAAACCCTCATAGCAATGGCCATAGTTTTTTTCTGCCGAATAAATCGCGAATCTAATGGCTAGCTATAAAGTTCGCGATTTTCAAACTTTGTGCTTGAAAATCGGCGAACCTTGTGACACAAATTGACTCAATGATCAATATAGAATCGGTAACATAGTCTCAAAACAATATATGAGATACTAAAGGAGTGCCTAACATATAGGCCTAGGAGTTTGTTTCATGCAACAACAATTTTGTTGCATGAAACCAATATTAGTTGCGAGGAATATTTACACACACCAAATAGTATTTGCAAACATAACAACTAATTAACCACTCCTTAATCAAGCTTAATTCCTATAGTGGGTTTGAACATGACTATGTAATGTCCCCAATTCCAAGTAGATGACCTAGGAGGCTTTTCATCCGTCTTAGCCTTGGTCATTCCTAAGGGGCTAGTGACGTTGATGGTTATTGGGTATGGTTTGCACCTTCATTTCACTTATAGGTTAGGTTTCGACGTTGGACACGTACTTTGAGGTGACTTAAGTGAAATAAGGTTATGTGATGCTCCCCTATGGTACTTTATTATTCTATTTCTTCGTTGGGGGTAACTTAAGTGTACTTTTGGGCATAATGGTGATAAAGTAACTTAAGTTATTTTATAATTATGTGGATTTTTCCCCAAGGAGGTCGATTAGGATTCTTTTAGGCCCTTTGTTGCAATGAAAAGTTATAAAAGGAAGCACTTGTGGTAGAAAATGGCATTCATATATACACACACATTTTTTGATATTGGAGCCATTGCTGGTTGCACACATTTTACTTGTGGAGTAAGATCCCGCAGGAACCTTAGCTTCGGTGGTGAGAGATCTACTTCTTCCAGAGCACTCTTTGGTGGTGAAAGATCCATCCCTAGTTTGCTAATTTGGAGGTTCATTCAAATTAGATTTTCAGATCAGAGTTTGCAGATAATTTCAAGGGTTTGCTAAGTGCCGAAGAGAGATTATTTGGTTCATACTTTAGCCATCTACAAATCAGATTATTTCCAGCGTTTGAGACAAGCTTGGCAAATTCCTAGGAGAAGTTTCATTCAGTTTGGGTTTTATTTATATTCAGATCTACTTACTTAGGGTTTTGCAACAGTGTTTTCTAGGGTTTCTGTTTGAAGTTTTTCAGTTTTTCAGGTTGGATCTGATTCGTTCTAATGTAAATATATTGTTGGCCGAATTCCATAATTTATAAAGATCATTTCAGCTCCTTGTGAATTTTTGGATTTTTTAGGCAATATCAACAATTAAAATAAATAAATAAAATCAGATTTGAGGGATAAAATATATTTCTCTCTTGGTTACTGTTTTAAGTATTTTTCTAAGTTATTTGAAGCTTCTGGGTAGTGTTAAAAATTATTATTCTGGGAAATACAAATTTTTCTTCGTTCCTGCATATTGCTGTCCTAAAATTAAAAAAAAAAAACAGAATTTCAGTCCCTGTTATTTTTATATATTTTGTGAATTTCAAGTGATATCCCACAAGGGATATTTCAGGCTAATGCAAAACCTGATTTGGAAATAACCCAAACCATTAGCCAATGTGAACACGATGACTCCAACACTGGTATCATTGGTAAAATCTTGATCTAAAGTTTGCAATTATGTAATTTGTACCTTTAATCTCTGATTTAAAACTCACAAATACTTGCATTTAATGTGCAGAATCTTGTAAACCAATGAAACCGTCTAACTAATCGTGAGATGAGTAACAGATTCGGACTCGCAAGTAATAGCAAGTAATTATTTGCGATTACTTGCTAGTTCGAGTCTATTACTCAGCTAGCAGCAATAAAACACTCCACAGGGTCAAGAAAAATGTCTTTTTAACCCCAATGTTTTTTTTTGCTGTTTTAGCTCTAGTTAGGCATTTCTTTTTCTTTTTGGGATGTCTAACATTGAGCACTGTACTCTTTTATGGTCGAAAATTGATAGTAAATATATTTATGCACTCTCTACATTTATTTCTCATGTCATTTAACAGTATTTTAAACTTTCATGTGTGATTTAAGTTTCTTTTTTGAATTCACATGTTTTTGTAAGTATTAGTAGAATTGCTGAATAATTGCTGAGTCCCCAGTTCAATTTGAATTTTTTGGCTGCTGAGTGATTGTCAAGTACTAGTTTTTGACCTATGCTTTGAATTCCTCCTACGGTCAATATGTCCGTATATTGATTCCTGTTTGAAGGAAATTAGAAATTGTTTCACCATTTCACAATCAAAAAAACTATATGACAAGGTTAGGATTTTTTTTCTATTTAGTTGTGACCAAATAACCAGTGCGGAACAGGGGACTCAAAAAATGAGGAATGGGGAGATGCCAAAGTTTATGGAGTTCCACAATTGCTTTCATGTAGAAAGTATTTGGTTGGTTACTTCTTTAAAAGAGCTTAACGGTCAAGGCAAGATTGAAGAATACAGGGTACACATGGTGCTTGCATCACAAAGTAGCGAGATGAAACAATAACACAAACCTATGGCATAGAAAATAGCTTGAATGTATTGGTAGTGATCATAGCAGAATATGGCTGGATTTATGCGTGTCAGTTGTGCTGCAAAGGAGATGTGATTGGAAATATTTGGATGATTAGGGACGATGAGAAAAAATGTGACAAATTTTATGACTTGTGATTTCTTTATTTTGGAATAGAAGGTTGAAATATACTTCTAAGCGAGTTCAATCGATGTTAGCTGGATTCCTTTTGGATTGACTCATCTAATCATGATATGCCTAGAATGAAGGTTTATAGAAACCATGTTAACTTGCTACAAGTTAGTGCAAAAGTAGAGATGCATCCTCTTCTTGCATTTATGGGGAGCGTATTTGTCATAAGGTACCCACTTATGTAAAATTTCTGCCTTGATTAAGTAATATATGATGCATTTCTTTGAAAAAAGTAGGTTTGTAACATTATTTTAATGTACTTAATTCGATGAATACTTGCAAAATTTTGTAGTCTAGTCCTCATTTTGAGAAAAGCATCTAGTTATTCTTGTTGCTTTTTCATTTTACTTGAATACACATATCAATCAATCTGGAGGTAATGCATCTCATGTTTATGCAATATATAGTTCAGCACCTTCACATGTGAACAAGTAATTCCGTTGTGAGACATTTTATTGGGCTGCAAAACCTTGGTTGCAAAAAGAGATGAGAATATGCACATTGACCAAGGAAATACCACATAACGTTTGTGAACTTGTCTCAGAATAAGGGAGAATTGTTTCTGGAAGTATTGTTAGGGAAGTTAGGAAGACATTGTATTGACTGTGTTCCTATCAAAGAACTAATATGATTTATTGTAGTTGTAGTATAGTTATACACAGTCCAAAAAAAAAAGGCTTGTGGGATACATCCCTATTTGCATTATTAGAGGATTGAAGACACGTATATTATTCAGACATAAAATAGTGTGTCAATTTTACAAAAATCTATGCAACATGCCACTTGGAATGCAATCTTGTGTTTCAAATTGTCTTTGATGAGTGAATTCCATTTTTGATGGGGGCGACGACCTATTGCATCTAGCTGCCCCTAGATCTATAGGCCATCTTCCCAAACTGCCACTTGACCCTATCTATAACTATAAGATATATGGGGTGGGGGTGTGAGCGATAGATCTCTTTAATATATGGGGTATGGGGCGTCCCCCCTACATAGATTCTAGATATGACGCCCCATAGATAGATTCTATATATGCGCCCCCTAGGAGCCTAGGACGACTATACCGTGCCTATAGTTCTATATGGGGCCTTCGGCTCCTTCCTCACCCCCTATATATATATATATGTATACACACACACACACACACACACACACACACACACACACACTATATATATATACACACACATATATACACATATACATACATACATACATACATACATACATACATACATACATACATACATACATACATATATATATATATATATATATATATCTATATATATGTATGTATATGGGTGGGCCGCTGGGTGAATGCCAATATAGAGATAGGGCCAATCGGCGGGTCTTATCCCCAATCGAGTCGATGCGTCCATCTCGGGCCGCCTTAGGAGATAGTCCCAGCCCCTCTCCTCCCCTCCCCCCCTCTATATAGATCAAGATCGATCAGATCTGGCAGATAGGGCCGCCTCTATCTAGATATGGGGATGGACATATACTGAGCCCTTACAAGATTCCCTCGGTGAGGGTGAAACGGATCAACCTAAGCCTATCGAATAAGACACCTCTCTTTAGACTGGCTGGGAGACAAGGACTCTGGCTGTTGGATAATTCTGGAGGACCCACCCAGAGTCGAGGAATGTGGGCCGCACTCGACCGCTGGATAGTATCTTCTAAGCCCTATCTCCATCTATATGGAATGGAATAAATAGAGGGGGTCGTGAGCCATGGTTATTTAGTCTGGGCCGACTCTTGAGGTTACTGCTTGGGTATGGGGTCCAGGCCATTCTCATGGGATTTAGGCCGGGGGAAGGCCAGTCTCATGGGGTTCCAAGAGAGGGCATGGGGTTCAGGCCATTCTCATGTCTAGTCGTCGCCCTTTATATCTATATGGTGGAGGGCCCCCCTCTCTATATATCTTACCTATCTGCCATATATACAATCTATATAGGAGGGGGTGAGTGTAGCGTAGTAAAGAATTTCTTTCATTGGCACGGAATATATAGGGGTGACTTGACCATCCCTTTAACTTTAAAGGGATCCTATCTAGTATTCATAGTTTGTCTCCATTTGGTACCGCTCACGCGGCTTGCACCGAAACAGTGCTTTACCCCTAGATGATCCAGTCAACCACTGCGCCTCAACACGTTTCGGGGAGAACCAACTAGCTTTGGGTTCGAGTGGCATTTCACCCCTAACCATGACTCATCTGCTGATTTTTCAACATGAGTCGGTTCATACCTCTACTTAGCTTCACCCAAGCTTCATCCTGGTCACAGATAGATCACTCAGGTTCGGGTCCCCTATATATAGAGTAGGTGCCCAGATCCCAGGTCTGTATAGATTGGATGGAGTTAGATTTGGGTCGAGGGACTCGATCGACTTCAGGACGAGGGCTCTATGGCTATATATAAATAGTTACTATATAGGGGGCCTTATCTATGTTTGGGGATGTCCGAGGGCATGGATATAGATAACGCCCTCCCCCCCTTCAGAGTTCAGAACTCTAGATAGGGTCGTTGTTCGAGTGCCCTCTCCCTCCCGAGATGTATATGAGATGAAAGTATTTATTATGCTAAACAACCCACTCGAGCAATTCACCATTATCCCATTGATTCCTATGAAGATATGAAACTCATATTTCTCATTCACAAATTCTCCTCTGTTCGTGTTGCCAACTACCGGTTTAGTCTTGCTCTTCCTTTATCTATATAGCAGCCCTCGGCCTCCCCATATAGATATAGGCTCCCCCTTCGCCGGCTTATATATATATAGGATAGGGGTGCATAAATGACCCGACCTTCCTTGGCCCCCATCTCCATCTCCACCTATGAGAATGGCACTGTAATGTCCCCGTTTCTGGACATTTTTGAAAATGAAAAACTGAAGACCCTTAACCCATTTTCTCTCACCGTGGGTTCGACGATAAAGCTTGGGGATTGTTCTGAGGTGTTTGTTGTCTGCACTGTAACCCCTTGGCATGGCTTGCACTACAGGGGGGAGTCTCGAGTTAGTTTAAAAATGTGCACATAGGTTAGTTACTTTTTTATTATTTAATTAGAAAATAATAAAGTGCACATAAAGTTAGTCTTTTAATATTTTAATTAAGTTTTATTAGTTTTCCCTCCAAAAGGGAAAAGGCGGCCATTTGAATGTTGCACCACTTATCTTATAAAAGGAGGTTGCATGGCCATCTTTTGGGTATGTTGGATTAAATAATTTATTTCTCTCCATGCTTGGAGAAATGGGATTTATGCCCTAGTTGTTACTCTCTCTCTTTGACAATCAAGTTGGACCATTGAAGATTTGATTGAAGACATATATTTGCATTATTGTGGTGGATTATCATTATTGTTTATGCTCTAAGTGTGGCGAATTTCCTTGGTGGAATATTATAGTGCAAATCCTGCTTTTTTCTAACCCTAAGAACTAGGGTTTGGGACTGTTTTTTCACATTTTGTGCCCAGAAAAATATGCAAAAATACTTATTGGATTCCTCATAATTTTGTGAACATTTTGATGTCATTTGTGTGATCCGGTTGGGTATTTTGTGAGATATTGAATTTACAAATTTTGACGGACTTTCGGGCAGCGACCTGTCCTGGGTTTTGTGACAGCTTTTTGGGGGTCTTCCCACCCTTGGAATTTGGCAATTTTGGGCTTGTTGGAAAGATAAAAATTCAAGGATTCTTTTGGTCTTTATTTCATGCGAAAATACTAAGTTTTGAGGAAGTTATGTCCTTTTCAAGATCTGCTGTGTTTTTCTTTCAAATAAAAAACCAGATCTAAGTTTTTTGGAGAATTTATGAGGTTATTTGAGCTTCATTAATGAGCAAAAGATTTGAGGATTAATTTCATCATTGTTGGGCAAGTTTTGATGCCCTAATCAGCCCTAAATGTGTGGGGCGAAATAGTAGGAGGGCCAGATCTGCATGTTTTGTAGTTATAAATTGGTTTACATCATCTTGTTCCTTGTATTTTTTTGAGTTCGGGCATATGTCATTTTCCTAGATCGGAGTTGTGTAGAGAAAGTTATGCTATTTTGAAGATTGCAACAGTTTGGGTTTCAGATTTAAATTTTTTTTCCAGCTGTTGAAAAATCTGATTTGAATGTGTTTAAATTCCAATTGTTTTCTTCCAATCTATCCCACCACCTTGGCTAGTTCCAACCTCATTTTGGTTCGAAATAGCTGACATTGTGATATTTTAGATTGTTGCAAAAGGGTTTATCCATTCTTTGCTTGATTTTGACAAATATTTCTTTATTTTCTAACTAGTCTAAAAAGGGGACATTACAGTGGTATCAAAGCAACTTTCCTCTACTCTTGTGGGTGTTGTTTGCAGAGTCTTTTGAATCATGGAACTAGTAAGTGATGGGGAATTGAGGACCAAACTCTATAGACTTGGGAGATGGCTCGAGTATCCTCCACATGTGAAGAGTGTGTTGCTCAACACTCTAGAAGAAACGGCAAGTTGTTTGTCTATGATAGAACAATCAAATTATGGCCCCATGTTTTCAGCGATGGACTCTTGGGTGACCCATTTGGCTAGATCCGAACTGTTGAGGCATGATGAGGTGGATGTGAGGCTCATGGTCATCACATGCATTAGCGAGGTTATAAGGATAACAACCCCAAGTTTGCCATATAATGACACCACCATGGAAGAGGTCTTTGAGCTCATGATAGGAAGTTTTCAAAAGCTTTGGGACACCACAAACCCTTACTTTGATAAGAGGGTTAAGATCTTGGAGAATATGGTAAAGGTAATATCTTGTATACCAATGTTAGATCTTGATTGTGATGATCTTGATTGTATACCCACTTATGACTTTTTTCCTTGATTAAGTAATATATGATGCATTTCTTTGAAAAAAGTAGGTCTGTATCATTATTTTAATGTGCTTAATTCGATGAATGGTTCCACTTGCAAAATTCTACAGTCTAGCCCTCATTTTGAGATAAGCATCTAGGTCTTATTGTTGATTTTTCATTTTACTTGAATACACATATCAATCAATCTGCATGTAATATATCTCATGTTTATGTAATATGTAGGTCAGCACCTTCACATGTGAACAAGTAATTCCCTTGTGAGACATTTTATTGGGCTGCAAAACCTTGGTTGCAAGAAGAGATGAGAATATGCACATTGACTAAGGAAATACCACATAACGTTTGTGAACTTGTCTCAAAATAAGGGAGAATTGTTTCTGGAAGTATTGTTAGAGAAGTTAGGAAGACATTGTATTGATGGTGTTCCTATCAAAGAACTAATATGATTTATTGTAGTTGTAGTATAGTTATACAAAGTCCAAGAAAAAAACAGGCTTGTGGGATACATCCCTATTTGCATTAATAGAGGATTGAAGGCACGAATATGATTCAAACATAAAATAGTGTGTCAATTTTACAAAAATCTATGCAACATGCCACTTGGAATGGAATCTTGTGTTTCAAATTGTTTTTGATGATTGAATGCTATTTTTGACATTAGGTTCTACTTAAATTATGTTCAACAAGAACATTACTTAGATAGGGAACCAAAATCTTACAATCGAATTTTCTAGGAGTTTTTTTTAGCATATGATTACAGTCATGAATGGATATATTAAATTTACACTTTAAGATCAAAGTGACAATGGGAATAGAATTTGATAAAGTGCGCATTCCAAAATCAATTATATAAAATAAGGCTAAAAGATAGTAAATTTTGTGGTTTTTTAGAAATTTTGTGAAGTAGGGTAATGCATATGGATGTTTTTAGTGGGAAATTAGAAAAAGAATGTCCATTATTTAGAGTGCAAAATAGTAGCACTACTTCTTACCATAGTAAGAAGTAATAGTGTTTTAAATTGAGCACCCACATGAATATAGAGTAGTAGGCTAATGCTTTTAAACGATTGCCAGAATACAGGTACAAGTTTGATAAGCGGATACGTCAATTTTAAAAAACCCTTGGGTACGATACGTCTTGGATACATCCATATATATATATATATATTTATATTTTATACATATACTCATTTTGCTCATTTTTTTAGTCCATAAGAAATACAAATCTTGAAATATATAGTACGATCAATATTCAAAACATTCAATATACTTAAGATTTTACATTTTCTATTCTATACAAATATTATATTCCTTTGTGTTTCATCCATTTCCTTTGAGATTGATTTTTGTGTTGCGATGGTGGCCATAAAAGATGTATATAGGGAGCTCTTGAAGGACCTATTTAATGAGATTGATTCTAACCTGCCAATGAGAACTAAAGAGGTCAGTCCAATGGTTGGTTCTTGCATTCATATTATCCAAAATCACCTTCTAATCCTCCTTAAGGATGCAGGAAGGAATTGATGCTGTGCCTTGATAGTTTCTGGGGAAGGATGCTCTTTGAAACTTTAAGCTATGCGATTTATGGTTCCAATTTTTTCTATTAGTATTGAAGATCACCTGAGATTTGATCTCATAAATAACTTGTACGGATTCTCAGAGATATATGTCCAAATTTCTACGAATAGCTTCTTTCCTTGGCCAATTGCAATGATCCCAAATAATTACCTCAAACACGCTTGATATCCTTTTAATATTTTGTCTTCAATAAACTAGAGGGATTTTAAACAATCTCCAGGGTTCCTCGTGGTTGCCATGCCCTCCTAGTCTAGTCCTCAATAAAACTGAAGTTTGTTTGAGTCAATTTTTTTTAAAAAAGACTTTTTTATAGCCCCCCCTCCGCCTGCCCAACCTTGCGGGTACGTTCCGGATACATCAAAACGTATCCGAGACATGCCAGGTATGTACTTGGACGTACCCGGGACGTATCCGTACTGGTTACGTATTCAGGCGAGTACGAGAGGGTGGGGTACGAACCCTGACAACAGAGTAGAATCAAACTAGAACAATCTTAGGAGGTCTTTGAATAGATATGCCATTTATGAGTAATGGAATTTCCTATTATAGAATCTTTCATGGGACTTGAAAGACTTGCCATATGTATAACTTTATTTTGGTAAGAAAGAGATGTCAACCAAAAAGTAAATCGAAGCATTTAAGCTGGTTTTCAATACATGTTGGCTAATTCTGGATAAAAGCATCTTTGAGCTTATTTTAGGTGAGCCAACGGTTGTAATAAACCCATGTGTAATTCATACACAATGGGAATTAAGCACATAAAATAGGTTAACTACTTAATCATTTCTATTATTATTTGAACACATCACCCCAAAATGAGAATTTCAACTCATTCAGATACAACTCGTGCCTTTATTGAACATTCCCATTTATTTGCATTATTTTATAGACTTCCAAGGGCATCCAAACCACCAATGAGTACATCTCTTCATGCCTTGGTAACTCTCCTAATTAGTATTATCTACTAATTGACCCTCTTTATACAATCTTCACTATATCTATTTATTTCTTCCGTGGACTATGGTATTTAAATATACTGCTAAGATTTTTTCCAGACCTATCCATTCGTCTCATCTTGAGACAAGCAAATGTGGCTTTGATGCTGAAAACGTCCCTATGGCAGCATAGTCACTTGTTGCTTTACTGGATTGGATAGTAAAGATGTCTATCATTGCCATTAACTGGACATTGGGTTCATCATCACCACCACCATTATTTTGTTAACCTACTAGCATAATTGGAGCCCCTGCTTAAGACTCTTTGGTAAGATTCACAAGCTGGCGATTTCAACAAATTATTTCCTTGATATACGAATATAGGTTGCCCTCCATCCCATATATATATATATAGGGGCCTATATATATATATATATATATATATTTAAATCTAGAATATGTTTGATATTGGGAAAATATTCATTATTTTCTGTAACTACTTGGAACTTTGTCT
This sequence comes from Taxus chinensis, assembly GCA_019776745.2. Lineage (NCBI taxonomy): Eukaryota > Viridiplantae > Streptophyta > Pinopsida > Cupressales > Taxaceae > Taxus > Taxus chinensis. The sequence continues at coordinate 525,498,256 of CM034152.1, forward strand.
TTATTCTTTTTGGTTTTAGCTTTAACTCGGCTCGCTATTTTGAGTAGCACTTTCTATTGTTACTTTATGTTTACTCCACACTGTATCCATATTATCTGTTGCCAGGATATGCCCCGACCCCCCACGTTTCTTGTCTGATACGTATCCGATACGGATACGTATGGCAGCCTATGATCAATAAAAATGCTAAGTCTTAAGTATATTGAATGTTTTGAACATTGATTCCAGTTTCGTATTACTATTTCAGTTATTTATGGACTAAAAAATGAGTATATATATATATATTTGATTTTTTAATATATATGTACGGACGTATCCAAGACGTATTGTACCCAAGGGTTTTTTAAAATTGACGTATCCGCGTATCGTATCCATACACGTACGATACTTGTACCCGTATCTTGGCAACGTAGCATATTATGTATTATTCATTCCTCATTGTCCTGTGTCTCCACAGATGTCATCTTAATTTTTCGTTGCCGATTTCACATCCCTAGCTCCGCCTCTTATCTGTTCCAAACTCTCATTTGCTTCTACTAGCCTTCCTACCTCTAATGACTGTTCTCATCTCCTTAATATTCAATTCTTGATGTGAATCTGTTCTCTTTCTCAGTCTCACTGTTAACTATATTGCTATCGAACTCCCTAGTCACATCATCCTTGAACAAGAAAATATGGCTTCACCCAGAGCATCCATCATTGAGAGCCTTTGTTGGCTTGAACAGACTCCGCACAAGAGAATTCCTTTTCTATGTGAGTTTGCTATTTTTACTTGCATCCAAAGTCGTTGCCATGAGTGGTACTTCTCTTGCCTCTTCACTTTTTTCCCTAGACAGTTTATGTTGGCTGAGCCAACAACTATAATAAACTCCAATTAATTCATACATGGAGAGAATAGAACACAGAAAAGAGATGAAATGCTACAATATCTATTATTATGCAAATATATTACACAGCTCGTGGTTGGGTGCCATTAGTACTGCAAAGATGAGAATATTCAACTCATTTGAGTAGAACTCATGCCTTTATTCCCATTTGTTTATATTGTTGTATAGACTTCCAAAGCCATCCAAGATTCCAAACCAACAATGCTTAGAGCTCTTCCTTCCTTGCTAACTCTTCTTTAGTAGATATAAATAATGCTGCTAATACTAATGTGCATAGGGCGTTAACTGAATGGAGCACATCCTACCTAACCAACATTCTTCATTATTTGACACCACATATCTGTTAAATGTCGTTAGGCTTCTGAGTATTGTTAAGCATGGGTCAAGTTTGTTATTTTGGTTGACACTAGAAGTGTTACATCATGATTTTGATTTGGAGAGGGGGAAAAATATATTGTATCCTAGTAATTGCCAGCCCATAAGAAAGATAAAATGTAAGATGAGTGGTGAATTAGTTGCTGACCATGTTATTTGGCCTATTGGGCCTTCGCCACTGTTTATAATATGTATTTCTTGCATGGTAACAAAACACTGACCTCAGTATTCAACGTTTTTGAATTTGGGCTTTTACTAAACCTAGTTTAGTTAAAAATGTTATTTTTCCATTAATATTTGTGAGGACAACTGATGTTATCAATTCAAAATCTTTCCAAATTGTTGACGTTATTGGTTTCGATAGGCACTAAGTACAAGACTTAAACCAGGCTTGGAGCAACAGGTGGTCCTTCCACGAGACTCTTATCTTCAGGTACGGTGTTATACGTCTTGGTTTGCTGTCTTCTGTCTTATATATAATGTTTGGATTGTTGGTGTATTTAGCTGTCTCAGTTCTTTGTTTGTTATGGTGGCATAATTAACATTTTGATAGTGAATGACGTAACCACTTGATTTAATATTATATTGCAACAGAACTGAGTTCCTAATTCAAATTATGTTTTTGTAGGGCTATTTTAGTAATATATCTGAGTACCTTCGAGTTGGACCTCCGCTTTACTTCGTTGTAAAAAATTACAATTACAGGTGCCCTTTTAGCCACTACTTTGTTGTTTGTGAAAATGTAGCAGGATTACCACCATATGTTTTGCATGCTTTGCAGTAATCATTTGTTCATGTTTGTGCCTGCTTAGTATCTCTTTGATTCTGTACTAGTGGTCCATTATTGGACCTTGGACCTTGGTTTTTCTTTCAAGTAGTGAATCCAATTAGGAACAATTGGAGTAATATTATATAGTTATAAGGTGGTTTAGTACTTGAGCAATGAAACAAACTGTGTGATGAGCTTTGCTAGAAAATTCTGAGGAGAAAACAACATAGATTTGACCTATAGATAAGACAAATCCCTGTGTAATATATTGCACTATATAGAGCAAGCAGTTTACTTTGATCAATGAATAGACAACGGGCTTAACAATTATTATAAATGAAATATGTTAGTTATTAGTGAAGTTTGGACTTATGAATGGAACAAACTGCCTGTGAAATCAATTATTCAATTTTTGTTTATAAAAAAATTGCTTACGTAAAGGACTCAACTAACGCAACCATCAGCCAAACTCCCATGGACAATTAAGTAAAGACTACAGCTAGTCAGTGATTAAGTAAATAATTTACAAACGTTAGAGACAACTGAGTATGAAAGCTTCTCCAAATGAGCAACACTAATCCTTGGTATTTATCATGGTTTACTCTTAACAACAAAATTTAAAGTTTGTACTGTATGGAAAAAAAATTCACAGAGCACATCCTTCCCATGAACAACAAAGCGAAAGAGTCTCAACATACTTATATGCCTAGGCATTAAATCATAACCATAACTGAGTCTGATATTACACTACCAACTTACTGTGATATGTTTCCAATGAAGAATTGATCGATGAAAATGTATGCTGCTGGAGTCCCCTTCACTTGATCCATGCGGCTCTAGATTTGGCTGTCCATTAAGACTCATCTGATTCTGATTTCTGAAGGGAGGAAAGCAAGGCCTCCAGTGATTAGGGAGTGTAGATGCAGAATCTGGCCTTCAGTATGGTACGGTTCTGGCATTCTAGAATTGTACTGCTACAGTTTTGGAAAAAAGTGTAGAACAAGAAAAAAGGGGACAGCAAGAATCAAGAAGAGAGAAGACAGGAGGAAGGTTAAGGAGACAAGTTTGAACAGAGAAGAATAGAGAGTCAACTAGAGAGATAAGACTACAAAGTCAAGCAAAAAACAAGAAACATGTCAAAAGTTGAATAAACATGTCACCAGCCTCATACATGCCCTGGTATACCTGAAATGTGCTCAAAAAATCAACCAGGAATAACAAAGCCCCAGAATGAGTCTCACAGCCAACAAGTATGACTCTCCTAGTCGGATAAGTCATCATAAAAGGATGAAGACATCGGAAAGTCTCCACACCAGGATCCAAATCAACACTTTGTACCTTGCCTCTCTCTAAGCACCTGTGATCTGAGGCTGCTAAACCATCACCCTCGGTTCCCAAGAACCAACTAGAAAACATCTCCTCTCTAATCATCGCAGGGTGTATCCACCTCGACCAAACATCGATGGAAGAAGGTCCAACCATCTCATGGCAATAACGTACCAGACATGATGATGTATGCTCTAATATTGACACAATAGGTGCAAACACAATGTCTTGTGGCAAGCATGGTACACTCCTCAATGCTATCATACCATCCTCCACACTATGGCCCTCATGAATCACATGGTCTCTGATCACATCTATAGTGATCTCCTCGTTATTTGACTCCACACCGTGACTCACCATATCACAACACTTAGTAATTGAACTCTCATGCAAGGTCTCAAGTTTCAACCACGTCACCTATCTAATCATGTGGCTTGTCCTGCGTCTGATGGTCTCTCTTGGGCTTGCTACCAATCTTCATCCTGCAATAATCTGGAAATGGCATATTATCTATGAAACCCTTGCTCAAAGATTGGTATTTCGTCCAACAAGAATCCTCATCAATCACCTCCGTTGGCTGCCCTACATGCGACGCTTCAGAATCTTTCAAGAAAGAAGGCTCATGAAGATTAAAAAACTTGTTAGATGAATGGAGAGATCGCTTCCCTAAATTACTGCTCTCACATTTTTCCTCATTATCCATAGATTTGCTTTAATTCAAATTCTGAGTGAGCTGACTCAAATAATGGTTGATGGTTTTCTGTTGTTTCACCATGTTGATGAACATTTTCTTCTTAAAACCCACATTGAGATCTTTTTGATCTGCCATATTCTAACCTTTCTTTTTCTGCTACCCAACAGGCAGGAGGAAAGCTGGCTTTGATACCATTGAAATATCCCTTGTGGGATATTACTTGAAATTCATAAAATATGTATAAAATAACAAACTGAATTCTGATTTTTCTGATTTTTATGACAGCAATATGCAGATTTTTTTTTTGTATTTTGCAAACTAATCACTTTATCTCTCAGATCTGATTTTATTTATTTATTTTAGGGCAGAAAATGAGAGAAAAATACAACAGACCATAATTTCTAGAATAACAATGGAAATGAATTCTAGGGCATCTTCATGATGATAACAATCTCCAACTCCAAAATCTCCGGAATCAGATCACAGAAACCCGTCCAAAACTGCTCCTCAAATCTGGAACTGAGTAGATAAAACCCTAGAAAATAGTTGTTCCAAATCTAAACTGAAACCCTTGATGAAGAAGGGTTGTCCTCTTACTTTGAAACTGACTTTTTGATTATTCTCCAGATCTCATCCAAAAATCTGAATCATAGTTCAAAAAATCGTTATCGGCGATTAATCGGCAGAGTAAATTTTGAATCGGAAATTGGGAATCGGCATCATAAAATATACTTAAATTAAATGTAAAAACAATGTTAAATGATGCGAGAAGTGACTCTATAAATGATTTATCTTTATTATTACTATTATAAACAATTTATAAACATTGTTAAACTTAAATTAACTATTATAAACGATTTATCTTTATTATTTATGTATGCATAAGTAATTATTGTATAACGTATACAGTATATAATATTATATATTAAATATCGTCTACGGCATATAGTTTATTACAAACTATTATAAACTAAATACATACTAAATAAACTATTATAAGCTGACTATATACTAATTAAACTATTATAAACTAGCTATACACTAACTATACACTAGCTATATACTAAACAATCTATTATAAACTAATTATATACTAAATGAACTATTATAAACTAACTATATCGTCTAGGGCATATAGTTATACTATTATAAACTTAAACTAATTATACAGTAAATAAAAAACTCAAAAACCTAGGGCCACGAATAGATTATCGAATAACTATGGAAATAAATAAAAAACAAATTTTTAGGAGGCGACAAAAATGGTTGGGAGGCCACGAAAGCAAGCATGAAGCCAGGAATTGCTAGAAAACAGTCACAAAATGCTAGAAAACAGGTCGCACGAATTGCAAGGGAAAATACGAGTCACCCAAGACAAAATGCGAGTCGTTTTGGTGTTTTTTGCATTTAATCCTTAAGCCAAACGATTTTCAGCGATTTTCAGGCGAGTTTCCACATGCAACAAGAGGTCCATAAAAGACCCCAATCAACCCCTTTGGGAAAACCACATAAATATAATATGATTTAAGCTAACTTTTTCCCCTGGTGCGCCAAAACTAACATAGGTGACCCCCAACAAAGAATTAGAATAATAAAGTGCCATATAGTCATACAACGAGAAAAATAACAATTATTACCACCGAGTCGTCCAACTTAATGTCAACGACAAAATATAACATAAAGCAAGGTGGTAATCAGACATCCATACCTAATAGCCTCCAACGTCGTTAGCCCCTCAGGTATCACCAAGGCCAAGATGAAGGAAAAGCCTCCTAGGCCATCTGCTCGGAATTGGGGACATTACAGCTAGATTAGGAGGCTGTGGCCTCCTTGGAGAGGGTATGCTAATGCCCATCTGGCTATTGGCTGAGTTAGAGGCAGGGGTTGTTGGTGAGGCATGGGAGATGGTTTGGGTGAGTTGGGATCATGGGTTGTGAAGCTCACTGATTTCTTCTCAATCACAAAATACAGAGGTAATAACCGTATTTTTAGTAGCTGTTGATAACATCCCGTGTCTGCAAATCAGGGAGGAGAAACATCATCTACGTTGATGACGAGAAGAATTGGCCACCGATTCAAGGACTAGAAAGTTAAATAGTAAACACCTAGTATAATTATCATAATGCTAATCTTCTCAGCTGAAAGAAAAGGAAATTTTGCTGTGGGTGGTTTCCAGTTTCTGGTAGCAACCATTATCCTTCAAGGATGAGAAGTTGGGCCTTGTGATGGGTTTCTTCATAGTTGAGGAGGTTTTCCGTTCAGATCAGGTTGCTGTCGTTGGATGCAGCTTTGCTGTAGGTGGGGCTGACCTGCTGCTTTGTTTTGTTAATCTTCTCATATTGTTAATCTTCTCAGCTGAAAGAAAAGGAAATTTTGTTGTCTCACAGCTCAGAAGCATCAAGTATTTTGAGACCGTTTTATAGGAGGCCCTGACTAACGATTTTTTTAAAAGAATGATAGCTACAAATGTTAGCGTCGGCATGAATGCTTCATTACAATTTTATTTGATTCCACAAATGACAAGGTCTAGTGATACATGAAGTAATTTGATCATTTCTATGAGATATTAAGTTTTTTTCTTTTATTATAGTCAGATGGAACCTGATTATGTCTCAACTTCAAAGGATGTTCTCTTGTAAGGGAGCCTCGTGCAATAAAAAAGCTTTATGCATTTATTTGATAGCCTTTGATATATTTTTGGCGGCTTTTTTGTTGATTGGAGATGAGGAGTAAAGACTATAGCTAACTGAAAAAACTGTTAGACTGAACTTGCAGTTTGTTACACTGATTTATGTTTACTTCTTAGCTTTACAGCCACACTATATTGATGATGTCCTATGTACTCCCTTAGTATTTTTGTACCTGTAATCTCTAGTTATGTTCAATGCTTTTGTTTGTTTGAGAAGAATATCAATATAGTTCCTTATTTGTAATATCATGACACTGTTTATTAGACACGAGTGTATTGGAAGCATTAATAACACAAGCTTATAAGTTTACTATGTCATGAGTTTGTGTGAAAGATGGCATATGTACTTCTTTGGCTTATATTGACTTGTAAAGTCTAGTCTTATGTATTAAATTTGACTGTTTTAGGATATTAACACAGTTTCATGATTTTTAATATTATTATTGGGTTTGTTGTACATGAGAAGATGATTGGCTGCGCTAATAAGTCAAGAGTAAATTTTTACTGCCCCATGCGTTTGTGTGAGGATTTCAAATGTGCTCCCAAATGTTGACTCTTAATCTCTAGTCATGCCAACTAATTTTGATTGGCTTTGGAATGTACTGTGGTTTTTATATTTGCAATATTACAATTGTATTTGCCAGATAGAAGAACATAATTGGAGTCTCAAATCCTCAATAATACGAAGTACAAAAGTATACCATCCCACGGGTTTTTGTTTTAAGTAATTTATCACATTTTTACGGGAGATAGATGTACCCTAGAGTAAAAGGTGTACATCATTGACACTTCAACAAAGCTTTTTGATTTAAAACCCTAATAATACCTTGTATTCTTATTTTCTACCCTAATTTCCGTCCACTTCAATTGGCTACAAACCAAACAGAAGTCAAAATTTAGATTATATGCTGAGTAATCTATCTTCAAACTATCTGATCCTTGTTTATGCTTATATCTGTGTTTCTGAGCTTTGTTCTCAAATGAGCTTATGCCATTAGTGTGCAATGGTACCATTTAAATGCACTGCCTTTATATAAAAGCTGTCCACCTTGAAACTTTGAATTAACTGTTTTGAGAAAAATATGCTTGAGGCTAAAACTTGACCGCAAGTGTAATATTATTAATTTACATGTCTTGTCAATTGCATGATGGGCATGAGTTTTTCATTGATTGCTCAAACTTCCTAGAATGAATAGTTGATTTCATTTTTCTTCTGTGCTTTTATGAATGCTATTTTTTTTTGCAACCCATAGTGAATAGCATAAGTTGATCCATAATTCTTCTTTTGTTTCCAGTTTCTTTGGTTTCATTTCTCTTGCTAGTTTGCATGGAAGTGGTATATCATTTAGCCTGGAGCTATGCATTAAAGTTTGTAAACTGGGTTGAACGAATATATATAACCCCTAATTGTAACATTTTTGGTGCATTCCAGCTTGCAAGAAAATGATACAAATTTATCGTGCTCTATCATGCTCTATCATTTAGCTTGGAACTATGCATTCATGTTTACAAACTGGTTTGAACGAAGATAGATAACACCTAATTGTAACATTTTTGGTGTATCCCAGCTTGCAATCAGGTGATACAAATTTATTATGCTCCATCAGTCAATGTGAATCAAATTCCTTATTAAACGAGGTGAGCAGCTTTGTTGCTTATAAGTTATGGTGATCATATAAATGGGACATGTTTTGTACTTCTTAAATGAATGAAGCACATCCATTGTTTTTAATTTCTAAAATTTTCCTTAAAATTGTAATGGATCAATGAAATCGACAAAGCATGCCCTGTCTCATCCTACATTGTTTGTTGTACTCTTCTTTATCTTTTGTAGGAAAATATACTGTATATTGCCAGGTTTGCAAATTTATGGAGGTGAAATTTATAGAGCCATAGGAATCCCGTTATCTTGAAGCTCTTCCAAGATCCTTTGACTTCAAACTTGAGTCATGTTATTTTTTCCTTGATTGAAACATAGCATCAGCAGAAATATGTAAAAATTAGAAAGCGATACAACGTAATAGATTATCGTCTGTGGTTTCAAATAATCAAAATGAGATAAATGTATATTGATCCTTTATAGATGGGCAAGTAAAAGTGTGTTGATTGGTCTCATTCTAATATTTAGAACTAAGTGCTGTCATTAAACTTCTGTTGGGGTTCTGGGGTTTTTAAAGGAGGTTATAAGACTTGTCTTAGGCACCCTAGAATACACCATAAGAAAGAAAACAACTATTGAAAGAGTTAGCATGCACTGTACCTAGTTAGACCTAGGAGCCATGCGACCCATAAACAATGTATTGCAATTTTTCTATAAAACATCATTAGGGGGAGATTCGTGACCATTTTAAACCTTCCATACAAGGCCTCGCTTATATGATCAAGGTTATTACTGGTGAAAGATACACTGCCATTAGCTGATTGTTGGCTCCATGAAATACTTGATAATTCTATGGGCGCATATTGATATCTTTAGAGCCTTTGATCCCCCTTATCAGTGATAAGAATAGAATATAGAACTCATGGAAAAATGGGCATAATAATGGGGCTAATAACAGAATAGGTGGGGGATCATTCCTGAGTCCTAGTTTGACACTTTGATTTCCGTTCATAACACCTTATTGGATTTGCCCGTAACCTTTCCATTCATCACACCTTGTTGGATTTTCCCGTAACCTATACAACTCTTTATGCCCTTCTGAAAGAGAGGAAGAGATAATCAAGCATCAACCATATCAATTTTTTTCATACACATTATTTTTATCTACAAGGTCCAATGTAGGGACATTTTAAACATGGCTAATATCCATGCCAAGACCATGTGTGTTCTAGTTGCAACATTATTGTTATATGAAGAGTGAATGAAAATTACAAAGGGAAACCTGCTTTATCAATGTTTGGTAAGTATTTAATTTTTTTTTTTACTACGTAAGTACATGGTTACCTAAGACTCTGGGATGGCAGGTCGCTGGGACAGAATTTCCGGGATGGTGAAAGATTTCCAAAATTTGGGTACAGCAGGGGGACGCCTATTAAATATTTAAAATATAAAAATAATTTTTTAAAAGTTTAGGGAATAGTAGTCTGTGACAGTCCACCATATGCATTTGTGCTCGAAAATTTCTGTATTCATATATCACTCTTAACTCTTATTCAATATTCATAAAACGACAGGATGTTGATCTCTAATCAGATTAGTTATTAATAAAACAGATGTCAGTGCATCCCTTACAGTCCTGAGAGTCTATTATCAAGCAAAGTATGTTTCAGGAGTAAAGAACAGAAGCCCATGGTTTGCATTGAAGTTGCAAGTGAACAAATCTCATACAGTTAACCATACCTCTCATATAGAGAGAGGACTCCATAGATTACACTCTCATGGAGGTTATAGTCAAGTTCTCCAACAAAGCTTAAGAGTATTTCCAAGTCTTACCATAATACTAACAAGAACATATGAAGTTATTGAGCATACACGGAAGGGTAGAGTTGCCCAAGTCCATTCATTCCCTGATGATTGAGTCATCCTTCTGCCCAGATTTCAATTGTCTTTTAATGCAGGCCAATAGTGGTCTAGGATAAAACTTATCTTGCACTAGGCCATGATTCTCAAGGAGGGGTTGGTTAAGAGACCCAATCACTTATTTAACCCCATTATTAAGACTACTTAATCCAAGGCAGTCAACTTATACTAAATGTTGAATTATCAAAACCTATTTTAATTGATCTATGAAATCAATTGCTTATGTGCAGATTTCAAGAACTTTGCTTCTGTAGATGACTCACAAATTGTTTCGACACAATTTTAGGTAAAATCTAAAGAGAAAACAACAAAAACAAAACAAAAGATGCCAAGGATGCCCCCCAAAACAAGAAAAAACAGGGGGACATCCCAGAGATGTCCCCCCCTAAAAGCCCATGCACAGGAAACGTGGGGGGACATTCTTCCCCCTGTCCTGCCATCCCCAAAACGTCCCCAATGTCTTTTTTTTGGGGGGGACACGTCCCCGCTTAACACTGGGTAAGTATTTGTTGAAATATTAATTGCTCTATAGTAGATCTTGATCAGATTCAAAAGCATTGTAATGTTTGTTTCTGATTGTATAATATGGTTATATTGCCTCACAGGTCCGTTACTATCTGTTCTACATAGCATGGTACTGTAGTATATGATTAGGCAGCTTCTCTTCTTAAGTTTTCTACATTTCCAATTCTCACTTACAAACGATATAGTTTCCTTTCCTGCCAATTACGAAAATAATAGGCAGGGAAAAGCTGTTTCTCTTTCATTAACTATCAGATCGTGATCATGTTACATAACACATCATGTTATCTACATTATCCCTTTCTATATTTAATTTATTAAAGGCAACCCTAGACCATGTTCTGCACGGCTTATGCAAATGTAAGAGTGCATAAAATTTAGATTTAAACACATCCATAGAAATGATGCATGGAAAGGATGTATATGATTCAATTAAATTACCTTAGATAAAACTTTATTTAAACTCGGTGAGACTGTGGGCACAGCTGTTTGAAGTATACAGGCTTTAAGGGCTTGCTTCCAGTTGGTTATAAAATAAGTAAAGCATTTATGAACAGGGATTTGGCCCACTTTCCTGGGACTGACCTCCTGAAACCATAGAAGAGACCAAGATCACAGCCTGATGAAATTGTCGAAAAGTATATGACGGGAGGAAGCATCTGGATGATCACAGAACTGTTCACGTTTGTAGCAACCTAAAAACTTATACAAGTATGCCTCTCAAATTCTTTTCATTGCAGAAATTTGTTGGGAAATATCTTCAAAATGTCCTTCTAATTGCCAAAGGTCGACAAAAGAGCATCAAAAATGATTGCATATCTTATATCTGATGTGAAACTCTAGAGAGCTTTGGGAGCCTTTCTGGATTTTCAGTTCATCAGTATTATTTGGAGACAATATGTTAGTTTAATATTAGTTAAGTGTTAACTAATAAACGGTTGTAACCACTTCAACCACTTTGTAACCATCTTTCACATAATTAAATGAGGGACACACAATGATAATTTGTGCAGTCTGGTTTCTCTTCATTCGCTATTTGTACATTCTAATCTTTCTTTCTTTCTCTCTCCGCATGCTCTAACATTGGTATCAAAGCGCGGCAAGCATGGGGAAAGAGAGGGGAAGAAGTTCAAGGCAGTCCCGTTAGGGCACAGTTTGAGTTTACAGTCATTGCAATCGCAAGGGTCTGCAGTTTCAAAATAAAGCCAAATACTCCGCAGTTTTGACAAAATACAACTCCGCAGTTTGGATGAAATACAGCCAAAGACTCGATATCTGCCATTAATATCACAGTTCAGATGCTTGAAAAGGCAAAAAATACAGTCATGCATCGCGAATTTCAAGAGAAAAACACATCCGATTCAGTTAAATCATGGGCAAAACAAAGAGTTTCAGAAGCATACAAAAACTGAAGAAAAATCGCGAGTTTCATTGGAGTTTTACAGTCAAGCCTCTTGTAGGGCACGTTAAACTAAAGGGATGATAGAAGTATTAAAATACAGTCACGAATCACTGTTAAATTCGTGGGGTTTCAGTCCCAGAATATGGCAGTTCGAGATTGACACTTTAGTCTCTTAGAATGCAAGGACAGTTCAAGGTTACCGCTTTTCTTTAGAACAACTTTATCAGGTTTCCACTCTTTCACCAAAAGCAAGATATTCAACCTTGCATTAATTTCTGAGTCAAAATCAGAATACAAAAGTATATTTTATAGTTGTTTCCTGAAGTCAAATACTCAAAATATAGACTGTAACTTTTTTTTTGTATCAAGTTGCAGATAGAAAAGTTATATTAGTGTGAAAAATAGCAAATATTCAAAACCTCGAGACTAATAAAATAATACTTGGCACGGAAGGAATGATCGTTAAGGCCATTGCTGAAAATCCACCAGATGCTGAAAGTGATGAAGAACTCACTGATAGAGAATACATTTCGTAAAAGAAGCCCCACACTTTGAAGACATGAAGGAATCCAATATAGATAAAACTCAGCATGGATGGCTGTCCTGATAGTTCCGGAGTTTGTGAATCTTGGGAATTTACCGTTACGAGGGTCATGAGACAACTTGATGGAGCACTATGGGAGTAGCTCAGTATGGATGACTATCCAACAATTTGGGAGATTATGGAATTCGGGAGTTCGGGGAGATGGAAATGCGGGAACATGGGAATTGAGCTCGTGAACTACACTTTTACGAGGGCCAGGGAGGCAGCTTGGGAACTACACCTTTATGAGGGTCAGGGAGGCAGCTCAATGGAGTTCTACCTAGTCAAAAAAAAAAATTCAGAAGGGAAAGCTTGAAGCATGTGTGGTCTGGGTTGGTTTTGTTATTTTAATCTTCTATCGATATGTTCTATAGGGTAAGCCTTAAGAGGGGGTATTAAAATATAAGGCTTAATATAAGGTTTATTTGTTGGTGTGAGTTTAATATTAGTTGAGTGTTAACTAATAAACAATTGTAACCACTTCAACACTTCAACCACTTTGTAACCATCTTTCACATAATAAAATGGCAGACACACGATGATGTTTGCATTCCGGTTTCTCTTCATTTGGTATTTGTACATTCTAATGTTTCTTTATTCTTTCTCTCTCTGCATATTCTAACACAATCAAACTGGGTAAATTGTGTTCTTTTTGAATTTTTCGTTGTACTTGGAGACAATCAAACTTGGGGCACATATCTTTGTGTTCTTATCATGCTTCGAATTTTGTCTCTATAAGGTGCTAAGTGAGGATTTCTTTATTTGATTTCTTGTATTTTTTAGGTCCCTTAATGCATTCACATAAAAGATAATGTGGTGTATTTTTTGGCACTTATAAAATCTTAAGCGTTATACCATTGTCATTATATTAGACAACAACCAACTAGGGTACATGATCCTTAAGTATAAGTAGGCCTACGAAAGTACGTTCATATGGTGTTAGACTAAAAATGTGTGTCATTTAGATATTATAAATATCATAATGAATAAAGCAATTAGGAAAATACTTTGCAAGTGTACACGTAGTAATGTTTTATAGGCATTTTAAAGGTATTCAAAGGAGTCATTGAGGGTTTCTCAAAGGGTTCCTTGAACGATGGTCAAAGGGTTCATACAAAGTAGCCTTGAGGGTTCATCAAGAGTGAAATATCCTCTATGGGATACCACTTAAAAATGCACAAAATATGGGAAAATTGCAGCAGAGTAAAATTTCTGATTTTTACTGAAAATGTCCAGCTAGGACAGCGAATGGTATTAAATTGATATCACACAAAATATTTGCCCACAGTGCATGAAATTTTGAGGGAAGCTTGCAACAATAATAATAAACACTATGCAAATATTTTTGGAATAATATAGTGCTGCCAGGAAAATTACAGAATGCCCTAGGCGGCTGGAAAACTTCAGAGATTTGTAACCCTCTAAATACAAGAGCAATAATAAGGGTCTTTGGAAATAACATTGACAAATATAGGAAATAATATTTCCACCTTCAGATCTGAGAATGACCGACTGGAAAACCCCCAAATAAGGGCTGCAAGTCGCCTCACTTGGAATGGGGTCGGAAAATGATGGAGGCACCTTCAACGTACTGCCACGCCCAACCCAAATGGCTGTCGCGAATCTGATCTTGAGCTCCTCTGATTATTTTCCCCAAATGCTCCCAAAACCCTCGAAATCCTTCCTTTGAAACCTTTGTTATTATCTCTGTGACATAGCCCTGAAAATGGCTCCGAAAATGACAGACTAGGGTAGATCTCTCTCACTACCGAAGAATGCCCTAGTAGCTAGGGACGGATCTCTCACCACTGAAGCTAGGGTCCTTATGGGATTTGACTCCACAAGCTGTACATGTGCAACAGCAGCAGCTGCACGTGAAGGAGGCTAAAAATGTATATGACAAAAAAGTTTTTCTCCTTTCTCTCCCAGCTCCTTAGATACATTCCAAAGCAAAAGAACCCCAATAGACCTAGATGCGTTTTATTCCATGGAGGGGCCAATAAAATAAAGTAACTTAAGTTAACTTTTCCCCTTTAAGTCGCCATGGTCCAAAAGTGACCCTCAACACAACATTAGACTATTAGAACCATGTGGCCCCCTCCCCATAGCTCCCAGCATCCACAGCTCCTTGGATCTGACCACGGCTTGGACTCGACCTGACCCTTAGGCCTTTGGCACATGAAAAGGGGACATTACAGTCCTCCCTTCCCGAGAAATGCTTGACCCCAAGCATTATCCTATCTTGCTGCAGAAGTTGAATCGCGCCGTAAGTCTCTCCACCTCACCCTGCCGTCCACCAAGGATTAGTGTAATCTGAAGTAACCAAGAAACCCCATGTCGTCATCATGACCTCCATATGGTATCGAGAGCAATGTTGTCTGTGAAGGAGAATGATACCCAAACCGACTCTCCACTGGTACCCGCACCGAAATTTCCAATCGGTCCAATCCCTACCAATGCAAGGCTGTCATCATGGGATCACTCATGGCCTCTCCAATGAACTCCTGGGTATGAAAGTCCACTCTGAATCCTGTAGAATCCCCTGGATCAACTTGTGAAACACCCTGTATACACACAAATGGTGCTAACTCTCCCACATGACCTGCACTCGTGTGAGAGCAAGGCTCCTCATAAGGTATCTCAATGTGTCCCGTGGGGGAAATGTCTCAAGACTTCAGAAGATAGTCAACCGGCCATATCAGCTCCACATAGCCACCTCCTGCGCTGAATGTGAACCTATTGAATAACCATGAGTCAATTTTGTCTTTCCATTGACTAGCACGTGGGTGAAGTGCTCGCCGGGCATAGAAGCAGTGAAATACATAGGTGTGCTATCCCCTGTCGACTCAAAAAATGATGATCCCGTAAGCTCTGACTTGTCATAGTGAATAACCATACATGCCTGTATACAGTTGAGGATATCCTCACTCAACCTACGCCATATGAACCTCTCTGACATGAACCTGTAGGTCTCATCGAAGCTCAAGTGCCTAGTCATGGAAGAACAATGCACATGTCACAATATCTCCATCCTCAACCATGAATTTGACACAAGGTACAATCTGCCCTGATAGAAGATCATCTCATCCTCCAATCTGTAGCTGTCATTTGTATGTGACCATCCAGAATTTCACAAGTGTGTTGGTTCTTGGAGTAATCAACAAGCAAATGAGATCTCCAGTCTACCGAAACCTCAGATAACCAACATAATGATAAACTCAGATGGTTTGAACCTGTAATCCCAATCTCTGTAACGGTCTCATGTGCAACACTATTGGTTACACTCACATCCATGACTCCACTCACCCCATCTAGAGTCAAAGTCTCCATCCTGTTTAACTCACTCCACAATTCAACATCATCCAACTCACTCTCCACATAAGTCATTATGGTGTGCTTTGTGCCCGCAGCAAACAATCCGTCAGAATAGGAGTCATCAAATATCCCACTTGTCTCATTCCTTGTGATGTCACCATGATCCACAAGACGCTGAGTTCCTTCACAATTCAACCGCTGCAATGACATGCTTCTTTCTTCACCAATCACATCTTTTGCAATCTGCCCTTGTATACCATGAAATCTGATTTCTTTGTTTTCCTTGAAAATTTTCGGTTTATCCACATGAGGTATGAATGCAAATTTCCCAAAAGATGGAAGCCAATATGTCCAATGAATGATTCCAACTTCAAATAACCCAAATGTACAAACACATTCAAGTACTTCACATCTCTTAATGACAATAAACAAATGAGTTACCTTTTTAGTGCAAGACATGTCTTTCCATGGACATAACTCATCAATTCCTTCTATGTTGGGAATACACGTGGCTGCTCCCTTATCATACTTTATTCTCTTTCCCCATATTTTCATTTCATCGTAAATGCAAGAGAAAGGGACATCAACATTAGAACTCATGCATCCATAAACTTTATCATAAGGAACTTCATACCTCTTGTTGTACCCATTGATTCTCGTCATGAGAGAAGACAACACATCTGAAATAGCATAATTGGGGCTGCTCATAATTGGGGCTAGGTTGAAATGGAAAGCACACAATTGTTAAAGGGAGTTTAGGTATATTAAACATGGTGTTGGGATCAAATGATCATGATGAGGGATGGAAAGAAGGATTGAAGTACTACAAGGAGTTAAAACATTGGCTTGGTTGTGGCTTGATGAAGTTTAAATTTCACCTCGGAATTGTGTTTCACATCTACACCATGGATGTAAAGAGAGAGAAAGACATGACACCTAAGAGATGGAAAGAGATTTTATTTGATCTCCATTGGGTATCACTATAAACTACATTGAATATAGGAATGGTGATACATCCGACACTACATGAGGTAGATATAAATACACACAAAATGATATACAAAGGGATACATGCAATAAGACACGCCCCTTTATTATATATTATATAATTATTACATCATAAGAGGTTTTGTACATGTCTTGCCTTCTTGAAAAACTTTTACCTTAAATCGTCGTTATAATATTCTAAATTGTGATAAAAATTGTTTTGTTTCTCACAAATGCCTGCACAAACATAGTGAGTAGAACAATGTTCATAATGTACATTCTAGAAATATTGGTTCTTCCCAAAACTTGTAAGTGATAAATAAGATTTCCTAGAATCCGAATAAACAATTTGCATAATCGGAAGGGATTATAAATCCATTGGGTTTCATTATAAAGTACATTGAATGTAGGAATGGAGATACATTTGGCAATCCATGAGGTAGATATAAATAAACACAAAATGATATACAAAGGGCTACATGTACTAAGACATGTCCCTTTATTATATATTAAATAATCATTACATCATAAGAGGTTTAGTACATTTCTTCCCTTCTTGAAAACTTTGACCTTAAATAGTCGTTGTCATATTCTAAATTGTGATAAAACTTGTTTTGTTTCTCACAAATGCTTGCATAAACATAGTGAGTAGAACAATGTCCATAATGTACAATCTAGGAAACTTGGTTCTTCTCTAAAGTTGTATGTAATCGATAAATAAGATTTCTTAGAATACTAATAAACAATTAAATAATCATTACATCATAAGATTTCTTAGAATACTAATAAAGTTGTATGTAATCGATATATTAAATAATCATTACATCATAAGAGGTTTAGTACATTTCTTCCCTTCTTGAAAACTTTGACCTTAAATAGTCGTCGTCATATTCTAAATTGTGATAAAACTTGTTTTGTTTCTCGCAAATGCTTGCATAAACATAGTGAGTAGAACAATGTCCATGATGTACAATCTAGAAAACTTGGTTCTTCTCTAAAGTTGTATGTAATTGATAAATAAGATTTCTTAGAATACTAATAAACAATTTGCATAATCAGAAGGGATTATAAATACACACAAAATGGTATATGAAAGGCTATGTAATAAGATATGCCCCTTTACTATATATTATGTAGTTTTCGCATTATGCTATAGTGTTACACGGAGATGCCTCCCCTATATTTTGATGACATCCCGAACGTCTCAAACGTCTCGGGGACATGAAGAATTGGACATGACGTTTGCAAATTTATTTATTTAATTTTATTTTGATGCATATACTCTATAAAATCTGTTATTTTTATCAAAAACATTGAATTCTAATGGTTTCCATGCCTAAAATCTTGAAAAATAATTGTCGTTTTGGTTTCTAAATCACTTCAATGCCCAAATAATATTGAAGATAACCCAAATCTGTCATTTCAAAGCCTTTCATCAACTTTGCTGTGATTTTTACAGTGTACCTCTCATTATTTCCTATTATGAACATACAATCCACATACACCACTAGAAATACAATTGTTTTGACAAAAAAGAGTTACATCATCAAACTCAAATTGTTTGAAATTCATGTTCAAAAGTTTCTCAGTTAGCTTTTCGTACCATGCTCTTGGGCCTTGTTTTAAACCATACAATGATTTTCCAATTTGCTCACTTTGTGCTCTTGGTCATCTACAACAAACGCTTCTGGTTGTGTCATGTACACTATTTCCTTGAGGTCAGCATTGAGAAATGTAGTTTTAAATCCATTTGATGAAATTTCCATCCTTTGCGAGCACCCATAACCAACAAAGCTCGAATGGTGGTCCATTTAGTTGTAGGCGCAAAGGTTTCATTGTAGTCAGTTCCTTCCTTCTGAGCATATCCCTTTGCAGTAAGCTTGAGTCGTTAGCTTTGTATTTGTTGTGATAGACCCACTTGCTTCAAATTGGTTTGCAGCCAACTGGAGTATCAACCAATTTCCAAGTTCCATTTTCTACCAATGCATTATACCCATCTTTTATTGCTTTTCTCCAGGATTCAAGCTTCTTAGCTTGTTTGAAAGAGGTTGGTTTCTAATCAAATGCAACATTGAGTTCTTCTTTTGGAGGGTCATCCAAGGTAAGTTTATGATCATATTTAGAAGTTCATCAAGGAACTTGTTTGATTGAGATGCGGCTGCATGTGCACTTCTTTGAAAAAAACTTGCAAATGGATCCCGAAGCTGCATATTTGAATCTGCAAGTAAAGCTGCTCTACAGTGAAGAGTTTGCTGGAAAACTACTGTCATCCTAGTCTGAACTACTCTCCAGCATGTTTTGTCAAAGGGGCAATCCCAAAAGAGGTGTTTCACCGGTGTCTTGTTTAGCACCAGAAGGGCATAATCCGTTTGTTAAGCCTTTCTTTGAAAGATAGGTCTTATTAGCAGCCCCTGATATATAACAATCCATGCAAATGCCCTTAGTTTATACACTACTTTGATTGCCCAAACACTGTGCAACTGATGAACCCATAAGGATTCAACATCAAAAGCAAGCCACCATGGATTAAAAATGGTAGACAAGATATTTTTTATGAAGGAGATGGTAGAGCCGATGCACATCTTAGTGAAAAATGGGATGATCATATATCCATCTCCAATCTCTCCATTCAAAGTTCAACTTAAATGTATCTTCAGGAGGAATAAGGATTTGGATGTGCTTTATAACCAACCAATCTGCAGGAGATAATGCAAATTCTCCAGCTAATGTCTTCCATGCTTTCCAATCACATGTATTAGTATCCTATAAGTCCTTCCAAACCAATAATCCCTTTTTGCTCAGCATACGAGCCTGAAATTGAGGAATAGAAGCCATGGATGTGTCTTGAAGCATCCAAGGACCAAGACTAAATGGATCTATCACCCTGACCCGACTTGTTCTAGCCCTAATCATCCTCCATGTAACCAATCCTACAATCCTTTTCCAGGCATTCCAAATACTGCGGAGCATGAATGATCTATGAAGCTAAAAGTTGTCAGGATCTGCAATAGCATCATATAGTTCAAACATGCCTCTAACCTTGTTTAAATGTTTAGCTGTGAGTATCCTATGCTGTACGAGAATCTGCCAAGTGAATGAACCTTCCAAATAATGAGTTACCCAGAAAATTTTAATGGGTTGATTCCATTGAAGTAGCTATGATTTTTTGTATTTTCCCAAAATTTGGCCCTTCCAATCAATGAAACTACCCCCGAAACGTTTTTTGTCAAAAAAGAGAGACTAATGTAACTAAAGTTAGCTAAAGTGTATTTTCTAGAAGAATTTGTATGATAATATATGATTATTTTGTTTAATTATAATATTAAATCCCAAATACTAATATAAAATATTTTGTCGGTTAAAGTATAGGTTGAATCTTTTACAGTTGCAGATAATTCTCTGTTGCATTTCTTTTTTGCAGATATCAAGAGCTGCTTTAACGCCAGAGTCCAGCTACATTGCAAGCCCTGCTGCATCTTGGCTTGACGATTTTTTAGTATGGTTATCACCAGAAGCATTTGGATGCTGTAGAAAATTTCCCAATGCGACCTATTGTCCACCTGATGATCAGGTGTGTAAAGCTTTTTGAGGATACTTTTTAATTTTCTGTTATGTTCTTGAGCTGAAGAATTATATTCTATTTTGTAAAAGAATTACACGTAACTTTATCTAAATGTTGTCTTGGATATTTGTTTAGCTATCTTTCCTTTCTTACAAATGATTTGAAATGTTGGAAATACTGCAACCATGGCAACATATATCTCCAATTTTATATTTTGCAATCTCGGCGGCATATTCACGTTTTGTATATTGCAATCTTGACAACATACTGCACGGAGGAATGTGTGATGACTATCACTTTTGAAGGCATAGATTCTGCAATTACCTTCTGTGAATGTGTTGGAAATATTAGGTTAGTACATCGCATAGTGATGTTATTAGTTAGAATATTATTTAGAGTGAGCATGCGGGTACGTGAGTAGTAGTAACAAGTCACTTTAGATTAAGTTCAGATGAGAGAAAGTTGGGATTGTGGGACGCTTGATTCCTTTTTAGGAGATCACTAGCCTATATGTAACTCTCTGTTGATTGAATAATTATCTAGTTGAGTTGAATCCTATTCTTAATTTTGTTTCAGAGCTAGTTGATTGTAATGGAAGAATAACAACATTTCAATGGGCAGCCCCAAGTCTGTATGTTGCCTTGGTTTATGTTGTGAGAAAATTGTATTGAAGTTTTTCCGTACTATTTCTTTGAGCAATATAGTAACATTTAAGGTTATTTTACTAGTGTTAAGATAGTTTCAGTGAAATTAAGGAAGATTTGTAAGGTACTATTGAACTTATTACTCTGCACAACGACATCTCTAACACGGGTAGAGTTCCTCATGCGTAGACCTATCTGCCAACCCCGTGCATCTGCAACAAACATCCCATCAGGCATCGATTCTTGCGTACTTTGTAGGATTCATTATTTGACCACAAATGCTCTGGCAGCAACATGTTTACGTGCATTCAGATCTTGAACTGCACAGTCCATCAATCGTACTGTGTGGTTCTGTCAAACTCGTGCTCCAGCAAGTCAATGTCATCTTTTATCTCCCCTATCAGGATCCTCTTTGGACTTGTATGTTCTTGACAAGCTCCCCACAAGCTGATGTTTGTGCATGATCATGCTAGCACCTCATGCAGCCTTCATTCACCTGCGATTGACTTCCATCCTCAAGCATTGTTGTTGCGTCGACCTTGCCATTTGATGAATTCACATACCTTCACATGCACCTACGACTTTGACAGTTCAATTAATGCACTTGCGAGTTTGTGGCATTAACTGCTCCTCTCATGCACCTGACAATTTATGCTCCTCGAACATCATGCAGATGCCAAGTTGCCACAAAAGTTAAGCCAAGTAGTAAGGAAAAATTAGATAAATTTATATGTTTGAACTATATAGACAGATTTGTGGTTATATATTTAGTTTGGTTAATATTTTATAATAGATGAGTCAATTTAGTTAAGGATAGCAAAAACAAATTTAATAGTCTTCTCATTGTTAGTCATTTACATTGAGTCTGAACATAAAAGGGTTATCTGTGTGGTCTGTTTAGGTTAGTTTCAACCTCCAATAAAGCATGTGTGTTGTTTATCGTGTTTTCAAAGTCAAAAAAGTCAAAATCCATGCCCTCTGTAAAGGATGCAACATCAAGCAAATCTGACGTCCTAACGAATGTCTGCTCTTAGGGAGGAGGAGAATGGACATATTCCTTAGAGCATAGCTGACATAGAGACGGGATGCAGAGAGGCAAGAGAGGAAGAATGAGAGAAAAATATCTCAATGTATATTAAGTCTACCTAATGAGTTGTGAAATACACGTAGAGTAGGAGACTATATAGGCAAGTCAAGTACTTGCACACTATCTCCGATTGGCCACAAAATGGGCAATTTTTAAGCCTATAACTGTGCCTAAAGTTGGATGGCTTGGTTGCATATCTGTTGCAATATTCAAGCCTAGACTATACTAAAGCCTAAAATATGCTGAAGTAAATAGCATAGTTACCAGGAGACATATTAAAGTATGGGAAAATTAGTACAGGTGTTGGTATGCACGTTTTAGGAAAAATAGGAGACTAGTACTCCAATTTGGCATACACATATACGTCTAAATATACACACACACACGCACGCATGCACAATATTTTATAAAACAATAAAAAGTTTAAACTTAAGGTCAAGAAATTGCTAAGTAACTAATTACTAAATCAGATTAAGATGTCAACAAAGGATAAGCACGAGGTAGGATAAGATAAGATAAATATATTAAATGTCCAACAAGTGACCACAAAAGCAGGTCAATAGGACTGCAAACATACAAGAGATGCGGAAATAATCCAGCCAAAGAACCAAACGGTCCCCGAAAATAACCAGGAAGAGAAGAATGAAGAGAAGAACGGGCAATGGGAGAATCTTGGAGGAAGCCTGCAAAAACCAGCTGAATCCCATTACGCAGGGGAGGGAAAGGAAGGAAGAGGATGCAAGAGGTACCCTCAAATACCAACCAAGCTTGACTGAAAGAAGCTAGTGATGTGTTGAAGCCCGATATCCGAAGCTGTGGAAGATCTAGAATGCCAATGCCCGGAAGAAGGAAGAACTCTTTGCATTCGTCTGGTGGGTCTCGAAGTCCAATGGCGAGATGTTGGCCTCAACCTCGTAGGTGACTAAATGTCCCTGGTCTGTGAGATAGCACCTCAAGTCCGAACAGATCTCATTTGATCATTAGGATTGGTATCACTCAACCGCTTAGTGCCCCTCGTCGAGGAGAGCACTGTAAAGAAGGAAGTAATTTGTGGAGTAGCCGTTTGTCTAGAAGAAGGCAGAAGAGACTGGAGAGACTCATCCCGAACCCTAAGAGTCTCATGCAGATAAAGAGCCAAACACCTCTGGTTATAGTATTTGAAAAAGTCAGTGAAGGTAGGACACTCTCTGAACAGGCAATGGAATCTCAAACTGACCTCGTAGTAGATGGGGCACAAAAAGATGAAGTGCTCCTCCGTCTCGATCTCTTGGAGGGAACAAAGCTGGCAAACCCACTCAAAGCGCCCAATCTAATGACACTCAACATAGAGCCTGTGAGAGCCAACTTTGGACTGACCCAGGGAGATGCAGAGGGCGTGCGTCCAAAGCCGGGAGATATATTGAGGTTAAGAAATAAGCCCATTGTTGACCTCAAGATAGTGCTCAGCATAGAAGGCCATCTTCGGCTGTAACCCACCTTGGGGGTTGGTCCCAGTGTACTGAATGAATTGAATGAGAATAATTATTCGTTATATTGATATTTTATCTGATATCATCATATTTAAGGATCAAGACTACATTACTACGTTGTAACTCACTTAAATGCCAACAAATAGACTTGTGAAAATTAAAAACAAAAATCAGAAATTTGAATCTAACCGTTACTGCATCAGCAATGCCATCAGACTCTAGGTCCTATGCCATGATTCTCTCTAGATACACATCGCTCTCAAGCTTCGACTCCTATGCAAGAAATCAAATAAGAGGTAAATCATTGAAGCCATTTGTCTTAAACCCCTCATCCTCTAAGGCTTTGTCTGCTGCTCCATCAGATGGCATTTGGTTCCATTTCGCTAAAGGACCCTCCTTGTACCCTAGGTCTCTACGAGAAAGAAGACATAGTGTGCTATGAATGTAGACCAAGTACTCTGCCTTCTTTGACCCTATCCAGTCCCTCTTCAATGAACAAATGAAAACATAAGTACTCCAATTTCTCTCACAACATGAAGAACGGGCAATTTGTGAGAGTAATCGTATTGCAAATGATTGCAATTTAGGTGCTTTATTGCAATGGTTCCACTACCACTCTATTGGGTCCTTCTCATGCATATCATACAGAGCCTCCACCATAAAAACTCATTGCGCCCATGTGAAAACCTATTCCACTAAGAGCTGATAGTAGAAGCCTCCTCTCCTTGGCCATTAATCTTCTTTATTGCAGCCCAAAATCCCATCATTATCTTGTTGTCCTCATATGGAGCCCTCTTCCATGTGACATTTGTATCATACTAGTTTGGATTCAAAGAATAGGTAGCACGATGAAGAGGTGTGTAAAGTTTGTTTCATCTTCCATATATTATCTTTCAATAGAAAGATACAAAGAAAAATCCCTTAAGTCAGAGAATTTTCTTACTCTTTCACACATGAATTCAATTTCTTCATGAACCTCCCCCAAACATGGATTGTCTAAGTCTGAAAAATGAATCACCTCAAAAATGGGATGGATGAAGTCAACAACAAATCTCACATCAACCCAAAAATGATCATCGAGGATCATTTGTCTCACCTCAACTACAATCTTTCATGTAGATTGCCTCCAACTTGCCCATGTATCATTGACTACAATGGAAAATAAGGCCCCTTTGACCAAATAAAGACAATCAAGAAGAACGAAGAAAGAAGCAAACAATGTATTAGTAGGTTTGAGGAGTTCCACCTTGGCGAATCTTCGATAAATAGCTTGTGTGGTGATGATTACATATGAACATTTGTATTATCCTTCCTTTTTCAATGATCACAAAGATCCACTCAAACCCGCCAATATCTTTGAGTGCATTATTCAATGCATACTCACAACATTGCGGTTGTAATTTTTTTGTATTAGCAAGCCAATGAATTTACAAATTGGGGCAACATTTGTAACAATTTGGACAAAATGTGATGCTTCCATCTCAATCACATCACATGGTTGGTCCTTAGAACTCTACATTTTTCTCTTTCCTTGAACATTCTATTGCCTTCAAAAAATAAGGGCCTTTGGAAGGAGTGACCATAACACTTAGAAGTGGACGGTTTGTAGTATCAGCCCACTTGTGAAAGAAAAATGATTCTTTAAAGAAGTGTTCAAGTTGCATGGATTGCCAAAAAAAATTCTGAGTGACAAGGACCGCAGGTTCATGAGTAATTTTTAGCAAGAGCTCTTCCGTCTAACCGAGACGAAAAATCACACCATGCACTAGCTATCACCCACTAACTGATGGGAAAACTGAAATTGTAAACAAATGGGTTGAAGGATAGTTAAGAATCTATGCTTCGGGGCAGCAATCTGCATGGATTAAGTGGCTACATATGGCTGAGTTTTGCTACAACACAACTCATCACATGTCCATAGGTATGACTCCTTTCAAAGCACTATATGGTTATGATGCAAAATCTTTCATGGACTTGATTATGACGGATAATAGGCTGCCTAGTGCTAAAGAATTGGTACAGCAGAGCAATGATATCATGAAAGCACTTGGGGAGAATCTACAATAAGCACAAAATAGACAAAAAAATGTATGCAGATCAGCATAGAGTTGAGAGGTCTTTTGAGATAGGTGATTGGGTTTTCTCAAGGTTGGAGCCCTATAGGCAATCTTCACTCAAACAAAGTGGTGTGGAGAAATTGAAGCCACATTTCTATGTGCCCTACAAGGTAAAGAACAAAGTGGGAGAAATGGCATATGAATTGGAACTTCCGAAAAGTGGTAAGATTCACAATGTATTTCATGTTTCTTGCATTAAAAAGGTTCTTGGGCACCATGTCTCTTCTTCTTTAGAGCTGCCCCCTCTAGATGAAGAGGGTAGATTGATATTAATTCTGGAAGCCATCATTGATACCCGTGAAAGGAATTTAAGAAAACGTAGCATCAAAGAATACTTGGTCAAATCGAAGGACTTGCCACTTGAGGATGCCACTTGGGAAGGTGAATTAGTTTTAGGGCATTCGGGTTTGCAATTGCTTGAGGACAAGCAATATTGAGACGGGAGGACTGTAATGTCCTCTTTTTTGGAACATTTATAAACAAGTACTGAAGACCTTTAATCCATTCTTTCCCCATGGACTAACGGATAAATTTGGGGAAAATATTATAAAAGTGGTTTTCACCACTAATTTGTCACCCCTTTTTTGAGCTCATTAAAGAAGAATTAAATTTACCTTTTCTTAATTTTAATCATTAAGTTAAAAAAGGTGAATTAGATACTAAGCAAAAAGAGATATGTCTTACATGATGAATACCCCCTTTTTAATGGTCACTTACCCTTAGAGTAAGTCGCCATTCTAAGGGAGCATTGGGCAAAGATAGGGCCCATTTGGAGTGCCAGTCTTGGAGGGAGGAATATTAAGTCACATCACCTCTTCCATTGTGGGGTATGCTGATTATTTTTATTGTTATTTCTTCATGCTTGAAGAAAAGGAATGCATGCCCATCGATGTTCTACTAAAGGTGTTTTACAACACCACCTTGTTATTGGCAAATTGAAGACCAAAACAAGTTGTTGAAGGATCTATTCATGCATGATTGCTGGTCTGTTTTTCTCTTGTGCCCTAGCGACTTGATGTGAATGTGAAATCTGAATATTGTGCATTGATCTTATCCTTCTTTGGTGGCAAATTGCTTGGTGGTAATTTTGGTAATGCGTTTATGCGTTAGCGACCTGGATCTCACTTGTCTTGGTATTTATTTGATGCTTTAACCTGTTGTATTTTTTGTGCCCTAGGTGACTGGGTAAGGGTGTATTTTCAGCATATTGGGTGCATAAAACTTGCATAAAAGATTCATATCTGATTCTATATATTTTTATGAGCTTGTGCACAAGGTTTGGTGATCAGTGGGGTGGTGTTGCATGCATAATCAACCCTAATTGTGCTGGTCGAAATAGGAGGACTATTTTATACTTTCGGGGAAAGCTGAGTTAATTCTAATTTTACATTCATAAACTTCATATTTGATAACCCCAATATCCAAAGTTTGAAGTAGTTTGCATGGTTGGTTAAGTGAGAAGTAATTTTAGAAGATTGCAAAAATTTGGGGTTTGATTATTTAATTACATTCAACTGTGTATAATCAGATTGGTGTTAATTTAGAGCGCTCTAGCTATTTTTCGATTTATTTCACTTACCTCCGCTAGTTCTAATCCCACTTCGGGTTAGGAATAATAGGCAGTGGAATACTTGAGGATAATTTGCATAAGGGTTTCATTGAATTTGGGTGAATATTGAATTTCCCTAATTTAGGGACATTCCAATTTTAGACAGGTTAGGCGAATATTTGCCAATACTTGCTGAATCTTCCCTACAAGTTAAACTCACGAATATTCGACTGTGCTTTTTTTTTGCAAGTACTCGCCGAGTTTGCTTACTATGCCTGTGACATCATCACCCTAGCCTTGAGGATGGTCCTAATGCATTTGGTAAACATGTCTCAGTGTGCAAAAAAGTGTAACAAGGTTCATGAGTTCATTTAGTGAAGTGCGGTGAAAGACTAGTCTTGCCGGAAGCCTAGAAAGGCTAATTCTGGCCACTTCAGAGCATATATACATCCTCCGGGAGAGTTTTGAAAAGGTCTTAAGTATCACGAGGTGGTATTGGGGAGCCTAGAAGGTGTTGGAAGCAATTTAGGAAGATTTAGGAAAGTTTTTGTCATTTAGGGACAGTTTGTTGAACAACGGGTTTTCAGGTGCAAGGAATGAGCACTCTTGTGATGAAACTCAACTTCTTCGAATGATTCTAGTAGTTCCCTAAGGAGCTAGAAGGCAAACAAGTAGGCACCAGAAAGCTTAATGAATTCTCTACATAGTGGGAACATCCATTTTAATATGAGGTATGAAGGTTTCTTGAGAAATTCGAAATAGTGCAGCTGCCCCTTGTAGTTTCAAACAAAAAGGGGCCAAATTTTTGAGTTGCAGGTAGATTCAAGTTTTGAAACCTATTCCATTGATCTTAGAATGTGTGTTAGAGTCAAAACCGTATAAAATTTGACCCCAGAACGTCATCCTAAGCCTCTGCCGTGAAAAAAGTAAGTTTTCAGGCTATTTTTTGGTTAGCTAGTGTAAAATCAAGCTTTCCATTAATGGCAAGGCGCGCTTTTGAGGGGACACAAAAGTGTGCCCTCATCCTCCTCCCATAGCCACACTTTGGAGCACCTATGTCCCAGGTGTCTCGTGTGTCCCGTTTGTCCCCCGGGACAAGGGGGACATGAGGGACATAAAAGTGCGCCCTCACTCCCTCACCATGAACGCACTATTGTGTCCCTAGTGCCCCTTGTCCCCAAGGGGACAAATGGGACAAGAAAGTGCGCCCCTTGCTCAATCCAACCCCCTGGACTTTCATATGACCTCGTACATACTCTACATGTGGTTTTTCAGCTCCCTTCTCTTTTCACACTAGCCCCCTTCCACTTGCATCCATCCTTCACCATGGGCGCACTTTTGTGTCCCCATTGTCCAAGGGGACAAGAGGGACAAGAAAATGCGCCCATACCCAAGTTAGAGCCCATGGACATCTATATGACCTCTTCAGGATCTGCAGGTGGTTTTCCCTCCGCCTCCATCTCATCCTCACTTGCTCTCGTGCTGCCACTTGTCTCAATCCTGCTCCAAGGTGCACTTTGGAGCCCCTACTATCCCTTGTGTCCCCATTGTGCCATTTGAAACCTAATTTTGACCTCACATAGACTTCCATCAAACCTAGGTTTCATCCATAGTTTGTAGGGAAGTACAAAAGTGAAATAAAACTCATAATTAACCCATTTCTTCAACACAAGTCGCCCTTCCTCCATTGTTATTGATGTCACACCATGAAAAACATCATTTTCCACCAAAGATGCTACCCAATTTTTTCCATAATAGCTATAGCCATCAAAAACAAGTTTTATTCATATCTCTTAAACCCTGAATCCGACAGGGTTGAAACTGTGCCAAATTTCTCTTCTCAAAAACTCCTTTGGGAAGATTGCAGCTGCATATCCTAGGATGCCCTAGCTTTTTTGATACAACAACTTCAAAACCTCAACCCTAGAAACTTTCTTTTTTTATTTCCAAGAGATCCAGCAGACGAAAAATGGTGAAAATTGGAGTAGGAGATCCCAGTGTAAAACTGAACACAATGATGGTGGTTTCGTTGCAATCTGACACCGATAAGTTCAATTTTTAAAAATAGAATGTGCTATACATAGTGAGACTCTAAAAATAGCAAGTTTTCCAAAGTAACAAATTTTTAACTTTTTAGAACATCTTGGAACAGTAAGAAACACTGAAACATGATCAATTGGGCAACTTTTTAAGAATAGCAGGTTGGGAAAAAGTAGATGTCTAAATTAGAAACTTTATAAAAATAGCTAAACCTCGTAAGTGGAAATAGTCTTAAGTGGATTAGGAGCTTCAGAGAACAAGGATTACGCAAAAATTTCCAAAAATAGTAGTTTTTGATCCAACTTACTAAAAATAGAAAGTTCCAGTTTTTGACGCAAAAGCTTGTTGGTAGCTCTGTTTTAACTCATATTGTTGCTTTTTTCCATTATCGCAAGGTCAATAAGTTGTTTCGAGGCTCAAACGAGAAAATAACCTCCGCAAACTCCTAAAGGAAACTAAAGCATCATTATGAGGTGGTTTTTACGTGGCATTGTTCAAGGAAGCTGGATGACCTAACTCATTCCAATTGTGGTAGAAGGAAGTCATTTTGATTTCATGACAAGGACATCATATGGATCACATTTGTGTTAAGGAGCATATTAGAGTGCATCAAGGTGGAGCAGGTGAAATAAGGAACATTATGAGGCCAACGACGAGTTTTAAAAGAGTCGAGAGCTTCATTGAAATTCAAAGTCATCAAGAGGATGATTATCATAAGCATGATGAGAGGATCTCATTGTGTAAGAGTGGAAGTCATCTCAAGAAATGCACGACTTAAGAAGTGTTTCTAAACGCTTGATCCATGCTCGATAATGAACTCACATCTTGCAAGACAGAGAAAGTGGAATTTGCAGTATCTCAGTACAATTTGGAGTTCAAAACATGTAACTCATCATCAAGTTCCATTTAGAGGTCAATCCTTCCATTTGGAGAAGGAGGTCTATTTCCACAAGGAGCAAATTGAGCAATTGTGTTCAAATGTTATAGGCATGTTTCCACTCAAGTGAGATCTTGGTCAAAGAAGTTGAATTGTGTAGTGAAAAAGGGGTGTCATCATCATGATCAAAAGTGAAAGGAGAAGCTCATGGAGCATGTTGAGGGTCATCATGTCCTATGAATATTCCATCATCTCTCCGAGAAGCAAGTTGAAGTGAGCTAATCAAGTCTATCAAGGAACTCAAGACCACCATGTGTGAAGAATCAAGAAATCATCCCATGGAAAGCATATGAGCAAGAAAGTACGTAAGCATCCCCAAAATCTGGTTTCTTCCAAGAAGTACTCTAGAGTGGGTAACCTCGATGTGAATCACCATATATGCAAGAATGAGAAACCATCTTGGTTTCACTTGATGTCATTTGCATAATAGTGTTCTTAAACACTCAACACTGGGTAATGTGGTTGCACCTCAAATAAAGAAATATTGCAACCAAACCTCATTTCAGTACAATCGAGGGGCCACATGATCCGTGGGCCATTCTACTTTAGAACTCTTCGAAAAGAAAGATACTTTGTACTTTGGAAAAACTTTAGGGATTAGAGCACATAGGATTCCTAATGCTAGGAAGATTCATAGAGAAAGTGAGAATCACACAACAAAATCCCATAAAACCCTCTTGAGGGAAAATCCAAGTAAGATTGATCCATCATTGTATTGGCCCTTTTACTCTTCAAGTGTGGCATCCAAATGTGTCTTTCCTCTTTGGTGGCTTACAACCTTTCCATAAGAGGCATCTGAGTAAAGAAAGTGCATGAGCATTCTAAGAATGATTCCTTATTCTAAAGAAGATGCACTGGAGGCCAGGGAAAGGTAGGGAGGAAGGACACATCGGGATCTTCAAATTTGTGTTCAGCTATTTCACATTTGTTCAAGAATGGGCCAATCGCTATCCCTGTTTCATTCACGTTGTCATCCACTTACCTTATTATGTTCAGAGGTTAAACGACTCACCTATGCAACCTTGTAGTGTGATCATGCCTCAAGAAGGAAGGACATTAGAACCTCCATCACCTCATTTCCTTCCAACTGATGAAGTGGTGTGGCCACATGACATGAATTTCACTCAGGGGTAATCTTTTCACCTGCATGATGAATACTCATCCTAGTAAGAGAAGGACAAGCATTAAAAGGTTTGAGCATCATGGAGTTGGCTCTTGGTCAAAGAAGTAAATTGTGAAGGCCTAGAGAAATGAGAAAGTGATCCTTATGTCATAACTCCTGACTATAGAAAACCATCATGTTTCCATGCAGTAGTGTCAGATATCATAACGATATTCTTCACCACTAATTCAATGTCTTGGGTTGTTTCTACATGTCATTAGACAAATAATTTGCAATCACGGTGTTTCAACTCCATATATGGTCACTTAATAAACAAGTGAAATCAAGAACATGTCATGAAGCCTATGGGGGGTGTTGCAATAATTAGAATTCAGGCCATTAAGGCAATGGTCACGAGAAGCATGACAGGAGATGATCATCATGGGTGATGTCAGGGGTCATCCTAGGTTGAAATATTCCTTGTTGGGATCTTACAAAAAATTGACAAAATACAGAAATTTGCAGCAAATACTAAATCTGATTTTTTTCTTATTTTATGCAGAAAATTACAGCTAGGGCAGCGAACAGTAAAATATGAATAACTCCCAAAATATCTGCTCAAATCACTTGAAATTTTAAAGAGAACTAGATAATAATATAAAGAACACAAGGGAAATATTTTTGGATTTTTTCAGTCAATATAACGCTGCCAGAAATTTACAGCGTGCCTGAAATAGCCGAAAACTTCTAAAATTAATATGTTTTGCTAAAGAAGTCCAAATGAGCTGAAATTTTGGATCTTGGGCCACAAAAATATGAAGAATAATATTCCAAAATTAGTTTTCGCACAGCAAACACGAAACCCTAATTTTGCCCTAAAAAGTAGGTCGCCCAACACATTTAGGGCATCAATTCAGCTCCAAACTTCTAAAATTCATATCTTCCGATTACAAGTGCAAAAAATATGAAACTTGGGAAATAACATATATAAATATAGTACATGACTTTCCAACCTTCAGATCTGAAACGGCCAACTGGAAACTTTAAAAATTAGGGCTGTAATCTCCCAAACAAGTCGCCCTCCTTGGTAGATGACCAAAACCCTTGTGAAAAGTTTTGTAGATGATGCCAAACCCTTCCTTTATTGCTGCCGTAGGTCTGATCCGAAAACCAGCTGAAAATCTCCACCCAAACTCACCAAAACCTTCAAAACCCTATCTCTGAAAACCCTGAAAATACCTTTGTAAAACAGCCCTGAAATCAGCTTTAAATGACAAGCTACGGTAGATATCTCACTACCAAAGAATGCCCTGCTAGCTAGGGATGGATCTCTCACCACCGAAGCTAGGGTTCCCGTGGGATCTTACTCCACAAGCTAAAAAGTTGCAAACAGCAGTTGCACATGAAAGAAATATAAGTGTATGCATGCGTGATCTCCCACTACACCCTCCATCTCCTTATATAGCTTTTTTATGAGCCCCAATGAAGAAATATAACATTTAATGCAATACATATCCCCTCAAGTCGCACAAAAAGGGACTTTAAGTGGCCCCAACGAAGAAACATAACATTAAATGCCAAAAGTGTCCACTTAAAGTGATCCCAACGACAAAATAGAACACAAAGGGCCCATTAGACCCTCCCAACGCCCAAAATATAACAAAAACATAGTAGGAAATCAGACAACCATCCCCAATAACCTCCAAAGTCGTTAGTCCCTTGGGAATGACCAGGGCTAAGACCAAAATAGGGTCGTTTGGCCAACTGCTCGGAATTGGGGACATTACAAGGCTCTTGGTCACAAACATGAATTGTGAAGGTCTAGAGAAATGAGAAAGTGATCCTTATGTCTTAACTTATGCTATAGAAACCATCATGTTTCCATCAGAATGCAGTTATCATGACGATATTCTTCAACACTAATTCAATTTCTTGGACTGTATCTACATCTCATTAGAAGAGTAATTTACAACCAGAGTTCCCTAATTTCATAGATGGTAACTCAAGTAACATGTGAAATCAAGAACATTATGAAGCCTATGGGGGTGTTGAAACATCATAATTAAAGTCCTTAAGGAAATGGTCATGAGAAGTGTGACATGAGAGGATCATCATGGGTAATGTTAGTGACGATCCTGGGTTCACTTTGCAATGCCTCACAACAATGTTTCTAAATACTTATTCAAAACTTTGGAGTGTTCTTGCATCTCACAATAAGAAGAAACATATGTGATCTCAATTTTTCAATTCAATTGGTGGTCAGAGGTTGAGATTCTCACTTATTAAGCATTTACTCAAAGGACATGAGATCATGTTTATAACTCTCCTTCAAGGATCATGAATGGCTAGTTCTTCATCAGCAAAGCTTCACCTTCATCAAATTAGCCAACCCTTCTCTCTACATCTCTCTCCTTCTCTCCCCATATTCTAATTTTCCATTAAGAATGTACTTTTTCTATTTCATTCTATTCACTTAAGTGTCTGTCAATTTAAACATTGTAAGAGTACTTTTTCATAAATAGAAAAAATAATCACCTCCTAAGAAGTTGAAATGTCACAAATGATGAAGATAGGTGAAAATTCATGTGGGGATATGAGATGAAAATTTGTAATTCTATAAATTGGAATGGCTTCTCCATTCCAAGGGGTTTGCAATTGCAATTGTTTATTAATTGTATGTTGTTGATATTTATGGCTACTACATCAAGAAATAAAATATGTAATTATTCTATTCCCATTTCTTATGTTCCTTTATACTCTCTCTCTACTTTCCAAATTTTTATACATTATAATCTTATAAAATCAAAAAAGGTGTCTATTCCTTTGATTAATGGATCAATGGAATTATGTTTCTATGATTCGTTAGTCTTATCATTTTTATCATTGTTGTTTTATTCTAATTGAATGTGAATGTACCTACTCTAGTTATTGTATGTGAACTATGTAAGCCTACTCACAGAAGTAACCCTCTATTTTCTTATTTACCCTACTCCCCTTTATGTCTCTTCGTTGAAAATCCCTCCCTTGTACCTTGTATAAGCACTTTTTCACATGTTTAAAGGAGTATTCATTTGTGATCCCCAGCCTAATGGCCACCCAAAACTTTTAGGTAGTTTAGGTAGTTTAAATTTAATAATGGGAGCCTCCCTATACACAAGAAGGAGGGGCTTAGCCCTAGATAATTGGTGAAAATTAACTAATTTTTCCTTACAACAAAGTATTTCACCAACAACTAGCTACTCATTATTCGTCCAACAGAATGATATAGTTTCAACCTAAAATAATGATGCACTTGCAGAATCATAGATCTAAAAATATTAACTTAAAACCACACTTTCTCCAAGGAGTGATACATGGTGCAATAATACAACCATAAGGAGAAAAAGGACATAACATTATCCACAAGGTACATGTCCTCAATTGTTTACATATTTATTAAATTTGAGTTCAATTTATTTATAAAATTGATTTGAAGAACATTTAATATATCAAGGCATGTGTTCTCATTCTCAAACTTACATATTCTTCATTTCATTTAAACCTTCCCTCACAAGGAGTAAACTTTATTTGTTTTAATTATTTAATGCAATTGACTTCCATATTTCAAAAATTGGCTGGGGCATTTTTTAGGTATGCATGAGTCATTTAGGATTATTTTTCTAGATAACAACTCATGTTTTCTAAAAATCATGTTCCCACATGGAATAATTCCTATTTATCTTCAATAACATGGAGAGGCTTAAATTAAGTTAGAGGATTAATTCCAAGTTTCACTTTACTCCTAAAACCAACATCTAATAGGAACGAAATTTTGATAGCTGAAATTAAATATAATTTTTTTCCAAAAATAACCTCTTAAGAGGTCTTAGGTTTAGTTATCCAAAATTTAAATTAATCGGTGTACAACCTACTATGGCTAAACACTAGAGTAATAAAGACATCCTTATCTCACAAAACCTTTGTATAAACCAAATCTATTGCATTTCTACTTTTCAAGGTAACACTATTATCTATGAGGGCTTGATGAGATCAATAACAATAGTTTAATGCACAAGTAAACTATTACAATGAATCTACGTGCATCATTTAGATCTCACAACAAAAGATTATTCATTGGGTATATCACCCCAAACTATCCTGACAATAACCTAATTACCCCATGATGGTGTAAAGGACAATTATAAATGTAATAAACTCAAATTTATCTACGATGCCTTCATATATATGACACCTAAAAGTGTGTGTATTACTCGCCCCAGGTATGATAGAGTATACCTATTGTAATCATGCCTCATGTAAAGTAACCTAGGATAAGGAATAGACTCATTGTATATTCCTCATATGATGCCAAGGGTTTGACCACCTAGTCCAGGATCAACCAAGAAATGGAAGATAGTAGGAAGGTTAGAAATCTTGTTTATTTTCAATGTTTAATTTTTTTCTTTACATTTTGCAAATGTTATAAGGGATCAATAATAATATATAACGTAGAAATTTTTCTAATGCATCTAAACCACATAAGTACAACATATAAGTGTAATTTCACATCTGTTGTAATGCATGCATGATATAAAATATCTTTTTTCACCTTTCAAAATGTACATAAGGCATGATTATTCAAAAGATACTACATTTCATTACCCTGGAAATAATACACATTTTATAAGTTATATACAATTTTAAACTCAAAATTCCTTCATTCATTTCTATTTTTCTATACTACCTACAAATTGCATCAACATGGTGTTAATTTTATGATGGCATGGACCCCACCATTCCCATATAAATCTCTATAAAAACTTTCATCGACAAAATTTAAGGGGAGATAGAGAATAACTTTCTATTTTCCACAACTTAGCAATTCATAATTACACATTCTGGGTTTTAGAGACAGAAAATTATAAATTTCCTCTAATAATAAATCAAACTATTCAAAAATACAATATGAGGTGAGAAATATAGGATAAATTTATTCCATGTTTCCTTTGGAGTTTAAATATGTTACAAATTTTTAGAGAGTTGTTTAGTTTCAACACAGTCTTGTTCTTCATTCTTGCTAAGGTTCGACATATAGTGCGGTATTTCATGAAATTCGAGGTACTCAGTAAATCATTTACTTAAGTATTAAAACCATAATTGGTTTTCACATTTCCAAACATCATATTTTCTAAATATATCAGAAACACCTCATAAGGGTCAAAACAAGTCTACAATTCCTAGTTGTGTTATTGTACAATTTAGCCCAAGTGGCTACAGAATGGCCTCACGAAAAGGGCACCAAACATCTTAATGGATTTAACACTTAGAACCTATTAGCTGCTATACATATAATCTTGAGGGAATGACCAGACCGAACACTAATAACTAGAGCTCAAACTGGAAATAACTTTTTGGGGTCAGTTGGGTGAATTTTGGTGTTGTTCTTTAGCAACCTAAGTCAAGTTGGATCCAAAACGGATGTAGAAAAAGTGATTTTTTGTTGGCATGAGAAAAAAATATGGAAATTTATTACATGTATGAAAAATAAGGGGTTTCAAGTGGAGGAATATATTTTTGGAGTCCATAGGCACAAAAAATAGGGTAATTCCAGAAGTATTGTGCATTGTTGAGAAGTTGCCTCAAACAAATAACTTATTAAAGTGGTCTAGAATACCACTTCAAAAACACATAAAATAAATGTATTAATGAGGTTTAAAGGTATAAAGGAGGTAATTATATAGCTAGGGATAAATTTCTAGTAGCTAAAACATAGGAAAAAGGTTGGGAGACACTTCTTGCATGTTTATTTTGGGAGGACATCAACACAACTATAAAGACTCTTTTAATGTTGAGGGGATTCATTCTTGATCTCTTTTTTTCAATCTTGGTTGCATTATAATGATTCAAAAGCATTGGTGAACATGTTTTCAGTGTATTTGGATAAGTTTTTCTTGAGTGGTAGCCACATCACTCATAATGGCTATTTTCCTGAATTGTTTTATCTCATCACAACAATGGTTTAATGTGTTTGAAGATACAGTATAACATTAAAATTATTATTGAAAAAATATATACATACATGTATGTTTATATATAATGTTTTATTTTATTTATTTATTTATTTTATAAGAAAATGTATTTACATTTTCATCCCCTTTAAATTAGAAATACAAATGTAGAAAGTAAGTTAATGGAGAAGAGAAAATCCATGCATGAATCAAACCGGTAAGAAATAGTTATAGAGTCTAGAATTACACCTTCTAATTGAATTTTTATAATGTCCCCAAGGCATTTTCAACATGGTCATCAAGTCTAGAAATATAGATTTGTTTGGAAAATACAAATCCAAATGGATTTTATGTAGATTAAGACTGATTTGTCAATTGTGCTTTTCGATAATCCCATTTTATGTTTATTCTGTCATCATCATATTCCATGAGACCACATTTAATTTAGGATTGTTTTCAAATAATTATCACACCTTTTGTAATTTTCCACATTTAACAAACATTTCTATCAATGTACAAACAATTACAATATTAGACAAATTTTGTTTTCTATTATGTTTTGATGAATGTCCATACTGTTTCGAAACTCCCATTTTGGCCCAAACTAAGAGATTTCTAGGAAATGTTGTCTAGATTTAACATTTCACAGGCCAATTAAATTGTATTGATGGGTTCTAAATCCATTTCAATGCACCCATTTTGGGCATCTCCTGCAACCATTATAATCCAATAAACCATGCCTAAAAAGGTACTTTGACAAAAAAATCATGAGCCTTGTCCATGCTCTCAAATTTTGCATACACGTCCACCATAGCACATCCAAATATAATAGATGACATAAATTGGGTCCCTTATTCATCATGCTTTGGTGTAGGAGGTAGGTCATAACCACAGACATAGGAGGTCTATGCAAAGTTGGAGAAAATTTTCTCATGAGATGAAAGCAGCAGGGTATTTCCCAGATTTAAAACATGTAGTGAATGACATGGCTAAGGAGGAAACATAAATATTCCTCTGTGTTTCATAAATATCCTTACCTTTTTAATGAAAACCCACATGCCCACTTTCTCATAGATGTTTAACAAAAGAAACATAAGGTGCAACAGTTTTATGAACTAATTAAAACATAAGACCTTCTGTAAAACACTAAATACCCCTAGCCATTTATTCTTAGGAAATCTACAAGAACCAAACAAGAAAATATATATAAGTACCACAAGTTTAATTCACATTTTTATGATAAAATATAGAGTTTCCTCAAGATATATAACACAATCAAGAATTTCAAACACACATACATATCTACGAACACTTATAACAACAACCTCTAACATATGTCCCTATCCTTCTCCAACATGCCTTGGTTATACCCATGCCTTGTTTCTCCTTGACACATGCCAAGCCCCTACCTACCGCCATTAAAATCCCTATGACCCCATCTTCAACCACTCACTCATTCCTTAGTAAATATACCTTTTTGACTATTATTTATTTATTTTAAAAAATAAACTTTAACAAGTATTGTAAGCAATAAAATTATAAATACCTCTTGCTCTTGCTCTTGCTCTCCCTCTTGCTCTTCCTCTTGCTCTTGCTCTTGCTCTTGCTTGGTGTGAATATGAAATGAGCCCATAATGTAAATTTATAACGTAAAATAGCACTTTTAGGGTTAGGGTTAGGTTAGGAATGTTAATTTTCTGTTATAAGTGATTTACAATTAAAAAAAAATAGTTTTGAGTGTAAAAAGTGTGTTTTTTAATTTAAAAAAGCAGCAGACCACATGGGGGACGTCCCCGATGTCCCCCAAACGTTTCCCACGTCCCCAAGACGTTTCCTTCCCTCTGCAGACGTCCCCAGGACGTTTCCCGCCAAGTATGCACTGTAGGAAACGTGGGGGAAACGTTTCCCCCACGTCCCCAGGACGTCTGGGACGTCCCGAACATGTCAAAAACAGGGGGGGACGCGTCCCTCCGTAACTATGTGGGAGACATCTTTTTTTGATTTGAGACTTAAGACTCTTGTCCTTTTTTTTGACAGTTATATAACAGTGACGTACTCCGCAGAGATTTTGATTTATCATTAAAATATGCAATGCATGTCATTAAAGTCCATAACAAATCTTAATTTTGCAAATGAAAATATCGAAATTTGTGTATTTTTTCTTTTATTTTTAACAAAATTTTAAATATATTATATAGACACAAACACACACACACACACACACACACATGTATGTGTGTGTGTGTATTTGTGTATATATATGAAATTTTTGTTCCCTTCCTTGTCTCGTGCCATCCCCAAAATTTGGGAAAATTCTTGTCATATAAGAAACCTGTTGCCCTGTATCAGAAACTCTGCGACATAGGAATAACTACTATTTGGATATAATTGTTTGTTTTCAGTTATTGATAGTAGATTATTTTCGACATATGCTACTGTTTTGAGTTATTGATAGGAGTAGATCATTTTGGACATAACCTACATTGTTTGTGGGTTTCATTAAGTATAAAGGGGCCTTTATTTATTTCAGTCTACGGGACTTTGGATGGCTAGTTTAGTCTGGTGTATGTGCATATTTGGATGTCATTAATACACTATAAATCGTGGATTTATAACAATTACTCTTCAGTCTGTAAAATTATGTTACTGTTTAGTTTTACCATGGAATGAATGGTTCTATTTTACCACATACTGATGTCTATTTTATGATGTGTTTGTGATGCAAGCCACCCTGCTGTGCAGCAGGAGAGGATTACTGTGGTGTAAGTGAGACTTGTAAGGACTGCACAACGGTATGCAAAAACTGATAAGACTTCAAAACAATGTATTTACTATTTTTACAATGTAAAAAAAATACAATGCCATACTGAATACTTTATGCAAAAGAATTAGCTTCAAGCTGGTAGGCATTCCAGGAAGTGATGTATTTTCACTTTTTTATTAAATGGTAAGATAAATGTATTTACCTTTGATGAGAATTTTTTGCGTTGATATTATCTATGCTTTGCTTGTTTCTGTGGCAGTGCTTCTTACATTCAGATCTTAGTGGAAACCGCCCATCGACAACACAATTCAGAGAGAAACTACCATGGTTTCTTAATTCATTGCCATCTGCAGATTGTGCCAAAGGGGGTCATGGTGCTTATACCAATAGCGTTGATCTTGAAGGTACATGCTTGATTTTTCATCTCTAATTTTGTTAATTCTTCTCAGAGATAATTTAACTTTATCTTTGGGGATTTAACTATCAAAATGCATCATGTCATTTAGTTAATTACCAATCTAGCATCTTTATCTTTTCTTATTTTTTTATTAGGATATGATACTGGAATAATTGAAGCGTCAGAATTCCGTACATACCATACACCTTTAAATAAACAGGTCTAGTCTTGTTTACTCCACTTTCAGTTGAATAAAGTTCTTGTTTAAGTGAATGCTAATAGTGGATGTTGATTATGATGTTATAGTTTATTTGCAGTTCAATCTCTTTTAGAATAATGGCAGTGTTGTCCATTTATACAAAGTCCACATTTGTATTGTTAAGTTATGGAATTGTTGATTTCTCTTTCTAGTCTTATTGTTTGTGCTCTATGTTTCCCAGGGTGATTTTGTAAATGCAATGAAAGCTGCACGGGACTTCAGTGCACAAGTTTCAGATTCTCTAAAGGTAATAAACTGGTATTTTGAAAACCTAAGCTCACAGCTGATGACTTTGAAATGGGATGCTGATAGAAATAAGAGAAAAATGAAAAAGATGGTAACTGAAAATAGAACATTATGAATTTGCAATATATAGATAAATAATTGTAAGTAGATAACAGAGAAAGGTTAATTAGGCTAGTGGTTAGAAGCAATCTAGATCATAGACGAAGGGAATGTATATGGGGTGTCTATTAAAATTTAGGTCTAAAGCTAAATGAAATGGTAAGCAAACGTAATATAAAAAAGAACACACATCTACTTTTGTCCAATACTAGTTTGCAATCTCACAAATACCATATGATGAAGGTCACTCCAAGAGATGGAGTCCAAAAATTAGTAGTAGCTCAAACAAGGAAAGAAATGAGTTTTTTGGTAGCGAGTATTAAAGCATGAGACTTATAATTTAGTAGTTGATTAATATTAGTTAAAGTATTAACTAATGAACGGTCGTGACCATTTCAACCATTTTGTAACCATCTCTCTCATAATAAAATGACGGAAACACAAGGATAATGTGTGCATTCTGCTTTCTCTTCACTTCTTCCTTGTGCACATTTTATAACATTGGTATCAGTGCGAATCCTACCCAAAGGGGCTCAAAGCCGAGGAAGCTTAGGATGTAAAAGGAGAAGACTGAGAAGAATCCCCATATTGTGAGTTTGTTTCAGATAGATCGCGAGTTTTAGACTCGTAAATGCTTGTCTAAAGTATTGTGAAACTAGGGCACAAGGCTCAACAAAAAAGGCACATCTTGTCGCAAACATAGTCAAATATTGTCAACATTGACGAGGGCACAACCGTCACTACAAAAATCGTGAAAAGGGCATTAAGGGTTTTAGATGAAGCTCAAAAAATAATAATATAGTTCCACCATTTAACAATCCTTACCAATCGCGATCTTCAAAGAAAAAAATAGACTTTTGAATCAAGAGAAGCACAAGCGATTCAAATAATTTGAAATTGAGGGAAAAATAGAGAGTTTCAGATTGTGATAAAGTCTCTCAAGGGAAAAACAACAAATAAAGACAAGTCGCGAAGGAAATACATGGTCACAAATTCTAGTTCGAAAGGGCAAAATCACAAGATGAAAATTTCAGTCGTAAATCTCATGGGGCATGGATTTCAATTAATAGAAAAGTAAACAACTCACTGATGTTTTCAAGTTGTTAGAGTGGGAAAGCCACCATGATAAAGTGAAAACTATGATTGGGCTTGCTCTTTCTGATTCTAAACTCCATCATATCGATTTAGACAAATTGTTCGAAGAAATTTGGGATAACCTTGATAGGTAGTTTGGAGCAATAATAGTGATTCTAAATGTTATTTAAAGCTTCAACTCTTTTGATTCAAGATGGTTGATGATGTTGCTAAGTCCAATCATATAAATAATCTGAGATCTCTTCTTAGACAATTAGCAATGGTTAAAGCTATAGTAGATGACGAAGATTCTAAAGCCGTTTTGTTAAATATTTTGCCTTCTTCATATGGCAATGTAATTTTTACTCTCATTCATATCCCTTCACAAAGCTTGGAAGATATGATTTCAGTTCTCTTGGCTGAAGAAAAGAGAATTGCGGATGATATAGAAGGTAATTCTTCACATGAAAGTATGGATAGTATATATATAGTATAATATTTAGTATGCATACTCGGCGAGTACTCACCATTTTTTCCCTTTGCCAAGTATTCGCACCAAAAACTCGCCAAAACCTACACAACCGAGTCTTTGGCGAATACTTGCAAGTCTTTGGCAAATATGTGTGTGTGTGTGTGTATCCTTTTGTCGAACTTAATGACGAATTTTATGTTCGATTTTTTTATGAATTTATCCTTCAGGAATTTGAGCACGAATTCGAATGTGGCAACTTAGGTTTTTAGTATGCATAGGATGGTTTATTTTTGTGGAAATGCCAATTTCAAGTATTGTCATTCTTTAGGGTGCTTGCTCCTTTTTGAAAGGAAAACACTTGTTTCAAAAACATATAGGAAACACACTTCATAAATCCTTTATAATCCAAGAGTAAATCTCCTTACTGAATACCATGTGCATTTGATTTCAGAGAGTTTATGCCAATGCTATTTTATTGTTTTGTGGCATGGATATGCATTTATAAATGTACGTGAAAATATGCATGGATAAATGCTTTTTTTCCCTATATGTTTTCATGTCAAGAAAACCAAGCATTTTGTTGACATTGATCAAGAATTGTATTTGAAAATGAGTATTAATGGAATTGTAAAGCAAGGATATGGTTTTAATTTTTGAATCTAATAAATGACCATATTACTTATTTCCAACAAAAAAAAAATCCAAACTATGTTAACATCTATATACATGTATTTTCAAAAGTCCACATATTAATTTTTTTTACTGTTTCCAATTATCATGCAGATTTCAGTTTTCCCATATTCAGTATTCTATATTTTCTTCGAGCA
This sequence comes from Taxus chinensis, assembly GCA_019776745.2. Lineage (NCBI taxonomy): Eukaryota > Viridiplantae > Streptophyta > Pinopsida > Cupressales > Taxaceae > Taxus > Taxus chinensis. The sequence continues at coordinate 525,541,957 of CM034152.1, forward strand.
GTACCTGGACATTTGGAGAACAACTTTGATTAACCTCTCTCTTGCACTTGGTTAGTATTTTGCTACAAGCATCAGAATTTTATATTTGTTTTACTCTCCATTTTTTTGTATACTTGTATGCATTATCTTTTCAGATGAGCTATGCTATTCTGCTTTTCAAGCTTTTAAATTCTTTTATTACTTAGCAAGAGTTATTTTCATAATAAACCTTTAGATGAGTTAGTTTAGGAAAAATAATTTGTTCCCTTGTTAAACATTTAATTGTAGTAGATCATTGGACACAACATGCAAGTCCAATTTTGGATGCCACTGAATGATCCAACATGGCTGGATCATTTAATGCTGAAATTCCCGTTGCGAGATGGGAAGAACAGTATTGAGGAGTGAAGAAAAAGACCTTGATGGGAGAAGAGTGGCATTGCAGATTGCAAATAATGCAATCAGGACTTCAATTCTGGATATCGTGTAAATGTTGTAAGATTGAGGAGGCCAAAGTGGCATAATGTGGGGTTGAGGAAGGTGCAAATTTGTATGATAAGAACATGTCGGACAAAAATGAAATGCACAATCGATTGAGCACAATTGTATAAAGTGTGGTCAAGGTGGGCATCACTTAAATCGTGACCATTTATAGATTAAGGATAAGGTGCATGGTGTTAATCTATAGCGAGAAATGATTGTATAAGATTAGACCATGGAGGAGAATTACTTTTGCAGCTACACAAGAAGTCAAAGCTTGTCGCAGGATCTTGAAGCTATAAAGCAACTGCACAATGGCATATATGACATATGCATGCACTTCTTGTTGTGCGAGAACAAGAAAATAAATTGATCTGGTGTGCAGATGAGTTTAGGTCATATCAACGAAGTTGGTGCAACCTGCAGCATATAACATGGATGCCCCAAGGAATAGATTGGATTTGTGGTCTTGCAGTGTGTGATAAATCTTCAAGCATCATGGTTTAATAAAAAAAAAAAAATTGTGAAATTTTGGGCTTTTGGGGGCTGCTGCCATTTCAGGAAACTATTATGTTCCCACTGCCCTAGCTTTATCATTGTTATTATAATTTCATATAATGTGTAATTGATCTAGACGGGGCCTTGGCCCTTTTGTATGTTGATAATGTTAGAAATATCCCTCATGCAACAATATTATAAAACAGGTAACTACTGAGCGATAACTATCTCATATATGATATCCTTCATAATAAGTATGTCTTGGATTATACGTTTGTGTTTAGTTCTTATATAGAAAGAGTTATGGAGTTTATGAAAAATAAGTTGTAACTATATGGTGTAAAGTTAACAAATAATTTGCTATTTAACTTTTTCCATAAGCTTCTGGTATTTTGTGTATCTCTTCTTGATGCTCATTATTCTTCTATATTCAAATCATTTGTAATAAAGTATGTCTTGAATTATACTCTCGTGCCTGGTTCTTTGATTGATGGGGTCATGGTGTTTATCCTTAAATAACGACTACCTTAAGTGTCATTTTTCTATCAAAGCATTTCCACCAAATTTGGGTGCAGGTGTATTTCCGCTGCGGGTGTGTCTCCAATGCAGCACAAATATGGTTGGGTGCGCTTCCCTTAATTTCATATGCACCGCGTGCTGCATACCCCCATACCTGCGCACCCAGACAACCTTGATTTCCACAGATTCTTGGCATAAAGTGCATAATTATTCTACATCTCGGGCATATTTCGACTTTGTGGTCAATTGATAGGAACATTTTATCTATCATGAATCCAAGTTCTTAACAAGTGGTATCCGAGCAACGATCTTGACAAAAATAGTTCTCGACTTCAAAAGGGCAATAGCAGTCTAAGCAAAGCTTGGGTGGTTGCAGGACTTGTTCCATTGAATTTTGAGTTTTGACATATTTTGGGATATGTTGCCATTAAAATTGTGTACTAAAACTGGTCTGTTTTACTGGTGAAAATAGGACCCTAACTTGCACAATGCATAACTCTTCGCTTAGACATCCAATCCAGGCAATTCAAGGAATTTGGAAGATAAGTTATTATTAAAAGTGGCATACATATAATTTTTTTTCTGCTTCAATAAGATGTCTAAGAAAAGATATTTGGAATTCAAAAGCTGGGTTTCTGTCATCTGGAGAACATTACTTCACTAGAGGAATCAACAGATTGCAGTCAAATTGCCAAAACATTCACTTCAAGACTCTGATTTAGCTGTAACTTGAGAATTTTTCAAATGAGATCTAGGCTGTTCTTCTCACAAAAAAATCAACCTTATATTTACATCTGAGATGAAACTTCATTGAATGTATGTTTACCTTCGATTTCTGAATAAACATTAGACTTATTGAATACGTTAGTATTGAAGTTCAACGATATACATAGTCATCTATTTAGGTTGTTTCTGTTTCATTCATTGTATATCTCTCTCTATCGACCTGTTCAATGTAAAATAAGTGATCGATATAGTTGTTAGGGTCCCAGTCTACATATGATGTGGACATGTATGACCTGCCAGTGGTTGTGGCCTCTGTTAACAGTCATACTGAAAAGTTAAGTATATTAGTTGTGACAGAAGCTTATGTGGAAGGTTATAGCTCGCTTTCAGTGCATAAATTGTTTGTGTTGTGCAAAATTTGGTCTAAAAAGTATGGTTGACTGTATTTTTTTCTGATAGAATTATTCAGAATATAAATATTATACAGCATGCACATAAATCCTGGTCACCAATGTAAGCGCTACTAGAATCTAGCTTGCAAAAACTGGATATGCGATGTAATTCATCTTAAAAGATTACAACACTGTAGACAAGCCAACTGGTCATCTTTATTTTTCATGATACCAGCATACCAATTTACAATAAAGGAAAAATCTTATTTAACTCATAAAAATGATGATATGAATACACCAAAGAAAAAAGGTAGGCTTGGAGGTTACGAATTAAGGATCACAGGTACATGTTTTTAATTTTATATATATGGCATCTGCAAGAACTTGCATGTATGCTTGCAAGAAATTACAAGGATCTTACAAACTAATTTAATCAGTTTTGCTTACAACTTCTTTCTTATGGTAGCACTTCTTTCTACTATGTCTAGAAACTCAAGGGGAAGATGAAATAAAGTTTCAAAGGTTGGTATATTTATTCCTTCTAGGGAAAAGTAATGTCTCCAAGGTAGGTGATCTGTGCACAGACACGCAGACACACACACTTGTCCTTTGTGCCCCTGAGCAGCCTCCACACAATTGGATAAGTGGCTTCACCAACTTGAGGCCTACTTTTCAGTCAATAACTTAACTAACGAGGAGAAGCTCACCTTTGCAGCATTGAAGATGTCTAGTTTAGTATTCTACTAGTGTGAGGCATTCAGTGCTCAATGCGACAGAGAATTCCATCCCATTACGACTTGGGATGATGTTGTCAATGCTATGCGCAAGGAGTACTGACCCATTAGACATTATGAGGATGATTACATGAAGCTCCAGCAGTTGTGGCAGTGCAAGAAGTAGTCGATGGAAGACTACACCAACAAGTGCCATAACTACGTTTTGCATGTGTGGGAGGGCCTCACAGAGCAACATAATGTGCTGAAGTACAGCCGTGGAATTACAACTTATCTATGTGCCAAGATTAAGTTCTTAACTGTTGAATCTTTGGTGAAGCATACTGTAGTGACACAAAGATTGAGGCCAAGGCCAAGATGAAGCAACACTTTGCATATTCATCCACGGTGTGTGCAAGAGTTTTCCCACAGACAATGCACCATCTCAATCCCTTGCACGAAACAAGCAAAACGCTTCATGTAGAAATGAGCAGCCTCAAAAGGTTGTGCAACAAAATAAGAAGGCCCCAATACCTTCTAACTCAAAAACAAGAAGAAATTGAGTGACAAGTATTGTCATCAACATCACTTGCAAACCCACACCGATTTTGAATGCCATGCAGTCTATGTCAGGTCCTATATAGATGAGCGACACTAATCCAAATAGTTCTTGTCTGAGCACTAGCACCAATGTCATCGATGCTTCAGAGAAAAGTGAGTATCCTTTCCATGCGAAATATTGGGTCAAAGTACATCCTCTCCATGCCATCATCAATAGTGGGAGTCAAAAGACCATCATCTCCCAAGGTGTAGTGCATCGCCTTGCACTTCTTACTGTGCATCCTCACCCATACTTGCTTGGATAGCTCCAATCAAGCAAAGATAGCTTGGTCCAACGACAATGTACTTTTTTGTATAAAGTCAAGCCAATCGAGGATAGTATCACTTGTGACATCACACCTCATGATGTTTGTGAAATACGACTTGGGAGACTATGAAATATCCCTTATGGGGATACCACAAAATAATGCACAAAATATAGAAAATTGCAGCCAAATAAAATATTGTTTTTTGCAGATTTTTCAACAACTAGGGCAGCGAACTGAATAAAATCAATAGCTCCCAAGCTACTTGCCCAAATCACTTGAAAATTTAAGGAGAGCTTGCTAATATTATAAATAACAAAAGAAAATTATTTTTGGAATAATATAATGCTGCCAGAAAATTACAGAATGCCCTAAACAGGTGTGAAACTTCAAAAATTCATAACTTCTCTAATAAGCAAGATAAAATTATGAAATTTTGGAAATTACATATACTAATATGGAGAATGGAAATCCAACCTCCAGATCTGAGAATGTCAGTTCGGAAACCCTCCAAAAGGGTGCTGCAATCTCCAAAGTAAGTCACCCCCTTGGGAAATGATCAAAACCCTCTGAAAAGGCTCTAGAAATGATGCCAAAACCTGTTCTTATCGCTGTTGTAAATCTGATCTGAAAACCCTTTGATTTTCTCCACAAAATGTCACGAAAAACCCTCAAAACCCTTCCTCTGAATACCTTTGAAAATATCTCTATAAAGCAGCCCTGAGATCAATGCCAATTACAAGCTAGGGTGGATCTTTCACCACCGAAGAATGCGTTGCTAGCTAGGGATGGATCGCTCACCACTGAAGCTAGGGTCCCTATGGGATCTTACTCAAAAAGTTGCACATAGAGAAAATTTGAGGGTATACCAGAAAGATCTCTATCACTCCCCCAAACCTCCTTTTATAACATCTCATTACCTTTTTCCTAGTTGGGAGCTCCATGTAGGACTAAAAGTGACTTAAGTGACCCCAACGAAGAAATGGAATAATAAAGTACCATAAGTGACCCCAACAAAGAAATAGAATAATAAAGTGTTATGAGGCCCCCCTAACGACAAAACAAAACATCTAGTCCCTCCAAATCACTTTATGCTCATGTCAACGAAAAATTATAGCAAATGAACTAGATATTCACACCCAATATCTCCCAGCATCCCTAGCCCCTTGGGTATGATCAAGACTAGGACTCAAATTGGCCCTTAGGCCCTTGGCGAAGGAAAGGGGACATTACACTTGTACAACTGAGATGGTACATATTAGGCTAAGTTGTAGAGATGGATTGTTCAATCCAAACACCGGTTTTTCAACTTTATCACCAATGACTAGTGCCACTTTGGTCTCTATCAAGCAATGTTGCAAACTAGTCTTGCACAGGCATAAATTCGTGTTCCATGTAGAGACGCCTGCGTAGGAGAGAAGTATCCATTCTTAGTGCGCATCTTGCAAACATCGTCATAACAATAGCAACTTGACAATTTAGTGAAGTAACATAGTGAAGTTTTTGCAAAACTGAAAGGACGACACACTACTCAATAAAGCATTGCATATATTTGGTTATTGAATCCCCTCTCCCAACAACCCATTGTATTGTGCATTACTTTGGGAGAATGATAAAGTCCAATGCCAAATACAAAAGCTCCTCAATCAAGGCAAGATCATGCTTAACTCTTCTCCTTGTAGGAGTCTGATGGTCCTTACGCTCAAAGAAAGATGGTGCATAGCGACATTCTAGGTTATCACGCCTTCAAAAAATTAAGGTGAAGAATTGGTATCCATTCAAACTTATTGACAACCTCTTGGACCAGCTCCAAGGCCCACAATACTTCACCAAGATTGCCCTGAAGTCAAGCTATCAGTGGTTTTCAATCCATCCTGAAGTAAGCATTCGACACAACACAAATTCAATACTTGGGCCTCGTGATTGACGACACAAGAATATATGTAGTTCCAAAGAAGATCAAAGTGATCCAAGATTGGCCTACTCGATGGAATCTCATAGAATTGAGTTTTCTTAGGCTCGTAAATTTCTATAGCATGTTCGTCCTTGGTTTCTCGTCCATATCATGACCTCTTCACCATATAATGCGTACAAAATCCAAGTATGATTGGACTCGTGTGCAACAACATGATTTCGAGGTTCTCATTCGAGGTTCTCAAGCTATGCCTTTACACAATTCGTGTTCTTACAATGCCCGATATTTTACTCTCTTTTGAACTTCACGCCATTGCATTTGACTATGCACTAGACACAATACTCATACGACATGGACATCTGGTCACATACCACTTAGAGACATTTAACCATATGGTGCAGAGGTACTCCACCTACGCAAAGGAGTTGTACACTATTGTGTAAGTAGTTAAGCAATGATACCATTACGATTTAGGTAACGATACAATTATTCTTTCTAGTCATAAGCTACTTCAGTTTTTGCAAATGCAAAACAAATTGGAGAACATGCGACACATGAAGTGGATTAATTACCTTCAACAATTCCATGTCTTGATAAAGTGCAAAAAGGGAAAGGATAAGATAGTTGATATCCTTAGCCAACCACCAGTTCACGTGCTCATCACAGTGTTGGAAACACATGGGTGTAACATTTTAGATCAGGTATCCCTCTACTCGATTGACAGGGACTTTACAGACGCCTATGCTATTCTTGTGTAAGGTGAATATGTTTGGCAGTTCTACCTATGTGACAAGCTTCTCTATAAGCTTGGTCATCTCTGTGTACCTGATGGCACACTTCACTAGAGACTCATTTTGGAGGTGCACTGGCTTAAAACATCAAGACACTTCAACGTTACAAAGACCTCACAACATTGTCGACACATTTATATTGGCCACATATGCACACAAATGTTGAGTGCAACTTCAAGTCTTGCATTCCTTATTGTATTCCTAGGCCTGTAAACAAAAAGCAAGGTATCGACACACATCTACTAGTTTCATCCAATCCATGGGAATCCATCAAAATGGATGATGTGATTGGATTACCTATGACAAAGTGCCAAAAGAACATAGTGTTTGTAGTGGACATGTTTTCGAAGATGGCCATCATGGTTCTTTGTGAGAAAATGCGGCACAAGTGCCACTTTTCGAGCATTTTTCACCCATGTATGGATCCACTTTGGATCCCAACATCAATCGTATCCAATCAAGATCCTCATTTTTTGGTCATTTCTAGCCACTATGGGAATTGATGGGTGTGCAACTTGATTGGTTGACAACATTTCATCCTTAAACGGACAAAAAAAGGTTGTCATTTACACTCTAGTTCATCTTCAAAATATGTACAATTGTGCAAATGCTCACACTTGGGATGATAACTTGCTTTACATCCAATATGCCTACAACAAAGCTCTTCACCGTTCTATGAGAGAATTCTTTCCAGACATGTTTTGGGTTCCAACCAGTGGCACCTCTAAACATTTCCTACCACGCTCTAGTAGGAACTGAGTTGCACACACAAGAAAAGGAAGCGAACAAAGCACAACATTTTTTGCAACACAGAATTTATTCATTCACGAGTTCAATAGGTTTTCTCGTGCTTCCAATAGAAGTACAAAGAGTGCCACGATGCACATCACATGCCTCATGTATACTGTGTTCGCGATTTTTTTGTACTCCATCTTTATAAGGAGCGCTTTAAGTGGCCACACCAAAAGATTAAGCCTTTGCGCTATGGTCCTTACACCATCTCGCACGGTGATGTTGAGAATGCCTTTGTTCTTAATCACCCTTTGTACTTGGCATGCACCCAATATTCAACATGGAACACCTTAAACCTTACTTCTCCTCACTCCTTGAGCCAATAGTGACGATTTACAACCTAATTAGATTTATGCTATGGAAGTGCACCACCATAAAGAGGATGTAAGGGTTTGTAATTGGAGATTATTCTAGTCTAATCAATTTACAATTAACCATTCATAACCAAAATAATGCATTAATACTTGCAACGATTGGTAAATGATAAATGATTGCACAAGAGGAGATCAAGACTTAGTTGTATAGGTCGAAACAAAGAAGATCTGGATATGCAGACAGGAGAAAAAAGGAAGATCAAAAATTTTAGTATGCTTCGTTGTGAATTCTGGAACTTGAAACTAAGCAAGGGTAAGACCCTAGAAATACCGTAAGGTCTAGACATGTAGTTGTATGGTCTTGACTGGGATTGTATAGTTTGGGACCCTTTGACAATTGGGATCTGAAACTTCCTATGCACGTCACTTGCTTGGAAATGCCCTTTGTTGTATGTTGCTCTTGTTCGCACAACCTCAGGATGACCTATAATCACCTGCAACAAAGTGGAAACCCTAGACACATGCAATACCCTTCATCAAAGCATTAACAAATGAATAAGAGAAATCATGTGTGTGGTGACGTTGGACTTTCCTTGGCAGTTGACCTGGCCGAATGAATTCAAGTGTTGCACTACATGCCCTCGTGTGGGATCAAGCCTCATCCAGTTTTCCTAGGTGCTTGTGCAAGTTTGAGTGTGATCTAAGCCAACCCCTTATGGGTGTCGTTATGTCTCTTGACATAAAGATAACGGGCTAACTTTATAGTATAGAATGTACCCAACACGGTAGTAGTGTGATGTGTGCTTTAGCTGCGTGACCTAACCCTTTATTCCTTGAAACCCTTTAACAATGCTAGGAGGGAATTTTTTCTTGTTACAACATGACTCTAGGACATTTTCATGCTCGGAAATGGAGGAAGCTAGACTCTTTGACTTGGTTGAGTGCTATAGACTTGTAGTTTGGGTGCTTTAATTGATTTGCCTTTGATTTAGGAAGATTTTAGAGAGCCTTGGGTGTTTTTGGAATGATATGTGTAATAGGAGTTTGAAAGAGTGCCTAGTGAGTTATAAAATGATATTGACTTGCTTATATAGCCTTCTATAGGTGAAATATTGTAATAGGGCTGACCCTAGGAAGATGAAACAACATAATAAAGATATTCAAATTGAAAATAGAGTTAAGAGATTAAAGAGGGAAAGACTGTACAAGTCGGCCAAGACCGTCTAACAAATCGTGGCCAAATTGTACGGTATTGGAGAGGAGAGATGTGATGCAAAACAAAAAATTGTAGAAGCAAGGCTAGTTTATTGCTTTCATTAAATAATATTTATTGAATTGATGACACAACAAAGTGTAAAGATGAGCAAGTTAGGAGATCAAACAACATAATAAAGATATTCAAATTGAAAATAGAGTCAGGAGATCAAAGAGGGAAAGACTGTACAAGTCGGCCAAGACCGTCCAACACATCGTGGCCAAATTGTACGGTATTGGAGAGGAGAGATGTGATGCAAAACAAAAAATTGTAGAAGCAAGGCTAGTTTGTTGCTTTGATTAAATAATATTTATTGAATTGATGACACAACCAAGTGTAAAGATGAGCAAGTCACGAAAGAGCTAGAGAGATATATTTACTAGATTCCAAATGTGAGTGTTTGTCTTAGCAAGGGAGCATAGCCAAACTTGGCATTGCAAAAGGACAAGTTACCATATTTAAGTGTCTCCAGTGGCACAACATTTTTTGATATAGACCTCGAACATTTGTGCCCCGCAGATAAGGATCAAATTATTGAACTGATGAACACAAAAATCCACCGAGGCACACATCAACATTTTAGAGTGATTAAAGTTGGGCAATATGCTCATCAAGCTAAGTAGTATAACCATCAACAATTTCAATTATAGTTTCCATAACTCAACACAAATGCTATAAAGACCATTGCTTTTCAAGAAAGGGTGAATAATCCATGTGCAAACGCACACTTCACACTTCGGATTTAGCTCTTGCACCGGTCCTATGATCGCCTATTGTTGCACACAAAGCATTCACTTTTGCACACCCCTTGTAGCACATTAAAGTACAAGTCTCTTGGTGGAATTGTGCTCGCAACCTCTTTCACGATCTTGCGCCAACCTTGCATACACACAAGCTTTGCGACCTTTTGGTGTTTTGTTCGTACTATCGTGCAAACTTTATAACATCTACTTCGCCTTCAAAGCCTCATAGTACCCATCGAAATCTTTGAGCCACACCCAAAGTCTACCTCACTTTATAGTCTTGTGCCACCCTTGTGACACTCTTGCACATGTCCTTGCATTACTCAAAATGACATCTTTCAGCATCCACACGTAAAGACTCTTGGATTTTGTGTGGCAAGCTAAGTGGTACCTTCCCAGTTGTGCGGTATGTTAGAGAATCTCATTGCATAACTTTCGGAGTCATAAGGGAAACTGCCATGCACATCTGGAGGAAGTTCAACCACTTGTAACCGTCACCCTTCATTGTCGCGTATTGTTGCAACTGCCTTCCTGACATTATTTTATGAATACTTTATGTACACATTTGCCTAAGGGTTGGTCCTTTCTTGGTTATCCTTAACAACCAGATCAGATGGTGGAAATACTTTGCATGCTTCATGCATCTTATAATTTTCACTCTATTCTGTTTATCCAGTTGAGTCTAGGCAAATCAGTGGGGAAGCGTTCCCCTGCTGTCCACAAGAGGTTCTCTTAGCCTCACTGTGATATTGTACATCTTTGTACTTATTCCCTATTTACCATTAATTAATAGAAGTTGCATTTCCTGCGAATAGGAATTCTGCTACATCATTGTGTGTTTGGTTCATTGAATTTCAATAACCTGCGTGCACTCATATAATCCTTGTGGCTCTTGCTACAGCAGGATCGTCCTCCACACATGGGATTTGTGGTGTGCATCAGTAGGATTTAGAGAAATAGAATGTCTCGTTTCAACTTTCAGTATAACAATACCACTCAGGTCATTTCCAAGTTTTTCTGCATAGGAGGCTGTAAGTAGCTCGTTGGCTACCTTATCCCATTGACACTGGTGGCAAATGAAGCAACTGCTAAGTTATAATAAAGTACTAGTAGCACTTAAATCTGCATCTTAATAAGTCAGGTATATAACCACTATTCACATAGAGATTTTTTCCTTAAAAGGAAATTAATCCACTTTTCCTTTTGAATCCTTGGAGAGTTCTAGGGTTATTGCTTTATTTTGCAGTTTCATTGCCACGAAGTCCTTTCAAAACAGCCAACAATTATTTCAAGCATGAAAACATGTCAAAGAAAGATAGAAATCGAGTATAAACTTTATGCAAATCACAACTAAACAGTTTTTTATATTTAAAATATCACTTGAGAGATAACCTTGAATGGCTCATACCATTTGCTTGTACATTTTGAATTCTCATGCACGTTTATTTTCTGCAATTGAAATTCTGTAGAAGTTTGTTTCATCAAGTATATTGTATTTGATATTAGAGGATTTCATTGATAGATAGTCTATTATTATTTTTCATATACAGAGCTTTTGATATATTAGCATGAGTATAAATTATATATATGCATATCGATGATGTTTGATTTACTGAAATTATTGGTGCACTCATGGAACAGGAGCTGTATTTATCGTTTGCCTTGCTATTACATGCAGGTTTCTATCTTGCCTACCAACATACTTTTAAAGAATCTGGACAGTGTTTAAAAGATTTTGTTTTCCTTCTTTTGGCATTGTAATGTTTAAAATTGTGCTATGGTAGGGATTTTTCTAATTTAACGCATTTGTTACCTGCAGTTTATGGGCTTCAGCTATGATTTTGCTTGTATTGGCAATGATAATCTTGGATATGATGGTATGTTTATTCTCTTCCCACGTTGCAAAAAGTTGCTTATGGCAACTGGAAAAAGTTTAAAGGCTTAAAAACTCCAGCTCCTTCAACCGACATACTTAAAATCCCCAGCTTCTTCAACCTATACAATTCCAATCCTATGTGGATGACTTATTATGACCATTTTTTAAATTTTGAATAAATGCTTTATATAGTAACAGAAAAATATTTACAAAAAAGGGTGTAGAAAAGAATGGACTGTACAGCAAAAGACAGATTTACAACGTGGTCCTTAAGGCCACAAGCACAGCAATGAAATGAGAATAAACCAGTGTTACGCGGGGACGCGTCCCCTAGATTTTGGTGACGTCCCGAACGTTTCGGGGACTCTAGGGGGACATCTCCTATTTTTTAAAAATCTTTCAAAAAACTTCTGATGTTTTTACTCTTAAAAAGCTGTTATTTTTACGAAGAACATTAAATTATAATCTTGAAAGTACCTGAATAGAGTTTAAATCCCTAAATTGCATTGAATAAAGTTAAAATATTCAAATATTAATATTTTATAAATTATTTAATAGCCGTCCCCTTGCCGTCCCCAAAATTTGGGAATTTTTTCCCGTCTCGGAAACCCTGTCCCTCCGTCTCCCTGTCACCCCATCCCCGAGACTTAGGTAACTATGGAATAAACCCCAGCTGTAAACTTTTTAGCTTCCTTGAGCAAAATAAATCCTTTAACAAGTAATTGCAGGCGAACTTCGCTTCTCCAAGTATGACAAAAATCATCTAAATTGCATACCTCATTCTTGAAGACATGATTGTATACCTTATTATGACTATTTTTATTTTACATGGTCCACACACTATTTAGAACTTTATTCATGTAGAAAGGAACAATCAAGTGATTTATGTTTTCCTCTCATATCAGTTTGTTTTTAAGTTTTATCTATACTTGTTGTAAAGGTCTTCAGTCATAAAAAAATTTCCACAGACATTAAACCATAGGGCTCACAACTAGACCCAGGTTTTTGTTTGTATAAGAAGGCACCATGCATAAACTAGTTGGTTGCAGAACTTCTACCCCACATAGTAGCAGAGCTTTCTATGAATTGATTTTTTCCCTTTGTCATTTTTAAGGATACACTAGAATTGATATAGAAATCAACCACATCCCAATTGAAGGGATGATTCCAAGGAATATAAAGAATGTTGCTTAAAATAATATGATGAGTTACAATGTCCTGTCAACCTTTTTGTATAATGGCAATATCTATTCTACAAAAGGTCGCATTTTTTTTGCCATTGGGGTCTTCAGCATTGATTCTATCATTCTACAATGATAGATTAATAAACTAAGTACAAGTTGTATAGTATGTTTATTGAAGTTTAATCCCAATAATTATGTGACCTGTCATTACCTTTCCATTTTCTAGAATCTAGTTTGCAACCTGTTCAAACTACTGCTTCAATAATTGATAGTTGTTCAGAAAGAGTAATATCAAGAGTAGCTTATGTTTTTGAAAGGAGAAGAAAAAGATAAACAACCTCATCTTTGTAAAGTGGTTATCATTATGCATATCTGGAGAAATTCCTATGAAGGGAGAGCGGGTTTCTGCGGCTAGTAATATTTTTGTGTCAGCTTGCATATTTATATTTCTGAAAGAAAATATCTGGTGTTGGACAGGGTTTAATGTCACTTCTGAGCATTCAGTTAAATGCAATCTCTGTGGTAAATCTTGTAATGTCAGCTGGCATTGCAGTCGAGTTCTGTGTGCACATTACTCATGCATTCTCTGTAAGTATGCTCTTCAGATTTAAATATCAGTATTTTAGCTTTGGATGTTAAAAACTTTTATACCAAATAGAGATCCACTGATTGAGTACCTTAAAAATTATAATTGTACTTTCTAATTCACATGGTTTGACTTTAAGTTCATGTTCGACGAAGATAAAGTTTGGTTCAAGTACACCAAGGGATAATGTATGAGAAAAAAAATGTCATTAAGTTCGAACAAATAATTTTTTCTATCATTTTTATTTTCTGAAAAAATGCATAAACATGTCAGAGGGACAGATTGGAGAGAGCTTTCTGTCTTCTGCTTTCAGTCGGTGTACGTATATATACACACGTTTATAAAATAATGCAAAATTGTGTCAAAAACTTCCCATACAAAAAATAACAGATAAAGTTTGAGTTCATGTTCGACAAGAATAAAGTTCGGTGAAATTCAAACTTTTCCGATAAAATTTGGCATACCTTGTGACATGGCTTTCTAAGATGGATATCTCCCAATCTTGTTCTTATACATATTTTAGAAACTATCTTAAAAGGAATACAATGTAATTATGTAGTCATGAGGGAAGAGGCAATAGAGTTCCTGGATTTCAGCTGTGGATAGTAATTCTGTTTGTATCACTTAGAAAAATACAATCAACTGTTAGTATGTTACTCGAGGAAATCCCACCTATTTCCTATCTTTATCCTGGAGTCATTCTCAATCCTGGCCCCACGTTTTATTTCTTTGTGTCTTTTCTCTTTCATTTCCCTTGTCCTTTTTGTTCGACTCAGAAACCTCAATCTGTTACTCTTCAGTTTACACACGTCTTTTGTTTGTGACCTCTGTATACAAGTGTCAAGAGAAAGGTCATTGGTACATAAGTAATGTATGTTAAAATGAGAAAAGAAACCATGCAAACAATTAAGAGGATTAAGAATGTCACACTTAGATCTAGGTTCTGTTTAAATATTTCAGCAACAAACCATACAATAAAAATTAAAGTGTTCTTCCCTTTTTTTCTTACAGAACATCTATTTCTGGTAAATGTTATCTCCTAGAAAATGAGAAAATCGAATATACAGAGTATCATCTATTGGAAACCAATTTATGTAAAATCTCAAAGGATGGGTCTTTGCTTTAAAAATCACGAACATAGTATATACCTCTGTCAGAAAACAATGCAAAACATTATTCGAAAATTTATTGTCATTCTTTTACATGAATGATGGTTAACAGTTGGGCCACACACTTGTTATGTAAGTTGAAGTCACACATGTGAATAGCCAAGCCTGAAAGAAAAAGATAGAAGAAATACACATACAGCTCAGATATTCAATCATTATTCTCCTGAATAGGTATTTTCTTCAGTGGCATGATTTACCGCAAACAGTAGTCTGAAGAAAACCCGAGTGAAAAGTAGCACAAGGCTGTCCGAAACTGTCCAGTTAAGTCAAATAATATATGCTTTTCATAAAATGGATACTAAATAATAATCACTAATTCAGTTGCAATATCAATTACAAACTAGACTGCATGGAAACGCCCTGGGGGTCCTTGTACCAGCCTGGAAATGTACCAGGTACTGGTACAAGTACTGGTTCGCTGTGGGTACGGCTGGGTATGTACCCACAGTTATAGGGTACGCTACGGGTATGGTTTTGCCGTACTCGTAGCGTACCCTGCCATACCCATGGCCTCAAAACGTCTTTTTTAAGAGACGACTCAATAAAACATTAAAAAAATATATGCAATTTTTTTTAATTTTAAAGTATTAAAACTTAAAAACTTGAATGCATTATGTTATTTACTATCATAACTTGAATGAAATGCCCAGAACTCAAAATTATATTCAGTACATGTTTTATAATCTCTGCTCCTAATTTTCATGTACATCTTGATAAATTAGAAATGTTGTATTAGTAGAAAGATTATAGGATGAAGCCATTATTGTAATCTTCTGAGCTACATCCTCCATCACTTTCAAGCTTCAAACCTTAACTCTGTAGTTTTAAGCGGTTAAATTGAAATCGCCATAGGCCTTCAAATTATGTGGATGGGGGTTTACTTGTGTAAAATCTTCTATACCTTATAAATATCAAAAAGATTTTTCAGAAGAGAGACTTTTGAATTATTCACTGTTGTTTAATTTTGTAATCAGTTATGATTTTGTTAAGACCATATAAGAATAGTCTCCAAATTGGTATAGAGTTTTTTTTAATTTTAAAGTAGTAAAACTTAAAAACTTGAATGTATTATGTTATTTACTATCATGTTTTGAACATTATGAATCAATACAAACTCAAGTCTCAATTCTCAAAGTATTGGAAATTTCAATTTTGTTTTCATGTTCTATGAATGATTTTAAGTTGTATGACTCTATGAGTATTAAATTTCAATAAATATGCAATGTATGAGAATTAAATTTCAATAAGTATGCAAATGCTTCTTTAAATTTATAATATATATATATATATATATATATAAAACGTACTCAAAAGCGTACCATACCTGAGATTTTTAAAAATTTGCTGTTTCAGCATATCGAAACCGTACCCGTACCCGTATCCGTGCAATCTAGATTACAAACAGTTACTTCCTGGTTATTCCCTTGGAGTAACGTTTATGGTCCACTGCTAACTACACAAGAAGGTTGGCAACTAACAGTGCATCTTAATTAGTTGCAACTAAAAGTGTCCTGGACACACTTGAAACAACCTATTTTCTCCATCGAATGAATATTTTCAGGGTTCCTTCTTGTTCGATATAGTTGTCAACTTATACAGAGTTGGTGATTATCCTGTAAGTTGTACAGGATTTAGTGTGTACTTCTCCTACAGAATCAACCCTTCAAGTGCCTTCACTTATATCAGTTTTCAAAAGCTTATGAAAATAGTGAATGCATCTACTCCTTTTCCCATCCTTGCTCGTGTAAAAATTCCCTTGCTTCATCTTCCTGTACACTTCACGTATGTGTACCTTCTGCAATGCTGTTTTATTTCATCCTGAAGGACCTTCACTGCTCATTTTCCTATGCAAACAGTGAGCATTCAAACTGTTTTTTATCATAGTCTTTATCTCATTGTAAAATCAATTAAGCACCCCTTATAATATCTTAATCAGGCACAACAGTGGCAATCATTTATTTTCAAAGCAACAATCAGTTCATTAGCCTTATCACATATATATTATATCTGAGACCTTCAGCAGACTATCCTTTATTGGGGGTGGTATAAGCGCAGGATTGATTGTGCAGATAAGAAGTAGACCAATATCTATTCTTGCCCTTGGTGTTGTTACAAACCCAATGTAAATTGTCTGTTCTCCTAAAATTCATGTACTTTATGATTATCATCTCTTTGATAAGCTTCATCATGCCATTCGCCTGCACATCCAATATTTCTTATAACAAGGAGCATCCCTAATGGACAACAGAGGTGAAGGCTGCATGGCACCTCATATTCCTCGGATTATATGAATTAAAATCCATATGATGATAAATAATATACAACATTGGGATATTAATATACACAATAAAGATTAATCTTTAACATGATACCACTAAATCAAATGATAGAAAATTGTTAGATGTGTGCTATTTGATAAACTTAGTGAACATCTACACTTGATGTGGCCTGATGGTGAAGAACTTTAGCTCTTGGAAGGGAGGTCACTAGTTCATATCTCACAGGGGTACGACATTTATGTCTATTATTTGCACTAGGGATATGAGATGATTTCATATGCTATAAGCTACCTTCTAGACCTAAGAAGGGTGCTTGGCATCATCGATCTTAAAAGGCCATTCCTTTCCTTTCCGTATAGCCACAAAGTATATCTGATATAAATAGTTAGGCCCTTGCAATCTTTGTTAGGGTCCGTAATTACATTTTTTTATATTTATATAGAGATTATAGATGATTTAATTGTTTTAAGTCAGTTCTTTGAATGAAGCCCAATGCAGAATGGAATATTTGTTTTTCTTACAGGTGAGTGAGGGAAGCAGGGCACAGCGCACAAAAGAGGCACTCACCACCATGGGAGCATCTATTTTCAGGTAATGGAATACTAATCTCTCTTACCGTGGTAATGCCTACTCAATGTTGTTTGTTGCACCAACTTTCTAACAAATCAGTCTCTTTGCAGTGGAATAACAGTTACGAAGTTTGTTGGGGTGCTTGTATTGTTCTTTGCACGATCTGAAATATTTGAGGTCTCTCTCTCTCTCTCTCTCTCTCTCACTCTCTCTCTCTCTCGTGTGCACGTGCGCATACACACACAAACACACACTCTCTCACACTGATTGACTGACTCACACACGCACAAACACGCACACACAAAACCGAGTACCTATAAATGTTCGTAACAGGAATCATTGCACACATAGAAGTGGTGATATTTATATGTTTATAAAACATATTTTGTAATGTTTATCAATTTGGTGTACATGCAGGTGTACTATTTTCGAATGTACCTTTCCCTTGTGGTACTTGGGTTCTTACATGGTCTTATTTTTCTGCCGGTAAGTTTCAAAATGCTGTTTTTAGTTTATATTTCTTCCCTTTTATTCACAATGCTTCCATTATGTTTCTTAACCATTTTCAACACCGACGATGCTTTATTTTCTATCATTTACAGAAATTCTCTCTTTTGCAATTTCCATTTAAATATCTGATGCTATAAAAGAGATTACTCTTACTAACCATGTTCACGTCAAATTTGGCAAGCCAAAAAATTCAAAAAATTCACCGGCCAACAAATTGCCTAAAAGCTGGGAGCCTTGTAAAAATCCAAACAAAAAGTCATAAATACATGATTCCTTTCTATGTATTATATTGCATCGTGAAGAACTCTGAGGCTGCAAGACAGACTTAAAATCTGTTGGCCAGTGTTGCAAGTATACACTAAATGTCAACTCAGTATTTGGAATAACAACAAAAGTTATAATAAATTTATTATAAGCAAATCTTCAAGGATTATGGATCCACTTTTTTATGTGAAAAGTGAAGTAAAGATCCAAAACAGCATCGGGTCTGCTGGTCATCAATAATTGATCAAATGAATCATCTTAAGCCTTATCAAGTAGCATTGGTTGCTGGATTTCATCTACGTCTAGGACATTGCTACAATTGATAGTCTAGTACAGATAGGACCTCATTCGTCGCAAGGTTTATTTACCGAACTTAGATTGTACACTTGCCAAGAGTCACATGGGAACAAACCGGTACTGATGCATGTCAATCAAACTTGACTACCATTCACACAACCTATGTACACCAATCAAAACTGCAATGAGATAGAAATTGCTAGGTATATCAAGATTTGCATTACATTAAAACAGTATGCAACTACACTTTTCTATTATTGCTAGAACCAACCTTATGTGCATCCATTTCACCTAAGATATGAGACTTTTCTTTAACTCTTGACAGTAGCCCAATGGATAACTTTCCTTTTCATATCTTTCTTCAAGGGCATTACGTGTTTTAGAATCTCTCTTTCTTTTATCCAAAAGTGAGAATCATAAATATTACACTTGTGCAAGCCTTCTACATTTTACAACATTTTTACTTTCTTGGACTATATCTAGCAGTCTGGAAACTACAGCAGTAAAGACTGTTGTCACAAGGCTGACATTGTGTTGTCTGGAAACTAGAACATATATTGGAATTTGATTCATTTGACCGTAAGCGGATTGTCAAGGCTCAATTTACCCCATAAGTATATGTTCTGCAGAAATAACTCGTAGGGAGGCACCTACTTTGTCACGTTTTCATATCCCTGTGCAGTAGTTAGCTGACGTTTCAACCAATGTAGTGATGAACAATCCATACTAGCCCTGTGCAGGTGTTTCAGTATATTGGTTAACCCCGGAGGTTGCCCTTTATGAGTTTGGAAAGGGAGCCTTCATGAACCTAACTTGCATTTACTAATATTCGAATAAAAGATAGCTTGAGTAGTGCAAGATTTTTTCAAAAAATTGTATCTTTACTTGGCATGGATTGATGACAGGTAGGTGTCATTGTTGATCTTCTGCATTAGAATGGGACAGCTCTATTCTGGGTTGGACCTTTCAAAACTTTTTGGACTGTGAATGACAGAGAAATTGGCTGTTCCGGATCGGCTTGCAATAGTGCCATTGGAGCAAACATACTCTTGGTGTGTCAACATTATATTTGAGTCTTTGTAGGCAAGCATATTTTCTAGGTCTTCCTAGAGTATAGTAGAACCAATCTGCATATGGGCTTCATCAACTACTGGTCTTCCAATCCCCTAGTAGTATGTGCTAATGCTTGCATCACTTGTAATTGCTCATTGCTCTTAGGCTGAGATCTATTACTCTGCACTTGTTCAGGGACATTGCTATTAGAAATTTCAACTTTACTGTTAGGGCTTTACAAGGCATTCTTCCAGTTCGTTGCATTTTTAAAATGCCTGCGAAGGTATTGAGTGGACATATTTAGTTCCTATGTAACACATCTGGTCTAGCATGGTATCTCTTGTTTGCAGAATAAACTATGATCAGATAGGAACTTTTTACTGAATAGACCGTATCCACTATGCTACCCGCGATTACTGCTATGAGCTTGATTGCGCAGTTTTGATGGCCTTATTTGCTTTCAGTGGTCTCCTCAGAGTTGCAGATGTCCAATATAGGAGTTCTAATGCAAAGTTTGCTGTCACTCTGGGCATTTGCACCTCCATAGGAATATTTTACTATATGGCTTGCTAGGACTGCAAATCCACGTATGATCATATGGCTTCCCATTTTTTGTCATTCACCACTTGTATCTCGATCTTCATCTTTCTCATTCTGCTTTGTCCAATGATCGCATTGCGAGCTTAAAACTTCACTAGGGATTTGGGTCAATTGTAATCTGCTTACTGCATTACCTGTCTGTCGATTGTTTCATGAATCATTTTAAGGCATTTGTAAATCTTTTTTCAACTTCCACATATCACACAATCCTATGTAGATCATATTAGAATGTAAGGCTTATTAAATAAGGACTTCATTAGTTATTTAATTGATGAAATGGTTGTAACCGGTGGTAACTAGCTATCGACCGGTTTTGTAACTACTGTCATTCATAATATATGTTATTACGAAGACACACAATCTTAATGTCTAGCATATCCATACCACCTTTTTATTTCTTCCTTGTGCACGTCTTCCAACATTGGTATCAGAATCGAGACAAGAGAGGAAAGAGACCACATGTGCAGTTGAATCAGTCCCATTAGGGCACGAAACCTCAATTGAAGTGAATGAAATCTAGGCTGAATCGAAATGACCGAGAATCTGAATAGGCAAAATCGCATTTTTCAAGAGAGGGCTAGAATAAACGTTGCCCAGTGGTCTGACACTCTGAAGTCGAAGGCATAAGATCATGCTGATCTGGTTCAAAGCGATATATACTAGTGATAAAGATACATGTTCTGATTGGAGAACACAGTGATTTCAGACCTATGGTCAACTCAGGATGAATCAAAGTCGTGAAAAACCTAGTGGGAAGGCACGAAACGGGACAAAGTACAATCGTAAGATACTAGTCAAGGAGACAATTGCAAACTAAGCCACCAAGTTCAGTGTTCGTGAATATTGCGCAGTAGAAGACTTGAAATTGGGACCCATAAGTTCCACAGACCACTCAAATTCGGTCAACCAATGACCAGATCGAGAATGAATTCAAACTAAAGTTAGGATTTTTGATTTAAGTATAGAGGTGTTCTAAATGCACAATGTTATTTCAAAATAGCTAAAACATTGGGCACTAAAAACAATTCGAAACCTGTTTAAAAAGGTGTCCCGGTGGAGAGGGTTGCTATAATTCATTGGCTTATCAAAGTTAAACTTTGGAGGAACAAATGAAATGGCCTGTTTGGTGCCAATTAAGTCTTCAAGACTCAAGTTTGATAGAAGTTCCAAGCTCATCAAGAGCACTTGGTTGAGTTGATGTAGTATCATCATCTACTGGAATGCATTACACTCAATTCATCATTCAAACAGTCAGGCTTGATCTGCATCCACCGGGATATCATGGAATGGTAACTTGCAAAGAAGAAGTGAAATGCTTGAATGTTGCATTAATCATAGACAATCTAGGACACCATTCAGCTGATTCGAATATCATCAAGAACTCCCATATTTTCCAGACTGTTCTGGCTCACTATTCCTAGCATATGGGAATATTTGATTCCTCAAGAGTCAAGTATGATGGAATGCCACATGGCTAAGGTCTGAAAAATGTTGCTCCTGTGAAGTCAGCATTCGAGTGAGCAACGCGTAGTGACCAAGCTGGCAGGTGTTTGTGCTCCATAGTGTACGAAGTCCGTACCAGTATGGTACCCATAGTCATGTACTACACGCTTGTGACATGTACATATTTTGAGTTGCTTTCTATTCCAAAGGAACCCATGAATGGTAAAGCCTTGTACGATTGTACAGGATTGGAATCTAATTAGAGCTAGTGCGGTGGTCGGATCTGGTTCGAACTGTAACAGTGGATATACATCCCGAGTAATAACATAACCTGAGAGATCACTTTGCCCGTGGTGTTTTCCTGGTATATTACTTAGGTTTTCCACTTAGCATGCTGCTGCATGTAAATGTGTGTTAAACATTTTAGATCTGTTTATCAACTGTATTGCATATCTCACATGTGATTGTTTCTCTCTACACTGATTATTTAGTAATAATAAACTATACATAATAAATTCCTATATTCACTACAAAATGTAAATGGATTAGGGGTGAAATTATAAAATGCAAAATGGATCCCACTCCTCGAACCATTTACTGAATGTAAAATGTTGTATGTAAATATGTCAAAAAATTAACCCAGGGCAGGCAGGTTTTGGAGAAGTAATACCTGTGCAATGAGTAATAGTGGAAATCGTTGTGCTTGCATCCAAGAACGAACTGGCCACAGCGGTCAGCAGAGGCCACAACACGGCTAAGTTGAATTTTTTGTCACTATGGTGTTTTGTCGAAGCCAAAAATATTGCACATTCAAATTTACTGATTGAAGCTCGAATTCGTAGGCTCACATCGGATCCAATAAATTACGAAATCTTCAACAGAGTTTAGCCAAAGCAAAATGCACTATAGATGTTTAATCTCACCAAATTGTCAGTATTGTATTTGGGTTTCATGAGATTCAAATTGCAACACTAACTTCAGAGGATTCACATTTTGCACTCGGCCAATTCACTCTCCAAGAACACATATTACTAATCACTATGAATCAAGAACTTCAGACTGTTGCCACAGGGTTATCCTGGGATTTTTCCCGGCATTAATGTCAAGCAATGGCTGCCTTAGAAGATATTTTCCTCCAATAGCGAATAATACCAAAATAAGTAGCCCAAATAAATTCTTGGGGTCGAATGAGGTTCGGCGATGTTCGAACTTCAATGTCCTATAATCGCTCGATTGTTTGTTTCACCTATTATCGCAATTGTATGTGGGTTTTACAGTTTTTCTAAATGAAAAGTTATATCTTTCTAATGGCCTGAAAAAGTAATAGTAATGGACTGGGAAAGCACCAGAATCTGAATTGTCGATGTTGCAAATATCCGCCCGTAGGCATCTCATTATAACCACTCTCATAGAGTTTTATTCGCATTTTTGAAATCTTTCCCAGTACTATGTTTCTCTATTTTGCATGAGGGGCCATATTCTTTCATAGTTTATTAAAATGGAAATTCCCGTTGAAAAATGTTCTTTAGCCTAGCTATACATCCATGCCAATCCCGTGAACTTCCCACAATGCCATCTTATGATTTTTTCTTTGTGTTTTATTCCTGAGACACCGTCGTAACACCCATCACTCATCCACTTTTTCATTGGCATTTTTTCAGACTTGAGTAAACAGAGATGATAGAGTGACAATCACATGCTCCTCAATGAGCCTTGCTCTCTTTGACTTTGATTAAACTTCATACATGTACTGATCACTAGGCATAATCATCATATTGAAATGTGTAGGATGCTCTAATTCCATTCATCGTTGGAGCGAAAGCACGGTCATGCCAAATTTTGTCTAATACGGCCTCATGGGCTCTATTTGGCTTCAAAACACAATTTTTTTATATGGGTCTAGCAACAGCACCTGATCATAGGTCAACTGTCTTAGAGGAGTAGCAGATGGCGAACTAGTTGTGCATTTGAGGATGAGGATGCCAAAGCTTCTCGCTATTCCATGGGATTGTCTATCACCCATACAACAATAGTAGGTTATTTACCCTTAATCATATTCCACTGCTTTTCTATCTACCAGAGTGATATGAGTGCAGGAACTTGTAGCTGAAAGAAAACTACAGACGATGCAGAAGTTTACAGTTCTCAGGAGAAGAAAGTTGACATTCTATTCCAAAACCAGAAACTCTTGGGTAAGATCGGTATTGAAAGATTTCCGGGAGATTGACTTGTCATTATGTGCTAAGAAACGATTGGTGGACATAAGCATGGCTTGATCTAAGTGAAGGTGCTTTAGATTCAACTGATTTTCTCATAAGTAGCAGGCACCATCAAATTGCAACCAATAGAGCTCATGGCTGAATTCGTCCCTCCTGAAATGCAGAAGTTTGTGTGGACTGCAGAGGAATACCTATCACCTATGTCTCTTGAGTGCTGTGACATTTTTAATGTCAAGATCGCATACAAGGATCCATCCAAGCTCAACATGTGGATGGTTCAGGCCCAAAATAGCCTCTAAGAAGAAACAATTGACTCAAAGATCTTGGGGAATTATCAACAGGAGCAGAGGGTGAAAGAGTACAATCTTGAGTGACACCAGAGTCTATCAAAGAGTGAAAAAAAAACAAAATTCTAAGTATAGTGCACGGTTGTCAACCATGAAGCAAGAGCAGAATGAACTGACTATCCACAGTTGATGAGGAGGTGGATACTCCGTGCACTTGGGACCAATGATGAGCAGCAGCAGGTACACCTTTACTAAGGTCATGCCCAGCAGGTTGATGGAATCCTACCTAGTTATAGCAAAATCTCGCTCAATGTTATGGAAATACCTCTGAAGATTATGGAGCCCAGTTTTGTTAGGTCACATCTCCTAGACTTACCCTAAACCCCAACAAATTCATTAGTCTATCTCTGAATTAATACAAATCAATGCCAGTTGCTAGAGCTGCAATTAGCCCCAACTATATCAACCAGGTTTATGTCCTCTGCATCATTCGTAATAGTTAGACGGACACATGGATATCAATGTGGGACATTCGCCTTACTCTGGGGCTTTCTTCCTTAGGGCATGTCTTCCAATAGTATAATGTCCCCAATTCCCTCGAGCCATGGCCTAAGGGCCAATGCGTGCCCTAACCCTAGTCATGCCCAAGGGGTTACGAACACTATGAGCTATTGGGTATGGGTATCTAGTCCACTTATTATTATTTCCATCGACAGGGTTATAAAGAGCTTTTAAAAGGACTAGATGTTATATTTCTTCGTTGGGGCCACTTAAAGCACCTTTTTGGCGACTTGAGGGATATGTATTGCATTTAATGTTATATTTCTTTGTTGGGGGCGCCTTTTTGGGCCAAGGCGCCTAGGGGAAAAAAAGTAACTTTAAAATATTTATTAAATGGGCCCTCTCCATGGGAAAGTGCGCCTTGGGGGGTTTTTAGGGTTTTTTTGACATGAAAAGGTTATAAAAGGAGAAGAGGGGTGAAAGGATAGTCATTCATACATACACTTATATTTCTTTTCATGGTGCAACTGCTGTTTGCAACTTTTAGCTTGTGGAGTAAGATCCCACGGGAACCCTAGCTTCGGTGGTGAGAGATCCATCCCTAGCTAGCAGGGCATTCTTCGGTAGTGAAAGATCTACCCTAGCTTGTCATTTGGAGCAGATTTCAGGGCTGGTTTTACAGAGGTATTTTCAGAATTAGGGTTTGAGGATTTTTGAGAGTTTGGTGGAGATTCTTCAGCTGGTTTTCGGATCAGACCTACGACAGCCATAGAAGAAGGATTCGGCATCATCTACAGAGGGTTTCACAAGGGTTTTGGCTGTTTTCCAAAGGGGGCGACTTGTTTGGGAATTTGCAGCCCTAATTTCTAGGGTTTCCAGCAGTCCTTTTTCAGATCTGAAGGTTGGAGAGTTATCTACTATTTTTATATATATTATTCCAAAGTTTCATCTTTATTGCATTTGTATTCGAAGAGATATTAATTTTCGAAGTTTTCAGGCTATTTTAGGCATGCTGTAAATTTCTGGCAGCATTCTGTTATCTGAAAAATTCCAAAAATATTTCCCTTGTGTTCTACATATTATTATCTTGTTCCAGTTAAAATTTCAAGTATTTTGGACGGGTATTTTAAGAGTTATTCACATTTTTCTGTTCGCTGCCCTAGCTGAGTATTGAAGGCAAAAATCAGATTTTCTACTTGCTGCAATTTATCTATAATTTGTGTGTTTTTGAGTGGTATCCCACAAGGGATATTTCAAACAGATCATGATTCTCACTAGATTCATTAATCTCAGCTGCATTATTATTTTTGAGTGACTTGGTAGTATTAAATTAATTATCGTTATAAGTAGAATCCTGTTGATGGTTTGCTTCTTGTCCACTGGTCGTTCCTGTATGTTGCAGCCTTGCAGGGCATTGTAATTTGTAAATAGCAAGAACTCTTAATACTCAGTCTGGGAGTTGTGCCATGTCTGTTGGGAGGTTATAGTCCATGCCAAGAATATTATCTGTTGCTATCAGAAAAGCTTCCAGACTATGTTGATTACCTCTAGATACACCAAATTCATCTCATATGTCGTTTAATGTTTACAAATGAATCTCCACAAATTATAATTACATTTTGGGCAGCTTTCTGCCACAACATAGACGTTGAAATTCAACCCGTGATTAACAATTTAAGAGGATCTGCAACTGAGAAATAGTTAGGCAACAGTCTATAGAGAGCATGGTTAATCCCCAGTAGTGAAATTTCTGAAGTAAGCTACTAATTGCTCCATCAAACCTCTCATGTAATTGTTTGGATTAGCAGAGTAATATTGTTGGATAACATGTTGTCTTGCTGGAGCTATTATTAAGTGGAATCATAGATGGTGGATATCATGGATTCTAGATTAAATCACTTGGAAAGGAAACTGTGCATTTTATGATGCCTTCTGTATTTCGCAGAAACAAATTTTCTAGATTGTCTTTCCCAGACCCATATGTATATGCTTCAGCTATTTCTATTGTGAGGATTATTGCATTGCAAGTTTAATTGCCTTCTCTTTGACTTAGTGATCGCAATCATTGCGAGTCTGGTAATCCTCACATTTTAGCCTTTCGTGTTTTTGCAGGTATTACTAAGTCTGTGTGGGCCCCCCTCCATCAAGTCTTTGTTGAATAATGAGGAACAAAATGACACTTCTACATCAAATTCAACTGAACAGAATTTGGGAACATATAAAATGGAAAATGGTCAGCAATCTGATTCATAAATTCTAGGATAATTCTTGGTATGCTATAATGTTTAGGAATCCTTTAGGCTGTTTATAAGCTCATTTATGCACTTGTAAATAGCTCTCCGGCAACAGTCACAAGAATTGTAATGTTAAATATTTTAAGAGTGTAAGAAAATATTGGTAGAAAAGTTTATTTATCTTCCAAGATGTAGCCAAGGATGAGGTACAAATAAGTAAATAATTTTTAATGGTTATAATGGATATTCAGGTGCACCGGATTTTTCATTTTCTGAGTAATTATTACAAAATCTTTTCCAACACTCTTGTGTAGATCTAGTCATGGAATCCTGCTTATACTGATCAAGTAAAGACGCAGTAAGATCCCATGTTTATGAAGGTTTATGAAATTCCAATTTACAAGGTCCATGTTTCTCGTGTCCTGCCATCTATGCTATTAGTTATTAAACCCCTACTTTTGCTTTGTTGGCCATTTTGGCTTACATTTTTTTGAAAACCCGGTGAGTGTCTACAAGGTTATATTCTAGGTATGGTTGGTTTTTATCCTCTTCATAAGACACGGTTGTTATGTGTAGCACGCTTATAATATTTCACTATATACATCTCATCTTTATTGTTGTTTTTAGCAATAATGGGCACAATGGTTGTGGTGGTGTTTTTACAACACATGCAACATCTGTGTGTATTTTTCAATTCACCTCATGCCTTCGCTTGTGTAAAATCTCATTATTTTTGTGCTTCAATGAGTGCCTTAGTGATTTCTTGAATTCCTCTAGCATTCTTGCAATAGATTCATGTGAATAATAAAATGAGTTATCTAAATTTCTTCTCTTGGAAAGGATCTACAATGTTTGTGTATTTATAGACAATTGAAATCAAAGTTATTGACCTACTCCCTGAAAAAATAACAACCAAAAAGTCAAAAGTAGGGACAAATGGATGGATGCACCTTAAGCAAAAGGGGCAACTAAAAATACTAGGAGCGTTGGATCATTGCAAACAAACCTAGGAATGTTGTGGTGCTGTAAACAACACTACGAGCATTGGGATCCTCTCGATAATAGCTCTCAATATGTGTGCACACATGCACATGCATGTGTATGCACACACACAACACAACCCATATGCAACACGTGCACGCAAGGGGGGAGGGGGGGGGGGTGGAGAGTGGGAGTGGGAAGGGCAAGGAGAAAATACTTTGAACCAAAAATCAAGTACAAAAAACATGCTAAAATTATGCAATTTAATGACTACTAGAGGCCATTTTTAGGTGGTTACATTTTGGCTCGCTTTAATGTGTGTGCCCGTCTATGGATATGAGATTTTGTGTACTTGAAAAATCAAAGTGAAATCCAAGGTACTCAAGCACCTAGAAAAGCATTTTGTTCTACACATGGATAAAACTCTAAAGGATCATAATACATTGAAAATTTTGTAGAACTGAGAAAAATATATATAGATTATTTGCTTTTAGACATAAGAAAAGTATGTCATGTAATCAAAACAACCAAATCCATTATGTTTTGAATAATTGAGAATCGACTTTAGGCACTTGTCTTGGGCCTCTAATACTTTTCATTACATATAATCCCAATATGCTAAAGGAATTGGCAATGATCACAATAAAAATATAGAATATGGTGACCCCCTTGAAAGTCGAGAAGTGTTTGGAATAACATTTGAATCTTAGAAAAGAATATATGATAACACAATATGTAAGATAACATTTGAATCTTAGAAAAGAATATATGATAACACAATATGTAAGAAATAATAATCACTATTGATAAGAATTACATGTCAAGTATCATTCTATGGCAACATTATTCATTACATTATCTTAAGTGTATCATATCCTTTGCAATTCTATAAGCATATAAAATAATAGTGGGAGCATATAAAATAATAGTGGGTGAATAACAGTAAGGAATGGTTTTTCCCCATCATATATAAAGTAAAAGTGAAAATATATACATAATCCTGACATATTTACCTACATAAACAAACATGTAAGAGAGAGATATTATGGCTTATCTACGAGATTTTTTGATGTATTGTGTGGATTATGTGTGATTTGTGACCACAATGGTTGAACATGCATGTCTAATGGGTAAGTTTGAAGAGACCTTCTCATTTGCGAATGACGAGAGGTCGTTGATTAACCTCTAGCCTCTGATACATCCGTCTTCCAGTGTACGTGATGCTAACTCAACATGATGCAAACATGAAGCACATTTGTTTCCACGTCGAGCTTATTCTTTTCTTCCCTCCTGTAATGTGAAATTTTTTATTTTGTCAGATGTTGGGTAACACCGAAAATGCGTTTGTAAGACAATATTTTATTTATTTTTATTTTACTTACTTTTTACAATGACATGACTTTTGACGACAAATCAAAAATTTGAAAACGACACTTCTGACTCGGACAAGGAGACTCAACTGGAAATGAATTTTTAAATAAAAAATACATACATTGAATGGATAACATAAGACTTTATAATGAATGATAAGACACAAATTAGACTATTAACGCTTTTGATGACTAAATTTTGATGACAACAAAAACAATATTTATATATGACACTTGACTGCTTTTCTTTTAATGTAACAAATTATTTAACCTAATGACACGATGAACCCATAAAATAAAAGAATGCCTTTAATAAAGACATTAAATTAGACGAACACTCGATAATTTAAACAATGCAACCTTGAAAAGACTTGACTTTTATGTGGAACTAAACCCTGAATAAGATATGCGGAAATCTTTGTTAGATCCAAAAAGCGCCTATATAAAGAAAGTGAGGAATGATTTAACTAAACAATTCAAACTAGCCGGGTAGTGTGGAGCTGAGTAATTCAATCCAATTTCTATCTTAGGTAAAGACAAACCATTACCTCCAAAAACTGGTGCATGGCTCAAGAGCCAAGGATTATTGGCTTGATGTGAGCAAAACAATGACGGGGACTCAGGATATGCGTTGAAATATTTTGCATGCTACTCAATGCAAACTGAGATTCTCAATCGATAACCCAAGTGGCAATGCGTTGACATCTGCTTCGATATGGCTGCGTTGGTAAAGTTAGAGGAACTTTCCGGATCAATGAGGTCGAATTCCACACAATAAGAGTTGCATTTGGCAAGACTGAATGCGTTATTGAAAAACGTGGTGATATCAAATACAGAAGAGCACAAGGAATGATGCAGGCACAAGAGAATCGATGCAAAATATTCACAACATTGACACCTATGTCAAGGCCGAACCCAACGTTAGATCCTTTTTCTCAGTCCTTATGTCTCCCTATTTGATCATGTATCTCCTTCTCTGACACACACATCCACAGGTATGAATGTTCTAATTTGATACGTCCTTTGGGAATGTGGAGATGCAAAAACGGAGATCCTGCTATCAAATTTCAGGCAAACTTAGAATTTGGAAAACACAGATAAGCACAGTACCATTGTCTAGTGAATGGCGTTGACAGATTGGCAATGCCAATAGTGGGAATAAAACAAAATAAGATACTTCTTTCAACTTAGGTCAGATATATAACACCCAATCTGCACTATTACTCTCAGAAATAATTTCTCCTACACAATATCTCATTAAAGACTCATAAACTGGGGCGAACATAATGCATCTGCCCTGCCACTAAATTCAGAACTCCATTATGCAAAGGATCAGATATGATATGATACCAAATCTAGTAAAAAGCGTAGTTTAACACAAATAAAAAAATGAATAATAATATATAAACAACCTCGGAAATAATAGGGAGGTGTTACAAGTAATATCCCAGAATAATATTCACGGGTATAACACTCCAACCACTAAACTAAAATATTATACCACTAACCACCCAAACCTGTATTTGTGAGTTGTTTATTAACAACTTCACTATTACATTAGTAATTAAATTTCTACATTTACATAATTAGTAACACCTCAAATATAATGTGAACATTAATTTCCTAACATGAAATACATACCCCAAGTAATCAACCTTTATTTTAATTTCAATGTGGCTCCACAAAATGTGAATAAAATATCATGGGATGGATAGAATTTATTTCTCATTCAATCAACTATCCCTTAGAATCATATAGAGAGTTCAAATATATGATGAAATGTGTCTCAAAACCATGTATAGTGCCTCAAAATATGATTAATGTATCTAACAATGACATGATATCTTTGTGGAATGTTGACATGGATGCTATGACTCATTTAAAATGTCTCTAAACATGTACATAGTGTGTCATTGAAATATATATAAGCTTCAAATTTTGTCTAAACCTTTTAGTGGTTTGAACAAGGCCCATTGCATTCCCCCGTTTGAAATGAGCGATGTGGCCTTGTATATCACTCATCTAAAAAAGAAAAGATTACACATATCATCTATAATATGTATATAAAGTAACAACTAAAAATAATCATTAGAAAACATATGTAAGTATACAAAAATGTCACAATAAACATCAACCCACATAAAATGTCATTATACAAACAATTTTTAAATAATGTTCATGTAAGCAATGTGTACCTCATGGCAAGATATGAAAGATGAGAGTTATCATGTGAATCGTCTCCAAAATGTACATAATAAAAACATAATGAAATGGAACGACGACATGCCCCATGCGCAAGTGCCTATGGTGAGATTGCACACCTAATGTATACAATGTTTTTGAAAGATTAAATTATGTGCAATTGAAATTATTTGTTGTTAAAGAAGAGGACAAGTAATATCCTTTTTTATATCATCTTGTTTGAAATGTATCAGAATGTATGTATCAAAGAGGAAGATATGTCACTATTGTTATCATAATTGTTTTAAATCCTATGGTGATAAAATTTGATGTCTCAAAGGTCATATTCCCTTCAAGTGGGTAGATATGTTATAATTGATTGAAGTCTAGAGCTATGCATAAAATGGTTAGAAATATTGAATTGTAATGTGGTCAAACATTGCTTCCAAGTTAGGAGAGTGTGTCAATCACGTTATTGTAAGTCCATAAGTGAATCATGTGTATGATGTGTCAATAATGGTGTAAGATCGCCAAAGGAAATTTTGATGGGAATTAATGTATGTTATAAATCATGTGTCATAGTTTCCGTAAACTAAATAGTGTTATTACCCAAAAGAGAAGGGGTAGAGTAATAAATTCTATGTGACAATAGTAACCTAAAAAGTGTTATAGTCTGGTTGATTATTATTTATGTGTATCTATAACAATAGAGGAAATCCTAATTTGTAATATGATTAAAAAATGCCACGTAATACAAATAGAGATAAGAATTTTGAATTTATAAATCATTTAAACCCAACTTCTTATCAAAATTTTATGTTAACTGATCATGACGTTCATCAATGTATTTCCTCATCCTTCTTAAGACCATTTGTAATACTATTTGGAGGTACAAAAACCTAAAAGACTACTAAAATTTAAAAATATTGCATTTTGTCGTTATTTTTAGTATTTTGAAAATATTCATTTTTGTCATTTTTCACCTTTTAAATGTATTTATATAGGTTTATAAATTTTCTGGAAAATGTCCATAGACTATTGGTAGTGTCCAATACTTCTTTGATAGTGTTCGAAAATATTGTCCATCACTATTGAAAATGTCTTGTATGTGAGACTTTGTGTAGAGTATTGCTCGAGATGTCATTTTAATATGCTTTCATTCATTGTATGTTTATATTTATTATGTAGATTTTTTTAATAGATTTTTATAGGTGGATATGCATGTGCAAGAGTTCTTTGATGGTTGACACATGGAGATCATGCACAAGTTATATTTTTTCAATAATAATTAAGGACATAGATGGTGTATGCCTTAGCCATGTTGGCATCTATGCCCCCATTACATATGATACACACTTGATTATTACCTTGTTAGAGAGGTGAAATGTTGATACTTGCAGTTTTTGGCTCCCTACTAGGGAGGTGACAATGACATTAGAGGATGTGTTGTTAGAAAATAAATGGAAGAGGCTTGAAAGTACAAGCTCATCGATTATTATAGGGTTGGGCATACAAACATTTCTTTGTTGATCTTCCCATTGGTTTCTTATTTGATAGTTAGACACGAAGACAAATATATACAGGGAGATGGTTGGATGGTCCTATATTTTTGAGCTATACTAGTACACAATTTCCTACATTGTTTATTGATTGATTGTTATTAATATTATTTAGAGATCATATCAAGAACATACCAATTGGCTTGAGGATACATTTCAGTTGATCTATATCTAGGTGATTCATTGACACCATGATAAATTTTCACACACACACGATCATGTGACTAAGCATTTTAGTATCATCTAGAGCCTTCCTTTAATAACTATTATGTGGTCTTGTGCGTCAAGGATACCCATAAAGCAACATCATCTAATGAAAATTGATTTAGCTATTTCCTCAGTAGGGAAGGTGGATCTATAAAAAAATATTTTTGTTTTAGATGATGTAATTTGTACCCTTGTATATAGGTAGTGGTTGACTATCTCTTGATGGACAATATTATTTTTTATTTTGGTGGATCATGTTGATGTGGTGCAGGAAATGAACTTGATGTTGAAATATTTGGAGATATTTTTGGTAATAAATTTATGGCTAAAATAGTATTTACAAATTGTATTGACTCGTTTAGAATAACATTGGATTTGTTTTTTTGTCTTTTGCTAACCGATAAAAGAAACTTGTGTTGATTCTTGGAATTTATATTGAGACTCTTTTCTTATTCTCGACGTAAAGTAACAACTTATTATATTTTCTCTTGCTTAATATCATCCAATTGTTCTATGTGTTCACATTGTTTATATACCCGTATTTTTTCACTTCGAGATGTGACTTTATCCATTTATGGATGTTTTTCATCTTGTCCAATATATTTTTTCTTGTTAAAGTGTGTTTATGCCTCCTCGGAAATCAAATGAAATAGCCTTGTTAAATTTTTCCACTTTGCATCTATTTTTTCTAATGACAAATTTCTAAATATGGTATTGCATTGCATGATGGTGGACATTTATTTACACCCTAGTTAAAGCTATGTTATGGAAGTGAAATATAATAAAGAGGATGTAAGGGTTTATAACATGGGATTATTTTGATCTAATTAATTTATAATTAACCATTCACAATCATAATAATGCATTAATACTTGCAAAGATACTTCACATACACAAGAGAAGATGAAAAAAATCTATACATGTCAAGACAGAGAAGATCCAAATGTGTAGATAGGTGGAATAGGTAGATAAAAAACTAAAGATGCTTCATTGTGAGTTCTGGGACTAGAAATTGAGTACGAAAAAGACCATAGCAATGATGTGTGGTATAGATCCGAAATTTTCTAGTATTGATTGGAATTATATGGTCTTGTACCCTTGAAAGTCAGGATCTAAAATGCCCTATGTGTTTCACTTGCCTAAAAATGCCCTTCATTGTATTTCGCTCTTTTTCTCACATCATTGGGATGACTTGTAATCACCTGCAACAAAGTGGAAACCCTAGAAAATTATAGTGCCCTTTATCAAATCAAAAACAAACCAAAAGGAGAAATCATGTTTGTGGTGAGTTTGGACTACCCTCAATGGTCAACCCTAACATTTGAACTAATCTAAGTGTTGCACTACATGCCATTGTGTGGGATCAAATGTCATGTAATTATCCGAGGTGGTTATACAAGTTTAAGTGTGATCTAAGAATACCCCTATGGGTGCTCTATGTATCTTGACACAAAGCTAATAGGCTAATTATATAGTATAAAATGTATCCAATGTGGTAGTAGTATGATGTGGTGTGTCTTATCTATGTGAACTGCCCCTCTATTCCTTGAAACCATTTGGAAATACTTGGAGTGACTTTTCTCTTTGCTAAGACATGGATCTATGCACTTTGCATGATTGAAAATGGAGGAAGCGAGACTGATTTACTTGGTTGAGTGTTTAAAAAATGTAGTAGGGACTACACTAATTGATATGCAACTTATTTGGGAATATTTAGGATAACCTTAAATGCTTTTGGAATTATATTTGCAATAGTATCTTGTAAGAGTTCCAATTGAATCATAAAGTAATATTGAATTATGTATATATCCATTTGTAGGTTAAATATTATAATAAGGATGACCATGGGAAGATGAACGACTCAATAAATATATTAAAATTGAAAAAAAAATCCAGAGAATGTGAAAGGTTAGTACCACACAATTTGGCTAGGACCAAATTCCACATCTTGACCAAACCATACGGTCTTGAATATGAAATATGTAAAGATTTTTTTTTTTGGCGTGATGCACATGGTTAGTTTATTAATTTGATTAAATATTATTCTCTAATTTTACTATAAAACAAAGTGTAAAGATGAGTAAGTCACGAAATAGTTAGAGAGATATATTGATTGGATTCCAAATGTGAGAATTTTTCTTAGGAATGGAGCATAGCCAAATGTGGCATTGCAAAAGGATATGTTACTATATTTTAGTGTTTATATTTTCCCTCTTTAAGTGTGTAATTGAAAATTTCATGATTAAAGTAAAGACATACCTGAGATTGCACACACACTTTATCTTCATTGGAAAATTGATCTTTAATGTGTTAGTGTTGGTGTGCTCCATGATGAAATTTGCAACATAGAGTGTAGTCAATTTATATGATAGAAATTTAACTATAACACAAAATATAAATGATGCTTGTAACTTTGAACTTGTAAAGAAGTAAGAAAATGAGATGAAAAACATAGAAGGAATACACATGTTCATTTTACAAAGGGATGAACTCATATTCTTGTTTTACACTATAGATTTGAAATTGTTGTTGAGATTCTAAAAGATTGGGGTGATTATTCCCCAATTGTACTAAAGGAGAAGATAAAGTATTAGGTTGAACCCAACACGAGAGAGAGAGAGAGAGAGAGAGAGAGAGAGAGAGAGAGAGAGAGAGGTAACAATTTCGAAACTTGTAAGAAAAGAGAAAGGATAGCCTAAAAATAGCATAATCACTTTGATACCTTACTTTTTTAATAAACTTGTGAGATAAGAGGAAGGATAACCTATAAGAAACTTAGCCACTTCGATACCTTTCACAACCCCACATAACACATATGTAGATGAATCTAGTTCTAATTGTGTACTACTGTAACTTGTGAGTAGATAAAATTACATCGAGGAATGGATACACCATGCCCCATAAGGTGTTTTACTGTTGAAACTGAGTGTATAAAATCTAGAATACCATAAAGTAAAGTGTATAAATTCAAGAATACCATGTTCTTACAACCTTATACACTACTTATATTATACTAATTTTATTTAGCATGCAATAAATATAGTAATGTGTAATGATTGATATGATAAGAGCATATAAGACACAATATGTAAAATATCAAAAGAGGTCCCATGATCGAATCATGCGGGAGAAATTCTAATGATAGAAAACCTATTATTAAGAAACAAGGAATGTATATCCACATATTCCCCCGAGTATTTAAGAAGGTATTTTCTATGAGTGAGTGTAGCACCCAATGATTGAATATTGGGTGATAATTGATAAAATAACAGTATTAAGTCCAATGAGGTGACATGATTAATAAGATAACTAAATATATGATTCATTATCAATCTAGATTATGAAGATGCACTCTTTTAATGATTTTTGATATAATATATTGCATTCTCATTGGAAAATTAAGTGCAGTACCTCGTTACATATATAATATTTTTGTTTTATGCCACTACATGCTTAGTGGCAAGTTATTTAGACATAGATAATGTTCTATCAAAATAGAATCCTATTCTTCAATAATGGGATTGCAATTTATTTTTCGAATTCGATCATTAAACATATCAGACTATTAATTTTCATTGTAATAGTAATCATGACCAAAATCATTTTTTTTAGAATTGAACAATAGTGATAAACCGGTGTTATTCATGAAATTATTATGTGTTTCCCCCATTGGGTTCTTATACACATTGTAAATGATTTATAGCCACATGTGGTTGTTCTTGTTCCATTTTTATTGTTTCCTTTTTCCATTTTCAAAATAATAATGATTTTATTCTTTCACTAAGAATGAATCTTCTAAAGGAGGTATTTTATTGTTATCCTCTTTGTGAGTAGGTTGATCTTGTATTATAATTGAAATTCTATCATTTAGTATCGTACTATGCTCATCTAAAGTATTTGTTTTAGATTTAGGTACCCATGTAGACTAGTGAAATTGAGATGATTACATTAGATATTTTTCATAATGGTGTGTACTAAAGAAAATAAATCCCTTACACTCAAGATGGTTGATTGTTTGTTTCTATTAATACCATGATAATTGAAAACTGGTTGAACTTTGATTTTTTCATGCATATAGGGGGGATAGTCATGATTAGGTAACAAATTGATTAATCACTGATCGAGTAGCTCATAGAGAATACCATATTGTCGAGAATTATTTTCAAACCAAAGAGGTGCTTTCTGATGCAATTTTTATAGTTTTTGAGATTGATATTTTGAATAATACACATTATTGCCTCTATGTAGGACTTCCACTTCACATCAATGAGCATATATCATGCTCAACATTTATATAACATTATTTTTTGGTATCCTTAGAACTATATTGACTATGATTCATAGAGACATAATTGAGATGGGAATTTGAAGGAAATTTTAGATGTGATATATCATCCTTAAGGGATTTGATCATGGTACTCATAAATTGAATTTTTAGGTGAAAATAATTTTGTAAATATTAAAAAAATTATAGAACAACCCTATGAATATTGTCATTGTTACATATATGATAATTGGTAGATGGCGGATCATAACAATATTAGGCATATGAAGTTCTATTTGAATAACATTGATTTCAACACAAGGAATAATATGATGATCTATATTGATATATTACACATTTGGAGTAGGCCTAGAATACATAATGGTATTTTTCACATTGTCATTTATAAAAGGCATAGGAATATAATTTTTGCATTCAATAAAGAGAGTAGAGACGCAAGTAGTAACATCATTTTGAATTGTAACATCATCATTAGTAAGAACATAATCAATATTAGGAACATTATTATCATATGAAATATCATGATAAATATGTGCATCACCATAAATAGAAGTGGAAGAACATTCATCATCACTATCCTCATATGTGTTAGTATTAGATAGGAAAGCAACAATATTAGCTCTTGGAAGATGTGTAAATCATACCCATCTAGAAGGGAGCACACAATCATCAAAATATGACTCTTCTACACATTTAGTGGATTCTATGATAATAGTTGGTGCATTAATATGACAATTAGGCAACTTGGATATACAATGTAAGGTAGGATATCGATATTCACTAACACATTCACTATCACTAGATACATATTCAAAACTAGGGTCAACATCTAAACATGGCTCTAATGAGTTAGTAGTACTAGTGTTGACTGTTTTTTCATAAGAAAATGAAGTTCAAATGCAAAAAATATCATCATGTCCAATATTATTAGAAATAATGTTATGATCATCATCAACATTGTAACTACCATTAGAGTGTATATCATCTGCATGTTGAATACTAGGTATAATTTATAGATCCCTAGTAAGGGGATCGTCATGGGGAAGAGGTCTAGAGAGTTTGGAAATAATGTTATCAATACAAAATCATGTCGATTGGGGCCCCATATAAGGGTAGGTATTTAATCATTTGAAAATTAGAATAATTTTATTTTGTAGTAAGCGGTACATTTGGATGTACTCATAGAAAGATATTGTATCCTTAGGAGCATTAGCTATGGAATAAAAAATTAATATCAAATCCTCTATGTAGGTAATAGATTAATCATTAAGTAGAAAATGGAAGGCCAATAGGTAAGATACCATAGAGGATATGACCTAAAATTTATGTTTAGAAAATAAGCGACAATCATCAAATTACTAAAAGGACCATTTATGAAAATTAACAGTGAATTTTACAAAACAAAAAATAGTTATTTTACAATATGAATATAGGCATTAAAAACCTCCAAGTAATTTACAAAAATATGCATATTTTTCTAATTATTCCCATATTATTACAAATAGTAATTTTTCATTTCCAAAAATTGTGCTAAAAATTATGCCAAACAAAAGCAGGTTTTCGTGTAGTACATGATTTTTTTACGAATATGAAATAATATTCATTATGATTGAGATATATAATGAAAGGTGATTTAGCAATCAAGAATACCTAGATAGAGACCCAAAGGAAAGGACTAACCATGAGGCCCTAGGGAAAATTTAGAAAACTTGAATGAGGTTATGTGATATATGAAAATAAGGTTTTGATCTATATACAAAAATAAACATGAAACCATAGGGAAGATAAGGTTTGGAACAAGGTGTAATATTTAATCGTGAGTTGGATTCACTCAATGTTTATACCCTAACTAAATCTAGCTTATGGAAGTATACAACAATAAATAGGATGTAAGGGTTTGTAACAAGATATTATTATGATATAATCAATTCACAATTAACCATTCATAACTAGAATAATGCATTAATACTTGTAAATATTTGATAACTAATAAATGATATTCTAAATACATAAGAGAAGATTAGGAATTATTGATGCTAGTTATAAAAAAATGGATCTGGAGATAGGTGGAATAGGTAGATAACAAATTGGATATTATTTATTGTGAGTTTTAGAACTGGAAACTAAGCATGAATAAGAGTGAAGGAATATTGTACAGTACATACCTAGAACTATATGGTATTGAATGGAATTTTATGGTCTTGGACCATTTCAGAGTCATGATATGAAACTTCTTGTGTGCTTCACTTTCCTATAAATTCCCTTCATTGTACTTTTTTCTTGCTCATGCAACTTATAGATGACTTGTAATCACTTGCAACAAAGTGGAAATGCAAGAAACATGTAGTACCCTTCATCAAAGCATCAAAAAACCAAAAATATAAATCATGTGTGTGGTTAGGATGGACTACCCTTAGCGGTCAACCCCCATTGGTGAAATAATCCAAGTGCTACACTACATGCCCTCATGGGGTATCTAACCTCATGTAGTTCTCCAAGGTGTTTGTGCAAGTGTGAGTGTGATGTAGGAAAACTTGTTAGGGGTGTAGTCATGTATCTTGACATACATATATCAGGATAACCATATAGTATAGAGTTTACCCTACACGGTAGTAGTGTGATGTGGTGTTTCTCAACTATGTGAACTAACCCTTTATTACTTGAAACCATTTGAAATTTTTAGGAGTGACTCTTCTCTTTGCTAATACATAGATATAAGACCTTTGTATGCATAGAAATGAAAGAAGAAAAACTCATTGACCTGGTTGAGTACTTTAGAACTATAGTAGAGATTTCTCTAATTGATGTGTAATTTATTTAGGAAGATTTACGAAACCCTTGAATTCTTTTGAAATGATATTTATATATGATCATGTAAGAGTGCTAGGCGAGTTATAAAGTGATATTGAATTATATATCATTATGTAGGTGAAATATTTTAAAAAATCCAACCATAGGAAGATGAAACGAACCAGTAAAGATATTTAAATTGTAAACTAAGTTAGAGAATGTGAAAGGTTAGGACTATAAAATTCATACGGGACCAAATTCTAAATCAAAACCAATTTGTATGGTCTTGGATAGGAGCAATGTGAGACAAAAAAATTGCGTCATGATGCATAGGGTTATTTTACTACTTAGATTAAATAATATTTTCTAAATTAAAGATAGAACAAAGTGTAAATATGAGAAATTCATGAAAGAGCTATAGAGATATATTTATTAGATTTTGAATGTGAGAATTTGTTTAGCGAGGGATTATAGAAAAAACTTGGCATTTAAAAAGGACGAGTTACTAGATTTTAGTGTTTACCACATTATGAAAAATAATGTTTCTATGATTGCTTTTAGAAAACAAATAAAAAGCATAATATGGCCGATGGAAATCTGGTGAGTAATTATATGTTATAATTCATCATTCTCTAATCTCTTAAGGAAATCAATTGTGCATACATTTTGTTGTGCCTTTTCATCCACCAAATTATTTTCTCATGTTACCCTTATATTAAAATGTGAATGAATATTGATTCTCATTTATGTTGATCTTGCAATGTGTTTCCTTATAAACAACATGAGATACATTGGCTTGTTAGGTTTTGAAACATGTAGAAAAGGATGAATCACATCTAATGATAATATTGTATATTGTTTACATTCTATTAAAACATCATCAATGAGTTCCTAAAAATTTTCATGAGGAGAAAACTTGTCATCGTGATTTTTGTTCATTTAATGATAGTTGTAAAATTATATTGCCCCTTTTTATGTTAAATAATGTATAGGGTAGTCCCAAATAAAAGGTAACATAATCAAATTTTCATCAATTAACATGCATAATATAACACTTGGTTTATCTTTTAGTCATATATATATATATATATATATATATATATATATATATATATATATAATATATATATATATATTATCTATATATATATATATATATATATATATATCTATAAGTGTGTGTGTGTGTGTGTGTGTGTGTGTCAATGTAAATGTGATGTGCACAACAATGGATAGGATGTAAGGGATTGTAATAGGTTTTTTTTTAATTAATTAATTTGAAATTAACCACACATAATCGGAATAAATGTTAATACTTGAAACAATGAAAAAATAATAGCTCAAATATGAAAGAGGAGATGAATATTTAGTTGTATAGAGTGGAACAAAGGAGATATTGATTAGTAGATTAGGTGAATTAGTAGATATGACGTTAAAGATGATTTTTTTTCTGATTTTGAAACTGGAAAATGACCCAGTGCAATAATTTTTAACTTCTATATTGTCTTTCACTAATTTTGTATGGTTGTTCTTGGAATTGTATTGTTTTGGACCCTTTTAAAGTTAGAGTATGTAACTTTTTGTGTACTTCACTTGCCTAGAGATGTTATTTTTTATATATCACTCTTTTTCACATAACATGTAATCACTTGTAACCAATTGGAAACCTTAGATGTCTATAATACCGTTCATCAAATAATTAGATAAAAAAGACAAATTAGTGTGTGGTCAGGTTGGAATAACCTTAGTGTTAATACCTATTGAGTCGATCTGAGTGTTGCAATACATGACCTCGAGAGGGATAAAAAATCATGTAGTCATCTTAGGTGCATGTGCAAGTGTGAGTGTGATATAATACAACATGTTATGGGTTTCCACATGTCTCTTGACACAAATATAACAAGATACCTATAGAGTAAATCATGTACCCAATGTTGTAGTAGTGTGCTTTAGCTACTAGAATAACACTTTTATTTTTAAGGACTTTTGACAATTCTTGGAAATGGAGGAATATAGACTCTTTGACCTAGTCGAGTGCTTCAAACATGTAGTGGTGGATGATCTCAATAATTTGTAACTAATTTAGGAATATTTAGGAGATCCTTGAGTGGTTGTGGATTGATTTTTTTAATAATAGCTTATGAAAGTTCTATGTGAGTAATAAGGTGATAGTGATCATATTATATATAGCCTTTCGTAGGTGAAATATTATTGTAAGGCTGACACTAGGAAGAAAAAATGAAATAATAGTGACATTTGAATTAAAATATGAGTCATAAAATACAAATCAGTAAGATCATACAATTCAAAAAGGGTATAAAACTTCTCTTACCCAAATTGTATGGTTTTGGACATGAAGCTTGTGATGTGAAACCAAACATTCTAGAATGATGCACAAAGATGAATGAATACTTTTCTTGATTAATAATTCTTAAATTAATGATAGATTAATGTGTGGAGATGATAAAGTCAAGAAAGAGCTAGAGAGATGTAATTATTGGAATTAGAATGTGATTATTTGTCTTAGTAAGGGAACATAGACAAAATTGTCATTGAAAAAGGGTAATTTACTAAATTAATTTTTCTATATTCCCCCTTTAAGTGTGTAATTGAAAATTGTATGCTTAAAGGAAAAGCATACATGAGTGTGTACACATAATTATTCTTCGCTTGATAGTTTCATACCAATGTATTTGTTTTGACATGCTTCATGGTCAAACCTACAACATAACCTATAGTTAATGTATATGATAAAATCTTGTACCTGTAACTCAAAGTATATAGTGCTTGTAACTTTGTCAAATTTAACTTACAATAATTAAAGTAAAGGATATATAAAATGTGGAAGGAATTTACTTGTTCATTTTATGGAGGAAGGAGTTATTTTTTAAACACCAATGGATATGGGTGATTAAAACCCAATTTTTTTGAAAGATAAACTTGAGAGAGAGAGAGAGAGAGAGGAACTAAAGTACCTTGTTAAGAGATAATACCATGTATTCGAATGTTTAGTAAGCCTAACATCTTCCCCGTTAAATTTTAAAGAGAAGAGAAAGGAATACCTAGGAAGAACTTAACTTCTTTTATACCTTCCACAACCCTATGGACGACACCGATGTAGATGGATCTAGGTAAATTTTTTTAAATAAACTACATAGTCCAAAAGGAATGGATATACCATGCTCCCACTATGTGTTGTATATTTGAGATTGATTATATAAATTCTAGAATAATGTAGATGAGAAGAAGGATCATGCCCCTAAACCCTGTTCTTACAAGTGTTTCTAAGTATGGTAGTAAGAAGGAATGAAGTAATCATTCCCCCTATACCAT
The DNA here is from genome assembly GCA_019776745.2 of Taxus chinensis. Lineage (NCBI taxonomy): Eukaryota > Viridiplantae > Streptophyta > Pinopsida > Cupressales > Taxaceae > Taxus > Taxus chinensis. Next base: position 525,585,718 of record CM034152.1, read on the forward strand.
ACTATAGTATTGATTTAAGCATACGATTTTGAACATTGTTGATTTCTACCACTTTTTCATATATGTACCAATTTCAAAGGATTTTAATCTCGTGAAAACCTATTCTTGTGTCCTATAATATGTTTTTAACAATTGTAGATATAGAATATACTATGATGAATGAACCCTATTTTGACGTATCCGTGATAAATAATTTTAGCATGCAACTCAAAAGAAAACATGTGTACCCATGTTGGATAAGTCGAATAATCTGCATTGTATCACATAAAAGGTTGAAATGGTGGCCATCAATGGGAACTTGTACTTGCAAAAGGGGTTGCATATGGTGGAGATCATGACACATAAAGAAAGCAATATGAAACATATTAGAAGAAATATTAGTAATTGTGCGCATATAAAAGTATAAACAACATTATATATATAGTCAATTCGGCTAGTGTGATTAATATCATAGAAAATAGTCACATGAAGGCATATATATGAAAATATGGGATACCCCAGTGTAACAAGAAAATCACAATATAAGTAACTACAGGTCACATAAATAAGAAAGTGCATATGCATAAGAGATGTATACAACCACAAACATGGGAGACCCATAGTGTCACAAGATAATTAATGCACTTAGGCTACATATGAGAAGTAACTAATTAGTCAAGCAAGTGAGTAGTCAAGTAGTAAGTGCTCCATAGAAGTGAGTGATCAAATAAATGTGACAATCAAGTGTAGAAAATGGAAATGATAAAAAACAAAAATAGAAAGAGAAGATAGAGATACACATGACACATGTGTTAGTCTTGTTAGCTCAAACGATAACATTTACACCTTATATGTAATTAATCGTAATGAGGAAGTGTAAAATAACTAAAATGATATAGAAGTAACTATATACTGTAGTAGATGCCACAAATGAGTAGTGTCAGTGGGAAGGGACTAAGAAAAATCCTCTCATCATGTATTAATATATGTGTGTTTTGCATCATGCTCAATATACGTCATGAACACGTGTGTAAATAACATATATAAAAGTATGTTATTTATCAAACACATATGATAAACAACATATGTAAATTAACAAGCTAGGAAATAAAACCATGAACATGTTCTACTTTTGTAATATTTGTAAATATGTGAATGTTTTTGTATTATGTGATTTTCTAAAAATAATTTTGAAAATATCTGTGTATAGGAAAGGGGGTAGAAAAATAATATTAGAACTACTATTAGTAATATAATATATGTACCAGAATTTTGATTAGAGTATTATATCAGATGCAATTGAATATGATTGATAGTGATTTTGATTTGTATGAAAATGATTTTGATTGATTATGTTTGGTATATCATGTGATGAGTAGAGATAACATTAAAAGTATAAACACAAAATATCAAAAGTATCACCTTCACCAAATTACATGGGAATATGTTAAGTGGGTAGAAACCTATTATTAAAGAAATAAGGAAGGTATATCCTCATATTCCCCTAGGTATTCGATACGGGATTATTTTTTAGTAAATATTAAGTGATGATTGATAGATTGACATGAATAAGTATAATGATGTGTCATAATGTAAAGATAGCTTAAATAGAGGATGTCTGGTCACTCAAGAATCCAAAGATGCAATATTGTCAATAATTTTCGGTACATTAGTTTGATTTTTTATACAATATGTCACGCCCATGATTTTATAACCCAAATAATCCATCTAATAATCGTGTTGACCTATAAAATTTGGGAATTTTTTGGTTTAAGTTAGTGATGTTGGTTATGTGTCGTTTGGTTAATTATTTATAAGGAATTAAAAATATCTCCTCACATTGTATATTTAACAAACAAATCAAAATTTAACTCCATGTAATGTGGTTTTAGTGTCACTTAGGTATTTCCTAGTAATCATTCACGGGTCTTACCAAAATAGACTACAATGAAATAAAATTAATAACTAATTTGGTAAGATTATTATTAACTCTTGGGTATTAATTATATATAGGGTAATAATTTAAACCCAAGTGTTATCCATGTTCTTGATGCTAAATTGATTCCATAAGAGTTGTGATAATTCCCCGCCAACATGTTATTCAAATCAAAAGGGGAAACTAATATATTTCCGTACAAGTTTAACACAAATTATCTATAGGTTTAAATGATTCCACCTAGGTAGAAATTTACCAAATGAGGTTCTAACCATCTAATTGGCCAATCATTATTTTGAATGATCCCTCGCCCCATAATACAATATTAATGAAATTTATCCAATTCAAAAAGGAGAGGGGAAATAAAGAATAAACCCACTTGTAAATTTTAAATGGAAAAGTAAACCTAGGGGACCACTAAACAAGTGGGAGAAGTTAGGTTTAACTTGTACCCTAGGGTCATTGTTAATCTCCACCCATGACCCTAGATCACTTATTAGTAAGCCCTAATTTTTAGCTTATCATTCCCCATCCATTTTCTTATTTGCACTGGTTTTAAATGCATGTTTTCCCAAGAGAGTTCTCATGGATTCATTGGAGATTATTTATCTTAATTCTCACACTTTTATTTATTTTCAACCCTAAACTTGAGTTAGGGAATGTTTATATACATACACCTGTGTGTATATCCATGAATATGGGTATGAATAGATACTCATACACATGTATTTAAATATCTCATTTTATCAAAGTTTCTAAGCCCCTAGTATGGGCAATGGCAGCTAATTATGAGCATGGATAAGGGGATAGGTCTACCTCCACGATCTACACATAGCTCCCATTAGACATAGCCATATCCACGGATATCCATGGGGAAGTATCCAAACCCTAGGGCCATGCCCTAGAATCATATAATGAAAATTAGGGGTCACGAACAAGAAGTAACCCCATGGTTTTGCTTATTTATTTATTTTTTAAAATATTAAAATTATCCTAACATATTTTCATGTGTGTGTGTGAGTGGAGTTAATCTTAGTTAATAAATTTAAAAGCACATATATATGTCATTTGCATTTACGTTTGAAACTTGAATGTCTTGATTATAAATTATAGTAATGTATTGCTTTTATATATATCACTACTAAAAATATACTCATATTTAAATGTAATCACCTTAAGAATATAATAGTTATAATAAATACCATATAAATCTAAATACAATTATATATATGTATTATCATTCATGTGTGTGTGTGCGTGTACAAGTTTATTTAGATTTATACTTGTGTATAAACTTGAAGGATAAACAAATGTTCTTCATTATTAAAAACTATTGCCAACAACCAATAATATGGGGAAATATCAAAAAATATATACCAATACATTCTTACAATATATAAATCCACTTGGCACCATTGATTCTTCAATAAATAAAAAAGTTCAATATACTCATATGCTAAGCAAATTACCTACAAAAGTATAAATCAAAATTTTCTTCTATCCTTTATACCTTAAAACAAATCTCCAAAAACTAGTGTGGTGATTCCAAATAGGATCCCTTGATAAAACAACATAAGAATGAAGATTTATCTTTCCATTTAAACATTTGTAATATCTTTAGAGATTGACAATCAATAAAATAAATAATGAGTTTCTTTCTAACCCATTTAGACATGACCACCAAAAAAACCCATTTATCACTATTCTTGAAATTTAAATCCACCAACAAATGAGATGAATTGTAAATAAAAACAAGTTTAACAATATCTCTTCCACAATAATTTGTAAATATCACAATCCATATTTTAAAAAATATCACAATGAGTTAAAAAGGCTCAACCATACACAATATTTTCCTTTATAAATAAAAGAGCAATATTTCCTTTGTAAATATAATGAAATAAAGTCTTTCTCCTTGCAACATTATACAAATATTCTATTCAACACAAGATTTCAAGAGGATAACAACAAGATATTTATTCCAAATTACAACATAGAAATAACATGGGAAAAAAATATCATACTCACAACTTCTGATTATTGATAATATTCATAAATGAGATAATAATGAAATTTCCCATTCTAGCTTACAACCCAATTTACATTTCTCATTCTCTTTCAATTTAAAATAAATTACAAAAACCTAAAATCTAATTGGATAATCCTCCCACTAAGTGGGAACAATGTGTCTAAATTTCAAATAAATCAACTATTCACCAAAATCAAGGACCTATCTCGAAGAAAGTTCCAAAAATAAAGCTCCAAATCCTCCAAGATCATAAGAATAAATGAATTGGTTGTCAATCCAACCAAATGGCATCATCATATTCCACTTCCAATAAAGAGGACATGCTAGCCTCTCTCCAATCCCATGGGAGAGAGGAAAAACATGCCTCCAAAACACACAATGAGTGATAGGGAAAATAATACACAACAAACATATAATAAAATTAACAAATATAAAGGCCAACACCATGCACAAGAAGCTCCATAATTCTAAAAGAGGGGAAGAGTGGTAGAAAACCCATTTTATCCAAATTTACCATGTAACCAAATGAGTTTAAATTTTTTTACAAGCATCCACAAGCCACAAAAATCTATTTATCCCTCCCAAAGGCCTTATCTCTCATTTATTCCTCCTTTCAAAGGTTTTTCAAACCTTGGAGGTTTCCTTCGCAAGGATGGGAGATGGTTTCCAGACCATATGGAAAACTAACTCCCACTTCAACCATATGAAGGGAGTTTAGTAATAAACCCAAAAAGGCTTATAAATCAATCCTTGTAGGAGCAATAAATATTCTTCCCTCTTATTCAACACTCCAAAATCCACTGCCTAAGGTGGGTGTATGGAGAAAAAAAGAAATTGAAAAAAACTAAGAACAATTTCTACATATCCTTTTAGCAACCACAAACAAGCAAGTAAACAAACAAGATTTCGATTCTAAATAAAAAATAAGATAGAAGGTGTGATGGATACCTTAAAAGCAAGAAGCATCCAACACCAACTTATAAGTCCAGCTTCAAAATATCTCTTTCTTCAAGGCTCCCAAAAACACCAAGAAAAAATGAACCAAGAATCCCAAACACTCTCCAAAATCGAGGGTTAAAGAAGAGAAAATTCACAAAAAAAACCACCAATGGGATGGTGAAATGTGTCACCCATCCCCTCCTAAGTATAAGTCACCCAAAAGTACCTTTCAAGAACAAGACAAGGATAATAAATGAGGATGATTTTTTAAAAGCAACAAATCAAAACAATCATGCATCCCCAAATCCCAAGCATCACCCAAGGTTAGAAACATAAATGTTGACAGGGAAAAGAGAGGGGTGAAAAGGGAGGGGAAAATATTTTTAATCATTAGGAAGAGCGCCGCTAACCATAGGTATGGTTATCAGGGGCTCATTTAAGGAAAAAGTGACCATCACCTTTCCAAATATAACCCTAAATTTCCACTTTTGGCCTAAAATTCGAGATTTGGGAAAAGTGGCTCATTAAGAGGTGGTGGTGGGCCCACCTAGTCCATGATTAGGCATACCAAAGCCCTCTTGATCAATTAAATACTAAATTAAACATTATTGAATCAAGTAGAAACAAATAAACCCATAAAATTTACTTAAACAACAAATTAAGGATAGATAAATTAATTTAATTTAAAAGGAGATAAGTGATCCCAAAAGAGACCAATAAATAACTTCATACATATGCCAAGATGATGGATTCGATAATTACATCCTTATTCAACAAAACAATAAAGAAGGCCAAGCAAACAAGGGGAATATATTTGACCCAAACAACCTATTGTGTAACTTGGAGGTGTAACCCATTAGTACCACATTATCCTATGGAAAAAATTGTAGCCTACACACTCAATTCACACATCATATCTACTCAATACTAAATACCACATAAATGATACTACACGTGTCAAAATGATCCAATCAAGCATATGCTAATCCATCCAAATTAACTAGTTATGTCACATCCATCCGTCAATAAAATATATAACCATCACAATTATCCATTATATATCCAAAGTATAAACCATGTAAATATCAAATAAAAAATATAAATAACATGATATCTAAACTAAGCAATAATGTTAAAAGTAGTGAATTGACATTATATGCCTCATACATCATCCTGCCAAGAACAAGTTAGCAACTAAGCGCTAATATGATGAAAAAATAATAATAATAATGTCCAAAATAAAAAGTGTAATAGTATTGTGTCCAATTTCTCCATACACATGATATAATGAGTCAACATGAATATACAGAAGTAAAATGGTGGGAACTACATCCCCCGCTCCTAGAAATAGACTTCCTTGTGGAATTCACTGAAAGAGGTAAGGATATAGAGCCTTGAATGGTGTCGCATCCTCCCAAGTAGCAGTTATCTCATCATATTTGTCCACTAAACCATAACCTGGTCTAAGTATTTCCCCCAAAGGGACAACCTTTAGTGTTCCATAACATGCACATGATCCAGTTTCCACAACCCTTCGTCCTCAACCTGTAAGGGTAACCAATCTAAAACATAGAACTATCTGGAACATAATTTTACAAAAGTGAAACATCGAAGAAATCATGGGCATGGGATAGGCATGGTTGAAATGCTAGGTGGTAAGTAATGGGCCCAATAACCTCAAAAATATCAAATGGACCCAAGAATTAAGGGGAAATATTAGATCCATTCTTAAATGGATTGTTATCGTGTATGGATGCACTCTCAAAAATACCTTTTCACCTACTGAAAAGTGACGATCAACTCTCTTCATGTTTGCATACACCTTCTTGAGTTCTCGTTCATGCTCAAGACATTGTATAATGGTAAAAAACTACTGCTCCATGTCCTAAGGAAACTTGGACCAAGAACTACATTTTCATGTAACTTATCCTAACTCAAAATTTTCCTGGACAACCTCCCATATAAATCTTGATAAGGTGGAATGTCTATTGATATGTAGTAATTGTTATTATGAGAAAAATCGACAATATATAGGTAGTCTTTCCATTTTATCTGTTATTCCATGATATACATCCTCAACATATACTCAAGAACTTGATTCACCCTCTCTATCTGTCCATCTATCTTGGGGTGATAGGAAGATATGAAAATAATTTAATTACCCAATGTTGACTGAAAATATGTTCACAACTATAATGTATAAATGGAATTCTGATCACAAATAATCATCTTCAGAATCCCATGTAGTCTCACAAAATCATCTAGGAAAACTTAGGCTATGGAAATTACATCATATGTGATCTTGATAAGTGAGAAGTAGGTAACTGTAGTCAACTTTTCCACTGTCACCATGATGGCATCACGATGATATGACGAAGTAGGAATACCAACAAAAAATCCATGGATATCACGTCCCACTTCTACTCTAGAATGCCATGTAGATAAATAATACATGTAGGGTGAAAGTGTTCATATTTCACCATTTATCACTTAAGATAATGGGCTATGAAATATACAATGCCACGACGTGACCCTAGCCAATATTACAACTATATAAAATTGGCATGCGTATTCTTCACCCATGGATGAGATACAAATGGGGCTCGATCATCCTTATAAATTCCAAATCTATGTAAATACCTTTCCATAGGCACATAAATGTGCCTTTGAAATAATAGAAGACCATTTTCCTCTAAGGTGAAACCAATGTATTTTCCCTCCAAGGGCCTTCGTGAGTCAACCTCTTGCTTAACACCTTCATAAATTTTTTCATTAGAAATATGTTGAAGGATCCTATCCCAAAGGTCTGAACGAAGATTCAAGGTAGCTAACTCATGTCGTCACATAATCAAATCATCAATGAATACATTCTCCTTTTCCTTGTTATACTAAATATCCATGTCATACTAATAAAAGGACTCCATAAAATTCCATAGACAAACGTTTAGATTAGGTTATAAGAATATGTGTTGCAAAATCAGGTGGTTGGTCCTTAAAACAAACGACCAATCGAAAAGAAAATGTCTCTAACGGATTAAGGCATGTAATATTTCCGTAAGCTCAAGATAAAGGGTAGGACATTTAAGCTCATAATACTTTATATTTTATGAATCAAAGGCAATAACACACTACTCTTTCATGAGAACTTCTCTAAGTCCCTCCAAAGAAACATCTATACAAACCGAAAAATATCTCAAGGGTTTCGGAACTACAAGAATAGGTGCATAAGTCAAATGATCCTTGACCACATGAAATACCTTCTCACACTTCTATAACCAAATGGACTTATTTCCTTTTACCAAAGGAAATTGATTAGATGTGAAATCTTAAATAAGTACTTAACAAACTTGTGATAATACCTTACCAAACCCATTAAACTTCTAACCTTTGTAACTATGGTGTGTTGGCATGTGAATGGTGAGTTATCATTGATGTAAAAGGCGTATTAATGACAAAGAAGGATAAAGGAGATCTATAAGATGAGTGTGATCAGGCAGATGGAAAAGCATAGTAGAGGCATGAGAAACATTTTTAAAGGTCTATGTGATGAATAACATGACATTTATGTTAACTTATAGAGCAAACTATCTCACTTAGGCCTATTTCTTAGACCTAGTGTAGGCTTAGCATGGAGAATGATGCAAAGAATGCTAATACATATGAAGAAAATCATGTATAGAATAATGTGACATTGTATAGGACATGTGGAAGGTGTTTCAAGCCATAACTAAGCTATTGGAATCATGTTTAGGGTCATTCTTATGAATATCCTTGAGAACAAGAAAGAAAACATATATAAATGAGATTGGTCAAGAAGGTACATGTGAATTTATGATAAAAAAATCCTTGACACATGTGAAGGGACCTATCATAGTGTTGTGGTTCAAATTTTAGGGAACAATGAAGGGTATTTTTGAAGTTATGAGGTTTTTAGTGAAATCTAGCCCTTAAAATGCTCTGTCCCACCTTGAAGGTCAACGTTGAGGACTTCAATGGTACGTAAAAATTATGAATGGGGTCCAAGTCTCTTCACCATAGTTAAATAATTTAATTTATACTATTTTATAGCTGGAATGAATTAGAATGGTGGTTTGAGCTTTATGATCAAATCTTAACAAGTAAAACTACTCCAAACCCTCTCTAAACCCTCATACTGAAAGCGATAGGAAGAAATTTGAAGTTATTTATGCATCCAAATCATACATGATAGTTACAAAATGTGAAGATTTTAGGCATGTACATAAAACCTTCTAGTACATTTTGGCATTGGTGGCATGATCTAGATTAGTTGTTCAGGTATATTTTTATCCCTTTTTTGAAGGAATTTGGTTGTACAATTAGGAATGAAAAAATTGCAAAGACTAATCTTGATGTGGAATCATGTATGGGATGTGTCCTTGGCATCCATAAGAAGATCCTAGTGTATTTAGTACAAAATTTGGGTGAACCATGTCAATCTAGCTAGCCTACCACATAGAGCTAAGCAAGCCTAAATCAGTCTTTTGAGTATGAGAGAACCTTGATGAAATAACATATTCTTAAGTGATAAATGAGAATATACAAGTAGTTTAATTCCAATATAGCCTATTCAAGCCCATTATTTTGAGAGATGAAATTCATTTATGTTCTAGTACTAAGGATCCAAAACTGGCCTTTTGGGACAATCAAGAAGGCTTCTTGAATAACCTTAAAGACTTGTTTTTATTCATACCTACTTTGTAAAGTTTTATTTTCCATGGAGTAAAGGTTCCTTTTGAAGTATACATGCAATGGTGTTCCATAGATGTCTTTGAAATGCAAGGCTACCCGGTCTGTATACTTTTAAATTAAGTTTGATGTTAGTGTGATGAGTTGAATGAGGATGAGTGCCTTTAAGAAAAGTTCTTGAGAATACATGATTAGGTGAAGTGAATAGAAAACTTGCCACTTTTTGAAGGCTATTTTTGTGCTTACAAACACATCAATACCTCACTTAAATCACTGCCTCATTGCATGAATGGAGATTATTGAAGTTATTCATTTATATTGAAGATGGATCTCAAGTAGTACATGAATTTATCTAAGGTTTAGAAGGGTTTGAACATTCATATATCAATGGTCAATGGATATACTTCATGACAATTTCTTTAGAGTTTTAAAAACCACATGCCCTACTAAGATGAGGAGATTTAATGAAGTGGCATTGTCTTTTTTTATGGTCTCCAAGTCCATATTGTTGCAATAGTAATTTTGAAGAGTATTCTAGCTTGTTTTTTATTGCATTACCTAATATTAGTGGTGGGTCTATACACCATTGTTCAAGACTATTTCTTTGAAGTATTTACGCCTAGTGCTCTCATGAAGTTTAAAGGAAAAATGGTGAGGAATAAAATATGTAAAGAGGTTGTCGAGCATATTATATGTTCTTGTAATGTATGTAAATGATGTTAACACTTGACAAAAGGTTCATGTGAAGAAGAAGACAAAATATTTTTTTAGAGCTAGTGAAAACTGTTACAAATGCATGTGTAAATTATGAAAGAGATTTGATGAGAAGTGTCATATGCGGAAGATGAGTTAAAAATGTGTTGATTGAGCTTCCTATGCACTAGATTTATCATTATAGGTTAGAAGAATTTAGTCCATGTAACTGACACAAGTGATTATGTCATTCTTATATTGAAATTGAATTAGGTGATGTAAATATCACTCCATGTGCTTGAGATGTTGAGACAAAATAAGAAGTGGAAAGGTAAGGGAGATGAGGATACATGAAATAGTGTTATTAAGAAATTATAAATCATCTTATTGTGATTGAAAAATGTGCCTTTAGGATTGTATGTACAGAAGTATGTATGTGTGAGAAAATAAGTACATGAATATGATGAGATGTGAGAGCTAGTTGAATGAAGGGGCATGAAGTATGAGAAGGATAACTTGATGATTATTTTTTTAAGAATCTTAATGACATGAAAGACAAAATAATATCACGGAGTATGCTTTCATGAATAAGGTTGTGGCGGCATTCTGAATACATTTATGAGGATGTGCTTGATAGTGTGATTCAAGGTGTGGAGCATGACAAGAGGTTGTGTGTGGAATAAGCCTTGTGTGATAATGCTTTATGGTTTATTAGGTGATGAGAAGAGAGGTGAATTAGGAGGGTGAAAAGATATGATATAAGTGCTGATTTAGAGGTCACAATGTGTTGTGTAAGACAACCAATTAAGAGTGATAAGAAAATCTTGTAGAAAACTAGTATTGCCTTAGTGAACATGGAGTTGAAGCTTTCTTGTAAGTTATCGCTTACATAAGATCAAGTAGGATCTTGATTGAAGTTTTGGGAGTTGTAGCTTCCAAAAAAGTAGTGACTTAGAGAAGTTCAAGTGGGTTCTTGACTAAATTTGAAGTTGTAGCTTCAAGTTGAGTGGATAATCAACAAATGAAATCCTTGTAAAATTTATAGGAATTTTTTTTCCAAGTTAGTGTATTTAATTTAGTGGGTTTTCTCCCTTAAAGGGTTTCCCACATTAAACTTGGTGGTCATATTCATTTTCTTACTTATTTGTTATGTTTGAATTTCATTATTTTATCATGGTCATTGATGATCTATATTGAACAACTTACTAAGTTTTTGAAAAGTTTTCAAAGTTTTAATAAGCACTTATCCACCCCCCTCTCAGTGCCTAGATTTTCCAACAATCGGTATCAGAGAAATGTCCTATTGGAACAAGTTTACTAGATTTGAGGAGATAATTTAAGCATAAGTATGGGTACACTAGTTGAAGCATATCTAAATAGGAAGTATGAGATTGCTCATGCCATTTTGATGGATTGAAGAAAAAAATAAATCATATGGAATTGATCATGGCCAAGCCCTTGAAGAGATGGAATCTATAGTTGAAAGTGTGTCAAAATATCTAAAGGAAAAATAAGATTCTTACCTTATATATAAATAAGATTTGAGAAACTTGAAGGTTGAATTAGAAGAAGCGAAAGACATGTTGAAGATATATGGAAAGAGTGAAAATAGCTATGAAATTCTTAATTGAATTTTGGAGAGCCAAAGAGTAGCAGGTGATATGACTGGACTAGGATTCAAAGAAGAGATTATGGAGAAGTGTTAAGATGACAAGGAAGGTCCAAGTAGACAAGAAACCATGAAGGAGACCGATGGGATGAGATCAAGAAGGTATAAATCATTTAGACAACCAAATGCATCCAAGTATGACATAACCTTTAATGGTTATTGCTTTTCTTGTCATAGTTTTGGACATAGAGCTAAGTAATGTAGAAATCATGTCATGGATGAAAATACATGGAGAGATATTAGATATGAGTACTCAAGGAACATCACCTATTTCAACTATCAAGAAAAGGGACACACTGCCAAGTATTGATTAGATGAACCATCTAGTCAGTTTTGGAGAAATGAAGGTCCTAGATGCAAGAATTATGTTGTGTGTTACAATTTTCATGGAAAAGGACATTTTTCAAAACATTTTTATGAAACTCCTAGATACAAGCAGCTTCATGCATTCAAAAGGAAAGGAGAAAATTTATTGAAACTGAAGACTAATCCTAAAAATGAGTCCAAGTCAACCATGTTTGAGAGATCCACTGAAAAGAAGAATATGAAGTATATATACAAGGTTAAGGAAGTAAAATCTATATTTGAGGAAGAAAATAATGACAAGAAAATAGTATGGGCATATGATGAAGGGATAAGGAAATCAATGACAATCATAGGAGAGGTAAGTTCAAGCAAGGCATCAAAAGGTGATGATCAAGCTAAGAAGAAAGTAGACAAGCCTGATGAAATCTAAGAAGAAATCTTACCCATAGTTGTGATAGAACAAGTGTATGAGATGAATCATGTATGTTTTTCATTCATAAAATCATAAGAAGAATATATAGATGATGAAATTATCACACCTATAAGTGCATCTAAGAAGATTAACAAGGTCTCAAGGATAAAAAGAGAAATAATAAATTCATCATGTTTCTTTGATTACTATCTACTATTCTAAGGTGATTCAACAAGCATGGTGTGCCTTTTCTAGGATTCTAGAAGGAATTTTTCATTGAAAAGAAGTTTGGTATGTCTTTGAAAGCATACTTCCATGAGTAGGTACTAAGTAAGGTCTTCAAAATGATACAAATATATGAAATATCAAAAGGTAGGTGTATATGTCACTTCATAAGGTATGTTTGTGTGAATAACATGTATATAAGTTTTTTAAAATCTTCAAATAGTTATAAGGGTTTCAGATCATGTCTTGACATAGTTTTTCAAGAAATGTCCTCAAAATGTCCATCTAGCCTCAGTCAAGAGTATTATAGTAACATGTTGTGATAAGTCAACTTAGTTATCAAAGCAATAAATCATGAATGAATGATAATCAGGGTAATCAAGGTATGTCGGGATATGTAAAAAATGTAATTGAGTATTAACTGAGTACTTAGCCCTGATAATTAAATGTTTAAGTTTGAGGTAGTCCCCAAGGAAAAGTTCCATGGTTAAATTAACAATCAAGAAGAACTTTTCTAGCTTGTAGGATCATCAGATGAAGAAAAATTTTCATATTCCCTGAGTATGTTATATAATCCATGAAATTATAAAGGTACAATTGTGTTATTCATTGTATTGAATCATTCCATGAAGAATCCAGTTGTTCTCCCTGTTTGAATATAAAGAAAACTTTGCAATAAAGGTATATTGTGACAATTCAAGATGGTCTCAATGCTAAAGGTCTATTAGAAAGTCTCACAGATGGTTACTGTCTTGTGAAAGTTGAATTCATGATTTGAAAAAGCCTTGGTTGATCATTGATTAAGTATGATATCTTCAAAAAAATTCTAAGTTATAAGTTTTTAAGATGTTAGCTAGACGTGAAGACAAAAATAAGGCTTATTAGTGAGTAAAACCATGTTGTAAGAAGACATATGAGGTCATAAAAGATCAAATGATGATCAAAAGGTGTTAAAGACCTATAACCTATGTAATAACTTGGTTAAATGTTGATAGTAATAAAATGGTATATTCGTGAAGGGAAAAGGTCAGTCTGTGTGTTGACTCAATTACTCCATTAGAGATAGAATTTATAAATGCATTTGAGGTATGCTCTAATTCTGGGTATAAAGTAAAGCATGAAATAATGTTATATCAAGTTGATTTAAGTCAGTATTAGGGTCAAGAAACTTTATCCACATGAAACTCAAAAGACTATGTTTAGAACTCCTACTTCAAGACCTTGAGTACAATTTATCAAGTTGAAAGTGATTGTCAACACCATAAAATTACCACAGTCAAAATAGGTGTTGAATTCATCCCCCATGTTTACAAGAAAGTATAAAATTATTACGAGGTATATGAGTGTCAAGCCCATCAACTTATCATAGTCAGATAGTCATGTGTGTAGGTAAGAAGCTTGAAAAAAAATTCATAATCTTGAAAAGAGGGTTTGTTTACGTGAAACCCTAGGTGTTCATGTTTATCTCTAAAGGAAGATAGTATTATCATGATACAAGGGTATTGATATCATGGAATACATAAGAAGAAGGGTAAGGATAAGTTATTACTGAGATTGAATATCATAGATGCAATGTGGAGAAGTATAAAATGTTATTTGAACTATGAAGAACAAAGAAGAGTTTCCCCTGTCATATTGGATTTATATTGAAAATTTGTAAGACCATTGAGGCACTGTACAACCCATTAATGTTGATATATGTATGAATACATAAGATGAAGAAGGATCTTAGGTATTTTTAAGAAGTGAAGTATTGCAAAGAAAAGTGAATACCATAATTATACACAGAGACATCATGGTTAAAATTGTATGAGGGTGTTAAAAATTTGACAAAGCATGTCACCGAGTCACGAGAAAGTATACATAAAAGGAATGTAATGATTCATGGTTAGTTATTAAGGTTAAAAATGATTTTAAATACTCTTTAGTCCTAAAAGATGAGACTAATAGGTTAAATTACTGATTGAAGTAGAGACTACAGGGTATTGTTAAATGTTGGAACTCTAAAATAGTAAGCTACAAGACTGGGTGTTTGCATACTATGGTATATGGAATGTCAAGAGAATGGGATAAGCCTTAAAAAGGTCAAAATAATGAGTCAAGATCCTATGAATAACTGCAAGTTGATTTAAATACCTACAACATTAAGCCATGACTTCTTATTCACTCTTGATATTGTAACAGAGATGTAGAGTAATGTAAGTATAGCTACAGTCTTAGAATAATAAGCTATAGTAATTTAATATCATGCATAAGAGATACAAGGGGCTAGTATGGCCAATATCTCTAGGGTTGATGCATGAAAATGTGTAGGGTATTCATGGATTTTTTTGTTATATTATGATAACTATCAAAGCACTAAAATGGACACCTACAGGTTAGAGACGAAGTTTTGGAGAAGGGGAGTTATTTCTAACCCTCAAGCAATGTATCTAGGTGTTAAGAAGACTAAAACGACATATGGTAAACTTAAAAGACAAAAATCTTGATGATCCCAAGGGGGATTAAGTTCCATGATCAAGTAATTAAGTGTAGCACACCAAGAATACCTTAAACACTGCAAATAAAATCTATAGGAGAGGTAAAATTGTTGATCTAAACATAGGACATGAGATCAAGTCTTGTGGACTATATTGGGTATGATGAGTCAGGTATAGTTGTTTCAAGCCCATGGGGAGGTAGAAATTATAGTTTCATGAGTTAAATTATCTTCTATAATAGGAAAAAGTTGTACTAAAATGAACTAATAAGTTAATTTAGGGACTAAGGCCTAACTGTTGCTTACAACCAATATATAGCAAAGTTAAAAAAGTTTTTGAGTATGATGAGCTGAGATAGATATACTTGTGAGCTAGGAGGTTTTTACCACTCAAGGATTAGGTTTTTGGCATGTATATGTACCATGAAGTCATCTTCTTAGGGGGGTCAGTAGTGAATTCAATGCACAATGAAGACAAAAAAGTTTAAGGAAGAAGAGATAAGAAGGAAAGCTTGAATTTTGAGTTTAGTTGATGTTTGTAACCAAGATGAAGTTAAAACAAGATGATGAAGGAGGAGAATATGAAATAAAGGCATGTAGTTTGTAATTAATAAAAAAGGGGGAGAAGAACCTGAAGGTTTTCCATCAATGAAAAAGGGGGAGTTTGTTGGCATATGAATGGTGAGTTGTCATTGATGCAAAAGGAACATTAACGAAAAAGAAGGATGAAGGAGAGATAGATGATGAGTGTGATCATGTAGATGGAAAAGCATGGTATAGGCATGAGAAACATGTTTTAAGGTATACATGATGAAGAATAGGACATGTATGATGAATTATGGTGTAAACAAGATCACTTAGTCTTATTTCTAAGACCTAGTGTAAGCTTATCTTGGAGAATGATGAAAAGAAGGATAAGATAGATGAATCAAAGCATGTAAAGAAGGATGTGACATTGAAAAGGATTTTTGGAAGGTTTTTCAAGCCATAACTTAGCCATTAGAAGCATGTTTAGGGTCATTCTTATGATTGTCCTTGAGAACAAGAAAGAAATCAGGTGCAAATGAGATTGGTCAAGAAGGTACATGTGCATTATGAGAAACCAAGCCTTGGGGAATGTTAAGGGATCTATCATAGTGATGTGGTCAAAATTTTAGGGGAAAATGAAGAAGATATTTGAACTAATGAGGTTTTTAGTGAAATCTATCCCTTAGAATGCTCTATCCCAACTCGAATGTCAAATTTTAGGACTTCAATGGTATCTAAAACTTATACATGGGATCTAAGTCTCTTCACCATAGTTAAATAATTTAATTAAGACTATTTTAGAGGTGAAATTAATTAGAATGGTGGTGTGAGCTTTATGAATGAATCTTAACAAGAAAAACTACTCCAAACCCTCCCTAAACCCTCATATTATAGCGATGGAAGAAAAAACAATTATTTTTCATCAAATAATATAAGAAAGTGAATGTGAATACCTAGGCATGTAAATAAATTGTTCTAGTACATTTTAGCATTAGTGACATGATCTAGATCAGATGTTAAGGTATTTGACCCCTATTTTGAAGGAATTTGGTGGTACAGTCAGGAATGGCAGAGTTGTAGAGATTAATATTAATATGGAAGCATGTATGGGAGGTTTCCTTGGCATCTATAAGAAGATCTAGGTGTGTTTAGTACAAAATATGGGTGAATCATGTCAATCTAGCTAGCCTACCGCTAAGAGCTAAACAAGCCTAAATCAATCTTTTAATTATGAGAGAACCTTGATGAAATGTAATATTATTAAGTGATAAATGAGAATATACATATGGTTTAAGTCCAATATAGTCTATTAAATCCCATGATTTGGAGATATGAAATGTCTTGATGTTCTAGTACTAATGATCCAAAAGTGGCCTTTTAGGATAGTCAAGAAGGCTTGTTGAATAGCCTTGAAGACTTGTTATTCTTCATACATTGAAAAGTTTTCTTTTCCACGGAGTAAGGGTTCCTCTTGAAGTGTATATGCAAGGATGTTACATGGAAGTGAGTTGGAGTTTTTTGAATGCAAGAAAAGGTAAGACTTGTCTTTGGGTGTTTTAAAACTAGTTCTAGATGTATGTGAAATGCAAGGATACATGGTTTGTATACTTTGAAATGAAGTTATATGTTAGTGTGATGAGTTTAATGAGGATGGGTACCTTCAATAAAAGTGCTTGAAAATTCATGATTAGATGAAGTGAAGAGAAAACTTGTCACTTTTTGAAGACAGTTTTTGTGCTTACAAACACATCAAAACCTCACAAAAAATAGTGCCTCATTGCATGAAAGGAGATGATTGAAGTTATTTATTTCTCTTAAAAATTAACCTTAGGTAGTACATGAATTTATCCAAGGTTTAGAACAGTTTGAACATGCATATATCAATGGTAAATGAAGATGCTTCATGACAGTTACTTTAGAGTTCTCAAGATCATGTGCATTGCTTAGATGAGGAGATTGAATGAAGTATTTTTTTATGGTCTCCCAGTCCATTATTTTTCAGTAGTCCTCTTAAAGAGTCTTTTATCTTGGTTTTGATTACATGACCTGATATTAGTGGTGGTTTCATACACCATTGTTCTTTGAAGTATTTGCAATTGTTGCTCTCATGAGTGCTCTAATGAATTTTGAAGGAAAAATGGTGAGGAATGAAGGATGTAAAGAGGTTATAGAGAATATTAGAGGTTCTTGTAATGTACTTGCATGATGTTGCCACTTGGGAAAAGGATCATGTGAAGAATAAGACAAGGCATCTTCGTTTGGAGCTAGTGAAAATTGTTACAAATGCATGTGTCAGTTTTAAAAGAGATTTGATTAGAAGTGTCATAGGTGGAAGAGGATATAAAAATGTGTTGATTTATCTTCTTATGCATGAGATTTCTCATGATAGTTCAGAAGAATTCAGTCCATGTAACTAACACAAGTGTTGATGTCATTCTCATATTGAAAATGAATCAGGTGATGTAAATCTCACTCCATATGCATATGTTGTTAAGAAAAAAGAAGTGGAAATGTAAGGTATTTGAGGATACTTGACATAATATCATGAAGTAATTATAAATCATCCTATTGTGCTTGAAAAACATGCCTATTGGATTGTATGTACAAAAGTGTGTATGTATGAGCAAACAAGTGCATGAATATGATGAGATTTGAGAGCTAGGTGAATGAAGGGGAATGAAGTATGAGAAAGAGAACTTGATTATTTTTTAAATAATCCTTATGACATGAAGAAAAAATAATATCAAGGAGTATTCCTTCATGCATAAGGTTGTGGAAACAATTTGAATACATGTATGAGGACGTGATTCATAGTGTGATTCTAGGTGTGGAGCATGACAAGAGGGTGTGTGTGGAAGAAGCCTTGCATGACAGTGATTTTCATATGATTAGGTGATGAGAAAAAAGGTGAAATAAGAGGGTGAAAAGAGAAGATATAAGTTCTGATTTAGAGGTCATGACTTGTTGTGTAAGACAACCAATTAAGAGTGATCAAAACATCTTGTAGAAGATTGAGTAATGACTTAGAAGATAAGATGTTGGAGCTTCTTTGTAAGTTTAAGATTATAGAATATCAATTAGGAGCTTGATTGAAGTTTTGGGAGTTGTAGATTCTAAAAAAGTAGTGGCTTGCAAAAGGTCAAGTGGGTGCTTGACTAAATTTTGAGTTATAACTTCAAGTTGAGTGGATACTCAACAAATGAAATCCTTGTAACATTTATAGGACAATTTTATCCAAGCTAATGCATTGATTTCAGTGGGTTTTCTTCCTTGAATGGTTTCCCACATTAAACCTAGTGTTCATATGTGTTTTCCTACTTCATGTTCATGTTTGAATGTCATTAGTCTATCACGGTAATTGATGATCTAGATTTAATAGCTTACTAATTTTGTGAAAAGTTTTCAAAGTTTTAATAAGTACCGATTTACCCCTTCTCTAAGTGCCTATATTTTACAACATGTTGGGGGTTGGCCAATTGAGGATAGTGCTCATCTTTGAGGTATTTATTGAGATACCTCCACCAGAAATGATATGGCCCAAATATTGAATTTCTGACTGAAATAAGGAGCGCTTCTCTAAATTCCCATATAGCTCGTGTTCCCTCAAAACATATTACACCTATCTCAATTGATCCTCCAATAAGTGTGAATAAATCAATACGTCATCGATAAAAACTAAGAAAAACCAATCCATAAATGTTCTAAAAGCACAATTCATGAGACTCATGAATAATTTCGGTGCATTGGTCAAACTAAATGGAACCATTGTGAACTCGTAGTTCCCTCAACGAGTTTGAAAATATATTTTATGCACATCTACCTCTACAATCCATAGTTGATGGTACCCTAACTTAAGATCAATCTTGGATAAAAGTTTGGATCCTTGCATCTGATCAAATAAATCATCAATCATGGGAAGATAATATCAGTTGTTCACTGTCACATTATTCAATTACCTAAAATAAATGTGTAAGTGAAGGGACCCATCCATATTCTTTACAAAAATCATAGGTGTGCCCTAAGGGGACACACTAGGTGGAACGCGACCCTTCTCCAATAAATCGTATAACTGAATTTGGAGATCATGAAGCTTAGGATTCTTCATCCTATAAGGTGATTGTAAAACTAGAGCAACACTTGATACCAATTCAATTGTGAAATCCACATCTCTATGTGGTGGAAAATTGGGAAGCTTAGTAATAAACACATATGTGTACTCTCTCAAAATAGGATGATCATCTAGTGGTGAACTAACTGAAACCTCCTTTGACCTATCACTGATCATGATAACATACATATGAAAACCCTTATGCATGATCCATTTGAGTTGCATGACATAAATCATAGACAATGATATGGGTTTTTGAACCTCATATATCACTTCGAAACTATCAAATTCATCCTAGAACTAAATGAACTTTTTTTGACAATCTACTTTGGCCCAATAAAAATCAATCCAATCCATACCTAAAACTACCTCGTAAGATCCTAAAGGTAAGATGTGGAGGTATAAAGTAGTGGAAATCACACCAAGAGCTAATATACAACTCTCCACATAGGTTTCAATGATAATTTTGGCCCCAATATCCAACTCTACCTACCATCTATCAAACTACCTAAATGCCACCAACCCACATTGGTCCACTATAGAAGGTAATATAAATGATTTGGAAGTACCGGCATCAAATAATACAAAAATAAATGTACCCTTAATAATGCTTGTGGTCTAAATAACTATGTCATGGTGCTCCTCCTAATGGTTCTCTACCATGAAACAAACATGATGAGCACATCCTACATATCCTATTATCTTCTTTGAAATGAGTGATTTTTTCCTTTCAGTAAAAGGTCTCTGAGGACATAAGTGGGTGTAAAGATTGAAATATTTATAAATAAAGCAATATGGTGTATCTCTCTATGTGTGTGTGTGTGGCCCACCTGACTGTGTTGAATTGACCATATGGAACCAAATTTGGAAGACTACTAAGTACAAGTTCAGTGTGCCTCTAATGACCCTACCTTCTATCTATTCCAAAAACATGGCCTCCTTTTCCTTTTCGTCTTTGCACATCCTAAGTGGGTCGAGATCTCTACTACTAGTGTGTCTGATATTGTGTGTCCTATTATGGATGTGATGGGGATATCAGGGCTGAGTGTGTGGGCCTAAATAATCTTATCGAGATGGTTTCGTTTCTTGTGATCTCAAATATTGAAGAGTGTCAATCTACTACTATAACTTTTTCTTGTTCCTATCATATAACTCATGGGCTTTTCCCTATTCTCCTAATCTAAATAGGCCTTCTAAACCACCTTCTACAAGGTTAGAGGAGATAAAATCCTAACTTCTTTGACTAAATTTGCATTCAATCCCCTAATGAATTAGTTAACCTACAACTTCTCATCCTATAAATAGGATACATATTCTAGCAATTCTAGAAAGTGGCTCTCATACTTTTCCATGGAGCCCGTACCCTGACGAAGGTAATGAAACTCAAATATCCTCTATTGTATCAAGTGTTATGACATGTATCAGGTTTGAAAATTCTCCTCAAATAACTCTTAGGTAACTATCTACAATTTCAAATGGAGCTTCCACTCATCATTTCTCCACCAAACACCTACTACATCATAGAGAATGTAAAAATCCAATCAATCCTTGATGTTGCTCTTATATGGGTGTAACCCAAAGCAAGTATCAAGAATAAGGATCCATGAATCATCTCCAAATCCATCTATCATTCCCCAAAGGTAGGTGATTGGAAATGAAGTAGGCCCCTGATAATAATACATGTCCCCTTTCCCTATGGATAAGCCTCTAAAACTATCTCTCCATGTCATGAGGGTGGCCTATTTAGTGGTGCTATCCTTACAATACTATGTAAACATATATGATACTCCAAAGTGATCCTTTTTATCTACATATATGGGTTATGATATCTCTCATTATGCGTCATGTTGATGTGGTGCAAAATGATAACCCTCCTCTAAAAGAGCATCCTCCTTGGGATAAACAACCTCATCTACTAGCTCTTTCTTCAC
Organism: Taxus chinensis; assembly: GCA_019776745.2. Classification (NCBI taxonomy): domain Eukaryota; kingdom Viridiplantae; phylum Streptophyta; class Pinopsida; order Cupressales; family Taxaceae; genus Taxus; species Taxus chinensis. Next base: position 525,607,659 of record CM034152.1, read on the forward strand.
TTAAAGGTGATCCTGTAGGAATCCCATCATCTACTGTAATTCCTCTAGTATCTATGGCCCAAGATCCACTTCATGTGGATCTAGAGTATGTTAGCCATGACCTCATGTTCTAATAGATTGAAGTTGAGCTTCACGCCTTGACATCCTACATGTGTAGAAAGGTAACATATTAGGATTAACATAAACATTTGGTTAAGAATGAATTTACTTAATCCAAATTAATAATTAAGTTTCAAAATAATTCCTAGAGGTCTTGGTGTTGAACATGATATCTAGTACTAGTTGTTATGCCCATAATTTTACGACCCGTATAATCCATCTAATAATCCTATTGACCCATATAATTTGGAAAAAAATTTGTTTAAGTTAGCGACGTTGGTTAAATTTCATTTGGTTTTGTTATTTATAAGGAATTAAAACTCTCTCCTAAAATTGCATATTTAACCAGGGAATCAAAATTTAAATCCATGCATACTGATATAAACAAACATAGGATTAATATGGTGTTTAGAGAGCTGAGAGAAGTCAAGGAAAGAGTGGATAAAATATAAACTTTTTTGGTTAATGAAAAGCATGAAATTGTTAGTAAGAAGTGTGAAAACATGGAAAAAAAAATTCTTGGAATAAAGGAGGCAATGTTGAAAATTAAAAGTCTCCAAATCCTCAACATGAAAACCACTCTTGCGCACTTAAAAATGATGGATGAGTTAGTTAATACGATGCAAAGAGAAAAACAAATGCAAAAGGATGGTATTATCCCCAAGAAAGAGACTATTTAACCAAATTATGAGAGGTGGAGAGTGACCATAGTTGATTTCACTAAAGAATAGACCAAAAGCATGCACACCATTGATGAAATTGTAAAGGATTAAAGGTGTTTTGATGAGGTGCATGTTGGTTGTTATGTTTTGGGTTGTTTTTGTTCCTAAGTTGTTTTTTTGTGCTCTTTTATTATATGGATGTTAGTTTGACTATTATGTTGTTAATTATGTACTTGTTGTTACTTTGAGGGCTTTAATGGGTATACCCTTGGCTTGGGCTTTATGATATTTTGAATTGATGCTTTTTATGGGGTAGGGTCCCCTTAACCCTTCTTTACTGCTGATAAAACAAATTTAAATACATGTAATGTTGTTTTAGTGTTGCTCAGTTATCACCTAGTAATAATTTACCGGTCTTACCAAAGTTGACCACAATGAAATAAAAGCAATGACTAATCTGATAAGATGATTATTAACTCTCATGTCTTAATTATATCAATGGTAATATTTTAACCCCAAGTTTTATCAATGTTCTTGATGTAAAATTGATTCCATAAGAGTTATTGTAATTCCCCACCAAGGGGTTATTCAAATCAAAAAGAGAAATTAATCTATTTCCCTATAAGTTTATTTAGTGTAATAAGATAACAAATAACTTGGATTATCTAGAGGTTTAAATGATTCCATATATGACACAATTTACCAAATGAGGGTCTACCCATCTAATTGACCACTCATTATTTTAAATGAGCCTTAGCTCCAAATAAAATGTTAATTAAATTATAATTAATCAAATTTATCCAATTCAAAAAGGAGAGGGGAAATAAATAATAAACCCACTTGTGAATTTTAATTGCAAAATTTAACCTAGGGGACCACTAAATAAGTGGGAGAAGCTAGGTTTAATCTGGACCCTATGATCAAGGTTAATCTCCACCCTTAATCCTAGGTCACTTCTTAGAAAGCCCTGATTTCTTTTTATATTTTCATTCCTCATCCATTTTATTAATTGCATTGGTTTTGTTTGTAGGTTTTCCTAAGATATCTCTCATGGATTCATTAGAGATTATTTATCTTATTTCTCACACTTTGTTTATTTGAAACCCTAAAATTGATTTAATGAGAGGATATTTTACATATTCATCTCATGTTTGTTGTAGGGAATGTGTATATACACACATGGGTTTTTATATCCATGAATCTAGGTATGCATCTACACACACAAACAAACATTTAAATATCTCATTTTATTTTCAAAGTTTCCAAGCCCATATTATGGGTGGTGGTAGCCAATTTACAGGGATTTATAAATATTTATAAATATATTGTATAAGGTTGAGAATATAGTTGAGCATGGATAAGGGAGAGGTCAACCTCTATGAACTTGCACATAACTCCCATTATACACAACCTCATCCATTGATAGCCATGGGGATGTATCCAAACCCTAGGGCCATGCCCTCAAATCATATAATGAAGATTGGGGTCGCAACCAAGCCACCACCCCTTGGTTTTTCTTATTTATTTATTACTTTTAAATATTAAAAGAATCTTAATGTATTTGCATTTTTGTGTGTGTGTGTGTGTGTGTGTGGAGGTAATCTTAGTTAAAAATTTAAAAGCACATGTATATGGAATTTGCATTTATGTTTGAAACCTGAATGTCTTGATTATAAATCACAGGAATGTATTGCCTATATATACACACTGTTACAAATATACTCATATTTAAATATAATCTCCTTAAAAATATAACACTTTTAATAGAGACCATATAAATATATATATATATATATATATATATATAAAAGTTTTTTTACACTTATAATTGTGTATAAACTTGAAGGATAAATAATTTTTCTTCATTATAAAAAAACTATTACCAACAACCAATAAGATGAGGAAAGATGAAATTTTATATACCAATACATTCTTACAATATGTAAATCCACTTGACACCATTGCTTCTTCAATATCTAAAGAGAAGTTTTTAATATACTCATATGCTAACCAAATTTCCTATAAAAGTAAAAATCAATTTTTTTCTATCCTTTATACCTTAAAAAAAAGTCCAAAAACTAGTGTGGTGATTCTAAATAGGATCTCTTGATACAAAAACATAAAAATACTTATTTCACTAAATTTGGACATATCCAGTGAATCAAGACTCCAATATTACAAGTATTGGAAGAAATCCATCTCCATTTTTGCATATATTGGATTCCATTTTTGGCTATACTGGATTCCATTATTACTATTATTGGATTCCATTAGTAGCAATATTGGATTCCAATATTGTCATTATTGGACTTATTCGAGTTCCAATTTCTCTATTATTGGATTCCAATTTCGCTATTATTGGATTCCAATTTCCCTATTATTGGACTCCAATTTCGCTATTACTGGATTCCAATAACGCTATTATTGGATTCCACTTTCACCACTATTAGAATCTAATTACTAAATCCTGATTTTTGGATTTCATTTTTGCTATTTTAGGATTTGTATTTTGTTATTATTTGATTCCCCCACATAATCCTGATGGTCACCCACTTACATAAGCCTAGTGGTTGCTATCTTACATAACCCAAGCGGTTGCTAACTTACATAAGCCAAGCGGTTGCTAACTTACATAACCCAAGTGGTTGCAAACTTACATAAGCCAAGCGGCCGCTAACTTACATAAGCCAAGTGGCCGCTAACTTCAAGATAGTGCGTAAGTGATTGTTGTCATTTATGCCACATATCAATCTTAATATCATCATACATATATAACTATTCATGCATACCTTATTCAAATCAATAAACATTCACGTTGAAAATCCAATCCCTGAACATTCTTGAATGGTGTTAAATTTGACGTATGTTTAGATGTTTTTTGTGATTTTAGACGTAACATACTTTCAAATATTTTATAGAACTGGCACATGTGACTCACATGTTTAAAAGGTGATTGTCAATTTTTATATACATTTATATAAAAAATTATTCATATATATTAAGCATAGTTAAAAAAATATAGAATTGTCATTTATAAATTTTGTAAGTAGTGTATAAGTGCGAGTGATCGCACTTACAAGTGCGATTGGTCACATGTCTAAGTGCGAGCCTCTTGAGTCACACATCTCTCGACTCACACTTCTAAGTGTGAGTATCAACTCACACTTCTAAGTGTCAGTCTCGACTCGCACTTCTAAGTGAGAGTCTTGATTTTCACAGCTAAGTGTGAGTCTTGATTCACACAGCTAAGTGCGATAACTCACTGTCAAACAATTTTTGGGTAACGGTAATTTTTCAACACTGCCCTTCAAAAATACAAAACAATGTTTATTTATACCAATTATTCTGTATAAATTTCATTATTTTTAATATATATTGATGTAAATTTTTATAATTTATATATAAATCTATATTAATAATTGATGGTTAAATATTAAATATGCAATTCATGTGTGACATTTATTACAAATTTTTGTAATTATTTTATGGCTACAATCAACAAAAACGTCTAAACTAGCGTCAAGAGTCGCACGTCGAAGTGCAAGCACAAGAAATCGGGGATTTATTTTACCCGAATTATATAAGGGATTTTATTTACAGTAAAAAATTATAATATTAAATTCTTACATTAATTATTTACAATACCAAATGTAGTATTAATGATAACCATTTTGTAAGGCAAAATGCTAATTAATGTTGCATTGTGCCTCAACATTAATTAGCCATTAATTCGAGCTATGTAAAATTCTCCATTTAAAAGTACATGCGCCATTCGAAATATGTGCTCCTTTTGGAGCATGTAAATGTTGTCAGCCATTAATTAGCCATTTAATGTAAAGTAATGTAAAATCATACGTGTGCCCTCTTAAATTGACTCTCCAATGAAATTGGTGGTTGGATTTGTCAGTTACATATCACTATAAGTAGACATTTTTTGAGTTTATATTTTTAACATTGTCCTTTCTATTCTCTTCGTCAATGCGTAAGCTTATTCATCAATAGAAAAATCTCACCAGGGCAAGTGTCAAAAATTTTGTGCTCAATTTCTAGAAATATTTTAATTTCCTCTTCGTGCCAAAAATTGGTATGCATTCTCACCTTTAGTCCCTCCAAAATTACAAATTTTTGTTAATGTAAAATTTTCCATAGCTGATTAGGGCTTATATCCAGGTAGGGCTTATATCCATGTAGGGATTTTGTAGATAATTAAATGGAAGCAAGTTTGTTATTCAATATTTTGTAGAAGGTAGTTTTTTTTATCAAATAAATAATTTCGTAATATAGTAAACATTTGTTAGAGCAGTGAAAGAGGACGGAATGGAGCACATCTTGACAGAGAAATGGTGCAGATTAATACGTAATAACATGAGAGGAAGATTTGCAGAATTTTTAAAAACCCATAACACCTGCCAAGAACTTTTTTTGTTGTGTCTTGAAAAAGAATCCTGGTGGTATGGATGGTGGCTCAATTTGCACAATAAAAAAGTGAATATCGGAATCAATTTATGGTCATGGTGGTGCATAGGAATAGATGAGAAGATGTATTTTATAAAATTGATATTATTTTGTTGGCCTTATTGTTGTCCGTAAATAGTCCTCCGCTACACATACTCGGCAAAATTCAATGGCTACGACATCATTGACATTGTCAATGAAAATATTTTAGAAGATATTCATGTTAAGAATGAGTTTCAATTCAATGTGTTGGTGTTGGATTATAATGACCTATTTGCGAAAAAAAATATGGTAATGCAAGAGTAGGAGAACCAAACAGATTTTGGAGAACAAAAGAACAAATACAAATTTGTGAAAGGAGAATTCGAGGAACAAGGAAACTCTAAGATGTTGCTACTATGGAAGCAACAACTATCCTCAAAAATTTTCACAAAATGTAAATTTTCTCTGTTTGGGTTGTGGCAATGTGGCTTTTTATCTTTTGTTTCCTACGGGATTTCTCTCTTCTATGCTTCAATGTCATATTTTGCCTTAAGGACCTTTTTGTAAAAGGATGTGGGTCCTTTCAAAACCCCCATATTCACCCTTATACAAAAAAATGGACATAGTTTTTGTACATCGAAATATGTTGTTGTCGCATAACCTAGCAGACTCTATGATGACAATATCTTACTTTATTTTGTTAAATCCTATCGATCGATAATATCAAATTACAATGGTGTTGCATAAGCTAACAGATGCTAAGATAAAAATAATATTCTTTGACTTGTTAAATGCTAGCGATCCATAAGCTCAAAATATTATATTGTGGAAGTATTAGGTTACCTTAGCAGGTGCTAAGCTCAAAACATCTTACTTAAAATTTATCCTTAATCCACCAATCAAAATAAAAAAATTCTATAACTTTTCAACTTTCTAATGTTTATATTTTATTTAAATAATTTTTGAACCTACAAAACTTATTTCTTTTTTTCTTTATTTTCTAGTTAGTATTGATTTGACAAATATGAGGCCTTGTTGCAACATTGATTTATTCTATGTAATAAAAATCATAATTCTAAGAAAGACATTTGTCCAATCTTTAAATAAGATACAAGATTTAGAAAAAAAATGTTAATAGAATATTCACTGCATTTAATGTTTATCCAAAAAGGAAGATGTATTTGCATGCTTGGACAAGTGGCACATCCAAAATAGTACAATATTCATAAAAATTAATAAAATTTATTTAACAAATCACATTATAAGCAATTCTAAATTAAATCCCATCCCACTCCTTATATAATTTTTACTATTTTTTTTGCTATTCAAAAAGTTTAATCTTTGATTTATCCCTGTTTGCAATAAAAATTAGATTTGTAAGTTAAATTTTATAAAATACAATTTTTTCTATGTTTGTATTAAATTTTTTAACCATAATTTTTTCTATATGGATTATATTGTGTTAAAGACAAGAAAAAAAATACTATTATTAGTTACTGTTATTGCGATAAATATTTAAATTTATTTATTTTGGCTATTTCATTTAATAACAAACTTTTATCTTTAGGTTGGCATGTTCAACTTGTACAATCATGGTGGTTTTTTTATTGCACCTAAAAAATATAGCATATTATGTATTTCAAGATGCCACTTATATTGTTGTATTATTTTCAAGCATAATATGATTCTAGGTCACTCAATGTTTTTCCAAAGAATAATATATTTGATGCATAATTTTATTTTTTGTTTTGTTTTCTACCTAAATTTTAGTGTGGGTATTTACAATATGTGCACCATTTAAATTGGGTACTTACAATATATACATATTTTATGCATTCAAAATCATTACATAGGGGCATTTTATTTTTTAGCATTTTGTGGATGTTGGCATACCGTATGTGCATAATTTATACATTAAGTATTGGTACATTCTACTTTCTATCAAGATTTGAAAATGGTTATTCTTAGCAATATAAAGCACATAATGCAAAAAATATCTAATTTTTTTAAAACAATCACACAACTAGCACATCTCCCAACTGTGAGGCATGAAATTTCTGCTCTGTCTTGTTTAATTTAAAATGTCGTTAAAAATTTACTATTAGCAAGTTTATTAAATATACATGAACATAATGATTGGATACTTTATACAGGGATTAAGGAACCCAGAAACCTTACAATAGAATGCATCGTGAGCATCACCAAGAGTGAACAAAAAAGAAACAGGACAAAAAGGGCTAAAACAACTTATCCCAAACTATAGTCCAACAGATCAATACAAGGAAAAATCACAAAACATGGAGGGGAAAACATCCCAAACGATACAGTCCACAAACAGTCAAACAAAATCTCCAAGAGCCAACAAACTAGTTAGTCTTCAAACATTTGTACTCCTCCGGTTGATGCTCTTCATGTCCTTTCATATGATCATCCTACTCGCTCGTGATATGGATGTCATCTTTAACCTTCTCTTCCTCATCAGAACTACTGAGGTGGAGATTATACCTATGAACTTTGTGTCCTTGTTCTAGCTTGACCACACGCCCTTGAAACTCCAAAACCAAACTTTTTATCTCTACCATAATGGCCCTGATAGAGTTTTGGGTGATGCAAATTTTCTTAGAGGCATCTATGCAATGCATGACATTGTTTCCCATATCCGTTCCAACTTCACCTAAGGCATCCATATCCATTTCCACCTGACTCACCCATAGAGAAATTTTATCAAATGTCACATTCCAACCCAGCTACACTCTCTCTCTTTCCCTTTAGATGACTCCTCTTTCATATCAATTAGAGAACCTGCAACCCCAGTGCCAAGATTTCCCTTCCCCTGAGGTGCCTTACTCTTCTTTCTCCTCAGTTTAACCATATGGTCTGCAAGAGTACAATTTTCATCTGAATCCTCATATTTGGGCTCTTATTATTTTTCCACAACTGGTTTACCATTCTTAAAAAAAAAAAAGAATTAGTCCATGGTGTATTGGGGTATCAATCTTTCCCTATTGAAAATCATTCACTGACGTAGAGAAAGACATAAACAAGAAAAAGGGAAGGCTCATAGAAATCTTATGCCTAAACATATTAAGCATAGTAAGATGGTGAGTAAATACCTTTCTATAATTCACTTCAAGAGTAATGTACCTCATAAGATAGAGGTGTATTGTATTCCAAATATCAAGGATGTAAAATCTAGCTATACTGTCTACCAGCAGGTAAACGATTTCTTTATCGTGGAAGAAAGTGTCAATTTCATGCTTGCGTTTGGTGCAGTCTTTGGATATCTTTAAGCCCTCCATCTCCATTCAGTACCTGTCTAAACTTCTAAAACTAAATTTCCAAATCACCATCTGTCATTGTTCCATGCCTGACCAAACTCCTCAAGATAAGGACCAGACCCCATGATTTTTGAGATGAAATTCCTAAACCTCCCAATTTTTAGAATGCGCCACAAGGAGGGGTTATCCTTCAGGGCACCATAGCTCATAGGCTCAGTTCTCGAATGACCACCTCCCATGGTTTTTGTCGACTGAGATTGAAAATGGAAGAAATAATGGCCAAAATGAATCGTAAGAGAAAAATTAATACAAATCCCGCCATATATGTTGCACGTGCGAAGGGTCCTACTAACCATAAGTACAAGGATGACATCCCAATGAGGGAAAAGAGCCACCGAAACATTAGTACTTAATGTTCTTAATGAGATTAATAACATTGGTGATATCATCTCCCCTCTCACACACTTTAAAATTACTACCTTTAGCCCCCAATTTGGCAAGATAATATGCACATTTATTACCCTTTCTAGGGGTATGAATAATTACATTTATCAAACTCTTTCAAAAAAAATTATTTAGTATATTTAAGGATATTGTTTATGGTCTAATTATTAATTGTATCATTTCTCACATTTTCAAGAGTTAAAATATTGTTTGGAACAGCTAACCAGAAAAACATGTTGACATTGGTGAGTAAATCCTTAATCAAAATTTTCCTCTACAAATCCTTTGCAAGACAACATATGTTCGGATAATGAATATGTTTGGTCCAAGAACTGATATGTCAGGTGTTATACTTAAGCATTATAGTCATTGATCTCCATAAACATATGTAGGAAAAGCATTTTTGTGAAAACAATTGATCTAGGATGTTTAAAAGACATCAAATTATTTTAGAAACATGTTCAATATTTTTCATTCAAACAACAACATATTATAAGTACAACATAAAAGGTATTTTGTAGTAAGTAACAAATCTTTCAAATAAATACAATTTTTGTCCTCCAATATTTACAATTCAATTCTAGTTAAGGAAGACTTCATCTTGTTGACCTTGGGGAGTAAATCCTTAGTCTAATTTTTCCTCCAGAAATCCTTTGCAAGACAACATATGTTTTGACAATGAATATGTTTGGTCCAATAACTGATATGTCAGGTGTTATACTTAAGCATTGTAGTCATTGATCTCCATCAATGCATGTAAGAAAATCATTTTTGTGAAAACAATTGATCTAGGACATTTAAAAGACATCAAACTATTTTAGAAACATGTTCAATATTTTTTCATTCAAACAACAACATATTATAAGTACAACATAAAAGGAATTTTGTAGTAATTAAAAAATCTTTCAATCCTTCCAATAAGAAGAACTTTTAACATCCACGACGCTAGTCACACTTCTGTTCGAGTAGTAACAAATTTAAAAAACAGGTTACAAATTTCACTTCAATCCCAAACTACTATACCTTTTTTGGTTATATCAATTAAATCCTCTAACCAGGTGGAAGTTTTCTACGAGATTAACATTAGAGATACTAGTGGAAAGTAAACTCAATATATCTTTCTTCAGCTTATTAAATGATAGTGACTCTTTAGCTCAAAATATTATATTCTTCGAATACATTATGCCGCTAAGCTCAAACTAGGTTGATTTAATTTGTTAAATCCCAGTGACCACTAAGATCAAAATAATATCTCACTTTTTTTTTGAAACCTTGAGACCACGAAGATCCAAATATTATGTTGTGTCATAAGCTAGCAGATGCTAAGTTCAAAATATCATTCAATAACTTGTTAAATGAAAGCGACCACTACGCTTGAAGTAATATAAACAACCAACTACTAAATGTACCTGCAAAAAAACAATCTTGATTCAAGTTAATATATATAGCCACACCAGTCAAAATTCATATAAGGGTTCAATATAAGAAGAAATTTTAACATCCACAAGGCTAGTTAAAAGATGAAAAAGCATATTATTCTTGTCATGTACCTGTAATTGTAAATGTAATTGTACCTGTAAGAGAACACAAACCCAATAAGCATATTATTCTTGCCACATACATGTAATTGTATCTACATTTAAATTTATCTTGGTCTGAACTAAACACACCGCTCTCCGTTGAAAAAATCAGACCCCAGGATGGAGAGGACTCATGGGGATGCATTTTTTTCGAGACAACACCATCCCCATCTCATTCCAGTCAAATAATGTTTTGTGAAATCACCTCACCAAATCTCGCAAAAATATTCCCATCAAAAGTGCTACTTGTACTCCCTGCAACATATTTGTGCTTACCCACTTCATTTCTATGTGTAGAATGAACAACCTTAGTGAACCTAAATGTAAAAAATAGATGTGTCAATAAATAAATTCTAATAATATATTACTTTATGATTTGTCGTCTAATAATCTATACATTATGAAATCATGTCTAGTAATGTTATTTATTTCACCTTGCTTCATTTTGTTTGCAGATTCTTCCTTTATAATATATATTAACTAAATACATCTAATATCGCTAACATTCAAACCTTCAACCTCCACTAAATGTAGTAATTACAAGAACATTAACTAGTTAATGTTGTGGTTGGTTGAACATTAACTAAGATTACAATAAAATTTGTTAGGTTATGTTGAGGCATAGCCTCTTTTGGCGGCGGTAAGAGGATACAAAATTTGTGGGTTTTTTGGGAATTTATAGCATTCATAGATTGCGTTCGTGTGATGGACGGGACCAATTAATGACTATTACTAATTATGACATATTTGAAATAGAAACCTTGGAGACACGTGTTGAATATTGGAATGAAGGTGCTTGAAATCTCTATTTAAGCATCGTCTATATTGGGCCTTTGGAAATCACTGTCACAATAACCTTGTTCACAATGGGTGGCACTATCAACGTAGTGAGCCTACTTCCTATGAAGAGGTCAAGGCCAACCTAGTAGTATGGAATATTTTGCATGATGGTGGTGTTATGTCATTTATGGAAACACTGTCTGGTCCCTTTGTTCGAGTGACCAACAATGTGCTAGAAACTTGGAAGAAAGAAAGAGTCAAAGTGGGCAAGAAGAAGTTTTTTTATTTTGACAGATTCCATTGCGGCTACAATGGGGCTCCCCATGGAGGGATACATTTATTTTAAACACTCGCTTTAGGATGATATGGATGAGTTCATGTGTCCTGGTAAAAATCTAACAATGTATCACTCGGGATATGAACGGGATTCACTTCCACAACCTTGGGATAGGGTTGCTGAGTAATTAAGGAGGTACTTCAAGCTAGAGCGATGCTACAAAGTGATCTATGGACCTTAGCTTTTTCTTCTTGTACATCTTCGATATGAATGGAAGGTAAAATTTGTGGATTTTCTGTTTCAATCACTTGAGAGGTCCCTTAAATTGGCTAGAGAAGATGAAGTTCCTTTCCTACACCAAGGCCTTTTGTATTTTATCTTTAAAATGACAGCTTCCCAAAAATAAATCTTGTGCTTCCCCTCTAAGCTAGGAAAGTAGCATCATGTCCCCCCTCCTCTTCTACAACCATCTCCCTCTTTCCATTTTCATCATCGTTGCCTTCGTCTCCCTTCCGACTTCGATTCAGACATCATGATCATTAGCCAAAGTGGTCTGGTGGTCTCTCCCTGTTCTTTTTCTTTTGGGTCTCCCTCATATTCATTGGCAGCTCTTAACCCTTCGAACACCTCAAATAACTCTCCTAAGGTCTTTGAACCACTTTTGGACCTAGCATCTACTTCCTCTCCACCTCTTCTCGACACTTCTGTGGTTTCTCCTCTCATCTCCGCAGACATTTTAATGGCTAAAACTGATGCAACTCACCTGATCACGGAAGCATGTGTGGTTGCAATCCCTCCTTTTTGCATGGAAGTTAGCATGGACTCAGAAAGTCCATATGCATTGTAGGATCTCTCCTTAGTTTACCCTGATTCTCATCTATTAAAGAAAATGGGCTCCCCCACTACGGCTTTGAAACATAAGGAGCATTTAGAGAAGATTTATCTTGATCCACATGACACCATTGAAGATTATGTTACACTCATTATTTGCTATCAAGGAATGGAAAAGTCACATGGACATGAATTTGTTGAAAATAAACAAAGACTTCCTAGAACACTATAAGTTAGTGGAAGTGTTGGTTGAAGGAATCCCTACTGCAGATGCTAAGGATATAACAACTACTCTCATGAATATCCATAAAATTTAATTTGGCTTTTTCCAGTTTGGGACTTTTTGGTTTTTTTTTTTGCTGCATAAGATATTGTTCTCTTCTTGTTTCACTATAATATCTAGACATGAGGGATTTTTTGTTCAAGTATGCGGGTCATTCGGAAAAAACCCACTTTTACTTTAATTCCAAATAGTTTTATGTTTTAGCATATCATATTCGTGGTTAAATATCTTAATGGGTTTTCTTACATCCTTAAGATCATTATGCTCTAAATTTTATGTCTTGGTATAGCCTAACAACTTCTCAGGTCACAATATCCTACATTATTTTGATAAAACTTGATGACCATCAAGCTCCAAAAATTTATAGTGTGGCATAATGTATCGTTGTCTAATATCAAAATATAATTCTCTTATTAGTTAGGTGCTAGCGAAAACTAATCTCTGAATATTATATTATGGGTTTAGCACCAGAAAAATTATAAATATCTGCCTCTAATTTGTTAGATGTTGTAAAATATCTTATTTATGAATTATTAAACCCTAGTGATGAAATCGCTAAATAACATGTTGTGGCAAAACCTAGTGGCCACAAAGATCAAAATATCTTTCCCTTGTTTGTTAACTGCTACTGCCTTTTGAGCTCAAAATAAAATATTGTTTAAGTACCTAATGACCACTAAGCTCAAACTATGTTGATTCAAATTCGTTAAATCCCGGTCACCATTAAGATCCAAATATTATGTTTTAGCGTAACCCACCGGAAACCAAAATAATAATATCTTTTTTTTTTTTTTTAAACCTAGTGAGTGCTAAGCACTAAATATTATGTTGTGTCATAAACTAATGGATGCTAATCGCAAAATATCATTCAGTAACATGTTAAATGATAGCAACCACTATACTTGAAATAATATATCATGGAAGTACCTAGTCTTCACTTAGTTCAAAATATGTTAATTTAATTTTTTTAATCCTATCGACTATAACCTCCATATATTATGTTGTTGTTTAAACTAGTGCCAGCTAAGTTCAAAATATCTTCCTGTAATTTTTTAACTGTTGTAAAATACTGTAACTATGAATTATTGAACCCTAGCAAATTCAATCTCTTAATAATATGTTGTGGCATAAGCTACCAACTGCCAAGTGCAAAGTATCTGAAACCACAGGTAGTCTCCAAATATTATGTGGTGCAAAACCTAGCAAGTGCTAAGCTTGAAATATCTTAATTCCAAATTTAAATTCATACAAAAAATTAAACTAATTTATATTGGTCTTGATTTATATAAAGATCTCTAAAGTCAATGTCGTTGATAATATTAGAGGTCATTAAGCTCAAAACAACATAATTTAATTTGTTGAAACCTAATGACTTCTAAGTTTACAATATAAATTTTTAGGTTATGTTTAAGCATAACCTAGAGGAAATTGGACTCAAATTGTCTTTCTTTTGTTTTTTAAATACTATTGAATTTTTAGCTCAAAATATTATATTCTTAAGTTCTTACTTTCTTTTATTGAAACCTAGAGACTGTTAAGATCTAAATATTATGTTATGGCATAACCTAGTGGTCACTAAGTTTAAAATATCTTAATTTAATTTATTAAATCCTAACCACTGATAGGCTACAAAGATTGTGGGGTGGCATAAACTAGTGACCGTTATGCTCGAAATATATTAATTTGAAATATTAAAGTCATACGATAAATTTGACTAATTTATACAAATCTTGACTACTATACATTTCTCCGAAGTTAATGTAGTTGATTAACTTAGAGGTCGATAAGCTCAAAACAACTTACTTTAATTTGTCAAAACATAACGACTTCTAAGATTTTAATAAAAATTGTTAGATTATTCTAAGGGGTAACCTTTTTTAGTGGTGACAAGAGGATATGGCATGTGCAAATTTAATGGTCATTTATGACATTGATAGATTGCATTCATGTGATAGATGGAATCAATTAAGGGTGATACATGCGCAAGATGTAAGATGGTGTCGGGCATTTAAGATTTTTAATGGGAAGCATGATATTTATGATTAGGATATCTAATCGATGATCTTTTGTACCATCACACTTACCTCCTTTTGTGTGTTGTGCGCTGGTGGCTTTATATCTTTGGGCTGGAGTGACAGGGGTGCTGGTGGTTTCTTGGGTAACATGGAGTGTGTTCCTAAAAGGAAAAGGAAAAGAGCTATGATAAGAAAGGACGTTGGGAAATCGTTTACTTCTTGGACGGATGGGAAAATTCAAAACACAACTATGTGGAATTTGCTCGAGAAGGTCTAGTTGGTCGTGGAGTGATTCAAAGAAGAAGGTGATGGCGATAATTTTGAGAACATGTGCAAGCTAATGCTTGACCCAAACCAGTCCAAAGGGTGGAGGAACGTTTTTGACATGGAGCAAAGGGTTGAGTGCGGAAAACATATTGTCCAACTCTTTGGGGTAATTTATATTGCATAAGGAGAATGAGAAGTTTGAAGAGCGTATAGTCAGCCTTCAGTATCATGTACATGCCTTTACTTTGGGGATGTATGTGATTACACGTAGTCTGGAGGTGGTTGTGGAAAATTAGGGTATAGAAATCCCTGCTGGTGCTAAAGTGAAAATGCCAGAATAATGTGTTGATTCTTCCTCCTCCTCTGATTAGAGTAAAGAGGAAGAAAATGTTGAGATCATCGATGAGGTGGAGCCAAGAGGTCGAATAGCCTAATATTTCCTGGATGCATTTTTCTTTAGTTTTTGACTAAGGTCCAAAATGGCTATCTATATAGTGAAATGTATGGATATGGGAATTATTTGTGGATGAAGTAAAGTTGATTACAACTCTTCCCCATATTTTGGCATATATTTAGCATGATAAGTTTCTTGTAATCATCATGGGAGTCCACTGTTGAAAGACTTATCATGGATTGGTTCCTCATGTACTATTTTTTGAAGACTTATCATCAAAATATCCTAGTTTAAAATCTTAAAATCATAGAATGTATTCAACTTATCATGTTCTTTGTGATACATTACCAAGCGAATCAAATACCCAAATAATATGTTGTTGCATAACCTAGCGTCCGTTAAGCTCTTAATACTTTAATTTAGTTTATTAAATCTGAAACACCTCTAGGTTCCAACGATTATGTGGTAGCATAACCTAGCAGGCGCTAAGCTTGAAATTTCTTAATTTAAAATCTTAAAATCATATGATAAATTCAACTAATTTAAACACATCTTGTTTGTATCTTCTTTGTGATACATATCATGTTTGCAATACATATCATGTTTGTGATACATAACTAAGCAAATTGAATACTCAAATAATATGTTTTTACATAACCTAGTGGCCACTAAGCTCTTAATACCTTCATTTAGTTTATTAAATCCTAGCCATTGCTAGGTTCCAATGATTATGTGGTACCATAACCTAGTGGGCACCAAGCTCGAAATATATTATGTAATGTCCCCTTTCTGTAATGTCCCGTTTTCCTACGCCAAATGGCCCAAGGGCCAAGTCGAGTCCAACCCGTGGTCAGACTCAGGGGGTTGTGGATGCTGGGAGCTTTTGGGAAGGGGCCCCATGGTTTTAATTTCCAAGTTTTGCATTTGGGGGTCACTTTTGGACCATAGCGACTCAAAAAGGAAAAAGTAACTATAGTTACTCTTCTTTTATTGGCCCCTCCATGGAATGAAATGTGTCTAGGGTTATGGGGACTCGTTTGTCAAGGAGAAGTATATAAGGAAACGGGGGAGAAAGAAAAGGTACCTTTTGTCATATACATGTTTAGCCTCCTTCACATGCAGTTGTTGTTGTTGCGCATCTACAGCTTGTGGAGTCAAATCCCACAGGTACCCTAGCTTCGGTGGTGAGAGACCCATCCCTAGCTAGCAGGGCATTCTTTGGTAGTGAGAGATCTACCCTAGTCTGTCATTTTTAGAGTCATTTTCAGGGTTGTGTTACAGAGATAATAACATAGGTTTTAGAGGAAGGATTTCGAAGGTTTTGGGGGCATTTGGGGAAGACAATCAGAGGGGCTCCAGATCAAATTCATGGCAGCCATTTAGGCTAGGTGTGGTAGCACGTTAAAGGTGCCTCCATCATTTCCTGATCCCATTCCAAGTGAGGCAACTTGCAGCCTTTATTTGAGGGTTTTCTAGTCGGTCATTTTTAGATATGAAGGTGGAACTATTACTACCTATATCTGTTAATGTTATTTCCAAAGACCCTTATTATTGCTCTTGTATTTAGAGGGTTACAAACCTATGAAGTTTTCCAGCCACCTAGGGCATTCTATAACTTTTCTTGCAGAAATATATTATTCCAATAATGTTTTCATAGTGTTATTATTACTGTTGCAAGCTTCCCTCAAAATTTCATGCACTGTGGGAAAATATTTTGTGTGATATCAATTTAATACCATTCGCTATCCTAGCTGGACATTTTCAGTAAAAATTAGAAATTTTACTCTGCTGTAATTTTCCCATATTTTGTGCATTTTTAAGTAGTATCCCATAAGGGATATTTTAGTGGTATCAGAGCTGTTGTTTCTCTATCATGTTGGGATTGAAAGATGGGGGACAAAGATAGTGAGGATATAGGGGTAGATCTAATGAAACAATTGTTCACCAACATGGTAAAGTAGTAGGAGACCACCAATCTCTATTTGAGCCAACTCACTGAGAGATTAGCATAGGACAAGTTTGATACTCATGTGGAAAGAGGAGAAAATAGCAACAGGGGACAATATGGTCAAAGAGGTGAGAGTGGACATTCAGGACAACGGTCCCCCCATTCTTCTACCAAGCCTTTGGGATTTCATAAACCTTCTTTCTTAAAGGATTAAAAAGTTTCACAGGTACAACAACCAGAGGATATTATAGTTGAGGAGTCTTGTTGGGAAATGTACCAGACCTTAATTGATGGCTTTTGTGATAACATGACATTCTAGGAATATTACAAAATGAAGATTGACAGTAGGCCTAGGAGAGATTACTAGGCACAGGTACCAGAGATGCAAAGGAGGTTAGGATAGATTTATGTTCCACATTTTGACGGATCTAAGAAGTGTACTACACAATCTTGGGTGCAGAAGTTGAAGACATACTTCGACTTGAATCCTAAGCATGAGGAAGATGCAATTAAGTTTGCAATATTATATCTAGAGGGAGATGCTCATGATTGGTGGCATCATGGTTTGATTACACAGGGACACATATATATCACGACTTATGCAGAGTTCACAGATAGGCTAGTGAACAAATTTGATAAGAGGGACTCTGACAGGTATTTTAGAGAGTTGACTCATTTGAGGCAAACCAGTTCCGTGGATCAGTACATCACCAATTTTTAGAGACTATCGGTCATGGTACTTAATGTTACAGAGATGAGGTTGATTTCCCTATTCACAGTAGGTTTGACAAATGCTCTCGCTAGAGTTTTAGGAAATTTGAGCCTTCTTCGTTGCATGAGGCTATTAGGAGAGATTGTGACCTGGAGTTATCCACTCCTAAGTTGAGGTTTCCACCTCGAGTGCAACCTAATGGTTTCCCTTCTAGAACCAAGGGTTTGCAGCCAAAGTTACCTCCACCTAGGAAAGATACAGCGTAGAGACCATTTAGATCGAGAGAGGACAAGGAGGAATTGAGGTAAAAGAAACTATGTTTCGATTGCCACGCACCTTGGGTTCCAGGACACGATTGCAAGGCTAGAGGGGGGGGCAATTCATATAGGTCTTTGAGGATAGTGATGGTGACAAGGATTTAGACACACATCCATTAGAGGATGATGATGATGAGGCATTAGATAGTGCGGGTGTTGAGAAGTATAGTGAGACTTTCCCCCAGGAGACTATCACCACCTTGTTTAGTACCCCGAGGTACAAGGCATTCAGATTTAGCAGAGTTTTGTAGGGACAATGAGTGGTGGTACTCATTGATAAAGGGGCAACCCACAACTTTATAGATGCCTCATTGGTTGAGAGGTGAGGGTTACAGACAGAGGAATTTGAGGGCTTCAACATGGTTATAGCCAATGGTGATTCTATGAGATGCACACGACGGGTTCCCTAATTGAGCATCACGATGGGTAACTATACAGTTACTAATGATTTATATATTGTTGGTATTGGAGAGACCAACATATTGCTTGGGGTATAGTGGCTCCATCCCCTTAGTGACTTTCAGACTAACTTCTAGATGATGGAGCTGAAGTTTAAGTCCAAAGGGAGGAATGTGATCTTGAGGGGCTTATCTTCAGGGGCACCTCGAGTTTTTATGGCCAAGAGGATCAAGAGGATCTACAGGAACGACTGGGTGGATTGGGTAGTACACTATTTGGTTTCAACCAAGAAATTAGAGGATGGATAGTAGGAGTACCATGCGGATAGACAGGGTCTATTGGACAATCATAGTGTAGTGTTTGGTGACATACCTCTAGGAATACCTCTAGATAGGGGATTTGAGCATGTGATTGAGCTCGAGGATGCTAAATCAGTGGTCACTCCTCCTTACCATCACTCCAAATAGTTTAAGGATGAGATCGAGAAGACTATATAGGAGCTCATGGATATGGGGCATATTAGACCAAGTTTTAGCCCTTTTTCTTCTTCGGTGGTTTTGGTGAAGAAGAAGGATGGGAACATGCGGATGTGTATGGACTACCAGGCCTTGAATAAGAAGATAATAAAGAACAAGTATCCCATAAGACACATTAATGAGTTGTTATACGAGCTACATGGTGTAATCTATTTTTCAAAAATATATTTGCATTCTGGATATCATCAGATCAAAGTCAGGGAGCAAGATGTGCATAAGAAAACGTTCAGATGTCGTTACGGTCACTTCAAGTTCTTGGTGATGCCTTTTGGATTGTCTAATGCTCTAGCTACATTCCAGTCTTTCATGAATCATGTGTTCAACCGCCACTTATGGAAGTTTGTATTGGTTTTCTTTAATGATATTTTAGTCTACAATAGGACATGGGAGGACCATATCAGGCACTTGGGTGAGATATTGGGGATATTAGAAGCCAATTCATTATATGCGAAAGCCTCTAAGTGTGAGTTCGGCATGACCGAACTTCTATACTTTGGATACATAATTAGTAAGGGTACAATGAAGGTGGATAGAGGGAAGATACAGGTAATCCTGGATTGGCCACCACCTAGGACATTGACACAATTGAGAGGATTCGTGGGGTTATGCACATAATACTGGAGGTTCATGAAGAATTTCTCTTGGTTGACTACTCCATTGACCGATTTGACTAAGAAGGGGGATTTTGCTTGGTTTGATGTAACACAATAGGTTTTTGATCACCTCAAGTAGCTGATGAGTTCGTGTCCTGGCCTCACATTACCAAACTTCTCCTGCCCATTCATTCTAGAGTGTAATGCATCATGAGAGGGTGTTGGGGCATTTCTCATGTAGGATAGGGATCCCATCGCCTATGATAGTCATAAATTGAAACCCGTGGAGAGAAGGTATTCAATTTATGACAAGGAGATGTTGGCCATCATGCATGCCTTGGCCAAATTCAGACAGTACCTTGTGGGCAACAAATTTGTGGTTCATACGGATCACAACAATTTGAGTTTCTTCTTGGGGCAGAAAGATATCAACGACCACCAACAAAAATGGGTGAACAAGGTGCAAACATATGACTTTGACATAGAGTACACTAGAGGTAAGAATAATATTGTTGTTGACGCTTTATCTAGGAGGCCTAACCTCACTGTTATGCTTAGTTCTATGTTTGAGATTTCAACAAATTAGAAGGCTCATATACTTGTTGAGTACTCCAAAAACCAATTTTCCTGTGAGATCATGGATGGTATTATACAAGACGACCGATACAAAGTAGTGGATGATATCATTTTCTACAAGGATAGGATTTTCCTTGTACCAGGATCCAAAATGAAGGAGAAGATCCTTTGTGCAGTACATGATACACCACTAGCTGGACATCCTAGGTATTTCAAAACATACAGGTTCAGCGGGGAAATATTTACATGGAAGGGGATGAAGGATGTTGTCCTTAATCATGTCAGAGAGTGTATGTTTTGCCAAAAAACCAAATCTGAGTGTTCTTTCCAAGCAGGATTACTTTAGCCTCTCCCCATTCCCAAACAAAAATGGGAAAGCATATCTATGGACTTTATCACTGGGATTCCCTTGGTGCATGGGCATAGCTACATTTATGTTTTAGTTGATCGGTTAACTAAGTATTCTCATTTCTTTTCCCTACCCAAGGGGCACGAGATAGTGGATGTGGCCCAGATCTTCTATACCAGTATTTTTAGGCTACATGGGTTGCCTAAAAACATTGTCAGTGATAGGGACAAGATATTCATGAGTACATTTTAGTAGGATATCTTCAAACTAGGAGGTACAAAGTTGACTCCTAGCACTAGCTACCACCCACAGACAGATGGGCTAACAGAGATAGTCAATAAGTGGATAGAAGGCTAATTGCGGAGTTATGTAATAGGACACCAGTGAGCATGGATTAAATGGTTACACATGGATGAGTATTGCTATAATACCACCTACTAGGTGAGCATAGGTATGACCCCTTTACGAGCCTTGTATGGGTACAATGCTAGGACATTTGTAGATTTGGTATTACCAAATAGCCGAGATCCAAAAGCTTGAGATTGGTTATAAGAGAACCAGGATATTCTAAAGGCTCTCAGAGAGAATATTCAGAAGGCACAAAATCAACATAAGGTATATACATATCGGCATAGGAAAGAGAGGTATTTTGAGGTTGGGGATCTAGTGTTCCTATGTTTACAACCATATAGGTAGTCCTCACTGAAGCAGAAGGGTGCAAAGAAATTGAAACCACGATTTTATGGTCCGTACTGAGTGGTTCGTCGAGTTGGGGCAATGGCATATGAGCTAGAGCTACCGGATCATAGTAAGATACATAATGTCTTCCATGTTTCATGTCTTAAGAAGGTACTCGGACCGCATATTATACCATCTACAGAGTTACCGCCACTAGATGAGGAGGGGAAGTTGGTGCTGGAACCAGAATCTATTATTGAAAAGAGACAGAAGGGGCTCAAAAGAAGATTAATTACAGAGTATTTGGTGTGATGGAAGGAAATACCACTTAAGGAAGCTACTTGGGAGGGAGAGTAGATTTTGCAGCATCCTAATATACATTTGCTTAAGGACAAGAAAATTTGGGAAGGGAGGATTGTATTGTCCCCTTTCTGTAATGTCCCCTTTTCCTACATCAAATGGACCAAGGGCCAAGTCAATTCCAAACTGTGGTCAAACCAAAGGGGTTGTGGACGGTGGGAGATTTTGGGAAGGGGCCCCGTGGTTTTAATTTCCAAGTTTTGCGTTTAGGGGTCACTTTTGGACCATAGCGATTCAAAAAGGAAAAAGTAACTATAGTTACTCTTATTTTATTGGCCCCTCCATGGAATGAAATTTGCCTAGGGTTATGGGGGCTCGTTGGCCGAGGAGAAGTATATAAGGAGACAGGGGAGAAAGAAAAGGAACCTTTTTTCATATACATTTTTATCCTCCTTCACGTGCAGTTGCTACTATTGTGCATCTACAGCTTATGGAGTCAAATACCACGGGGACCCTAGCTTTGGTGGTGAGAGACCCATCCCTAGCTAGCAGGGCATTCTTCGGTAGTGAGAGATCTACCCTAGTCTGTCATTTTTGGAGCCATTTTAAGGGGTTTGTTACAGACATAACAACAGAGGTTTTAGAAGAAGGATTTCGAGGGTTTTAGGGGAATTTGAAGAAGACAATCAGAGGGGCTCTAAATTAGATTCTAGATATCCATTTGGACTGGGCATGGCAACACGTTGAAGGCACCTCCTGTTAGGAAATAAGAGATAAAATACGCAGAATAATGCCTTACAGAATTGCAACAATAGAAACTAATATGCATAAAACATTACAGATCTCAAATAAAAGTGCAGAATAAATAACACAACATAGAGAGACAAGATTTAACGTGGTTCACCCAATTTGGGCTACGTCCACCAAGAACCACTTGCTCAGATTTTATTACAAGCCTCCACTCTCTCAATACAATACCCAGATCCGTTTAGAGATATGCTCAACAAACTCTACATAATTCACACCCGAATTCAAAATAAACATCTGCAATAAATTTACTTGTACGTCTATCATATATATAAGAACATATAAATAGACAAATACTTAAGTAGTTTTACAAAACCATGGGTATCAAACAATGGGAAAAAACAAAACCGTCCCATAAACCTATGGGTAGCCGAAGAGGTGGTTTTACAAAACAATGAGTACCAGAAAAATCATGGACCGAAAAATAGTCCATAACGGTTACCCATTACCCATGGGATAATAAACCACCCATGAAAATTTTCTTGCTTCTCCCCTGAACTCCCTTCGATCGGGGGGGCTTCAACCCCTCGAACCCCCCTGACCCGCTCACCGGCGAGCGGGACCGCCATAAAAATACCCGAGTGTAACACATGGAAGGTGTACCACACTCTAACATGAAAATAGGCTCCACAAACATAACAATCTCCCACTTGGAGACTGATTTCCACTGAGAAAGCTTCTCAACCCTTCACTGTCATCCGCGAAGGCCAACCAAAGCTGAACATAGCTTTAGTTTATCCCTTGTGACCACCTTGGTCATCATGTCTGCAGGATTCTGACTGGTATGAATCTTCTCCAACTTCAACTTATCTTCCTCCAAAGCTGTCCTGATGAAGTGATATCTCAACTGTATATGCTTCGTCCTGGAGTGGAAAGCAGAGTTCTTAGCTAGGTGTATAGCACTCTGACTATCACTATGTAGCTTACATTCCTCCTGCTTATGCCCCAACTCCTCAAGCAATTGTTGTAACCAAATCATCTCTTTGCTTGCCTCTGTGGCAGCAACATACTCAGCCTCCGTGGTTGACAAAGCCACCAGCTTCTGTAGTCATGAAATCTAGCTCACTATTGTCCCACCTACAGTGTAAATATAACCTGTTGTGCTCCTCCTGCTGTCTACATCTCCAGCCATGTCTGAATCTACATAACCATGTAAAGTGGTGTTTGATCCACTGTAGCACAAAACTGTCCCCATGGTTCCTCTCAAATACCGAAGGATCCACTTTACTGCTTGCCAATGCTCTTTACCTGGATCACTCATAAATATACTCACAGCTCCCACTACATGGGCAATATGAGGCCTAGTGCACACCATAGCATACATCAAACTGCCAACCGCTATTGATGAGTAAGGTACCTTGGACATCTGGTTTCTTTCCTGCTCTGTCTTGGGACACTGCTCCTTTGATAACTTAAAATGGCCTGCCAAAGGAGTCCCAACCGGTTTAGCATCCTGCATGTTAAACCTATCCAATACCTTCTTAATGTACTCTTCCTGAGATAAAGTCAACTTCCATTCCTTCCTATCCCGAGTTATCCTCATACCAAGGATTTGTCTGGCTACCCCCAAATCCTTCATATCAAAGGATTCACTTAGCTGTTTCTTGAGTACTTTTATTTCCTGCATGTTTTTAGCTGCAACCAACATGTCATCAACATACAAACACAGGATAATATAACTTCCATCCTCAAATTTCTTTGTATACACGCAATGGTCAAAATGACATCTAATATAACCTTGCTCCATCATGAAGCTATCAAAATTCTTATACCATTGACGTGGAGCTTGTTTCAAGCCATACAAGCTCTTCTTCAGTTTACACACCATCTCCTCTTTACCTTTGATCTCATAGCCCTCTGGTTGCTGCATATATAGTTCCTCCTCCAAATCACCATGGAGAAATGCAGTCTTTACATCTAACTGTTCTAAGTGCAAGTCTTCTGCTTCCACTATTCCAAGAACAGTTCTAATAGAAGTCATTTTTACTACAGGAGAAAATATCTCATCAAAATCTATACCTTGTTTCTGTGCAAACCCCTTGACCACCAACCGGGCCTTATATATTTTCTTTCCTCCTTCTTCATCTTTAACTCTATACACCCACTTGTTCTGCAATGCTCTTTTGCCTTCCGGTAGCTTCACCAAATCCCAAGTCTGGTTCTCCATGAGAGACTTATGCTCCTCATCCATGGCTTGCTCCCACTTCTTACTGGCATCTACCTGCATTGCTTCATCAAAGCTCTCTGGCTCTCCACTATCAGTGAGTAATAAATAATAAAGAGAAGGAGAAAAATGTTCAGGTTCTTTTCTTACCCTAGAAGACCTCCTCACTGTAGGAGTTTGGGGTTCCTGTTGAGTAGGTTCCTGAACTGATTCATGGGTCACTTTCCCATCCGGAAGATCCTCTACCACTGCATATTCTTTCTTGGATTCTTCCCTGTTTTCCTGCAACTATTGCTTATACATGACTTTCTCATTAAAGACCACATCCCTAGACTGAATGATTTTCTTGTCCTTAATACTCCAACATTTAAACCCAAAGTCATCACCACCATAACCAATGAAATTACATTTTTCTGATTTAGCCTCTAGCTTGGTCCTATCATCCTTGTCTATATGAATAAACACCTCACATCCAAAGACTCTAAGAAATGAATAATCAACTTTCTTACCATACCATGCCTCCTCAGGTATGCCTCCATCCAAGGCACTTGAGGGTCCTCTGTTTATCAAGTACACAGCTGTGCTCACCACTTCTGCCCAAAAATAAAGAGGCAGTCCTGCATGTAACCTCATGCTCCTAGCACGTTCCATTATTGTTCTGTTCATCCTTTCTGATACCCCATTCTACTGTGGAGTTCCTGGAACCGTCTTTTGCCTGCGGATTCCATTCTTAGAACAGTAATCATTAAATTCATTGCTGCAATACTCCCCTCCATTATCTGACCTGAGACATTTTAGCTTAAGACCTGTTTCATTCTCTACCAAGGCTTTCCATTTAACAAAAGTGTCAAATACATCAGATTTGTTTCTAATACAATAAACCCAAACTTTCCTTGTTGCATCATCAATAAAAGTAACATAATAACTTGAACCCCCAAGAGATGATACCTAAGCCGCCCCCCACACATCAGAATGTACCAGCTCTAACTTACTCTCTTTCTTCATAGGTCTAACCTTGAGAAACCTTACTCGCTTCTGTTTCCCATATATGCAGTTCTCACATAAATCCAAACCCGTTTCTGTATATCCAGGAAAATTCTTCTTTATGATGTTCATGCCCTTATGGCTCATATAACCGAGCCTATAGTGCCATAATGTTGTATCTGCATCTGAAGCCACAAGATTACAATCATTAGTACTATCAGTGGTTAAATACAAGGTTCCAACCTTCTTACCTCTTGCCACCACAAGAGCACCCTTGGTAACCTTCCAAGAGTTAGCTGTAAATATCACAGTACAACCATCACTTCCCAATTGCCCCGTCGATATCAAATTTCTCCTTAATGTAGGCACATGTCTGACATCCTTCAATAGCCATGTATTCCCATTCTACATCTTAACCTGAACAGAACCTTTTCCAACTATATTGCAAGGCTCATCATCACCAAGAAAAACATGCCCAAAATCCCCTTGAACATAATCAACAAAATAATGCCTATGTGGAGTAGCATGAAAAGAAGCCCCTGAATCTAAAACCCAAGATTCAGTAATATTATGCAAAGAAAGAATCAAAGCATCCTGACATACATTACCTGATGCCACATTTGCCTCCTTGTTTTCTTCCTGTTGTTTCTTCTTGTCCCGAAGCTCCCAACAATCCTTCTTTGCATGCCCAGACTTTCCACAGTTCCAACATACAATCTTGCTCTTGGATTTTGACCTTGCCCGATCTTTCGATTTTCCACGGTTTCCTCTATTCTTCTGTCTCCCTCTAGTTTCCACTGTCAAAGCATTCCCTGAAGTAGAAGATTCCCCAGAGCTTTTTCTTTGCATTTCCTTGCTTAGAATCACCCCTACAACATCCTCAAACTTCAACTTCGAGTTAGCTGGAACCGAGTTGCTTACCGCCATTACCAGGCTATTCCAACTTTCAGGTAAAGAGCACAGAATTAATAAAGCCCTAACTTCTTCATCAAATTCTATTGTAACCGAAGCTAGCATATTCACAACTGTATTGAAATCATTTAAATGATCTGCTACTGAACTATTCTCAGACATCTTCATATTAAACAACTTTTTCATTAAAAATATCTTGTTAGAGGCAGAGGGTTTTTCATACAACTTCCCTAATGCATCCATTAGATCTTTTGTAGTCTTTTCCTTTGAAACATTAAATAATACCGAAGATGCAAGACACAGCCGGATCGTTCCAAGTGCCTTCCGATCCAACAAATCCCATTCCGCATCTGTCATACTCGAGGGTTTGTTCACCTTCTCAGACAACAGAGTATAAAGATCCTTCTGATAAAGGTAATCTTCCATCTACATCTTCCAAAGACTGAAATTCTACCCATTGAATTTATCAACCCTAGATCTTCCATCATCTGCCATAGCTCCCACTCAAGATAAAACTTTCCCTGCGATTCAACACTTCAGCAAACCAAACCAGGCTCTGATACCAATTGTTAGGAAATAAGAGATAAAATATGCGGAATAATCCCTTACAGAATCGCAACAGTAGAAACTAATATGCAGAAAATATTACAGATCTCAAATAAAAGTGCAGAATAAATAACACAACACAGAGAGACAAGATTTAACGTGGTTCACCCAATTTGGGCTACGTCCACCAAGAATCACTTGCTCATATTTTATTACAAGCCTCCACTCTCTCAATACAATACCCAGATCCATTTGGAGCTATGCTCAACAAACTCTACAGAATTCACACCCGAATTCAAAACACATCTGCAATACATTTGCTTGTATTTCTATCATATGCATAAGACCATATAAATAGACAACTGCTTAAGCAGTTTTACAAAACCATGGGTATCAAACAATGGGAAAAAATAAAACCGTCCCATAAACCTATGGGTAGCCGAAGAGGCGGTTTTACAAAACAATGAGTACCGAAAAACCATGGGCCCAAAAATAGCCCATAACGGTTACCCATTACCCATGGGTTGATAAACCACCCATGAAAATTTGCTTTGGGGTTTTCACCCCCCTGACCCGCTCACCAGCAAGCGGGACTGCCGTAAAAATACCGGAGTGTAACACATAGAAGGTGTACCACACTCTAACATGAAAATAGGCTCCACAAACATAACACCTCCATCATTTCCTGACCCCATTCCAAGTGAGGTGACTTGCAACCTTTATTTGGGGGTTTTCTAGTTAGTCGTTTTCATATCTGAAGGTGGAATTATTACTACCTATATATGTTAATGTTATTTCCAAAGACCCTTATTATTGCTCTTGTATCTAGAGGGTTACGAACCTCTGAAGTTTTCTAGTTGTCTAGGGCATTCTATAATTTTTCTGGTAGTAATATATTATTCCAAAAATGTTTTCATAGTGTTTATTATTATTATTGCAAGCTTCCCTCAAAATTTCATGCATTATGGAAAAATATTTTGTGTGATATCAATTTAATACCATTCGTTGTCCTAGCTAGACATTTTCAGTAAAAATAAGAAATTTTACTCTGCTGCAATTTTCCCATATTTTGTGCATTTTTAAGTAGTATCCCATAAGGGATATTTCATATTAATTTAAAATATTAAAATCATACAATAAATTCAACTAATTTAAACACATCTTTTTTGTGATACACATCATGTTTGTGATACATAACCAAACGAATTGAATACCCAAATAATACGTTGTTGCATAACCTAGTGGCCACTAAGCTCTTAACACCTTAATTTAGTTTATTAAATCCTAACTACCGCTAGGTTCCGATGATTATGTGGTGGCATAACCTAGCAGACACTAAGCTCAAAATATATTAATTTAAAATCTTAAAATCATACGATAAATTAAACTAATTTAAATACATCTTGTTCGCATCTTCTTTGTGATACATATCATGTTTGTGATACATAACCAAAAAAATTAAATGGAGCCCAAATAATATGTTGTTGCATAACCTAGTAGACGCTAAGCTCTTAATACCTTAATTTAGTTTATTAAATGCCTAACCACCACTAGGTTCCAACGATTATGTGGTAGCATAACCTAGTGAAAAGTGCTAAGCTCAAAATATCTTAATTTAAAATCTTAAAATCATACGATAAACTCAACTAATTTGAAAACACATCTTGTTTGTGATACATATCATAGTTTGTAATAGGATAGCCTAGAGAATTGAATACCCAAATAATATGTTGTGGCATGAACCTAGTAGTTGTTAAACTCTTAACACCAGTGTTCACTAAGATCGTAGTATTATGTTTTGGCAAAACCTACCGGCCGCTAAGATAATAATATCTTACTTTCTTTTACTGAAGCCTGAGATCCTTTTAAGATCCAAATATTATGTTGTTTCATAAGCTAGTGGATGCTACGCTCAAAATATCATTGGGTAACTAGATAGATTATAATGGTTGTTAAGCTATTATTGAAAAGTAAGATATGTTATTTTTATACATGTAGCTGTGTTATAGGGAATTTAATTGTTAGTCATAATTTTGCGTATTTAACATGAGAAAAATAACGAAGTGATCGCTTGACCCAAAAAAGTGTGTTTCCTATAGCAAGAATTCACTTATCCATGAGTCTGCAAAAGTAAACTAAGACTGCATCCTAGCCTAGCAGTCACTAAAGTAGGACACATTTTTCATGTAGATTGTATTAAAAAATGAGTTTATATAAAAGGTAAAAAAAAAATCTAGAATTAACCCCGTGACGTAGCCTGACATACCCTGTACGTATAAATATATCTTGTTTATAAAGAAGCTTTGTACGTTTAGAATCATGTTTTTCATGTGTTACACAACTATACTTCTAGAATTCTATATTTCTTATGAGATTTTGACAGAATATTTTTACATTTAGGAAAAGAAAAGAAACTTGGACTAGCAACCTAGAAGTTATACTACAAGTTTTTAAATTCATACAGTCCTCCAATCAAGATTCTTAGAAGGTACTCATTTCAGACAATAGTACCTTTACCAGAAAAGACGAAGGCAGTCAACAATGTTTGGATCCATAAATCCATAGCTAACTGCCAGGCAATGCATTGAGGAAATAGTCTCAAAAATAATGAAGATGTATCTGTAATGATAAATCATGCATTTGTGCATAGGAAAAAGCACAGTTGTTCGCTATATCTGCAACTCATAATAGGATGCAGACGGGAAGGAGACTTGTTCCAAAATTCAAAGCTACACCATCAGAGGTATGCCTCCTTCAGAACGTAAAGAATGCCATGAGGAAATCCAGAAGCTCCTGAAAGGCGGATTCATCCAGGAATCCAACTTATTCCCCATGGTCATGCGCAGCCTTTTATGTAAATAAAAGGAGTGAACAACTCAGGAATAAGAAGAGATTAGTGGTTGATTATAAAAATGAATAGCCAAATTCATTGCATCAGTTCAACACCCAATATCCTGCCAAGGACGATCTACTCAGCAGAATAAAAGGATCGAAAGTCTACAGCAAATTTGATAAGGGCTTAAGATTGATAATGGCATGGCATGATCTTCCTTAAACCAGAAGACATGTATCAAGACAGCTTTTATTGTCCCAGGAGGGCAATACGAATGGAAAGTCCTTCCATTTGGACCAAAGACTGCTCCATTCCATATTCCAAATCCCTTATGGACTAAAATATCGGTGACTTAGGACTTTTTGATCATCTATATTGAAATGATATTCTTATTTTTTCAAAGTCACCTAAGGAGCATGTAGATCACTTAGATAAAGTTCTATGAAGTTGTCTACAGTTCAAATCAAAATATGTCAAATTCTCCGTCAAAGATAGAAGTTTTTAAGGAAGAATTGATTGTCTCGAGGGATAAAGATCTAGTTTGGTAATATAGAAATGCAAAAACATTTGTCAAAGATCCAGAACTTCCCTGATGAAATAAAGGACAAGCAGCAGTTGCAAAGATTCTTAGGCTGTGTTAACTACATAGCAGGCTTTTATAAAAATATTGCTGCTGACAGAATATTGTTGAAAAATTAGACTGAAGAAAGATAGCTCCTGCTTGGAGCCATCAGATGACCAGCGATCACAAAGGATGTTAAACAAGTTCTTGAACTTCCTCCGCATGTCCTTACCAGGCCCCGACATAAAAATTATAGAGTGTGATGCTAGTGACCAGTACTGGGATGCAGTTCTGAAAGAAAAATGTGAAGATCAGAAAATCAACAAAGGATATGCAGGTATGCATCAGGAGCCTTCCAGGGTTCCCACTTGAGAAAAAATTATCATTCTTCACATAACACAATTATTGGCAGCACAAATCAACACATAAAAGCCTTCTTGATTTACATACTCAAAATGAATCCTTCATTTTAAGATCTGACTTAAAGGATTAAAAATATAAAGGTTTAATGGAGGAGACCCTGCCAATACTATAGCCGCCTTTAACAGACTCCATCAATGGGGTTTGTGGTTTGATAACTTTGACTTCACTAATTCGAATGTTTTATTGCTGGAAAAGCCACATGCTTTAGTAGATTTCGCCAGCAGAGAATTGAATTCTTCAAAGGTGATTAATTTCACTCAGGTTATCCATGAACCACAAGGCACTGTATGGGATTATAGAAACTGCAAGAGACAGATTGAAGTCTTAGAAGTTAATGATAATTCAATGTCTAGAGAAGCTCAAATCTTTCTCTTATCCAGAGACTTCATTTCTATAAATGAGTATGCCATGTCAGAAACAGAATGCAGGTTCTTCAATCCTGAAATCCCAGGCAGACAGTTCCACACAATACAAGATCCAATGGGAAAGTGTTGCCTATCATTGGCACTTGGAGATCTGCATTCCATACAATGGAACAACCAGATCATCTACCAGTGGAAGGGTTGCGTCTCAGGCAACTAATTCACAGCAAAACATACTAGTCATGGAGATTTGAATACTCCAGAATGTGGACAGAAGAGCATCCTCTAAGTTTGATCTGTGGAACAGAGCCCACATGCACATCGGAGACTTGGGAAGTATCTGTCTCAGCACTTTAAATTCTTCCTGCAGAAATATTTACCTAGTATGGACTTTCTGATTCTCCTCTTTTGAATGTACATCCTGATGTAGCTAGAAATGTACTGATACAATGCAAAATACCTTGGTTCGTCAAGGTACATTATTATGTAAAAACTAACTCTGTCAGGTTGCATGGTGGAACGTCCAAATGCTACTCTGTGGAGACGTATTCTACTACATCATACGATGGTTGTCAGGCCACCTGTCCCAGGCCAAGATCTGAAAATCTTGGACCACTATCTATTCCCGACACGCCATCATCTCCAACCAAACAATGATGGTACTGCGCACATGTCCAGAGTATGGCTTGTGACAATCATGAAAGGAATCTTGAGCCAGCACCAGAATGACATGGACAGCATTACCTCTTCAGACGAAGATGCTCCAGGTCCCTCTGTCATGTTTGATAGTCCGTATGTCTTGTGCGTTTGCTTACATTGTCGGCCATCATGGCAGGCCTGTTGCCGTTTGTCCATAACACATGTTGATAAGATTCGATCTTTTCCTTTCTTTTGTCAGTGCGTGGTGGACCCATGCGCTTTAATAATTGTCACTCCCGTGAGTGGGTTGTACTCACAATGATGTGTCGGTCAGTGGGAATCTTACCGGTTGCTTGTGGCTCCGGTTTCCCCATTTCCGGTTATTCCGGTTCCAGGTGAAAAGCTTTGGAAAAGTCTATAAATACGACTCTTTCCATTTCATTCACTACACTTGGAAACACTTGGAAATCGCAGACACTTGGAGATTAGGAATACTGGCAAAGAAGGAAGACATTTGGAGCTAAAGAAAGAAAGTCCAGAGTCCAGAGTTCAGAGTCTGTAATAAGAGTTTTACAGTTTGAATCCTGTATAGCATCCTATAATGTTTGATACAGTCTGTGTTATCCTATTAGTTAATGGAGAACATAAACTTATGATAATAGAAGAATTTTCAGTTTTTGAAGAGATCTTTGAATCAGAAGATACTTTTGATATTGTCATAAATATCGTACATGAAGTATTTGGGAACCAAGATATTACCATTCTGCATATGTATACTTTCTAGATCAGAGTTTATATGAGATTCTGTTATGATTCAGAAATACTGTTGTAATAGAGCTTGTGTTTTAGAGTTGGTATCAGAGCTTGTGCTTTAGAGTTGGTATCAGAGCATTGAGATGTGTTTGTTTCCCAATGGTAAATATATCATGTTCATAATGAAGCTATGTTATAAATCTAAATTCTTAATCTTTTCATAGATAACAAGAGACAAATAACAAAAGTGATTGCTAACACCAAATAAATGGTTTCTCTAAATAAGAATTATAGCCTAGCAGATGCTACTACGTGTAAATGTTTTCATGTAGAGTGTATTCATATAGGAGAAATCATATTTCAAGGCTATAAAATATAACAAATAAATCTGGAATTTATATAATGGATACATAAATATACGTGTAAAATCGTATATTTAATATGTTAGACAGGTATACCTATATTTTTATCTACTTCTTACAAGATTTTGGTAGAATTATTTTACATTTATGAAAAATATAGAAACTCGGAATTGCAACTGGGAATATATAAAACAAGATTTTACATACGACGACATCTACTCATTGCATCTTAGTGGCCACTAATCTATTCTTAAAGGTAAATATATCATGTTCATAATGAAGTTGTTTTATAAATCTAAATTGTTAATCTTTGCAAATATAACAATAGACAAAGAACAAAAGTGATCGCTAGGACCAAAAAACATTGTGTTGCCTATATAAAAATAATTGATCTGTGATGGGCCAAGGAAAACGAATGCTTTTTCCAAATTAGAATTATAGCCTAGCGGACGCTAAGGTAGACAAATTTTCCTATGGTAGAGTTTATTCATAGAAAATAAATCATATTAAAAAGATACAAACAATAACAAATAAATACATAATTTATATAATGGATATATAAATATACATGCACAATCATGTATGTAATTAAAAATAGAATTGGGGTTTCGTAAATAGGTTGTCGAAACAAATAATTATATCATGTAAGCCTCAAAGCTATGTTAACTTTTGGCATAGATTAGCGGGCTCAAAAGGAATAATATATTAATTATAAAATACATAGTGATTAAAATCTGATTCAATAATATTGTTGCATATATAATGTGTTTAACTTCCAATGTATATAAAATAAAATTGTTGAAGACATTGCATTTGGTTAATTCTACATGGAAACACGTATATAATTTGAAATAATTATAATACAATTGAATTATTAATATAGTTTTGAATTAATTTTTTAACGTCATATATTTTCCTAAAATATTTAAGTGGCAACCATGTAAAAAATGTAATATGCATTAATTAGCGATTTTTCTTTGCATCATCTTAATGAACAACATTAAACTATTTTTGGTTCTCTCGACCAAAATAAAATTAAAAAAAATTGATTGTGCTAGAAGCTATCATTAGCCTTAAAAACAATCGCAATAATGAGAACGAAAAATTTAAAATGAAAATAGCCAAAGAGAGACATAAAATGGAAGAAATGGGAAAGCGTTAAATAGAGATAAATACTAGAGAAGAAAAGTGATTAAAATTTATTTCCTTAACACACACAAAAGTGAGTTTTCATGAAGAACAGGGAAGTTTGGCGCGGAGATCAAAAGAAACTAGAAAGTGAGGCTTGACTGTGGAGCACGATTCAGTAGGAAAAAGCAGGGCTTGTGCGGATCACGATTGGATTATCATGCCAAACACAAGAACTAGTCAACTACATAGTAACTAATAGATCCTGAGATAAAAAAGGTACACCTTTACTATAAATACCTAGTTTAGTAATATATGGGATTATTTCATGGTTTATGTTGTTTGTGAAACCTCCATCTGCTACCTCAACCAAACAATCTGTGCGATTCTTTTCTTAAACTTGTTATCCTCCTTCATGTGCATCCTTTTTATGTGTCTTTTTTGGGCCTTCATTGTAAACAAGATTATAATTGCATGCAAAAAATAACCGGGATTCGAACACTCAGCCCTATAATCTACAACCTGCGTGTATTTTTTTATTTTGAAGACATGCTTTTCTAATTGATCGAAAAAATCAGAAACCCTACTAAATATTTCTCCAAGGTATTTAATAATTTGTTTAACACATTCCATAAATGAAATTTCAAAAATAGAAAAAGAGTGGGATACGAAAATTTGAAATTTAAAATTTTCCCCCTCTAAAAGCAAAAGGGTGGACTATTGAAATTTTGAATATCCGAAAATGTGGGGGAATTCAAATTTTCTTATTTTTATTTTTCCATGGTTTAAAAATTAAAAACTAAACATGAATTAAAACAATGCAATTTTTCATTGTCTATAGCCTATAATAATATAAATATAATAAAATATATATTATACAACATATATTAAAACAAGCGTAGCAAAAAATAATATTATAAGAAAACAAAAGAAATAAATCCTAAACATAGTTTTGAATTTTATTAGAATAATATATAGACATTTACGTTCCATTATTTATCAAAATCAATTTCTACAATGTTAGATATAGTGTGCCCTGACTTAAATTAATTATCCAATTAAAATGTGTCATGTGGCAAGTTCGAACAAGCTATTTGGGATACATAATAAGGCTAGCGATCCAAGACGGTAAAGATAGTGTTACTGTATGGATATTTTCAAAATAAGAAATGTTTGAGCCTAGGCTCTGATATGCCATTTTTGTCAATAAGTTAAGGAGCATAGTGGGTGCTAAGCAATTTCTTTGTTAAGAAACGATGTGAAATATGTCTTAAAAACCATGTATCTTATGAAAACTGCATACCAAGCCTAGTGATCCACAACTTTATAGATAGTGTTCAAAATGATTAGAGGTAAAGGTAGGAGCCTAACAGACGCTAAGATAAACCATGATTTATTATTTTATGGCTACTTTCAAAATGAGAAACTTTTGAGCCTAGGGTCTGATATGTTGCTTTTGTCAGTAAGTAAAGGATCTTAGTGGGTGCTAATCATTTTATTTGATAGACAATGATGTGAAGTATGAGTTGAAAACCATGTATCTCATTAGAACTACATACCAAGGCTAGGGATCCAAAACTATAAAGATAGATTTTATAATGAGAAGAGGTAAAGGTACGAGCTTAGCGTCCGCTAAGCTCTACCATGATTTGTTATTTTATGGCTATTTTCAAAATAAGAAACTTTTGAGACTAGGTTCAACTATGCTGTTTCTAACAATAAGTAAAGGAGATTAGCGATTGCTAATCATTTTCTTTGATATTAAATGATGTAAAATATGAGTTGAAAACCATGTATCTTATGAGAACTACATATTAAGGCTAACGATCCAAAATAGTAAATATAGTGTTTATAATGAGAAGAGGTAAGGGTAGGAGCCTAGTGACCACTAAGCTATACCATGGGTTGTTATTTTATTGCTATTTTCAAAAATAAGAAACTTTTGAGTCTATGGGAAACACATAATACATCTCGATCCATTTAGAGGGTATGTAATGCAGGAATTTCTCTCTACCATACATAGCCTATCAAATATGGTATAATTAAAATAAATGGATAAAACTATCGTTCAAAATCTGTGCACATAGTGTTGAAATAAAAAATAGTTGATCATAGTGGTTGTTATGTCATTCCATTCTATATGTACAAAACCTTAGCAGTCGCTAAGCATTTTCTCTCATACAAACATATGTGAATTATATGTTACAAATAATGCATTTTGTGAGTACTACATAATCCATGAAAACACAGTAGTGACCCAAAGCTATATGCATATGGTATTTATAATGACTGGTAGTTATGGCGGGACCCTAGCGACCTCTAAACTAGAGCATGATATTTTATTTTATCATTATTTAAAAATTATGAAACTGTTGATCCTAGTGTCCACTATGCCATTACTTTCGATAAGAAAAAATTATTAGCATTTGCTAAGCATTTTCTCCCATAAGATCCAATGTGAATTATGTGTTTCAAATAATATACCTCATGGCAACTATGTAATACTTGATCCCTCTATATGGTATGCAGTGCAGCTATTATCTCCATCAGGTACATTCCAACCAACATGATATAATTATAATCAATGAAAAACACTACCGATCCAAAGTTGTACAGATAGTGTTTACAATGACCGTAATGGTAGGAGCCTCGTGGTGCTCAGGTATGTCACGATTTATTATTTTATCACAATATTCAATAAAATAAACTATTGATACTATCATCTGATGTGCTGTTACTTTTGATAAGTACTGAAATTAAGTGTTAGGTAAACAATTTTTCCGATATGAAACATTGTGAATTATATGTTACAAACAATATATTTTATGGACAATACATATGGCTTGATCCATATCAAGGATTTGTAGTGTATGATTTGTTTCCTCCATGGATATTCTATCGAATATGATATAATTATAATCAATGAAAATCACTAGTGAGCCAAAAGTGTAAAGATGGTGATTACAATGACAAGATAAAATGGTGGGACCCTAGCTACCGCTAAGCTAGGTTGTGATTTGTTATTTTATCCCTATTTTTAAATTCTTAGTGCTTTTTACTATTAATGGATACAATGTATAAGAAATTAAATGTTTGTAGCCTAAGAATATTAGCACTATAAATAAGTTAACATAAGTTCGAACAATTTGGAATAAATTTCTTCAATTAGTATTGTAAATCTAACTTATAGTCAGAGTAAGAGAGAATAGACTCTTGTTTTAGTGGTACTTAAAAAACATTGTTAGTAATCAAATATTTTCTCAAATAGGTATAACCCACCATGACCTTATAGAGAGCATTGTTTCCACGAAAATGACTATTGTGAAGAGGGCCATACTTACGTGTAGGAAAACTGTAATCCTTCCCATTTTTTATAGCTTGTTGTGAAATTTCCCACCAAGTGCTACGCTTAAAATATTGTACTTAGAGTAGTTATAAACATTTAAACATAATGAATACAGTATGTCTAATATACATATATTTCACATTGTCTTATATAACAAAAAATGATGAGTTATCACTAACTTTGTTAATGTGATTTGCTGCTCAAATACTCTCCTCAAAACACTAAACATTAGATCTTCCGACTGCTATCCTTTAAACATTTTCATTAGTCTTGTTATAGGCATTTACTCCTCACTACTACATTATGACCGATATACACATAAATCACATCATCTTCTAAAACAAAAAAATCCCAAGCTACCTCAAACTATCTTCGAAATACCAAATATTACATCTTAATGTCCTCTATGGTTTATCATTCAATAGGTGTAAATGGCTTTAAAATGTTTTAGGCCATTATTTTGTATGTTGACTAGAAGTCTATCTGCCACTAAAGTGTGAATTTTTTAACGTTCCTATCATACCATCTATATAATGTTATAGTTTGTCCAG